>JAWNMK010000250.1:0-1328678 GCA_035044105.1 Drosophila nr. perissopoda 5 BK-2023a
CTTAAATCTAAATACATATATAGAAATACAATATGCAGCCGTTCGCAAGGCGACCGCTATCTCACTCCATCGAGTGCAGCCACTTGTAAGGCGACCGCAGTCTCACTCCTCTAACATCTTTAAAACTAGCTTGATCCCATGCAAGCCAGCCGCAAGTGACTAATTTTGAGGGGGCTGCATGAGCCAGCTATCAGCATCTCACTTGTTCATACTTGAACACTTCCAATTATATTAGATTCAGAAGTATGTTAAGTAAATTTCAGCAGTAAACATTTTTAGTCATTATATTTGTCTTTGGAATTTGTATTTAAAGCATCAGTGAAATTCCAACATCACTAGGTAGACTTCAGAGCAAACATTTTAAAGTAAAATAGAGTCATTGTGCCCATTCGAAAAATGAAAGCAATTCGACTTAGATTTATGTACGCAGTTTCGCATATAAATTGTAGGCGTGACAAATTCAACAAAACTCGCTATTCCCAAAAGTTTCATACAAAAATACATTACGAATATTAGTTTCACCCCCACATACAAACACACACACACACACACATTCAGTTTACACATTGTGCTTTTTGAATATGTGTGCAATTTAAGCACATAGAAAAATTTCAAACTGCGCACAGTTTGCCGTCAAAGTAATTTTCAACCACATTCTCGTTTATAATTGCTTTTGTTTTTTAATAATCAGGCTTGACCCATAGCCACATGCTCGTACACTCACGTTCTCATGGTGTGTGGGTGTGTGTGTATAAATAAAGCTGCCTAATGGCCCCAGCGCACCACATTGCGTATGCTTAACATTTTGTGTTGCTGGTTACTATGCAAGATAAACTGGCAACGGCAAAAACTTTTTATTATTAACTTAGCGCTCAAAACTAATAAAGTACGCTGCTAGGAGGAGAAGGAGGAGTCGCATAGGGCTTGGAATAGTGGGTAGTGTGTTCGTGTGTGCCGCAATAAGCGTGAATTGTGCCATCCATTTGCTATCGCAGAGCCCGTTTATGAAATAATTTTTGATTATGCAACTTTTGCCATTTAATCAACAGCGGACGTGTGGGTGTGTATATGTGTGTGTGTGTATTTAAGTGTAATCAAAGAATTGTATATGGTATATAATTTGGCCAGCAATGCGAAAAGTGGATGGAATATTAAATGCGTTAATCTTATAATCATACAAATGAAAACTGTATTTATAAAGTAAGTCGTACCCAAAAGAGCAGAAAAATTATTGTGGCTTCTATTTATCGAGTATTCAGCAGTAAATCACATCAATTTGAATACCAGAATACTAAATAAACATATAGCAAATGCAGCTGCAACGCATTTTTTATCTCTTAATTTGTCAGTTGAAAGTGATTCAAAATCTCAACAGCAAACTAACTTAATTTATTGACAGTAAATCAGAGACGTTGGCAAAGTTCTTGGAGATGTTTTCGCAAATCAAAACTCACATAACTTTGCGTAAATGAGTGTACAACATTTTGGTCGGTTTCCAGCTTTAATGGCCTTCAACCCTTCACCTCGGCACCGATGCAACGAGAATGCTAATGCAATTGCACGGCGCTGAATTTTGCGGCCAATCAAGCATGTGTGAGTTTGGGTGTTGTCGGAGCCCAATTAAATGTGTTTTTTATGTGTGTCTGTTCGTGTATGAGTGTGTGGCTGTATGTTGTGTATGCATATCTGGGTCATGTTGTTATTTCCGGCTTTTGTGGCCAACACATGACCGACTTCAACTATAATTGCAGTGATCGCCTTGTGGAGCTTTAGCCAATTTCTATTAGCAGGTATCTAACCACTCAAACATATACCCTTTCTGGTCGTAGCAACTAGCTGTAGCTGGAAAGATTTTTAACCGCAATGACTGGCCAAACTCATTGGCAAGTTCATATTTACAAAGGTCCATTTGTTGATTGTTGTTGCTGCAGATGTGCATGTCCTTTCGAGTTGGAAAATTGTTTTGCAATCAAATTAGATTATAATTGTAATTGCTGTACTTCATTTTATGGTCAGAGTTGCACAATTGTTGGCCATATGCGAAAGAGAGGCTACCTGTGCCAGTTGTATTTAATTTAATTAAAAATTCCACAATTTGCAGTCCAATGGATGCAGGCACTTTCTGCACGTTTCAAATGCAAAACTGGTTCTTTAATTGAATTTCATCTCCTGCGCTTCTTGGCCAGCTTTCACGTTGTGTGGTCATTATGTGTGCTTAACGTGTGAGAGCTCAAACGAAAATTACAACTAATTATGGTAAGCTGACAATTGCCTAAGGTGAGGGGCAAATACAATACAGTCAATTTATAAGCTTCGATTTTGGTCACCCAAGCAACAAAGATGAATAACCCAAGTTAAGCCAGGGGAACCACAGCATTCAAGCGAAACGAAATTGTATGCAACTTATTGCACAAACTAGCTGAGATAATTCTGTGAGAATTAAGCTTGCCTCTTGTGTGCAATAAAATCAAAAACTAAATTTGAATACTACTTTAAAGAATATGAATATGGGTCAAAAGCTTTCAAGCTGTGTTCAACTTAAGATTTGTATTAAACGATACATTTGAGTATATGTGTTGGTCCATAATAAATAAAACAACTCCGGATCAACGATTATTCTTAGTATTGTTTATTTATTACTATTATTGCTTGGCTTCTTATATAATCAATACATTTACGTAGCTACACATTATGCACCTTTAAGCTCAATTTTGTTTGTTCATCTAACCCAATCTTGGGAGATCTTGGCACCGACTAATAGCAGAACTCAGCACCATTCTCTCTTTGTGCTCTATGTCTGCACTTCATCTCGGATCTCTTTCTGCCTTTGTCTCTCTGTTTAAAAATAATAGAAAATTGAGTTTGTTGATTTATTTTGTGTCTGTCATTCACAGAATACCATTGCCTTCTAAAATAGCGCTAAGAGAATTCTTTGGTGACTTGTAACCATTTAGGTTTGTGTAATTCGATTACCATCGGATCAATGCGAGCACGAGTATCTATGTGTGTCTATGTAGTCTCAAATATATGCGTAATGAAACTTCAATTAGTATAACAACAAAGACAGTTGCAACATAAAACCTAGCCCATTGTGGCAAAAGTTGTGGTATTAAATTATTTCGCGATGAAAAGCAAATGCAGCAACAATGTAGCGGCTATGGCCACATTATGCATAACGGTGCACACACACACACACACACACACACACACAGACAAATGCTTTGCTTTCTACATAGTTTTCAGTTTTTGACCTTACAACAGCGATTTATCTTACACCATGTGTGTGTGTGTGTGTGTGTGTGTGGATAGCATCTTTACAGCAGCACAAGCCGCAGTGAAAGCACAAATGCAAATTACCTACACACAGACACAAACGCTCACACATGCTTAGTTCGGTTTGCAAATGGGCGCAGCGAGGCTCCACTTGCAACAGCAGCAGCAGCATCACCACCAGCAAAAAATGTAATAATACAGCAAGCATTTTGGGTGTGCTTCACACGTGGTTGGCTCTGGGGCATCTGCAATGCTTTTGTTACCAATACGAAGAGCAGGCGGCGGATGGTGGGGCGTGGAGCACCGCAAGGCAATGCTATAACTACGTATGTCACAGCACGCTCTGTTCTATTTAATTAAAAAATGCACATTTTTACATTTTCGCTAAGTTTTTAATTTCCATAATTAGCGCTTGCATCGCTGTCGTTGCCAACGACATGACGCTATGACGCTGGGCGATGCCAACAAGCAGCAGCAGCAGCACCAGCACCAGCAGCAGCAGCAACAACAGCAACTTTGGCGGATGACAATTTTCGAGTATGTAGAAACACCAAAACACACACACAGCGCATAGTGTTTGTTGCCTACTTATCTGGGGCGCAGTGTCACATGTACGAGTATAAGCACCGACAAAGTGCTCTACTTGGCCTGTGTGTGCGGGTGTTTCTGTGTCCCTGTGTGTATGAATATTGGTGAGTGTGCTGTGCAACATTGTGAAGTGCGCTTGTCGCTCTTGTTGCCCTCTTGTTGTGTTGTGCAGTGTTTTGGGTTTGACGAAAGTCATGTAAATTGTGTAATAGGATTTTGCCAGGGGGCAAGCGCCACATTTAATACCCATTGGAAGACAATGCAGCTGATTCTAGTATTCGAAGGCGGCGCGAACAATGGAAGTGATTTTATGCAAACGCTCAGCGTTCAAGTTTCAAAATATTTTCTTATAATGTTCTTAACTAAGTTATTGCAACAATTTAACAAAAATATTTATATAATATTTTGATAATTGCCATCGCATTTAATTTCATGTATCGAATACAACTTCATAAAATAAATTGAAAAGAACTGCATATTTTTGTGAATAAATAACCGAACCTATCGCGCACTAGAAAACTAAGCAAAATATGAATACTAATTAAAATAAAAAAATGCATTTATTTTATTATAGACAACAGTTTCCCCATGGCATAGAAATTTATGTAGTTAATATTGCTGCATGCCACATGCACAACTGTACAGATCTGAGTGTGTATATTTGTATATATATAAAATGTCACATTAGCTATGCTAACAGCCACATACACACTCACCAGTGTGTTACACCCACACACGCATACACCCACACACAGCCACCCACTCACACTCTGGTGTATAGTTTCCGCAACATCACAAAGCTTTTGGTCAGCTTATAACGCTATTTGCACACTAGCGCGCATTTATCACATTTATCTTGAGCATTCTCTGGCATTGTCCAGACCGCTGTCCCAGTTGAGCCGGAGAGAGTGAGACAGAACGAGATATGGACCGTAAGAGAAAGAGCGAGCGAAAAGGAGAGCATATAGCAAACACCTTGCAGGAAGCCGCAGATAAAAATTCCCATAAAGCAAAAAGGCAAACAGGCAGCTGTGCAATGGTGCTCAGTTTATTTGCGTATTTCAGATTTTGTGCTTTGAGGTAGTCGCGAACAGAGGTAAATGCAGCATTCATTTATGGCAATGGGAAAAACGAGAACTAAACCAAAAAAAAATTGTAGCAGAAGCGCACCTGAATAAGTTTTAATCCTATTTTGTTGGATTTGTAGCGGATTGTATTGCAATGCATTCTGTGTTTGTTGCTCTATCGCATGCACAACAAACACACACACTGATTTAAATACACAAATGTACCCATATGTACATGTGTTTACTTTTATAGATGGCTTAGTCTGAAAAAAATTGAAATCTACATTATTTTATTAGCAGTGGCAAAACAAAGAGGTTAATTATACTAATAAAAAAGTCAAGTATTTTGATGACTTTTGTTTTTAATAGTGTTGGTAAGCATTTTTAAAAAAAATCTACTTAGCGACGGTCAAATGGATACCCGTTTTATGAGGGTATTTATATTTTGTCAATAAAAGCAAAACTCATTGAAAGATTTATTTGAGAAGTTGTGTCAATGTAGAAATGTATTCTCTTAGATTTGAAGTAATCTTGATAAAACTATAATATTAAACTTTTTGAATAGTTTTCTATTTTATCTATTTAAAATGAACTTAAAATAGCACACAATTTTAATAAAAGGTTTTAAATTATGTAAAAGTAATTTTGAAATGAACAGAAATAAATAAATAATTCAGATGTATATAAATCTAAATTGGTCCAACAGTTATTGCAATTAAACTTAATTGGATTTTCATATTTCCTATTTATTTTTCTTAAGCAAACTTATTATTTATGAATGTTATTTGCTTCTAAAAAGTTGGCCAACCATAAATAGCTATTATTGCTAAATCACCTTTCATAATAATTGCATTTGTTTTTTGTAACTATTCAATTTGTGAACAACATTTTTCAAGTGTATGCCGATCATATGAACTTTTCATTTTTGATTCATAATTATACGTTGTCGTTATTCCGTACTGGAGCTGCTATCAGCGAGCATAATATTCTGCTGTGAGTACTCATTATACCCGTTTTCGAAATATCCAAAATCCATGGTTGCACATGCCGTGCCAATCAACGTCACGCGTTGGTGCTTAGCTATGCGAGCCTTGTGCCATATTGCAGCCCTGTAATTTTCATGTGCCCCAAAAAAACAGAAATTACCCAAAATCGACGATAACAAAAAAAAAACAAAAAAACCCGAAAACTTTGGTCAAATGCGTGTAGAATGTAATGCAGGGCAATGTATCTATTTAATTTCCATTTCACACGCGAAAATAGTTTGCATATCGAAGCCCAGTTGAGGGCGCCATTGTTATTGTGGCCGCATTACTCATACGCAGCGCGAGTTAAATTGCTTGCATAACGCCGAGCACAACGGAGCCACACTGGCACACATACAGCCGTAGGTCAGTTTGCAACAAAGTTGCATGCGTATCTGTGTGTGTGTGTGTGTGTGTGTGTGTGTGTGTGTGTGTGTATGTGTGTATGTGTGTTTTATGCGCGTATTAATTAGAAGTTTAATTGGTCGAGCATAAATGATTTAATGAATTTAGCAGCCGGCCAAAAAGAGATGCTCCCCATTGGAGAGGAGAGCGACTAATTGATGCTGTTCTCCAATTACCTCCCCGATCCGCAATAATTTCAAGTATTAAGCAGCACGTAAAGGCGCTTAAGCTGCACTTTAAAACCAGTTTCCGACGCGCCTCAAGCCAGCAGCTGAGCCAGCGCCACCCAATGAGCAAAAATCAAAGCAAATTACAAATAATTAGTAACGCATTCTATGAGCAAGTGGGCGTGGCATACAGGCGGTCATTAAAAGAAATCAGTGAGCGTTCACTTGAAGTGCCAGCCAGTGAACTGTAATTATGGCAAGAGGAAAAGAAACGTTAAAAAAAAATAAACAACAGTGGCAAAAAAAAAGTTCACTTAATTATGCTGCACAGATTGGGTCCAAAAGTGTTGCTGGCGAGATGCTGACAATCATTTCTTTTCCATCTGATTTATAAGTAGCCATGTCGAAGCCGAGGCCAAGTCAGTCAAACTTTGTAACTACTACTTTATTCTTCGTGAAATTTCGCCATTCACTAATGAGAAGCTCAGAGCAGCTGGCAAACTGAAATAGAGAATTCAGTAGAATGAAACTGCTGTGAATAATAAATGGCAAATAAAAAGAAAACACATTGTTATTCATAGTTCTCGTTTGAAAATAATGATTTTGTAATAAGGAAAACTCTTATTATTCGTCTGCTGGGCTTTCTTTAAAATACATTGTTTCTAGCTTACCTGGAATAACAATGTTTTTTGTTCGATGTCCTCTAGTTGTTATAATTATATAAGAGTCCTTAAACAATTTAAAGTACTTCAAATCCAAGTAAAGCTTTTAACATCTTTAAGTTTGGCGAAGTTTAACATTTATGTACTTGTTTTTTTTTTTGTGGCAACTCCTTGATTGCTCTGTTGAGGATATAATGCATTGACCCTCCGTCTAGCATTTGCCTACTATAATGGCATTTGTTTGTCTGAGCAGCTAAGCTCATTCTGCAGCAGGCTTCGCTTCACTTACCCATCCTTTCACTCCGTGCAAGCCCAAGTCATTCAAGTGCCTTCCAAAATTTTAAAAGACCGTGTAAACGCTGCCAGTGTTGGATGGAGGAGCCACCCAAACACTTTGCGCTTAGCTGAGGGGTGCTTTGCCTTTAATAAAACCACTCCTCGCATTTATCAACTCTGCCACCGCCAGACAGGAGGAAAGAGAATAAGATGGACACGCAGACAGACAGACAGCCGCCAACTCCCCAACACTTCACTTTGCTTGGCCCAGCCCCCTAAATTAGCAGAGCTTTGGCTCTGGATCTTTACCCAGCTCTGGCACTCAATGGCTACAGGGTGCAGCGTAGCATTCGCTACTGAATTATTAAATAGGTCTAATGCATTTCTTGGGTTCTCAAGCGAAATTCCACACCTCGACTTCATATTGATGCATGACGAGTTGTGGCTACTTTTAAGAGAAGCTAGCTGCATTATCATTAGCACGGCTGGGCTGACACTGGCGCTGTTAGCCGGTTCAGAATTGATGGTACTGACAAGTGTTAAAGTAAAGCTACACATTTTAACTCTTCTGTTTTATTCAATCCGATATCATTTATGATAATTTTGATTTATTCAGATTTTTATGTTAAATCAAAACCACGTCCTGTCAAGCACACAAATTGTAGTCGGGTATTTTACAAATTTATGAATAGCTATCAAGCAGACTCCTAGTCAGGTCTAGCTGAGTTAATAGCTATGTAAAATGGATATACCCGAAGGTATAGAGTCCTTTCTCATCTGTGATTAATTGATTGGTTAATTTATAAAAAAAAGAATAAAATTAAAAATCCTTATTTAATGCTATTCCCATAAAAAAAAAATAAAAAAATTTTATATTTTCAATCCAGCGACAAAAAAAAGGTTCAATCTTGCAATGCATTCAATATCTCATTTATTCTATCGACTTTGTAAAATTCGAATTTTTTATTAAAAAATTTAACAAAAAAAACACCAGCTAGATTTGTTGCCTTAGCGCAAGACAAAAACCTTTGTAATTATATGCTTTGAAATGTAGCTGAAAGCTTTGCCTTCATCCCAGGGCCGCTGCTATTTGCATCTTGCCGGCTTTATGCTGTATGTATTATGTGTCTGGCCTGAAAAGCAACCCCATGAATGGCGCACACGTGTGTTTTGTTTGTCTTTATGTCCTGCGCATCACCTCTTACATAACCCAACCAGTTGAGTGATAAATTATTCAGGAATTCATTACACGCGCACTGCCAATTTAAACTTTGGCCCCGCATATTGCTCTCGAGCGCTTTATGTGCTGCTTTGTGCATCAAATTTAAGTGATTTAAATTGCACATGCAGCTAGTCAAGTTTGGCCACTATCTGCGACCACCTACCAGTGGCAACTTTTCGAGTGGACAGTGCAACAAAGTGGCGTGGCGAGTGACTGGCCACAGAGTTTATTGCAACCGCAGGAAAAACATCATAAAATTATGGAAAATTAATTTAGCTGTGTCACCATCGATTGTGTTGTGAATTTGAATGAAAGTTGCGGCAACCGCAATTGGGAAATAATTGCATTTAGATTTCCAATGTACATGTGTGTGTGTTCCTCTTGTGTGTTTGGTAGCTGTAATTAAAATAATGGAAATACTCTATAAAACACGTTTGCGGTCTAACCATAAAAACTCGCCAAAACTTGCACAACGAATTTGGCAAATTCAATTTTGCTTGTGGCAACAAAACAGCTCTCGGCGGCAAGCCATTTCCATATAAATACAAATACCAAGCGGATGAACATGAATTTACCTCATTTTCATGTTAGTTGTCATGAATTGGAAATATTCCATAAAATTAAAACATATTTTCAGTGATTAACGAAGTTGAAGTATTTTTTTCGCAATCATCTCTATTGTTTTATTGAGTTTATTTAGCTTAAATAAAATATAAAATATTTTTAAATGGAATTTTCATTCTGATTTCGAAAATGTTTAAGAATGCTTCTAATAAAGAAACTATATTCTTATAAACCAGTTTTTTTCAGGCTAACTGATTTAGAAACAAGTCAATTATGGAAACTTTTTGGATTCTCATCTGATGTGTTTTTCTAAAAATGCATGGGTCACTTGGCATATGCGGATCTTTGGAGCCTTAATATTGTCAGACGCGGGAACAGACCAATATATGTTTCAAGGTTCAAGTCCCTATCTCTAAGTTGCATTCACACAGACGGACAGACAGCATAAAGGACATTACAAAATCGACTTACCTTTGGTATCGAAGTATACAAATTCTGATTCATGAATGTTTAGTCGGTTTTTGTCCGATTAGTTTCAAATTCATGTGCAGAGTGCTCAATTAGGATATTTTGAGTAGCGAGATGAGTTCGAATGTGATGAGCAGAATGTGACTTTACGCAAACTTCTATGCATACACAAATACCCATATAAAATGTATTATTTGTGGCTTATGCGTTTTCAAGCCACATCCGCATTTTGTGGTAAAAACTAATTTATTAAGCGTGGATGCGTTGCTGTTTTTGTTGGTCATGCGTTTTCTCTTCTTGTGTGCTACAACACACCACAACAATACACAATGAACAGCGAGACAATTGCAACGATGGGAGCCTCCAAACACCAAACTTGTCGGCAGCATGGACTTATTTCCCCTTTAGGTGCTGTGTCCGAAACAGAAAACAATGACCAACCGTATAGAGCCCTAATAGCCGCACAACAGCAACTACAACAATAGCAGCAGCAGCAACAGCAGCTCCAAACTCAATTATCATTCATGGCAAAACTTGACGATGAGTATAATTGGATAGAAGACTGGTCTTCGAGGGCAAACGGCCACCGAAAAGTGGCATGGAAAACGGTCACCGATATGGCATGCAAATTTTCGAGCTGTATAAAATTGGATACGCTTTTCGAAAAACGTTGTTATAGGGCATATTTAACATAGAAAAGAGAAGTCCTTAACAATATGTCTGGTTAGTGCTAAACAGCAGCTTCTGTTTCATAATTTATTATATATTGTATTTTTACTGAGAACACATTAAATAATTTATATAAATTACTTTTCTTATTTGAATTTAATGATATGACATAGCTGCTTCTGTGCTTTTATGCTCTGCATCCCTCAATTATCGAAAACTTAAACTTATGTTTACTTGGAATACATTAAATAGTCTATCGAATTTCATTTTCCTTATCTGAATCCTATTTTGTAGTTAATTCCACTTAACATTAGTGCATATATCATGTTTAATACATTTTTAAATGACAAATAAAGCGAATACTGTGCTTCATATTCGAGGTTGAAATGCACCACACCAGAGGAACAAAACAAATTATAAGCGAAAGTAAAGAAAATGCCGCCAAACCAGCCCGAAGCTGGCAATGCTGCTGTTGTTGAGGTTGATGCTGAGTTTCTGAGCGTGGCAATGGAGGAGATTTCAAATTTTGAGCAAGACGCTGTTATATTCCGCTCGCAATGCTTTGGGCTTCGCCTAAAACTAGACAACAGTGGCGCATATCAAAAATAAAATTTTCAATTTACAACAAATGTGCGTTGTAGCCCGTGGTTGTTTTTGTTTAATTTTGTATTGCATGCAGCCAGCACTGGCCATAAACAACAACAAAGCCAGCGTCTGATGAACGAGAGGGAATAACGCGGAGGATTGGAATGGGAAGTAATAACATCAAGAGTGGGAGGACAATTGGTACAGCACAGCACAGCATCAGCATCAGCTTCAGCATCAGCATCTTCATCGCTGCCAGTCATAAAACAGCAGCACACACAGCAATGTACAGCATTTCCCACATGCCACACTTGGACAAGAATACCGAGTCGTGTTTTCTTGCTGTTGCTGTTACTGCGGCTGTTGCTGTTCATGTTTTTTGTGGTAAGTGTCTTTCAACGTATGATGTGGCACTGTTCTCTCTCAAGCTTGGACATCTTTCTGCTGCTCAGATATTCAAGAAATAGCCGCAGCACTTGAAGAATGCAAACATCGAGCAATCAATGTTTGAAATAAATATATATTTATATAAAAGTGATTTTCATAAAACTGAGAAATATAATATTTTCGGCTGAAATTATTATATGTAAGTGCATGGGAATTGTGTTTTGATTTACGGCAACTTCACAGCTTATAGCAATCCCAAACAGTGATATAACAATTGCTTTGTGATATCGTTTATAATTACGTGAAATTTACTTAAAGCACAACATCAATCTAATTCCAAAAGATAATTCAATTTGTTTCTAGTTCATGTCATCAAAATTAAAAAAGAATAACTTTTATCAGCAGTTGAAATATAAACAATTAAGAACTAACAATATAAATGCAATCCATATGAATTAATTTTGTTTGTAAGCATTTTTCGTTTTTGATACATTTTTCAATTTATGTTAGCTGCAAACCACAATTGTATTATTTTCAATCAATTCATAATGTAAAATTCAATAATATTTAAATTGAAAACCGAAAATACAAAAACAAACTCATTGCTCATATTTGTAACAAATATAAGTATTTTTACAAAAGCCAAAGCCAAAATAACGAAATATTTATTCTGCATATTTATAGTTTTGCTAATCTACTTGTAAAATTAAATTTTGCACAATTCTTAGTAAAATAGTGTGCTCTAGATAATGTGGCTGCCACAATTCTATATAAATTAATCCAATTATCTTGAGGCTTTCTTGATTTAGCCAGTAGCCAAGCCGCAGCTGTGGATTGTTTAATTTTCTTAGCAACAGCGTCTGAGCAACTATTATGCAAAATACCGAAAGAAAAAAACAAGAATTACATCGAAGAACATAACAATTTATGCAGCGGCAATCAGCAGCGGCAGCGCCAGACTCGGAGGCAGGATTCGCAGTTCGGAGCCAGCAGCTGCTTTGTATTTGAATTTGCCTTCCGGTGGCTGTTAAGCAGCAACTGTATGGTTTTGGGGCAGCGAGTGGCACATAAGTAAGCAAGAACGTTGTATTGCCGATGCTTACTTTGAGTATAGTTGCCATTGAAGAGGGTGACGCTTGCACTTACAAATCATTGAAAATTCAACGCATTGCTAATACGACATGTTGTCGCAATTCTGGCAACACTGTTGTCATCTATGCATGGTTCTGTGTGCTTTTCCGCGTGTGTGTGTTTGTGTTTGTGTTTGTGTGCGTGTGTGTGCCACATTGTGTTGCACTTGTTATTAAGTACTTCAGCGCACAATTTTGTTGTAATGACAACCTGCAAGGCAAATGCCTAAGGCGGCAACATCGCGTGCCAGGGCCGCGGCAGCAGCTTGAACTGAAGTGCAACACAGTCTGCTATCATGCCCCAAAAGGGGGCGGCGCTTGGGCATGGCCCAAGCATAACGCACACCCTTCGCCCTACATGTGATTTGCATGTTTAGCGAAATTAGCGCACTAACAACAGCTGCACACAACGTTGCATGGACAGGGAGGTATAGAGAGAGAGAGAGAGAGAGAGAGAGAGAGAGAGAGAACTTAGTGAATAGGTGCCATTGTCGTTGTTGTTGTTTGCATTTCAGTAACCTAACTGCAAGCTTACGACAAATACTGCATATACACCATGTGTGCCACAAACACACGTACACACACACACACGCACACACAGACGCACAGACGCACACATGCCCAGGCACAAGCACATAAACCATTATTTATTTGTCGACAGTGCTGTGTGCACTTTTCGTACTTCTGACCACTTTAAATTAGCTTCAATGGCCGGCAACGTTAGCAGTGCGAAACCAATTCATTTGTCGTGTTGCCTTTGCCTTAATAAGTCAATTATGTTTTGCCATTTTTTTGTCATCTATTTTTTCCCTTTGTTTTAGCCTAATACTCTTTGCTTTGAACTCTTTTCGCCCTCTTGGAAGTCGTTAACTCGTTTGTTTTTTACGAGAATTAGGTTCATTTGCTGAGTGAAGTCTAGTCGCTGCAATTTATGAATACATTATAAATTTATACTCCAGTCGAAATCACAGACAAGTTTACTCAGCATATTTCTCTACAAATAAAAGATGTTCGCTATTTTCGTTGCTGTTTTTCTTTGGCTTCTTAAAGAAGAAGCCTTTGCCTCGAATGCACCCATTTCCAAATAAGAATAAAAAAAAAACTTTAAAAGCAAGCGGCAATAAAAGAAATTATTAAGATTAATGACTTAAGATTATTTGCCTTTGTTTTCAAGTCAAAAGTAATTTTTTCATAAATAATGTAATGCTTTCTTTTATTTTTGTTCGCTTTGAAGGGGCTTAAAGTGTAGATAGCCAAAGTGGCTTACTGAATTTAATGAATCGCAAATGCTAAAAGAATTCATTTATTAAGTAAACAAAGTTGCCACTGAGGCTGACCATCGTCAGTAAGTAAGCTGCTTAAAAGTTGTGAGAATTATGAGTCTTGTGAATTACAGCTAAACAACATCAAACGATAAATAATACTTGTAGACTTTGCCGGGCAATAACTAAAAGCAGAATGCTTGACATGGAGTTAAAAATCCCCTCAAGGACATGGCCCAAAGTCAACAAATTCCTTTGGCTTCCAGCTAGTAAATTAGCTTAGCTTGTTGAGCCAGCCCACACTGAAGACAAACTCGTACATTACGTATACGTATGCGGATATCTTTCATCCTCATTCGCATAAAAGTCTGCTGAAAGCAATATTAATGAGCTGATGGCGTATTGCATAAATTCATAAATTATTTCTAGCTTTATTACTCGTAACAAGTTGGCAAAGGCCTTACACTTTTCCGGATAAACAAACAGTAATGAACAGCTCAATACGGTCGCAGTAATTACCAGTCATGTGTATGTGACTTCAGTGAAACTCTTAAAACAAAACAAACTCAGAAATCTCTTTACTTGTGACTAAAACTAAAAATTAATTAGCTTAAGCCAAAATGTGTGTTTACTCTACCATCAATTATTTTTAACGAGCTTTTGAATTATTTAAAACTTCGACTTCCAAACGCTAAAAGTTTCAAACGAAATTTTGGACAAAATTTAAAATATGTGAATTTTGTTCCATAGTGTAATGATAAGCTGAATGTCATTTGAATTCAGTTAATTAGACTACAAATACACATTTCATAATTAGTTGAATACATATCTAAATCACCTATAAAGTTAGCAATTTTCTGCTTATTTGGTATTTATCCATTTGGCATTAGAGCAAGCTAGAACTAAATATAATTTTCTTAAAGATTTCTTATCATATGTAGCTGGAGTCAAAGATTGAGATTTGATTAATAGTTCTTAAGCTCAAATAAATGAGGTTTAATTAAAAGGTGCATACATGCGCCACATAAATTTAAGTTGTTTGCTCAAGACAACTTTGAAAATATTTAAAACTTTTCATAAATTCCACGCGTGCCACAAAACTTTTTTAGCGCTTGCAATTAAATTAGCTGCCTGACAACACACACACACAGACACACAAAAAATGAGTGTATTACAGGTATGTGTGTGTGACATTTTCTGTATTTGTGTGTGCGTGCAATAACTTTTTGCTCTCCGAGTCAGGTTGGCATAGTTACGTTTTTTAGTTTTATTTGTGTGTGTTTTTTGTATGTTTTCCTTTATTTTTTGTTTGTGACGAAAGCTTACGATTTTTTTATTTCCATAGTCAAGCGTAAAGATTAAAGCATTTTCCGTCATATTTATTTTACAGTTATGTCACTCCCACTCCCATTGCCCGGGACGCGCACAAATTGATTAAAAATGCCGCCAACTTTTTGCTAGCAAAGCTGCTGCCCAACAAATATTTTAGTATGTTTAAAGACCACGCCCACTGTCAGCGAGGCCGCCCTATTTGTGTTGCCGCTTCCCATATGCATTTTAATTTGAAGCCCGACCACACAAGAATATTTTCCATTTTAATAATTGATTTTTCGCGTGCGTATAAGGCGAAACTTTATCCACGGTTCGGTTACCCACAGCGTATGAGTAATGCCTATTACAGCAGCCAGCATGTACACTCGCACACCACACCCGGTTGAGTGTAGTACTCGGCTGTCGACACGTGCGCATTTTAATAAGTAATCCAGCAACAGAGCCAAAGTCAAAGGCATATTTACTTATAAGCACAACCAGCACAGCCAGAGCAACACTCTCACATTGGCGAAGACTGAAACCTGAAATCTTGACAAAGTTTTCCATCTAATACTATGTGGAAGTATAAAGCAAAGCTGCTACTCGCTGGCATGCGCTCCAATTTCACACAAGTCCAATTCAGAGCTGAATCCAAGAATAATGGCTTCGGGCGTATGCGCTGTCTGCGTGCTGTTTTCCACAAAGTACTTTTAATTCAATTTTGATTTTATGCCACACTGGCTTTAAGGGCACACGCTAAACTAAATCGAAGGTATTGCAGACTGAGAAATCATCTTTGTTGTGAGTTGCTTAGTTGTAAATTACTTGCTTAACATTTACGCATATTACACATATTTTATTTTAATTACACTTGGAAATAAAACCAATTTCATGTTCACCCAAGACAAATTTTCGATCTATCTCTGAATCGGTTTGTGTAAATATATACAGCAATCACAGGTTTTATCATTCAAATGTGTCAAAAAGTCTTTTTGATAATAATAATAATAATAAAAGCCAAGCTGAAACCGTTCGGACATACCCCTTGAGCATTCTGAATCCATTGCAAAAGTTTGTGAGACCCTCAGGGAGTTTATTGCGAAGAAAGAATGCTCATATTTGTGGCAAGCTTTGTCCACTGCAATGCTTTGTGTGACCAAATTGGCAACTTGCTTATCAAATAATGAACACATGTAGTATATTTTCAATATATGTATATACATATATATACACAAGTGTTTGTCGCTTAAGGCTCTGTATTTGGTCAGTTGCAATAGTCTTCATAATCAGCTCTGGCAACTGCTGTGGCTGAACTTGAAAGTGTAATTCTCTTATGGACATCTGTGTTTGAGTTGTCCATCGCCCCAGGCAGTGCACTCTTGCAATTACAAGCGTTACCTACATACTTTCCGCAAATAAAAGACATCAACTCGATGCATGGCCCTTTTGATGGAAATGGCTACTTTTTGAATGGCTGGATGTGTGCTGTACTGTGCTGTGCTGTGCTGGGCTCCGCAGGCCGGGCTTAAATCTGTGTGAAATAGGTCAAATGCACTCAATGGAAACCGACATGTGGCATGGCAGGCATGCCAGCTGCATGACTTTGCCCTTGCCCCTACCCGTTCACCACTTATCCTGCTGTTTGATGGCACTTTAGTCCAAGCCGTTTTCGTTTTTTCTTTTTTTCTTTTTTTTCTTTTAAATTTCCTCAACGCGCCATTTTTGATCAAGTGCATTTCAGCAGCAAAGCTAACGAAGTAGAAACTTAAGCTGCCGACGCATTTCGACTGGACGTTGAGCCTTGCAGTGCCCTGGGCAACAGCTGAAGCTCTTTATACTCTACTCAACTCTCGGGGCATCACAACTAATGCATACGAATCGTAACAGTTACCTGGAGCAAAGTTGATTTACACCACTTTGTAAATACTTCTCATACGAAGAGTATGTTTAGTTCGTATATCCAAAGTCATGCTCTAACATTTTTTGTATCACAAGAGTACCAGAGTCGTATAGGCGTGACTCAAGTGGTAAGTGGGTCATTGAGCGCACATCATGTGGCCCGAAGATAAGAGGCAAATCTCGACAGTCTTACATACTGACTGGCAACATATTCGGTATTATAATCAAAATGTGGCTAAGCGTATAATCCCACAAAACTATAGGCACTAATTAATGAAAACAATTAGTAAATTAAGTTAGATATTTCCGCTCGATGACAACGACTGGAATAATAATAATAATAATAATAATAAGTATAACAGACAATTGACCAAACATAAGCGGCAAAATAACATAAACATAAAAACGCAAACGTTCGCAATAAACGGGCATACAAATGCCCAAAATTTATGCTAATTGGACTTGTTTACCAGTGCGTGTGGCTTAACGTGCATAAATCTAAGTCCATACAACCACACTAGCTCTCCATGTCTCTATATCTCTCTCTATATATATGTACATATATATCTCTCTTTCTCTCTCTCTCTCTCTCTCTCTCTCTGTAACTTTCCACTCTGCTCTCTCTTTCGTTCTCTTTGTGTCCTTCCGAATTCATGTCTATTTTTGTTGGCTAATACATATATTGTATATATTTTCAGCATTTAGCTGACATCTTCAATTTCGTTTATTTGTGTCTGCAAATGCCAAAGGCGGGTTTCCTGAGCTTAGACCAGCAAAATCTCCAGCTGAATCTCCCCCTCTCCCCCTTCTCTCTGTCTCTTTCTACACATATATATATCTGCGTGCTTTGATTTCTTGTGTCAACGCGAAAACAACAAATAATAATTTGGCTATAGCCAAATGTGCTCGGTTAAGAGATGTCCTGTAATCCAGAACAAATTCATACAAATACCATAAGGTCCACTAAAATCAAACAATTTTGAAAGCTCCCTTGCCTATCTATTATTTGTAGCCGTCATAGACTTGTTCTTCCAATAACAAATGGTCTAGAAATGTATTTGAAATGAGAAGTTAACTCAAATTTTTCTTTAAAAATTTGAGAATTAACAGCTTACGTTTTAAGGCTGTTATCAGCATCGTTGCGAATTATGAGCTATCAACCATCTGTTGTGATAAGTATAAGTATACTCAATTATACCCTATTTTCGGCATTATTACATATAGGGTGCCTAAAACAAAAACACACAGCAGACGAATGGGCAAATATTTGTTTCGAAGCCAAAGACAAGCGACAACCAAGCCAACAACGAAGACAATGCAAAATATTTGATTTGGAATTGTGTTTTGCCAAGTAGGAAAATGGGAAAAGGGCCTATTTCACATTCAGATTTTCTGCGTTGAGAATGCGCTTGGCACCGAACTTCCTTGCGAATTCAGAGCATAGTCTTCAGATTGGCCTATAACAAAATTGTATTTGCATGTCAATTGCGCTTGTTTATCTCGCGTTATTATTTTTGACATTGCCACAAGACATAAGCTAAGCGGGCAGACAGTCTGATTTGGCAGATTCGATGTCTTGGATATAATGAAAATCTCTAGTCAAGTCATGTAGAGCACTTGGAAATCATAATTTGCATATTAAGCTGATTGTGTATAGGATCTAAGAACTAAAGGATGACGATGTCAATGTGTTACTGAAATATCAGCTAAGAAAATTCATATTCTCTTTTACCATAATAAGTTTTATACCGATCCAAACCTTTAGAAACATATCATAAAATAAACATAATTATAATTAAAAATATCATAAAACACAAATTGCAGAGTTTTAGTTTGCGGATCGATTTATGAGTTTGTTGAAATACAATCGATAGCTGACTGGGGCAAATAGTAATTAATTTAACCGGCCTGAAGCACATTTCGTTGAATACCCATTAAAGTGGTCATAAAAGGTCACTGGCCAATAAACTGAAATGCAATTAAGGGCCATACATCATAAAATCAAACTACTATCAACGATAAACCATAGAAGTTTGATAAAGCGCATTTTGAATAGATTGATGAAACTGAGTTTGTTTACCACAAACTTTTCTCACAAACTACCATGCAGACAAGGATGGCGGGGGCTGAGTTTTTTGTTTTCTTTGCACAGAATTCCTTTGTGCTGACGGCATGTTAATGATTGAAAAACTTAAACGTAAATAGCTGTGGCAATCTACAATCTGCCCTATGCAAAAAACCGCAAAACAATTAAAAAGTGATTTTAATTGAAAAACAGTATAAACCAAATACGAGGAAAATGGTCTGCATATGCGGCAAATGGCAGAAACCAATTAATAAATTTGAATGGAGCTATTATATCAAAATATGTATTGCATATGTTAAAAGCATCCATTGGAATATTTACATATGCATGCATATTACACCCGTAACTGAACTGATGTGGAATTCGGAGAACATTCCATTAGTGGCAGTTGAAGGTGCCTCTTTAAGCTGCCAGCACGTACTGTACATAGATTTTTATATGCCTCATGTTTTCTAGCTTAGCATTCTACTTAATACGGTGCCCGGCAGTAAGGTAAAGTCATAAATTGTCGGCCAAATCCACTGAAATTCGTACACCTGTTCTGGGGGCTAAGTATTATTGATAGGCATTAAAATCACGCGCGTGTCCACAACGAGTACTCAATAGAGCATTACGTGCACAACATACGCATAAGTGTTATACTTGATTTGATTACTACAACGCATTTGGCATATTGTATTGTACAATAATGCCACATACATGCACAATATACAAGCACAGCTATATCCTTATACATTAATTACAGAGAAACTTATTCGCTGGACCGTTTCATCCAGCAGTTAACTTAACCACCTAACAATTGCAACAACTTAAACCGAACAAAGTTAAAAAGAAAATGCAGATGCAAATGCAATTTTGCAAATACACCTTTTCGATAGAAATAATATTCGCTTACTATTATATTAGTATATATTATATATTATATACATATATATACAATGGCGGACAGCTTATTAGGCACAGAGTCAAAGAAAAAAAGTGATTGCCTGCCATAAACTAATCATTAATTATTTTTCAAAAATTCCAAAGACCGATGGTATGTACAGGTATTAACCACCTAAATTAATATATGACCCCAATACACTGGGGTTTCCCCACCTGCTAGGTAGGATTATGTACAAAATTAGCCTATTTTCTTTGACTCTGTGCCTAATAAGCTGTCTCTCACTGTATATATATATATTGTGTACTGCATTAGGATCTGTTAGTTTTTACTCCCTGAACTCATTAAAAATGGGTAAAAGGGGTTTAATGGTTTCGTGCAACTGTATGTAACAGGCAGTAGGAAGCATCTCTGACATCATAAAGTATATAAATTCTTGATCAGGATCAACAGCCGAGTCGATATAGCTATATCCGTCTGTACGTCTCAGTTCGGGTCATATATGCTGGCTTAGTTTTTTTACTCTGCAGTCCCTGTTCCTGCCATAAGAGAAGAGTGCACTTGAAGACCTTCTCACACTTGGGTGCAAGACCCTTTAAAGGGAAATTTTCAAATAAAACTAGTATATAATTATATATTTGAAGGTTATAAAAACGCTCCAACTATATTATGTGAGAGTTGCCACAATTATGTACTGAAGTGGAATACACTTAATCGAAAAGTCCAACAACGGTTTTTTATAAGGAATATTAATCTTTATTTTCATAAACACGTCTTATTGGTTTCGGGTACAAAATTACTCTAACTTATGCTTATGGTCTGAATTATTAAGAAGGCTTGGATTTGGCTCTTCTGTGGTGTTGTAGCTGCGTCGCTGTAGCTTTGTCGCTGCATCTTTAGTTGGATTGGATTTTGTTTGCTTTTAGCAATTGTGCTGACGGAGTGTAATGTGTTTATGCTGAGCTTGCTTTTAATTCTTGTGCGCTGGCTTTGGTGGATTTGTTTATGTTTATGCTGAGA
The DNA here is from genome assembly GCA_035044105.1 of Drosophila nr. perissopoda 5 BK-2023a. NCBI lineage: Eukaryota > Metazoa > Arthropoda > Insecta > Diptera > Drosophilidae > Drosophila > Drosophila nr. perissopoda 5 BK-2023a. The sequence continues at coordinate 20,950 of JAWNMK010000250.1, forward strand.
CGGCGTTTTGATGCTTGTGCGCTGGCTCTGGTGGATTTGTTTATGCTTACGGCGTTTGATTCTTCGATCTGCGTGATCCAGCCTTTTTGTTTATATTTTGTGGCTCGCTGGTTATATTGGAGTGAGTGTGTATATGAGGGATCTGCGTGATCCGTTGCTTTAATTAATTGCGTTGACAGATGCAATGCTTTTATGCTGAGCTTGCTTTTAATGCTGGCTTTGTTGCGGTTGCTGTGAGTGTGGACATGAGAGATCTGCGTGATCTGGATATGTCACTTCCCCATCCCTTAGAAATTGGCTTGTCCTCAAGCGTTCAGTGTAGGGTATAGCTGTAAGTTGTCGTTGGCGTTTTCGATGGTTGCTTGTTTTCTTCTTCGACGTGTGGTGTCGGTGCTGTACTATTCTTATACTTAATTATTAGTTGTTTTGGTACATTTTTGAATTTGAACAAAGAATAGCTTATTATTACTATTGACAATATTGTCACTAATGTTAAGCTTATGATTAACAAGGTATTGTTAGTTTTTGTATGTACTTTTATAAGTTCTTTAGTTTCTATGAATGCTAACTGATCTGTTTTAGTTATATTATTACATTTGGTTCTATGAAATTTATTTCATAGCTTTTTCTTTTTTGTTTTCTTTTTAAATTTAGTTTTATTGATCTTTTAATTTCTGTTTGTATTGTATGCTTTTAATTTTATTCAACTGGGTATTGTATGCTGCTTGCTATCTTGAGCATTCCCATGAAATTGTCTTCTACGTTATTTTCGTTATTATATTTAAATAGAAATTGAAAATTATTAAGTTTAACAAAGTCATCTTTGTAATTGATCTCGCTTTTACAATCCTTAAGGAACGTTCGGCCTAAGAGGATGTCAAAATTTTTGGAAAAATTATGTATGTAAAATTTCTGGTCTGTTGGACAAAGTTTGCTAGCATAGCTTTGTGGATATTTATAATGTTTCCTATAACAATTTTTTGTATTGATAGCGGGTTTTACAGTACTTGTGAAAGTCAAATTGTCACTCTCTTTATACTGAATATCGCTAAATTCAAACAAAACTTTTGTAATATTGGTTTTTTCTTCCGTATTTAGATGTTCCAATCTAAATTGATTGCTTTCCACTAGTTCATTTTCTAGTGCGTATGTTGTATGTATATCTTGTATACTTATAAGGTTTTCATATCCTTCTTCTTTATTTTCTTTGTTTGCATTTTCATATTCTTTTTCTTGTTTATTTTCATTTTCATATTCTTCTTTATTTGCGTTTTCATATTCTTCTTCTTGTTTATTTTCATTTTCATATTCTTCTTCTTTTCGTTTATTTTCATTTTTATATTCTTCTTCTTTATTTTCGTTTTTTATTTTCGTTTTTTGTGTCTGAATTAATTATTCCTAGTTTTTCGTTGATTGTTTTATCAAACCGCTCTACGTCTGATATTCCGTTCTTACTTGTTGTGTTGGCCTCTGTTGCAATTGAGGCACTGCTGGTGCTGCTGTCGAAGGCGCTGGACGCTTCGGACGCGGGCTCCCTGATGATGATTTCGTTGTTGATTTTTTGTTGCTGCTGTTGTTCTTGTTCTTGTTGTTGTTGTTGATCAGTACCAACCTCCAGGTCATGGTCCAGTTCCTGTTCGGGAACGACTATCGTGGCCACTGGCATGGGAACGGGCACATTTAGGTACTCCTTGCTGGCGATGGCATCGAACAGATGATCAACGAAACGAGTCGTTTCCTCGGATAGAAACGCATGCAGTTGCTTGATCATGATGCGCTTGAGATCCTTTTCCGATTTGTCTTTTTTCAGCAGCCAAACCACGAAGCGTGCCAAATATGAGGGTTTAGCTTTGGTGAGCGGCCCAAGCACAACGCTCAGCCAATCCTTCAGCTTATCCCAGTTTTCCACTATCATTTTGTTGTATCGCCCCAAAGGTTGTTTGCTGTTGCTTGCGTCCTCGATTTGGTAGAGTCCTTTTAAGAAGTCGATACTTCCTATAAAGGCTGCCAGTTCGTCTGTTTCTTCGGTTTCTTCATCGAAGGATTGTACTCTGCAGGTATGTCCGAGTCTTTGGATCAATGTTGTTTCCCACATCGTTATTTATTTATTTTTTTATTTTTATTTTTTTTTGAATGTTACTAGCAAAAATTGATTTCTTTTTGATTTTTGCACTTGTTGATTATTTGAACAATTTTAGTTTTGATTTTTGTTTTGTTATTATTTTTTTTTCTTTTGTTGTTTTGTTCACTTGTTGATTCTGGTATTTTTTGTTTTGTTTATTTGTAAATTTTTTATTACACTTTCATCGTTCTTTTGTTTTTTTTATTATATTTTTTATTTTATTTCAAGATTTTATTATTATAAAAAAAAATTCCTCGTCGTCTGCCTCGCGTATTTGTTCACTTTTTGAAAAAAAGATTTTAAAGGATCACGGGGTCCTTATGCGGATAACAGTTTTTTTTCGCGAAACACTAGTACGTTATCCTGGAAGGTATACGACGTTTCACAAAGTTTTTCTGTTATCCTACCGGCTGCGCCAATTATATATTTGAAGGTTATAAAAACGCTCCAACTATATTATGTGAGAGTTGCCACAATTATGTACTGAAGTGGAATACACTTAATCGAAAAGTCCAACAACGGTTTTTTATAAGGAATATTAATCTTTATTTTCATAAACACGTCTTATTGGTTTCGGGTACAAAATTACTCTAACTTATGCTTATGGTCTGAATTATTAAGAAGGCTTGGATTTGGCTCTTCTGTGGTGTTGTAGCTGCGTCGCTGTAGCTTTGTCGCTGCATCTTTAGTTGGATTGGATTTTGTTTGCTTTTAGCAATTGTGCTGACGGAGTGTAATGTGTTTATGCTGAGACGCTTTTAATTCTTGTGCGCTGGCTTTGGTGGATTTGTTTATGTTTATGCTGAGACGGCGTTTTGATGCTTGTGCGCTGGCTCTGGTGGATTTGTTTATGCTTACGGCGTTTGATTCTTCGATCTGCGTGATCCAGCCTTTTTGTTTATATTTTGTGGCTCGCTGGTTATATTGGAGTGAGTGTGTATATGAGGGATCTGCGTGATCCGTTGCTTTAATTAATTGCGTTGACAGAGTGCAATGCTTTTATGCTGAGCTTGCTTTTAATGCTGGCTTTGTTGCGGTTGCTGTGAGTGTGGACATGAGAGATCTGCGTGATCTGGATATGTCACTATATATTTAACAACTGGTTTATCGTAGTCGATCTCACTCGACTGCAGCATTCTTACTTGCTTCTGAATAGTTTACTGAAGGAAACTTCTGCGATTATATAGCATAAGAATAGATAAAATCACATATCAATTATAAGTGACTACTTAATACTAACCCCGCTCGAACTAAACTGAAAAAATTATATTCTAGAACATCTACTAATGAAGCACTCTGATATTAAATTGAAATTGATGCACTTTGCTAATTGTTTTTTTCTTTCTTAAATGTGCATAATTTATTAATAATTTGAAAGTTGAACGTTAAAGATTTATTAAGCTAATAAAAGTGCCAAAGAAAACTCGTGTTCGTTTAGAAAACCATAAACTACTATGTTGAAAATATATATAGAAAGTACAATATATTTGTAATTTAATTTAACCATCTGAATAGGTACATAATAGTTGAATTGTTCTCATGTAAACAAAAAGTTGTCTAAAAAACAGTTGACCTCGTTTGTCAAAACGTCGACTGGCCACAATATCAATTTGCAAGACAATACAGCTCGGTCCCAGGCCAATACATGCATTCCCTCTCTCTCTCTCTCTCTTTGTCGTTAGTTAGCATATCTGGCGTCAATGCATTTGATTGCACAATCCTTTATGGAAAGGACCTTTGGCCAGCTTGTCGGCTACTGGTGCACTTGTGTACTTGCTCTTTCAATTTCTCATCTTCATATGTATATAGTAATATAAATGTAGTTTATCTGCTGACCACATTTTTTGTCCCAGTCCCGTTGCACATTAGCATTCTTTTGTGTGTCTCTGGTCCACTTTTTATTGGCCCTTATGGCATTTGTGGCATAAACTGCTTTGGCATTTGGCTGGCAAGGCATAGGACTCGCCACTTGAACTTAACTCAATTTCCATCTTTTTACTTTCCTCCTCCATCGCTCTACTAAAATGATTCTTTGTTCGTTCTCAACTTTCTTTTATTGACTGTGCGGCAGAAAAAATTTCAAATTTAAACTCGGCACGAAATGACAAATTGCAAACTGTATCATGAAAAAAATCTGTGAGTACTGGCGCAAATTTTTTTGTCTGTGTATGTGATTTTGTGGTTGAGTGTGGTTGTGTGTTGTGTGAGGTTGTGTGCGAGTGGTATCCAATTATATACCTTAAATGGCATTCATTACGCTTCGCTTTTTGCAATCACTCATTTGGACATGCGGCGTTGCACAATCTGATTTAAATTAGTTTAGTTCGGTTTAGTTTGAATGCAGTAAATATGTAAATTAAATAGCAGCTCACTTGCATTGACTACAATATGTAATTAAGCATTTAACTTGGGCAAATATTTACTGAATGATATTTCCTCGATCTCAATTTAGCAAACTTTTAAATTGCAGTTTCCGATTAGACTTACTTTATACTTAAAATAAAAAGTAATATTTTAAATTAAATTACTCATTTCCATATGCGAATAGAAAAATGCCCAATGAATAGCTCGAATGAAATGAATAAATATCATCTATAGCTATTTACGAGTAATATTCATGGGCTCAAAACACTTAGCTGCTCTTAAGTGCACATTTCTGCTGTTAGCAGGTGCCAAATTTTGCATAGCGTTGCCATATTTTTAGGTGTGCCAATACAATTATTGGATTCCAAATATTGCGTATACGCACACTTGCCAGAAATCGTATATTCAATAAGAGCTGTCTGTGGTTTTATTGCCCAACCAAACGAGCTAACCGTTAACTGTGCCCTTCCCAGCCGCCACCTCAAGTGGAATGGAAAATAATTAGACACTCAGCATTATTTGTAGGCAATCAAATTGAATTTAGTGTTGTCCAAAGGCACAGGATCCAGGCACAGGCACAGGCTCAGGCTGAGGCACTGGCGTTTCCCTGGCCACGCCCCTCACACACACTCATGCTTTTGTCTCCTGGCTGGTGAGTGTGTGTGTGTGTGTGTGTGTGTGTGTGTGTGCACGTGGCTAAGTGTGTGTCCTTTTGGACACTTCCTTCTGCCTGACAAGCTGTTAATTCTCATCACGTTTAATGTAATGGCAGCACGTTAACTTTGAAGCGCTAAATTGGAATTCAATATGTTCGCTAGCAATAAAATGTGCGACTTTCTCGCATCAACTTTGTCTCTCACTCTCTATGTCTCTCGTCCGCAGTCGTTTTCTCCGTCCACATGTATCTCTTTCTATATTCGACTTTTGGCGAGCGAACTTTGCCAGCCTTGACTCGTAAATGCTCGTTGAATTATGGCCAAAAGCCAACCGAAACTTGAAAACTGCCAACAGTGTGTGTTTTCCCCAAAAGTCAAATTTCCACTGAGTCATCGCGACATTATAGATTATTATAATGAATATTTAATATCACTTTCCCTGGTATTTGAAACAAACAACAGAAATTATAAAACCAAGAAATTGTTCAAACAACTTATAGCGACTAGAAAATACCCTGAATCCGGATTATATGTATGTATGTAAGATGTATTTCTGGGTAAACAGCAACTTCCCGTTGCGCACTCACTTTCCGAGTTTTCTGACTTTTTATTAATGAAGTAATTCAAATATATAAGTATACGCTACTGTTGTTGTTGACTGTCAGCAAGCCATCTGCCAGAATCGTTGTCTTTGGCTTAACATCTGCGAGCTGGCATCCCCATTACGCATCTTAATTATCTCATTTCAGCATATAAAGCTTTTTAAACTGGTTCAGTATTATTTAACACATTTTACACACTCACTGAAGGTATCCTCCCTAGGCTGCAAGGTGTGTGAGTTTTTAAGGCATTTTCAACCATATTCTTACCGATTTGTATATGATATGAAAACTAATCGCTTAATTTTTCTAATTAAAATTTAAATAATCACACTTGGCTGTCGAGTTACCAAGCGGTTTCCGAAATAGGCAAATAATGGGATCTTTTATTTACACTTATATAGTCAATATTTTAGTTTTCAATCGATTTTTAAAGTGATCAAGTATAAGTTTTTAATACTTAATACTGATAGTACTATAACTTTGTAATCTTTACTGCTTTGGAACACTGAGCAGGGTGTCTACACGTTGAGTGCTTTTACTGGGTCTGTGTTGGGTCTGGATGCGAGCACATTGCTTCATATTAACTACAAGTAATTGAGACATATGCAATTATAACGAATAGTCATATCGTAAATTACGAAACACGTCGAACGCCACACGGTAGCAAAGATTTATAAATAAGTTATTTAAAGCTGGAGCGCAATGACTTGCATGGCTTTTGAATTATTTGGTTTTTGCTTTATGTCAGCCATTAAGTCTATCCGGGCGAACTGCTCATCTGCACTTAAGCCACTCCACAAGTTGGTACTTGGATGCCCGAACTAGTTGGACATTTCAACACTTGGACACTTTGGATACTTGAGCGGTGTCCGAGGGCTTTTAGTGCGTCACTGCATATGACAGAAAGTAACTCTCCATCTCCATCTCCCTCTCCATCTCCGTCTGCCATTATATACTCGACTATATATTATCTCACTCTCTCTCACTCACACCCTAGCTCACTTGGCGGTACTCGCGTCGCGTGCCAGACAGTCACATGGCACATTAATAAGTTCACTTACACTTCCAGTCCAGCCCACATTATTCATGCCTTCACGACATAATTACAATTTGAATTGCTTTTATTGCCACGAGCACGACTTTCATTTTTGGCGCTCTCCTTGCCCATTTTGTAACTGACAAATGAAAACATTTACTGACATTTACGTGGGCTTCAACCACAACAAAAACAACAACAGTAAAAACAGCAGTTGGGGAATGTTGTTGACCGGATCATTGCCCTCACTTCACTCATGGCTAATTAACATTCTGCGATGTGCCAACAGCTAAATGCTTTTCCTGTCTCCTGTGCTCTCTTTAGTCCACATTTCTCATACTATTGTCAGTGCACGAAAAAATGGGCTCAAGGCAGTTCCATTTTTTTCGGCTCTCCTTTTATCTTCGTATTTTATTTAATTTTTTTTTTCTCGAGTCTCATAATATTTATGTAGAAATAACATTTCATGCCAGCTAATTATAAGATTTTCATTGAATTAGCCTGTACCTGGCACAAGACAAGACATTCGCTGCCTTAAATGGTTTTTCTCCCTTTTGGTATGACCTAAATGCCACTTACTAAAATATTTACATTTTTACTTCGGGCCATTTTTACAATTAAATTCTAATTGAAAATTTTTTGTTTTATTTCTCAGAATTATGCAAACAGTTATTTTAATGAGCTCACAATTCGGAGAGAAAACTGTGCAGAAGGGAAATCATATTAAAGATAAATGTATCAACATTAAGTCCTGGTTGATTCCTCATTTCATATTTACCGATATGTCAAAGTGGTTCCAGTTGGTTCTGATTTTGACCGACAACTGAATCGGCTTGAATTAATAACTAATACCATCGCTCCTCTGCAAGGTCAGTGATAATAATTGAACTTAAGTGCCCAGTAAGCCCAGAAAAAATCATTAGCTGACGGTCGCATTTACAGAACGCAAATAATATAAATAAACTTTGGGATAAGCCCACTTGCGTCTTTTAAGCTGTTAGTGTTGCTTCTGCAAATGGAGGTGCTACCCAAAGCTTTCCGATAACCATTCGCACACAGCTAGGCCCACTTTCGACTCCCCCATCGCTGCTGCTATTTTGCGCAATTCGAAGCCATAGATTACAGCGCATTCTGACTGTCTGTGTACTGTTATATTTTTTGGTTCTTCTTTTATGTTTATTACCCTTGCAGAGGGTACCATGGTTTAGCTATGCAATCTGTTACACTTTCGATGCCCATGTAATCTTGGCCATGTTTACGAAACTTGACTTTAACATTTATAGCACCCTCCGTCAGGCAACTTTGTTGAAATATTCTAAAATTATATACCCATTAAAATAAAGTGTAAGTCCGAGAAGATATGTTTGAATTGCAATCGCAGTAATAAATATAAGTATGATATTCCAGCTTAATCTAAAATAAAAATACTCTTTAATAATCATTTCCAATTATGTTTTTAGAATGCTTTTCTCTCCTCCCATGCATTTTAGCATTCAAACGTATATTAGGGTATTTAATCAAACGGATATTAGGGTATTTACTATTCGATCAAAGGTTTCTTGCTTATTTTCAATTCCTTTAAAACGTTTATTATCATCATTGCCGTATCTGGCACACAATCAAGATAAATTGCTGGCAATTGTGGATATTTTGCATTTATTTTTATTTTATGGACAAGTCGCCGCAATGACGCATTTATTGATTTTGTTAGAAATTCGTTTTTGTTAGTATATTGCAAAAATATAAAAAATAAACAATAAAACAAATAAACCTAAGTGAAATAATAATAATATTTGTACATTTCACAATCGCAGCTTCTTTTCAATTCGGGGATAGTTGCAACAACAACAACAAGAACAAATCCCGACCGTTATCGACTTAGAATATTTTCGAGTAGTGTGCGTGGCGCGTGTATTTTTTAGATTTGAATATTTAATTTGCCCGAAGGCGGGAATGGAGGGGAATGAGTGTGGCTCTTAGTTACTTATTCAAGCAAAAGCCAATTAATTAATAATGTCAATATTCACGGGTCATGGTCTGAAAATAAAAAACAAAACGGAAAATGGAAATATCGTGGAAAACCCTAGCCAAGCAAAAGAGAATTAATGAATAGAAGCAAATAAGGAAATAAAATGACCTTCAAGTGAGAAACAATGAAACATCCATTATGATTTAATGACTCCTTGAAGTCGAGGTGTATGTAGGTCTTAATTGATATTTTCTTTGTCAGATTTTGTCCATTGAACTTACTCCTTTAAGATACTCAGTGTGTACCGCACTAAGGCCCTACAAGGTCGGGCTACTTTTGAAGTAATAAAGAAGTGTACTTGAAGGAGATTTAGGGTTTGCTTAGGGTTCTGATTTATAATTTTTGTGAACTTAATACTCATTTTCAAACCCATTTTATGTTAATTCAATGATTATATTGACATCTCAGCAGCTTAATTATTAATATCTTAGCACTCAACCAAAGCCAAATTATATCATATTCAAAGTCGATTTCAAATTAAAAATGAGACTTGCTTTAGGTTAAAAGCTTGGCAGGGAAAGTTTTCATTAACTTTATCTTTAAATTATACAATTGTTAACTATAGCTTTTGAGCAATTCAAGAAAACTCTCGAAATAATTAGTACGTAATTGTTAAGCAAGTGCGGCATAATCAACTGTTGGTTTATATTAAAAAAGCCGCTTAAATGAAATTCATGAAAAATGAATGTAAGTTTGATTAAAAATTAAACGAAAATATTTCTAAGCCAGCTCTCATTTGCATACAGAACCATGTGAAATTCCATTTGCCAGGCAGCCAACCGAGCTTGGCCGACCCTGCCACCAATTCTATGCAATTTTCACAATTACCCATACGCAGCGTATGCCCGCAAAGGTCATTACTTTACCCTGTGCGACTGCGACTCCGACTCCGACTGCGACTGCATACTACGAGTTGGCGAAAACACGAATAATTTCCATAAGCTACTAAATTTATGCTAAAATAAGCGTCACATAAAATGCAAATAGTTATTATTAAACTTTTTTCTCGACAGAGAACTGCAGGTGGATGAAAAGGATGTTGGAAATGTAGCTCAACTGTATTTAGACTCGTTTCCCTGAGTTCCTCATAATTAAGTTATGGGGAGCGTCTCTGCGGAAAGGCGTAGAGGTTAGGCTACGCAGTACAACTGGGCCACACATAGTTCATTGCATGCCACACGTATTTTGGCCCGCACGGGCTGTATATAGTAAAATGTGGTACAACATGAGATTATGTTCATACTAATGTTAATGATGCGCCGTGAGATACGCATCTGGTGTATCTGAAAGGTCGTTGCTCCTGCTCTCCTACCTTAATGCTTAATGATAATGATATACTGCCGTACTTTATGGCTGTCTGTCACTGTTTGCATGTATGTAGGTGTGTGTGTGCTCGCTTTTGGGGAATAATGAACATTACTGTGCGTATTAATTACTGCCATAATTAACAGGCGACAACAACATCAACTGTGTATGAGTCTGAGTGTGGCACAATAATTTGCGTAGCTCGCTCATCGGCCAATTTATTATTTGTCATCTGTTATTATGTCATTAAGGGCTTTTTTATTGCTGTACATTTTTAATTATCATTTGATCAGTTTTCCTTTTTTTGTCGAGAATTGTGTTCATTTTAATACTGTTTTACACGGCAATTAAGTTGTTGAGTTGAGGCAGGTGTTGCCAATAAAATCGAATAGGCCATCAATTCGAATTGAAATGGAGCAGTAATTAAGTAAAGGATTTTAATTAGTACTCCCACTGAAGTGGCACAAAAGTGGAATAATTTGTTAAGCCAGTGACTTAGTTTTCTATAGTAATTACGATTTCTTTAATTATTATATTATCCTAAGTGTGATTATACTAGATACTTAATTGATATTCTCACTCTTAATTCACGTAAAATAAATAAAATGTACCCATATCATTTGTACAATGTATACGCTCACAATTTATTCAAGTTAAGCTTTATTCCCTTACTCAAATTGTTGTTGTATGGCATAAAAAAGCCACACAAATAAATTTCAAAGTGATACGTCGCAAACAACATTCAATAAAAAAAAAAACGTAATAATAGTAATTAACATATTCACGGAAAAATCGAATTTAGCAGCAAACTAAAAAGTGGTTATTGCTGTGGATAAGTGAAATATGAAAATAAATCAATAACAATTTTGTCAAAAGCGCTTAAGGTAAAATATGTATCGAATTTTTAATTAATATTAGAAGCAAAATAAAATAAATGTATGGAATACATATTTTAACAAAGTTCAGAAAATGCTGATCGAGTTGAAAAATAAATGAGCAGTTCTGTCAACCTCATCTCACCACGCCTCGCCACGCCCCTTGACCGGTGTGGTTCCGGCAACATTCGACTTTTCGGTTCATTAATATTTAATTAGGCAATCCGGTTGCAAAGTGCCCATCCAAATAAATAATAGCTCGAAGACAATGTACATGGTTTTGTTTTTTTGTTTTTTTGTTTTTCGACTTGTCCCAAAAATACATGCATGCCGTGCTTGTGTGTGTGCATACATAATTCATTATTTTAGAAGGTTATGGCTCTTTATATATGGAAAAATTAAAAAAAAAAAACAGAAGAAACAGTAGTTACTGTCGCCACATAACTGAGATTAATTTGATGTTGCAACTATTAGCACATTAAAAACTATTTTCTGTCCATTATCCTGCCAATCCAATTCCTTTCCCCATTCCTTGGCGTAATGGAACTCTTTCTTAATGTTTGGCAAATTTAACTTTGGGCTACACCCAGCTACTTACACGAGTGGCAGGGGCAGAGGGCATCAAAATAAACATGTCATCACGCAAGAGAACTTTATTTTAATTTTAACATTGCATGTCAAACTCCGCCTTGGCTTTGGCTTGCCGATTTCCGTTGCCTACTTTTGTGCGCCTTCGTTTTTGCTTTGCTCGTAGCAAATAAATCAAAGGCAGTTTACTCTTTTGCTCCCTGCTCGGTTCGTTCCTTTTTTCTTTCTTTTTTTAATAGCCACGAATCACGTGTTTGAGGTTATTTCATAATGGCGCGTGTGCCAGCCACGATAAGAAAATATTACACCGCCGGCTGGCGCTGTTCTTTTTTACTTCATTTGACTTGGGGCATTTGGGCAAAAGTTTGCCAAGTGTGATAAGTGACCGCCTAATGGCATATTTGATTGTTTACGAAATGCATTTAGTGTGCCCCAAAAAAAAAAATGATAAGATTCGGGCTCATTAATGCCTACCTTGGGGCATGTCATAAACTTATTATTTGCAAAAATTCAACGGAAACATGAAAAACAATTTGTTCGCTTGTCTTTCGTGCAATCGTCAAAGCCAAGACTAATCCATCACAAATGTCAGCCAATAACTTGAAAGAAAAGTCACGACGGAAAGCAAAATGAACACATTCCCATACAATAAATGTTTATGTGTAAACAGGTTTTCATCTTTGCATACACGTATATTTAAATTTCGTCAAGATTGATGCTATCATGGTTTTGGGCCTCGGTTGTTACATATTTGCCGAGTATTTACCTTTTTTTCAATTTTAATACACAAGTTCATTACTCTTGAAACATACACATTAAGCCCCTTCAAAGTACTGTATATTATAAAATAATAATTCCTAGTTATTATTTGTATGTTCTAACTTAAATTGTCAGAAACATCTGGCAGATTATGTAGAGACAGCTCGATGGTTGTGTCTGATTGCTGAAAACCACTCTGCTCAAATCTATGAAGTTGTTAACTTCCGGGGAGGGAGGAAAATCTACTTCCTACTGCCCATCATTGGATAAATGCTTGAATAAAATCGTAACTTAATTATTATTACACAGCATGATAAAGCGTGGAAGATAAGATAAAGACAACAAAGGCAAACATCAAAGTTAAATTTACTTATTGAGAATGATAATAAACAAATATTATATCTTTTCATAACAATGAAAAATATTATAAATGTATCCATGCGGTTATTTTTCCATATTCTTTTGTATCACTTGTAAAGCACTCATGTGCTTAATAACTCGAAACACATCACAACATCGAAATTAAAATACATGTATGGGCCAATAATTGTGTTCGGATTTAATAGGGTTTGGCCAAATTGAAGGACTTGCGTGCCTTGGAACCGTCAATGCCAAACAAAGAAAAAGTTGAAGAACAACAACAAATACACAATAAATTTCGTCGTTATGTGTTGGCGTTGAAGCTGGGTTGGCTAAGTCAACTGGTTGTCAAAATTTAGTTGCGCACTTGTGCAATTACCATAATGATGTCAGCCAGCGCACAAATCAAGCGACGTCGTTTATTACAAGTGCGAGAACTTAATTAAAATTCCAGAACAAAGGCGCTTAGATGCCTGGCAGACGGGGGGTAAAGGAGTGTTGGATTGAAACGGAAAAGTGTGGCACATAAACTATGCACAATGCCAAGTGAAAGTGCCGCTGGTGATGACTGCTGCTGTTCAAGGACTTCCGCTGCTGCTGCTAGAATAACAAACGTGGGTGGGGGAGAGGGGAGGGGGTGGTGGATGAGAGAGGCAGCAACGCTAAGTTGGTTGACTTTTATGATTGCTTGCTCTGGCATTGGCCGGGGCAAAATGAAAATGGCAAGTTGGCCATTGCCGAAACGCTGCGCTGAACACCAATGCGTCTTTTCACACAATTTCAAATCCCAACTCAATTTGAGTAATTTTGCAGTGAATCCTTTTGACTGCGGTTAGTGTGCGACTGCGGTGTCGTTGATGTCGACCAATGGCATTTCGTCCACCAGCCAACTCATCCCAACCTCATTGCGATCATCATCATCATCGTCGTCAACATTGGCAGGCAATGCCATTGTCCAAGTTCGCAACGTAGGGCAAGTTCCTGGCTTCTGGTTATTGGTCGTCTGGTGGTCTCGTGGTTTGGTGTTCTGGCTTTGTTAATTTGGCTCGCACATTCCCACACACGGTATTACACTATGCTCTCACACACACAAGCCCACACACACACACACACACACACATGCATCACGGCTTACCCGGTTTTGGCAAACGCATTTGGAACATTTGCTTCATTTACTGCGTCGTTTTCCGCATTTTAATTGCTTCTGCTCACACACAAATAGCAAAAGGACTTCACACACACACACACACACATCTACACATATATAGGCACAAAAGTTTGTCAATCTGCAATTTGAATGCAGAGCATCATTGGCGTCCGTTTCCTGCCATTTTCGCGACTGCGTCTGTTTGACTCATAAACCTGCGCACCATTAAATGAAATGAGTTTCTGACAAAATTATCTGCTCGACTGCGGATTGACGCAGAGAGGAGAAAAAAACCAAAAAAAAAAAAAAGAAAGGAAAAAATGATATAATAAATTCAGTCTCGTTCGATTTTAATGTTTACTGATTAATTTCAGTCACTCTCTCAGATACACGCACACACACACATACACGTTGGCACTTAAGGACATATGTACATGTAAACGCATGTTGGTCGCCCTCAAATTGTTTCATAACTCATTTAACTAAGCAGCGAGCTGCCTGCAGCGCCAGCTGAAAGTTTAATTAAGTTACTTAGTAAATCAAATCAAATGAGCAGCTTGCGACATGGATTACTAGAACGCTTTCACAAGGCACCGCCTCAGGCTGCAGACTGATCCAGCTTGTGTTCTCCTTTTCGCCGGCAGGTGCTTAATTTGCTCCACTGGAAGCGTTTGCATCGCTCTCAAGTGGCATTAAAACAAATTACAAGTAATTAAAGACTCAATTCTCATTAATGACGACTTTTGCCAGCAGTTGCACTTTTTGTTACAGTTTCTTTTCTCTCTGCTCTTTTGTTACATAGATTGTTAAAAAACAATTCAGCGATGCGCCAAGTCTTACACACACTTTGTATCATAAAACAATAATGCAAGTGCTTAGAACAATTTGTTCTTTGTATAGTAGCATTTAAGTTTCTATCGTTTAATATTAATAAAGTCTATTTAATGCAAGCTACGACACACATTTTTTCAGAGCACTTAAAACTCTTGAAACTAAAAGCTTGCACAAAAATCAAATTCAGTAAAATGCCAAAAATGTAGTCCAATTATTTGTTAATCCTGAGAAACTGCCAACTGATAACACTCAAAGTCAAACTCATTTTTATTATTTGTCACAGTTACGAAGTCTCACAAAAAAGCTCAACTCATCATCCCTCTCCTCTCATTTACCCTTATCAACGACTTTTAAGTGCTTACGCGCTTTGATTTATTGCGTTCATCGGTGGAAAAAACTCATTTGATAAATGATAAAAGTTTTTATTTGCTTACGGTTATTAAAAAATATTGTTTAATCTCTTTTACTGTCATTGCTTACTGATAAGTCATCATTGACATTATTGCAGAACACTATTGCTTAATAAGTTGGCGTAAGAATGGATTTGCCTCAGACAAGATACCCAAAATTAAAGGTATTTTACAGCAGATAATACTTTAAAATTTATTATTACTTCGCATGGTAAGATGAAACTCGTGACTCTAGAAAAACATCTTAAGAATTTTTAGTATTTAATAAAAACAAAATTCCAAACACAGTCATTTCATTAAATTTAGTAATGAAGGAATAAACTGAATAAATTGTTAACTATCATAATAGAAGATGCTCTTCAAATTATTATTCCGTTTTAATAAATAATAACTGAGTTGCCGGAAAATTCCTCTATTCTTTATGTTTTCGTTTGCTTATGCCACGATATTTGTATCGTTTTACTTTTTATCTTTTCACAAACAACAGCAAAAAAAAAATTCGAAATATGTATTTATATGCATACGTTTACATCTGTCAAAAATATTTATTGCCGATTCACTTTTTTCCAGTGAAATAAACACACTTTCTGATTACATGAACTGAACGGCATTCAACACTATCACTTAATTTTTTGCCGCTTTTGCTGGCGTTGCACTCTCAAAATCAATGACCCCAATACGCAATGCAATTCAATATTATCAGCAATTGCAAAAGAAAACAGAGCTCAACAGCAAAAAGTAGTAAAAAGCTGCTGTGGCAATCGGTTGGTTACATAAACATGTAGCCCATTTCTTCAGAGTGACGCCTTTTCTTTTGGCCCTCCCACATTTTAAATGGCAGCGACCCGAAAATCAATTTGAATTCGAAGTCTTCTGCTGCTTGGCCCAAAGCCTGCTTAAGCGATTTGCTAATAATAGCCAAAAGCCGTTAGCTTTCGCCAGCGATTTGTATCCAATATGTTTGCGGACTGTGTGGCTAAGCAGGAGGCCAGCAGCAGAGGGAAATCAGCTCTCATTAAATATGCATAAGTGTATGTGTGTATGAGAGGGGAGGGGGTGTGAAGCGGGCGGGTGGGTGGTGTGACGCCCACTTCCTCACTTTAACAGCAAGCAATTACAAATGTTGTGCGTAACTGTATCTTCGGTTCGGCTCCTTTCGGTCTGTCTGTCTGTCTCTGCCTCTGCCTCTGTCAGTCTGTGTGTGGATGAATGCATATTTATATGTGTATGTTTGTGCGTAATCTATTATGCCGCTGAAAGTGGTAATTCCGGTTTGTAAATAACGTGCACGCCCAATGCCAACGAGTCGCCCGAGTTCGCATTACATTCGGCGTTTGAAGGCGTCGATTAGATTTTAAGCCACGTCTAGGCAAAAGTCAGAGAACAGCCGACGGACCGTGGCAAATTTTGAAATTTGTTTCTGGCAAACAGTGGGAAAGGGGTAACGGGGATTATGGGGGCATCGAAGGACAGACAACAATAACGGTTTCAGGCCCCAGGCTCAACCGACTATAATTCCTGTGTTAAAACCCATAAATCTATAGGGCCCTGCTTACGTATGCGCCATTTCACACCGTTGCCGTTAGACGCACACGCAAACATTTACATACATATGTATGTATGTACAGCCGGCCATATAGTCATGTATATGGTTAGTGTACCTCCCCCCCCCCCCCCCCCACCACCCACATAAGCACGCAAGCAACTATATAGTCGGTTATCGATAGAAATGGCGTGCACCTTTCAGCCAAATTGCTTTCCGGTCGATTTCACATACCTTTTCAAGTGGCGCTTTATCAATATTAAATTTATCCTCGACTCTCTCATCAAACTGTTGTTTTGTTTCAGTTTTTTGGCTTCCGTTTCGCATTTTTAAGCTTGATTAATTTGTTTTTTTATTCGTGTTACCTTCTGCGAAATTTAATTGAGATCAAAAATAATTTTATTGCAATTTAATTAAATGTGTTGCTGAACATTGAACTGGTAAATTGCGTATTACATATTAAAAGCCGATTATTTTCAACTTCAAAGAAACATTCTGTGAAATAAAATTAAATTGCAGCAGCTGATATAATAATATAATTAATTTAACATAATATATTGATTTATTTTTAAAGAACTACAATCTTAAATAAAAAACTTTATTTTATTTAAGGTACTTTTGTAACTATGAGTACTATGTATAATCAAAACAAAATGTGATTTTCCAAAATTATTTATTTATATTTTTTCGCTGCTTCAAAAATGACACGTGAAATTTATTATCACATTTTCTTGGCAATTTATTTGTTTTGTGAGAGAGTAATTTGAGCCCTTGATGATATATAGTTTAGAAAGTAAACGTTGAGGGCCATGTTGAGAAAGCGTGTATAGATTTATCATTTCTGGCCTTAGACAACCTAATACCACTGCCTCAATAACTATTAAAGCTTGTGGCCAAAACACACACAAAAGGCCACGTTAACAGTTTTGACAGCTTTTCAATTTGGTTGGCAGACAAATTAAAAATGTTTCGAAAATGACGACGACGACGACCAAGCGACGCCAGCTGAGGTTTTCAAAGATGAGCAAACGCAATTGTTGTTGTCACAGTGAGACACGGACCCACCAGGGCAGGAGGCGCCAAGGGGGGCCAAGGGGGACACACAGAACCTGCATGTTTGAGAGCGTATAACGAATATTTGTCAATTTTGTCATTGGTTGCCCACAAAAAAGAAAAGACAGCGTGGCCTTGCGCTTGGGTGGTCATTGTGGGAAGCTCTTTGAATTTGGTTCTAGGTCTAGGACCCGTCTGCTTCGCCTGCCCCTGCTGCCCTCGATGCCCCGTCGCTTCATCAGACCCTGGGGCTTTACCAATTCGTGCGTTTTATTTGGCTGTTGTCTGTTTGTCTGTATGCCTGTCATTTAAGTTGTTTTGGCTGCTGATTAGAATCACACACGCACACAATTCATACACATATGCCACAAGCACCCCCACTCACATACACACACAAACACCCTGAATGTTTTGTGAGAGGTGCACATCATAAACATAAAAGTGAAATGGCAAAAGTAGTGACAGCGATACATAAATACGCTTACATATGTATATATGTATATACAGTGGCGGACACCTTATTTGGGACATTGTCAAAGAAAAACTTTAATTGCCTGCCATAAGCTAATTATTTAATATTTTTCAGAAATTCCAAAGACCGATGGTAGGTACATATATTAACCACCAAAATGAATATATGATCCCAATACACAGGGGTTTCCCCACCTGCTAGGTAGGATTATGTAAAAAAGTACCCTATTTTTAGGGAAAATTTTATTTGAAGCAGGTACATTGTGGACACCTGGGTGCCATAAAACCCGGATTTTTTACCCAAAGTTGAATATATTTGGTATAAATAGATCAATCCTTCGACGTCAGTTTAGTTATATCCTGCATCTCGAGTGCAACAAGCCAATAAGGACTATGGGCAAACGGACTACCATTGAACTACGGAAACTTATCCTGGAACACTTCAAAATCGGATATTCACATCTCCAAATAGCTGAAATGGTCAATCTGAGTTACTCAACTGTGTATAACATCATTCGGCGCTTCGTCGACGCAAATCGGATTGAGGATTGCACCAAACAAGATTTTCACCGAAGAGGAGGAGCGAAGGATCACCAGGAAAATAAAGGGAAATCCCAAGCTATCGGCTCCAAAAGTGGCTCTACAGGTGGAGGATGAAATGGGGAAAAAGTGCTGTGTGGAAACTGTGCGCAGGTTTTCTGCGCAAACATGACTTTAATGCCCGAGTACCACGAAAAAATATCTTTATAAGCGTACAAAATAGAGGGACTTGGATGACGTTCGCCAAAAACCACTTGGACATGGATTTGGAGTTCTGGAATACAGTCATATTTGCAGATGAGTCCAAATTCACCATTTTTGACTCGGACTGGCTGAATTATGTGTGGCGACAGTCCAATACTGACCTGAATCCCAAACACGTAAAGGCAACAGTCAAGCATGGTGGAGGAAGTGACTTGGCATGGGTATGCATCTCGTCAGCCGGATTCGGGAATTTTGTGATCTTTGAAACAACAATGGACAAGAATGTGTACTTCAACATACTAAAGGAAAATTTACTAAAAAGTGCCGAGAAGCTAATAATCCGACTTACTTTCTGGTTCAACCAGGACAACGATCCCAAGCATAAAGCCAAGATAATACAGTCCTGGCTCATGAGGAACTGCCCCCACATGATAATTCCACCGGCCCAGTCTCAAGATTTAAATGTTATTGAGAATTTGTGGGCTCTGCTGGAAAATAACATCCGGAAGCACAGCATATCCAGCAAAGAAGACCTCAAAAATGCTCTGCGGGATGAGTGGAGCAAAATCAGCCCAGAAGCTACCAGGAAGCTGGTATCTTCCATGAATAATAGGTTAAGGGATGTTCTTAAGGCCAAAGGATATCATACTAAGTATTAACATCCTTATTTAAGTTTTTATTTTCAAAATATATTATTTTATTTAGACTGATCCAAATAAAATTTTCCCTAAAAATAGGGTACTTTTTACATAATCCTACCTAGCAGATGGGGAAACCCCTGTGTATTGGGGTCATATATTCATATTGGTGGTTAATATATGTACCTACATCGGTCTTTGGAATTTCTGAAAAATATTGAATAATTAGCTTATGGCAGGCAATTAAAGTTTTTCTTTGACAATGTCCCAAATAAGGTGTCCGCCACTGTATACATATGTATATTTGTAGGATACAAATCCTCCTTTTATTGTTATTTAATATTTTTTTGGCGTTTTATGAAATTTTAGTTATACACGCATAAATGCACACACACACACACACACACAACTAAATGGAATGCTTTCACGTACAGCTGCGACGTCTTCTTTTTGCCCCTGTCTGTCTCCCGGTCCATGACATTATCGGGCACGCGTGTGTCAACTGCCGACGCTGCTGACGACAACGATAACGTCGCTGGTGAGGTGGGGAGAGATGCGGGGGTGTGGAGGACAACATCAGCGACATTTATACATACACAAATACACAAAAAGGTACAATAATAAAAACCAATAAAAATGACAAATAAAAAGATTTATGTGTTTTGTATATTTCTGTGTGAAACAACTTATTTTTTCTCTAGTTCAAGATGGCTTTTTGTACACTTAAAAAAAAACACTTATAAGCGGAAAAAGGTTAAATATATATTTGTCAAGCATACAGTATAACAATAAGCTGTGAAACTGAAGTTCATTCAACTTTCTCGCCCTTGACTACATTTTTTTTCCACAAACTCGTGTTTCAGTACTCATTTAAGAAATAATTACAAAAGTCGAAAGCTTTTTGAAAAAATTCGTTATGCAATTGCCACAATTTTGACCCTGTCATTGAGACAAACAAACTGTCTGTGGGTAAGCTGGAAAATGTCTTTCTTGACAATTTGCATATGAAATGGATGGGAAACAAAACAGCGCAATTAATTGGCTGTATGATTTATATATAATGTGTGTATTACAAACAATATTTTCCACACAGTCTCGTTTGCTTTTATGCATTCCATTTAAAGCATTGCTTTGCGATGCGTGGCTGAGATAAGAGAAAAACAAGAAAATTAAATTGAAATAAAGTCAATGTTATTTTCTACATGTGCGCCCAGAGATACAGAAAAACAAAAACAACAGCATAAAAAGCAGAATATGCAAATGCGATTGTCTAGCATACTTTTCGGGGCATAAAGGTGAATGTTGTAATGAGTTCCGAGTGAACAGCAGCAGCACCAGCAGTCCCTGAATCTCATAATTAAATATGCAGTCTACAAAGAGAGATGTCTCTGGCATATAGAGCATGTCTAAGTGCTGCAAAAAACTTCAATAAATATCCTAATATTCACAAATTGATACAATTATTCGAAACGTAATGGGCCAAATCGTTGCTAAGATGTTGAAAATATTCAACATGGATTGATGGATATTTTTTAGAGTACGACAAATTTCGACTTTAATAGGAATAATCATTATGAAGAGTTCAATACATATTTAAAGCCATCCTGATTTATTAAATTCTCTATTTTATTTATTTTTATTTTTATTTGTAATTTATTTGGTCCCTCGCAAGTTTTCTGTAATTTAAATTGTAACTCTTATTACAAAATATATATTTTTCAAAAAAATTTTTAAATTTGTGGACTGCTTTTACTCTACTTTAAATAAGCACAATAAATAAATAAGTGAACACTTTAAAAAGATGAATTAAATTGAGAAATTTATTTTTTTATTATAAAGGTCATTGGTCGTAACTTAATTTTTGAGTTCATTGAGCTGGCAGCCCCAATGTATAAGCATCAATATCAATTTGCTGTTTCTAGCAGCAACCCGAGTATTGTCATTTCGAAATTTGTTTATTTTTCATTTTGAAAGCGACTCAGCTTTGAAATAGAAATAAATACAAGCAGCAAACAAGAGCGTAGACAGATGCCAACATCGATTTTACTTTGCTTATTGGCACAGAGCTAGCAAATGTGACTGCTGACATATTTTTCTCCAACATTTTATGGAACGGGAGCCTATCCAGTACACTAGTCTCATGCTTGTTTTCTTCCATCATTTATTGGCTGGAGTATTAGAATTGGCGCCAGTTTGTTCCAATCTCTCTCAGTACGTCGTTATTTAGTTATATATATATATACATATATCTGTTTACTATTCTCCTAGTACGCTACTCTGTAAACATTTTGTCATCGAAAAATTCATTTAAATCATGTTGCCTGTTAAGCATACAAAAAATGTTCATTGAATATTTGTACGATTTGCGACAAACAATTAGATAACAACATTTAAGCTTTCCAAGCATTTAACAGCACTACAAAAAGGACAAGCGAACAGTTAAAGGACACTCACATAAGGGCAGTCTCTTTCTAGCGTTTGGAAAAGTACGTAGGACGTTATTTGGAATTTCTATGAATGGGACAATAAAGTCGGGAAAGAAAAAACAATCTAGCCTGAGTAGATAGCATAGATCTTGGCTTACAAGGATAATGGAAAATAAAACAGAAAAATATCAATTCAATTAATTCAATCAGGTCCAGCAATAAATGACTTTTTGAACTTTAAAAAAACAAATACAACAAACACTGGTTTGGAAGAAAATGAGGTCTAAGCCAGTATTAACGAAGGCACATCACATAGCCAGATTAAATGTTGCAAAGGATCACATGTCCTGCACCTAGGAGTGGCAAATTGTGGCATTTTCTGATGAGAACAAATTTAATACCGATAGTCCAAACGGTTTTAATTATTACAGGCATGATTTAAAGAAGTCTGATAGATTTTTTCCTACTCGATGCTGTGGTGGTGCTTCACTCATTATCTGAGCTGCATTCAGTCATCTCAAAAGGACCCTGATTTGTTAGATTTCTGGCCGTATGAGCTCGGTGGGTTATACAAACCTGTTGTACGAAGTTCTGGTGAACTTGATGGAGTATCAACCAAACCCAAATACAGGATAATGCTCCAATACACGTGCCGCGAGCCATTTTTAGAGTAACCAGCAAGATAACCCGACCTAAATCCCATAGAATCCCTGTTCTGTCGAGTTAAAGTCTATAGTCGATCATTTGAGATAGTTGAGCAGCTACTAAGGCCGTTGTTAAGAAATGGTCCAAAATCCCAAATCGAATTTTGCTAGTTATAAACAAATCTGGAGGCTAAACATATTATTATTTTGTTATTTTCATGTCACTTTACATATATTAATTTTAATAGCTCTGCCTTTAATCGAATAAACAAAAAACATTAAAACTTAAATCTTTTTTATTTGACGTGTATTTAAAACAACTAACTTTTGACCAAAATAAAATTTATTAAAATATGTTTTCAATTTAATAAGGATAAAAGAAGTGTCATTATTCGAATTTCGTAGAGTGTAATACCAATACCAACAACGATATTTAAACCAAATCAAATAAAATCAACCTGCCTGGCTTAAAACCCTCCTCCTATGCTCCTTAAACCAAAACAAGGCAGCATCTGCATCAGCAGAATAAGGACAACAAGAACATAGGCAAATAAAATATAAAAATTACGAATTGAACAAATAACAACAACAATGATAGCAATGTATTCAGCATGCATAAAAAGTTATCAAAATGTGAAAGGCAAGCGGGCTTACAGATCGACAGTAGAAAACTAAACTCAAACAACAACAGAGTGTTATTGTTGCCCCAGCATCGACAAATACACAGATACATCTGCACACACTCATGCCCCCCTTATGTGGTCGACAAGCACACTCGCACGCTAAAGTGGGGCACAGCTACTAGGGGTGAAGGTACCTCGACTTGGCTGTGGCAAGTGGGGTGGTCGAGTGTGGCGTGCTTTAGATTCGAGTGGAGGAACCCGCTGTTCAAGAACAAAAAATCTCTGAGCTGTTGGAATCATGTGAGAAGGCTAAATTTAGCAAAAATGCATAAATAAATCAAAAGAAACTTGTAGTCAGACTTCTCGACCTCTATATAAAATGTATATTAAATGAAATACTTATCTTACTGGATATATCTGTTGAAAACCATATTCCTGCTTCACTACTACTACTGTTGGAGCACCACGTTTAAAATTACAGTAATAATAATTCACTTCAAAATTAAAATGAAAATGCCATTATAAGCATGACACTTATTATATTAATATTCAAATTATTTAAATTAAATTTTAATTACAAAATGAACTGTACGATTAAATAAATTTAAATTTATGTTAGGATAGAGATAAGCTTTTATAATATTATTATTATTATTATTATTAACGTAGTAATGAGACTGTAACTTGACATCCGTACATAACTTGATATTGATATCGATCGATATCAACTGCGTGCTTATCGTTATCGATCGATATCAATTGTTTGATCCCCAACTTGTAGCAGACATCAATCGTTGTGAATACTGTAAAGTAAGCAGACATCTCTGATAATACAATTTAGTTTGACTGTTACATTATTATTATCAATGTTATTATTATTATTATAATTATTATTCTTATTAATTGTATTACATTTAAATTACAAGAAGCGACTTACGATTAAATAGATTTAAATACATCTCAGATTTAAGATAAGCCACGCTGCAGTTATTCTCAAAGGTCTTTTTACCATTAACCTCAAACTGCACCCGTTGCATCAAGTGTATTCTCAGAAGTTTCATTTAAACTGCCACAGCCACTCCGTGGCGCCACCTCTCCACCAACTATCTGCCGCATGTGAATTCCGTTTACAGTTTTTCGCGCTCGCAGACGCAGTTCCTCTGCTCCTTGTGCTCTTTTTAATATAAATATACTTTCTGCTCTGTGTGTTTCGCTGTTTGTTTGTGCAGTGTTTGCATTTTCTTTGCTTTATTTATTTATTTATTTTTTGGCCAGGCGCAAAAGTTTCACTTGCATTTGGCATTTTGGTATTGTTTTTCGCTATCTGTTTGTCGAGTACAAATAATTTATTTAATATTGTTCGCAAGATGTTTCAGGACAACAGCGACTTTTAATTCTTGTGAACGCCGCGAGTAAGACGTTCCTCAGATAAATTAGCACAAAGTTGTTTGGCTTGATTGCGATTGAAGTGCTTTGATGACATAACAAACCATGTGAATAGCCTCTTGGCGCGTGTGTTGAATCTCAGCCGCTTCCTTGGGTTGGCAATGTGCGGCAAGCACTTCCCAAGATATACCCTTAACGAGTGCTTGGGACTCTCAGTGAATCTTGACACTTTAAATATATAAACATATAAATGCATCTTTCATTATGTTTGGAAAACTATGTAATTGAAAGTGAAAAAAATTAAAATTTTATATTAAATATATTTGAAAATTACACTTAATTGCTTCAAAAGAAACCATATTGATTGGTTAACAATAAAAATCAACATTTTAACTAATATTGAAATTGTCGAAAATTATATAATCATTATTAAAGAATCTTGTATTATTCTTACTAATTTGACTGTTTCGTAAGGGTATTCCTGCTTCGTTGATATCTGCCTCATCCATACAATGGACTTTCTGAAGTTTGTGGCGAATAAAGTTTCGCAGGTCAAGGGGCATTCAGTTGGCAGTTCAAGCGCCCACATATACTGCGCACTTACAATGGACTTATTTGTTGTCGTCATTAGCCGCGTTTGTCTGAAATTAAGTTAAGTTTATGACACAGCAGACAGGCCATTCTCCGCCAGCTGCAGACCTCCAACTGACAACTGATGGCACTGGCTATGCTCTTGGCTATGTTCGCTTGTGGGTTTCCATTATGGTTTTATTATCATCAATATCACATGTTTATATATACATATATCTTGTATGCCATGTGAAACAATTAATTCGGTTGGTTTTTATTTGCTTTCTTTTAAGTGTTTCTCACTGTCTGAATTTCTGTATTTAGTTCTGTCTTTGGCGCTGTCCTCTTTCATAGTTTTGATTTTGTGACAGCGACTGCTCTTGTCAAATAAAAGACATATTCTTATATATAAATATATATACATATGTATATATATATATATATATATATATATGAAGATATGTATGCCTTTATCTGTGGCTGACACAAAGTTCATTAGGTCCTTCTGGCTGGCTGGCAGGGCGCGGAGGGATTGTGTGCCTGTACGTTGACTTCAGTTAGCCATTTTGTTATAGGTCTCTTCAACTTTATAACAAAATGGCGCGACTCATTAAAGTGGTTTCACTGTTTAATAATGGTTGTTGCTAAGATGTCCACATTTGGCGCACAACACTGAGTACATCATTTTTTTAATGAATTCGAGCACCAACCTTAAGGGCTGACATATAATTTTCTTATCGTGGGGATTTCATATAGGAGATAAACAAACAAGAAGCGCTCAAAGCTATCTGGCAACCTTGTTATCATTGCCCCGATACTATTGAGAGCGGGTAATCGAGTCAGTACCAAAATAAGAGAAGTATCGATATCTGATTGGCAGTCTGTAGAGTTCGGTTGCGGCAGCCCTGAAGAAACACGCATGTACAATAGAACATAAATTTAAATTCATTATCAATAAGTACAAACATACCAATTATATATCTAAAAAGCCAATCCATTATAATACAATAAATAAATGTATATTATTGGGAACTTAAATAATTTTAATTTTGTATATATACACTTACATAAACATTTGAAAAATGTATCAAGCTTTTGAAAAGCTTTTTTTACACACTGATTTCAAGCTTGAACAAAAAAATAACAACTAAATACAAAGTTAAGTAAAATTGTTGGACATTAGTAGCTGAAAAGAGAGCTTTGTTTGTCGACCGCAACTTTTCTCTGCAAGTTTTCATGGCACTCTTTTTTATTCCTTTTTTATTCTTCTTCGCTTATCGCTTTGCGAATTCTTCTGTTTTTTTACACTTATTGATTGCCGGCAGTTAAGTTGGATTGTTCGATCTCTCTTTTACTTATCCCCAGTTGTGTTCTCTTCTGTTATATCGCTACTTTGAACCACGTAATATTTGCAAGCAGCTGAAATTAGCTGTATACCAGCAATTTGGTGTGTTTGATTGTTTCGCAGATTATCGAGCAATTCCTAAAACAGCAAGCAGACTCATTAGTTTAACCAACAAGCTGTCGAATGTCATTGCTGTCGTTGCCATGCTCAATCAGAACAGTAACTATGCTAAACTTTGTGGCAGCGGCTAGATAACTTAAAGCCTAAGCAGCCCACAAATGACAGCAAAATGACAGCAATTGGAGGAGAAACACGCGCATTTTAAAATCATCAACATTATCATCAGCATTATGGCAGTTATGCGGCAACTGCCGGCTCTTTACTGTTGCCTGTTAGCTGTCGACTGTTGGCTGTTGTCTGTTGTCTGCTGTCTGTTGGCTGATGGTGAATGGTGTATGGTTGTACTCTTAACTGATGCCGTCGGCTGTTGCTGTCATTCATTAGACGACGCAAAATGTACCAGAAATGTGCCAAGAGACCAACAAAAAGTAAAACAAGACGAAGCGATTTTCTTAGGCACGCCGATGCTTATATGCCCTTGCAGACACCTATTCACCTGGTGGCTTCTAACTGCCTTTATAAATGCCAAAATCCGACCAATTGTTACTTTGAAAGCTATTTGTTATAGTTGTCAAATGCCGATGAATATTTATATATAAGAAGACGACTCTGACACAGTTACTGCCTGCAGCAAGAAAGACCAAACCAAGTTTTACATATCGGCTAGACTCGGCAGTGGAAATCGTCTCCTTCACTACAAAATTAAAACACCCTCTGATAGTGTATAAGAACAGCGCCATAGAACACGAAATCAAATTACACGGCAAAAATGACAACGGCAACGAAACGAAACGACGACAAAGAAGTTGATTTCAACACGGCAGCGACGTAGCACAAACCTATCCACGCAAAAGTCACACAAATTTCAGCATGTTGCTCTTCGGCTCATTCGGCGACACTGCGGCAGACAGTCAAACTCGATAACTATCTATCCAACCATCTATCCATCCATCTATATACCTATCTCTCTGTCGGACTAGTATATCAGTCTGTCTGTCCGTCTCTTTCGGTGCCTGCTACGGAATTCGAGCATGTAGCTGCAGCTGCTTCATTTATTTAATTATTTCCGAGCATGGCTCCTTCCCCTATTTGGATTCCCTTTTGCGTTCCACATTTTCACTCTGCAGTAATTTAGTTTATTGTTATTTTTGCTTATACACTCGGCAAATTGCATTGTTTACAGGAAATTGCAGAAATTAGTTTTCGACGACTAACAGCGCATAATTGTGTGAAATCTCAGAAGTACATCCAAAGCGCTGATTAAAGTGGAGTCTCCAAGCTGTCATACATACATATATAATTTGTCAGCTGTAAACAGTCATAAGGACACTCGCACATACATACATATATAGACACATACATATGTATGCTTAAGGACATAGCGCAGCCATTGCAAAAGCATAAACTGAAATAATAAAAAATACGCAAGTCAAACAATTTTCTTCTAGTCGTGATGCTGGCTTTTGTCTTCAGCTTCGCTGCCTGCTGTTTGCCTGGCATTTTTTATGACACATTGATTTTATGATTTTTAGCACCCAACGGTGTAAAACTTGACAGCCGTGTCCTGTGAGAGAAACGCCAGTACTCACAACATGGCCTCAAAATGTGCTGGGCCTGACACTCTGCAGGCGGTACAGTTTGCTCGTAAGGGTAGTTAAGTTCTCCTAATAATAAACATTAATGTTGATCTCTTTATGTGAATGTCCTAAGTTCAAATTATATTCCTAAGATTTATTTGCGTTTTCATGCTTATGCTCCCAAGTATAGTTATATTGTTCAAGACTTGTTTTAGCACTTTTTTGTTAAATATTTATTTCTAAGCTCTTAAGGTGATGATCACATTCTCAATCAAATTTAAGATAAAAATATAACAATAAGCTCTCTCTATACTTTATTTAAATTGTTATTATTGAATTTTTTTATAAAATTCCCAGATATTCTCTTCTATTCCTGCTCTTCTCTGCATTTTTGGTGTTGTTTAGAATTCTCAATAAAATTTAAGCTAAAAGCACAACAATCTCTCTTCTCTCTCTCTCTCTCTCTCTCTCTCTCTTTCTCTTTATCTTTCTCTTGTTGAAATTGTAGTTTATAACATTTTTTAATCAAAATTCTAAGATATTATTCTCTTCCATTTCAGGAAACAATCTCCACCTCTTCTCTACACTTATGGTATAGATAAAAACAAAATGTAGGCTAAGAAAAATAACAATAATATCTCACCCTTATTTAAGTGGTTATTGCTGTTATTGCTTTTTTTATCAGAATTCACAGATATTATTCATCTATTTCAACAAAACATCGCCTACTCTTCGCTACATTTCGCAGGTCAATCTCTCATATCATATACTTTCTCCCTGAAAAAATTATTCACAGACCATTTAGCCACGCGTCTTCGAACCCAAACTCAGCGCATTCAGGCAGTCAACTAAACTCAACTCGACTCATCTCAACTCAACTAAACTCAGCTGCCGCTAGGCGTCACATCAGGGCACAACCAGGCTGCGGAGCACCTAACACTTGCCTCTTTGCGTAAATCTCAAAACACATGCTCCCAAGTTGCGCAGCATCATCCATCAAAATCATTTTATATGGAAACGAGACGGGCAACAATTTTATGGACGCACTTTCTCTGCAGCCCCCGTTCACCCTGTGTTGCCTTAACCCGTTGGCGACGCCTCCCTGCAAATGCTCGTTCTTGCCTCTGTTTTTAATGCCTTAACTTTAACACGAAAATGGTTCGAATGCTGATAGCTCAACTCCCGGCCAATAGTCATGCTTTGTTTTGATTTTTTTCGAAAGAGGAAAACAATTTTTTTTATATGCTAGAACAAGTTTGTTTTATGTTTTCCCATGTTTATTTTCTCTGTTTTTTTTTGCAATGTTTTTACGAGCATTTTCCTATTGCCGTCGGCTTACAAACCTGTCACAAAAATGGGTAAACAAAAGAATAGATAACTTTGTTGTTAACTTGGGGAAAGTCGTTGATACAATTTGTATAGGTAAATATATAATAAATTTGATTTATTTTGAATTTTTTTAATATTGTTATTTAAAATAAGTTGATATTTAAAACGATATGATGTTCACGGAAACGCAGTTTCTGTTTAAAGAGTATGTGAAGTTCGGCTTATCGTAGGGAATTGTTCAGCATTGGGCTTAAACACCAGCGATGCGTGACATTTTGGGTAGGTGTAGTTGTGGAGCCAATCCTAAAGTGAAACCCATACCATCGAGTATTTGCAGCACGCTCAATCCGTTCACATGTGTGCGCGAATCACGCACGAAAGACTTTTGAATTGCCCCCGAGAAACACACCGACTGACTGACTGACATGAACAGCGGGGAACAGCGGCTTTTTGTTTTTGTTTTTGTTTTTTTTTTCTGCCAAGTAATTCATCATGGCAGATTCCGGTTGCCAAATGCGCAGCGCAAATATTTTCATAATTCGCTAACTAAGTCGAAAGCCGCACACCGAAAATCAATAAGTTTGGCGTACGTGTTGTGATCCGTCTCTCCACAGGAGCCATCGAAACTGCCCAGATACGAGTACAACTACGGGATACGAGTACATTCAGCCCTGGGCAGTTTTTTGTTTTTCGTGTCCAAAAGTTTTGTTGGAGTGGCTTACAGCTAACGCCATCGAGAACTTCATAAACGTGAAGAATTTTCATACAATTTTTTTATTTACCCTTGTAGATTGTATATCGGATATATGAATAATGTTAAATCATCTAAGCCGCAACAGAAAGTACGAATGGACTCAAATCAACAGATAGTAAATCTATATGATTTTGTCTTCCTTTATATATCATTTAATTATATTATATTTATTTAAAAAAATAAAAGTATTTTTCGAGGAAAACTACATATAAGATATTATTACTTTGACAGGCAATAGGAAAAGCACTTTAAATGTTTATGTCGCTCAAGGAAGAGTATTCAATATTCCGTTGCCCAAAAAAAAAATACCTGTTCTCTCATGTTTATATTTTTTTTTTATTTTTTTTTTGTGTTTTTCACATTTTTTGGCCACAAAGTTTTGGCATGAGCAGGCACGTGTTGGTCGTTGTAGCTGGAAAGTTGAGACAGCAACAAGAAAATCAAGTGTACTCGTAGGATGCTTATACTTATATATTTATTAATGGCCACTTCGATAAATCTAAATCGAGCAAACGCCTAAGCGTCCATTGGCTCATCATCATCGTCATAACAAAAGCTTAGCGAAGTTTGCACAACTTTTCCAATAATAAGCTCAAATGAATATGAGCCGAGAGGCGAATGCCATCAACCAGCTAGAGATATCGAGAACTTTTTTGACATGTGGCTCAGATAATTCTCAATTTTTTTTTTTTCTTTTTTTGTGTGGTGGCAATTTGATTAAAGGCCCAATCACTGAATTGGGGAAGCCCCAGGCGAATGCAATTATGAATCGACAGGGATTCAGTTAAGGGAATGACAGCCAAAATCGTTGAATAACTAAAAATAGACTCCACAAAATCTGTCTGATATACTTATACTTATATGCAGAAGAGAACTGAATTCTTTGAACTAGGACACACAGTTCCTTACGTATACATCCCCATAATTTAGTTACAAGAATCTATTACTCTTTCAAATTAATGCATTATTTTTAATTTGTTTCAGTATTTGAAGATACACATAAAGGCATAAAAAGGTATAAGCTTCCGTCTTAAACAAATTAATAAAACACAAATCAAATCAATTTTGGCAATTATGAACATGATTTGTATACAACAGTTTCTGCCCATTTTCCGCTTTACATTTCCTTATTTGTTCCCTGTGCTCCTTTACTTATTTTTTTTATTTTTTATTTTATTTACTAATTTCACGGATTCAATGACAATTAATTCTGTGAATACCAGTTTATTCATTAGATAAAAGTTCGAATTGCATTAGCAGTGTGGTGAGATAGGTCTAAATTTTTGGCAATAAGCCCCCATCTAAATAAGTAACTAGAACTTAAAATTTCTCCACTTTGATGTGATATCCGCCAGCAACCGCCTTCCCCTGGCTTGATTTGCAAATAAGACTACTTATCGCAATGCGAGACGCTGTCAGTTAAGTTTGGGCCGAGTGTTGATAGGACTTGTTTGTTTGAGCCGCCAACAAGCCAAGTCAATAGCGAAGTTTAAGAGGAAGCAGAGCTGGATAGCCTCATTAGCTGGTGTTCGTGTAGTCCTGCTTAGTCCTGCGGTACAATATACAAAACTCTAAGCCGAAACGGTTACACGCGCCCCTCTGCATTTAGGCATTGTCAACATTCCGTGTACGAAGCAGTCGAAATCGTCTGGCAGGAAATGAGTTTGCTCTTGGGCCACCCAGGGGACCAAGTGAATGAGAGGGAGAGAGGTGGCAGGCAGGGTAGGAAGTGGGCTGTCCAGGAACAGGAAGTTCACTGTCATAGTTGCTGCCATAATTATCTTGTTTACAAGGTGAAGGTAGCCTGGCCAGAACAACAGCAACAAGCAGAGTAGGAGCCACTGGGCCTGGCCTTAAAATTTATGACTCTACAACACATTGGGTATATTAATTTGAATATGATTGCCCTTGGGTGCCGGTTTGCTAGTTCATAATATCAAGTTGACACACACACACACACACACAAAGACACACACACTAACACACGCAGCTCTGCGATTTAGTGTACTCATAAAATATTTGTGTTGCAGATTAGTAAAATGGACAATTTCGTCGCTGTTGTTTTTGCTTTTGCTTTTGCTTTGCTGCTATTGCTGAGCCATTAATTACAGTTTTCACTCTCGCTTACAGATTTTACATGTACACACACACACACACATATTTATACACATATCTCAGCTTGTGTGTGTGTGTGTGTGTTCAGTTGTTAGTTGCCCTGTCGTTCTTCGTCCATTAAAGTGCCACAATATTTTCTGACAATTATTAATTGTGTCGTATGTCGGCTGCGCTGTCGTTGTCAGCTTTTCTTGACTCTGTCAAAATTTTAGAGCTTTACTAAATTGTGCCAAATATACTGTTCATTAGCATGCTGTCGGCGATTGCATCCATTGCCTTCTTTAGTTGACTTCTCTGGCATTTTGGGGTCATGTGGAAAATTGCTTACTTGTCTGAACGGCAAGCAAGCACAAGATATCAATGCTTTTAATTGACTACATTTTTGCAATCGAGTTTTCAGCACGAATTATTTACTTTTTACTGCTGCAATCAAAGTCTATCCAGATAGATCAAAATGTTTAAAAGCACTTAGTTCAGCAAACATGCTAAGACTTTAAATTAGATGGGAATTATTTGAAATAGAATTTTACTGCAAGTGATTTTACAACAATGGTTTTGTGATTATGATTTGATTATCTCTTTTTATAACTTAAAGATATTTTCATTTGGTTCGAGGCCAAGCGCTATTTATTTTGTATAGTCCGATACACTTCGAATCCCATTTGAATTTATTGATTTTCATTCTAAGCCGAATATGTCCAGGCAGCTTTGGATTTCAAAAGTATCAAAATTAAAAACAATTGACCTGGAGCCAGCCGGAGACATGTGTAAGTTGATTATTTGAATACATATTTATCTATTTTAGGGCAGGCTAATTTGATTTTTATAAACAATTGAATGGATTTCAAAAATCAATTGATTCCTTAACTGCAAAAGCTGAATAATCATATGTAAGATAAACTCAATTTCTTATGGCTGAATAAGATTTACCAAATTTTAATATCACACTCACCAACTTTAAATAGCTAAATGAGTTCATAACCTGGCCACAGTTAAGCAGTGTATTTAAACTCATTATGTCATGAATAAGCTGTTAAACGTACACAAATTGCGTATTACACACTGATGTTTTGTAATTATCCTTACATGTACACTCGGTAATCCTTTCGCCTACCTGTCAAAGGGCGCATTCACTCGCTTAAATATTTCTTCTGATAGAGTTCACAGACTTTAGCTACAAATTAATTTATCATTACCACTCAACGTTGTCTCAAAAGAAAAAAGAGAAGAAACATGCTACTCAAAAACTAATCCAGCCGATTTCACAAACGTCTAGCAAGTAATCGGGTAGGGGGAAAACAAGAAGAAGAACACGATGGTGATGATGATGATGAGAATGAGTAACCCTTCAGTAAGTTCATTAGCCCCCAAATGGGTTGAAATAATGCGCCAGTTTTTGCTCGCAGCTAAAAGCAAAATCAACAAGACCAAGCGACTGCAAAGAAAATACAAATTAATGGCAAATTAATGAAATCTATGGCGGCAAGCTGAAATTGAAAAGGAGAATGCTAAATTGCAAGAGAGAGATAGCTGGAGAGAGATAGACAGAGAGAGAGAGGGTGCAAATTGGGTGCGCTGAGAAGCAGCCAACCCGAAAATGCCGGCAAAAGCAACAACTGGAAATGTGTCAAGCCACCATTCATTCCACTGCACCAACCCCACACGCTCCTCCGCCCTTGCCAAACCCCCCTTATCCTCATCGGTATGCCCACAGTGAAGCGTGCCAAAGCGGCGACTGAAGGAATTTGCAGTAATTAAACAATTTTACACTGACGCAACCCTCCAGGGTCCGGATGCTGGCAGCGCGCGCTCATTACGGCAATTTTTCAGCTCAAGTGTTGCATTTTGTTTGCGCCAATATCCGGTGCTCTGGAACCCCCTCCACCCCCCCCCCCCCCCTCTACACCCCTCCACGCCCTCTACAGCCCTCCACAATACACCACAACACGGCAACTCGCTCGTTGCAGCTTGCAATTTTATGAGTGGCTGCAAATTAGCTGAAATTAGAGGCGAGGGCAGTGAGACCCTAGTAAAAGCACCCAACAAACCGTGCCACTTATTAAAGCATCTGCAATTTGACTGATTCTCTGGCACTTTGTGTTAAAGCTCAAACAGACTCACCATTCAGGCTCCGGCAGGCTCAAGGCAAAAGGTATTAAGTGACTGACGTTTGTTGGACAGAAAGCCGACGATATTAATTTACTTGGCCAACCTGGATGCCCGAAATGTAGGCCAAGACAATGGACAAAGACAAAAGCAACGACAGAAATTGAATTAGAACCGAGCCCAGGCAAACAGACAGACTGACAGACTCACAGATGGATAGACGGACAGACAGACAAGTAACCTAAGTTTCATCCATATATGCAGGGATGTGTGCGCAACTTGATCAAGTGAACATCTGATTTCAAGGATAATACAAATCAGGCAAGCAAACAAAATGGGGCCAGCAGACTAGCAGCTAGAGGAACACACAAATACGTACAAATATATAGATATGTACATAGGCCAGCAAAATAAAAAAAAATAAAAAAATAAACTATTTCAGAGCCTTTAACAACTGCAGCTGTTGAGTGCAGCAGTTTTTTCGATTCCATTGGAAAGAATGTATGGATGAGAAGCTATTTTTAGATCGCAGCCTGAGCTAAAAAAAACTTACTAAATCGTTATATTTATTTACTAAAATTATAAAAAATAAATAAAATGTTTATAATTTTGCACATTTTTCTGAATTGCTCTTGTCTTAATCTGTACTCCGTTGATTTGCAATTGAAAATTCATTTATTTCTTTGCAGTGTATCTAGTTTTGGGTAAAAAATATGCAATCACAATCACCAAAATAAAAAATATAATTTATACCAACAAAATAAAAAAAGGGTAAGGACAAAGATTGATTATTTCTTTCTTTGTTGCGGCTCATTAATTCAAGAATTACATTACTCGTACTCAACTTTAGCATGCAAAATTAAATTAAAAAATAATCAATAAGCATAAGCAAAGTAATCTAAGATGGAAAATTTAACATAAGCAATTACGTAACTTATTCGTAAAACTGTTTGTTGTAATCAATAAGTTGTGAAGCAGAAAAATGTCAAATATATCCAAGTATTTGTGGCTATTGTGCAGATTTTAATATTAAGCAACTTTCAGAAGCACAGACAAATATTATTTTTGAGCTCACCTTTCCCAGAAAATAAATACAAATATATTCAGTAAATATAGACATACAATTGGCAGACGCTCACAACTGTTCATTCACTCATCCAATCACTTTAGCTCACTCACTCCCCACGCCACACTTCCACTCTCACTCAACAACAACGCATGGGCCCGTTCTTGGGGCCACAATAAGGCAAAACTGTAAACCATCGCCAATGAAGCGCTATACATAAGAATGTATTACCAAAAAGAAAAAAATGTAAACGAAAGAAGGAAAACTGAAACGACAAGCAAACAAAAGGAGCAAATAAATGCGCTGGCCATCAATCAAAAGGGCATTCCAATGCCAAATGGCCAAATGGCAGAGGCAAACGGAACTAAGCGGAAGCGGAAGCATAACGAGCAGCTCTCATTTCTCGCACCGGAAAAGGCCCGGCAAGGTAGGCGACAGCCGAATGCGCCACCGACAAAGGAAGTGCCGCCCATAACGCTTACTAAATGCTGGGCAAGACGCTTGGCCAGGCCAAGGCAAGCGAAGCCAACTTAGGCTTATGGTTTAGCTTGGCATTAAGTCTGGGCCTGAGTGTGACAATAAACAAGCTAGCGAGCAAACGACAAACAAATAGACGGCCAACAATTTTGTTTACACAAACACGTTGGCAAATGGCGGCCCCATTACGTATACGCCACCGGCACCACAAAACAACCAAATGCGCCCTTTGACACACTCAACACACACACACACACCAAACAGTTGCCACAGTTGGCATAGGCAGTTAGTTGTTGTTATTTGCGGCCTTGGTGGCAAAGTGGAAACACACGCGGACAAGCTGCGAGACGCATAAGCAGACATTGCCACAGTGGCAGAGACATAGGCAGAGCCACAAACAAACAGGCAAACGAAGCAAATAGAACATATCCACGCACAGAAGCAGACACAACTGACGTAGTTAGTGCCACAACAGTTGCCCCAGTATGTTGCCAAAATATTAAAGCTTAAGAGTAAAAAGAAATCGATGCCTGCTCACTCAGCTTAATAATTTGAGCACACTTACTTGCCCACTCTAATTTCTACACACATATTAAATATTCTAATATTTCGAAATATATAAATTGCTTGAAATTTCACACAGAACTCAAATCTGAGAGAGGTGGAAATCAATGTAAATAAATACATTTAATGCTTAATAAAAGTTGTTCACAGTTCAAAACACTTGTCCCCAAGATAGATTGATTTCCTATTTTCACATCTGTTGAATCAAAATATTGAATGAGAGTCGGAAGTAAATTCCAGTCAAATGCTTTTTTTGGTTTTATTGAAAAACTTATTCCAATTACTTTTATATTTAGTCGCCAAGTTGTTGAATCAACCACACCAAAATATGCAATTCTAAGCTAATCAGATACCGGCAAAAGACAGATAGAGAGAAAAAGAAGGGGAAGAGGGGCAAAGATATGGGGCAAATACGGGAAACAAAAAAAAAAAACTAGATGAATACGTAAACGTAAAATGAAATGGAAACGGCAACTGAAGCCATGACAGTAAAGTGATGATAATTTGTGGAACTTAGGACAGATATCTGACCATTGTTTTTAGTCAGAAACTTGATCTATGTTGAAGGACATTTCTTTGTTTGTCTTACATTTTGTTTTGTGGCTTTTTTATTATACGCCAGTTGCGAACTATAATAACTTTCTGTAGTTATTGCTGACTGGCTTCGCACATAAAAGCGACCTAGCAAAATCTTGATATCCATCAAAGTTGGCAACAAGCTCAAAACATGAATGCTGCAAAACTCATTAAATGTGTTTGTTGAAAAGAATAAAATCTTTCGGCAACATTTTGCCAGTGAAATCCGGACGCCGAAAATAATCATACAAAAAGTCTTTCCCTCTCTGCACCATCCAAGCGCCAAGCACCCACTCCAAGATAGCTGCGGGAATGCTACAAAAATGCAGCACATCGCAAAATACAATAACTCATTCAAAACCCAATTTGTTTCCGGCCTGTTTCCCCAACGAATTAATTATGATATCAGCATAACAATTTGCATAACCTCAAACTGAAAGGCAGACATGCAAACACACACACACACACACACATATATATGTATATAGATATGTATAGTAACAAGTGCAAACACACACACACAACAGAAATAAAACTCGTTTTTCCCAAATGCCATATCAGCTCAGCAGATGTATAGGCAAAGATACAATATAGCAACCACACTGCTCTCACACAAAAGCTACAGATACAGCGTCTATATTACAATATAAAATTCGTACATGCAAACATATTGACAATCACACAAACATTGTGTTGATACTCTACAGTTTGTGGCACATTTTAATATGATTATAAATTCGGCAATAAATTCAAGATAATAAATTGATATTTATAATTGCGATCAAATGGAAAATAAATGGAAAATAAACCTAGAATAAAATAAAATAAAAAAAATAATTACATATATAATTTAACTCATTCTTAATTAACAAATGAAATGAAATAATTATGTGGGAAAAAGCAATGGGTTCAACATTTCAAATACGTAATTTTCAAGCAAATTTCTTATATCTTTTGCAGTCTTCATTTCGCTCCATTTGTGGAATTATAAATAAACAGTTGAAATAGATCAAAGGCTCTGAGTTGAAAAAATGTTATATGAATTGCAAATCGATGGCAGTGCATTATGCATTCGTCCATGCTCAATTCTATTTTGCATTTATTTTTTTTAGCCGTATCTCGATGTGGCAGTGTGTCTTTTGGTCTGATGAAATTGCATAATCGCTTCCAGTTGTTGCACAATTATTGAAATGTGTCTGTTTGCCGCCCACAGCAAGGGAGTTAGCGCAACGGTTGTCGATGAGGGGCGGTAAAGGCGGCATGTCGAAGAGGGGCATGTGGCACGCCAGGCAGCGAGGCGTAAAATTCACTCGGCGCTCGGAGCGGACGCGAACTTGCTGCAAAAACGCAAAACGCAAATGAAATGCCATTTTTCAGTACAAAGGCAATCAAAAATTTATGGTCGACGACAGGCGACGGAGACACATTTGGAGCAGGGCGACAACGTCGATGTTGTCATTGGCCCTTAAACATGAAACATTTAATTGCCAAGTTGCTGCAAAGCGCTTGCAACATTATGGAAACGATAGCAGCACAATCGAGTTGTTTGTGGCACATTTCTTGACCACCATCAAAATTAACAAATCCGTTTCAGTCAATCAATGGCTATTAGGTGGCCCGAGCTGCTCACAACAGGACGACTGTGCAATTTAGTGAAAAGCAAAGCAAACATTATAAATTCATCGAGCTGGTCATTTAATATGAACACTGAATGTGTGCTGGAGTGGGTGAGTGGGCGAGTGGGTTGTAGTAGTATGCATAATGCAGCCTGTCATAAAACTGAAAATCTCATTTGCAAAAGTCACTGATGCTCCCTGCCAGGAACACTGGTTAACATTATCAATGCTGGCAGTAAAAGGCTGCCAGACAGAGCAGAGAGCAACAGGATTGGGTGTCGTGGGAGCGAACGGAACCATAGAAACATTGGAGCCATGGCACAACAAGGCAAAGGCTGTCAATTTCAGTTAACTGTGGCAAGGCAAGCCGAGCTAATCCAACAGAACAAGGAAAACTGAAGGCAACTCAACAATACAACCGCACACAGAGGACAGCGACAACAGCGACAACAACAACAACAACAAGAACAGAACGGACATTTCCACATGCAACTTCCGTTTCCGATTTGCTTTTGTCTGCGCTTCTTTTTATACCCAACGTTTAGCCTTTGGTCCCTGCCACTGACACGGATGTTGATTGCAACCAGCAGAGCCATCGATTGGGAATGCCGCATTCGATGCGATTGCTTGTTAAGGTGTGTCTCAGTGCCTGTCGAACATGTGCTCAGTCCTCAAGATTAGACCACAATTTGATTATAATTTACAGCTCCGAGTGGCTAGAAGCTCCCACTTAACGATGGAGCCTTTAATTTGCATTAATATACACATATTTTTAAACTTGAGTAGCAAGAACGTTGAAACTTGCTTTACTTAGTGCCATCCTTAGACAAACTCAATCTCATTAAAAGTAGAAGCTTTAGTGCCAACTCTGTTGTCTTGTTTGTGTTATTTAAAGGAGTATTTCATTTATTGCAGCTACTCACTTTGTTTACTAATTGGATTACATTTACCTTCATTAAGTCCAAACTTTTTTTTATTGTTCTGCCGTTGACTCACCTAATGCTGAGTCCTTATCCTGAGTCATTGGCAACTGTATTTACATGACGCCCGCAGTACTGTTTACTGCTTTGTTTTCTTATCTATCTTAAATTCCCTTCAAAAGACGAATATCTAAAATGCCCGCGGCACCTTATGCCATTCAGTTCAACTATCTTGAAAGCAACAGAGCCAGCTTTGCCTCAATAATACCAACTAGAGATTTAGCTACCTAGCAAGTCAACAGCAAGTCAGTGCTTAACCATCACAGCATGAACTATTCTATTATCTGTGGCCCCCAGCCAACTTTGAAATGCAGTTTGCAGTTGCTGTTGCAGTTCCAGTGTCCCATCAAATAAAAGTCATTTGCACTTTTACACAAATTACTTGCAGCCACGACTCCACTCAGCTGGACCGAAGTCAGCACAAAGCCGCATAAATCCCAAAGTAACTTGCTGGTTGATTATAAACCTGAAATTGAAGACACCTCACAACATATCAAAACAAGAAGCAACAAAGCATTTGCAGCACCGAACACTGCATGCTCTTTAGAAAGTGTTTTTAGCTTTAATCATTAATCATTATGGTTTTAGAAAAAATACTTAGTTCGATTTAATATCTGACTTGTACAAAGCTAACCTAAGAGTCGGAATCAGGATTTTCAAATACTTAGTTTTGAAATAAAACTGAATATTTATACTGATTGAAATATACAATAATAATTTTAATTGATATAAACTGGACATCGCAAACAAGCTTTTCAAAAATTAATATTTATGCTGATTAAAATTAAAGTTTAAATCGAAAATTATTTATAAAACTTCGAAATTGATAAGGAAAACAAGCTGATGTGCAACCAATTTTAAATTGTAAATATTTTGTAAATATTCCAAGTATTTATGTATTTATTTATTTACATATTTTATTAAGGGTGCAACGATTGCAGACAAGGGATGCTTGGCAATGAGAAGATGAGAAAGGTTTCTTTCCCATTCCATTCTGTCACTCATTTGCAGATTTTATTGCAGTTTCCATTTGAGCAATTTCCTGCTCGTTGTTTTGATTGTAGCGCTTCATTATGCTGCGTAATAAAAATGCCAAATGGCGACAAATATGGCAGGATGTACAATACTAATGAACTGCCACAGTGGCCAGGATGTGGCCGTGTGGGTGGCAAAAGCGAAAGAGAATGTTTCGTGTATTGGCAATTCGATTGGGTGGCAACTAAAACAGACTCACAATTACTTAAGAAACGCACAATGGCCAACATGGGAATTCGATTTCTGTTGCGAACTTTGGAGAATAGATGAGTGCTGCTATTGAGAATTGTAGTGCAATCAGCTGCAGAATAGAAAAAATATTTTAATTAAAATTGTAACAGGTCGCGCACAACCTGACTGAGGCGTATGGTCGGCGATCAGCCGTTGAAACATAAACGCAAAACTTCTGACGAGTTCTGAGAAGTCGCAATCGTCATTCGGGAAATGGAATGCAAAAGTTTTTCGGTACAGATGAAGTGGAAGTTTGTTGCAGAAAGGCCACACAGCGCAGGATGTCGACGGGAGATTGGCGCCCAAATGAGCAGCAGCGGGAATGGCAATTGCAACAGCAACGGCAGCGGCAACGGAAAATACACAAAACTTAAACCAATGAACATTAAGATAATGCAACAACAAGAGATTGCCAACCCTGGGGGCTAGCTGGCCTGTCCTTCGCCAACATAATTCTGCATTCGACCTTAGAGCAGCCCGCAAAAGTTTTGCTTACGACAACGCAACGAAACGCAATCGTCTCCAAATGCATTGCGCTAAGTCGGAAACTTGCGCTTGCCACATTTGCCAGTTTGCATTCGAGCAGCAACATAAAGTTTTTAGCTTATGTTGTGATTTTTATTGTTCACAAGAAATATTTGGAGAATACGGCAGGAAACAGAGCGAGCGGGAGCTGAGTGTCACAAAATGAAGATAAGTTTTATGTGGCGCGGAAATTAAGAAGTAGGTTTACAGTATCACCTACTAACCCCAAGGATCTGGCAATGCATGTCCTGTGTCCGCTCGCAAATGACTCGAGGGACGCCTTAATGCCAACGAGCAGTGCGGTGCTTTGTTGTCGTTATGAGAATGTGATTAAATGTATTAAGAATTCATTAGTCATTAGCTCATTGGCCAAAAGAGGCAGCAGTCTTGGCCATCATTAAATATGCATTGAGTCTATTCATTCATGCCATTACCAGTTGTGCCGCAACTATGAACCATCTATTGAGTTCGGACTCTGTCCGTTAAGCACCTGCCAAGCCAGTCTAATGCGCTGTCAATGCTCTGATTTTAATTAGACAAGAAAGGCAGTTGCCGCTATTATGATAAGTAATTGATAAAAGACAAAGGACTTTGGCCAATA
Organism: Drosophila nr. perissopoda 5 BK-2023a; assembly: GCA_035044105.1. NCBI lineage: Eukaryota > Metazoa > Arthropoda > Insecta > Diptera > Drosophilidae > Drosophila > Drosophila nr. perissopoda 5 BK-2023a. Next base: position 63,152 of record JAWNMK010000250.1, read on the forward strand.
CAAATGCAATTTGATGGAATTTCAATTTCAATTTGCCCAAAGCCCAATATCTAAATACTTAACAGCTGACAAACTTGATTTATGACTTCAATAATTAGAAAACACATTTATGCAAGAGCACTTTTTACATCTGCAAATCTAATTTAATCATTTAATAATATATATTAATATATATACTAATATTCTTCACTAAATTTGTTTGACAAATGTAGTTGAATTCAATTGGCGTGCATTACCTGTATTTATTCTTTAATAAGCAATTTTATATTATATATTTAAAAAATAATAATAAATAATAAAAATGTCGTTCGATTAAGTTTTTTATTTTATGCTCCACTTAACTTAAATAGCTTTGAACTGCAACCAGCTGGAGACATATTTAAATTATAAAAAAGAGGTCACCAAACAAAACATGGAATAAAATGTATTTAATTAAAAAATTACCAGTAAAGTTATTTTTTTTCTTAGTTTTAGCAAACGCTTTCGGACTATCTTGTAATCTATTTGACTTTAGTTGAGTTTGCTCAACACACTTTGTTTGAATCGTTCACAGGTGCCAGAGCGAACCCTTTCGGTTTGGTGCCGTACTTCTAACAAGTCAACACAGCTGAAACGTGTAGCCAATTTTGCCACACACGCACTGTGTGTTAAAGCCGGTCTAAGTAGTAGGTCAAACACGTGGCACACGCACTGCAACAATTGCAACTCCACTCTCAACTTGCTGACTGTCGCTTAATTAACTTACTTACATGTGGGTTAAAAAGAAGAAGAAAAATATCACTGCGATAAGTTTGGTAAACCTCAGCAAAAGCCATTAAATGTCGTGAGGCAACTTTCGGCAATTAATTACCCGCAAAAGTTTTCAATTACGAACCAATTACGCCCAAGCATCAACCCATTTGGCACACACGCACACACACACACATACACGCACACACACTCAGAAAAAATTGATATGATATTTTATTGAGCAGCATCGTCAGCTGTCGCCACATACACGTACTCAAGTCACCTTACCGCACCGCACCTATCACTCTCTCTCTCTCTCTCTCTCTATCTCTATCTGTGTCTCTCGCTCACCGCTGCTGACATGTGTTTGGCTGTGTGTGTGTGTTTGTCCTTTAACACAGGCTAGTCGATGACACGTTTTGCCAACACATCATCCAACGTTGATGATGCCAACATGAATGCGTTCCCCATAACGGAAATGCAGCGAGGCATCAAGCGATATGTCCTCCTCCCAAATGGCCGACAAATATGGCGCCCAAAACAATGGCCGCCTGCTGCAGCAGTGAATAGTGTTTTTGTGCAAATTTGCACGGAATTGCAATCTAGTCGACGCTGGGCATTGCGAATCGCGCATTGAAGCGGGAATTGGGATTTTGCGGCTTGGGGCATGGGGGCATGGGACATGGAGTATTGGGAATGTGACATCGGGCTCTAAGCAATTGAGCATTGTGGCCATAAACACATATGTACATATAAAAGCACCAGTGCATATTGGATTTTCGGCAGTCTTTTGTCGACATTTCAAATTGAGCTCTTTATTAAGGTGTAATTTTCAATATTGCACGCGCTGGTCAAAAGCAAAGTTTATGATGCGATTGAATTGGTTAACAGTTCGCTAGTCAAACTTGTTGACATATCTTTATTGAAAATTTTGAGCCAATAGAGCAAACAGGTGCTCGATACTGTGAGGCCAAATTGGGTAGTTATCGTTATGAAATCTATAAGGAATATTATTTTTAGAAGGGATTACAAAGTGTTAGCTCGGTGTTAACTTCAATTCAGTCATTTAAGCCATTCTCGTTTATCTATGATATTTAATTTATTAGTTGACGAATTAATATTTCACAATTTTCCAGAGCTAACAAATATAATGACAGTGTCATCTCAAGCTTCAGAGATGTATAATTTAGTTTATTAGTTGACAACATAAGGTTTTACAACTTTTCATTATATTTGATAAAGTTAAGATAAAGAATGATAAAGAATGAATAAAGTCAATGTCTGCTTTTGCCATTTTGCAAAGTTTCAATATGGCATAGCAATAATAATATAAAAAGATCATCTTGTAAGGATAACAACCTAGAAGCAATGTTTGCGCACAAAAGAGAGCTGTTAAATCTGAGTTTTACAATCGCCCAAGTAGTTGACAAGTATTGACGAGGCGTTGCCCCCAATTGTTGACCTTTATTACATCGCAACTGATAAGGGAAGGGCATTTGCAGGTTATCCTCAAGTTTAGCCCAAAATGAACTTTAACTTAATCGATTGTTAAGCGGTTGATATTCTGTTAACAACAACTGGCTACAAATTATCACCCACACATAATGCGCTCTAATGACGTCTGATAAGCGAACCATATTTACTCGAAAACGAAAGCTTGCGTGTAATGACCCCAAAAATCAACAAATTGAATTCAATTGACCCCAGCAAATATGTATATAAACATACATACATATGTGCATGTATTTATAGTGGTCATTTAATCAATTGGGCATAACTTATTCAAATGTCAAGATTGGTAAGGGTCGCATTGAAAGTGTTGGCACCGGCATCTATTTGGAGTACAATTAAAAACAAAAAACAAGGCTACAAAAAACAAAAAGGAAAACGAAAACGAAAACAAGAAGCTATCGCATCCATCTAAATTGTGTCATGTTCAACTATAAGTGGAACTTGTGACGTGAACATAAACTACACATATAGTGTTTCAGGCATTTGCATTATTTATGAAACAACCCGATTGGACCGAGCAACACACGCAAGAACCGCTAAGCCATATAAATAGTATATATACATATGTATATATAAGGGAGAGAGAGAAGTGGTTCTTCAACTGTTCAACTGTGAAAGCTCAATGGTGTCAAATGCGCAAACGCACTCCAGCTGACCGACTAGGAGAGAGAGAGTGCTCTTAGATGAGTGCAAGTGATACTTGCTGGATAGGTACATCGATACGATTGTTATCTCTCAAGCTCATCATTTCCATGGCATCACAAGTTGAGTTCGACTTAAACGAAAATCAACTGAAATGATGCCATCATCAACTATGCACGTGTGATTGCTGATACCACTTTATATTATCCGGAAGTATTTGTGTAACGTTGCCAATTGGATTTGCGATGTGAGTAAGGCCAAAAAGACTGGATAACAATATAATAAACTGCAAATGAGTTCAGCCAACGTGATCGAAATGTCAGAGGTCAAGCTAAAAATGTAAGCTTAGCTGCGCTGCTATAAAATGTGTATTGACTGACTGACTCACTGACTGACTGACTGACATTTGATTATTGGATGGTTGCGCACTTATTGAAATTGAAGTAGAAACTTTGTTCTACAGTGAAAGTGGTTTGCAATTTTGGGGAAAATTAAAATTTGTATTCCATCAAACTCATTTTAATTTGAAGTTTCACACAAATTATTATATACATATGTATATGTTTTGGAAAATCAATCAATATCAATATTAAGCTAAGGTATGAATGTTGTAAGGATTAAATGATAATTTTTGACCTATAGATATATAAGCCAAATAGTATTTAAAATAAAAACATGATTCAATAAACTTTTTGACTTTCACATAATAAATTGTCACATATGTACATGTGACTTAAAATTTGGAAAAACAATTCCCAGGAACAGAGAGAAAGATAATCAGCGTTAAGCCCTATGGCATTTCGTGTTTTTTATTTTTATTTTCGATTATATTACGATTTATTCACTTAATAGTTTAAAATTGTAAAAATCATAATATTTCTGGCAAACTTAATACAACATGTGCAAATAGATTGATAAAATCGTTTTTAAAATGTGTGTGCAGCTTGGGGCAAATTGATTTGTGAACCTGGCTAAATTATGAAGCCAGTTAATCTTGAGGTTAATAATTTTATTTTTGCTATGCCCTTGCAGATAAATTTATTTGGCAATCTGATTTGGGGATTGAGTTGAACAATTTAAACGTAGTAAAAATAAGTTATTTGGTCGATGGCAGATCATTGCATCAAGGTTTAACTGACATTAACTGCAGAAAACATAGAAAGTGTGTTCATATATCAATAACATAGTGTGAACTACTTGCTCATCCCCTGTCCCCTATTGCACTCCAGAGGGTACTCTAATGCACAGCAGCGATGGGTAGCCAGGGGTGGGAAATGCCATGTCCCAGCAAAATCCAACTGCTTTAGCTGCAATCCCCGGCTCAGACGTGTAGACGCAGGCAAACTGAAATGCGTTGTCGATGTCGACGCCTTTGGGGTGTGTGTTGTGGTGGTGTACGGTGTGGCAAGGACAATTGAAGTGCACACGGCATAAGCTCAGCACCGAATTGTGCAGCACTCAGTTAAATTGTCCAACAGACTGACGTGGGTCGCCCCAAACAGCAACAGGAGCAGCAACACCTCAAACTCGAGACAAGCAAACCCACACACACAACACACAACACACACACACACACACACACACACAATACACATATGGAAAGTGCTTACGATAGCAGTGCATGGATAATAAACGAGTGCAAGGATAACGACGAAATGGGAGCACGGAAGTGTCTACCAAAATGGCGCAACAGTAAAAGGGCCAGAAGACATTGAAATATTGGAATACAATCGGTTTAGGATTTGCCGGAAGGAAGAGCGCTTGAAAACCGCACCAGGACTGAAAACACTGAACACTAGAGACCTGAGACCTCCAAAGAGCTCAGTGCTGAGTACTAATGCCGGGGAGACCTGAGACTCCACACCAAAAACTAATGACATTGTGGTCGCGCTGTCAGCAACAGCGACTCGCTCGAAGTGCAAATCCTTTTTCGCACAAGACTCACAACAGCAACAACAACAAATACAAGGCAAAACGTGTCCCGTTACGTTACTTGCGCCTTCGTCAATCAACGGCCATTGAGTGGGACACGTTTTGTGCAAGTTTCCTGCCTGCTGAGCCAAACTTCTGCCACAAACCGGGCGACACATGACACGTACTCAACTCGACTTCGAAACGGCGTCCTCTGTTCTCGCCTCATCCAGCGTACTCGGCATTATTTTTAGTTTTCTTTTTTTCCATCTGTTTTTCTTCTCCTTTTTTTTGGTAGTGTTTTAAAGTTTTAAGGCTCTTTTGTGGCATATTTGCATATTAAGTGGCATGCGTTGAACGGTTTGCAACTGACGCATCCAACTGAAAGGCAGGTCCTATGCAGGTTAGAGAGTGTTTTGTTGTTTGGCGTTCTGTAATTTTTGAGCCCGAAAGGACGATGACGAGGCAGGTGTTGCTGTTGTTAGTTTGGCGTAGGCTTATCGTTGAGCCCTCCCTAACCGTAATTCCAACTTGCAAAATGTCAAGAATCTTTGCCTGCCAGATTAAAGCTCTTTGCGCTTTATAGTGTGTGTGTGCGTTTGGGTAGGGCTCTGCGAGTATGCCTATCTGTAAATACCTGTTAAGACCTTAAAGCCAGCATGTAATGCCACAGAGCTAAAATGTCAAATTACCATAGATAAAGGGATTTTCTGATTTAATTTATATAGTTTGAGGAACTTTCGGAAATACACTTGAACATTTAACCATTATCATAGTCAGTTAACAGTAGGTTAAGAATTAATCTATTAACCTGCTCTTTAATAATAATACTCAGTTAACAACTACTATATATATCACACATACACATATATTGACAAATCTCAAGTCAGACGGAACATTTGCATTTAGATATTAAAACATACTTTAAAAAACACTTCAAAATTACTAAGTTGCCTGAGTATTTTAGTTTACAGTTCACAAAAGCTAATGCTTAAAATACAGGCGATTAAAAATGTATCTTAAAAGACCAGTAATCAAATGTAAATTAAAATGGGATTGTTAACATTTTTTTTTAAATTTACCTGACACAATAATTCCACTTAGTAAAACATGGATATTATAAAATAAATATGGAAATGTCTGATTATTATTAGTGTCCATTCATAAACTGTTCGACTTCAACGCTGATGGTCTTCAGTAGCAACTCGGTGGGATTGGAGCAACCATTTAAAACGCCCTCAGCACAAGCTCGAACCGAGATGCGATAATACTGATTGGGCAGCAGGCCAGTCAACTTATAGGAATGCTGTGTGCCGGGCAGTTGAATGCCACTCAGCTCCTCCTCCACAATGCATTTCTGTTCCAGCTGATAGCTGATCGAGGCATGGATATCCTTGCATTTTGGCTGGGCATGTTGGATCAGATAGTCCGCTATGCCCGTTTCCTGAATCTCAAACATTTTCTGTTCCTGGCGCGCTCGAAACTCATCATAAAGTCTGGCTGCCATCTTCTCGGCTTCCGTTTTATTCATGCCCGCCGCCATCGACCGATTGCCCGAAATGCTCGAATTGCCGTTGATAGATGGAATTGTTGCATTTGTTGTTGCCAACTCAGGTGCGATCTGATCTGCCTTCTGAGTCGCCTTCTTGGCTTCCAAAGATTCAGTTTCATTCACGCCCGCCGCGATCGACTGATTGCCCGAAATGCTGGAATTGCCGTTGATAGATGGAATTGTTGCATTTGTTGTTGCCAACTCAGGTGCCATCTGAACTGCCTTCTGAGCCGCCTTCTTGGCTTCCAAATCCGAAGTTGATCCGTTGATAGCTGGAATTGTTTCATTTGTTGTTGCATTGCTGCTGTTATTGATGGGCGTTGCATTTAACGGGTTGCCAGCGATCAGATCATCAAAGTCCCTGACCTTGCTAAATTTGTCCGTCTTAATTTGGTTCGTGCGTCGTCTGAAATGGTTGAAACCGGCATCCCTCTAGCAATTTGAATAGGATATTGTGCATAGAATGCTTACTGAACATATATTAGATTGGGCAGCGCATCGTCATAAGTCATTTGCTCCTTATTGTAGTAGTCCTCATCCTCCGGCTGTGGCCCCGAGTTATATGATACCAGATCATTGCAATCGCAGTCCAGATAGCTGTTACTGCATGCCTTAAATGTGGCATAGTTCCTGCCACTCTCCTCCTTCTTGGTCAGATTGTGCACCTCAAAGTTGATTATGTACTTGAATATGTCCCCATTGGGACGACGTGGTGGCCACCAACTCAATAGCTGTGAAAACCACAAGTAGATGAGTACAGACAAAGGAATGAGTTCTTAGACAACGCACAAAATGGCAGCTACTCTCATTAGTAGTAATACTTAGTAATACTTAGTTATCCAAATATTTATCTACCCAAACATTAATACATACTATAACTTAATAATACAATAGATGAAAATTGCAGTTTTGAATATCTTAGTAAGTTAGAATGAAAGTTGTACAACAAATTAAAGTGTAGAATAAAATATGTTAAAAGGCTCTACTCAAGAGAGCTCATAGATACATAGATACATTGATACATAGATACATAGATACATAGATACATAGATACATAGATACATTGATACATAGATACATAGATACATATGTAGATACATAGATACATAGTGCGCTGGCTACTGTTAGTTTGTTTAAAAAGGCGTTTTGATGAACAAAACGTGTCTTCTAAGTGGCTATAATCAAAAACGATTTAGACAAGTAATTGTCATGGAAAAGAACAGACTTAAAATACTTATCGATCTCTAAGAAGTCACCTTACTAAACTAGGTATAATCAGACAGACAGACGGAATTGGCCAAATTGACTCGGCTATTGGTGCTGATCAAGAACGTGTAAGAAATGCTTAAGTTAAGTTTATATTTTATGAAACGAAAACTAAAGTTTGTGATCTTAGAATCTGCAAGAATACACCAAAAAAAATCACTTACAACTTCGGTACTGTGATCGGACCTGCCATGAAGTCGGCTCACTGGACTCGGCTTGCTGGGCATCGTGCGAAAGTAGAGTATGTTGGAGTATGCATCAAATTGTATGTGGTAATCGGTACGCGTGAGAGTCTTCACAAAATACGCATACTGAGTGTGGGGCTTCAGGTTGGAGATGACGTGACGACGATTCTTGCTAGTTGAGACGTCCATTAGCCAACTAATTGAAATGATTTGAGCCACATTTAGATACTTTCGTTTAGTTGGCCAGGTAACTCGGCCCACTTACTTGTCGTGGCCACAGCCATGGCGACCATCGTACTTGCTGACATTGCGCTGGGGTGCCTCCATATAATGATATGAGTAACCGAGCATTGTGTCCATATCGTTACATTTCAACAAATTTGTCGCAATTCGCACCGCTGTGGCATTGATATCCTCAACATGGGCATCCAGCGTGCGCACAACGTCGCCACAAATGACGCGCTCTCCATTCGAGTTGGGCGACACATCGACTATGGAGATCTTGCGGATACTCTTCAGTGAGGACTGCAACTTTAGCACCGTCTCATAGCACAATCTTGGATTCAGGTGAAAGTAAATTGTGCCACGCTGTATGGACACGTGTCGATTGTCTGGCCAAATGTGTTCCAAGTGGTAATTGTTCACAGCGAACATGGCGTATCTGATTGATCAAAATTGAAGAATAAGTATTTGTTAAAGAAATAATTATTAATTAACGAATAAATATTTGTATTCAATTTAATGCATTTCAATATTTATTTGTATTAAAATGTAGTTAAAGTGCTCTAAATATTTTTTTTTTTTGTGCTGCATTTTTAATTGAATTTTCGAGCAGAAAATATATTCCAAATTGAAATGTACTATTTGTTGGCAAATTATTAAATTAATTTAATTAATTTTTAATGAATTTGAATGTTCGAGCAGAAACTATGTATATAGTATATAGTATTTTTTGGCAAGTTTTTCGATTGGGAGAATACGAAATCTGACAAAAATATGGTAATTTACAGACGATTGTAAGCAGCAAAATGGGATATCACTAATCTTAATATGAGCAATTGTCTTACTTGTTTTCAATAAGCTGATCGCCACGTATAGTATCCAAGTTTTGGAGGAAGGAGAACGACAGTAGCTGGGCTGAGTGCACCACTTTTAGATAGCCGGTAATCTCCTTTACACTGCCCAACGCCTGCTCCAGAGCAGATACAATTTGTTCTGTCACATCAAGGATTTATTACTATTTGTTTTTGATGATAAAAATATATGGCTTGCTCACCCTTTACGTCCACCAGCTCGATGATAAGCGATCCATTGATGGTTACACAATCACGTAGCTGCTCCAGATCCGCGCCACGCTTCACGTGGAAGACACCGCTGCACTCCAGCTGACATTGCAGCATTCCATTGGCCTCGATGACGGGCTTGTGATTATTGGGGCACTGTTCCACACAGCGATAGCCACTCGCCAAAGGAATGAGATTAAGTTGTCGGCATTCCTTTTGCGAGATGCACTGCCTCTTGTGCAGCTCATAGCTGGCAATGCACCGATCCACACAACGTCCATTCCGTTTATAGTTGGCGCACAGCGTACAATTCTGCAGGGAGCAGCCCGTAATGCAACTGGACTGGCAACAGTTGCCGGACATATCACAGCCATTGCCACCACAACTCTCCGGACAGCCTTGGCGACGTGGCGGCTCTTGGCGCACCTGATCTGTTTCCATATTCCAGCAGAATTTCGTCTTATTCGTGCTGTTGGAGAAATCGGCGGAGAGGCCGCCACAAACTGGACAATGGTTCGGCGATTTGTTCAGCTTGAAAATAAGCAAATATTCATTTCATCAGTACTCTTTCGAAGTAGCTAAAAATATTCATAGATTTTGTTTAATGTATAATTAAGTTTAAGATGCAAAATAAAATAATTTAAAGTTTCTGTAATTAATATGTGCCTGGTAATAATAATAATAAGTAGAAGTATATTAAGAATTATTGTATTAAAAATATCCTCAATGAAAGTGATGCATTTTCCTTGAGTAAATACAGTTTAAGAAACATTGATTAAGTTGCTTTATACATAGAGCTTAAAGCATAAATATTAGATTAATATAAAACGTGTAAGAAGCCAAAATATGAAGATATATAAAATAATATATAAATTATAAATTAAATATAGATCAAGGAATAAAACACTCACTAACAAAAATATTTTATATTCACTCTATTTATACATATATGTACATATATCATTTGGCGTTTATTCGAGCTCACCTTTATGGAGAAATGCTGAGCCGTGGCATTGCCCAGCAGATAGATCCAGTCAACGGTCTCCGCAAAGCACAACATGGGATTGCTTTCGATGCGGATGTAGCCGTTCTGGATGCGCTGCAACTCCACAAATCCCAGCTCCCTCAGATTGCGGTTCTCGTAGACAGTCAGGGCATATTGATCGAACAGCAGCTTCTGGCCACGGATCAATTGCAGCTTTGGGAATATGGACTGCAGCGTCAGCAGACCGGCGCAACGGTAGAGCATTAGATAGTCGGTGATCTCGGTTACCTCGCTGTGCAACTCTGTGAGACTCACATTGCTTGCCAGCTGCAGGTGCACAATGCGCACATGACCCACAACAATGCTGCAGTTGCGCAGTTGCTCAAAATCCGAGATCTGACGCAGTTCCATGGAACCGCATATGGACTGTGCTGCGATGTTAGCAACTGGCGAAAGCAGGCACAAGCAAAGCAAGTGCAACAGCATATTGAGTCCGATCGACGATGCCAACTGACACATTCAATTTAGAGCACTTGACCCGAATGGCCTCCTTATACCATTTATATATATATTTGGGGTTGAAGTGCAGGGGGAAGGTCCGTTTTGGGGGGCAATTAGCGCCACGCTATAAATTGCACACTTGAATGCCAATGTCGTTTGATGAAGATAATGTTCGTTCACGATGTGTGTGTGTGTGTGTGTGTGTGACTATTTTCTATACACGCTTCCGAGTGTGGCACTCGCTCCGTTAGCGACGACGTTTCGGTTTCAACTGATTTAACCGGCGAGCACAGCAATCTACAACAGCGATTGGGTTCGATCTTTCCAATTAGCCAGAGAGACCTGCCTTCATTTTTGCCGATTATTGTTTTGTTCTTCACTTTTTGCATGGATAGGCGAGTAATCCGCTCATCTTCTCAAAACCTCTCACAAATGCTTGTGCTTATGTTACTGTTTTTTATTTATTTATTTTATTTATTTGCAGCAGCAACTGTGGCAACTGAACAGCTTTTCGCGCCCCTCATTACATTACAGAAGCGCCGCCTTTGTTACAATTTTTCCGTCGCTTCTCGCCTCACTTGTTGTTTGGTTCGACTCTTTTTGGGCATCTGTTGCTGCCCTTCAATCTCGTTCTCTTCCTATTCCCATTTGCAGTCAACTGAGAAACCAGTTCGCCGTCGTCTTCGTCTTCGTCTTCGTCGTCGTCGTCGTCGTCGTCGTTAGCATCTGTTTTGCTCTTTTTGTACTGTTTGTTTCCTTCGAGATGCAGCGTTAACTGATAACAGAAATGCGTCGCTGCGCAAAAATTAAGTTGCACCAGCGAGCATTTCAATTAGAGCAAAGAGTAGTCGAAAACAGTGAGCAGCAAAAGAGAACACAACAACAGTTGTGGAGAGCGGGCAATTGTCGGTTTCAGTCGACTCAATTCAAGTAGTAAAACTAATGCTTAGAATGTGCAATTTAAAACCGCTTGCAATGTTCTCGAATGAAATGCAATTGCAAATAATGGAAGTGGAAATACAAAAAAAAGGAAACAAAAAATTCACCACAGACAATCAAACTAAACTGTTCAATTCATACAAACCAATAGTTATTTACCCTTTACATATATGTATATATATATATACATATATACATATGTGTTTTAATTAATATGTGTGTAGTTGTTTGTATAACAACAAAAGTTTTACGCGATTTCATATTGATTAGTAATAAACATTAGCTCTCAATGCTCGGTGTATTTTTGTGAGTTGCTTTACACAAATTCAACGAAAATGTCGCTGAAGAAGTGACTAAGCAAATATAAAAATTTAAGTAAATGTTCGTTATTATATATATAAATTGGCTATGTGAACTCACTTAATATAGGAAATATAAATTAAGAAATATAATAATATAAAATTGGAAATATATATGGAAAAATTACAATAAATAATAAGAAATTAAAATAATTCAGAGAAATGTTGCAAAAGGCTTGTTTTACTGGAGTGGGAAATAAGAATAAATGTCTCTAATTATCATTTTGATCTATAAAATCTATTGCGCCCTTTCTGAGCCTATAGCCAACCCTAATTGCTGTACGAATGCGAGAAACTTTGTCGTGTTTAGGCTGTTCTCCGAGTTGAAAACATGTTTCCCTCACGCTAATTAGTTGGATATGTTTTGCTATTTCACCGATACAAGTATTTTGCGCAGGATGGGGGATCAAAGGAGGTCGCATTGTAATTTTTCATAAATTTTCATCTACCAATCCTCCCTCCCTCCCTCTCTGTACCCAGCTAGTGAGTGTGCCCAAAAGGGCATCTAAAAATATATAATTATGCCCAAGAGCGCAATGCGACAAATCCTATATGCGGGCACCTATGAAAATGAGATGCGTGTGAAAAAGCCAAAAGTAATTTGAGAAATTCATCGGCAAGGCACAACTCCTACATACATCAAATAACCACACCCACGAAATTCATTTGCAGACGACCAACTGATGCGCTGAATCAATTTCCATGAGCGTTTTGTGGGCTGTGGTGATGAGTAGCGTAAATTGAATGCAGCATACTTTCTGGCCGCCCGTCAAACTATGTTGTATATGGCATGTAGAATGTAGCATGTAGCATGTAGTAGAAGTAGTTGCCTGGTCGCACCAATTATTGAATATGCCAGCAATGACGACACGGATGGACGCCGCCACACGGCCACAGGCCTGCACACCCAACAGCCACATAATCCACTGGCACGCGGCACTGGGTAGAGACACCTTCGGCATCGTCGCCAATGGAGGCGGCAAGGCAAACACGTAACGGCATTTTGCGGCGCGTGATGGGAATCTATAGCAGTTCCATTCACTGCGAAACGTGTGCATATGCCTACACATAAATACTAGCAGCAAGTGGGGAGTGCTCGACTACCGAATAGCCTGTAACGAAATTGTACATATTTCAAGTGACCCGTTGTTGTTCAAGAATATATATTTATTTAAATTTCATTTATAAAAATAATTATTAATCGTAAATGTAAATTAAAAAACTTCAGTTTTAAAAGGTTAATAAGTAAAACATCACCTCGAAAAATGTTCCCTTTAGAAATGATTTCTTACTATACGAAAAAAAATGTCTCAAAATAAAAAGCTTCTTTTTTATTTATATCTAAATGTGTATATTTAAATATATCTAATAGTAGAAATTAAAAAAATTATTTTCAGAATCCAACCTTTCTAAACATCTGAAAACATGGAGGTCTCGAGTAGTCGCGGTCAAATTAAATTATATGAATTTAGGATAAACTATTTCTATTTGTTGTATGTGTGAAATCTGCAAAAACTATTGTTTAACAATAATAAAAGCATTAATGAATAATAGCTGAGTTACGTCAGGACGTTAGCAGAAAATATACATATGTACATGCAATTTGTATGAACAACTGGAATTTCTAAGTGGCGATTTTTGTACTAGTATACAGGGTATAAGGGCGCAATTCCCCCCACAATTTCCACACTTTTGCCTCTTGGGCACTCCAGAAGTCACTCCGACCCATGCACGTCGATGCACTTAAGTGCCAAATTAGAAGCTCCCGCTTCTCCAACTGCACATGGCAGCCATCAATAAATCAAGCATCTTATGCAGTTGATGGCATGCCAAATCAATGAAATTAAATGCTTCCTCATCATCATTGCTCCTAAGTATAAAGCAGCAGCAGACGCTTTAAATTAATTGAGTTTCCACGCAGCATAAACTGCAGCTGTTGTTGGGTCGGAAGTGAGGACTATCAAACTGGGCACATCCTGTCCATCAAATGCACTTGGTTGTTTTGACATAGAGGCAGTCTACGTCAGTCAGTCAGTCAGTCTGCTATCGCCAAATGTGATTGATATGACACCGAGCGAGGCCTGACAGCAGCCAGAGACTCGCATCGTTTCTAATAAACTACGAGCATGTTCCACTCTGAACCAATTTGACATTTAGTTAACAACATACAAACACTCATATGTATTTATGTATGCACTTCAGCATTTACATACTGCATATTCAAACACATTCAAGCACATTTCCAACATTTCAGAATTGACACAGTGTTTCTATAGACCGGGTAAAACATATGTACTGACTTCAAAAAGACACACATTTGCCAAGTATCATCAAAATTGCTTTAAAACTGATCGATATCGATTTAAATGTTATGTGCTGATGTTATGTCACAGCACTAAGCAGACAATACATAGAGTCATCAAATCGACTAAAATCTTCTGCATGTTTGTTCTGTGACCTTGGGTCTTACTCAAACGCGTCAAAATTTGTACAGACCTAGTCTGTCGAGCAGCGAACATGGGTCATTATTTCACTTGCCTTCGCTGAGACATGTTCTCTTGTAAAATACAAATCCAGCCTTATATGAGCATTCGTGCATGGGTGCAAGCAGGTACGCACCTTTTCTAGTAGTCCTAATGCATTATGAATGAATGCGAAAAAAAAACAGCAACATTGCTAGCGGATCGCTTGGTGTGTGAAGATAGCAGCAACACTCTGTCCTTGTCTTTTTGTGTGCGAGCTGGCACTCGAATTTCAATGTATTAGTTTTTGGACATGAGGTGGGGTGGCTTAACCGTTGAACAACTTGGTTAGCATAGCCCATAAAATGTATTGTACAAATCTAAAACAGGGTATCCTTGCGTCGACTTACAACATTCTTTGTTTCTCTATGGTCACACATATACCCCTTGTGAGATTTTTACAATTTACAATTTCGTTAATATATTGAGCAACAAATATGAAAGTAGATTCTATCGCATGAATTCTTAAAATATGCGTTAATAAAAAGTTAAATAGTCGACAGTCACACAACTGATCGAAAGTTAAGCTCACGGGCAGAAAATCTGTTTTCCAACGACATTGCAAATCTTAAAAGGGGTATCAGTGTCTCGACAATGATCCTCAAACAAAGTGTTGTGCGGATTTTGAGTAAGGCTTTCATATTGTTCGCTGTCAATGTATCTCAGAATAAGCGTTGCATATTTTACAGCTGTGCACATTATGCCAAAGCCAGCATGGAAACAGCTGCCCTAAGCCATAACTGCTGCCCGCAGCCCCTTTGCATTAAACAGGCGCTTTATCGTCGCACACACACACGTACACACACACACACTATGAGACACTCAAATCTTCAAGTTTATGCAAAAGGTGCACAACGCTGCCATTTGCTTATATTCCATTCTATATTTTTATTTCAATATAAATTGCGCCCGGTGCTAGCCAGCTGCCCCTTTACACATCCCCTCTCCACACACACACACACGCACACACACACACACACACACACACACACCCCTTTCAACCGTTGCAATATTCTCTTGCATTTTTCGTTGCCATCCCATTTTTATCATGCAATGCAAATCGTTTGGCGTTGGGTTCAACATTTTTTATGCATTTTTCTGCCAGTCGCCTTTTGTTCCTTAAGCGTGTAATTTATGTGAGCATGTGTGAGTGTACGGCAAATACTTTACATGCACTGGCACAACAATTTGCATATGCTGCTTACATAAAGGGCAGGTAGAAATTTTCTATTAGCCGCAACAAAAAACTTAATTTATTGGCCCAGAACTTGGACTTTAGCGAACTTCTGCTGCTGGCCAGCCAGCAAGCTGCAATCAGCCCCAAAAACCTGACAGGCACTTCATTCCCAACATTGCTATGCCAAAGAAAATTTGATATCAAAGTAAATTAATAATGCAAAAAGGTTTTCCGAGTCGTTGGAATTTTTACTTTGCGTGCAATACTGGAATTTGCTGGCCCAACTACCACTTCCCTTTCCCGTTCCCTTCCCCACCCGCGCTTTTAAGTAATGAGTGAAAATATTTCAAAAAGCTTAACCAGCCATGCACACACTGTACAGCCGGAAAGTTTGTCCGACAATCTGTCTGACAGTCAGGAATTCAAACAATCAGCCGTCTGGCCACCGTAGCAAAAGTTTTGGGACACCGAATCGAAAAACGCTGCGGGAACATCGCTCATGCCCAGCAAATATTCAAATCAAATTAAAGTCGTTATTAAATTTGGTTGCTGCCTGCAAACAATGCGTGCTGAAAGTGTACTCCTTAATGCCATTGTGGTGTGTTGATGGCCAAATTAATTGCATATCTGATGCCAGCTAAGATTCTGCACGCGAAGCAAACCGCTAAACCGAGTTCAGTTTGCATTAAACATCGCGCTCGTTTATTGTTCCTTTGTTACGGCTGGAACTGCTATCGGAGGTATAGTGTGTGGATGGGTGAACGGGGAACGGGGAACGGATTGCTGCACTTGACTGAGCAGACCAAAAAAAGGCACTCTCATCATCGACTGGGGTTGTAAATGAAAGAAAAACAGGGCCGCTGGCTGCTGACTGCTGTCTGCTGGTTGATGGTAACTGAATATGCAAACGCTTAAGGGCAAAATTTAATGAACTTTTATTTATACAAGTCTTGTGTTACTTGTGTGCTTCTTTTTATTGATCAAGCTTTGCACACGCTTTATACAAAATATGGATGTTCTACTTAAAGAGTACTTCAAAAATATAAATAAGGTAGATAATGGTGATATATGTATATAGTTAAATGTTTTTTAGTGTTTGTGAAAATATTTAATTTATATTGGTGTACAAAGCCATTTTGGTTAAGTATCCTTTATGGAATTTGTTTATTTATTATTCATATTTGCCGACATAGAAAAATACAAACAATAAAAATAAATCAATTATAATATAAAAAAAAATTAAAATTTATTCATTTTAAAATTAAATTTTCGCATAATTTATTCCTTTATATGATGTTGACTGGCATCATTCCACACAGAAAATAGAAAAAAAAAAACAGGTAAAATATAAATTTATGTTAATTATTCACATTTTATTTTTCTAGACTTGCCTTAAATACAAAAATGGTTCCATTAATGTCCTCGCACATCTCATTTAAGAGATTAATATGGGATTTTTCCTATCAAAGTATTTCGTAGCGATGAGCATACAGCTAATTGCAGTCTTCAAATTTATTCACGAATATTGTGAATTTTGATAATTCGGTTAATAAATCCATTGGTTTAATGATTGAACTTTTATGTCTGACAATAGCAACTTTAATTTAATATATAATTTAGGTTTTCTATTAGCTTTCATTGCATTTTAAAATAAAAGGCAAATAGCAAGCGTAACTTCCTCTTCCGCTTGTGGATAAGACGCAGTTCACAAGTAATACCTTTATTCAAAGTAAAAAAAAAAGAAGCAAAACAGTCCGTAAACAAAAGCGCACCTCAAATTTGTTAAGATTAGCACACAATTCGCATACAGTCAACACCATTTCCATCCCCATCACCATCGCCATCACCATCGCTATCACCATCAACCTAGTCGTAGTCGTCGACCTCGTCGTTCGCGTCTTCGTCGTCATCGACATCGTCATCGCCAAAACCAACGATGTCATCGAGAGCCGTGGCCAGGACGCAGCCGGGTGTCTAATCTAATGGCTGCCGGCTGCTGGGGCAACCTGACAAACATTGACATTTTCTGTTATGTAATCAGACGCCCGAAGGTATGCAACAAAAAACGTGCTCTCCCAAAAACCGACAACGTCAAAGGAACGCAATAAATTGTCGCATAAAAATTGATGTTTTATTTTCAGGTGCGTTTAGCGTTTCTTTTTATACTCTGTATAGCCAAACCAAAATATGAGAATGTTGGCTAGAAACTTCCAGCGGCCAACTGTCATTTTTTTGCCAAAGTCTTCAACTTCGGTAGCTCGTTAACTATTGAACTCAGTTTCATGATAAAATTTGCTGAATCCATTTAATTGCTGCCCTCGAAGCACATCTTAGCTAAGCAGACTTTGCTCGTTTTATTATTTTTATTATTGCACTTAGAACAGAGTATTGCGCAGTCGGTAAACTACGATTGCAAATCTTTTACTTTTCCTCTTGTGCTCTCGTTGCCGTTGTTCTAATGCTTTGGCGCGTGAAACGTGCACGGAAAACTCAAATTTTTGTGGTTGGCCCAAAACAAAAACACAAAAATAACAAAAAGAAGAAAAATATAAGAATATATTTTGCTCAATTGTGCACCTACAAAATACCCTTTACAAAGCTTGAGAATTTACAAATTTAATATATTTGCATATATAAAAAGAAGTTCGAAATTTGAAGCAACTTATTTAAAAACATAGTTTGTACATGGAAATTAAATGTGTAAAACTGTTCTCATCCAGAAATTCAGATTTACATATCTATTGAAGAACCTCCAACCATATTTGGAAGCGTTCTTGAAGGTGAACTAAATAATCCGAATATTCAACTATAATTATTATTATTTTGTTTTTATTATTATTGTTATTAATATTATTATTATTATTAATATTGTTATTCCTAATATTTATTTTTATTTATTTTTTATTATTAATATTATTATTATTAATATTATTATTATTGTTATTATTATTACTATTATTATCGTTTTTAATAATATTATTTATTTTATATTGATTTTATGAAAAAATTCATGCAATTTATGAAAAAAAATCAACATTTTGTAATTTATTCATTCTATTTCCTATCTATTATTTTCGGGCACATCATTTATAAAAACGCAACAAATATTATATATTTTTAATTTTTAATCAAAACAAGCCGTACAACAAAAAGATGATCAAATTGGTTAATCAAAATGGTGTTGAATTCCCAGCATTTTTTCAATTTTGTTATTGATTTTTCCAGATTTTCAATAAATTACCTTCTTCAATTTGGTTCTTACCTTGAATTTCACGAGAGAATAAATTGAAATTGATTTTGTCCCTTAAAGTGTGCGCATAAGCGTGAAGCAACTCAGCATGCTCAGTTGTGAAACAGCCCCCTGGCAGAAGAGTGAAATTAAATTATCACTCTATGAGATTGTTACTTAACCAAAAATCGTTGGCCTGCTTTCGCCAGCATTATTATTGTGTTGGGCCTAGCATGCTGAATGCCACTGATAATAACTTGAGTCCGCATTTAGCTGAGCCATTTGTATCGAGAGGGCCAAACGAAAGTGGCGTGCCGCAGCTGCCAAATTAATATTTGCCACGTGCAACATGAGAGAAAGCACACGTGAAAAATGCCATATAATCCATAACTTGCCCGCGTACGATTTCCAGCCAACAAAAACGACGACCTGAAACCTGTTAACCAAGTATTTTGCAACGCATTAGCCAAAACTGTTGCCAACTCTAGCGTGTGTTCAAGGTTTATGAGAACTTATTATCGCTTGCCTTGGGAGATGTGCTGCAAATGTGACCAAAGCAGAAAACTTGTGTTACATTTAATAATATTATAAATGAAGATTTTCATGGATTGCCTGAGTTCCTTATGATGTAGCAAGGTGAGTTAGAATACCCTTGTTGCGGCTTGTATGCGTATTATTGTGCTTTTCACATATGGAATACAAATCATTGTGATTTGAGTAATAAATCATATGGCTCCGGTCGTAAATGAATTCTTCTGTGAAATACTTATTTGATTAACAAGCTCCTTTAACCAATTCAATCAGTTATGCATATTATGCTACATTCATAATTAATATCAAATAGATTTTATAAGAAAAATCTGACGTATTTTAAATGTACAATAAAATTTAAGTGACGCCAATTTTTATTCCCATTTACACGGCAGTTACGCCTTGGGCGTTCTTTCTGGGTTTTTAGTTTTCATTACATTTTTTTATCACTCCGATATAGATACCTTGTTTAATCTCCAACAATTTGCTTAAACAGCAAATTGCAAATATAAATTTACTATAAGCCAAAAAAAAGAAAACCGTCTACCAAGTCGGCCAAGAAATTTGTAAAAAGGCAGCAGTCTCCGCAATCAAACCACACGGTGCTCAGCCTTTATATATATGTGTACTGTATATATATATATATATATAGATATATATATATGAGTTGTATCTACTGCCTGGTCTCAAGTTTGGCCCGGCGGCTTTGAAGCTTGGCAGGAGCAAGTAACGAGATAGCGCGCCGGAAATTTGAGCAATGCAGCCAAATTGCGTTAAACCAAGCAAAAACAGTGAACAGACAACGTGGCCTGAACAACGACCAAGGCACCGACAACCTCACCTCAACCAAAGATAAACTGAACTGAAAACATAAATTCTTGATTGCAATAGATGACGGCGACTGCGAATGCCACGTCGTTCTTCCCATAGTTGTCAAAGCCAATGTCGTTGTCATCAGTTTGATGTCTCCTCATGAACCTGTGCCATATTTCACTTAAGAGATACTATTTCAAAGGCCAGCCACGCCCACTGCACTGTGAACGAGGAAACGATGGGGACGATGGGGGCAATGGGGAGAACCGGCAAGCAGTTAAATTGCGTCCAAACCTAACAAAGGGAACACGTGACATCTGCGGCACATAAATAAAGACACCATTGTGAATTATTACGCTCCATCATCAGCGATGTCTTTGCGGGGGGTTGATTGCATTGAATGCCTCAACGTTCCCCCCTTTCAACATTCTGCCGATCCGATCACTGCTTTATTTATAATGCTCAAGTCAGTGGAGTCAGGGGAGACTAAGTCATCGTTAAGCTCTCAACAACAACTCGGCTCCTGCTCCATGCCCAACAATAGCCTTCTCGTCATGGGGGCCAAATTAAGTGCTCAAATTTCAATTAAAACTTGTGTCTTTCGATTTCAATTGGAAATTTCCCGCCATTAAGTCGAAATATCTGCGATACTTTATTGTAATTAGATGCAGTCAAATTGAATGTCGGTTTGTAGATTTAAAAACAATTTACTTCGCAATGGAACAAAGCTCCGATTGTTGTCTACTTTTTTAAGCATATTTATTTTTATTAATTATATTTTTAAATAAAGTTGACTTATGTTAAAGGGGGTCAACAATTCATACATTATATTGTATATATGTATATGTGAGGAATATTTCTGATACTATAATTACAGAATAATTATTTTGGGTGTTTGTTTACATTATGTTTTTACTCAATATTTATCATCAATATTCATCGTATAAATACAGTTTAATTTGGTAAATTTCTTTTCTGGCACCAAATACCAATTGATATCATCAATAATCTTTTTATGCTTACATTTATATATTTTCTCGCAATAAAAAGACTTTTAAAAAGTTGCATTTGATCGCCGTAAAAATGATTTGTTTCACGTAAATAAATCTCTTATTCAAGTGCCATACATTTATGTGTTATATAATATCAAAATGTAAGAAATTCAAAGTACTTTTTTTTATTTGGGATTCGGGTTTACTTTTGCGATTATTGCAAATGACAGATATGAAGAGGAAGAGGAAGAGGAAGAAGAAATGTGTATTTCTTGGGCTCACAGTACACATTTGGCCACCATTTCTCTCGATGCTGTCTTTGATTGCAGCTGACCTACTTGCTGCCTGATTACCCAGCCAAGCGCACACACACACACACACACACCAATATGCACTCGCACACTTACAGTGAGCAGAGCAGAGCATTCTTTACATAACTTACGGCACATTCCGCATTCTTCGCTGGCAAATAACTTTGCATATTTGGCGGCGCCTTTGCCGCATGCCTTGATTTATGCAAAGTTTTCATTGCTGCTGTTGAAGCTACTTCGATTAATTGTTGGCAGAGTTCCCACAGTTTAATACTTGTACATTCCCATTGCACATGTGTCACACACACACACACACACACACACACACACACACAGGCAATTCTGTCAGATATCCAAACGACTCGAAAAGTATCACTTTAATTTGTAATTCGGTTGCTTGCTCTTCAAAAGTTTTTGTTTTCCTTTCAGTTTAGTTTGTTTCGTTTTGAGTCTTCGACTTGACTGCTATTTGGGGTTTGCGTGCGGCATTAAATGCAAATTTTCGCCATTAATATGAGTTTGATATGCAAAACGTAGGCAATGGAGCATAATAAGATTGCCAATCTTACAAATACATACTTACAAAGTGTTTTGCCAGCGAAACTTCCAAATCTTTTGAGTTTAAACTTTGCTTTAAGTCTAACGAAAATTTAAGCAACATTTCGCTTCGGTTTACTAAAGTTTTAAGCTTGCAGTCATATATTTAATGTATAAGCAGATCATTTAATTATAGCCACACATCGACTTTATATTCATTTATGAAAAGGGTAGAAATGGACTATTTAACCAAGAAAACTTTCTAGCAGTAAATTTGTTATTTAATCATTTGAAATCAATCTTTCCGGTCTATCTATTTCAATCGGATTCGTTAATAAATAAGAAAATTATAAATTAATTCTCCGGGAATATTCCCAAAAATAGACAAACTGTAATTTTCTGTATATATTTTTATATATTTTTCTTTGTTTTGAACATCTAAGATGTGTGTGAGAGTTACAGCATTGGGTTGAGGGTATCTTGTAGGAGAGCTCTCACGACTAGAACATCCTTACTTTCTTTCAAATCTACTTATTGCAACTGTGCTCCATAACATTCGAATCACTCAATCCAAAATATCTTAAGCCCAAAGCTTGTCTTACAATAACTCCATTCGAATTCTTTAAAAAAAATAAATGTAGAACATCAAACCATATTGTCTTTTAAATAGAAAAATGTATCTTATCTTAAGAACAACCTCTCAAAGAAGAGTCTTTCAAGGGGTGCCCACATTCCAGATCAAGCCTTATATTAAAGTATTGCGTATATTTTGGATTATGTTTAATAAATTATAGATTTCTATATATAAAGAAATCAAGTATGCTATTTTCAATTCGTAAAAGTGTTTTGAAAAACTGTTTCATATCATTTTTTGAAACGAAGCCCAAACTAAATGAAAAATGGAATGCCGCTGAACTTGTCTATCTAACGTTCATATGCACAGGCATTTGATCACACACAATTTTCCCGAATTTGTTCCGGATACTACTTCAATATATGTATATGTATATACATTTTTCCATTTTACCCAACTGAACTACTTTTGGCTAGCATAAGCAGATCTCATAATCAAGCTGTCAACCACAAGGATAAGCCATGATTATAACTAAGGCTCACACACACTCAAACACACTCACACTCATTGGGGTATATGAAGAGCAATCTTAATGCACCTGTCGCACCTGCAAATGCACACACACTACACACACACACCGCAAAAGTCCTGTAGCTAATGTAGTTTACTCACGCTGAAATATTTGCTTTGCTCTGCCTTGTGGCTAGTCAATTTTTATCAGTGCTGTTAAATTTGCATAAGACATGACAGTTGACTTCTCCCGCCTTCTACTGGAGCTGTTAGTGGCAGGCAGCACAACTGGCCAAGTTTATTTAATAAAAAAATGCAGCAGCAGCTGTAGCTGTAGTTATCGTGCTATTTGCCAAGTATTTGCACACTAGTTGGCCTCGTTGGCAGTCGGCGCGTGCTTCAAACTGCATTTTGGAGAGAAGAGCCTGTCCCGAAAAGGATGCGGACAGTTAATGGTGCCTCTCGGCTTGGGCGCCGAATAATTAAGATAATTACGCAGAAGGAGGCGCTGCCTGGTTGCTGTCCGGATCAGCCGCAAATTGCCGTCATCATTCTTGACTACCTTTTGTTGTGGCCAGGACTTATGACAAAGGCCAAAATGTCATGTACAAAAGATAAAAAGGACACGGCGGCTAATGAAACGGCACCAAAGCGTAATAACGAAAAACACAATAAAATGTAAAAACATAAAAAAAAGAGCAAAAACACAAGTTAGAATGCTCTAGTCGAGAGAGCTCGACCTGGCGATGCCCTGAACCAAGTCATCTCACATCGATTTATATCGATCATTGAGAAACGAGTCCAGTTCTCGATAAAAATTATCATCTTGTAGTATACGAGAACTTGTATTCTAAATTAAATGTTTCTAGCTCTTAGGACACACAGACAGACAGTGCAGGACGAAATCGACTCAGCTATTGCTGCCAATGAGGAATATATATACACTATGGGCTCGTAGATGCCTACTTCCGCCTGTTACATACTATTTGCACAGCTCCACTACACCCTTTGACTACATTTTTTTGCGTACAGGGTATACAAATACAAATATCAAATGAAACATTGTGCACAAGAAACAGCAAAAGGATTGTTGGGCACATTTCCATTCTAAAACACCCAGTCACCCACCGCTCACCCACCGCTGCCTACTCCCAATCATGCTCCGCATTACAAACTCTATTGTTCTTGCTGTTGTTGTTGTTGTTGTTGTTGTTGTTGCTGTTGCTGTTATTCAGCTAGCGTTGCCTTTGTTAAATTGAAACAATTTGTCACTCTCTTGGATAAGTTGCCAACGGGCTTTGTTTTTGTTGAGGGATGGCTGCGTGGGTGTTGTCCACCCGTTTGATAATGAAATAAATGAAGAGCAAAGTATGGGCGTAAATATGTACAAATATTTTCTAATTTTCTGTGTAACGCATTGTGAAATGTAAAATGAGAGCAAATGTTTGCCATTGTTGCGATATCCGAACTTATAAATGCAATTACCTTTCCCGAAAAGCCAAATTACCAAATTAACATTGCTCGCATTCCTCGAGTCTTCATCTAAATTTCCAGCTGAAATTTTTACAACTTGAACTTTGAACTCGTTCAAATCAATCAATGGCTTCTAGCCGTTTTTTGTATTTGTTTTACTTTAAGGCGCTTTAGCTTTAAGTAAAAAACTTTCTCATCGATTATTTGATTTTTACAACCAAGTTTCTTTAACACAATTCCTTGCAGGTAAAGAATATATATATATACTTTTATGAATAGACTTTAATTTATTTAAGAACCGTTCCACTTAAAGCCATCAAATTGTAAGTTGAAGTTGAACATCAACAAAACTATCAAAAACTGAATATATATTTTGAACCTGTAAGGAATAACGTGAAATCCACGTAAAATAATTAAAAATCAATAAAATAATTTTTTTTATTGGAATGCCTATTATATAATATAAATATTTACCCATTCAAATTACACTTAATCTGTTCACCACGTGTGAAAAGTAAAAATAAAATGGGAAAAAAGAAAAAAGAAAAATGAAGGGAAAATCAACGCCAGTTAAATTTTATTTAAATGTCAATTTCATTTGCATAACTTGCGCGATGAGCATTATATAACATTAATGCCAGATGGCCACTTAGCGCAAATAAAATCATTTTAAATTGTTGCCCTGGCCGTTAAGGCAATGAAAATGCCAAATCCAATTCAGTCTCTACCCTGGCCACAAAACAGCCACATGCCCCACTCTGATTCCAGCAACAACACAAAAAAAAAATCGAGCGAGTGAGAGAGAGAGAGTGAAAGGGAAAGATGAATTCAGTTAGCCAGGTTGTTGTTGACGTACTTAACCCCGCTGGCCAAATGCTTTATGATAAGCTCAGGGATCCGAGGTACAAGTGGCCATTTGATCTGTTGGCCCCTTTCGATTTGCAGCCAGCTGCCAAATCGGCCCAAATGTCTAACATAACAGGAAATAAATTCTCAACAGCCTTTTGTGCCAGGCCACCTGTCACAGCCACGCCCACTCAGCAGTAGTTTATTTTGCTCAACTTGTGCTTGACCAGAATCAAGCAAAATGTTTACTTAAATGCGGTCACCTAGCTTGGTCCTGTTGCAGTCGATGCTATCCTTGCAAAGGGTAGTTTAACTATTTAATTCGAAGCCAAACTGAAAAATTAAATTAAATTACAGAATGAAATTTGAAACTATAGAAGATAAATAATTATACTATCCCAATATAGAATATACAAATTAAATTAATAATTGAACATTTAAGAAACATCAAAGTGAATGATTTAACAAAAATTGCCAGCTGGACAATGTTCCAAAAGGGTATTTAAAATTCGCATATGACCACTATTGATTGCTCATTCTTTTTGTGTAGTTTATTTTGTTGGTCTCTAAGTGCGTTGCAAGAGTTGCAGGTGGATTTTGTTGTTGTTATTGTTGTTGGGCATTGTGGTGTACATGTCTGAGGCAGCTCGGCTTCAAATGCAACATTTCACCGGCGAGTAGGCGGAAGGGCTTTTATATACCGGGCTACTTCCTGCCCATAGAAATCCCGAGCTGTTTCTGCCTGCCCCAAGTGCCAGCTGCACTTGCCGGAGTTGACCGGGGTATTTAACAACAAAGGGTGCGCCTATGCATATGCAACCCATTTTGTTGGCTCAGTGAGCGTTGCATGCCTCCAGGCAGCGCCCTTCAACTTGACATATTCGCTTTAATAAATAGCCCAGGTAGCTTTAGATAAGAAGAAGCCACAAAGCATTCCACTTTGCTTGAAAGATGAGCTTCTTCATCCAGACAGAGCAGAGTCTGAATATTCTTTAACCATTGTTTTTTATTTTTACTTCAACAAGAACAACAGAATGTTGCACCTTGAATGTCACCATGTGGCTACACTCAGAAAAAAAAAATCCCATTTTAGAAAAAAAAAAAAATTAAAAGTAATATATTTGTTTCGATTTTTCAGAAATATACATATATCGTAATAATAGAAAATAGAAAATATTTCTAAGAAAAAAGAAAAATGAAACGCAAAATGTGTTCTGAAATTTAGAAAAAAAATAATGAAATTTATAAAAATGTAAAATCATCAGTTAAATGCATTTAAGCTAACTAAAATGTTTGTATATTTTTTTTTTAAATTTAGCAATTTTGATAAAGACGCAAACTTTCGTTTTGAAAAATATATTTTCTAAATGAATGTCAACTTATTTGTCGAAGCAGCCAAATTTTCGATAAATGTGTGCTTTGAGTTTTTGAACCTAGCTTTGTTCCTCCTTACAACAGGTTCTCGAGCAAAAATAAACAAAAATAATTTTTGTGCTTTTCGAGATTTGAAGAACAGCTGAATAATGTCGGTTCGATTGTCTACGAAGGTGTCCTACAACTATATCAGCGAGGCGAAAGTTCACAGGATAATCACTGATTTCTTTATACTCGTGATGCTCTTCATTTGCACCCACATTGGTAGGTAATACTGAGTTGATAGTCAAATATCGTTCGTTACTCAATTGGATGTTCAGCCTCGGAATCGATGCATTCGCATTACATTTATTATAGTAATATACATGCGGAGCAGACATTCGTGAAAAACGTGCCATATAAGAGGCAAAGCCACTATGAAGCATTCCTGTTTGACGATATACGCAACACGGAAATGATGTTTGTTTATTTTACCTACAATTTCCTGCAAACTATTCACGAGGATGATCTGAATGAGACCACAAGTCCATATGTATTGAATTTGGGCCTAATGGTAGGCGCACCGAGACTTCGACAAATACGCATCAATCCGAGGGACGACTGCCACCATGAGATATCCACGGAAGACGTAAAGGAATGGATATGTTATGACGAATACTCGTCCTCTGACGAATATACGGGTTACCATCAGGGGTATGCATTCGTATTGATTTGTTGAATCCTTAAAATTACCTTTTTTGTATTAGCAGCGATTACTTGGCCGATGCCAATTCTATTTGGACTGATTTTTATGTTTACCGCGGCGGCGGTTTTTCAAAGACTCTCTCTTTTAGGCATACCACAAATTTGGAATTGCTTGAATCGCTTCATGACACCTACTGGGTTGATCGTGCCACACGCCTTGTTGTGCTCGAATTCAGCATATTCTACGATGCTAACCAGATATTTCAAATTATCAAGTCTGTATCGATTCACCCTCTCTCTCTCTATCTCGATAATATATTAGTTCATGTTCAACTCAAGTCTAGATTGAGATTCGAAATAATGCCAACGGGTCTCGTTGTGCCCACTGCGGATATTCGATGCATACCTTTGAAGTGCTTCCTATCCATGGACATTTTTCGCATCCTTGTGGGCACTGTCCTATATATAATTGTCGTTTACCATACGTACCATGAGATTAACGAAATCTGTGCGATCGGCCCAAAGGCATACTTCAGAGTGGCCGATAATTATTCTGATCTGGTTTTCTTGATCGTACGTACGTGAAATATCGATAGTTCGATCATTTATTTATCATTATTAATGTAGTCATCGTACGTGGTTTTGATCTATAACATTTGGCACACCGTCGAGGTGAATGCCATCTATGATGCTTACAACGTCGATCGCGATGTCTATATCAACTTGGATAGGCTGCTCCTTGGCTGGCAGTTCTATTGCATTTCCATGGGCATTCTCACATTCACGGTGTGGCTGAAGTTCGTCAGGTTCATGTCATTTCACAGAACGCTGAGGCGACTCTCGCACACGATTCGACTGGTAAGTTGTGCTCCCTTGCTTATAAGTATACTTTACCATAACAGTAGTTAAAGATTTTTCTTAAACTTTGAAATTCAAACTCAAATTAAGATGTAAAATCTGAAAAAATCAGACGCAAAAAAATTTTACTTTTTTCTTAACGTTTTAAATCTTGGAATAACATATTTTGTTACTTAAACTTAAAAAAAATGGCTTTTTGTAAGGTTTTCAATTTTTTGTATTTTTAAGCACCATGGAAAAATTTAAAATAATATGTTTATATATATTTATCTTATTATTATTATTAGTATTGAAAAAATAATGCAGTTGAGGAGTCAGCAGCTGAACTAAGATCTGCAAGGTCTCGATAAGTCTCCGGTTCCATTAGGTATATTAAATTTCGATCCGTCTGTTACGAACAAGGGGATCTCAGAGACTGTAAGAGCTAAAGACTTTAAATTTGGAATATAGGTTCTCGTAAGCCTGATCGAGCAAAGGCACATACACACCTAAGTAACGGTCCATTATAATGTCCCCCACATCAGAAAAATATCAGTTCCCTAAGAAAAATATTTCATTCAGCTTCCGATTCCGATTCAGATTCTGAATCAATTTCAGTCTGATCCGGCTTAATCGGCTTCCAGTTTAAAACGGATTTCAATGAATAACGTTTCTTTTCTTTTTACCATTTGCTTTCATGGGAAGTCATTTAAAAACGTTCTCGGCTTCTTTTTTATATTCATTTGCACTGTATACGCCTTCGCCCTGTGGGGCTCAATATTATTTGGGGATGAGCTGGAACAGTTTAAATCGGTGTTCTCAACGGTGATGACGATATTGCGCATTTTAATGTCCGACGTTGACTATCAGCCGATGTCCAAGGTTCAACCAATACTTGGACCCATTTACTTCATCAGCATTGTTGTGGTCATCTTTGGCATTTCCCTGGTAAGTGCTTATATCATTTTCTGCCGATTAACATTGTAAATACCAAATGAAATGTATTTGACAGAATTTATTTGTGGCAATCTATCTGAGCACCTATGCAGATGTGAAGGCCAATACGTTTGTTGACGATACTTTAATATTGAAAATGCTTAAGAAGGGCATTAAGGATTACTTTCGATTCTCTCGCAGTCGCCAGCTCCGGTCTGAAGAGATTAAGACATTTGCGATGGGACGGACACAGAGGAACACTCCAGACTTCGTGGTGGTTCCAAAGGAGTCGACACTCAAACGACAACCAATAATAACTCTTCGCGAGGACTTGGCTACGTATGTGCTTGTCTCTGCAATTGATTCGGAACTTTTAATTGTTGATTTTCTTCATTTTTTCAACAATAGCTTTACCGAACACTCCATCCACCTGGAAAACATGTTAGAGAGCTTGGTTATCACCATCGAGAATATTACGGAATTAAAAAAGCAAATGGAGAAAAAGGATAAATGAGATTCAACACAATAAAATACAAACCACTTTATTAACGGATAAATTTTAATAAAATAATATATATATATATAATCAATGAAATTTCCGCACGTAATGCTCATAATCAAAATGAGTGCAACGATAATTATTGGTTACAATTGTCATCGACTTTCGAGAATTACGAATTTAATTGCTTTTTGCTTGATTTAAATATGAAGAGTTCGTCTTTAATTGAAATCACGTTCTCGTCGACACTCAGTCAAGTGAAATGTATTCCTAGAAGCTGGCATATTAAACCAGGAGCGTGTCTACCCCCTGAGAAAAAGAGCACGCAAAAGTAAGTGAAGAGGAAAAGACGCAGGTTAATGGATTTTTCTTGTGATATTTGACTTGAGACACACGGCGATGACCCAAGCTCACAGCACATTTTTTGGGTGTTCCTTGCTGTACCCCAATGCACAGAAAGAAACAAACAAACAACAAATATTCAAACAAGAATATTCATTAGATTGGATGCGTTTATTCTGGGCTCTAAAAAAAAAAAACACTGAGAAAAACATATTCAAAAATGTTACATTTTATTCGAAGTGCCTGGTGTTTTCTCTCCGTGTATAGGTATTTTTGGCTTTTATTTTATTTCACTCTTTTATATGCAGGATTTTTCAAGCGAAAAACTTTACATTTATTATCAAGATGTATGCATATCTCTGTCTCCCTCTCTTTCCCTCTCTCTCCCTCTCTCTGTCGCTGTCCAACTCGCCCTGTCTCTATCTCTGTCGGCCATTTCGAGGGACAACAAACAACACATTTCGTTTAATTGAATGTTGCGGCTGTCGCTTGTCGTCGACAACAGGACAAGAACAACAACAACAACAACAATAACAACCACATTTGTCGTGGCCAAAACAACAAGCCGGATCGGGCCGGGCCATAACGGGACTTTGTGTTTGCCGGGCACGCGCCTTAAAAGAACCAGAAATTATAATGTAGTGTAAATATTTAATGGTGATGCGACTTTAGATTATGTTGCTCTTAAACGTGCTGCTCCTGCTGAGACTAAGACTTAAACTGAGGCAAAGACTTAACCTGAGTTGGCCAATTTAACGAACTGTAAATGTCGACCGCACGGTAATAACTTTTTTGTGTGTACAAATAGGCAAAACGAAATGACAGCCAAATATAAGTGCAATTTATATTTTAGTATTTTTGTAAAAGCCTGTCATCAATTTAATAACTCCTTAACGTTATTCACTTTTTTTGCAATGGCAATTTAAAATGTGCGCGCGCCGCACAACAGCGCCATCTGCTGGCGACTTTTGGCAGCTTGCATGGTTGTGTAGCAACCAGCTTAACATCGATTCGATAGCCGACTAAACGTACTCGTCGTCTACATTTGGCCGTGCTATCGAAGATGTATCGATTAGCGTGACTTACTCGATACGCTATGATAGAGAAAATGTACGTCATGTGATTGTGGATTCTTTTTTTCGCACGAAGCAGTCACCTGTCGGCCGAGAAAAATACAATTACGCCTGCAAAATTTGGTAAATAGCACTTGAAATAATTGCAAATTAACATATTATAGAGTGTCTTTTTTAACGAATAGAGAGACCAGACAGACAAAGAAAACAAAACCGTGCAAGATGGCGCCCCAAATACGCACAGTCGTAACGCAAACATTTCTATGGCTCTTCCTCGCCGCGGCCACCATCCTAATCCTCTACTTTGTTATGACTGGCAAAGGAGAACGCGTGAGCGTTGGCTGGTTCCTCGCCTCCTCGAGCCCGTACATGTGGGCATGCCTGGGCATCGGATTGTCAGTGTCGCTATCGGTTGTGGGCGCTGCCCTTGGCATCCATACGACGGGCACCAGTATTGTGGGCGGTGGCGTTAAGGCGCCCCGCATCAAGACCAAGAATCTGATTTCGGTCATTTTCTGTGAGGCTGTCGCCATCTATGGCCTGATCACGGCCATTGTACTCTCCGGCCAGCTGGAGCAGTTCAAAATGGAATCGGCGCTCGCATCCGTGGGCGTCATGAACCAGAACTGGTTCTCGGGATATCTGATTTTTGGTGCTGGTCTTGCCGTCGGTCTCGTAAACTTGTTCTGCGGTATTGCCGTCGGCATCGTTGGCTCCGGCGCAGCACTCTCAGATGCCGCGAACGCTGCGCTCTTCGTCAAAATTCTGATTGTAGAGATTTTCGGTTCGGCCATCGGTCTCTTTGGTCTGATCGTGGGCATTTACATGACTTCTAAGGCAAAGATGGGTGACAAGGAATAAGTGGACGCTGCAATGTGAGTGTTAATCACTAATTAAAATATATTCGTATATATGTATTAATTAAATAATAGTCTTTGCAGCACTTGTGTCACGCGCCACCCTATCCAAAGCAACAAAAACAACATCAACCAGTCATCAAGTCATTCCGAAAACTAAAGCACAACAACATCTGTGTTCCTCCATTCGAGATTTTCTTTTTTTTTGGAAATTAGAATTCGTTACGCGCAGTTACAGATATTGAGAGAGGAGAAACTCTTCACGACGACATGGGACTTTAGTTACTTATTAAGTTAAAAACAGAAGAAAAGTTAATTATCGAATTTTTACGCTGCGCGCATTGCGCCAATTCTCAGCATCAATTAAACTATTGTGTGTTTAATGTGCGCCGTGTAAAAATTGCATTCGATTTGTTCTATTCTAGTTAAATCAGTTTAATTCGTATTTGAGTACGAGAGACAAGTGTGTGTGTTATCATAATATATTACTATAATGTATGATATGTATGTAGTTGTTTGTATTATTTGTTCATTTTGTGGCACGCGTATTTCTAAAGAGAAAAGTGTATTATATTAACTACAACTACAAATAATAAATATTTAAAAACTGTATATTTTATGCCCCGGCTAATTCAGAAATAATAGAAACTACACAAACCATATTATTATTATTATTATTATTATAGAGATTATTCCATATTCAATAAATGTGTTTTGTTAACCAATCTAAAATTTGCCACAAACTCTAATCAGTTGCACGCGCCCAACTTCTATAATATACATATAAATTCCCCCAATGTATTCTCACTCATAAATATATATATGTTTTAACAGATACTAAGAACGTTGTGAATAATCATAGCAAAACGTGGATAATTACAAAGCGATCGAGCTTGAAATTAAACACATATATCTGCAACTAAATGCAATTGTTCTTTAACAAAAACAGAGTTGCCGCAATTGCAATTTCAAAAATATATGCATATTTTTATCTTAGTTCAAATCAAAAATGGCAGAGCTGCCACATTTTACAATGTGGCAAAACTCATTATCTAGCACGGTCACACTGAAAGCTGAATGAGTCTCTTTTGTCATTTGCTCTCTGACGAAGCAGTTGCATTTTCTGCATTCCGCCGTTAAATAATTACAAAAACTTTTACGTACTTTTATAGAACATTTACGCAGCAGCAAATATGACTGACTTCG
This sequence comes from Drosophila nr. perissopoda 5 BK-2023a, assembly GCA_035044105.1. NCBI lineage: Eukaryota > Metazoa > Arthropoda > Insecta > Diptera > Drosophilidae > Drosophila > Drosophila nr. perissopoda 5 BK-2023a. The sequence continues at coordinate 96,339 of JAWNMK010000250.1, forward strand.
CCGATACCCAAAATGAAGCAGATCCGTCGCAGCAGCCGCCGTTGCCAGCTGAGCAACAAAATCAGCATCAAGTCGAAGACGCCGTTTGGGAGGAGGATGCGGCTGCTTTAAACGAGACGACAGCAGCGGCCGGCAACGAGTTTCCCGAGATTAAGATCTTTGGTCGCTGGAGCTGCGATGATATAACGATCAGTGACATCTCACTCCAAGACTACATTGCCGTCAAGGAGAAGTTCGCACGCTATTTGCCGCATTCGGCCGGACGCTATGCAGCAAAACGTTTCCGCAAGGCGCAATGCCCAATCGTGGAGCGTTTGACCTGCGGCCTAATGATGAAAGGACGCAGCAATGGCAAAAAACTGCTCGCCTGTCGCATTGTCAAGCACGCCTTCGAAATCATTCATTTGCTCACCTCCGAGAATCCGTTGCAGGTGACGGTGAATGCCATTGTGAATGCGGGACCACGTGAGGATTCTACACGCATTGGGCGAGCTGGCACCGTACGTCGCCAGGCTGTTGATGTTTCCCCCTTGCGTCGCGTCAACCAGGCAAGCATTCATTTTACAAACCGCATTTTCGCACACTCAATTTATTCAATTGGTCGATAACAAAACCTATCGAATCTCGTTTCCTCTGCAGGCGATTTGGCTGATTTGCACTGGAGCGCGTGAGGCTGCATTTCGCAATATAAAAACGATTGCCGAGTGTCTGGCAGATGAGATGATTAATGCCGCCAAGGGCTCATCCAATTCATATGCCATCAAAAAGAAGGATGAACTGGAACGTGTGGCCAAGTCGAATCGTTAGACACAATTCCATTAATATATAGAAACACACAAATTTAACAGAAACAATAATGAAGCATTAAGTTTTTAGCAACAAGTTTTGCAAGCCAAATATGCATTTGGGACGTCACGGGCTGACGCTCAACTGAAACATAAGGAAATGAATATTAAATGAAGTATTTCAAATAAAATTGTTCATATTTGATAATTATGAACCAAGATGATAACTAATATGCTTTTACAAAAATCGTTACTTTAATTGCAGAAACTATTTCACTTTACTGCATTAGAATTTTTGCTTGAGTTGTGAAGTTTGTGACGTCACAGCTGCTGACGTTAAACTCAACTAGTTGATAATTTAAAAAAAAAAACATTCCTCAGCTTCAATTCAATGTCAGGCAACATTAGTTTGGCTTGTTAATTGTTGACGAAACTCGTTGAAAAGGTACAAAAAAGGAAAAAAAAAATGGGTGTATTTTTTATTTTTCTTGGATTTTTTGGCGTATTTATTTTTGCCATCACCGCATTGATTCTGGGCGATGTGATGAATGGGCAGGGAGAACGGGCCGGTCTCAGCTGGTTCCTGTATTCGAGCAGTCCACTGATGTGGGCCGGCCTCGGCGTTGGCCTCTGTGTCTCTCTCTCGGTCATCGGATCAGCGATGGGCATCTATGCAACGGGGACCAGTGTGGTCGGAGGCGGAGTCCGATCGCCACGCATCCGAACCAAGAATCTGATCTCGGTTTTGTTTTGTGAGGCGGTGGCCATCTATGGCCTGATCAGCTCAATTGTGTTCTCGGGCAGTCTGCAAAAGTATGAATTGCGTACGGTGATCCACAGCCGTGAAAAGATGAACCAGAATATGTTTACTGGATTCGCCACCTTTGGAGCGGGTCTCTCCGTTGGCCTCGTCAATCTGAGCTGTGGCATTTGTGTGGGTTTGGTTGGATCGGGGGTGGCTCTATCGGATGCTGCGAATGCAGCACTCTTTGTCAAGATACTGATTGTGGAGATCTTTGGATCGGCCATTGGACTGTTTGGATTGATTGTTGGCATTTTGATGACATCCCGTGCGGAAATTATCGACTAACTCTTGAGAGGACTATGAATTTTATTAAAAACTACAATTGGTACACAATATAACCTAAATGCTAATCATCGTCGCTATCGTCGCTACTGCCTTGCTGCTCCTCCTGCTGCTGGGCCTGCTGCTCATCCTCATCCTCTTCGTCCCAGTGCTTGATCTTCTTGTTGGTCATAAAATCCTCGCGCAGCACATTCCATTCGGACTTTTTCTTTTTATTGCCAGCATGAGCCGGCTGCTCATCATTGCTTGGCCCGTCCTCGTCGTCCTCGTCAGAGTCCGTTTCGGACTCCTCCTTTTTGATGCGATTGTCTATCGCTGAGGATTTGGCACGTTTGCCGCTCATCAGTACATCCAAAAATTTGCGCTTATCAATGTTGTTGAGTACCGCATCCTGGCGACTGTCCAGTGGTCCAGCGTCATTCAACTGGTCCTGCAGATCCTTTTGCTGGACGCGCACCGCATTGAAGAATTGCACCATGCCGCGTGTGGCAACCTTGCGCAGATTACGCTCTCTCTCCATGTCCCGGTAACTGGGCTTGACACGCAACTGCAGCGGCACATTCTTGCGCTGTTGTCGCGTCAATGTCGCATCGAGCGCAGAGCCTACCTCGGGCTTAACATCCTTCTCCTGTTCATCGGCTTCATGCTCTTTTGGCTTTTTCCCATCACTTCCAGTAATCTCAAAGTCATAGTCCTTATGTTTTGATTTGCTGCTTGAGTCATTGAGCTTTTTAGCCCGGGAGAGCATTGTTTTATTTTGTGTCGTTGATCGGAGCATCTTCAGCATGGAGTTGGCCCAGCCGGAGTTGCCTCCTCCGTTGTCGCTGGCATCATCGCTTTGCTCGCCATCAGAACTGCTTGTCTGTTTCTCAGTAGGCGGCATCTTCTTGGCCCGCTTAGCGCTTAGCAGTGCCATAATTGCAATACAATAATTCAATTAAATACACTATAAACAAAAGCGGCTCTTTTTAAACACGTGCGAGTCGCAATAAAAATTTATTTCAGTCAGCTGTTTTGAATTGCAGTGTTTTTAATACCACTTATACCTGCAGAAATAATTAATTTTGCGGCAATTTAGGCCTTTTGCTACCTGGTCACACTGCAACATAAAACGATCATTTTAGTTGCAGTTTTAGTTAGGAGATAGTTCTAGCTGCAGAGAGCTGAGAATTGTGAAATGATTTTTTTTAAATAAAATCGAAAATTGATGGTTCTTGAAAATGCGAATAAGCATTAAATATTAATTATAAATAAAGCATGTCTAATAAAATTTTGAAAAAAAATAAATACCTAACCTTCATCGTCTAAAGCGGGCATCTTTATCCTAGTTCCAGCAAACTTTCCACAAATCTATTAATTATAATACTAAGTAAATTAGTTACTCGTTGGGTTAATTTTAGATGTGCGTAAAAATATACAAAAAAACACCCAAATTATGCTTAAGCTCCAAAAATTATGCTCATGAGTTTTTTTTTAAGATCAGTTAAAAATATATAGTGCACTGATCATATTGATTTCTTTTTAAATAATATTCTATGAATAACAATTCCGTAATTAAAAACATGTACAATGTTTAATAAAAAGACAAAATATCTACTCAGTAAATAAACATTTATAGCTTGCAAATATAATTGTGCTCTTTATTTGGCAATTTGATCATATAAGCTCTTGAGCGCTGTGGCATATTCCTCCAGATCACTTTTGGCCTGATCTTCAGGCGTGAAGTCTTTCAGTTGATAAATAAATATTTGAATAAACTGATGCGTAAGCTGACGAAAAAAAAAGCAAGTAAACTTTTCCATGTATGTATAATTGAATGTAAGCAGAACTAACCATGAGGATAGGTTGAGCCTTATTGTGCACGACGAGGCACTCCATGAGGACAGCCACAAACTTGGCATAAAATTCTCGCAGATGCACATGCAAGGCCTGAAGCGGAATTGGAAGAATGCACACCAAAAAGCAACGTTGCATTGCGACCAACAATTGAGCACAGGAGTCGGCACTTTGCAACAGTTTCTCGGATTCCAATTGAAGCATTTGTAGAATGCGTTTGGCCCATCGATAATTGGTGCTGACATTGAGCGAAGAGCAGACGTCTAAGCAAGCATTGATTTGATTGGGTTGTGTGAAATCGGTGGCCAATCCTTCTCGGATTTCCTCCTTATTTAGGGTGAAGAAATAGCCCAGTTTTGTTATGAAATTCAGCAGGCAAATTGACATTTTAACATCAGACGATAGCGAGACATTAAGTGTAAGACGTTCGAGCATCTCATCGCACTGATTCCACTGTAAAAGCTTCGATTAATAAGGGGATCACAATATCTACAGATATACATCATAGCTACCGCAAAGCCATCCAGCTCCGTGAAGTGATCCAAGCAGTGGCACAGGCAATTCCAATTCTCGAAAGTTGTGTCAACCGGGTGCAAACTGTGCGCATCCCTAAACACATTGTCATAGATAACGCCTTGTATATTCAACTGCTGGATATCAGCCGGACGCTGTGAATCAAGTTATAAGCAACGGATTCTACGGATACTAATATACATCTGATATATCTCACGCTATACTGTAAAATGTGCGAAAAGATTCGAGCGCCAAGCTGCTTGTACTCCGACTGAAAGCATTCACGCACATTTAAACCCACAGCTACGCTGAAAGTGATCATTTTTGTGGACATTTTGACGTCGTTTCCATAGCGCTTCTGTAAATAGTATAATACAGAGATATTACACAGTTCAATGAATATAATTATATTATTATAATTACCTGTAGATAACTGACAAAACCATGAACTGCGCCAAGCTGACGCTTCCAACAATCCTTGTGCAACTTTTGCTCATAATAACAAAATATATACGATTCCTCAGCATTGTGGCAGATGGACAACAAATTTCCGAGATATTCATGGGCATTTCGCAATAGAAGTGCAGCTTCGCCAGTCAGGATGTAAATCGTTGGCGATGCGATCAATTCGCACAGTAGCAAAATAACCTGTGCCCGCAGCTGCAATAACATAAGCTATTAAAACCATATCAAAATAACTGATAGCACTCAAGCAAACCTGGTTTGGGCCATCATTCGAAATGACATCCTTGTTTCTCTGTAGAATATCATACAACTTAGGCAGCTCTTGTTTGAGTAAGGAATGATAGGTTTCAAAGTGCGACGGCAGCAACTGTGCGTTATCCAGATCCTTCTTTAAGGCAGGTAGCATGCATAGCTGCACCTGATCACTTATAAATGCCAACTCGGGATTGTCAGCATCGCAAGTCATTGTACCATTTACTAAACTCTGCAGCTAAAAAAAAAAAACACAATTCGCACTTCAAGCAAATGTGTTATCGATAAGAGTTCAGCTGCTTGACAGAGTGACCCTATGTTTTATATAAAAAACAATTTTATTTGGTCACTCGTTTACTAATTTGCAACCGGTGGGATTGCTGCCAGAATATATTTTCTGTTTTCTGTCAAAAGCTATATAATAAATATAATGCTAACGCTTAAGCTCGAGGCCTTGGGTCATCCAACGCCTAACAATGTACCATTCATCAGTAAGTATTGAGTCCACTGTTGAAATTATTTTCGAAAGTGATATCAGCTGCTTAACAGAGTGACCTTATGTCTTACAAACAAAAAATTAAATGGTCACTTGTTTAATAAATTGCAAGCTTTACGGTCGCTGTGAGAATATTTTTTTTGTTAATCTGTGAAATTATCTATTAAAAGAGATATGGTAAATATAATGCTAAACCTTAAGCTCGAGGCCTTGGGTCATCCAACACCCAACAATGTAGCATTCAGCAGTACGTATTGAAATAATTGTCGACAGTAATTCTTAACTAATTCTGTGGCTCACACAGACCGCAAGGAATTTGCAAGCACAGTCCTTTGGCTGGAGGATCAAAAGATACGTTTTTATTCCATTGAAAGCCGTGGCACAATGCGTAATCTGGAAAACATGCCGGCGTGGGAGGAGGGCTACAAGCAATACATCAAAGACCTGAGCATGCCGCCATACGACACACAGCTGGAGCAGCTGACCTGGTTGGTGGGCCACGCGACGCGTCTCGAATTTCTCGATGATCCCGCCCAATACAATTCGATCAATGGGGTGACTGAAGGCCAGCCAAAGAAAAACGGCGCTCAGTCGCAGGAGAAAGTGCAAACCATATTTGATGGTAAGATTAATGGTGAGTTGCACAAAGGATTTTTACAAATAAATTCACTACTAATTGCAAATTGCACCTATTATTTTCTTTTGTAAACAGTCCATGACAAGGATTTCATTGCGGGCGTGCGAACTCTGGCCACAAAGCTGCAAGTGCCCCATCACCCCAATCATTTGCTGCAACTAGAGGCTGTGGCGCGCATTGTCCACGAGCGAATTGGGCCGGCCGCGATGAATCGCAAGGCGATCACCGGCACACCTTTCCCCTTTGACAGGGGTAATGATGTGGTTGCAGCCAACGATCCGGCATTGGATTATCCAATGCGTATCTTGAGACTGCTGCAAATCCAAAGTCTGCGCCAGCTGCAGACGCAGATCAATGAAACCATTGTCTCCGTGCAAACGGTGACGGCCAATCCGAAGACTGACACCAAGCTGGGCAAGGTGGGACGCTAAAGGACGAGATACGCATCGTTGAACAACTATACTTATAATTGTAATGAACAAACTAAATTTACGATTACGCTATAATAAAATGACATCAGCGTTTAAAGAACGGATGATCTCCTGTAATTTTGTTCGATTGCTTTTCGGACTCGGCGGTTGCCTTCAGGAAATTTGCATCTGCCAAACGGGCAGCGCCCAGGAAACCAGCCACTATTTTGGAGGAGAAATTGACTAATATGTGTTATTGCTGTATTTTTTTTTTTGCGTACCTGCTGCAATGCTTTTCATTGCGTAGTGTTCAACGGGCGAGCGACGGCGTTTGGCTTGCGAGAGCAAAAAGGCTCCAATGCCGATCATGCCAAAGCCGCTTATTAGGCGGCAGGCGATGCAGTCGGCGGACTCGGACACATTGTCCCGATACCAAGCAGATATTTTACTGATCATTGTGCTCCAACAATCGGCGGTATTTTCGAATTTTCCTGACTTTCTTTGAGTTTGCTTTTTTTTCTGTGTCTGTTTTTATTTTAAGAGTTCTATCGAAGACTTGAATCAAAAGTCTAGCTGAACTAAATGAACGAATTTAGTTCACACACGTTCAGGTTCATTAAGTTCGTGCATAGTTGTTGAAAATTTTTTGAAGCGGTTCGAATAAATGCATTAATTATTTGGATTTTAGTGATCCCAAATTTATGAATAATGATGAGTTCCTAGATAATCAAAGTAAGTCAAACAAACTCTGAGACCGTATTTGTCTTCAAAAACATGAGCATAGGCTGCAATCCTAATAGTGCACATTAACAGATGTTTCCTGCATTAATTCTTATTTCGGTAATGCAATTATCAATCAATTACCGTCAAATAACAAAAACTTGTTCCTTGTGTTTGTGACCACCCTGTGATACCAATTATCGAAAAAAATATACACTTTCAAATCCGTGGTCCTTTTTATTTAGAGACGCACTCACGATCTATCGTCAAACTTCCACATTATATCGACCATATAATACCGACCGCCACACTTTGCAGTGAAACAAACGCAAAGCAATAATACAAACACGAGTGGACGAAAATCTTTAATTTAAATGTTTCAAGTTGATCGTTAACATTAACTCCGGCTTAAAAAATTGTAAGTTTCAATGCTCATTGGACTTGGCTAAGTTTTAAAAGGTAGCATTAAGTAAAAGTATAGGAAAATGCAGGTGAAAATGTATGCCGAAAATGAGAAAAAAAGTTGCCGACGCGACAACGCTACGCACACATGCAAGCAAGGACACACACGTATACAACACCAGCTTGCAAATGGCGGATGGAACCAACAGCAAAAACTGCATGCATGTACTCTGTGTGTGTGTGTGTGTGTGTGTGTGTGTGTAGTTTAAGGCATAAATACTGCGCTGTGATTTCAATGTGAAAAAGTTGTAAATTTGTTGACGTTGCAAGAAGTTGGAAGTGTGGAAAAAAAAAACGGCAACGGAAATTGCATAAAGTAAAAGCAGGTCTACGAAACTTGTGCGTGTGTGTGTGTTGTGCATTGCATTTGTTGTTTTGCAGCGAAAACAGCAGCGACGCCCTTTTGTCTTCAGCTTTGCGTACGTCGCCCTTTTGCACGGATCTTGGCTGACTTTGCCCCGCCCCCGCCCACACCTACGCAACAAACCATGTCTTCGTTTTCTATGCGTGTTGTGTGTGTGTATAAGTGAGAGTTGTATGTGTTTGTAGGTGTATTAGTAGTCGTCGTATATGCTCCACATCTATCAGACGAAAGAAGACGAAAGACGAAGACAAACAGCCGCACACTCAAAATCGGGTTTAGGTCACTTGGCAGGCAGGCATATTCATGCATACACACATAGACACATACGCGGACAAGTATATTTGTATGTATGTGTGCGCTTCACATACATTTCAAATGATTCGTTTTCTCAAAGTCTCGCCAATTTAGACGCTTCATAAGCCACGTTGAATATGCTTCTTTTTTTTTTTTTGGTCCTACACTCAATGCGCTAATGTCATTAGAGTGCAAACTGATAGCCACAAGCCCAATGAGGCAGCCGCTGACAAAATTAATTCTTTTCTTTTTTTTTATAAATTTTTTGATTTGCCAAGAATTTTTGTGGCACTGTCTGAGTGACATCCCCTGCCCTCTGCTGGGTGCCTGACTTTTTGTCTGTCTGCCATTTAGCGCTGGTTTTGTTGCGATTTTATCAAACACAATATAAAAAAACATAATTGATGTGCTGGCCCCTATTTGTTGCACTTGTGTATGTGTATGTGTTGTCTGCATTTGTGTTGGGCTTGTCTTTTGACATTTACACATTGCTGCTGCTGGCGGCAGCCCTACAGCAGATACACGCCCTCCCTCTTCTTCCTCCTTTCAATTACATTCAGAGACTCGCACTCTCTCGCTCTCTGTCAGTTTGAGCGCTTATCACATCGTGAGCAAATATAATGCATTTTGTTTGTGTAGTCATTCAAAAGCTCTCATGTATATAGTAGTATATATATATATTTATATTTATATATATATATATATATATATATATGTGGGTGTATGTATAATGAATGTGCCTAGTTTGTCATTCACATTTTTCTCAATTGATAATAATAATCAATAATCATTAATTAGACATCATCATCGAGCATTGACTACTGACTCATTGTAAAATGCGACGAGTTGCTCCCTTGAACTAGTTCCTAAATTGACTTTGACTACTATCTAGGAGCAAGATATACAAATAAAAACAAAATAGCATCAAACAACTGCGAACTTAAGGGGCGCCCACACAATACTGGCTCTCTTTTTTTTGAGGGAGCGCACTCAGAAACATTGCATGTTGCATAAACATAATTAAATAAATAAAACAGAGAACTTTCTAAAATTAACACTTGCCCGTTGAGGAGGCCTCCGACTAGCAAAAATAGAAAAAGCAAAATTGCATTTATGAATAACAGCACAAACAAAGACATCGCAAAAGAAAAAGAAAACGTTGAATGAATGATGAGTGTGTTAATAAATGCAAATAACCAAGTGATGGGAGAGTGAGAGAGAGAACGAGTTACCGAGCGAGAGAGTGCCACTTGCACACCGTTACACCACTGAAGCAATTGGCCGTGTGAGTGAAAAAAATAAATATTCCATATAGGCAGCGGCGCAGCTGCTTTTCCTTCCATCTAATTGAGCAACAGCAAAATTGGGCCAAATTTGCAGTCGGCGCAGCTTGTAACCAGGCCAGCAGTAAATTTAGCAAACGACTCAGTCATGAATATACACACATAAACACGCACATACCAATGTAATTATTTATGTGTGTATAAGTTTGTACTTGTTGCAGTTTTATTTTATGCTTTTGCCGATAATCATTTTTATAGACGTCGGAGCCGATTCACACAGCAGACACACTCATACAAACATACACACATACGTGCATGGTTACATGTTGTACCTGTGTGTGAATGTGATGTGTGTGAACAGTTGAGCACATTCCGCAGCGGCGCTCTTCCGGTTGATGACCTTTACCGGCTTTTATTTGTAGTTTCTTCTTCACGGCCGCTGGACTACGCTCAAAGAAATGCTGCCTTTGTTGGCATCTTTGAAGTGAAAAAAAAATTACCGATAGCCAACCAAATATCTTTGACTGACATCTATATTTAGCACAGCCCTGTTAAATGTTGAATATTATTTATTCATAGTCGTGGTCAGAGTTGCCAGTACTGCCACCCTTGTGAGAGGGGAAAATAAAGTTTAAAGTAACTTTAAATTAAAACATAAGTGTCTACTTTGCCAATCTTATCATCACAGTGATTTAGCATTCTGTTTGATATTAATGTAAAACTCGCCAAGCCTTGAAAAGGGTACAAAAGGGAAGAAAATAACCGTTGACAACTCTAGTTGTCGCTATCAAAATAAGTTTGATAAATTGGTAACATTTCCATAGCACAGTCATCCAAATTAACTTGAATTTATAGTGCGCAAATAAAAAAATATTGATACAGTCGGATTTTTTAACGCTTCACAAAAGCCAGAGAGGAGAGAGAGAGAGAGAAGTGAAGAAGTACAGAGAAAGAAAGTAAAAATAAATGAATGCTTTTCGAAGATGAATAATCAGTAGCTTATAAAATATATGTACATATTTACTTTTCACATAGGCAAGTAAATTCGATAAATACATATATATGTATCTTTGACCAATATCAATAATGTGTAAGCTGAATACACATTTATAGATGTGCTATTAAAATCTATAAGTAACGTCATCAAAGTTATTAAAAGTTTGATACTCAGAGTAAGACAAACAGAAAACATGCCGCTGATTCCAGCAGCCAGTTAGTGTTTGTGTTTTTGCTTGTTTGCTTGCTGGCCGAACGAGAGCAACAACCTTGAATTAAATTCGCAATTTGTGAATTCTTCAGCAGCTCAGCTAAGAAGCGGGCAGTAGCAAGCAGAGCTTATGGAGCGAGCACACTTGAAATTTCAAGTTCTAACTGTATGTATACATGCGCCGGTCGTTAGAGTAAGCGAGATAGAGCATAAGAGAAAGAAAGAGAGTGAGTGGGAAAGCAAGAGAGCGCACTGAGCAGAGCTGAGCTTTAGCGTCAGTCGTCATTATCATCGTCGTCGCTTCTCGCCGCCACCTTGTGTCATTCGCAGTTCATTCGTGTTGTGTCCATTTAGCGCTCTGCACAAGAGGCGCTTCGTGTGCTCGGTGAAAAAAAAGAAGCGATCCCACATTTCTGCTGCTGCTTTAGTGAGTGCTATTCCAATATTTTACATACGTTTGCGTCAGAAAGTGATGCGCGCCTCTATGTGTGTGTGTGTGTGTGTGTGTGTATGTATGTATGTATGTATCTATGTACACACACATGTATGGGAATTTCCTGCTACATTTGCAAGTCTTTCTTTGGGAATTTTTTGTTTTAGGTTTTTGTGTGGGCAGTTTTTGCTGTTGGCATCCGCCTTGAGTTCAACGAAAAAAAAAACAAGTTGCTATTTTCGTGGAACTAAGCTTTGGGACAGGCGATAGGCAAAACAAGTCTCATCGATCCTAGCCTAAAATATTCCACAACTGTATGTGTGTGTGGTGTGTGTAATTTGCTTACATATGGTTTAAAGTGCAGCTTTTGTCTGATAAACAGGACGCGTAAGCATAATAAACAACACGAAATAAACAAGTCAATTATTATTTACTGCACGACAAGCAATATTAACGATAACAGTTGCATACTTATGTATTTTTTTTTGTACCATTCACCGGCCGGCTAACTGATAAGCACGTACACAGAAAAATGTAATATATTCTCTTTTTTTTTTGCAGAAAAAAAAGTATTTTAATATTGACATTTATTTTTTCTTCTTATTTTTCTACAATTAAGTGGACTTGCTGTAGAGGCAGTTGCCTTACTGTTTCATGACAAACATTTCTTAAGCTATCCTGCATATATGTACATCTGTATATATAAACACGTATTAACACATACATGCATTGATGAAACTTTGAAGTGAATGACGAGAATAATTGCTTCGATTTTGTTATGTTGCCGTAGATCTCTTTGCTTTCGCCCTATGTTTAATGCGAAATTTGTAGAGCAACGTAAACGTTTCCGTCGTTCCCTAATTGCCAAGTTCCACATCATCGGCAGTACCGATCTTCCACTTCAAATGCTGATAATGTGTGGCAAAAAAAAAAAAAGAAATAACAAAAACGAGCACTAAATAATTTATAATCACTTTTCGAGGAAGAAGAACTTTTGACACCACACACAATACTTGCTGAAGCTCATTTTGTGTGCTTTTTTTTTCCTAGAAAAAATATTTGGATTGTATGAAAGATAAAGCGCAATTTAATCTGCGCACCGAGAACAACGTTCGTTATATCGACAGCTGACTGTAAAACAGCTACAATCAAATTATAATTATGTTCCGCTATTTAAGCGGCAAAAAAAAAACATTTATGTATTTGGCGATTTTAATTCTGCCACTATCAATAATAAATCACAGAAAATTTGAGTTGAGATTGTTATTTTATGCGAGAAATAAATAATTTGAAATTAATCATTTTGTGATTTAAATAGGGATTAGGAAAGACTAAACAAATATCGTAATTTGATCAGTCTGATTTTAATACTTGGCAACTATTATTCAGTTCTGATAAAATTTTCTTTACATTTTGCTGTTCCAGTAATCTCCAAGGGGGAATCAGAAGAGAAGCAGAGCAAACAGCAAAACTTATATCATCGACTGCTGGCGACACAAACTATGCAAATATGGATTTTCACATTCTGATTGTCATTGGTTGTGTGATTGGGGCATCGCTGCTCTCCTTTCTGTTCATCAACAAGATCTTCAGGCGCAAGACCTTCGAGGAGGTTGTCGCCGAGAAGCGGGCCATGAGCGCCAATTTGTATGCGCAGAATAAGAGTGCTGGCTCAAATCCTGCATCGCAGCGCAAGCCCAAAAAGAAGGAGCTGAAGCGTGAGAAGAAGCAGCGTCAGCGCGAACAGCAGAAGGACAATGCCAGTCAGGAGGAACAGGATGATTTCTCCGACGGCGGCCATTCCGAGGAGCAGGGATCTGTCCAACTGGAAGAGGAATCATCGCAGCCCGGTTTGTCCAAGCAGCATGTCGAATTCGAACCAGATCCAGAGGTCATGAACGATCAGCCACAGCGACGACCCAGCAATGCCGAAAAGGAGAACCATCCCAGCAACAACAACAACAATAACAATAATAATAATATCAATAGCAAGAAAAACAAAAAGGATAAACGCAATGGAGCCGGCGGAGCCAAGTCAGCACCTGTGGTGGGCATACTGGTGAACAAGAACGATGTGCTCGCTGTGCGGCAAACACCTTTGGATGAGACGCCCGTGCTGAACAACTTTGATGTGCGTGTGCCCAAGGATGTGGTCGAGCTGAAGAAGCAGGAGCAAAAGGACAATAACAAACAGCAGCAGCAGCAGGCACAAAAGCGAAATGGCGGTGCATCCAAAAAGGAGAAGCCAACGCTGCTCAATGCCGCCCTGGAGCAGGCAGTCGAGGTGCCGCATGTGCCCAAGCAAGCAGCAGCCCTCAAGCAACAGCAGCAGCAGCATCACCAGCCAAGTGGCGGCTCCCCCAAGCAAGTGCAGCACAAGCAAGCCAAGCAGCAGCAACAACAGCAGCCTGGAAATAAAAGGCAGAAGGACACGATGTTGACCGCCAAGGATCTAGTGCAGGCGTTGGATAAGCTCGCTGAGCATCAGACCATTGGTGTCTCGGCGCTAATGAATGTGTTTGCACGTGCCGAACTGAATCGTTCGGAGATCCAAATACTCATTGATTATCTGCTGAACAAGCAGCAGGATATGCCCGCCAATCATGGCGAGTGGTCCGATGACATTTGCCAGAAGCTCAAGCGCCAACTGGAGGAGAAGGAGAAACTGCTCACCGAGGAGCAGGAGGCATCGAGCGGCATTCAGGCCAAGTTGCGTGAGTTGCGCCAGGAGATCAATACGGAACGCGCTCAGATCCACAGTCGCAGCCAGGCGTACAATGAGAAGCTGCTCGGCAAAGATCAGGAACTGACCGCACTCAACCAGGAGCTAGCCAGTGCGAACGACAAACTGTCAGTGGAGCGCCAACAGTTCCAGGCCAAGTTGATGTGCGAGAAGCAGCTGCGTGTGGACATGTTGCCACAGCTTCAGCGACTGCAACAGGATCTCGCCCACAAGGAGAAAGTCATCGCTGACATGACCAGCTTTGTGAACGCCGAGGCGCATGCGGAAACCGAACTCATCCAGCAGCAGGCCCAGCAGATTATGACGCTGGAGCAGCAGCGTGACGAACTTGAGGCGCGGCTCAATAACAGCGTCTTCGAGCTGGAGCAGCGCAAGCAGCTCGAAACGGAAAACGGCGAACTCAAAGTGGAGCTCCGCAATCTGAGCAATGCTCTCGAATCGGCCGGTGCCGATCTAACGCTCTCGCAGTCGGAATTGGCACGCGTCTGCAACACCGAGCTGCAGGAGTTGCGCCAACAGGCGGTCTCGCTGGAGGCGAGCAACGTCAGCCTCAACCAGCAGCTCAGCCAGGCGAACAGTCATGCTGTGCAGGCTTCCGCCCAGCAATCGGAGCAGGCCCAGGCCCAGTCCGAGACATTGATCGCCCTGCAGGCCGAGCTACGCACCCTCAACGATGCCCACGCCACGCAACGCCAACAGACAAGCGCCCTCAGCACCCAGCTGGAGGTGGCGCAACAGCTCGCCGAGCAGCTGCAGCACAAGGAGCAACAGTTGCAGCTCGAGTTGCACGAGCAGCGCGAGAAGAACAACGTAACTAACCATTAGCTATTATATTATTAGTAATAATTCCCATGCTAGCTATAATTGTCCTAGATGTCCCCCTTAATTATCCTATATCAATCTGTATACATATTCCTTTCTGTTGCTCTCGCTTAATGCTTGAATCCCTCTTTCGTTACTAATTGCCACACGTTTATGTCTCTGTGTTGTTTCGTCAGGATGTGCGTATGAAAAACTGGAAGTTGATTGAAGCGTTGCAAAATGCCGAAGCAACCGCCAGAATAGCAACAGCAACAACCACAACAACAGCAAAGACGAAAACAAACACAGCACAAACCACCTCCTTAGGCGTAAGTGCATGCAACCCAAAATAATGATTATAATTTTTATTATTATTAACACTCACTCACCCGCCGGCCCGCCCGCCTGCAATACATATTTGTGCAGTTGTTTTCGTAGCTGGCGACAGTAGCTGCCTTGAGTGCCAATTATTTAGACTTTGTTTGCTATTATTTACTGTCTGTTGAAGTTGTGCAAAAATATGTAGCAGACAGAAGAAGGCAGCTTTCAACTCATAAATTATATATCTTAGAATAAGTCGATGTCGGAGACTATAAAAGCTGTCGACTTTAAATTTGGTATTAAAGATTTAGCAGATCAAACGCAAATCAAGCGAAATTCATTCAATGCGTAAACCGTTAAACGTTAATGATTAACTTCATCTAAAAAAAAAACGTAAAACTTCTGCTTATGTGTGTGGATTTCAACTGTTCAGCGGTATCAAAATAATAATGTGATATAATTCAACAACGGCTTTCCGCAAACCACTACAAAATCCCATAAAAGTTGAAAGCGCGTTGAAATGGAAAAATTAAATTGCGAGAAGAAATTGTCGAAAAAAAATATACTTATAAAGACCGTCGATGCGAGAAACCTATTTACTTAATTTGTGGTGAAGGAAAGTTTTTTCGATTTGAAAATAGCTCTTTCTTGAAATGTTTTTGATCAACTGATAATAATTTCATTTGGAAGGGTTGAAAAACGTAGATTTTGTTAACAGAAACGAATTTGAACACGAAGCTACCATGTATTTAACAGTAGCACTTAGGGTATCTACTAGTCGAGCACATTCGCTAACTAACATGTTTATTGTAATGAAAAACCTTAATTGTAAACAAATATTTTGTTTTGTAATTTACAGCAACAACACAAACAGTTGCAGCAACAGCAGCAACAGTTGCAACAGCAACAACAACAGCAACAGTTGCAACAACAAAAGGCAGTCGCCGCTGCCAATGGTGCTGGCGAGCTGAGAGCAGCTGCTGCCACCAGCTCGATAAAGGCGGAACAGCAGCGCATCAGGGAGCTGTACCAGCGGCTTTATCCGGATGCGGTTAAGGCGCATGCGGCCACAGCCCTAAATGCCTCGTTCGATGAGTGGCTGGAGCAGGTGCTTCTCACACACATCAAGCAGCAGCAGCAGCTGCAGCAGTCGGCAGCAGCAATTAGTAGTAGTAATAAGTCCACACAATCAAACAACAACAGCAGCAGCAGCAGCGATCACAATAGCACCAGCAGCAGCAGCAGCACCCACAACAATATTAGTAGCAATAATAGTAATTCGAATAGCAAATCCTCCTCCTCCTCCGGTAGTGCTGCCGAGCAGCAGGAGCTGAACACACAGAACCTAAAGCTGCGCAAGCGCAACGATGAGCTCACGCAGCTGGTCACAAAGACGGTAAGCCAAAATATATATATACCCCGATTATATAGAATATTCAATATATATATGTATATACAATTAGAGCAACACGCTGGTGGATTTGGAGCAACGTGCACGGGAACAGGATGAGCACTGGCGCGGCATTGTTAGCCAAAAGGAGCAGCTCATATCCAAGCTGCAGCAGCATCATGCCTCAAATGGTGAACAGGTGAGTGTTGAGCGAGCCATCTAAATCGAATCAGATTTCATAATATATATATCCTTGTCTACTGCAGGACATTTAATGTCGCCGTGTGAGGAAGCCGCCCTTATTAAATAGCAAAACCACAACGATAATTGACAACAATCACAGCGTTTGTCGAACTTCCAAAAACAACAACAACAACAATTCTAACAATCTATTAAGTTTAATATTACAAATATTTAAAAAGCATAAAAAACAAAAAAAAAAATCAAAAAAAAAAGGAAGAGAAAAGAAACAAAACAAATGCGAGCCCAACAACAAGAGCAACATTTAACATTTTAAAGTAGCAAAAAGTAAATGATGGAAATAAGTAATGCTTTAAAGAATTATATATATACATATATATATATATATATATATAACAGATGAAAGCAAACAAAAAACTTGTGCAATGTTGAACATTTAAACGTGAAGCGAAGAAAGATTTGAATGTGAATGAAAGATTATTATTCGAAGTGAGTGTGGCCAGCGGCTGCTTAAGGAAAGGACTTGTTGTAGGAGGAGGACTGGTTAGGCAAATGCAACTTGCAGCTGAATCAATCCACATGCCCCACAAAATTCACACATTGCTGCTGTTGTGCACATGCATGCACGCATACATATACACACACATACACACACGTACATATATACATATATAAATTCTTTATAATTTTTATTATTGTTTATATGCATGCATATATGATATATGATATATATACACTTATATACGTATTATGCTAAATTATTTGTGTTTACCTGCATTTAAAATCATTATCAAAGCGCGCCGTAATATTTTTTTGTATATGTTTTATGTTAAGCAACTGAATTTATAAAGTCTACTTGGATCGTAATTATTCAATAAACACAAAAATTATAAAGGAAAAAATAGTGAATGTCAATAATAACCGATAATCGGTATTTTGTATGATTTGCTCCGTTAGAGAAATGTTCGTCTGTGCATTGTCTTTTTTTTGTTGTATATTTTGTTCGTTTCATTTTTGTAAAAGAGCGCAAAGTATTTAATGTAGCCGCAGCAGCAACAACATACATGATGTATGTATGTATGTTTGTAGAGCAAATGGTTAGCCCACAACAGCAACATTTAATTAAGCATATAATAATAATAAACACAACAACAAAAAACAAACATAAAAACCAACAAAACACTATTTTTATATACATACAAAAAACATATATATATATATATACATATAAAAAAATCAAAAACATAATATATTTAATTAATAAGTAAACGCAAATTACAAACACACAAAACGCATCGACGTTGAAATTGTGCGCAGAAGATGGGTAAAGGAAGGCGAATTAGCAATTAATGTCAATAATTGTTGCGTTACAGTAAAAGTTAAATTAGGCAAAAACAAATTGAATACACAACAAAACAGAATACAAAAAACAGTCGCAGAGACAGCATTCGTTATCGATTAACACTAAACGCTGGCGTCTCGATAAATAACAAGAAAAACAAAAGCTAAGCGCTGCAATATAACAATTTATGATGTATAATTTATGCTAAACGAGAATTAAATACACACAAATAAAAAAGAAAAACAACCACATGAACATTTCCGTGCATTATATTTTTGTGTTTTAATCTGATTAAATGTGCATAAATACAAATTGAACTTAATAATTACAATGGTGGAAAACATGTGAAAAACTCAGCGCTTGGACGCCACCTGAAGATTCTGTAAGGGGATTACCATATGGAATGGATACTGAAGCAGCTCGACGCAAGACGGACGCTTCTTCGGACTCAGCTGTAGACAATTCTTGACCATCTGCATACAAAAGAGAATACAATTTTAGTTGTGAATTTATGTGCAATTATAATATACTCACATGCACTAGCATGATCGGATAGTAAATTGGTATGGCTGGATACTCGATGCTGGAGCCGGGATTGGCAATCGCATTCATCTTGGCATTGATGTTTCGAATGTGGCCAAATGGGGTCTTTTGATACAGCAGCAAATACAGAATGCAACCGAGCGACCACACATCAGATTTCGTAGAGATTTTGATCTTGGGTTGATTGCTGCCACGCATCGGACTTGTGCCGCTCGAGATGTCGGTTAAAGCCTCCGGACTGATGTAGTTGAATGTGCCCGCCTGTGAGAACTTTATAATGCTTGTCGAGTCCACGGCAATGTTGCTCGCAATGCCAAAGTCGATGAGCTTCAGACGGCCATTGACCATCAGAAAGTTGGCTGGCTTTAAATCGGAATGAATGACACCATTCTGGTGTATATAATTGACTGCCTGCAGCATTTGATAGAGTATGTTCATCAGATTATATAGCGGTATATTTGTGGTGAATCCCTGCAGGATCTTGTTCAAATCACAGTCCCCCTTCTCCATGACCATGTACAGCTTCGATTCGTGCCGCAACAATTCACTGAAAAAATTCAAAAGATCACAAGAAATTTAAATTCAAAGTTAAGTTAATTTAAGTCCGATTTAAATACTCACTAATCGTAGAGGGACACAACGCATATATTGCCCTGGAGCTTCTCGAGCAGCTTGGTTTCATTGAGATAGCCCTGCACCACAACCGGATCGGCTTGCAGATCGACCACCTTTAAGGCAAACTCCTGACCCGTATCCTTGCGACGAGCCAAGTAGACAGAACTGGAGCCGCCGCAGCCGAGCTTCTTCACCATAACATACTCGCGGCTCTTGATTTGCAGCACGTTGCAACTCGACTTGGCAGCTGCTTCGGGCTTGGCCGATACTACAGGTACGGCAACAGGTACGGAATTGGGCACAGAGACGGGCATGGGTGCCGGCTGTTCAGCAGGCACCGCTGGCTTTATTTGTTCGCTAGTGTGAAAGGCGCGATCAAGTGACTTTTTCGATTTGTTTGATTTGGAGGATTCTTTGGGCTGAGCGGGTGTATCGGGACTCTCGCTGATGGTGTCGCACAGCGAGAATGTGAGACTGTCGCTGGTGAAGGGCGCACCGCGACTCACCGTCATGGGCGTCTGGAAGAGCACCTTCTGTGCGGGAAACTGATTCGCCAGTTCATTGCGCGTCTTCTTTTGTGTGAACTCGTTTGAAGCCATGCTGCACACCTGTGGGGTCACGAATTCCGTCTCCGGCTTGGCATGCGACTTATAAGTGCTGACTGCCGCGGCAGCACGCATAGGCGTCTCATTATCCACCTCCTTGCGTTGCTTCGCAATGATATTCAGCGTTGGCGGTGCAGGTTTTTTAGCTGGCTGCTTTTGTTGATTGGGTGATTTTTTGGTGGCGGCGGTGGAGGTGCTGCTGCTACAGTTGATGCCCATGTTGCCGAAGCGACCGAGAAAGGATAAATTGGAGTCGTTGGCGCGCAATGGAACTACCGCTCTGGATGAAACACCCGAGTTGCTGCCCGGCAGCTCATGCGTTGGCGTTAGCACAAAGGAGTCGTTCAGAATGGCACAATTTAAATTGTTATCCTCATCCTCACTGTCCGAATCCAGCATCTTCATCTCCGACGGACGCCTGGGACTGTAATAGAATAATTAGCTAAAATATTAATACTCCATTTATCTGAGCTAGTTTGACTTACAACATGCTATAAGTCGGCGAAGTGGATTCGTTTTCCTTGTGCCTCGCCTTGTCCTGGGTCTGTCCCACATTTTCCTTGTTGGCATTGTCGCTGCAATTGGCACTAATTGAGAACAGCTCACAATAAGAAAATCGCTTAAAATTATAGCTCACTTTGGATCTTGTTGGCTTCTAGCCGCTGTAGCGGATGCCGCGTCCTTTGCCTTTGGCGGCTTGCAGGGCGAATTACCGTATTCATCCTCCGAGTCCGTGCCAAATGTCAACAAATCTTTAATATGGCGCGGAACAGGTGTAGTCATTTATAATCAGTATTAATTTTGTATATATTCTATTTGAAATAAATGAGCGACACTTTCATTTGAATGTGTACAACAACAAACCACTCGTGTTGCTCAGTTCAGGGATGTAATTAAGCTATCGACTTATCGATGTTTTTCCAATTATGTTATTTATGCTGCAAATAATATTTCGCTTATATTAAATTATGATAAAAGTTGAATAATATGTAAATTGATTTTAATTTGGCAAATGCACATTTTGTATATATAGATAGATACAGATAGATACATCGATAGTTCGATACTTGTATATCGAATAGAAATAGATTAGCATCGATCTGGCAACACTAGCTGAGTGTCAGTTCTAAGAACGCACCGACAACAAACGGAAAACTAAGCGTGTTTTTCTGAGGTGCTGCGCAGTTGTAGGCCAGAACAAAAGACATCCCAGTGGACAACAGAAGAACAATGGACAACGAGGCAGCTGGCTCAGCTATACAGACCGGTGGATCACAAATCCACAACCAAGACACAGATGAATTGCTCGATCCCGTTCTGGTGTCTGACAACAATGGCTCATACAAATTGAAAACTGTCCCCGCATTTAGGTATATATCTAGCAACCGTTGCCGGCAGATATTGATGAATCATTGAAATGGATGATGCATTTGTCAATATCAGCTGCGCAACTCAATTAACATGCACACCAATGAATGTAATCGTGTTCGTATTCGTATATTTGTATATAGCATTCACTTGCTTATCTCGACGGTTATTTCATGTGTGGGCATTGTGCTGGCGGTATGCTTTCCCGTGGATCGACAATGTGAGGCATACTATATAATGCTCTACTTGCGAGCCACTTTCTGGGTGATTACATATGTAAGTACATTTATTTATATATTTGCAATACATTCATGCTCATTCTGACCTATCCCAATTCCTGCAGTTGTTCGATAAGTTTACCAAGAAGCAACACGACGATTTACGCCTGAATGGCTATCACGATTTTCATCGCGAGACGAAGAAGCAAACTGATGTTCCTCTGCAAATTGTTTCACTGTGGAACTCGGCTCTGTTGGCCGTCCAAGCGGCCATCCATCACTATTATGGCGATCAGTTTGCTGCTCATTGCGCCTCTGGCTGGCTGTCGCCCATCACTTATGTGACGGTTTTTAATGTGGCCGAGAATTTGGTGCTCACCACCAGCCACAGCCTCTATATAAGTACGAATCTCTATATGTAACTATAACTATATTCATTCATATTTATCCTGTAGATAAGGTGCGTAAATTCAACAAGGCCAAGCTGTCGCCGGATGTTTTACGTGGCGACAATCGTGCCAGTGGCTCCTTGGGCCTCATGCAGCCTGGCGGCGATACAGCCGAGCTGCTCGAGAAGCAAGCGGATCTGATTGCCTACTTGAGGGATCACACCCACAAGCTGAACCAGAAACTGCACCAGATGCAGACGAATGTGCGTCCAGTGAATGTGCCGCAAATTCCTTAAGCATATCAGAGGATACGCAATACGTGTTCCTCAGCATCCTCATCCTACATTAAATATGCACATCAAACCATTTGTTTATCATTTGGATTTCTCTATTTTATTATTGTACGCAGCGAAGGAGTATTTGTTCAATCAATTTCATCGCTGACACTATTGGGAATGCTTTTTGACAGTTTTCAACTGTGGTTGCATATATAAAAAATTATACTAACATAAACGACTTAAAAGGGGTTCCTTTAAAAACTTAAACTAAGTCGATAACTTTAAAATATACATTTTATATATTTGAATTTGCTGATAACTTCAGATTTTTTATACATTTTATATTTGAATTGTTGTACGTTTGATTTCAAGTCGACAGCAATTCTGATGGGATTTCCAATATTTCCAAGAAGTTGTCCTTTGACGACGTGACGACCTGAATGGAAATTAAAATTAAATTCAATACATTATACATTTATATAAGGATGCATCGAAAGCTACCTTATCGCCAGCGATGGCCAGAGCCAGGACTAAACGACCAGCCCCATTGAAGCGACCCAGCTGCCTGCCAGTTTCCTTGTTCAGCACATAGATGAAGCCATCGTAGCAGCCAACAAGCAAATACTGTTCACCATAAGTGGCCATGGCGACGGCACCGTAGCCGCAGCTCAGCGTGTTGGTTATGTTACCGCTCTGCAAGTGCAAAAAACCAAAATTAGTCGGGTATAAAATGAAATGCGTCTATAGCAGAAATTACTCACGGCAAATTCGAACCTGAAAACCTCGTTCTTCTGTGTGCCGCAAAAGACATGGCCATCGGTCAGCAGCAAACTGTATACATTGAGACCGTCGGGCACGCTGAAACGACGCAGCAGCAACCCGGTTGCTGCATCATGCAGAAACACAAAGTTGCCCTTGCAGCCCAACAAAATGATCTTGCGCCCGCCCTCCTTGGTGGCCTTGACGGCAATGATGGACTGTCCAGTGGACAACAGAGGCATGTGCATCACTTTGTTGGCCTGAAAATGTAAAAGAATAAATTTTGTATATATTAAAAAAAAAAAACGATAAAAAATGGAGTTAATCCTGGAGATGCGGGGCATCGATCCCCGTACCTCTCACATGCTAAGCGAGCGCTCTACCATCTGAGCTACATCCCCGTTGTATCTGACCACCTTTTATTGGGCCCAATAAACTAGGCCCATTGTCAGGAAATTCGAATTGAATCGAATAAGCGAATGTGGCTTGCATTTTAATTTCTCTTTGCTGTCGTTTCAATTGTGCAATGTCATCGGGGACACACAACAATTTGATGGCACAATATGTTTACAACTAGGGAGCTTTCGATACGATTATAAATAGACTTTCAGGTGAAAACTATTTATATGTGCTAAACAAACTGTGCAGTAATAGTTGGGGGCATCTTTTAATAAACATCAGACTCTAGATAAGATAAACTAAATTTAAAAAATAATTGTTAACATTAACTTGAATAGTTAGGAAGGATTACATGCAATCAGTTGAAGTTAAATAAATATAAATAAATAAATAATAAATATAAATGTAGATTGAAATTGTGTAAATTAAATTGCTGACTCATAAATTACATATGTAGTTGCTTAAAAGTTTCAATTTGTTAATTTCTAATGATCAGCGTCAGGAAAATGAAGGAGTATCCGAATACAATAGCCTCAGAGACTAAGTTGACTTTATTCCAACACAACCTAAGCTAATTCCTAGTGCATTTTCTGATAGACATATATCGTCAAGGGCTTTCTGCCTGTCATAAAAACCTATTTACTTGCGCGGAAGGATCAGAACTTCAGAGAGGTTGTTTTTTAGAATCAAAAGAGATATTTTGCTCGCCTGTTAGAAATCTGTTTATATAGTGGAAACATTTTGGACATCATTTTATTTTTAAATTCAATTATGATTAATTGAATATCTTTGCTATTCCTATCAGTAGATAAGGAAATTACTTTCACTCGAAATAAAAAAAGAAAAACTGATTAAACATTGAAACGCATATACCAGTTTGTATTTATTTAATGATTAGATCAGATTCGAATCTTAATGAAGCTTCTGATAAAAGCTACAAATTGAAACGCATAATGACAAAGTAAATAAAGTTTGCGAATTTATTGAGCATTAATATTTAACGCTTTATTCAATAATTTAACAATTTAACAACAATAATGGTAATAATATATTCGCATAATCTCATTTATTTATAATTATCAAAACAATGCTTATGATAAAGCTATACAAATATTTTAGAATTGGAAACGTTGTTGAAATGGTTAACAAATCAAAACTTATGAAAGGCCACTAAGCAATGAAAAAATGGACAATTGCATGGCTGAAACTGAAAACAAACAAGGAAAGGGTCCTTATGATTAATGGGGTCTACCCTCTCACTATTGTGCCCCCTCCCCCCGCTACACCACACTCTAATCAAACATATAGCGCATGGAATGACTATAAAAATCAAAAGCATTAAAAAAAGAGTGAGACAGCAATGGAAAGGGGCTGCAATTTACAAGATGTACATAGATACATACATACATCAATACATATGTACAGTTATGAATCGGGCATTTGCAAGATGGCGTCGCTGCAATGCTGCAAGAAAAGGAAGAAAAGCGGAACACAAACAAATACAGGATTGTAGTTGAAATTGCAGGAGGCGCACCCAAAATGCTCGATTGGCGTTGCTTTGTTTATTTAGTGGTTGCAATTGCGCCCAGCCCTGACCTGCCCTGCCACACCCACAACGCAGCCCATATGCAATTTGCTGCTGCTGCTGCTACAAAACAACAATAACAACAGAAAAGAGTAACAGTTGCTTACATACACACATACATACATACATACACCGTCGTCGGTGCCGGCAAATAACCAACCCGATTCGTCAGGCTCAGCCAATGAGAAACCGGCGTTGCCACTCACAGCGAAAGCACACACACAGACACATACACACATACACAGCTACATAGACAGGCGGCGTCATTTTGCCAGAGACACAACACAACAAAACAGGAGCCAACCAGCAAGAAAGGCAAGCCACAACAACAACAGCAGCAAAGCAGGCACGAAGACATTCCAATTGCAGTGCCTTGGAAGGCCTTTGACTGCAATAAGTGAATGACAGAGAAAGAGAGCTTAGAAAGCTGGGGCGTATAAGGGAGAGAGATAGAGTGCGAGTTAGTGTAAGTGAGTGAGAGCTGCTATAGTCACAGTATATAGTTTGTATTTTATTTAAAATTGTTTTGAGTAAATAGCATATAAACATTTTATTTGCTGCTGCCAAATTGCGAATGAGCGCAAGAAACAGCAAAACTAACAGACACACATACAAGCTCAGCACAGCTAACGGCTTGTGCAGCAATAACAGCAACAAGAAAGTGCAGCAGAAAGAGACATGCGCATTGCGGTGTGAGAGAAGAGTGACGAACGCTTAACAGCCTCGTGTCCGAACCAAGGCAAGGAGTGAGCATGGGACTATATGGGTGTGTGTGTGTGAGAGTGCGAACAGGCGGGCAATGAACGCCGCTGCTGCTGCTGCTGGCTGCACTGTGTGAGAAAGTGTGAGTCAGCAAAATATACAGTAAACTAAACATGAACACATAAATACTTAAATAAACAACAATAGCGAGCGCCTGTGTGCGAGTGCGAGAGCATGAGAAAAACTAACGATGCTATTGAGAGAGTGTGAGTGGGAGTGGGAGCGGGAGAGTAAGAAACTTTTTGCTGCAAGCAGGCTGCGCTGCAGTTTGCTGTTGTTTGTTGCAACTAACCCCCAGCCTTGGCTATATACAACTACATGCGTACATATGTATTACGCTTTTTGGCCAAACAACGTGCAGCAATGGCCAAACACACACACAAAATAAAAACACACAACAAAATATCAAGCAATAGCAGCAAAGCAAATTGCAACAAGCAACGCCTTCTATATGCATATATCTCTGGCTATATATAAAAACAAAATATATTCGGTCGGTTGCAGTTTGGGGCGTGGCTGTTGCTTAGGTAGCGCCACATAAATATTTAGTAAATAACTAAGTTGTGCACGGGCCAAAGTACAGTTGCCACAATTCTCAGCTACAACTGCAATGTGGCAATGTAGCATCATCATTTTGGGGGCATGGAGAATGGTGAATTATCCGCACGTCGCAGCCATAAATCGAACGCTGCCAAAAATTAAGACTTATCGCCATCGCCCTCAGTTCAAAATTGTAATGAAGTGGCAGCTTTTCAGTCTTCATGCCATCGCACCACCGCTCCACCGAACTGTGGCACAGCACATCCAATTTGCGTATATCGCTGGCGGGATGCGAAAGAAAAAATAAATTCGATTTGATTTTCATTGTCTAGACATTGGGTTCGTTGTTCAATGGCTGCTTAATGCCAATTCCTTGTTTTCCTTGTTACTCTTCTTGCCCCTATCTGCTGCGGCAAGGTGTGTGTCTATGTGTGTGTGTGTGTTTGCCACTAGTGGACTCTCACCATTGCAATGCTGTTCACTTTTTAATTGAATATTTTCGAGTGTTTATTTGACAGACAAATATTTAACGAGCCACACATTAATTAAATGCAAGCCAAGGTGGGAAAGTGTCCAACTCATTTGGCTTGTGAAATGGCCAAGACATGTCAAACAAGCCCTAAACTATCGTTGAGTGGTGCATACATGAGATTACCCTTGAGGTATGCAACACCTTTTACAATCAATTCACTTTTTTAAAGGGAACAATCGGATAATAGAGTAAATTGCCATGTTAATGTTAGAATTGGATTAATATGATTGGAAAACTAATCATTAATTTCCGTCGATCAATCGTTTCGCAATCGTACAATATACTTGAGTGAACTGAAAAGTGTAGATTGAGGGAAAATTCCATTTCTGGCAGATCGTTTTCAGCTGAACGAGAATCTATCATTTAGCCAGTTACTATAATTAATATAGATTAATTATAGATTCTGATATACAAACGAGAAACTACAATTAAACTAATTAGCATATTTAAAATAGATTAATTATAGATTCTGGTTTGTAAACACGATTTGGAATTTGAGAGAATTGATCCAATTGCCTTTGCCTTTAAAAAACGGCTCAGTTTTGATAAAGCTTTGAAACTATTCCTAAGTATAATATTTGGTATGGAGTTTTCACATGAATTTCGAGCAAGATTTGGGTTTCTTATTGGAAATGCATTGCTCATAAAGTTGACAAATCATTTACTAAAAACTGTTGCTTTCAAATATCGGTTAAGCTTTGACAAAGTTAAGGAATTGGACAACTTTTGGAAATAGTTTCGCGCAAAAATCTGGTTTCGGCATTGGAAAAACATTCCTCAAGTGAAATTTTTTGCGAGCATAAATCGAATCGAATCGAAAAATCATTACTAATGAGCTAGAAGGCTGTAGTCGAGATAGCTCGGCTTGCTGAAATTAGTTTGTTCAATATGAAAATTATTTTTAGTTAACACAATCTGTGCTTAGCCATTTTTAATGAATATATGAATAGCAATTGTGTCTTTTATTATTATAGGTAATCAGTTTGAATCGATATTCGTGAATTTTATTTATTTTAATCGATTTATTTAATGTCAGTAGACACAAAATATACAAAAAGTAAAAAAATTGAATCAAAATTGAATCTAAATTAAAAATAGAAATATTTATCAAATTTCAGGGGTATTTAAATGCAAAATGTTCCAACATTTGTTGCATAAATTAAAGAAACCCCAGCAAAAACCCAATCAGACCAAAAAAATAATTAGTATCAATTAGTCAGACTCCATTGCAAGTGCATGCGAAAAAGTTATTCACAAGATAGGACGTTTAAAAATAAGTTCCTAATTATTGAAATGGAGGACTCTGAATTGATTGCATCATAGGGTCTATTGTAATACTTGCAGAGTACTCGAAACTGTTCATCAAAAGAAAGTAGGAAAAGGCATAGAATAGTTATCGATCAAATGAAAAACACTCGCTCTGCTTTGGAATTAGAGGACTTGACTTATATACCAAATTTGATAACATATATATACTTAATGGTGTCAGAGATGCTATCTTTTCCCTGTTAAGTACTTTTCCACAACTTCTTTACATCCTTTTTAACCATTTTTATATATTTTTCATTTAAATCGCTTCAGTTTCGACAAGTCTATGGATAATTCTCGTAGGGCATTTTTAAAGCTAAATTTTCTTTATGATAACTTACCGCAATATTATATGTAAAGATGTTGCCCCAGCCACTGCCAATAAATGCAATGCCCCATTCGATGTCGATGGACTGTAGCGGCTCGTTGAGGTTAACATCACGAACGACACGCTCCAGATTCTGTGGAGGAATGTGGGAGAAGATAGAAGACAATCAATCGAATGAAGAATATATTTAGTTTTGATAGTAGTACGCACCTCGAGGGAGGATTTCTTGATGAAGCCATCCAGTGAGGTGGTGTAGAGAAAGGATTCCCTTTCGCAGAGAAACATATTCGTGATTGCTTCGCTGTGCTTGGTGATCTGGCGCTCCAGCTTGTGATTGGCGATGTTGAACATGTAGACGTCGCCATTCTCCGACGCGGCGATGATGTACACCTTATAGATGCGTATCTGGGTGATGGGACTGGTAATTTTGTGCAATCTGCCAATGGGTATGTAGCCATATTTAAAGCTCTCCATATTGGCAACGGTTGACGACGGAGCAGCAGGCGGCGGCGGCGGAGGAGCGGTGGATTTGAGCAGAATGCGTGGCAGCTCGTACGACATGTTGGCAAAGGGGAGTTCCGGCGGCGGAGGAGGTGGCTGCAATGGTGGTATCACCGCCAACGCTGCAACAGATCGAGTCAAGCGCTGACGCTTGGTGGCACAGGCAACCACAGCTGTGGCACGTTTGTTGGCCGGCGCCTGCTGCACGGTCAACTCCTCCTCAAACTGCGCCGTTTCAGCCTTGATTTGCAGCGGCTGTGGAATGATTGACTCCTCTGGCGCCTCGTTGCTCGCTGGAGCATCTTGCTCTGCATTGGCGAGGGAATTGTGCTTGATGCGAATGACTAGACGCTTGCGCTTGGAGAGGATCTTAACACGCTTGACGACTATGGCGCGACGTTGACGCAATCTGGGTTTTTTGGTCACTCCCGCCGGGAGCGGGGCAGGCGGTGGTGAGTTTGTGGGCGTCACTGTGGACAGTGGCGTTGCTGTCGTTGTTCTTGTTGTTGTCGCTGCTGATTGATTCCGCGCAATCACCGTATTGAGCAGCAGAAACTTCCGACTCTGCAACTCCACGCTGAGCATCTCCAAGTCAGATTTCTCGCGCTGAAACTTCATAATCATCTCGTCGAGGAAGACGCGTCGATTGTGATTCTCCATCAGACGTCGATCAAGCTCCAGCAGACTGTGCGTCACCGAATCCAGCACCACAATGGGCTCACTGTTCTCCAAGCCACACGAGGACAGCGAGAAGCTGCCGGGCGACAAACGCGGCACAGACGCATCCAGACCCAAATAGTTCATGCCCATGGGCAGCGAGTGCAGCGAGCGATTCGAGGTGGATAGCGTGGCGGGTGTCGGTGTACCATTGCGGGGTGGGGTGGGTGGCATTAAGGATTGCGCTGCTGCTGCTGCTACTGCAGTGCCGGAAACTGCGACTGCTGACTCAGCTGGCGTGCAGTTCCTTTGATGTGGCTGTGACTCTGATTTGAGCTGCTCGGCGCCAAGCAGCAGCGGCGAACTGGCACTGATGATAAGCCCATTAGACTCCTTCTCCAACTTGTGCTGCTGCTCGTCCTTCTGCCCCAGCTGCTGCTTGCGACGCGCTGCAGCCGCCTGCTTCTGCAGATTTACCACGTTGACAATTTCACGGAGCAGGAACTCGATGCCGAGCCGATTGTCGATTGCCTTGAGATTCTGTTGCATTTTGGCCACCTCCATTTTGCTGAAAGTCTGCGAGTTGTGCTCGCTGCTGGTCACCACACAGGAGATGAAGTGCAGACGGCTCTGCAGACTGCTGCAGTGGTTGCTCCGATACCGTTCCGCCAGCGACTCCTTCAGCTGTGGCAGTATCAGCTTCTCAAAGCTGTCGACAATGTTGTTCGCATCGCTGTCCAGTTTCTGTTGATAGCGTCGCTTGGTCGACTCTGTGCTGCTGCTGCAGCAGCTGGAGTGATCGCTGTCAGCGTTATCTGCTGGCTTATCCTCCTCCTCCTCATCTTCGGAGGAGCTGCTGACCATAATGACGCTACTGTCTCGAAAACTACGCGATTCCATTTGCATTTCTCTTTTGATGGCCAAGGAATTTGTTTGATCATCGTCTGTTTCTCTTGGAGTTGTTTCCTTTTGCTTGGCAATCTC
Organism: Drosophila nr. perissopoda 5 BK-2023a; assembly: GCA_035044105.1. Lineage (NCBI taxonomy): Eukaryota > Metazoa > Arthropoda > Insecta > Diptera > Drosophilidae > Drosophila > Drosophila nr. perissopoda 5 BK-2023a. Next base: position 126,752 of record JAWNMK010000250.1, read on the forward strand.
TTTGGTTTTGCACTCAACTCTTTTGAATTTCAAGGTTTGGGGCGAGCTTTTTTCGCTTAGCTGCCCATTGTTGGGCTTTTTGCCTGCCATTCTTTTGGTCTTCTTCTGCTTTGCCGTTTTGCACTTTTCTTTATGGCACTTTTCGCTCTCCTTAAATGGCTGCTCGCTTTCGCTCTCTTTAACAAACTTCGAGCTTTCCCTCTCTCTCTCTTTAACAGGCAGCTCGCTTTCACTCTCTTTAACAAACTCGGAGCTTTTGCTCTCTTTGCTCGTTGCTGTGTTTTCGCTCGCCTCGATCGCCGCTGTGTTTTCGCTGCTCTCTTTGCTGTCGCGCTCTTGCGTCTCTCTCGCTAATATGTTAATGCCAAAGCACTTTTCAATCTCCTGCAGCAGCTCCTCTGGCAACTTGTTGGCCTCAACGACTTCGTCCTCGATTAGTTGCTCGATTAGTTGCTTATCCTTTGGCTGGTCGAGCGCGATTGCCTTCAGCTTGTCGCGCAGTCGTCGTCGGGCCTGCAACTTTAAGGGCTCGTTGTAGATGGTGTCGTCATTGTTGATGATATACTTGAGACTCTCCTTGTCCATGTTGGCCAGTCGATCGTTGATGTTGACGAAGTCACTGCTTCCATTGTTGGCGCTCAGCAGGGAGGTGCTTGTTGTGTGCCGACGTGTTTGGATCGTTGTTGCTGGATGAATCCGCTTGGCTGCGATTCCTTTTGGACGTCCTGTCTGCGCAAGTCGCTGCTCCTGTGTAACGACGAGTATTTCCTGCTTTAGCAGCTCGTTCAACGGCCTCACCTGTATCTTGGGATATGTTTTGCTGGCTGTTGGTCTCTCCTCCTCCTGCTCCGTGCTCAATGTGGAGTCGGTCTCCGGTTCAGTTTGGGTCTGCTTGGCGCACCCTATGGCACTTTTCTCATTAATCTTCTTCTTCACGGGACAGGGTGTATTATTTCTAAATAATTTGGATTTGGGATACTTGCTAGTTGGTGTTCTAGTTTTCTTCGCACTTTCTTCCTTACACTGTCCGTTAACGTTGTTAACTAATTCATCTGTTTTGTTCTTAGAACAGTTTTCTTCAGATTGTTCTCCCGACTTGTTTGTGTCCTTTTCGCTTTCAACCGAATTTGATTTGGCACAAATTGCTCTCTGTTCCCTTTCTAAGCGATTTGAAATTGAATTATTTTTACTGTTTTCTTCGTGTTTTACTTTGCTCTTGTTTCTTAAACTCTTTTGTTTCGCTTGGCTTTCTTCACTTGTTCTGGCTTGTTCTTCTTCCTGTTCAGTGGTTTGACTCTGAGCTTCTCGGAGTCTCGCCCTATAATCTGCACTGATCCACTTTCGACTGGTGGTTGAGGTTTGATCTGGAGTTCCTCTATGTTCCTGCGATTTATGAAATTCGTTTCTATAATAATCAGTTCTTTCACGACTTTCACACGACGAACGTGAATGTTTCTGTTTTGAATTTGCGGATTCCTTCCAATTGTTGTCTTTATTATGATACAATTCGCGTGGATTATAATACGGCCTCGATCCGTTATTATTCCACTGCAGAAGAAGGGAACATTTCAACTATTTAGATTTAATTGTCGAGTGCAAAAATATATATACTTACATTATTATTATACGATTGGTTCCTGCAAGAAAAATGAGAAAAACAACTTAGGTTAGAAGGAGTACAAAAATGAGAATTATTATTTACTAGTCAATTGCAATTTGGTAAATGACAAAAGCCTAACTACAGACAAACCAGGTATAATAATAATCAACCAAAAAAGTTAAGTTCCACAAACAATAAAGGAATAATTAATGTAATCAAGCAACGTGCTTGGCTTCTGCCAACTTCTCAACTCAACTTCTGTGGCACGTGAGAATGAAGGAGCGCGGCGCCCATTAATTTAACAGATTTAAAATTTATAACCACAAAAGTTCCCCCCTCTGCCCCCCTCTTCCTCACTGCCCCCCTATTTGTGTATGCAAAGGTGCGAATTCCTTTGGCATTGCGCATTTTTCTACTTTTCGGCATGTTCGCTTTTGTTTTATTTAATTTTTTTTTGGCTCGAAAATCTCGTTAAGAAATGCTAAAATATTCGGCCACAAATCTTGTGTAGCTGTTCCTCTGTTGCCTTTTGTTAATGTCATTTGTAACTTGAACTAATTAAAAATTTAAAATGTCGCCCGTCAATGCGAATTTGCATGCCATTGAAAAACCAGATTAACATTTTTCCCCCCAGCTCTTTCAAAATGTGTATTTGTTGCATGTGCAACAGAAATCGAGAAGATGAAAAGCCTAAGAAGAATGGAATGCATTTAGAAGTTTGGGCTTTGAAGCAGTCTAGATCTGATTTGACTTAGGGCAATTATCGCACAGAAATGCAGAAATTCCATTCGAAAATATACTTTATAAAGTATTACAGAAGTATCACCAAAATCTGCTTAAATAAAAGGCACCATTGCCTATAGGCAACAATTATCCCTAAAAGGATTAACGATTAATCACAGCAGCTGAAAAATATCTACCTCCAACATTATGCAACGAAAACTGCTTCCTAATTTGTTACTTCTTTAAATTTTTTCAAAAAATTTGACATCAGTTTGGAATTGAGGCGGCTAAAAAATAAAACAGAATTGTTAAGAATTAATATAAAATCAAAATTTTATTTTGGAAATTTCTGATGAAATTCTTATGAATTTATGTGTATTGTTGGCTATAAACGTTTTTTTTTTATATACTGAAATTCTTGACTTGATAATGATACGCGCTATATTTGAATATTGCAATAGTAAGCATAAAAAATATATAAAAAAATCTATGAACGGCATTACTTGAACTACTACCAAATAAAATGAGTGATGTACGTTTTAAAGCAGAAAAAAAAAACAAACCTCTTTATAAGATTCCTGCCAACCAATCGTTCTGTGCGAAAAAAAAAAGAAAATAAAAAACGCAAGCTTAGTGAAAATATTTGGAACCCAAATAAAAATTAATATGCATAACGCATAGCGGAAAGAAAAAACTTAAGAAAATTTATGCAGTGATGAGTGAAAAAGGATGCCACGAGGAGGAGCTAAGGAAAAAAGTCACAACACGCTCGCCGGAAACGGGCAAAGTCAAATGTCACGGGGCGTGTGTGTGTGTGACAAGTGCTCTAATGAGCAGGAGGAGTCACTTAAGGAGGCACCTACATAAGTATTTGTCAAATCAAGCCAAGGACCCCTCAGCTCTAAAACTAATGAACCTTGAGCGGGGGGCGTGCCAAAACGGAGGCAAGTCAATTAAAAAAAAAAGAAAGTCACAACAGCAAAAAGTACGTGATGCTCTCGAGTGGGGCGCAGCAGTGGCAGGGACAAATAATTTCTAGACAGCAACTAAAAGTCGCAGACTGTCTTGAAATTAAAATTACAAGACGCTTGGATGAATTTGGATGTAGGTGCTGCAAGGCAGGTGTAGGCAAGTGGCAGGGCAGGGGCATGCTGACAAAAGTTTTTGAGGTAACATTTCTTTTACGATTCGCATGGGTGCCACCAGAAAGTAAGCAAAAGTAAGCAAAGTCGCAAAAGTGGCACTCGTGCGACTTTGTCATTAATTTTGTATATCATTGAGTTTTACGATGCTCATAAATATGAAAACGTTTAACTCTTGCCAAGGCGAAGCCCCTCAAAACACCCCGCCCCCGATTTGCCACACCTTCTTGTTGTATATGAGACAAACTAATTGTTGCTGCTTACGCGTGCTGTGCTCGTAATGTCTTTTTAAGCGGAGACACGCAACCCACATGTTTTCACAATGTTTCGCTGATAAACAACAATAACAACAACAACAACAACAATTAGTGGCATGCTGCTGGGGGATACACCCTACACTCCGCACTCCACACTCTACATGCCACATGCCCCATCCCACTGCAGTCCCTCAGTCTGTATGTGCAACAGCTTGAGGTAATTTTCAAGTTTTCCCAGCGACTCGTTGACAGGCGTTTCTGTTGTTTTGTTTGGTTTTAATTAAAGCCCAAAAAACACACACAAACACAAATAATGTGTGCACAACAAACTCGAATAGACAAATTTTGGGGCGACTTCTCATAATAAACAAGCATTGCCGAAAATTAACATTTAATTGTGGTTTTTCTTAAGGTCCTTAAACGTTAGCAGTTGCCAAATTGAAAGTCTTCATAATTTCAAAAAATCCTCAATTTTAAATTGCATATTTTTTAACCCAATCGAAACACAATTTTTAACATTAACCAAATGTTAAGTAAAGTATATAAATGAAATGGGATTTGAAAGACTGAATAATTGAAGAAGATTTTTCGAAAACAGCATTTTCAATATAATATATTTTCTTCAACATTTTGCAGCTCTCCGTTCAAAACTTTTTCAAGGCTTACAAAATGTTTAATAAAATAAATAGTAGTTGTTTGTAATATTCAGACGCTAGGTTTTATCTACAATTTGTCATTAATAATATAAATAAAGTTACACTTTTCGCAGAAAAATAATAATCATGCAAAGCTAAAGAATAAAACCGGAAACCGGAATCGAAATTCGATTCGATTTGATTTCTTTTCCAGAAGGCATATACAGGTAATCCGGGTTAGAAGGCTCTACTTGAAACAGTTCGACTAGCAGATACCCTGAACCAAGCTCCTAAATAAATAGTATGCTTGCTGCTACAAGTTCTTTCAATTTGAACATACATCGGAAGTTCATAATTGTATCGGAAATCGATATATATTAATGAAATAAACTTGGTCTGCACTGTGTATACGAGAGTTTATATTCCAAATTTGAAGTATCTAAATCGTATAGTCTCTGAGATCGACTTTTTCGTGCAGACGGATAGAAAGCCATGTCTAAATCGTCTCGGCTGTTGTTGCTGATCAAGTATATATATATACTCTATGGGATCGCAGATGTTTCCTTCTGTTACATTTCTTTGCCCAACTTCACTATAACTTTTTTTTAACTCTCATCTGTTTTGCCCTGTGTGTCATTATTTAATAAAAGCATTCAACAATTTCGATTGCCACGCCCAGCGTAACTAGGGCAGACTCAATTGATCATGTTGCCATCAAACTGACCAACAAAAGCGTGCTTTAAGCCACAAACCAGTTCAGGCGAAGCTTACCAGCCAAACTGGGCCTGTTCATGGCTTGCATTTCAATTGAATCTACGGCAAATGTAATTGGATTTTGGCAAGAGACAAGTTTATGGAAGTGGCATAAAAATACCGTTACATGACTCAGATGCATACGGGGATGTAGCTCAGATGGTAGAGCGCTCGCTTAGCATGTGAGAGGTACGGGGATCAATGCCCCGCATCTCCAGAGGATAGAACAAACTTTTCTATTCACGTTTTTTTTTCGAATATTTTGGTGACAAAAGTTGTGGAAAAATAGTAATGAACGAAAAGCAAACTAAACACAAACGTAACAAAACACTTAAAACAATTAAAAAATAGCAAAACACATAAATTTTGGTAACAGGACAGCGGCAGCTTAACAAGCTTAACAGTCAGTCAGTCAGTCAGTCAGTCGAGGAGTAAAAACTTTGTCCTGTGCACTGCAGCAGGTATTAAAACAAAAGGCTTCTCATAAATAGCACATCATGTATCATTTACAATACCCAGACCCATTCAACACACTCCCCAGAGGAGTTCGCTCCTGCTGCGTGTGCGTGTGTGTGTGTGTGTGTGTGTGTGTGTGTGTTTTGCCTGCGGCTGTGGCAGCAGCTCAGTCAGTTACCTCAACCCGCTGATCGTCTGGGGAGACGTGGCATGTTGTTGGCTGGCTGTTTGGCTGCCTGTTTAATTGCTGGCAAAGTTCTGCGAATGCAGGCAAGTAAACAAACATTGGCATATTGTGCTGATTTATGTGCGACAATGTGTCCCGTGTTTCTCCCGTGTCCTCAAATCAAATTACGCGACTTGATTGCCGACACATGCGGGGTGCAACAATGAAGGGGCAACTAAGCTCAAAGTCGTTTGGCCGCCTTTGAATATTCATTAATGCGCCTTCTTCTTGCCAAATCAAAAAATCCAGACGTCTGCGTATTTATCGACGCTTGCAAAAAAAAAAAGAAAGGAAAGGAAAAGAAAAGAGTGTCCTTTTCCGTACTTTATTGGAGATGCGGGGCATCGATCCCCGTACCTCTCACATGCTAAGCGAGCGCTCTACCATCTGAGCTACATCCCCACATATGCCACCCACATTCAAGTGGCCAAAAAGTGTTGACAAAGTGCAGTGCCAGCGAAAAAAACAAAATTGAAGCGAAAGCTTTTGGCCAGGCCAACAGTACTTGGCCAACTTTCAAATTTCACTGTTTCGATTCTTGAACTAATTAGTATTAATCTTATTTAGAGCGTGCTCTTGTCTGTGGATTGTTAAAGCACTTTATTTGAAGTTTAAGTTAAGCAAAAAGCAAATAAATAAATTGGTTAATTATAATTTTATCCGTTTTAGTTTGACGGCAGCATTTCAACAATCTCTTCAAAAACGGAATACAAATATTAAGAATGCTTTTCTATTTATATTCTGTCTGTTTACTATTTTACTTATATTATTTTTCTTTGATTGTCAAAGTGAATAGATATATTTAATTTTGAGTTGGTAGATTGTAGAAAAATAGAAAACGTTGAGTGCAAAATTCGAACTTAAAGCAGGCTTGTTGTAAAAAACGAAATTACAAATTACAAATTACAAATTACACTTAACTGACAATATACAAAATGGGTAATGTGCTAACGGCATCAAGCGGCGTCCAGGCAACAACGGCTCGCAGCAACAGTGTGGCTGCCAGCCTCGGTATGCCGGAGCCAGGCGCAACTTCCACAGAGGCTAGCGAATTGAGCAATGCGGCTAAGGATAACACATTGGACAATCCCGGCACCGTCGACGAGTTGCACAAAAAATGCAAAGATGTTCAGGCCATAACCTTTGAGGGCGCCAGAATAATGCTGAACAAGGGACTGAGCAATCATTTTCAGGTATCGCACACGATCAACATGAGCAGCTATCGTTTTGGCGCCACATATGTGGGCACCAAGCAATACAGCCCCACCGATTCATTCCCCGTGCTCCTCGGTGACATTGATTCATCCGGCAATCTGAATGCCAATGTTATGCATCAGTTCTCATCACGTTTGCGCTGCAAACTTGTTGCCCAGGTCCAGGACGCGAAAGTAGTGGCCACACAGCTTACCACAGATTATCGTGGCAATGATTTCTCCGCATCGATAACACTGGCCAATCCGAACATATTCACCAACTCCGGCGTAATTATAGGCCAGTATTTACAATCGGTAACACAGCGCATCGCCCTCGGCGCCGAGGTGGTCTACCAGTGTAGCCCCAATGTGCCCGGTAACCAAATGGCGATTGTCTCTGCCTTGGGACGCTACTCGTCTGGAGATTCGATTTGGTCTGGCACACTGGGACCGAGTGGATTGCATTTGTGCTATTATCTGAAGGCCAGCGAACAGCTACAAATTGGCGTCGAGTTGGAAACGAGTCCCCGGATTCAGAGATCCGTTGCCACCATTGCCTATCAGATTGAATTGCCCAAGGCGGATTTAGTGTTCAAAGGCTCCGTAGACTCAAATTGGCATATTGTGGGCGTTCTGGAGAAGCGTCTGCTGCCGCTGCCTTTCACCTTTGCGTTGAGTGGACGCATGAATCACTTAAAGAATAACTTCAAACTCGGCTGTGGACTGATAATTGGCTAAGCTCATTCAATCCACACTAAACAACAACAACACCCACACCACCACAAGCAGCAGCACAACAAACAACAACCGACAACAACCAGCTAAAATTAAAGGAGTAAAGGAATAAAAGGCGTAAGAAACAAGAAGACGATGAAGAAGAGGACGAATTACACACAGCCACACACACTGCTATAAGTTTATAATTATTATAGATTATAAATATATAATATATAGCTTCTGGTGAGAATGACAAGCAAACGAATTTGTTAAACATTGAAAGACATTTAAAATTTGTTGCCGTTGCAGGCGCCAAATTGCTGTAAAGGAAAAATCCTACATCAAAAAAATAAAAAATAAATAAATAACGCTCTATAAAATGCAATTACTGAAGAAAAACGGTTTAAACAGCATTTTTTAAATAAAAGCTTTAGGATAGAGTTATATATATATTATATATATTCCTGATTAGAAGCATTATCTGGCATCGTAACTGGTGAGTTTGATTCGGATAATTTGGAGAGTAAAAATGTGTTTTTTATATAAAAACTCGTCTTTCGACCGTTCCCATATGAGCTATATGATACAGTAGTCCGATATATTGGGTAAGTTTGTATTGGATATCTTGCGAAAGAACAAGAACTCATTTTCTTACATGAGTTATAGGATATAGTAGTTGGATCGGGTCGTCTCTGACCTATGAAACTTGCATATATGCCAAGTTTTAGCAAGAGAACTAGATTGACTTGATTATTGTTACGGATCGAGAATATATATAATTTTCTACTGCCTGGCACAATTTTGTACCCATTTTCAATGGATGCAGGCCATAAAAAACTCTGCCCAGTCTTTGCACAAAGTTTATATTTTGAAGTCTATTCATCTCTTGGTTTGCGCTAAAAATCGAATTTCCTATCGAATCGAAAGCAAACCCGCATAATCAACTGCTGCCTGGCATTTTTTGTCATTTGTTTTTTATTTTATTTTTTTGCTAAGCAGTTTGTCGTTTTATTTCGGGGCTGCAAGTCCATGAAACAACAAGCAGCAAACAAACAAACAATAAAATATTGAGCACATTAATGTTTAGTCAGACGTAAAATTACTTTCGAGTCTACTTTTGGGGCAAGGGGGGTTGCACACTTTAAACAATGACAAGGCGGAGGGCTGCTATAAAGACGTTAGATAAACGTTAGATGCATATTTATGATTTAGCACTCCAAATTGCGGAGTGGGTGTGAAAAACGTGGCTATTCACAGCACTCCTGACACTTGGCTGACTGTCAGTTTTCTTCTCATTTTCTATTTTTTTTTTTTTTGAGCCGTGCGCAAAGCTTTCATAATGCTCGATAATGAAAAATGAAAATTTTGTTCACTTTTGCTACATTGACAAATGCGCACAAGAAGTTTGGGGGGTGTGGGGGGGAGGTGGGTGGGTTTACGGCACTGTCTTGGTTATAATAAAAGTTTATGCAAGTCTTGTTTTTTTTTTTCCTGTGGATTTAATTAAGAATAAGAAAAATGAAAATGCCAAAGTTTTCGATTGCCAGATGCGAGCGTCGCGCATAAGCGGATTTGCCAGAGACATTTATTGTTATTTCTACTTCAAATTTGTTTACGTTAATTAGAAGCAGAAAATGCCATCAAATTGAGACGATTTGAGGCAACTGAATTGATGGACCAAATAATCAAAGCCGAGCAAAATGAGAGAATGAGACTTTTTCAAGTTATCATTATTTTGAATTTCTTCAGAGGCTTTTCGATTACTTTTCTAGTGTGAACTCAGAGAATGGCATAATTATTCTCATCTGCGAGGAAATTCAAAGAAAACATTATTATTAATATTATAAATTGGAGAACAATCACTGCGACCTATAAGGTCTATTGTGCCCCTTCTAAGCCTATAGCTCCTCCATCAACCCCAGCTCATGCAAGAATTCTAGAATCTTTGTTGGGTTGAGGGCTTCTAAGGTGCTGAGATTTCATAACACCATAGGCTTATAGAAAGTAAAATCATACATTTAACTGGCAAGTTTTTATACCCTTCCTTTACTATAACTTTCTCTCCCTCATAAAATGTATATATGAATTCTTGATCAGCATCACTAGCTGAGTCGATATAGTCATGTTCGTCTCTCTGCCTCTTATGTGAACTAGTTCCTCAACTTTGAAGCTATCTTGATACAATTTGGGATATATTCAAATTTTGGCTGCAGACAGTATATACGTCGAAGGCAGCTGGTTTCGAGTACTATATCAACTAGAACGATCGGTCGAAAGATGAGTTCTTGTATGAACAGCTCTTTTGTTTTGGAGTTTATACAAATCAAACTCACCACTTAAGAGTGTTATTTTATTCCACTCATTTCTAAAAGACTTTTTATTAAGATCGGATTTCGATATCAATTTGAAAAGAATAATTGGTCGGCTATTTTAAATTATACTGAAGTTATATATCGGCGTATTGACTTCGGTCTGCAATCTGGAATTGGAATCTCCGGCATGCTTATGAAAGAAATTCTTTCTTGTTTTGAATATTATTTAACCAATTTTTTGATGTTTTTTAAATGTAATAAAAAAATTTGGCTACTACAGTTTAACTGTTGCATTGAAAATGATTTAAGTGAACAGAAAAGAATTTTTAAACACAATAAATGATCAAATTGAAATGCATTTCAGTTTTTGACACTTGTAAATACATGAGTCTAATAGTAGTGCTCACCTTGTGCTTGGATTGAAATCGAATAATTCTTGCTTTGATTCGTGCTCTTCAAAGGACATGGGCATTCAAAAACAAATGCAATAAAAAGAATCACAGCCAGCAGCTCGTCTTAATTAGCAACTCGGTTGCCATTTACTCGTTAAACACTAAATTACCGAAACTAAATCAGTCTGTTGATAACTCAAACAATTCGATTGCGAGAAGTTAACTCAATCTCAATAATTCAGTTGGTGTCAGATGTTGTCACACTACATTGACCATGTCCAAAAGCACATTTCACACACATTCCACACACACCTCACGTTCCGCCACTTAATTGCTTATGAATTGCCTGACGGGGTGTGTAAGTGTGTGTGTTCGAGTGTCAAATATAAATCAGCCTGTTTTTCGTTTTGTTTTTGTTTTTTTTCCGGTGTCGGCCCAAAGCGTTTGACAGTTATGCGGTTGACAGACCGGAAACGGAAGCGGAACTTTGTGCGTGGAATGTCGATTGAGTTATTGTTTTTTCAAAGTGATTTCGACTTATTTATTTTTGTGAATAGTGTGCTTAAATTATTAATAAAACGTTAGTGTGATCCGTGTAATTATTAGTATTTTAATGTTCTGATAGCATATTTTATTTTTAATTTATTTATTATTTCGAAATATATTCAGAATCTTGTTTAATCGTTTAATAGATATATTTTTTGTATGCGACAAAAGTTAATTTAATTTTTATTTATATTATAATTTTTATAAAATGATATTTTGCCACTTCAATTTATTAGCCTATCGAAATGAGTTGAATACTGCTCGTTCGTTGCAATTGCGCGTTCGTAATGGGAAGAAGCGGTTCAACCGCTGTGGATGATGACCGGGACAACAACACGCAATACACACAACACAACACAATACAACACAACACACTACACAACTGGTTAGACCCGAGAACTTTCTGCGAGGCTGTCGTGTCGCCAAATGCCGTTAACCGACGGGAACGCTCCGGCAGTTGGAGAAGTTTAGAGAGCAAAACAGCAATAGCAATAGCAATAGCAACAGCAACAACAACAGCAGTCGTGGTATATGGGAATGCAAAGGCAACAACAACAAGTGCAATAACACACAACACAATAACAACAAGAACAACAACAACAAGAACAACAACAACAAGAACAACAACAACAACAATTCCGTACACACAACCTGCTCATATACAACGAACGAGAGACGAGAGCCGAGGATCATAACGACTTGTACATAACACGAAGTCACGGCCCGAAAGGCGGCCGCTGCACAGCAGCAGCAGCAGCAAGCAGCAAAACAAAACACAGCACAAAACAATGCAAAATACAACAACAACAGCAGCAGCAGAAGCAGCAGCAACAAAGTGTAACTAAATAAGATGCAACGGTTGTGTGCAGTGCTTGCTCGCTGTAGGGGTGGTGGGGGGAGGGGCGATGGATGGGAGGAGGGGGGCTCAGTAGTAGCCACCCATCCGCCCACGCCACCTGCTGCCGGCAGCGCACACGACGAACGAGCGAGCTGAAAAGACCGAGCGAGACTGACGGGACAGCAAAGGCAAAGGAGTAGCGCAGTCAGCGTGCTTTTCGTGCGGCCACGAAGCACACGGGGCACTCGGCACGACTGCACCCGACATCGATAGAGAGAGTGAAAGAGAGTGGCGCTAGGGAGTGAGCGAGTGCGCATGAGAAATAGAGCAAAAAACCTGTTGGGAATATAATAAAATACAAGCAAAACAACATAAACACCAACAGCAATAGCAACAACAACAATAATAGCAACAACTGCAATGTGCAATTAATGCTCCCAAAAAGGGAGAGAGAGAGAGAGAGTGGGATGGCGAGCGAGAGCGAGCGAGAGAGAGAGAGAAATAGTGAGGAAGGCAGGAAACTGCAAGCGCAGTCTGGTTGGCTGTTGCATGCTTCTAGGCTGGTGCCTGGATGTGAGTGTTGGCATTATTGTTTGTAAACTACATACAACAATACAATAAGCAAGACACGGACGCACGTAGGCGGGGGCAACTGCAGAAACTGGAACCCGGTGGGGAACTCAAGCATGGCGTGGGCAACGCAACTCCCGTTTACTAGGACCCCAGTACATAATATGTAGTGTGAGCTAAATTCGGCGCATGGCATTTGATTGTCCTGCCTATAAAAGTCAGTTAGGCTATGTGCTTGAGCTCAGTTGAATTTCAACTACCAGCCTTTGGACTTCGTTTGAGATTGTCTCTTTCTCAGCGTTGACAAAAAACAAATAACAAAACAGGAAACAAACAAACCAACAAGAATATCAGTTATTGTATCATTTGAGTTGATTATCAAAGCCCTGGAGGAAATATTTTGAGTTCTTTGCCAATAAACGGCAAAACTCTTGGATCCCTGCGAGAGCCACTGGCTTACCGAGGTGCGTATCGAGATAGTGTGAGAAAAAGTGATGGACATAACTTAGTGATAACACATGTGCACATATAAACATATGCATATACATATGTGTGCATATATATATGCATTTGATAAGTGTTTGATAGCCCCAAGCTAATTTAGTGGTGAATGTGTTGTCGTTTTCTAGAGTTTGTTAAGTGAGCAAAAACAATTTGTAATCTGCATTTTAAAATCTATTATGTTTTAAATATTATAATATATAAAATATATTAATATATATGTACAGTTTTTTTTTGTTAACGTAATTATTGAAGTTTGGCTTTTGCAGGTTTTCAATTAGCTCAAAAATTAACTGTCTTTTATTTTTCATTTTTTTGTAGCATACATTTTTGAGATCATCAAAAACATTTCCATTTACATACATAATTACTTTTCAATTAAAATACAATGTGTATGTTCTAGTTATTTTATATTTTTTGTGTGATGGTGGCTTCCCACAATCCATGCAAAAAATGATTTGCATTTGAACCCCAGAAATCTCAAAAATTTATATTGTTTCTATAATAAAAATTAAGATTTTAAATTTTATTTATTTCAATTAATTTGTATTTTGAATAGCTCGAATTGAAGAATATTATTATGTTATCTATAAATCGACATTTAATAAATAATTATTATTTTAGCTGTTAGTTACAAAATAATAATTGATACTGATACAAAAAAAAAGTACACAGAAAATTGAGTATATAATTTGTATCCCATTGATCCCAGTTTTAATAATAAATTAGGTTTGTTCGCTGGATTTGCTTAACCTAATTTCTACACTTTACATACAACTTTTTACTTTTAATTATTATTTTACAGATCAATATCAACTGCGATTGCTTTGCTTAAAGCGCCAACTGCTTGAAATAAGCACTGGGCTCAAGGCCAACATCAATTTGTGTGTGTGTTCAACGTTTGTTCGCACAGAGCGGGCCAACTGTAAGTAGAACTACGTAATAATCGACAACGAAGATGAAAAAGAAAAAGAAGTACGGAATAATAAACTATGATGTGCGCTTCAAGGCGACAAACAACCAAAAGACAAAAAGAAAGAGTCAAAGTCAAAGAGTATGAGTATAAACTAAACGCAAATGCAACCATCAAAAATCAATATCCAGATTATAAGTAACCAATAATAATAATAATAATAATAATAATACTAATAGTAGGGCCAATATGTAGCCAAAGTAACTAAGATATGTAACCACAGGCATAGATACCTAAAGGTAGCCGAATAAACAGCAATGCATAGGTAGGCGACTAACAATGGTAATAGTCTTAAGATAAAGCATCGATCAAATTAATGCACACATGTTCTGTGTCGAATCCTAACTACTCCTAAGCACTCCGAATACAATGATTAGTTGAAAACGTTTCGTTCGATTTAGATTTTATATGATTGTTCTCCCACCGAGTGCTAAACATTGGCCACGTCTGTTCTATCCGGGGCATGTGTTCTGTTTAGCCCAATCGCCAAATCCAGCCAACAAAATTATCCGTGCTTATTTGAAATGGGTGTCCGACGTTGAAAGAGAACGCGTACGCGTCGGCTAGCAATAAAACAAAACCCACGGTTGGGGTTGGGGGCAGGGTCCGGACCTTTGCCGTAACGCGATCTTCGTGCCGTGCGTCATGCGGCAGTCGCCCCTCGCGCCGGTCGGGCGGGTGGTGGGTAACATTGATGTTACACGTTGGGACTGCGTCCGCAAAACAACTCAAGTTGCATTCGTATTCTTGCTTTACTCTCAACTGCATGTGGCATGTGGCATGTGATCTACTTTTTAGTTTTTGTATGAAGCACATTTTTTAAAATGCATTCCATTTTATGTGATTGCTTTTTTCAACTCAGATTGAATATCATTTAAAACCAGCAAGTTTCTGGCCAAGGTAAATCGAGCATAATGCAATTTTTTCATTTAAAGTTTTTTTTATTATCAATTTTAATATTTTGGTGATTTTTATACCCTGAACCCATTAAAAATGGATAAAAAGGGATAAAAAGGCACAAGGAAGCATCTCCGACCCCATTAAGTATATTTGTTCACGGTCAACAGCCGAGTCGATATAGCCATGTCTGTCTGTCCGTCTGTCTGGATGGAACACGCGCATCTCAGAGACTATAAGAGTTATAGACTCAAATTAGGAATATAGGTTTTCGTATACCCGGCGCAGATAAAGTTTGATTATTTTTATCGATAACCGCCTCAGTTTCTGAAATATCGATTTCCGATGGCAATAAATGGCACAATTTTGGTAGAATCTTCTTATTAATATTTAATATACATATATATATAACATACATATATGCATATTAATGATCCACTGCCCAAATTTCATCAAGATCGGATAAGTAACACCCAAGTAATGGTGCCATAAGAGAAGAGTGCACTTGAAGACCTTCTCACATTTGGGTGCAAGATTTTTTAAAGTGAAATTTGCCAATAAAACTAGAATATATTTCACAACTGGGTTCAGGATATATCGTAGTCGAGGTCTCTCGACTACAGCATTCTTACTTGTTTCTTTTAGTTTCTTTGCCTAATTTACAATATTTATTAGTTGCTAGTTTTTGAGCATAAAAATATTTTGGTGCTGTTTGATTATTTTTAATTTAGCTAAGCAAGACTCCAATTTTTGTTATTATTATTATATATTGGAAACATTTTATATGAGGATCGTTGATATAGTTTTTACAGCATTTTTTACATTGTTTTTATTTTTTATGATTTTAATTCAAAAATTTAGAAATTTAAATTTAATTTTATTATTCTGTCGCATAAGATACTACACACAGTTTTATATTGTAATTGTTTGGTGATAGCTTTCGTAGTAATATCTAATCTTATTTTTCATATCTTCCCAAGTTAAGTGTTAACTTTTAAGTCATTCGTCTATTTTGTTGGGAAATAACTGGCATTCGGCCCAGCACCACTCAATTGCCACATCTATCATAGAGCACATTTTTCAGCCACTTGATAGCTGGCCGCAGCTCTGTTTGGAAACCCTTAACGCCAACCTTGTTAACGCTTCTTGCTGTCCAAGAAATGCATATTTAGTCAAGTGTTAATAATGTGGTTGCCTTCCCTGGGGCAATCTAACCCAAGCAGTCGCACCACCCAAAACACCCACACACATCTCCGATTTGTTTAGGGCGAAAGGTGCAAGCGTGCGTTAAAGCAAAAGAAAGTGAAAGAAACAGATACACACACACACTCACACACACACACTCACACACACACACTCACACACACATACACAAGGCAAACAAACAGTGCGGCAGACAAACAAAGCAGAGGGGCAGGCACAGGGGGGGAGGGGTTAAAAAAATAAAATAAAGCACGGGGAAACTTGCCTGCGTCCGTTTTGCTTGGGCCACGCTTCATATTTCGCTGACTTCCACTGGCGCCTGTGAGAAAAATAAATATACAAAAAAATTAAAATAAAAATAAAAATGAAGAAAAAAGGAGGGAAAAACAAGAGAAAATGCATAACTAAACAGACCAAATCTTACAAATAGAGTTCGAGTTTGGATTGGGGAGGGCTGCTGTTAATTTTGTTATTCAAAATGCTGTCTGAGATTCGCGACTTTTATTTATTTCCGCATTGCAGCGACCTTTTATATGTACACGCTTCCGTAGGGTATTTTCATTTTGTAGTGCAGTTTGCCATGCATTGAAGAAGACGTCGTCGACTCCATAAAGTTTATGTATTATTATAGTAGACCTCACGCAGATCTAGATAACTTCATTTGATTGATACTGATTATCTTTATCAACCAGCTCTTGTAGTATCTGAGATCGGCTTATACTCTGAGGATTCTCGTACACCACACAGTTATTTTAACTTCTATTTTTTTAAATCGATATAAATCGATTTGCGATAACAATACAGAACAGACTTGTAAAGATATATACTTTCAACTAATATATATTATTGATCAACTGTACAAATATTAAAATTAGCTGCTTAATGATAACTTGATTTTAACTTGCAGTAAATAATTTCTGAAATCATATTTTAAAATTTTATATATTCCGCAATGATAACAAAAGTTGAAGTATAAATATATTTAGGCTTAGACGGCTTTGATAACGCTGCTTTCTTTGCCAAGCAACGATTGAAATATATAGATTGAAAAAATAACAATCTTTTCTTAGTTCTGCATTCATTTTAAAAATTTGCTGCCATTCCATTAAACTTTTAACACTTGGGTGCAGGGCAACTGTGAGTCGAGCTCTCTCGACTTGCGCATTCTTTCTCCTTTTTATTTGTTTTTGGGGGCATCTTGGATGCCATTGTTAAGAACGAGTAACTGATGTGAGGATGGTTTTTAGGCTTAGGTCTGCATGTAGTTGATAATGAAGTTTTTTTTCTTCTTTTTTTTTTAATTTTGTGGGGCATAATTAGAATTGCGTATAGCTTGTAAACGTGCCCCAAGTCGAGTGCTAGTCTGTGTGGGTAATTTGCACACAATAACAAGAGAGTCGGAGTCAGTCAAAGCTCAGTGCTGTCAATGGCAATCTGGCAGATACTTTTTTCGGGCATGTCACGTAGTTTCAACCTCAATTGGCCAAAAAGTTATTGGCTAGGTGAGCTGACAGGCGGGCAGGCAGACAAACGGACAGACTGAGCGCACTCGCACGGAAATTTCAATGACAATGGCCAGTCCCGTAGCCGGAGTCAGCCAAGCGTGAGCCGAAAAGTATCTTATGGATAGCCGCAGGAGTGTTCCAGCGCCCTCCCCTCTGCTCCCTCTGCTGACACCACCCACTTAAAATTTATGTGTTAATTTCAAGACGGCCGCGACCCACCGATTTTTTGCTGTTGTTCTTTTTTTATTGCTTCGGACGGGGCAGCATTTTTCAAAAAACTTTCTTTTTAGGGGTTGCTGAGGGATCTGGTCCAGGTGCTGCCAGGGTCAGCACTTGGTGGTAATAAATGAGCTAATAATATGCGAAATGTGCTTTTGAGTGACCCTAAACAATGGACGAGGGGGTGAGGAGCGTGGGTGGTGTTGGTCTGAGCAGTTGGATGTGTTCTCTAGAAATTGCTGTGAAATTGAGTTAAAAAAAAGTTTCGACGGTCAGCTGAAAAATGCGCAAAAGTGTCGAAAATTCCGTTGCTGACATGAAAAGATTTCTTTATAATTAATTTCTGTTCGCATATTTTTTTTTACCTGTCCACAAAACATGTGACGCGGTGCAAAATTAATTACGTTAATACCTATGGTCAGCATATTTTTTGTTTTTCCTTTTTCTTATTTTTTGGTTGGTTAAAAAAAGGCAATGGCAAATAGCAATTAACAGGCGGCTTATAGAGGAATTTTGAAAGTAACACGAATGTAATTCGACGAAATTTGTTTACTCTTACTAAATGGTACGAGCAAGCAAGAATGGGGGCAGGACCTGAACCGTATTGCGGCATAGGAAGACACCCAATACGGCTGCAACTCAGAAACGAAGAAAGACAGAGGCGAAAACGGAGCTGGGCAGAGGCACCACGACTCCGACAAGCCAGAAGTCTTTTAGGTGGCCATAATCAAAAACGATTTCAGCAAGTAATATCCATGGGGAAGAACAGGCTTAGGATACTCACCGGTCTATTGACAGGACACTTTAGACTGAGAAGTCACCTAACCAAATTAGGTATTTATATGCAGGTTTTGTGCAAGCGAGGAGGAATCCTCATTGCACATCCTAGCAGAATGCGTCACCTTAACTACGAAAAGGTGCAGCATCCTATGGAAGCATGTCATGAAGTCCAAGCACATAGAAGCCCTCAACCCAACAAAGTTTCTAGTAGCTGGGGTTGATGGAAGAGCTGTAGGCTCAGAAGGGGGCACAAAAGACCTTATAGGTCGCAGTGCTGGTTTCCCAGTTATAATAATAATACTTAAAGGTAGTTTTAAGAGCTGTACAAACTGGCTGGACATTAATTTAATTTT
The DNA here is from genome assembly GCA_035044105.1 of Drosophila nr. perissopoda 5 BK-2023a. Lineage (NCBI taxonomy): Eukaryota > Metazoa > Arthropoda > Insecta > Diptera > Drosophilidae > Drosophila > Drosophila nr. perissopoda 5 BK-2023a. Next base: position 145,543 of record JAWNMK010000250.1, read on the forward strand.
TTACAATTAATAATTTGATTTTAAATTATTTAAACGTTGGGCTTTGTTATAGATAAGATTAGGCATGTTAAGTTTTGCAAGGCGCAATTTATTTACTTTCATATAAAATAATAGCAGATTTCAGGCAGTTATTTCTAATTTGATTTTGCGTATTGTTCAGATACTTCGTCAACGTTTAACACAAATTTGGATAGATCCTACCACAAAACTCCATTTGGTCAATGATCAATTCAAAGAGTCCTTGCCGAACTTCAACTTTGTTCTTTTTCTTTGGTGGCAGAAATTGTTTTCTTGGCCTTCTAGCGACTTGTTGTAAACACAGGAGACGTCCGCCTAAAGTTTCAACAGTTGATGCCACAAGTGTTATATATGCTAAATGAGTTAATAAAAAGTTAGATTAAAAAATTAGATATTATAAAGAAAGTCGAATTTTCTTAGCTAGTAATTTATTTTGTTTTAATGGCTGACAAACGTGATGACAATATTCAGAGATCCTCCACAAAGTAAAGAGCAACGTTAGACATTTATGACTGCTACAATGTGGCAGGCCAGGGGGCAAATAGCAGCAGCAGTAGCAACGACAATAAAAGCCACAAACAAGCTCAATGCCAAAGTGTTGACGAGTTACGAGTTTTGGTAGCAACCCATACAAAAAAAAATACCTGTAGTGGCATGTTGCAAATTCCAATCAATTTTGTGTTGCTTCTAGTAGGTGAGGAAGATGTTCACTAATTTGTCGAAAAAATTGAGTAGACATGCATATCCGCAACGGACAACGGATATGGTCAAGATGCAAAGGCAGCAGCAGACTTGGTGTCCATTCAGGCTATCAATTAGAGTTTTTTTTGCTCATTGAAAATTGCTCTTTGTGGCTTTGTCTTAGCATGTTTGGTTAACAAGATGGAGCTGACGGAGCTGCAGGCCATGGCCAAGGACAACGTCATTGAGACAAGCTTGCAGCAAACAAACAAACAAACAGACGACGACAACAACAAAAGTTGTCCAGGAGTCGCTTTCTGTTGTTTTTGGCAACATTTGCGGCCTAATGGAATTTGGCGCTGCCTAACTGCCAAAAACAAGAAGGCAAAAAAACTGGCCAAGCAGCTGGGGTAGTTCCTTGCTACATGTGGCACATGAGTTGCTGAGCTGCTGTCCCGAATTGAAAATCGAAGTTAATATGCGCTGCAGACTGTGAAACAAATCATTTTCAAGTTGTTATGCGATATCGACACGTTTTTGCCATTTTATATTTATTATGAGTATTTTCGACTTTTTCTTGTTTGGTTTTTCTTTTCTTTTTTCTCTTTTCAGCAGCTGTGGCAGCACATACGAAAAATGTGTGGGGCACCAACTTGCCATGCGAGCCTTGGGCTTGTCATAAAAGCTAATAATTTCAGAATATTTCATGTGTGTTTAGAGATATAGGGTGAGAATGAGCTTGGAAATGGGAAATGGGGTTTTGAAATGAGTGAAGGAGCAACTGGAGATAGTTTTTAAATATTTGAATTGTTGCTTGGAAAAGAAAGCACAGTTGTCAAAGCATTCAAACTTGTCATCACTTAGCATAGGTGAGATTTTCTCAAATTATTATTTCGCAAATTAAAATTAATTTTCACTCTAGAATAGATTATTAAATGCTCGAATCGAGACAGGTGAATTCAGCTGTTAGATACATTCAAACCTTGCCGATTATACTTTGTTCAATTTACTTTGTTTCTTAGTCGATTTTAATGAAATTGTACAGTTGATAAATAACATATCGGGGTATATTAAATAACAATTTAGATCGCTTTATTTAAATAATTTTTATAAATCTCTATAAAGTTTCTATCATGCCAAGATCGACTCGGCTTCCTTATGTAACATTCACATTTCTTTAGATTTAGATCTTAAACTTTCTGAATATTAATGCCTTGCTTATAAGAAAACTAAGCCCAATTTGAGACATCATTTGTGCAACACACTCAACGATGCTGCAATATCCACATCAAATAGCTCATTCAGCAGGCAAGCAGGGTGCAAACAAGATGCTCAAGTGTATGCAAAACAGGACAAAGTCAAAAAAAAAGAGAAATGCGTTATGGCAAGCTATTTCAGCAGGACGCGTGTCTTATACCGCATAAAGTGGCATATACAACACATTATGCTTATGCGACAGGCGGCCAGGCTGATGAGATGCCACGACCTGCCCCGGCCCGAGTTTCTGGGCGATGGCAGCCCATAAAATTAGCAAAGCACGTGAGGCAAAAGCCAGCACTGTGCTTGATAGCCTGCCTCATTATCATAACATTTTCTGCGAACGTTGGCAGTTTGTGGAATTTCGCTTTGGACAGGGTATCTAATGTACATAGAGACGATGTCCTCATAGCATGCTCCTGTTGTGTATATGTTTTTTATATGTGTATGTGCGTAAAAAGTTGAACTTTATGTTTTATGATGTGCAATTTGCTTAGCTGTCCACAAAAAAAAAAATCTACATAACTTAGAAAAAGCTGACAAAAAAAAAATAATACAAATAAAATAAAAACAATAATATAATAATCCATTTAATTTAACACTTAAAAATTGACGAAAAGAAATATCAAAAAATATTCCATTTAATGTAAATAAATTGATAAATAACTATTAATATTGTTTTTACTTGAAATGCCATCTCAGTTATATTGAAACAAAGATTTGAATATTTTTTTGATGTATCCTTCGGAGGTATCATAGTATATTGGATTCGTGCAACGTCTGTCATGCTGTCTGTCCGTCCTTATGAACGCAACTTTTTTCGACACCCTTAGAGAACACATATTGGTCCATGCCCGGGACAAAGTGTAAAAATTTGAGTGCTACGTCCACTAGGGGGCTAGGAAATCGATAAAATCGGTAATTGCAAATCTATAAAGACACATATCTCCCACAATTATGAGTCTACAGTCGCCAAATTTGATTGGCAGATTGTTGGCGATGTTCTTCAAAGATTAAGATTAAGATTAAGAGCCGATAACAAATTTTTCCGAAATGTAAGTCGATAAATCCGCAAATCTCCTACAATTAAAGATAGAGTCGCCAAACTTGGTAGGTAACATGCTGGTAACCTTCTTCAAAAATCGGCATATACATTGTCATACCACGCCCACACCCACCGCCCTAGGAACAAGAAATGTGAAATGCGCATATTCTCCACAATTTGTAGTCTAGAGTTACCAAATTTTGAAAGTATGTTACTGATAACTCCCCTAAGAGATCGAAAAAAAGTGGGACCACGCCCCTCCAGCCCCCAAAGACGATAAAAGCCTATAATGTCCCTATTACTAGGAACTTTCTCTATAATTATATTTCAGCTACGCCTACCAATGCCCCAAAATTTCCAAAAGCACATATCTTCCATAATTTAAGAGCTATAGTTCACTTGGCAGGAAGGTTACTAGCACACTATTCCAATCATTTTTTCAGCCACACCCACTCCCGCCTTCAAAATTTACAAAAGCCTACATTTGCCGCAATTTGAAAGGCAAACTTGGACAGTATTTCTTGGCTACGCCCATACTGTTCATTGCTAACGGTTTTCAGCCGGTATTTCTTTTGGGATCAGAGTATTTCGCAGTCGGTTACGCCCGACAACATTCTACCTTGATAAGTAATGAAAGCTGACTTGTTTAAAACTTGGACATTGTATGAAATCAAAAATAAACATGCATTTCCAAAATTTACAATATTTCTACAAGGAGCTGAGAACGGCGATTTTACATGAATTAGTGTTAATGGAGCTACGCTCGTGTGAAACTGAAGTGACCCCTATCGAAAGTGATTTTTTTTTTTATATATTTGTGGAAATTCTCATTCATGCGTAGGAAGAACCCAACACTACAAATTAAAAAAATTAAAAAAAAACAATAAAATAACAACTTTGTATTAACCATGTAGTAGACTATAGGAAACAATAACAGGAATTGTATTATTTCATTATACATTGGAATTGTTTTTTATTTTTTAGTTATTATGGGATTAACATAAACTGAAATATTATTTATATTTGTACTGTTTGTGAGTACTCAGTTTGAGAATAATACATCTTCAAATACTATTTAGGATACCGAAAGTTATATAAGGATCGTGATTTTGAAAAATTTTGAATTATCGTTTAAGTTAAATAATTTATTGTTTTAAATAAAGGTAAAGTTTTTGTCAATTTTATATTAATTAAACAGAATATTAAATAATAAGCTAAGTGGCTTCTGTGCCTAGCCAGTGCAAAAATTGAAGGCAGCTAAACAAATTATACTGTGAATATTCTGATTGACTCTCAATTCTTCTCAATTATATCTCTGCGAAATTCGATTAAATGCACTTGATTTTTTTTTTCATTCCAGTCGCTTTATAAGCATTTCTACTTATCATATTTTAAATTAATAAGTACACTTGATTATCCCATTCAAAGAAATTCTATACGACCTAATTTCTTGTCCGAAGGCTGGAAAGTGACTGCCTTTAATCGAATTTCGCATCCAAACTAGCTCAAAAACACAAATATGCAAAAATCTTGGAAAACTAACAGTACTTTCATTCCAATGCATCATAACAGTGTAAAAAGAAGCAGTGTAAAAACAAGGTCCCGTTAGGCTTGGTACAGTTTCTAGCACAGTTTCTAGCACACGAGTGCCATTAAAGGAATTTCGCGAAGTGTATATAGAATGAATATAAATTTGAATTTATAGTGGTAGCTCACCAGTGGTTTTGATTTGGTCCGCCTGCATGATGATGACGATGTTGTTGTTGTTGTTGGTGTTGTTGTTGTTGTTGGTGTTGTTGTTGTTGTTGCTCCTGATGCTGATGTTGACCACCTGTATGACATATTTTGGGCTCGAAAGACATAACAGGAGCATCATCGGGAACCGAGCATGAAGCCGACAACGCTTCGGTGCCGGCAGTTGTTATTGTCGATGATGATGTTGTTGTTGGTGTTGTTGTTGTTGCCGCTGTGTTTGCGTCTGTTGTTGTTTCAATGGCAGCCGCAGCGACAGATGGCAGCGTTTCCCGACGTTCCTTCATGTCAAAACTTAACAATATATTTGTGCATGTACGCTATGAACTTAATTCAATATTAAGGCACATTTCCTGAGTGATTTTGACAACTAATTTCAAGTTGCGCGACATTTTTGTACTTGTTGTTGTTCTTTGAAACCGTCGATGAGTGCATCAAAGATTAAACAGTTGCACTTGCATCATGTCCAATCGGTTATTGCTCATAGAATTGTTATCACTTATATTGGTAGCAAAAATATGCGTAAACGCTTAAAAACTAGGCACTATAAAACTTTTACTTTTCTTATGTCTGCAAGAGTTCTCGGTCGAACAGCTGTTGCAGAGTTGCTTCCCTGCGACAGTGCTGCCACCTCATGTGGAAAGTAAGCGCGCCAAAGTACAGATTTCAAATGCAGACTGTGAGCAATCAATATTGTAGCATGTTTTTTGAGTTTATGCAAATGCTGCTTGCTTATTTCTTGTCCCTTGAGATTTTCGTTTGTTTTATCGTTTTGTTTTGTCGCAACCTTTATTTACACTGGCAAAATCGTTACGGCTGCTGGCGTTGATTTTTCATTTGCTACCGTTGTAGTTGTTGTTCATTGGGTGGGTGGGTGTAACGCACTTTGAAATTTCCATAATTATATGCATCAGATGGCAGGTGGCTGGAGCGAATGCTGAAGACGTTGAGCACAATGAAAGCGCAAAACAATAATACAAAGAAAACCAAACAATACAATAACAAGAAAAATGGCACAAATGTGTATTTTTGTAATATTTTTGTTTTTTGTGGCAGACTAAACCTGCTCAAAAGTGTAAATATTGACAGTTCTTAAAAGCGAATAAATAATAAAGAGAAAATGCAACAGAACAGAAAACAAAATGCGTAAATTAGTTTCTTTTGTGTATTAAGGGTGCTTCTGGGTTGATTTTGTGGGTTGTTTCATTCCAGAACGTTCCTACGGCAAACGGCGCTCAACACCACTGCGGAACGACATGCGTTTTGGACAGGCTGCGATCATCAGGGGATGTAGCTCAGATGGTAGAGCGCTCGCTTAGCATGTGAGAGGTACGGGGATCGATGCCCCGCATCTCCATTAAACAATTTTTTTTTATATCCTTATATAATATTTTTCAAATATATAGAATCGTATTGTCAATTGTATGTAAAATTATCGAAATATTAAAAAGATATGAATATATATTGTATCGATTCTTATGGAGTCGAATATGTGCTGAAACATTTGCAGATTACATCGAACTGAGAACGTGCGAAACGCGACATGAGTATAAAGTTAATTTATTTGTATAAGAAATTGATATACTAAAACTACGCAAAAAGTATAATTATCCTCTTCTGGAGATGCGGGGCATTGATCCCCGTACCTCTCACATGCTAAGCGAGCGCTCTACCATCTGAGCTACATCCCCGTTGTAACGAAATGCACTTTTGCACAGTATAAATGTTAAAAATCCAACTCTACGGTTATAAAAATAGATTGACATGCATTAAATTCCAAGAAACGACCATGGTCAGCATTTGTCCAAGTTAACGAAAAAAAAATTGATGTTATTGGTGTATTCGAATGTAAAATGCCCTCTCTGAGATACGACAGATGCCCGAGAAGGTAATGTGAGCTTTACTTAGTGATCGCTTAAGATTTTACAGATGGACTCAACGGTTTGCTTTAAATTCAGCTTATACATCGATTGTCGCTAAGATCAATACCTCATAATTGTGAAAATATGAAGAATTGTTAAAAACAATTTAAATTATTTCGACTTCGTTTTCATGGAAGAGTATAAAAACACATTGGTCACGTATTTTATTGGCAAAACAACATTCCAAGGTTATTTATATATGCCCCCCCAGGGCTTAATTATATATGATCAAACGTTTTTATCATGCAAGATATATAAACAAAGTAGTTTTTTGTCCAAGTGGGCCAGTTTATTAAGCTACAGAGCAATGGAATCTACAACAAAACAAAAAACTGGTTTGAATTCAACTTTTCAATCCATGACAGGGGTAAGACATATTATAATAGATATACAGAGATATTGTGGAGTACAGGAAATATTGCTCGAACAAAAAATAATAAGCAAAATAGTACTATGGGCTCAACCGGGATTTGAACCCGGGACCTCTCGCACCCAAAGCGAGAATCATACCCCTAGACCATTGAGCCTCATGCATTAACGGCAGCCAAGTACTCCTTAAAAGTAAACAATATAGTCTAAAATACCCGAAATAGCCGAAAAACCCAAAATACCTATTTATTATGCAGCCAACCAGTTTTAGGTTTTTAAAGTTTTTCAAATTCAAGGCCATATGCATTAAAGAATGCATAAATCAGTGCATGGTGTTTGGTTGCATTCAAATGAGACTATTTTTCCAGTGTATTCCAACTGGGGATGTAGCTCAGATGGTAGAGCGCTCGCTTAGCATGTGAGAGGTACGGGGATCGATGCCCCGCATCTCCAACCACAAATTCATAGTCCGTCGGTGTTTGACTTTTTTGTTTAATTATTTTCCTTTTTTGTGTAATTAACTGCGGCTGTGCACATAATTTTCAGTTGAATGCACTCGAAATGGACGGCAATTATTTGCATTATCGTTTTGTGGCCGACCACTAAGTGAATGAATAGCCCCAGGGGTGGAAAATTCCCTGAAGGTAGCCTTGGAATCAGACCAAAGGATAATGGCAAGCGAGATATGAGATAAGAGAAATTTTTTTTTAAAACTAAAATTACCTATTAATTTCGATAAGAACTTGTAAAAAAGCTGTCCGTAAATCACATAATAATAATAATACCAATAATAATTAATCTAAAACAATATAAGAAAAAGTTTTCCTAATCTTCAAAGATAAAAAGAAAGTATTAAAATAAAGATTAAGAATTTTTACTAACCTCAAAAATACTCAAGATTTTGAAGATAGTATACAGAAAAATATATTAATTTGATTCTCACTACGAATATGTCAATCAAAATTCTGCTATTGTCTTAGAACTGCATTCCTTATAGATATTGAGACACATCCGTACACACATCTTTAAACCCACTGCCATTAAACTAATGGAGAACACCCGAGCCCCGCTTAGCATTCAGAGTTCGCAACCTGTTCAAATATTTAATTATTCATAACTTTAAACAATCACGGCGACGTCAGCGTCATGCCATATAACCCGCAGGGCTACCCGAGATTTACCCCCATACCACCCCTTGCCCAAAATGCCGTTTACGTCTCAACAAACACAACAACACACAATACAAGGGATACGTCCACCAAACCAACACCAATCTGTTCTGCGTCCTTGCGCTGCTGCTGTTGTTGGTAATAACATTGTCGTAAAATCATGTTTGGCTTATCGTTATCCCAGTTGGGGAGTTGAGGCCAGGACGCGGCAACCCAGGATGCCCAGGATGCCCAGGATGCGTGGAGTATGCGAGTCGAGCGCGCGCTGCATTTAAATGCCGCTGAAAATGGCGTGAATTATAGTAGCGTAGGTTAAATGCCGTTAGACAGCCACATAAACTACAACAACAACAACACCAACAAATGGAACCCTTTCGCTGCCTGACAGGACTCCCTGTTTTTGGATAGATTTCAAAAATGTTGCATACTCTGGCAAAGTTTTTGCCTGTCGTCTGCTTTTAATTTTTGTAAAATTATTTGCATTCGTATACGCTGACTGACAAACAAAAGTTTACTACTTGCCACAGCACTCCTGCTCCTCCTGTCCTCCTTCTTTTGGTCCTTGTCCGCCTGTTTTCTTGTAATTATCGCTTTTGTTTGTTAGTTGAACTTTTGCCAGGTCTGTTGCCCGGCGGCCAACATACGAAATTAGCGCGGCAAAATTACTAAACAATATTTGCTAGCAGTTACCTCCTCAAGACGTTCTCATATTCTCGCTTGCCACACAAATCTGCGGCAACATATTGTCCTTGGCTTTGTCGTAATTTTCTAATTGGCTCCAGTTGCTGCCAAGTTTTCTCGCCAGCCAGCCAACCAACCAGCCAGCAGGATTTGTGCCTAGTTTCGGCTGCTAATTCAATTTTAATGCTTGATTTCATATTAATTGAAAAATAAATTTCCCCAACTGAAGGGTTGCATTTGATTGTAACAAGTTAAGAAAGTTTCAAGATGCTTTTCTCATACATTTTATGTCAAAATTAATACTTAAATAAAAGGAAAACAGGATTTATCTAAAATTTAAATATATAAGAGTAGAACTGCAAATATTTAAATGGCTGAATATAAACATATTTTAATTGTTAGGTTAGTGGATTTAGCAGACAGGCTTAAGTTTAATTATTTCTAGTATGTCTAATAAATATCATGTTAGATTATTCTGTTCGATACAGCTACAGTCTAGTTACAGATACGGACGGGCTTGGTTAATGATCCTGTTCTAGAAAATATATAATTTGTTGGTTTCGAGAGGTCACTTCTGAAGCAGTACAAACATCTCCACAAAATGTTACAATCGTGTGATACCACAAAAACAATTACTTGTCAATATTTTCAACATATGCTCTACCATTTTTTTTCATAAAGTGACAAATGGGAACCCAAAGCAATATTAAGAAATTTTATTCTTAAATATTACAACTTGTGGTTTATTTATTCAGAACTTTTCAAACCGGTCCGTTTCATCCGAGTTAAACTACGCGATTCAAGCGACTAAAAGCGACTGCTTCGAACTACATGCAAGTAGATGAAACAGACCATCGAAGAAGGTCATGATCATAAGGAACTTACAATTAACGTTGCTCGCAGGCAACAACATATTAAGAAGGTCATGATCATAAGGAACTTACAATTAACGTTGCTCGCAGGCAACAACAGATTAAGACTACGAAACGGGAATGCAAGACATCTGCGGTGTACATAAATTCAATTATTTTCAACATTAAACATTGCAAAATGGTTCATAATATAAAATAAAGTTGTTGTTTCTATATTTACTGAGTTATATATCTTTGTTGGGGGAAATCAATTTTAATTGGTTTCAATATTTGTTAAGGCATAAAATATAATTTATGGCTTAAAAAGCTACTGAATCTCCTTTTGCTTGTATTTAAAACTCGATAACTAGTTATTGAAATACGTTTGAATTTTAACGGCAACAATTAATATCGCTACGTCGATTAATATTATTGCTATGGTCACACATGTATCGTGTTTAGCTTTATGTATTCTATAATTCAGTTGCTGTAAATCCTTCACAATTTAAAGACGCAGTTGGCGCGAAATAAATCCACAAAGACAAAATCAACACTAGTAATAATAATTGAATAATTTAAAATGTTAATAATATTTGAAAATTCAACGTTTTGTGTATGCTTTGAAAAAAGCTTGGAACTTAAGAGATTAAAAACCTGATTAAAAAGCACTGCAACACACTCAAACTGAGTTGGCACTGCCATTATGGCCAATCCTTGAGCCCCAAGCCTTTTCAGCAATAATTTGTTGTGTGGCCAACGTTTATTAAACTAATAATTTACATGGACACACATTGTCGTTAAAAACAATTTCGTGTGGCTGGCACAGTAAAACCTCAGAGATTTATAAGCTGCTGGCAGTCAAAGGAAAACTTCCAAGTCCTCCCCACCAAAAACCTAGTCATAAACATATTTGGAGCGATAAAAAGGTCAGCACCCCGCACCCCTCATCCCCTCTGCGGCAAATGAGCGTTGTGCTCCATGCCCTGTAAGTAAACTTATTGAATGTCTTAAGTTTTTTACATCTCTTCTGCCTTCTGCTTGTTTTCATTTCATTTTTATGACAACGTTTAGACATTTTTGTATATATTTTTTGGCAGGCACTGTTTGCCTTTTCCTTTGGCTGCGTTTTGGCCACATTTAGCGTGCTCCCCACATCCGTATTGACATTTGATCTTTATGGGTGGCTACCCCCTCTGTCCCCCCAATGTGGGCACTCGTGTGTTGACTGTGCGTCGCTTTGTTTGTCTGCAGGCATCTTTTTATGAGTCGAGTGTGTTTGCCTTTTGGCTTTGTGCATGCCATAAAGAAAGCACAAAAAATGGAATACAAGTCTTAGAAATCAAACTTATGAGGTCATCTGTTATGAACGCGCTGAAAGCGCTCAACTGGCTTAAAAAGTCTTTAAGCAAATAGAACTCTGGGTTTTCCCTTCTGTATGCTCAGCTTGTGTCTTTTGGTGACAATCGAATTTCGCCTTGTTCGCCTTGCGAACTTTTCTGATTTCGTTGGGAAAAAAAAAAGATTTTAAAGATATTGGAGTAGTTTCATAAGAGTGTAAATTTCTAAAGCAAAACTAAGACCAGCTAGTTTTTTCTTTCTTAGTAAGCACTTAAGTCTGTTTTTATATTTGGTATAACTATATATATTTTTATGGGATTTTAAATTAATTTTAATGGCAAGCTTTGGAGAGCGTAAATTCAATGCCATATACTTTTATACCATGAACACCTAATTTTTGTTTTACTATATCCTAACTATGTATTCAATATACTTCCTGACAATATATATATGCTACAATATATACAATACACCTATTGTGGTCGTGCAATAATTAACTTATTTTTTCAGAAATTAAAATAGAACCTGTTTTAATACTATTAAAAAATGAATGAGAAAACACTTATCAATAGAATTTAATATTCTTATATAAATGCATGATCATCTACTATGACTTCTTAATCAACCAATTCGTTTAACACAGGAAAGTAACTTTGTTCCCAGAAACTAAAAAGAAACATTAAAGTATACTCTGTATATAATTGTGATAATAATAAGCACTGATTAAAGTACTTCTGCTGTTATTACCTCCATTTCAGCCACTTACTTCTGACACAAAGGTTTACAAACATGTTTTGCTTAACAGAACTAAATAGTTGCATACCGAAAACTCTGCTCAAAAACCCAAACACACAGAAAACGTCTTAATCAAATCAGAGCTGCTAAATGGCTAAAGATACCCTCATAAATATGTCAATTAATGGCACGCCCAGGCAGAGACTGCTCCTGCTGCTCCTGCTCCTGCTGCTGCTGGTGCTGCTGGTGCTGGTCTCTTTCTTATCTCAATGAAGACATAAGCGCCGTGATATCAATTTATGTCAACGTAAATGGGACTGATTGTGAAGCTGTGGGTCTGCTTGTCGTTTAATATATGCGCAACCACTTGACTGCCCCTGGAACATGTGTCAGCGAATCTTAAGTGGAGCTTATGAAACTATTAAAAGGCACAGACAAGAATGCCACACATGTCCTTGTCTAGTGTCCCTTACAACGACAACAACAACCAACTGGCAAACAAACAACAAGATTGTCCACACACACACACACACACACAGATGCTGCTGGAGCGGGGGTAATTAGTTTACTACACGCTCGAGGCGTGCCTGATGCTTCATCCCCTAAAAACACTCCCCCTTGCCGTTATGAATAATTCAGAGTCTATGGGCAAAAACTTTGACCAGCTGGCTAAAGGTTGAGACTAACCACAAGACCACAAGTTGAAGAAGCTGCCGCACAGATTTCCGCCGTCTCATAATCATTGTGGAGTTCTTAAACGCAGATTACTCATACGCACGGTTGCCGGCAAGCCAAGCATCCATTATTTAGCTGCAAAGTCTGACAGCTGAATGAAGAGAGGAATGCTGCTAATGTTAATTGCCTTTGTACCGCAACATTTGCATAATTTTCTTTAAACAATAAAAATCTAATTTGGCTCTTTCGCATGCTCTCCCGTCACTTACATATAATTTCTTGTTAAATTCATAATTGTTAATTTTGTTGTGGCAGCTTTTGAGTTGGTTTTTCTTTGCCCGCTGCGCTGTGGGCTTAACTTTAATTAAGAGACAAGTTCATTTTCTGGCTACGACGCGATTTCCAGGGCTGTTTGGCATTCAACATAAGGGTGCAAGGGCGCCAAAGGAGTTGCTGCGTTGGTCAGCAGCATAACAATGAAGTGAAAGACCAAGCGGGATTAGTAATAATATTATAAAGATATCATTATGTTTTAGTTGTCTGCTTGAATACAAATAAAAAGTATTTTTATACCCTCAACGAAATATTTTATAAATGAAAATACATGTATTTTGTACAGAAGGATATTTAGTTCCACGTTCTGAGAAAAATTGAATCTCGCCTTCAAATATCTAACAAAAATTTATAAATTAGGTATATGAGCTACAATTGCATTCATATATATTAATATATGTAAATGGGTGATACACGTATAGTGTGTAGTCAACACGATGAGACGACGTTTAGAATCGAACTGCCTACCCTTTATTTATATAAAATGATTCAACCTAAGTACATATATAATATTAGACGGCAGACGGTTGAAAATAACGGCGAACGTGTGGAGGAAGCGGATGGATAACGGCAACTGTCGCGACGCCAGCTGCCGGCAAAGGCGACCGCATTGGTCTCTCATCGAGTGCGGCCGTTTGTAAGGCGACCGCTGTCTCACTCCGTCGAGTGCAGCGGCTAATCAGCAGCTCTCATGTTCATACTTGAACAATATAACTTCCAATTACTTCAGATTTTTATGTTTTCTATATAGTTGGTGATATTAATCACAATCTATTTATTTAATGTCAACTAAAGTCATTCGACACAAGTAATACAAAAAGTAAAAAACTTGAATTAAATCAAGTTTTAAATAAAATTTAAGATTGTGTATGTAAATTAAAAAATAAGAAATACTTATAAGATTTCAGGGGGTATTTAAATGCATAATGGTCCAAAAATTGTGGTGAATTGGGAAAAAACCCAGAAAAAACACATTCAGACCAAAAAAAATAATTAGTATGAATTAGTTAAGCCCCATTGCAAGTGCATGCGAAAAAGTTCTTCTGAAGAGAAGACGTTTAAAATTGAGTTCCTAATTATAGAAATGGAGTACTCTGAATTGATTGCATTATTGTAATCTTTACAGAGAAGTCGAAACGGTTCATTTAAGGCATAATTAATAAAACAAGATTAAGAGAAAGTGGGAAAAGTGACGAGACTGTTTAGAGGGAACAGAAAAACATATTTGGCTCATCAAAGCAGCTGAATCGATTTGACCATTTAGTAAATTAACTACAACAATAATACCTATCACAACACGACGATTACTTAAGGAGGTTAGTTTTATAAGGCAGTTTAATAAGCAGTCTATTGGTGTATGGAGGCAGTACATCCTAGTCATGGGGACTAACAGCAAAAAGTAGGAAACTCTTCTGCACAGATTCCAATCTACTTTGATGAATATGATTTTGCGGAGACCACACACAAGATCCATATTCCAGAATTGGACTTACAACAGAAGTGAAAAGTATCCTTAATGTATAAGGGTAATCAAACCCCTTGAACTTGAAAGGCTTTGTTCGCAGTTTATTATCGAATGATAAAGAAGTAAACCTAAATCTTTTACTTCATTTAGTCAATCTTCATTCAGTATAACTAACAACATGAGGATATATGCGATAACATTTGAATACGACAAAATCAATTAAGATTATAAGAATTATTAAATCATAGCACATGTGAGAACTTTTTACTTAAACCTTGCCCAATTTAAATAGGACTACATTTTCTCACCCAACACTTAAAATTAATGGCTTACTATTTGCACAACAGCTGCACAACATTTGGTTATTCTGCTACCAAATTTGGCAACTCGAAAAAAGAGAAGAAAAAACATTTGGGCCTTCATTTTGTGTAGCTCCATTTGCCCCACAACATGAGAGAACATCAGCAATGCGAATGTTGGTAAACACAAACCTTTTGTAACTCACTCGCGACAGTTTTCAGTTGCCCCCGAGTTGAGTTGCCACATCTATTGTCGTACCGTTGTGACATATGAGTCGAATATGTTGCAAATTCAATATTTGCCAACAATTTTGCAGCATTTCTTTTTTATATTTTTTTTGGCAACAGTTTTTTTTTTGTGATTTTTTGGGCATGTCCGAAACGGCAGTTGTAACAAGCAAACAGCAACAACAACAATGGCAAAAATGTGTAAAGCAAATAAAAGTTAAAAGCATTTGATGCACCACACAGATGACAGCCATAAGAAACAATCCATGCAGCGGATTCAAAATGAATTTTGTTTACCCTTTTTAAATAGCAAATGAGAAAAGTTGTCGCAAGCTACTCATGTTGCCAAAAATAACACAAACTTAATTGGCATTACTAGACTGAATCGTGGAACTGACTGTTTCAATATTAGTAAAAACTCGCTTGGCTTCCTGGCGGGAAATTGTAGCATGCTTTGAAAATGAAGAATTAACAGTCTCCAGAACACAATCTGCAAGATTACCCGGCAGTAAGCAGATTGAGACACTCTCAACTAGGGACACTAGAAAAATGAGAGATCTGAGGCGCAGTACAATTATAGATCTTTTTAATATGATGTGGATTGATCATAGACTTTGACTCATTTATCAGGGAGATACACAATAGACGTTGAAAGTCATAGTCTCTTCTGCAATAATAATAATAACAAAGTAAATAAAGTGGCACTCAAAACTAAATTATCTTTCCTTCTAAAGCACGTCCGTTCTCGATCGACATCGATATCAATGTTAAGTAAATATTTGCATGTTAGATTACAGATGTTATGTTACATTTTCTAGCTACATCACTAATACCCAGCTACAATAAGATTTACATCGATATCAATGTTAAGTAAATATTTGCATGTTAGATTACAGATGTTATGTTACAGTCTTAGAACCACAACACCATTAGCCGCTAAAATAAGAATTTACAGCGATATCAATGTTAAGTACAAGTTGTATGTTAGATAACAGAGTCATGTTAAAGTTTTACAACTACATCACCAGTAACCCTGCTACAATAAGATTTGGTATATATTTATGTTCGTATAGATCTTAAATTAAACATATTACAAAATATACACTAAGTACATTTTACTATCTACTATGAGTTATGGCAAATCTGCATAGAAAGTTAATATACCCATTCACTTAGGAATGGAATTTTGCACAGTTTGATAAGTAAATGTGTTGCCTGCTTTTGTTAGGTGTGGGTGGCAACGGTGGTGCCACATTTCCTGTCTCATTTGGTTGAACTGGCCGCAGGGCAACTCTGCAACTGACCGCCTGGGTTGTTGCTTCCCCAGTCCATCTGTCCATCTGTCCGTCTGTCCATCGGTTTTTCGCCTGTTCGCCTGTCCGCCTGTTAACGTGTGCTTTGTTTAACGAATCGTGCAAATGCGGGTGGGCGATGAGCAGTTTATTTTTCACATTTTTGTGCATTTATTTGATTGCGTCGAGTATTTTATTTTTCAATAAACAGCAACAGGAACGAAAACAACACGAAACAAACGAAATAAACGAAACTGGCGCCGCTCATTAAATTTTGATTGTTTCTTGGTCATAAAAATCACAGCAAAAGTTTTAACTGTGCACAAGTCGCGACGAGCAACAACAACAACAACAACAACAACAACGACAACAACAACAGCAAAAACAAACAACAAATTATGTTGATGGCTACATAATAGCCAGAATCATGCTTCTGGCCAGAAGCAAGTTTCCCCTTGAAACTTTGGCGTCTAAATAGCAGAAAAACTGACTTCTCTGACTGGCTGAAATCGCTTTAGGCATTTCGCAAAAATGATGATAATTAGCCGAAAAAGCGCCAGCGAGCAACCAAAAAAGTAAAAGTCAAATCAAAAATCAGAAACTAAACAAAAGTGCCAAGGAAATTGCCTCAACACCGCAGTGAGGGGGGAGTGTCAGTCATGTCCCAATGTGAAAATTAACTTGTAAACGCTTACAGCCGCCCCATTGGGGATTGGCGGGGCAGCAGCAAGATACTGAACACAAACACCTACCGTGACCAGGAGGCGTCTCCGGGGATTCGCGACTCGCGACTAACGATTTACAATCAAGCGAAGCGCCAGAGCTCAAAATAAAAACTTTTGCATTTTATTTCGACTTTTGATATTTGCGCAGATTTCTTGTTCGCTACTTTCGAGTGCGATTAAATTTGTTTTAATGGTCTTTGTGCTGCGGGTGAGGCGGGTGTCTCCACAGTGTGGGCGCAACACTTAAAGTTTGTTTTTTAATAGCCGCAGTTTTGGTTAAGTTCTGCGGTCGCTGCGGCTTCCTAATTGCTGCCACAACAAACAACAAACAATTGAAGCACTTTAAAGCCAACGGAAAATTGCCTGCGAAAAGGATTTTTGGTAAATCGAAGAATGTTTCCTCTTTAATATTAAATATAACATTTTCAAGGATTTTGCTTAAGCTTCGTATATTAAAATGTTTGCGCATACTTCTAATCAAATACAGATTTCTATATAGTACGTTGGTATATAGTCAATACTTACGGTTTTTACTCTTAAATTCAAAGATACTCAGAAACGAAGAAAGACAGAGGCAAAAACGGAGCTGGGCAGAGGCACCAGTACTCCGACAAGCCAGAAATCTTTTAGGTGGCTATAATCAAAAAAAATTTAAGCAAGTAATATCCATGGGGAAGAACAGGCTCAGGATACTCACCGGTCTATTGACAGGACACTGTAGACTGAGAAGTCACCTAACCAAATTAGGTATTTATAGTAGCGATGCATGCAGGTTTTGTGGTAGCGAGGAGGAATCCTCATTGCACATCCTAGCGGAATGCGTCGCCTTAATTAGGAAAAGATGCAGCATCCCAGGGAAGCATGTCATGAAGTCCACGGACATAGAAGCCCTCAACCCAACAAAGATTCTGGCATTCGTGCAGGAGCTGGGATTGATCGAGGAGCTGTAGGCTCAGAAGGGGGCACACTAGACCTTATAGCTCGCAGTGCTGGTTCCCCAATTATGATAAGAATGAGCAAATACCAATATAAACAAATTTTAATACAATAATAAAATAAGAAATTGTTAATTACTTGCTGACTTCTTTATACAATTTAATTATGTTACCTCATAATAAAATATTATAGTTAATTCAAAATATTAATTCTTCAAATGACATTAGACATAGACAACATTAAAAGCAAGCCCATAAAACAATAAGATTAAGATTAAGATTTTAAATTAATTTATTGTCTTAATTATTGTTAAATGTGATTTGAATTTTCCACTAGAAACGCGTATCAAAATATTTAGAGAACTTCAAAAAAAACAAAGCTCTTTTATTATATGTCACTTTTAGTTGTGGCTTTGGGGAAACAATAAAAATAAAATTGGATGTGTACAGTTAAATAATTTTGCTATCAACGCCGTCACACGCTGTCCAGTTTGCCCAGCTTAAGGACATCCCCACACACACGTACACACACACACACACATACACACACACTCACACCACAAGTGCACCTTTGTCAGAGTCTAAAGCTTACACAATCCCAGTTTTCAGACCGTATCCCCAAGTAACTATAACATTTAAGCAGCTTTGCGCAAGTTGTGTTCGCCATTTGATAGCCTCAGAGAACTGGTCAAGTACGCAAATGAATTTCATATAAATATATATATACATATATATATATATATATATATTCATAGAATTTTATTTTTATGGCAGACAACTAGCAAGGTTCAGCGGCAGTTGACTAAATCATCTAAGGATTTGCGTTTATCACAAGCCAGCCAACAGTTTGTGTCGCGTCTCCGGTGTTTTTGGGGCACAGGAAATTGAAAATTTCCACTAGTGAGTGCGTGGTGCATGTGCGGCATGTGTGGCATGTCAGCGATTCCAGCTCGAGCGAACCCAAGGGCCAATAACATTTACGCTAATTTGATAATCTGCACACGCACAAGGGTTAAACAAGTTGCCCCCGCCACAAAACCATTTGCATAGCAGCAACAGACGCACCTAATTGGCTGCAATGGCACCCGAGGGAGTTCCAGCTGACCAGCAGGGCATCCCAAATCCCAAATCCCGAGTCCAGCATCCAGAATCCCTTTCACATTATCAGCGCGTTATCATCGCATTCTTTTTACTCTTTTTTCTTGAGCGGATTCCGTTTCTGGCTGCCAAAATTCACTTGCGGTCAGCGAGTTTATTATTTGGGTGCCTTTCATTTTATGCTGGCTTATCTGTTTTGTTAATGTTATTATTGTTTGTTGTTGTTGTTGTTGTTTATGTTGCTGTTGCAAAAGCTGTTTTTGCCACGCTCGCCTCAAATCGTCTTCGTAATCGCTTTTACACGCTTGACTGCAAGCCGAATTAGCTGCTGGTTTTCAGATAGTATTTCGTTTATTGTTGTTGTTGTTGTGGGTCATGCAAATAAATAAAGTGTATACAAATAAATATATTTACACAAGTATAAGTTAAATTGGCTTATTTTGTGCTGTTGTTGACTTTGCTCTTAATTTAATTTCAGTTAGTGTCAGGCTCTGTAATATTATCACTAACTGGGATGCTGGAAATTACTAGTGTATGCCAGAACGAGTAATAACAGTGGGATTGCAGTGCTGTTGGGTGGCACTGCTGGTTAACAGATGGTTAACAGCAGCATAAGCATTAATGGACGAATAAGAGTCGTAGCAGAACAGCAGAACGAGAGAGTCGAGTTTGTAAAGCGCAGCGTTAAGATCGTCAATGAGAAGTCGTCAACGTTCCGAGTGGCTAATGTTGCAAAGTTATATAGATAAGATTTATTAAAGATTTGCGGCTATTAATGCTTCAATTTGATAATATGTTTATAATAAATATATCGGTGTCCTTATCCCATCTTTTTTAAGTGAAAACTTTGCAACTGTGTCTTTTGGAAATCGATTTGGATCGACATTCGTGAAACAGGGACTGTTATTATTATAATTGGGGGAGAATTAGCACTGCGACCTAACAAGTCTATTGTGCCCCAAACAGGGACTGTTATCGATAAAGATAAATAAAATTGATGTGCGCGTGGTATACGAGAACTTATTCTGCAAATTCAAAATCTGCAGCTCTTATCGTCGCTGAGATGGACTTGATCAAATCGACTCGTCTTTTGATGCTGATACGATGCTGCCCGATACAACTTCATTATGCTCTTTTCCTATTTTTTTTGCCAGGTTGAGCTCTTAAAAAATGATGTATGGCATTATTTGCACAATAATATAATATAATAGTTGGCTTAGTTGGGGCATTATAGATATCAGTGCCACAACCCTTTCAGAGGCTCTCACACTCTTGTGTTGCTCGATGTCTGCTGCTCGTATTCAGCATTATTCAGCATAAGCGGAAATATCCGCCCTTTTTGGCAAGTGCACAATCTGTCTCCCTTCGCATGCATATTTATAAGTTACTCATACGCCCCAGGGGCAAGTGTTTGCTTGAGATGTGTCTGTGTCGATTTGTGTGTGTGCGTGCTGCTGTGCTTGGTGTGTGTTGGTGTCCTGGTGTGCGACAAGATTTATGTGTGTTTTCTTTTTCTGGCGCTGAACATTTTAACGCCTGCAAATTTGCTAATTAATTAGTTTAAATGTGTGCAGTGCGTTCGGAATGGATATGTCTGGAAGGGAAAGCAAACTAAGGTAATTTTGCTAATTTAATAACACGTACATTTGGTAAATTCGTTTAAATCAAAGTCAAAATCAGTAGCACTTCTTTCACACACCATATTCAACCGAAATGCCGACACAGCGGGTCGTAATTAATGTGTTTATGAGTGAGAAGCGTCCCCGACTACGGAGCGATAAAACACGCGTCGAAAACGCGCGCGTTTTTTAAAACGCATGTAATTTGTTGGAAATTTGCAGCCCTTTTTCTGTTATTGTTGTTGTTGTTGTTGGGGTGCCCTTTTTGGGGGCAAATAAAAAATTAATTTAACGCATGTTTCTCGTGTGGCGGGTCGCTCGTCGTATAATGAAATTGATTTAAGGTTATTAATGCGAGCACTCCACAAATTCCTGGCTGGCGCTGCCTAAGTAAATGTTTGGCATTTCATAATGTTGCTTCAACCTTTAACGTCAATTTTATGCAAATGATGTTATTTCGACTGCGGCTGCTGTACAATTCTGTGGGTGGCCAAGGAAAAGCTAGGGGGCGTGGCAGCAACCATATAGCAGCGGGGCGTCGCTCTAAACTTTTTTGCTGCTGTTGTTGCTGAAGTGGGTCTGGGTGTTGTTATTGAAGTTTTTGGGCGTCTCGCTGCCTGCCGCCTGCCAACTGCCGACTGCTGACTGTTGACTGCTCACTGCTGACTTATTCAATAAGCCAAGTTGAAGTATGCCCCATGGCTGGTAGTTGTTGCTGTTGCTGCGGCTGCTTAAGCAAATACCGTGTGCCTCGCACGAGTATGCAAAAAGTGCAAATAATAATAATAAAGAGTACTTATTGTTTGATTTATGTGTCTGTGTGTGCACAACACAAGCGTGGCATGAGCAAATGCAAATGCTTCCTATTCAGCGTAGAATTATTGTATATACCACGCAAAAGCCTCAATCTTGAGCCATTCGAGCAGGCAGCAAGCCGAAGAGCTTAATTAACGCAATAAGTGATTTCTCTCCGATATTGGGAATATCTCTGATATTAATTATCTCTGCTTACTGCTGAGACTGCCTTTAAATAGTTTCAAATAGTTTAAAGTGGAGAGTGCCAAAGATTATTGTTTATGTTCTTAAAATCTATTTAAAAGACACTCTTTATTATATGACCAAAAAGAACCTTGTCTTTAAATTTGAGCTTAGTCTGACTTCAGATATATTATTTATTTTATTTTGCATTATTTGACGTAAATGTTGATTGCTTTATATTTGACTAGCTTGGAAATTTAAAGTACGGTTTAAGCTAAATTTTGAATTGCTGCTCTATAAAATTAAATACATAAATTGAATATTTTAAACTTTCAAGTTTAAGCTTTCCATTCTAGGATGTTTCAAGCTGCACATTTCTAATAACTCGAATATTTTATTATAAATATTATTGCATCTGATTGGGTTTTTTTTCTCTGGATTTTCCCCAATTCATGCAACAAATGTTGGATAATTTTGCATTTAAATACTCCCAGAAATCTTACAAATACTTTTCTCTTTACTAATTTTTAATTTTAAATATAATTCTAAATTTAATTTAATTTAACATTTTACTCTGTGTATTTGTTGTGTCGACTGACTTTAGTTTACATTAAATAAATAAGTAAATAAGTAAATAAGTAAATAAGTAAATAAATAAATAATTAAATAAATAAGTAAATATTTAAAGTAGTAAAGAATTGTGGATATCTAAACTTTAGAAGTCATGTTTTTTACAATCACTGCTTCAGATGCAGAACACTGCTTAATTTAAGCTCACTCTACTTAAGTCTAGCTTAAAGTGTTATTTTTACTGTTTCTGTTGCTCCCCCTCTCTTTCTCTCTATATCTCTCACTCTGTGGCAGGCACTGTTGTCAGCTAAGCCCTGCCATCAGTTGCTGCTGATAAAGTCACCTTTATTTGTCAGTCTTAGCACCACCGGCTGTCAGTTCTCGATGAGGCACACGTACCATCCACGCACCCACCTCCACAGTCAATGTCCAACTCAAAAAAAAAGCCGAAGCGTTAAACCGCACACACCTATCATGATGTTGATGTTGTTGTTGTTGATTTTGTTTCCGTCACCTCTAACATCCACCCACATCCACTCAGGCACCCAACCTCCCAAAGTTAGCCTACTCACTGTTACAGATCCGGGACAGCGTCGGGCGCTTGCTAAGTGAGCCATTTATCTTCGCAGGAACCTCAAGCGCGACACAACAGCAACAACAGCAACAACATCAACAATAGCAACAACAACAATAACAGCAACAACAACAATAACAACACTGACATTTCCTACACGCGTCATCCAATCCAGGCAGACGCCAATAATGCCGTACTGAAAATAAAACGATTTATATGCCGCAATACCACGCAACAGCAACAGCAACAGCAACAACAACAAGATAACATTTCAGCGCATTTCGTTGCCTTATCCCAGGACACATCAATTGAACAGTCGCAACAACAACAACAACTGGTACAGTAAATGAAACCCCAGGAAAAACCAAAAAAAATACAAAACAAAAAGAAAAAGAAAGAAAAAAGTAAAATCGAAGATTGCTATCTTTGACGGCTTGTTTTCCTGCCTCCCCACAAGCCGCCTCCTGTGGGCGGGGCAGCCATTATGTATTGGCGTTGAAACAATTTGAACAGGCCAGGGTTGCCAGCGTTGGCAAAACAAATGAAAGGAAGTCGTTTAAAAGTACAAACGGACATTATTTATCGCTCAAACCATTTAGTCGTCTCAACTACCCGAAGAGCATAAAAAAGAAAGCGGCTAAGACCTCAAAAGTAGCCCCCAGCTATAACCGCTCCCCTGCCCAAGCAGTGCTACCCCCTCTTACCACTTGTTGTTGCCTGTGTCTACTTGGCTGTAATAAATGGAAAACGTCGAGGAGTCCAACAACAACTGCCCCACAATACCACATTGCATATAATTTTTGGACTAGCAATTGGATTCTTAGCCACAGCAACTAAAACAGAAATTGAGATAGAGACAGAGATAGAGATAGAGATAGATATAGACGGGAAGAGATACGCTATAAGGGAAGCCCACAGACTCAAACTGCGGCAAGCAAATCGATTGATTTCTGCTTACTTAAGCAGTTTGCGATGGATGCCGGATAAGAGCTGCAAGTAATTTACTCGCTTTTCCAATTGGAATGAGAACTGCTGAAATGAGTTTTTGCTTGTTTGCTTGGGGTGTGGCTAGAATGCAGCTAAAATCATGTAAAACAATTCAAAATGTGGCTATATGGTATGGATTATTTTTACAAATTGATGAAAACTTTGGTTCTTCCCCAGCAATAATATTTTTTTATGTGTAATATAATATAATGATAATAATCAATATATATAGGAAAAATATTATTATTATGAAGGATCCAATGCTAAAGAGCTCAATTTTAAACGTTTTAAAAAACATTTCAAATGCACTTCCAATGGGGCCTAACTTATTCATATTAATTAAGTTGTTGTCCTATTGGGACTTTTTCCTGGATTTTCCCCAAATGCTAAAAATAAAATATTTTGTAATTTATATATATAATTTTAAATTCAATTTTAAATTTAGTTCAACTAAATTTTTTACATTTTGTTTTTTTTTTTGTGTCATCTGACTAAAGTTGACATTAAATAAATAAATAAATAAACAAATAAATAAATAAATGGGTCTTAAAAAACGTTTAAATTATTTGGCGAAATAAATCCATTTTTTTATGACACAAACTAAGGAAAGATCAGCTCGAAATTAGGTGTATTCCGGACACTGAATGGCTCTTAAAAAAATCTTCAATTAATTAGGGAAAGAAATTAATTTTTTTATGACAAAAGCTAAAGAAAGATCAGCTGAAAGTTAGTTATATTCCGGAGACTTGTCAGTAATTGAATTTGATGACTCCAGTGGAACATCTGTAAGAAGCAGTGGAGCTGACCCAGAGAACCACTTTTCCAGAATCTGAGAAGCCGTTAGCAACTGGGAAGATCTTGAAGCAAACTGGTCTACAGCACACAATTTCCGCCTCCAACGCCTCAAGCATCGCGTAGCCGGAAGTCAAATAAGTGTTTTCTAATGAAAAAAACAGTTTCAAGTTGTGATTATACCAGCTTCTAATCCCCTTAATCGACTCGACTTTCGATGCAAATCAAGAATACATATAATTGGTCGAGTTAGAGTTGTATTAACTCTAACTATTGTTTGTTTCCCATATGAGCATCATAGATTTCTTTTAGCTATTTTTTTTAACACCATCGCCCTTCGCCTCATCATTGGCGCAATGTGTCATAGGAATCCGCGTGGTTAGCCCATTCCTAGGAGCGCATCCTCCATAGCTACCCATTCGAGCAGTCGAGGCGGACACAAACCTCGGGCATCTTATCGCCTTAAACCACTTTAGTGTCAGGCATGATGACAGCGGTCGGTCCGGCAGCGGACTAACTGTGAACATTGTCGCCTTTTTCTTTTTTTTTGTGTTGCAGCCGCCATCATTCAGAGTGTTGTTGTTGTTGTTGTGTGGGCTGACCATTTAACGGGAGTTGGCTGTCGCAGTCGTAGCATGTTGTCTGTTAACATGCCCAGTGGTCTTGTCGACATTGCGATAAAAAAACACACACCCACACACATAGACACACATATACACACACATAGTCAGTCAGCAGCGAGGAGGAATTTACGCTTTTGGCCATAATGAGGGTGATTTTCGTATTTGTGGTAGATTTGTCCACTTAGCAGCCTGACCACGGCCAGAACTTGCTTTTTGATGCTCTTGCAATTTGCTGGCTTGGTTTTTGCGGCAAATCATTTGTATATTCTCACAGTGGATTATGTAGATAGGCCTGGCCTAGCATAAATATATATATATATATATATATATAGATAACTTTTTTTTTGGCCACTTTATATGATATATGTGTGTATGTTTGGTGGCAGCCAGCATGTGTGAGAATGATTTGCGCTAATGAGCGAGTTTCACATTTCCATTGTTTGTGCCATTGTGCATTCAGTTTGTGGACAAACAACAGTTGCGGGCGCTTATTTAATTGGCATTTCGGCTGAGACGGCGTCAACTTTTTTAATAAAAAAATAAAGAATTTCCATTTCGTATGCATGCAAATGAAAAGCCCGAATTGAGGACAGCTTCACTCCATTCCAATTCAGTTGATTTTCATTACCAGCAGCGGACTTAGCTGAAGTGTACGGGTCCGCCAAGTGCTCAAATGTATATACACAATTGTCTACGGATTTTCAATATTATTTGCTGCGGTCTCCAGGCATTCCCCTTTGTGCCCGTCTGCCGTCTCCCATCGCCCGTCGCTCACCCGGACACCCCCAATACGGCAGCTGAACCCGAAGCTGAACCTGTCGCAGAGCTGTCTTGGGTTTATTGTGGACAGTCGAGGATGTTCATTGTGTAACCGATTTCAATTGGGCATTTTATTTTATATTTGAATTTTAAAATTCCTTCCGCACCGGCGACAGCAGGCGACAGGAAAATGGACAATTTGTGTTTTTGTGCCAATTGATTGGCAAATATTGTCCGGCCAAATGGGCAAGGCGAAGGGTTTTCTGATTAATACGCCGTGACAGCAAGTCACGAAAGTATTTCTTAGAATTTTATTATTGCAGCAACAGAGAAGGGAGATTTTGAACCCGAATAAAATACAGAAATAGTAATTAAAATAAATCTCATACTCACCACGAACTGTATTTGTATAAAATCGATTTGATTACAAGAATTGAAATTCATTTTTGAGAAGTATTTGTATCCTTACTTTGTATTTGAATTCATGAGCAAACTTTGCACTTAGCTGGCAACAAATTTAAATGACAAGTCATGCATGGGTATATGCACCATTTAATCGGCTTAAAGTCGGCTATAAAAAAGTTGGCCAATTCGTAAGTTGCATGCAAATTACAAGCAATAAAACGAGGCACTGAGAAAACTTACAGAGGCACTGGCACTCAGGCAAACAAAGACGCCCACAAGCCAAAGCGATTATTCTTTATTGTTTAGACAACGATGGCAAAAGCAACAACAGCAACAGCAACAGCAACAACAACAACAACAACTGTAACGAGAATAACAAGAAACAGCCGCTTGTAGCAATTCTCACATCATACGATTGGCATTGAGATTGCGTCTTGGTATTGGAAATTCCCAAGGCTGTCATATGCAAGGACATACAGACAGACAGGCAGGCAGGCAGACCGACACATGAACGCTGGGGATATGTAAATTTGTCACTGAGCAAACAAACCAACAAAAAAAGGAAAGGAGTGAAATAATCATAAAAATGTCATGCCAGACAACGTGCAGGGCATGGGCATGGTGGCAAATCCTGAATTGAATTTTTATCTATTGTATCGGCAATAAAGTCACATTGTCAACGCCTGTATAAAATTATTATTATTTACTTTGAGTGCAAAAATATTGAAGACACGGGCTCAACCGGGATTTGAACCCGGGACCTCTCGCACCCAAAGCGAGAATCATACCCCTAGACCATTGAGCCGCTCATGGCAAAATAGATATTTTAGCAAATTTTTATTCATAATTTCTGCATCTTGCAGATACTTTTGTCATCCACTGTTTGCCTAAGATCGTAGATAAAAGATACGAACATCTGCGACTCCAACCGGTTTTTATTTATCTCTGCCAAAATTCAGCTATTTTTTACTGTCGACATTTATTTTTGTCTTTTATTAATTATAGGTTTATTTTCTTATATATTTTTTACCCTTATCATTTAGCCGCTGATTTATTGACTTTTAAACGCTGCACTTTCTCAGCACGGCGCTGACTCATCAAATTTGTTTTGTCTTTTCCCTTTTGGCAATGCTTTTAATTTAATTTGAAAAGTTTTGCCTGCCCATTTGGCGCATTAAACCCTTTGACCTCCGCCCAAGCAGTCAGCTGGGCAGAACAAATTTTTCAAAAATAAGCCAAAAGACAACTCATAAATAATTATGATAACTGTCAGAATTTCTTGCAGCGTTCGTGGCACGCTACAAATTGCCACGCCCATCAGACTCACCCACTCTCTCCCCGCTATGCAATTAAATGGGCTTTGCGAAGAAATCGAAAGAAAAAAATCTGACAATTAAGCTGCTAAATTACTTAAGGCTGTCCTGTCAACTTTAGCGACTGAAAATCTTTTCGAATTTTGGTCAACATATGCGTTAGCAAAATCGGATATAGAGTCTATATTTTAGGGGAAGAATCAATACATTTATGGAGCTCAGTTGCTATAGATGTCAAAATAAGAGCTTAAAATATGCCTGATAAAATTTAAGTGTACACTTAAAGAGTCCTCGAATTTAGGTTTTAGGTTTTAGGTTTTATTTATTTTTTGTTGTAATAAATAAATACAAAATTTAAAAAATTTGTACATATATCTAAGTTTATTTTGTAAAGTAATTAAATGAATAAAAATCATTGTTTCTTTTACACGTTTCTCAAAATACGCAGAATGACTTCCAAAATGTATGTACGAAAGACTTAAGCTCTATTTTGGATAAGTTCTTTTTAAAGATTTCGAGTTTTTGTTTCTTCTGTCCTTAGATATATTTATTCTTTATTGTTGCCCGCTCAAGTTTAGTGTCGTTATAAATCACAAAACTGTATCCATTGAAGATTTATGAGCTGCTAACTGCTGCTGGCCAAAGTATAAGGAGGACTTCAGCCAGTCGCTTGCAAACTTCTGCTGGGAGTGTTTAGCATAACTTTGTACACATATCAAAATTTAAAACGCAATTATCATATGTGGTATATACGGATATATGTTTGTATACGAGTCTCTTTTCGATGTGCATGTATCTTTGTCGCTGTTGGTTTCCACTTGCGCAGATAAAACAAAACAAGGTCCTAAATAAACACAAAACGGTCAAAACATAGAAAAAAAACGATACAAAAAACTGCTGCAGACAAGAAAACAAATTGTTTTTAATTGAAAAATAGCAAAACCAAAATGCATTGCAAATAAATTGGTCGATTTTGAGAGATTGCAAGGGAGTTTTCCACTAATCTATCACAGAATCGTTTTCACCTGCAGTCAAAGTTTATGAAAATTATTCCAATTAATGCCCACAAATTTTTGTCCGCCAAGTTTGAGGGCTCCACTTAAAGGCCATTAACCATTAACATGGAACAAAAAGCGTTTTTACACTTTGCGTGCCAAAGGCAACAAAAGCCAACTACAACAACAAACTAACCGAAAAATGGCAACCAAAGTAACAACAACCAGAGTAAATAGAGTTTTCTTTATTTATTTTTTCAACAACTTTTTACCTTTTTCCAACTCATTTTCAAGTGTTTCGCTGAGCGCCACTTAGTTTGTTGTTGTTTTTCTTGTTTTTGTTGTTTTTGTTGTTTTTGTTGTTTTCTTGTTTTTATTGTTGTTGGGCAAAGCCATTAGAAAAAGGCTGCTTGAGTGTTAAATGTGTTTGGGTCTTCCGTTGTTTCCTTGGAGGGGTGGTTAGCATTGTTTTTGTTGGACTAAGTCAACAAGGTCGAGGGTTAATGAAAGTTGCTTGATCGCTCAAGTTTTCCACAGCTCTTTCCCGGCAGCCCTAGATAAAAATATATAGGTTCTGTTTGTGAGTTGTGACAGAAGAGCCCCCCTCCTCCATAATAATAAATAATTATATATTGTGAGCTCAATATTCAAATAGGCAATCAAATATTTTGTATGGCACATTGATTTACAGAATCGGAAAAGTTGTCTGATTTCTGAAATCGTATGTCCAAAAGTGGGTAGTTTAAAGTGTTTTATATAGAAGGAATGCATTTTAATGTAATATTATGAAATTCCATCATAATCACTACTTTCAGTAATTGTCTGATAATTTACTTGCTATTAAAATTAAAACATTATTTAAGTATTATTTTTGACTTTAATATCTTAAGCCGAGAACTAAAACTTAAAGCTAATATTGAATTTGAAGGCATCCATACAAACTTGATTTCATTTACAAAATGACCAAAATCGTACAGAAAAATAGCCAGAATATAAAAAATAAGTCTTAATTTATTAAAAAGGTTTATAACTTGATCATGGCATTGAATTTATCGCGTTGTTGTTGCTTGAGAGATTCGTGCTTCTTACGTTTGGCATTCTTAAGAAGAATCTCTTGGAACTTGTGGCGCATGTCCAAGGAGAGACCAGTATTGCGTAGATCCAGCTCCTCCAGCATCTTGTTACAGCTAATGATCTTCAGCAGGTGCTTGCCAAAGTCCTAAACAAGGATAAATAGTTGGCTTTCAGTTATTTGTTCTCATTAGCTTACCTCGCCCAGACAATTGTTTGATATGTCAATGCGGAGCAAACTCTTGTGCTGGCAGATGAGCATCATGAACAACTTGGTGATGCTTTCGCTGATGGAACAGCTGCCCAAATCCAAATCCCTGATCGGCATCATTTGCAGTGTATGGAAAATGGCAGCGGCCCCATCGCTTTGAATGGGATTCAGGCGTAGAACGAGACGCTTGAGGGGCACATTTATTAAAATTCTGCTCAGGGTATAGGCGCCCTCCTCCGCTGGTTTGACAGAAACATAAGTGTAAAAAAATAATACTTGAATAAATCTCAATCTCTACATACTGATTTTATTGTTGGTTAGGTCGAGCACGGTAAGGGTGGCAAAGGACTCCTTGCCGCAGGTTTCCAGAAAGCTGCGTATGCCCGCATCGCCAACGGCACAGTGCAGAAAGGATAACTGCTTCAAATGATGACATCCCTTGTCCAGACTGTGTGCCAAGAAACGCAACTGATATGCCACAAGCTTCGTGTTGTGCAGGCTGAAAGATAGATAGATGTGTATATAGATAAATAGATATCTGAGATAGTGGCAATCCTTACCAAAACTTGCGCAGCTCGTGGCACTGACTGAGTCCCTTGGCCAGGAGGATAATGTCCCGGGGAGTTAGTTGGTTGCAGCCTATTTGGTAATTGATGCCCGCTGTCTTGGTGCTGTAGCTCAGCCGCAGTCGGCGTAAGTCCGGCAGATTGCTCAGCAGGTAATCAAGTGGAATGTGATCTGTTGTGGGTGAGTCGACTCATTATACCCTTTTACTTTTATTTGAAGGTGTTTCTTGACTAAATGACTATGTCTGTGATGTAGTACAAAGACTGTAAGATAACAGCTGTAACTTAACATGCAAGTATTTACTTAACATAGAATATCGATATCGATCGATATGTAGTACTAAGACTGTAAGATAACAGCTGTAACTCAACATGCAACTATGTACTTAACAGCAGAACTCAATCGTTTCGAGCAGACGTGCTTAGAAAAGATAATAAGTTTAGTTTGGAATGCTACACTTTATTAAAAAACATTTTAGGATCTATACTATGCTGTTATAAATGAGTATTAATTTTCGAATGACTGAAAATAAGTTTCATAAGTTTTCATATTGAAAAACACTCTGAACACAAATTATCATAACCAAGAATTGCATACAAATATACTGCATTTTCCGTACACATTTGTTAAGTAATAGCATTTATTCTAAATTTGTATTCTAATAACTTTTGTAATATTAAATCGTCATTTTTAATTATTTATAATAAACACTCTTGGAGGCCAGGAAGAGGTGTATATAATAAATACAGTTTGGTCTATAAAAAACTCTACTAACTGATTTCAGTTATTATTTTCAATAAATAATCTCATATATATATATAAATGTATGGAATATTTTAGATTGTCAGGGTATACAGGGACCAACATGTGATGATGGACTCACCATTGCTCTCGCTGTCGGGCGGTGCGGGCTGCAGCAGATTTATCTCCAATTGATTTATGTACGCCGCACAGATGTCCAAGGCCGCCTGCACGTTGCCATCCTGCTCGTAGTCGCCGGTTTGCATATTTTCAATAAACTCCTGCACATGTCGCTCCATGTAAATGTTAATCCAGTGCCGTTCCCTGCCGCGCGGCTGAAAGGGGGCCAGGCGCCAGCGCAGCTCGTAGCAGCGACGCCAGAAGTAATCGTCGCGAATGTGGACGCTGAGCAACTGCAGTGGCAACTGCGTATCCAGCTGGCTGAGTATGTAGTTACGGTCCTGGCGTCGTCGCAGCTGACGGTAGAGCGGCAGCTCTGCGCCCAATAATCGACAATAATGGAGAAGTTGTCAGGCTGAGTCGGGTGGAACTTACCGCTCCAGTTGCTCACGATGGCATCGAGCACAAGATGTCGCAGACTTTTCGCTTGATTTGCTGCTTGGCATTCGCCGCCGGTCTCCGGCTGGAATTGCTCCAATGATTTACTGTTGTCTTTGGGCAGCTTGACATCCTTGGCATTGAAGTAGGCCTTGAAGGTGTCCATGGAGACGGTGCTGGGGAACTCGCAAAAAGTGAAATCCATCGAATTAGTTGTTTCGCACCGCAGTCAATAGTTGCAGCAATTAAATTGAAGTTATTACTCGAAGTGTTTTGGTTGTTAGGGAATGGTTGCCAAGAGAGTCTCCCGTTTGTTGTCGGTACAGTGTTGGTAAATGCGAATCGGTAAGTGTTGTTAACTAATATTATACTTATCGATTTCTCCCATTAAAATTAGATGAAGCCGGAAATAATTGATTTCCAATTGTAAGAATGAATGTGTCCTATTTTGGTTTTAATTTTTTGAGTTAAGGAAAGCGACAGATGAGTTTACTGGATATATATTTATATTTATTCAGATGGTATTTGGTGTCTCGCATATTTTGGAATTAGTGATTCCATGCGTTGATTTGTGCGCAATGAGGCGACTCCTGGTAATCTCTAAACTTAGAATAGAATAGCGTATGGCATTCCTCGGGGCTGCCATTCTTATACAGGGTCCGCCGAAGATACTTCATAAGGACAACATTGTTGTGTGCTTTCTTATACATGTGGTTATAGACTGTGGATCTGCTCATGCACACGGTATCCAGAGTGCCGCTGCAAGTTCATAAATATAAACTTCAAATTATACAACAATATGTATTTGTATATATTTCATAACTACTTGTATGGGTAGTAATCTTTGATTCCACTAAACTGCTTTCAAATTTGGCGCTTATCCTGCCCAACTTTGCCGAATATAACATCCCATGAATTGTGGCCCATTTGGCCCATTGCGTTCATCTTAAATTGCGGCACCGATAGTATCAGTTCTATGACCCGATCATCAGCTGCTATAGGCTGCAGCTTGTGGGATGAATTACCTCCAGTCCGGGGACTTATTAAATCTTTGCTGACCGAGTCGAAGACAGCTGCTGACTTTTGCGTTTGGACATTCTATCCTGAGGCAAAGCAATTTTCTGTCCACTTTCCGATTCATCTTCATCGAATTCTGTGTTGATCGATGGCTTGCCTTCAATATTAACCAATCATTCCAGCTTTGTTACTTAAGCTACTTACGTTGAAAAATTAAATGAAGACAGTAATATTTATGTATATTTAGTAACTGCAGTGTTATGCACAGCAAACCCAAGAACAATGATAGAGCTCGGATTGTTACTTAGTTTCTATTCGATATCTATCTTATTATATATCTCCCAATATTACTCGAGGTATTCATAAAATATATATTTGTATCTTCAATATATACAGTAGCTAATAAAAATATCTTCATATATACTATATACAAAAAAATGAACAATATTCACTAAACAATATGCGATGTGATTGCTGGAAATACATTTCCTGTCAATATATTTACTCTATATGATCATCATTTATCAAAAAAAGAAAGAAGAAAAATGCCCAGCAAAGGAGGGCAAAATAATTGATACAATACAACAATACAAGACCCATAATTTTTGCCTAGTCAGGCCGTGCTACTGCCAATGTCTGGGCCACATATTCGCAATGTGGCCAAGCGCAACGTTAAGTGCCATAAAAATAATTCAAAATAAATTGCTTTACATAAAAATTGGTTAGCATTTTGGGTGAATGGAAAAAAGCGCAACTGTTTTATAAGGTAGCTAGGTATTAGGTATAATTTGGTCATAATAATGCGCATCATGAAAACTCAACAGCACACAACACACACACACACACATATATATGTATATATGTATACAGCCATAGACAGGCTGGGTTATTAATTTTGGCGTCGGATTTCGCTGGTTCGGAGCCATCGCAAGACATAAATAACGCGTTTTATACGAAATACTTTGCATATTTACAGGCGCCGCACAACTAAGCCATAAAAAATGACAAGAATCCAAGGCGGCAAAGTCAAGAAGCCCAGTCATGTCAGCTGCGATTTCTGGGCTAAGTCGCAGGTAGACTTTCGCACACAATGAAGGAGAGCGCAAGTCAATATTATTGGCAAGCCCAGACAAGTTGGACGATGGGGGTGGCCAAAGTAGCCCCAATGAGTCCGCGATATAAACGCCTTGTAATGACATGTAATTATGGCCATAATCGGCTTGCCACTTGGGACATTATCGGTGCGCCCCAAAGCGGTTTTGATATGCAAATGCCACAGCTTCAAGATAAACAAGTTTTACATATTAGATGAGCCACAAAATTAGACACATTTCGGCCATTTACAAATTTAAATACATGAACGGACTTCAAAATTGCTGGGAAACTTGCTGGTGCTCATATTTAAAGTATATTTTATTATTTAATTACATGGAATGACGAAAATGGAATGGAAATAGATTACTTATGTAGCACAAATCAGCAGGTGACAGCTGGAAAATAATGTTAATGATGATAAACTAACATATGGATACTCTACATATACAGATATATATAGATAAGTTTCAATTATTTGGGCATATCCTCATCGATAATCTGCCAAAAGGATTCGGAGAACGTATCAGATTCGGTATCCTCGTGGGCCACAGCCGGCGAAGGTAGCTCCACTGCCTCATTCGATGTCAACGGCGTTGCCATCGTTGCCACATCGCTTGCCACATTTGTGCTGGTGCTGCTGTTGCTGCTACTGCTCTCGTTCGTCTTGATGATGCTACTCCTGTTGACCTCCAGCGCCGCCGTCGTCAGCACAGTGATCCCATTAAAGGCCCTAGGGAATATGGGATCCTGCCTGAGGGCCAATGTGAAAAAGTGTTGAGCCCCATCGGGATCGTTTTCGGTGCTGAGTATCTCGGCGAGCTGGGAAAATAGTTCGGGATGCGGATGGTTGGTGACCTGATTCCTCAACAGCACAATGGCCTCCCTGGTTGCGCCCTCGTATTGATAGATACCGGCCATTAGCATAACGGCGGGCATATAATGCTCATCGATTTGGAGTGCCTTCTCCACAAATTTGCGTGCCCTCTTCTTCACCTCCCGATTGGTAAACATGAAGAGGGTGGCACCGAACAGGGTGTAGCTGCACGGCGAGGTGCAGAATAAGCGTATGGCGAGGCGACACATGCTCAGCGCCTCCTCGTACCTATCCAAGCTTATATAGGTGACGACAAATCCCATGTAGATCTCAAAGCGATACGGTGCCAGGCATTGGGCTTTGCGCAACACATCGATCGCATCCTTTTCGCGACCCTTCAACCGAAACAGTTTGCTGCGCAACAGCATCGCCTCAACGTTACGGGGATCCATGGTCAGGCAGCGTTCCGCAAAGATCAGGGCCTGATCGAAATGGTCATGTAACATGTACGTCAGCTGGCCCTTGAGGAACCAATGGGCCGCTGTGAACTCAACAAGTGTGCCAAGCGGTGTTATCAGCTTCTCCTGTTCGGGCCGCTTCTTGCCATTGTATTGATAGAGAACGGACAAGGCACAGAGTGCATCCAAATTATGGGCATTAAGCATCACGGCCATGGTCAGATATTGCTCGGCCTTCACACAATTGCCATCGTAATACAGGCATTGGCCAATCTTCGTTAGCAGCTGCTCATTCTGGCGGAACTGGGTCGTATTGTTCAGCTTCTGGAACGTATTGGCCGCCCCCTTGTGCTTGCAGCCGTACATCTGGGCATGCCCCTTGATCCAGCTGCTCAGCCACTCAATGTTCTTCGGCACCGTGGCAGCATTAACGACCAGGGAGTGAACCTCATGTTCTTCAATGCCCATTTCGACGAGGGCCTCGATGGCCGTCAGGGACACGGGGCACTCGATTAGGACATCCTTGTAGGCGTCAGCAATCTCCTTTTTGCTAACGCAGCGCCCATGGTGATGCAGCAGCTTGGCCAGCAGAAAATTGAGGCGTGGTGTGCGCATTTTCACCGCCTCCAGCGTGCTAATGGCCATGGTGTATTCGCCCATTTCGCGATAGCAGACGGCCATCTTGTAGCGCAAATCGGTGTCTTGAAATTGTGGATAGGAGCTCTCCATGATGGTCAGATAGGTGCTCTTGTAGCGGACCATTGCACTGCGCTGTACGACGACAGCCTCCAGTTGCTGGCAGGCGGTGCGATAGTTGCGCTCCTTGTAGTGGGCATCGCTCAAAAAGAGACGCACCTGATATTCCGTCTCCAGTGTGGCAACACTGCGATCTTTTTGCAGCAGAGTGCACAGCAGACTTGCCGTGGGCACAACGCACTCGTAGAGCCCGTAATCGTAGAGCTTCTTCACGTTTGCATAAAGTGCGCTTTCCATGTTGATTTTGTCACACGCTCGCCAAAGCAAATCGACAATAACGGTACAATGGATTCTCCTCTCAGCAGCGAACAGGTCAAGTTAAATCCACAAACTCAAATGTTGATTAATTGTAAAGTTACAAATATTCAATTTGTTTTCTTTTATAATGCTTTACAAAATATGATTCAATGATGATGACTAAATTATCTTTTTCTTTAAGGCACGTGTGCTCTCTTTTCTTTATTCACAACGGTATACTCTTCTTCTTCCTTTTGTTAGTGATCACACAACAGATATCTATCGATATCGATATCAATGTTAAGTAAATAATTACATTTTAGATTACAGATGTTATGTTACAGTCTTGGAGCTACATCACTAGTAGCCTGCTACAATAGTGAGCTGCCAACCTTTTCTTATTCCACGGCGACACTTGTTCCAATCTGCTGAAAATGATTCATAAAATAGATATGCGAAAGTTGAGATTTGTAACTATTCTCACACACAAGGCAATCAGATTATTCTTTTGAATTCTAGCTTAATTGAAGAAGGTGAATTTACTTTTATTCAAAATGGAACGGGCTTTTCAATTAACAAATTGAAGACAAACTTTAGTTGCAAACTTACAAAAAGTTGCTACAGAATATAATTAATAAATAGTATTTTTCTTTCTGAACTTCCCTAACCGATTATGGAACTACGTAAAATAGTGTTATTCAAAAATAAAGTTTTTAGCTTATGTCTTTTATTTGCAACAAATATGTTTTTTTAAGGAATATATCTTCGATATTGGTATATGGGTTAGATATTGTGAGATATTGGTGGATAAGTTAATTTATAGGGTCACGCCTAAAATTTATAATTCATGTTGAGACCATGTTCAAAATTGTTCTTGCCCCTGAAGGGTCCGCTGAAATGGCGTGTCGCACTGGTTGTGGCATCCACATTGAAATTGCCACTGGGCGAGCTGTACAGATTGGCTCTGCCACTGACATTCGCTGCCGTCATATTGAACTTGGGCGTGTGAGTGACACCCAGAGACGCCGAGTGGCCAGCAGCCGATTGCATATTCAGTCCGCCGCCAAATTGATCGGGAGCGCGAGTGTTGTGAGTGTGGAAAGCGTTGGCATTTAGAGCAGCCTGTTTATTATCGAAGAGTTTCACCTGTGCGGCAGCCGTAGTGCTGCTGCCAACGTGTTCTATGTGTCCATGCTGCACTGATAGGCCATGACCATTGCTATCAATCAAACGATTATCATTAAGGAAGTGAAAGAATGGAAGACTTTCTTCACTTACGAGTTTACTGCTCCATAGACGCCTTTGGTGACAGGCCCGTCGCGACTGTTGGTCGACGCAAAAACTCCGGCACTTGCATTGGTCTCTTCATTTCCAACCACAACACCACATTTCGCGGATGCTGCTCCCGTTTTTTGATTACCGGCTGCCCCACACTCCATTTGAAAATTGCAAGTGAATTCAATGAAAGCGATTAATGGACTGATAATCTGTAGCGCGGCGAACGTCTTTTTATACTCGCCGCGATGGTGGGATACGTGCAACTTTGTACATTCCCGTGCTCAGTCTTTATAATGTTTGACTAATTCACTGAGTAAACAAAATAAAAAATATATCAAAATGTGCTTCCCATGCGAATCATTCTTTTACTATCTCATTCATTTTTCTTATTTATAAAGTGAGCTGACAAAACCCCCTTTAGTATGTGAACTCGTTGAGTAAATGAAAAAAAAATAACTTTTACTTATCGCTTACATTGTGAAATTATATGTTGTACATTTATCTGAATATTTATTATATATAAAAATTTTTATTTTTGTATCAACTTCTAAACTTCTAAAATAAACAAACATGATATTTATATATATCGAAATATTTGGGAATCAGAAAATGAAGGTTTTATTTAGATACATTCTATAAAAGTATATTTTTATTTTTATATATTTTTTGAAATATCCAAAATAAACACATATTGTGAAATAGTTATATATATATCTCAATATTTTCTGATTCATAAGGCTAACATGATTTTCACTATTTTTCACACTTGTAGCTGTTTGTCCACAACGTGCGCAAATGGCGCCGTGGCTTAGTTGGTTAAAGCGCCTGTCTAGTAAACAGGAGATCGTGAGTTCGAATCTCGCCGGGGCCTACATATGCGAAATGTGTTGTAATTTATTATTTTATTAGCTGCAGGCATCACATGGACTTTTCTTTTATCTGTACATACTTTTCAAGATCCGATTGAGCCGATCCGTGATTGTTAATCTGCAAGATTTATTTTATATTAAATACTAAAGTGAAGCTGTCCTTTAAGTGTAGAAAAAATATTTCGTAGTTTTCGCGTTGCACGCGACTGGCGCCGTGGCTTAGTTGGCTAAAGCGCCTGTCTAGTAAACAGGAGATCGTGAGTTCGAATTTCGCCGGGGCCTTATCGTATCAATAACTACTGATGAGATTATTTAAATGATTTATTTTATATTTAAAGGAAAACATAAGTTTTCATAAATCTAATACGCGTCAACTGAGTTTTGCATATATATCGTTTTACTGCTGCTGGAGCTATCAGATCCATTACCATGTAAGCTTGGACAATATACAAAAATGTGCAACGTTTCCATGTTGCTTTTGTGCGTCTGCACTGATGACAGCTGACAGAAAGTTTGCAGGCCGTAAACAGTGGCATCGCATTCACCTTCAACATGCCTGTCAACTCAGACTCCTGCACAGCTTTACATATGCCAGCTGCCAGCTGCCACCTGTTGTCCTTGCAGGCGACATTGCACAACGGAAGCCAGCGACGGATATGTTCGACAGCATGTTGCATGATTGTCCACTGTCGACTGTCCGCTGTCTGCTGTCCACAGTTGTCGGTTTCAGTGGGTCGTCGGTGGTTGGTTTTTGCAAATGTATCTCATGTCGCCGCCGACGGTGCTTTCAATTATTTTCTGTGTGGGGGCAGCTTGGCTGCAATTAGCCAGCAGCAACTTTATTTGTTGCGATTTATTTGCAGCCTTTGGCTTATCTTTGCTTTTTATACTCAAACGCACAAGGCTGATAATTTCAGATGAGGGGTTTCACCCACAATATCAGCACAGAGGATAAAATAATAAATATGTGTACCACAACTACGGACAATAGCCGTCTCTCATATATGTACATATGTACATACATATCATACATAATCATTTTTATGGATATAATTTCCAATGTCCTTCCTTTTGTGTGGTTGGCTGGCACTTCGTTTGTTCGTCGGATACAGCAATGTCCTTTTCTAATTTCCTCATGAGCGTTATTATGCGACTCTTGCTGACTGCTTACGCTCCAACTGGATGTCAGGAATTAATTGAAAGTTTTATTTATTATACCCTGTGCTCATTCAAAATGCGCAAATGGGGCATTATTAATTAATGATTGATAGAGGAACAGGTTTATTTGATTTAATCGATCACTTCTCATGTTTATTAGAATATTAAAAAAAAATTATACATTTTAATTTATGCACACAATATTTTTGTATTTTTATTTAAGACTACATTATGGCTTAAAAATTAATAAAATTAAAGTACTCAAATTTTTTAAAATTGTTTGAAAATATAAAGCAATATTTGGTTTCTGTCTGATTGGCAATTGATAAAAATCTTTAATCTTAAATCTTTAATAATTATTTGCATTTTATTTTTTTTTTACTTATTTATATTTTATTATATCTCATTTATTTATTTTATATAGCTTTATATATACTTATAGTACAAATCTTTAATATAACTTACATGTGTTATATATAAAATAAAATAAAAAATAAAATTAAATTATTAACCATAGTAATAATATATTTAGATCGAGCTTGCAGCTTGAAGGTGCAAGACTATTTTGCTTTGGCCTTTTCTCTGCGACTCTTGTGACTTAAGAACTTGTCTGTTTTTTGGTTTCTAACATATCCCCACCATATTGTTGTGCATTGAATCTGCACATATATCATTTGCACTGCTCTGACTGATGTTGTATCTACATATGTAGGTAATTGCCACGCCTGTGGCAAATGCTGTCCAATACCTTCTCTCTACCGCTGCCTGTCAGCAGCTGGCCACCCACAAAAAAAAACCAAAAACTCCCACAGCAAACAGTTTTTAGCAATTGTCAGCAATTTTCTCAATAGACGACAAAAACTATCGGACAGAAAAGTGGACACCCCCTCTACGTGGAACTAAACAAATGTCGTTTCGGCACACAAAGTCGCTTTGGTATTGTGCTGTGTATTTTTGTGATTATCTGGGACTGAACTGGACTGAACTGGTCTAACTTGGGTGCACAGCCAGCAGAAGACACACATGGTGGGCGTGTTCATACCATAAGCATTAACATAATTTATGTGGTTCCGCCGGATTTAGCTTTGTCGTAAAAAAGGACAACACTTGGCCATTGTCCGTTTGAGTTTCTGGTGCTTATTTCGATAACAAAGGCAACGCTGGGGCAGAATTGCGGTTTTTATTGTTTTTATGGCAACAAAGTTTATGAAAAGTTTCCCTGCCAACTCAGCCCGCTCCCCTGCTCCCCGAAATCTGTGTGTGTAATTTCGTTTTAGTTTTTCTGTTGACTTTGCATTTATTTTTATTTTTAATTAAACGCAGAAATCAAAGTTGCTTCATGTTTGGGAGCAGCTTAATCTATGGAATCATTTCTCAACTTGCAACACTCTCCTCTCTCTCACACACACTTTCTCTCTCTTTCACTCTGTGTTCCCCGCCTGCTCGCAAAAACGTGCGAAATTTTCACGGTCGCGTGAATTTTCACAGCATTTTCCTTTTGTTTTTGTTTTGGCAGACAGGGTGCCCAAACACCCATATATTCAGCATCCAACTGATTGTTGTCACCTTTTTAATATACTCCTCGCACAACGCCTGCTGTGGGTATGCTGATGTTGTGAAGCGATAGGCAACAGACAACACAATAAATTTACAATCTATATAGGCTGAAAATGGAGCTTGATTTAAATTAGAGTTAAATTATATATATACAGAAGATGTTTATTTTAATCAATTATAAAAAACACAATTTGCAAACTGTGAAAATTAAATACATGTATTACATTTGACAACAAATTTTAGACTGGTTTCATATATGTAATACTAAGATCAGTCAGCTCATCAGAATACAAAAAGTAACATTTGTTGGATTTGGATCAGAATCAGAAGAGATCACAAATATATATGTTAAATTTGACAAGTTGAAAAGGAAATAAAATTTGATTATTTTACAATTTGAGAGCAGAGGGTATCTCGAAGTCGTTATCTACAAATATCATAGGTGTTTTTGTACACCTGGCACGCAGTGCTCATAACTCAAAATTTTGTTGTTGCCTGCTTTTAGGTGGGCATGCAACGTAATGTTGCAAGCAAAAAAGCCAAAAACCCGGCAAGTTTTTTGTCGCTCAACAATAAATAACGACTGGCACGTGCCAGTACAGAAAAATCAAACTTTAAACCCATATTTGAGTGGCTGCCAGAGGCCAAATATATTTGAAGATAAACTTGCTCACCTGCCTCACATCGGAGACTGGAGCCCATTAACATTTTAACCGTCAACTTCTCCCAGTGAGTCTAATGTGGTCTAATGCAACATCTTCGATTATATAAAAAAAGTTTTAAAAACGCTGAATAAATTCTTAGTAAAAAAAAACTTGTTAGTTTCAGACAATAAATTTTGGAAAATCGAAATTTTTTTGAATAGTAAATTTAATTACTAGCTTCGACATAAAAAAGAATATAATTATTTTCCGAAAAGTAAAGTGTTTCTTTTGTGTTCTTATATTTTACTATTTAGGTAAAATTATTATTTTTTTTATATTTAGTTTAGATTTAGTATTTAGTTTTTAGCATTTTCATTTCTGCATTTAAAGTCGAATTGAATCTTTCATTGATTTACTGAAATTACACAAACTTAACCTCTGATTATTCCAATCATAAGTCATATTTGGAAAATTGTGTAATATTGATTCCATGATCAGTTGCCTTCTTAGTTGAAGCAGCTTCTGTTGCAGTCAAAGCAATGTTTATTCGATTTTGCAATCGTTGGATAAGCTTGGAGAATTTCGGTTATGTGATTAGCAGGAGCTGCAAGAGGTGCTCTAAGACTGCGGCTAAGCACGCTTATGAGCTATGTACATATATATATAAATATATACATATATACATATCTGTGTGATCTTTAAATGGGAAATTGCACGCATCGTTGCAGCTTACAAGAGCAACAGCTACTCAGAGATTCAATTACGGGCCTCATTAGGCGGCATCTCATGGGCCAGAAAACTAGCTTAGATGACTGCCTCATTACATGGAGGCCCAATTGGAAGTTTTCGCGCAGTTTGCCAGCAAACTTCAAAGCGCACAGTTCCCCAAAATAAAAGATGTCTTTAGTAGTAAGTAAACCTAACCCATTTAAGAGATCATTTGATTTAATAGTCCTTTGGCAGTTGCTGCTGATGCTCTTCCTTACTGCCGCCAGTTGCACGGATTTGACGCAGGATGCGGATGAAGATTACGAATCGCAGGCGGAAAACTTTGATGGACGTTCCTTCTTCTTCCTGGGCACCTTGTTTCGACGCTGGCGCGATCGTTGGATGGCCTTTCACAATGCAGCACCGCTCTATGCTGGCGCTGCTTTTCCAATCAATGGTTACTTCAACTGTCCGTCTTTTGGCTGTAATCCTGCGGCCATAAGACCTCAACCGGGCGGCTATTATCCCGCCTACTATGCGACTCCCTTTCAGCCACAACAACAGCAGCAGCAGCAGCAGCAACAACAACATGCTCAAGGCAACAGCAATGTTTACATCTATTCGAGTGATCAGCATGGTATTCCGCCCAATGGTCCTGGCTTCTTTGAACCAACGCGGCAGCCTACGCCTCTGCCTCCCCCGCCGCCCCTGCCACTGCCATTGCCGCCAGCAACTCTGCTGCCGCCGTCGCTTCAAGCGTCGCCTCAAGCGGGCGCCAGCAGTTTCGGATTTGGATCTGGACCAGTTCCCCTTCCCCTTCCTGGCTGTGGCACCAACCCGGTGGCCTGTGCTCTCGGCTAAGCAGCATCGCCTAAGTAAACAACGCAGACAAAGTAAAAGAAAACAATACAATTTTAATTGAAAAGCGTGCAACAAAAAACAGCACAAAAAATCACAAGAAAAATAGCTTCACTTCATGCTGAAGAATTTTGCATACTCTATTCGATTTCAAAATATAAGAATAATAAAAATAATAAATGTTATTCCTGCAAATTTCTATCTGTTTTTTAACAGTTCTAAAAAATTTAATTAAATTTCATATTTTTTCATCAACATGTTTTCAATTTTGTGCAAAATTAATAATGGTCTTTTAATAATTTTAACAAAGAAAACTACATAATTATTTTTTTATTTATAGTATTACAAACTATCTAATTTTCCAGTTCTTTAAGTTAAATTTTTAATACATATGCAAATGTTTTTTATTAAATAGTAATACTTTTAACATACTATAAATTTAAAATTGGATGCTTTAAATGTTACAATTAAAGAGACGAAACTGTTGTAACCTCAGTTTGCAAGTCAATAAAAAGGGTTACATGTAAAAATGTGAGCCAAATTGGGGCAGAATGGCTGGGACGGAGCACACCACACACACACAGCAGATACTCCAGCTCAAACACACATGGACATTTATCCATTAACGCCGAAAAACTCCACAAGCAATCTGCATAAGCAAACTCATCAGAAGCAACCGAAACGCTGGCATTTGTTTTGATTCCATCATAAACCATAAGATAGTAGCTGCAGACTTCACCGGCTCCGATGCTGGATGCTGATGAAGTGGTTGATGTTGCCCAAGGAGCAGACGTAGACCCAACTGAAGCTGAATTGTTTGGCAAATAAATGCCCGGCAGCATAATGGATGGCCGTGGATGGCTCTCTCTCTCTCGCACTCTGGCTCGGCTTCGGTCATCTCTCGTTGCCCAGCCCGGTTCTGGTTCTGGTTCTGTTATTATTTTTATATAACTTACGAAAATAATAATAGACCTCGACGAGGAGGAGCGTCTCGCTTCTGGGCGGTGTGCGGGCAAATAAATACGCCAACGAGCGACAGTTGTATAAACACTAGTGTGAAAGTGCAGATAGTAACGGGGCAGCACACACATCTATCCAGCAGCGATGTATCCAGCTCCCCCTCTCTTTCCCCACACATGCAATTGTCCGAGCGTTTATTTGTGTTTGTGCTATGACAACAATGGAGCACAAGAAACTGGAACGAGCTGAGCAGTTTGTCCAGGTCCATGTCCAGGTTCAGGTCTGGATTCCATCTG
Source organism: Drosophila nr. perissopoda 5 BK-2023a (assembly GCA_035044105.1). Taxonomy (NCBI): domain Eukaryota; kingdom Metazoa; phylum Arthropoda; class Insecta; order Diptera; family Drosophilidae; genus Drosophila; species Drosophila nr. perissopoda 5 BK-2023a. The sequence goes on from JAWNMK010000250.1 coordinate 189,879, forward strand.
CTGGCAGGTGTTGTGCTTGTTTTCTTTTGGACAACTTTCACTGACCGGAAACGGAAATTAAATGCATAAGTTTATTCAAGTTGTCGCTCACTTCTTATCAAGTTTGAAACAGCCACATGGGCAACTAATGTGATGTGGCTGCATTTGATGACGGATCGGTTGGATTGAAACTTGAAATTAATTAAAATATTTAATTTTTATTGACTATTCCAGCCTTTTTGCATATCGTCAAAGTCAATAAGTCGCAAGTCGACTGATAAAACGCTCAATGGATAGCTAAAGATTCAACGGGGATGTAGCTCAGATGGTAGAGCGCTCGCTTAGCATGTGAGAGGTACGGGGATCGATGCCCCGCATCTCCAAAAATTTTTTTTCGCAATTTTTCTTAAATTTAATTTTAAAATAAAAAAAATTATGCAAACTGATGCATAAATAACCCAATAGCAAAAATGTTTAAGAAAAAAAAAAAATTTCGAGTGGGCTCAACCGGGATTTGAACCCGGGACCTCTCGCACCCAAAGCGAGAATCATACCCCTAGACCATTGAGCCGCTTGTTGGGTGGGGGGCCGTAAACAGTTTTGTGTTCACTCAAAGATTGTGGTGCTCAAAACTCAACTGAGCCAAATAATGGGAGCTATTTGTAGAATGTCTGACAAGCTAAAAAAAAACGATATCTAAATAAATCATTCACTGGGGCAAAGATACTGTGCAAACAACAGAAATGCTGCATAAAAAAACGCAAACAAAATCAAGTTTATATTAAGAAACTGTCATTAATTTTAGCCTATTTAAAAATATCTAATCTTTTGTGCATAGGCTTTTGAGTAAGTTATGAGTTAAGAACAGCAACAGTAAGAAACCTATTTGCACAATTTATAAAATTAGCAAATACACAATATTTGCACAGTTTAGAAAATACAAAAAAAGGATAACAGACATCCAAGCATGGAGATGCGGGGCATTGATCCCCGTACCTCTCACATGCTAAGCGAGCGCTCTACCATCTGAGCTACATCCCCATATGCAAGAGTGGTTACCAAAGTGTCAACAAACATTTTGCTTTTTTGCATATTTTTTGTATTATTTATTTTAATGGTCAACAAACTTAAAACAAATTGAAACAGGGTTAATCACTTGAATAATACTTCAAACGCCAGAGGCAATAATAATAAGAGCGCAATTTAGCCGTAGTAGTTGCCACCGTAGCTAGGACCAAAGCCGCCGCCGCCATAGCTGGGATAGCCGCCGGGATAGCCGCCGGAATAGCCGCCGGGATAGCCGCCGGGATAGCCGCCAGGATAGCCACCAAAACCGCCGCCATAGCCACCGGGGTAGCTGCCGTAGTGAGGCACCTGCTGAGGACGACTACCACCGCCCAGCAGGCCACTGAAGAGATTGCCGAACAAGCCACCGCCGCCGCCGCCGCCGCCACCCAATAAGCCACCGCCTCCGCCCAGCAGATTACCGATGATACGATTATCGACGGGGCGAGGTGAGCCGGCTCCAGCTCCACTAACCGCACCACCTGCGCCTGGCTGTTGATATTGTGCATAGCTGTTGCCCAGGAGCGCCAACATCAGCAACTGTTGAATATGTCAAAGATTAGCTGGAAGTTGGCCAAAGAAATGAAACTACTTACGGAGCAGCCAACAATCTTGAACATGTTTGTGATTTGTCTTTAACTGTGAACTGATTAACCATTAAGCAGACACTGTGCTTTTTATAACAAGATCTCTCAGAATTAACGCCCACATACATCTCTATAAATCTGGGCCCGGAACTGGGGACGACCTTAAACCCACGACTTGAACGCTATCAATGTTTTTCACACGATTTGTTAAAATTTGGCATTAGTTGCTGTTACTAAATAAGTCGCATTAATATTAATGATTAAGGCTTGCTAAAAATAATAATAAAAAAAAACACACAGAAAACAATAAAACTGGTTAGGCGTGTTCTAATGTTGGTTTTTACAGTTCGTTGAACCTGTTGCTATAAGGAAGTTCAGGAAGTGCCTGAGACCGCTATATAAAAGTGACTGTTCGCATCTTGAGCAGCTTAGAAGTTGTCCACAGCATGCAGCCAAACACGCAGGTGAGTCCCAAAATCAATCTTCCGATTAACCTCACTTACAAATGGAGAATTCTAGACAATCATTGTGAGATTTTTGTTGGTGCTCGGAGTGGCACTGAGACTTAGCCATGCTCATGGCTTCGGTGGCCACAAGTTTGGAGGTGGAGGTGGCTTTGCCTATCCAGTGGCCTTTCCGGTTGCCCAGCCGGTGCCTGTGCCACAGCCAGTGCCCGTGCCAGTTGTGGTGCCTCAACCGGTGCCGGTTCCCGTTCCAGTCGCTAAGCCCTTTGGATTCCACAAGCACGGCTTGAAAGGTGGTTTCGGTGGAGGTGGATTTGGAGGTGGATTTGGAGGTGGTTATGGAGGTGGTTATGGAGGTGGATTTGGAGGTGGTTATGGAGGTGGATTTGGAGGTGGCTATGGAGGTGGCTATGGAGGTGAATATGGCGGATTTCAAAGTTTCCAATCGATTAGTGGATCTTCAGCCTACGGAGGTGGCTTTGGTGGCGGCTATGGAGGCGGCTTTGGTGGCTTAGGTGGCTTCAGAAAGCGTCGCTAGAATGCAATGCGGAATAGAGAACGCTGTAAATAGAATTTTAATCTTTACCTCATAACATGCAGAACAAAACACATACATAAATATAAACTTTTTAGTAAAGTTTAAGATAATAATTAGTTTTGAAGTATTCCAATTTTAAGATTTTGTTTGGCTATTTTCAATCGTTTTGCAAACTTTTTTAATTGATAACAAAATAAATCAAAATAATTGTTCCCGCCCGGGTTCGAACCGGGGACCTTGTGCGTGTGAAGCACACGTGATAACCGCTACACTACGGAAACCTACGGCTGCAGTGTGTTTAGATGCTTGCAAGAGACCATACGATGAAGCGCCATCTATGGCTCATTTGAGTTAATACCAGTATATGTAGGTACATGCGCCATCTATGATATAAGTTACAAGTGTGCGATTATTAACTATCGCATTGAATTGTGAACCGAAAGATAATTCGTATTAATAATTTATTTTAAACAAAATAAAATAAATGTTACAAATAATTGACCGCTAGTAAGTTGTAATGTAAGTTGGAATCTATAAATAAAGCTATAATAAAAATTCTTCGTACAACAATATAAATTCGAACGTTGACTTTTACTTTGTATGAATGAGCTTAAAACTGAATAACAAACATAATGATTATCATGGAGGGGATGTGTTTAAGATTAAATTTAAGCTATTGTGGGTTAGTTTAGTCTATTTTCCCCATAGGCCGCCGCCGAAGCCGCCGCTACTTCCATAACTTCCCCCGCTGCTGTGATGATACTCCTCGTGATGATATTCATCATGATGATAGCCTCCGCTGTGGCCACCGCCGTAGCCGCCGCCATGTCCGCCACCGAAGCCGGCACCGAAATCACCATGGATGCCCACACTACCACCAAATCCTCCACCGAATCCACCGCCCAGAGCATGCTTCAGACCCAGAAACTTTGGTGTTCGCGCTTTCACTTTAACAAAGCCGAAATGTGGTCCCTTAAAGGCAAATAGCTTTACTTTTCCAGCTCTGGCGGATTGGAGCAGAAGTACCAAGCAGATGCCCAGTAATAGCAGCAAACGTTGTGGATGACGCTGAAATTAGAAATAAGCATTTTAAATTTTTAATATTTTCGTTAAATTCAAAAAGAGTTTTGCTATTTAAACTGAACTTTCTTAACAATTAATTTCTCCTTCATAATTTGCACATTTTTTTCTAGTAAATTAAGTTTGGATTTTGTTCAAGATCCAAAGGTATACAATTTTATGTATTTATTTTCAAAACACAATTAACAAAGTTTTTACTCACAATGATTTGCATTTTACACAAAGTTGCACTTTTTTGGTATGCGTTTTTTAAGCACTTTTAATGGATTAAATATGTTAGCAACGCTTTATGGCCTCGTTAAATGATTGTCGTAGACTTATTGTTTGTATATTGCTGGTAAGACTTCAAGTTCAAATCTCTCTTCGCTGATTGATGTTGCTGGCTAGGTTGCATACATGGGCCAAGTCGCGTCTGCAATTGAACCGGCTGCGCGGTTAGCGATCAGTTTTTATGTGACAGACGCGTTTTCTGCGCGTTTCAACTCGCCCTTATGCAATCGCCTCTCGGCGATATCTTGTTTGACTCCATTGTTGTAGCTGCCTTTATTTTATGAGTGTGCTCGCAGCTCAGCCTCATGCACACAAATTGACCCTGAATATTTCTGGTTTTCGACATGAATAGGAGCATAAATTCAATAAATGTCTGAAATGGAACAACATTTTATATATGTACATATACAAATGTGTATACATAGAGAGATGTAAACCCAGCCGATGGTGGAAGCAAGCGAATCTGTTGGCAAGTGTAAATAACGGTTGAATATTATGAATGGGCCCAGCAATCAGCCCGATTCAGCTTATGTGCAATATCAAAAGGGCGTTTTTAATTTTAGTTTATTTACCCTCTCAAAAAGGGAGAATTGGGAATATCAATTTTCTCATTGCTTTATAGTATTGTGACTTTTATATCATAAAAGTAGCTGCTAGTTTCAAAATAAGTTAACTGTCAATCAAATTTAATTATAATAGACTTCAACTGTTCATTAAAATATACGTTGCGCTATAAGAATTTTTTTAAATAATATTAAATAGATTGATTTGCAAAGTTGATTTAAAAACAACTGCAGAATTTTGAAAGGAATAAAATATTCTGCATTTCTTTTCAAAGCTAAATTTTACAAAATTACTTTGTATAGACATGAGTTTTCAGTATAGTATTATTCATATATCAGAGTTTTTATATATTTTGTGTTGCCCCGATTATACGTTTTAAAAATAACCCACAATAAATATAATTGCCTATTAAATCCAAAAATGAAATTAATTAATTTATATTGAGTCGCAGATATGTGTTTAGCTTCCCTTGGTTATTTTGGGTCTGCTCCAAGCGACATCAATTTCACTAAGCCAATCAAATGATTCATCAAAGCCGAGTACATTTTTGGGTATTTACGTTTTATTGACCTCCAAAGCAACAAAGTCCAACAAATAGAAAATAAACAAAATCGAAACAGAAATTTCCAGCAGTTAAGAGCGGAGCATACATACAAATTTATCTAAGCACGTTCAAAGATGCAAATTAATTTGTCAGTTGTCTTATTTGCCATAGCCAAAGGGGTAGCCGAATCCGTGGCCAGATCCATGGCTATTGTGCCCAATGTGCTGATACTGATTGAACTGCTGCTGGTAGCCACCTCTGTGGCTTCCATATCCTTGACCATATCCTGGCCAGCCATAGCCATAGCCATAGCCATTGCCGTATCCTGGCGCACCATAGCCGTGAAAGCTGCTGCTGCTGCTGCTGCTACTGCTGGCTGCTGCACTGGCACTCGCTGATGATCCATAGTTTCCATATCCTGCCCAGGGCGCGAAGCCGTAGCCGGCAGACCCACTTCCTGGCCACTGTGGTGCACTCAAGGCACAGCCACCCAGACAGCACAGTATACAGGAAAATAATGCAATCTTTATGGAAATGAAGCAAGCAGGATTAGTTGGCAGTTAAAAGTTGGAAGAACTAACTCCACGCACCTTCATAGCTGGTGTATAACTTAGGGTTTAATGAGAATTGCTTTGCCAATTGCCTTTTTATTGGGTGAATCCAAAACGGAAGCAGGAATTATGTAATTAACCATGAATGGTCTATGACTAGATATATAATTAAGTAAACTAAAATAATAACATATTCGTGAAGTTCACTTAAGAGTTTGTCGAGTAGTAAATGAAATAGACAAGCAACAATTCTATCGATATAAAAAATAAAAAAAAGCCAGTTAAGAAGTTATGCACATTGTTAAGTATTTAACTAACAAGATCTCACTTTTTTTTTTAGATTTTTCTTACAACTAATTTGACCTTTATTTCAGCACTTAGCGAAAAAACAAACATAACTTTTTTATTTGATCATTAATTTTTGTTTAACTTGTATTAACTAAAAGTGCAAATATAAAATTAGGTTAGGAAGACAAATGAGATTGACTCCAATTCGATTGCTCACTTAAATTAATTCTTTTTTAAATATGGTATAATTTGCCATAAGTTCTAAAAAGTTGTTAACATTTAGAATAAGGCAAACAATATTCATTCAATCAAATTTAATAATAATAATAATTTCTTAGTTGCTACGATAAATTTGCAACCTGAACAACTCTGATCTGCTGCCAAGTGGACTGCACTTGTAATTATAAAAACTAATTTAGTAATTAAGTAAATGAGTTCTGTTCGAATTCGACATTATCTTTAATCCAAAGATGTGTCGGAATAGCCGACACTTAACACTTTAATAAAACTTCCTCATGGCAATGTGGGTGGCTTGGCCAACTTTAGCTGACGTCAGCTGAGCAATCAGCAAGAGTTGAACAAACTGCCAACGAAAGTGAAGGCGTAACTAGTAAATATATTTGCTTAAGCGAGTACACAAATCGGAATCATCGCATTGTTAGATCTGCACCAAAAACAACAAAACCAAAACAACAAAATACAATAACAAAAAAAACTAACAATCATCGAGTGTGAGTGCTAATGAGCCAAGTGAATGCTGGTCGCAGGGGCAGGGGCAGAGGCAGACACTGTTTCCTACAATGCTTCTCCGCCCATGCTTCGTTGCACGTTCTGTGTAAAATTTGTTGCCTAAGTCATTTGTCTAAGCACATTGTTAGTTTTGTTGTTTCCAGTTGCAATACTCTTCTTCTAAGAGCAATTCGACTTTATTACAATTTTTGTTAAATGAATGCCTAAATATTTAGTAGTAAAATATTGCAAATTTCGAAATTTCTTCTTGTTTCGTACTGCTTAAACTAAAAATTAAAGTTTTTGCTTAGATTAAAACGATTTAATTTATTTTAAGAATTGTTTACATCTGTTTTTTTTGGAATGAACTGCTATTTCAGTGGAATATTCCAAATTTGTGCCTACTTTTTTCTGATTAGATTTTTATTTACTTCTAAATATATGTTTGACAAAGTATTAATCGTACTTGATTTATTAAAAAAATTATAATATACCCATTTATATAGCTATTTATATTTTTAAGGTGTAAGCTATTTACTTATAAATATAAAATAATAAAGTATCAATCATACTCGATATATTTATTTTTGATTTATTATTTTCCAAAGCTACTTCTTATTTTTCTGTGTAGATTTTTGAGGGATGCACATTTTTCTTCTAAATATATATATATAAAATATTGTATTAATCGTACTTGACGTCTAGACTCATAATTAATAATATAACTAATTTTCCCTATTTTCTGTGTATATTTTTGAGCGGATCTCTATTTACTTCTAAATATATATTTATATAATATTGTAATTATCGTACTCAATTTATTAAGAATGTTATAGACTGAAAATGAATTATAATATACCTAATTTATTATAGCTATTTGATTTTCTGTGTAGTTTCTAAAGGGTATACGCACATCGGTGCTGTTGTACATTCTGATGCATGATTATTTTTATTGGGTTTTTTATGATCTTGATCTACACCAGCGACGGTTCGGCAATTGCCTTAACCCTCAAGAAATTGTTCATGTGTGGATTTTGACAATCGAGAAAAATTAACGCATTCTGAGGCAGCCACTTAACCGAAGGGGGTATTCCGTGGTTTCGTCACTAACTGGTTCTGTTTGGGTTTCAGTTTCGATTTCGTTATGGGCCCGCTGTTTGTTCTGCAATTTGCGTAGAATCACTTGGCAATGCGTAGCGCGTAGCCCGCTTCTTATGGGGCAAACAGCGAGCAGGCTGGTCTTTATGTATAAAAGCCAAGCACTTCACAATTGCAATTTAGTCTGGTTACCGCATCGGTGGGCGACACATTCCCCACAAGCACATCTTGGATTTATCTCACACCTGAAATGGCGCGCTTTTGTTGTGTACGTCTTGGCGGGTCTTCGCCTCCTGATGCACCTGCTCATCGTCTCTTTTTCTTGCAGCTTCTGGTCTTATTGGCGCTGGTTGGATGTGGAATTGCAGCTCCAGCACCTGGCAAGGCCGAGGGCCGCAGCTTTGGACTGCTGGGCGGAGGATTTGGCAGCAGCGTTGGACTGAGCGCCGGCATTGGACTTAATGCTGGGCTCTACAGTGGTTTCGGTGGTGGTGGTGGCGGTTACTATCCCGGCGGTGGATATCATCACGGCGGCGGTGGCTATTATCCCGGCGGTGGCTATTATGGCGGTGGTCACGGCTATGGTGGTGGCTACTATCCAGGCGGCGGTTATGGTGGTGGATATGGACACAGACCCCACCACGGCGGCTTCGGCGGCGGCTACTATCCCGGAGGTGGTGGCTACAATAACTACGGTGGTTCCTATGGCGGTCAATACAGTCAGTCCCAGTCGCAGTACTCCAATAATTACTACAATGGCGGCTATGGCGGCGGCTACGGCGGCGGCGGCAGCGGTTTCTTTGGCTGATAATCCCAGCTGAATGTGATTCTTAAGTCTAGTTAGCTTTTACCTTTTGTACTGAAAATCGAGATAAAATATAAATATATATATATATATATATGTATATATGCTTGTATGTATACAAAATACAATGCCTGAAAATCCCCTGTAAAATCCGGTTTCTCTTTTTGCTATGGATGCGTTGTCCTTGTCAACATTGTTGTTGTTGTATTTGTTGTTGTTGTATTTGTTGTTTCTGCTGCTTTTGATGACTTCTTGATTTTAATGAGCTAAACGCGACGTGCATAAATTTTATGGGATACATATGTGAGATTTGTATAATAGAACGTGCATGACTAAGAACTCGAGCAGGCGGAGCAAGGAAGAAGAAACAGACTCGGAAATTATTCATCGCAGTTATCGTTATGCTCGGCATAAGCACAATTTATGAAGCCACTTAATCAGAGCAAGGCAATCTACCTTTGCACAAATTGTAATTGTTATTTAAAGCAAAAGTAATTAACTGTGCCGTGATTGGGGCCAGAAAGAACGGACAGGAATCATCCAAAATTTACTTTTAGCTATATCATAGCTATATCATAGTGTAGTCCGATGTTAATATTAACTATGGAATTTTGTTGGGTTAACTTGGTAAGCAAAAATGTGTTTTTTTTTTATACAAAAAGTGATTTTTCAATTGATTGTTCCCATGGGAGCAGTATGATATAATAGTCTAATCTCGATGGTGTTTGTTCAAGTTTTATTTTTTTCATACACAATCATCATTATAATTGATCTCTTGATTGATATCATATCATATATGGTGACTCGATCCACCAGGCTACAACACATTGACTACCTGCAACAAGTTGTAGGAAAGTAGCTTTAAGACTGCATAGAAACAGAAGTTCTGACCTACTTGGGTATATCGACATGCTGATCATGAATATATAGAGCTTATGCAGTCGGAGGCGACTCCTTAAATGCATTACAAGCTCTTCAACAAAACAAGTAAGAGTGCTGCATTCGAGTGAACTCGACTACGATATACCCTGAACCCAGCTGTTAAACATATTATAGTTATATTGCAAAATTTCCTTTTAATGAGTTCTGCACCCAAATGTAAGCAGGTCTTCAGCTGCAATCATTTCTAATAGCAAGCACTGAACAGAAAAAAACGAATACTACGAATACTGCGCATGATTTTATTCACAAGCCCGAACTGATTCTAACGGATGCATACACATACGTACAGTTACTGCGATTAAGTAACGGGGCTCAGCGGAATGCACAACAAAATTTTGTCGCTTCGCGGCGATTATCATGCGATCTCTTTCTCACACATGCGCTCGCATATGTTGCGGCTGCTGATAGAAGTGAGACCAATATGAGAATCTACTTTCGACTATAACTTTGGTGTTTTTATCGGATCTTGATGAAATTAGGGCATTTATTGCTATCGGAAATGGAAATGTATCGATATTCCAGAAACGGAGGCAGTTATCGATAAAATATTCAAACGAGAACCTATACGTATTCCAAATTTGAAAATCCAAATCTGTGGCACTTATAGTCTCTGAGATCCGCTATATCGACTATATCGGTTATATCGACTCGGCTCTTGATCCTGATCAAGAATATATATACTTAATGGGGTCAAAGATGCTTTTTTCTGCTTGTTACATACATTTGCACAAAACCATTATACCCTTTTTATCCATTTTGAAGGTGTTCAGGTTATAATTAGATAATCAGATCATAATATTTTGCAACGGCAAACAAAAATGTCTGTGTCAAGTTTGCTTAAAACTGAAAGGTTGTCCCGATTATAAAGTATATACTTGAACGGAATAAAGATCAAGGGCGAATTTTGAATTTAGTATACCCTTATAAAGGATATCCTAAGTCTGTCGATACAGCAATGTTTGTCTGTGCGTCCATTTCTCCCCCTTTCTTTAAAAGTAATATTTCCCAGCTGTTAGAAAACTTTGCGATAATTTCTTGTCAATTGTAATAATTTTTAAAGGACAATATTTTTAAAATTTTAATATTATTTCTAGTGTGTATTCGATACTCTCTATTTGTAGATAATCACATTTAAATACTAATCGATTTTTTTTTTGTTTTTTTCGAGTCTCGTTTTTGAGTTTATCCATAGCTGCTGCGTTGATTCCTGGCGCGATAGGTGCCCGTCTGGTAGACCGGCTGCACCTGACCCGTCAGCTGCTGAATTATTCCATTTATTGTCGTAGAGACACCGGCCGTAAGCGCTCCCGGCGTCAGTGGTGCCTGCAAATGGGGATTGGCAAATGATTATTATATTTTATATAATTATTATTGAGTTAAATTTCGACTTACCGCGCCTGCAGAGTCGTAGTAGACGCGATTCGGCACAGGACGGCGCACTGGAACCGGATTGTAGTTGGGATCGACGGCTGGATCACTTTGCAAATCGCCGGCTGCAGCTGCTGGACGTACTGGAAGTGGATCTGCGTAGGGCCTGATGGGCACAGTGGCCGCCAGACTGTTCTGCAATATGCCGGGTGCAAAGAGCGATAGCCAGGTGGCCAGAGGTGCCAGGGGACGCACTGGCGCCACTGGAGGGATGGGATCCGACAGCAAGCCGCCGCCTAAGCCACCCAAGCCACCCAATCCTCCAAAGCCACCGTAGCCACGACAGCCGCCAGCTCCGCCATACACATTGTACACATTCACGTCGAACAGAAACCGTCCCTGCTCAGTCGCATCCTTCTGGCCACCGGCTGCGTCCCGGCCAAAGGGCGAGCAAGGGCCTCCATAGCCACCATATCCACCATATGGTCGAATCAGTTTCCTCAGCTTCTTCTTGAGCAGCAGCGATCTGTCGTCGCCGGCATCGGAGCTCAGCTCGTCCAGCTCCTGATTGCCAGCTCCAGCGAACTTGGCATTCTCCTTGTCCGCCTGCTTGTCGCTCGGACTGCTCTGGCTCCGGCTGAAGCGGCTGCTCTGTTGTTGGGCACTCTTGTAGATCGAAGGAGTTGCTCGACGTTGCGGATAATAGTTGCCGTAGTAGTAGCCACGTGGTGCAGCCACACAGTATCCCAGGGCACCGAGCAGCAGCAGCAGCAGCAGACTGATCAACTGCATTTCTCAAGGATTCGATTTGCTCTCAATTTGCACGGCGAACACTTCTATCTCAACGACGCGTTGGCAACGGACTATGCCGCCAGCTTGGAGTACGCCCCAATTTATCACCTATGCAAGCCAAAAAACAAAACCAACCAAAATTGCCAACAACATGGCAACAATTTGCTGTTTTCCCTTAGAAGGCAAGCGATTGCGATTGCATAATGCCCTTTTTTTATTCGCTCGCATTTTTCCAGCGCATTCGCATTGTTTCTTTTTTGATACAAATGCTAATTTGGATCGCCCCCGCCAAACCCAACCATCATCATCATCATCATGATGATCACCATCAAAGCAGCGTTTCGCCCACATGGCTCTGAAAACGAGTTACAAGCTGACTCTGCTGACTCTTGTGCATTGACCTGTGTCAAATGTAAAAAGCCGAAACCAACCAGCCAGCCGTAATGAGCTCTAACTTGTTGAAGATTTGGCCAAAACCGCAGAAACGCCATATATGTTGCCAAAAATAATGACACCTAAGTGGGTCAATGTCGCGCCGACTGTGCTGGGAGCCCCCTTTATGACTTATGTTTCGCTGTGATGTGATGAGAAGCGTCAGAGAAAGATCAGCTGTCAAATTTGGTATATATATAGCTATTTAGGATTACAACATTCTTCTCTATCATTTGAACTGACTCAATTTAATGGTGGCAATTATTAAGCTCAGTTTGTGGACACAAATTCATAAGTTGCTTGCAAAATAGAACATTCATTCAGAATTATAATTTTAATTTTAGTAATTATATTTAAGTTTTTATTTTTTGTTTTTCATTTATATTTTTATTTGTTTTTGAATATGGCATTAAATTTATATGCACAATTTTCTAATAGCCAATGCAGTTGGTCTTCTGAAATCGTTCAATTTATTACTTAATTTACATCTGACAATCTATATCTAAATCGATATATATATATATATATAGTTAAACGGAAGCCGCACTAGACACTTAAAGCGTTAAGCCTATTCATAATTTTAGGCTGATAGCTGCAGTTTTACAAATACAATATCGGCTAAAGCCTCTTTTTTCGTTAAACATTTTCCTTAAAACTAAAAAAACGCAACTGTACAATTGATAATAGTCTGAGACCTGAATATGGTAAATGAAAAGCTGATAGCTGATAGTTTTTCTTTTTTGACTTAACTGAGCAAAGATTTGCAGCAAACTGTGCGTCATAGTTTGAGAGGCATGTTGCCTAACTAAACGGCTACTCTGGGCTTGTTGGCCTCGGCACGCTTGCGTTTCGCCCTCAGACGCTGATTGAGGTAGACACGCAAGAAGATGGCGGCGAACACGATGAGCACCCCAAAGATGCCCAGCAGCGTAATGCTGTGCTGATAGATCAAGCAGGAGAGCATGATGGCAACGGCCTGCAGCAAAGAGTGTAGTCAAATAAAATAGATGTGCTTAATAAAAAGGGGGCAAGAAACTCACCTGACGCACTGTCATTATGATGGTAAACACAACTGGGCCGAACACATCAATTGTGTGGTAGATAAACAACTGGCCGACCGCTGAGCAAATGGAGAGCACAACCATATCAAACACAAACTTGGGATGCTATTCAAATGAAAGGAAAACAATTTGGTTAAACATTGCTAGCTGTTTCCATATGGAATTTGAAATGTGGAGTAAGCAAATATTTTGCACAAATATCAGACATGGGGAATAGTTTAAACAGATCAACAAATAATAAAATGAACACATCAAGGCATGGACAACTCACCTCCGTGGCAAAGGCCAGCGAGTCCATGAAGCCGCCCTGCATGGAAAGCGATGCGCCCGTGAAAATCGAGGAGAACAAATTGACGCCGCACATCATTTGCAGCGAGGTCATGCCGTAGCTCTTGAAGAGCGATCCCTGCCAGTTGGCGGTGAAGCTGTCAAAGAGCATGTACATGGACAGCAGAAAGATGCCCGTCAGCGTTGTGACGCCACTGGCCCTGCTACTCTCCGCGGAGCCACCCATGAAGAAGATCATGCCCAGAGAGATGAGCAGAGCCGTCAGGTATTCATGCGTTTCATATTTGGCCTTCGACATGATTTTGCCCATCAGCATGACGGGTATGATTTTGCAGGACTTGGCCAGCACCTGCGTGGGGAAGCTGACAAACTTGAGCGCCTCGTACTGGAACCAGGCACTCATGATGTTCGAGAATGAGGCGTACGAGTACTTATAAAGTGGAGCACGATGTCGCGAAGTCGATGGCTGCCACTGCATATAGGTGAGGGCGACGACGAAGGCCAGCAGGCGATTGGCGAAGACCAGGAATTGTGAGTCCTTGAACTTGGAACTCTCCCCGGCGTAATTCAGATAATGCTGCGTCATTATCTTCTCCTGGAGCACACCCCATGTCAGGTAGGAGACCATCAGGCCGCCAAAGCACCAAAGCAGCTGCACCGCCTCCTGCGAACTGGTCCGCTTGCTGGAACGTTCTGTAGAAAGGCCGCTGCTACTGCCGCTGCTGCTGGCAGCGTGTATGACATCGACAGACTCGTAACTAGAGTTGCCCGTGATGCACATATTGATGGCCGTGTGGAGAAAGGTGCGATTGCCACGCTCCAAGTAGCTGCTGCGCTGCACATACTTGTAGATGAGGTAGCCGGGCAGAAAGACACAGCTGTAGCCGAAGCAGTTCACAAGCAGCTTGAGCAGCCACGCATACTCCTTGGACTGGGCCTCGATCAGCTGCGACAGCGTCACGTCCAGCGCATAGCTCCCAGCCAAGGAGATGCGCAAGAGGTCCGAGAAGAAGTGTATCACCAGCAAGCTGACGACAATGAAGGAGCTAAGGAATAACATATATTCGTTTAAATAATACTCAGGACTAACGGATAACACTATTAGGTATTTAAGATAACAACGGTCTAGTTGTCTTACCAAATAATCAACTCGGGAGCACGATTTCCCATCTTGTAGACGTGCATGTGGCGACTTTTCTGTTCCGGCTTCGAATTCTTTCTTTCTGCACGCTTTGGATCGGTTTTAAGTTCGAGCTGAATTTGTGTTCTGATTGCTATTTCCAGCTATTTCCAATCACGCCTCGAGCGTTTTTTTTGGGCGGTTCGAGTCAAGTGTCATAAGTTCAATAACCGCGCAAAACTAGTTTTTGCATAATTTTAAGGCAACAACAACAGCGATTAAAGCAAACAACTTTTTGTTTATTTCTTTGTAAGCCAGTGTGTCTGTATGTGTGTGTGTGTGTTTGTTTACATTTCAATGAGTTATGTGGCAAGATGTCCGTGGTGATTGTGCTGCGTGTTGGCACAGCCGATACTCGTGCCGGCTGTGCAGGTACTATGTGTCCAGCATTTTGTTAATCGGAAAACTATCAATGTGCTAAAACGAAAAATAACTAATATTGTATTGCGAGTGTGACCCTAATTTCCTAGCGGACAAATGCTTAAGACAGCGTTGCCAGATAGCTCCATTTTAGTGCTGAAGCAATAAATATAATCGGAACTTAATATGTACACAATAATTTATAATATTCGATATTTGAATGGCGTTGCCATATTATATAGTCTATTTTAGTAATGGTAGCACTGGTTTTGCAAGCAAAAAAATATTTTAAGAACTAACATTTGAATCTAGAATGCATTATTTTTAACGTCAATTCAATTTGAGCCAAGGAACCAGTTCAATTTCAGAGAGCAACTCCAATTTGGTCACACTGATGAAAAGATCCAACGCAATCCAACACTAGCAAGCTGTATCTTTTGCGTTTTTCATTCTTTGTGAAAACTGTAAGAAAAAACATAAATTGTGCTAACAAATAACTAAAAAAATCAACTGTACAACGCTGAGACGCCAACTAAACGGTGTAAATTACAACTTGAACGTAAAATATTCAACTAGCATAACTGCAAAAGCGTGCAAATCGCTTATGAAAAACTTTGTGAAATTCGTCAGCTCATTGAAAATCCAATAAAACAATCAAAAAGGAGCAATTCTAATGTGAGTAAGAGTTTAATATCATTTGTGTAATTTATAAAACGCATATTACATTAAATCTGCACAGAAACATTTGTGTGTATCCATTAATGAGCCAAAGGTGTTGCCGCTGCCTGTGTCGCTGCTGTTGTCGTTGTGGTGGCAACAATGTGTGTATAATTATAGAATACATCTGAGCAATCAGCTTTATGAACTCATTTCCAAATATATATGAAATATATATACATACATATATATATAAAGTGTTTAATGGGTGCAATTATGCATTTCTTATTTAAAACTAGACGAATATAAGTCAAATATTTTGTTTAGCTATTGGAAAATTTTTCATAACATTTTTAAAAACTTGACAAACATAACTTGAATATTTTCTCTAGAAATGTTGGCAAAATAAATATTCATTATTATTATTAATTTTAAAATAATCTTTGATTGATTTTTAGTTTAAATTTCTTTGACATTATTTCAACCATTGTCATTTTATTGCAAGAACAGCTGGCGATTAAAATTGTTTCTTTTAATCCCCTTTTTATGACTTTTTCACATTTTCCGCCAGCTGCAAATTTGCCTATTTATCCAACTACCTGTCTATTTGCATATTTTACTTAAGAGCTGCCTGTAGGTAGCTAATTATGGGGTATATAAAACTAACGCTCTGCTCTGATTTTGCTTACAGTTGCAAACCAAGTTTCAAGCTGGACACACGCCGAAAAGAACATAAAATTTAACATTGTGCAGCAATTAAAAAAAACTACATTTAACAGAGAAAAATAAGAATCTGCAAATAGAAGTATATAAAATGGTGCAGACTGCAATATCGCTGAACGATCGTTTCACTCAAATCCAAAAGCAACAGCCACCGGCGAGCGAAGGCGGTGGAGGAGCAAGCTCTGCTCGTCGGCGCAGTCGGTCGAGGAGTCGCAGTCGCCGCATTGTGAATGCAGCTGCATCGGTGGAAAATACGCGCCTGCTGCAGGAATTCAAAAGGAAGCACAGCGTCCAAACGGCCCTCAAACTGAAGCGCGTATGTGTCCCCCCCAAAAAAAAACAAAACAATACAAAAATAGAAAAGAGCAATTAGAGTAATAAATGACTCTGGGATTGTGGAGTATGAACTGAGCCACGACGAATCCTGCGTGGTGTTCGCTATTCTCTGGACTTGGCTGGGCAAGGCAAGGCAAGGCGTTGACTTGGCGCAGAGAGCAGCCGTGCTGCAGCTGGAAATGGAATTAATAAATAACAATATAACTAGATAAATTCAACAGCCAGCCGATGCGGACAGAGAGACAGACACAGTCTGTCTTCGTAGCTAGCCAAGTTCAGCCCAGATCTCGAGCAGCAGCTTAGCCCAAAAACTAAACCCACTTGTAGTAGACTTCTTCTATTGTTGTCGTTGTAATTGTTGTTGTTGTTGTTTGTTGACACACAGAGAACACACTGAACAGCTACCGCTTGAGCAGCGTCTGAATTCAGTCTGAAAACGCAAAACAAAAACATACCCAACAAACAAACAAAGTACGAAAAATCCATCACAAACCTTATGCATCTTACAGAGAAGCTTGCGGACAACGGCTAACGGCCGCGGCGGTGGTGGCGGCTCCACCGCACGCCTTGGCGCCAGCAAAACGCTCCGCCTCGGACCCAATGGAAGACCGATGCGCTCCAACAACGTCAACCGACTGGCAACGTAAGCATCTAACCAAAAATAAATAAAAAAACACAAACTTTGTAGCAGTTGTTGATTGACTGCCTGCATCAGAGTCAATGGACGAAGACTGCTCGCTCTGCTCCAAGCAAAAAACAACTAGAACATAAAAACACATCTACCTCTTCTGCTTATTCCGCCTATCTACAACTTGAAATCCCCACATAACTAGCATGCGCGCCGATCTGGTTGACAGTGGTAGTGGTCGCAGTGGCCCCCGTCGCAGCGGCAGCGGCAACGGCAGGGGCAACGGCAGCTATCGACGCTCCAATTCGGCCGTGGCCGGAATGCGTCAGCGTCTGGGCCAGCGTCGACCCACAGTGGGTGGTGCCGCCGAGCGTGTGGCTCAACGTCGACGCGGCTTAACGCGCCAGCAGCAGCAACGGGCAGATCAGCAGCAGCAGCAGCAGCAGCAACGCGGCCGTTCACGCAGTCGTGGACGCGCCCGTTCCCTAAGTGGTAGTGGTGGTCCTGGTGGTGGACGCGCCCGTTCGCTAAGTGGTAGTGGTGGTGCTGGTGGTGGACGCGATCGGGCTCGCAGTCGCAGCCGGGATGCGAGCCGCTCGGGACGCTCGGAGAGCCGTGGACGCCGCCAGCCGTCGGTGAACGGTGCAAGGGGTGCGACCCGTACACAGCGTACACCGCGTCGTGTGTCGGTCAAGCAGCGTCTGGGCGTGCGTCCGGGTGTGGCAGCAGCAACAGCAGCTGGAGCTGCCAAGAAGCGACTAGACAATCGTCGGGCCAACAACAGCAGACAGCGCGGCGTTGCCGTGGGACGCATTGATAAGCGTCGCAACTCGAACACGGCACAGAAGGCAGTGGCAACTGCCGCTGCCAGTGGTGCACGAGGACGCACCAAACGTGCACGTGGCAGGTAAGAGCAGCATCATACAATATGCACATTCCCCATTCCTATTAGCTACAAAGTGGGTTATGGATAGAGAAAGAGTTGGAAAATTCCTTGTATTTCTGATCGGTACTGCAAAGTTGGCTGATTAAGTCAGAAGAACTAATCTCAGCGCTTATAAGTTTATTTAGTAAGAGGACAACAAGCTTAATTCTATGATCCGAAAGAGAAGGAAGATTTAATAATTAAAATCGTTTTTGTAAGGATCCTATCCTGACCTAAGCCTTGTAATTGGGGGACTATATGCATGACACATATTTAAGCATGGGATGCACAAGTACTTGATGAAATTCAGGACTCTATTAGCAGAGGAAGAAACATGCTTGTCAAACTTAAGCTTGGGTTCTAACAGGATACCCAAATCCTCAAACTTAGGAAAACTTAAAAGACAAATTTGCCTTCATCACAACTAAGATTTAATAGATTTAGTTGACACCAGGGAAAGACTCATATCAGGCGGAAGGTCATTTATAAATATTGTGAATAAAAAGGGGGCCAAGGTGAACTTGAACAGACTTAGAGATAGCACCTCTACTTTCTTTATTCTGAAGGTTAAGTATTTTGAGATCCAGCAATAAGGTTATGTGGAAATCCCATAAGGTTAAGATGGAAATTAGCATAATTAAATCTTTGCCTCCTCTCCTTACAGATCTGCTGTACAAGCTGTTGCTGCTGCTGCTGGTGGTGGCGCCATCACTCATCGTTCTCGCTCCCGTTCCCGTTCTCGTTCCCGGGCACGTATTACTGCTGCTGCTGCGGGGGGTGCTGCTGCTGCTGCGTCGGCTTCAGCGAATGGCGGACAAAGAGGTGGTCGTCGTGGACGCAGTCTGCAGCGCAACGCTGGCAGAGTCGCCAGGGGCACCAACAAGACCATTAGCAGCCCAGGAGCTGGAAAGGGAAAGCAGAAGCCACAACAACAGCAGCAGGGTCGTCGCGGACGTAGTCGTGTTCGTGGTGGTCGGACGGTTGCAGGTAAAAGCGTTGCAAGATTGGCGGCTCACTGGACACACCAGGCTGTCTGCTGGATGGGGAGCGCCTAGCAACTCAATATGGAATATGGATTCTTATGCACAAGTGCTCTGATTAATACTCATTTTCTTTTTCTTGCTCCTCGTCAACTAGGCAATCAGCGCAGGGTGGAGGTGAAGCGCGAGGATCTGGACAAGGAGCTTGATCAGTATATGTCCACCACAAAATCAGAGATGGACTTCCTGTTGAAGTAGAGCAGAGCCCCATAACCAATGAGATGATGACCACCGCTAGGCAGTTCTTACTAATACTTAAGTTGTCTCTTATATATATAAATATATAATACTAATTAGCTTTAAGCGTCACACACCCATCCAACGAAGTGAAGTCCGAGTGGTGTTTAAATGCATTCTGTAAATAGCATATTAACTATCTATAAGTAATCGACTCTGTGCGCATAATTGCAATTGAATAACTTGTCGTCTATGCAACTAATATACAATTGACTCCTTGTTCAGGACTAAAAGCTATCTGTGTCTCTTGTCTTTCTCATCCCCAGGAAATACATTCGATTATTGCCAAACTGACCGGAAATTGACTTTTGTCTGGCTTTTGATTATTTTTGTCTGGCAAATATCAGAGAGAGAGCTAGCGATAAGGAAATAGAGCGAGATAGCATACGAATTGCATTAGATAAAAACCGCATCGAGTTTTTCTAACCATCCCTTGTGGCCGATGAAGATAAATGTATTTCTTGTCGATTTTTTGGCTCACCTATTTGTTGCTTCTACCCTGTTAACCGGCACTAAAGGGTATATTGGTTTTTTTTGGTGTTCAAAAAGTCATTTAAATGCTGATTGATAGAGCTCCTTTGAAAATCTGCATGTATTTGGCTAAGTTAGAGATAATTTTGTAAAAGGAACATCCGCATATCCTGAAGGGTATTGAAAGGAAATATATTTTTGAGCTCAGCATTCAAGGATTTTTACGTTTCAATAAAAAAATGCTTGAGCAAAAATTACAAAAATCGAGAAATCAGGATGTTCTTTGGATCACAGATAGTCCTTGGAAGGATGAAAGTTCTTCAAACGGTTTAAATAAAAGGAAATTTTTGAAAACAGGTAATTGCCTTAGCTCGCTTATATCCCTGAGGATCCTGACGAGTCCTAGTCAAACATTTTTGTAGTTGCCGACAAAAACCGGAATTAGTGAATTTTACTTGTTTCCTTTCGCGCTGCGGATAAATTGCAAGTGATTGGATTCTTCGATAAGCTCTATATTCCTTAAATGTATTCCAATATATGAGGTCCTTGTGATTCTAACGATCTTTAGAAAATCTGCAAGGATTGCACAGAATTACAGCTGATTTCTGGTCACCTACGTACCCCTTAAGGTATGCAGTCAAATATTTGTATTTTGAGCTTCTCTAGTTAATTACTTTGCAGCCCGAAAGTATGCTTATATTTTGATCAGCTGAAACACCAAAGTAAGCGCACATTTAACCCTTAATTAAACGAATATATATTTCCTTACATTTTTTAAAATATGTGTCTTATACTGTTGTTTATTTGTATTTATTTTAAGTAATATTAACAATTAATTTATATTAATATTATTCTAATTTTAATTTATTATTATTAATATGTGAGTCTATGTATGTATGCATGTGTACTTATAAATTGTAAACAAATAAGATATTATTATTTTTTTTCCTTAATTTTAGTCCTAATTACAGGGTATATCGTTGCACTGAAGCATTTGAGCATGCTTAAACACAATCGTGATTTTCTTCACCAATTTCTTTTATTTCAGCATTCTAGTTTTTCTCTCTTTGCGAATGTTTTTAATTTCTGTGATTGATTGCTCTGCTTCGACAGGTTTCCCATTAGGTTTGGCAAAGTATTATGTGGCAGTCAAGCGATGTGCACAGAGACTCGTTTTTGGCGAAGCGGGAGAAAATTGGGTTTTGTCATTTTAATTCAATTCGAACTGTGTGCGCTGCCTCAAGGACCTGCGGACCTGAGTCGAATAGTTGTGGCAACATTGTGACTGCTATCTGCCACTTCATTTAGCTGCACCATTCGCCAAATCAGCCTGCAGGCGACTAAGTAGCTAAACATGTTTTGGCAACCAGCTCAGGTGCTGCTGGCCCAATGCGATTAGCTGGCGTCAATATGCCATGGCTGAAACTAATCACCTAAGATAACAACAGCAGTCTCCTGCTAGCCCGGCTAATTAACACAAAATGACCATTTGTTGCGCCTGCTAATTGGCGCTGGCATGGCGAGAATTCATTCCGCAATGTGTCCTAGTTGAAATTATCGTACCCCTGGGCACGCTCCTCATTAACCTCTTTTTGCCAGTCAGCTGTTGAAAACATTAAGCAATTCAACAATTTATAAGCAATTAGCAAATGTTGCCGGCCAAAAACACGCTGTTGCATAATTAGAGAATATAATTTATGTGCTTACCTTTTTCCCAAAAGGGTCACCCCCTCATTGCATTCACATTCACAACATGTTGCTAATCATATTGCCAACAAAAAATGAAACATTTTCTGAATTCCAAATGTTATGTTAACATCTCAGCTAGCAAAGGCAATAATTCACTCACTCATTTGTAAGCTAGCTTTAAAGACCAAGAATCACAGTAAACCAAACACATTTGAATTTAATATTTAAATTTTCCGAATATTTTCACAAATATTATATATCTATTAAAGACCTCTTTAAATATAATGGGCAATTCAACTATTGAATTACTTTTGTATAATCTGCAGATTCGAACATTATTATTACAGATGCCGCGTTGATTTGATTTCCATAATGCCATCTTTAATATAACTGTGACAGCAGGCTGCCATCCTGTCAAGCGTTCAATTTGTCAGCGCTGCTGGCCTTGGTCTTTGCTGAAAGCGAATGGCTTAGAGCGAGTAACTTGGCCAGAAGGTGCCACGTGCAACTGGAAAAACAGTCGAGCAACCAATTTCACTAATCTGCGCACCGAAATTCGAATGGGGGGCAAAAGGATGCCTGAGGGTTCAGACCAGCCTGACAGCCTGAAGGTGAAAAAGGACCTACGTTTTTGGGTGAATTTCGTGTCCATTTTGCATTGGCGAATGCCTGAGCGGTAATCAAGGACTTGTGGGCTTAATCTTGTCCATGTTATTGTTCCTGCCCCAAAGAAGGTATACGTATTGCGTAAGGTCCACGCATAAATTGTTAAGTGTTCCTGGCATCCCGTGGTCTAATTACTAAAATAAGGGTCGAGTGTTAACACAGCAGTTCCGACAGATGCTTTTATCAATTACACGCACGACTGACTCCACTTCTCCTTCGGCTACAGTTGTTGTCTGAGGAGGATACGTTTGGTGTCCGCAAACAATAACAACGAGTGCAAAAACAACACAGCACCACTGCCAAAATCAACATCAAATGCCGGCTACCGTCCAACTACCTGTCAAATTGCACATCATCACATCACACATTCGCACCGTATGTCGAAGTTGAATCTAATTTCGTGCACACAAATGTTGCATCTATTTTTTAAAGGTTTTTGGTTAAGGCAGCAGCAGGTGTGTCTTCTTTTTTTTCTATAAGATTGTATAAATGATAGTCTATATATATACTTAATTAATATGCGCATTATTTGCATTATTCTTATTCATACTGACCTACTTAGATTCAGAATTATATAGTTAAGGCTTTCACTTGAAGCTTATCAAACGTAATTTATTAAGCAAATTACTGATTTTTTTTATGCATACTCGTAATAAGATTTAAAATTTGTCTCTAATCATTTTGCTTCAAACTAAAAAAAAAAACAAAATATTTTAATTCAGAATAAAAATTGGTGAAATTGAGCTGACAACGAATGCTGGAACACATGCCGGCAAAAAGTCATCTCATAAAAGCCAATTGTATTTTATTTATATTGACTCTCGTTTCTCCCCTTCAAACCCCGAGCTAATGAAGCGACAAAGTGTTGAATGTTAATACCAACTGTAACTCTGTCTGTATACATATGTGTGAGTGTGTGTGTGTTGCATGATAAATAAGTCAAATCCGCCAGGCAATGAGTATTTCTTATGAAAATGTGCGAATGTTAACAATTGAGCGAACAGCGCTTTTTTCCTCTGTGATTTGCTTTTGTGTTTTTTTTTTTTTTTTGGTTTTTTTTCCATGCAAATGCTGAAATGGTGTTGAAGTCGCAAATTCCCTTTCAAGTTGGCAAATTGAAAATCCTTTTGCCAGCATTGCATGCCGACTGAGGCTAAGGCTGAGCTCTGTTGTCTGAGCGAATGTCGACGGAACAATCAATTTCACGCTTCCACAGACACATTTCCTTCGCTTGCACTTACTTTGCCAGTCTGTATGTCATTCCAACTCCCATTCTCATTCTTTTTCATGCACAATATAATTGTCTTCTACTAGTTTATTGCTTTTGTTGTTTTCGTCGCCGTTTTGTCGTGCATTTTTTTTTTGTTTTGGTCGCCATTTTGTCGTGCACTTTGTGGTTGGCGTCGACTTAGCGCTTTGCACCATAGCGGCTTTAGCATGCCACACACTATGTGTGCAACCCACACACATTTTGTTGTTACTGCAACGCTAGACACCTCGTAAGTGCGTCCATCACTTTTCAATTTCATTGCATTTTCGCTTCTCTGATCTTAAAAGCATTTGAATTGCATTAAAAATGTATGGCAATAATGCAATTTTCATGGCATGTGCCAAACGCATCATAACACAGCCAACCCTGCATCCATTTACCAATCCTCCCGTGCCGTCATCTGGTGCCACATTCGATTACTGCTGCTTCCCCAAAGTGTTGACGAAACTTTCGAGTGGACTGGCAACCGACATCAATTGCCATCAACTGCCGGAAACTGTTTGCTGTCGAGCTGCGCAGTAAACGGCATGGACACCCATGCCACATTTGTTTGCCTCTCCGTGCCTCTGTGTGTTTGTGCGTCGTAGAGCACTTAAGTCTGCCTAACACTGAAGGATCTTGATTAGAAGTCCCTCAGGCGTGACACACGCTGCACTTCTGTCACCGCCGCATTCAATGTCAGTGTCAGGCTCAAACTAAAACGTAGGCGGCTTCATCAAAGACAGATGGAGACGCTGCACAAAGTTGCATGTAGTAAACTACTTGGAACTTTTGAGGTATTCAACTGATTGTAATTCCCATTAATACCAGAAGTAATCAGTCAGCTTACGTCTCTAACTTTACACTTCACGTTCTGTTTTCCAACTTAAAACTGTTTTGTTTTTCAAAAGCTATTTACCAACGTAACTCAGTTATTCTGCATGCACACAATCAAAGTTTACCGTTGAAATTCGAATTGAAGAAGTTTTGCTGCAAGTTAAACATTTTTCAAAATTTAAGCAAATATAAAAAAAAACAGATTGTAAATTAGAAATACTTTACTTGTTCCTGGGGGAACTTCAGATCTGTACACAAATGGCAACTTTTGAAATATGCAAAAGATATAAATTTGCTAAAATAACAGAAATAATCAGTTAACTTAAGTCCCTTATTTTCCAAAACTTACTTATCAACGTAACTCAGTTATTTGTACAGACCGTTGAAAATTCGAATTAAAAAAGTTTTGAAGACGTTAAACATTTTTCAAAATGTATGTGCAAAAAGAAAGTAAATTAAAAATACTTTAATTTAATTTAAGCTGCTCTCATATTGCGTTGCAGCAGTAAAGAAAGAGTGCTCCTTGGGGTAACTTTTGAAATATTCAACAAATCTAAATTTATAAAAATACCACAAATAATCAGTTTCTAAAACTTATTTACCAAAGTAACTCAGCTATTTTGTGTATCAAATCAAATCAAATCAAACTAACTAAACAAAAAGAAAGTAAATTAAAAATACTTCAATTTCATTAGGTCATCTCAGCTTGGCTAACAATAGCGCAAGTAAAAATGGAATCCAGTCAAGCACTCAAGTGAAGCGCATTCTTACCTTCATATAAATTCGATATTTCTAAAAAACGACATTTATGGCATGAAAATAAAATAAAAAAACGGCGCCGTACAAGTTTTTCCACTCAGTTGCTTAGAAGATGTGAACAATTGAAATATAAATACATGTTTATTGTAGAATATATAGCAACGAGGATGCTCTCTTGTTAGCAGGCATGTACATATATGTATATACTTTATTATTAGGTATGTTTATCATATCTTATTCTACATTTGATGCATGACAAAATAGTTACTCTTAATAGCTATCTGCTAGACACATCAAATGAAATAACAGAGGGCCGCCAACATTGACTTGATTTGGAATAGTAGTCTTCATGGGATACCCGACAGTTTTGAAATCGTAATCGTAAATTCCACATTAATTCAAATGACTAACAAACACAGCAAACTACAGTTAATAACAAACACTTAGAGTTACGCACAACTTCGCATTCGAGAGCAGCATTTTAATACTAATTGCATTTCGTACACATTTACATACATAAACACGTAAATACATATAAATTATAGTTTCTGTTTGGGAAATGCTTAGGTCTTAAGTACAGTGACAATGAAGAATGACAGGTACAGTCACGCCTGGCTAATATAAACATTGTTTCGCTCACTAATGATATGGTGAAGTTTACTAAATAGTTTGCCCTTCCCTACGCAATAACAGTTGCTACATAATTAAATAGTCATCAAGTATTGAATATTGTTATTTGTTTTGATTCGGATTGTGAATGATTCTATCGTTCACCCTTGATTACAGCTTGAACTTGTCTGACTGCTGACTGCTGTCTTCGCTGCTATCTTTGCTTTGATTACTTGCACTTCTTACCAATCATTGCCCATAAATTCGTATTTGCTTGAGTTGCTCCTGCTCCGCTCAGCACTCGTCATCGGTGATTGTGTAGCTGCCCCGGAACTCGCTCAGCGGCGTCGCATTCGTTGTCGATGGCGTCATTAAGGGGGCGCCCTGGAACGAGATTGCCAGTGGCAGCGCGGAGGGGGCACATAGGCTCAGTGCACTCCTCCCCTCCGTCACGGACCGATAGCGTAACGGGCGACCCGAACTGCAACGAAATGCCAATAAGGGGTATTGGAGAGGGTTTATGATTATTCCTTTTCTTATATTTTTTTTCCACGTCATCAGTCGACGCTTTTTATGGCTTATGGCAACTTATTTTCTTCTTTTTTTTTTGGTGCTTGCAAAAAGTGGGAAATTCCCCTTAAAAAAACAATCAATGTGTAATGCGCTTCTAGTTGAATACTCTTCAAATTGGGCAATCAGTCAATGATTTCTGAACTTTCTTTATTTTTCTCTATTTATTTATTTTTTAACTGTGCAAATTGGTAAGTGGCATTCGTAATATGAATGAAAAGGAATAAAATATAAATTTTAATTATTTTCATTATTATGGGCTTACATTAAATATATTTATATTATTATCAATAAGACCACAAATATTATCGAAACTAACTTTAAGGCAGTACGAGTCCAAGTTTGCACCAATGAGCAATATTGAAGAACTAAATGATCATTTATTTTTTTTATGTATTCGAAATAATAAGTTAATTAATTTATTTAAATGAATAGTTTGAATGCACTGAACTTTGTCGAGAAATAGCTTGTTTTTGGTTATTTTAATTGACTTGTCTGGCATTTAATTAATTTGCATTTTCATTAGAACAAAACAGCTCAATTAAAAATTAATAAAATATAATATTAAGTGAACTTCTAAAATTGAATTAAGTGTCTTTAAAATGCAGTGCCAAAAGAGCGATAAGCAGTTTGCAAGTAGACTAACTTTTACAATTAGTTAAGTCGACTATTTTTCTTGCTTTCCATTTGTTTATGCAAGACATCTCAAATTTGCAGCAGATGTCTTGTAATATACATAACACTGTAACATAACAGCTGTAATCTAACATGCAATTATTCACTTAACATTGATATCGATGTCGATCGATAACAATTGTGCGATCACAAACAAAAAGAAGAGTTAATCGTTCTGAGTAAAAAAAGAGAGCAGACGTGCTTCAAAAAGAAAGATAATTTAGTTTTGACAGCCACAAATGTTTCGACACTTTATCTGAATACATGCATTTTTCACTGCCTTGTTGCACATATGTGAAATTACTTGTGCAACTTGTGCACTTGTTCACTTATTGCCAGTCGCTGTAATAAATCGCTCATTGATTTCATTGGCAAACACAAATCGCTGTAAACCCAATCATACATCACGTTGCACATCCATCGCTGGCACAATGCACAGCTAAACACAATAAATTACACAAGCCATAAAAAGTAGGGGAATGGAACTACTGGCAACCAACCCCCGCAACAATCCCCTGACACCCCCCCGTTCCACTTACCGCTCGCAGTTGCATTTTAGGAGACGTATGAAGGCCGCTCGAAATGTTCGATTAAAAATTGTGTAGATGATCGGATTGATCGTGGAGGAGACATAGCCCAGCCAGAGGCATGTGTTGACCACATGTTCCGGCACCTGGCATTCCGGACAGGCAGCAAATATGATGTTCAGTATGAAGAACGGTGACCAGCACAGCACAAATGTGAAGAAGACCAGACCCAACACCTTCGTCGCCTTCTGTTCGGTGGCCACCGCATTCGCCGAGAGGCTGTTCCGCTTGACGCGACTGTTGAGGAAGCTGCTGGTGAAAGCACTTTAGAAATAGACTAACTTAAACTGGCCACTTGGCCAATTGCCCCCTTGGCCACTTGGGCACTTGGTAGCTGACAGCTGAAAGTACTCACGGCAAATTGAGGGTAGGCGTGCCAACACGATTCAAGGCAATCTTGAAGGGACGCAGCTTGTGGCGACGCTCCTCTGTTGCCGTTTGGGTGGTCGCCATTGCTGTCGTCGTCGTCATCGCCATCGACGCCATTGTCGCCACCTGCTCCAGTGGATGATTGCCGTTGAGGCTGCCGCTGACGCTTCCGCTGCCTGATGTCGTCTGTATGGTGGCAATGCTCATTCGGTTTGGGCCACCCTCACCAACGCCTCCAGCGGTTACGCAGCTCGTTGTCGCAGCTGTTGCTCCACCAGTCGCAGTGCCTCCACCTCTGCCTCCCAGTCCACCTCCACAACCGCCGCCGCCTCCATTTCCATTTGTTGCGTAACTCAATTGGGGTTGCGAGACGCTACCGCGCACCGAGGCACGCCGATTTGGATGGCTGTTGGCAAATGAGAGAGAGGGAGTAAGGTTGGGGGCAGTTAGTGGGGCAGGTTTGCGTATTTTAGATTATATTTTGGTGCCGCTTTGCAGCCAGCAGACAGTGCTTGATATTAGATTTAAATCTTTTGATTGCGTACTCTGAAGCGCCCTCTCCATGCGGAGCGCAACAGTTTATCAAATTGCCTTTTAATATGAATTTACCAAAAGCCACGAAGCCCTCTTCAATCTGTCGGAAACCCAATGAAAAATGCCGCCATTTGCGGTAAGAATGAGACTCTTTTGCTACGCCAACATTAAGGGCCCTCAAAGATAATCCAACTGAATGGCTTGATTTTGCTTCAATTTTGGCGTATGTCGAATGCAAATGCCTTAACACAATAAAATTAAGTCAACTATTCAAAACGGTTTGAAAATTTAAAAGGCGATTACTATTATTATGCTCTCTATAAGACCTGAATCTATAATCCTGATTCTAACATGAATTCAAGAATTTTGGTCGGATTTCCTAAGAAGAAAATAATTATTCACTCAACTTATTATTATACTAAGTTATTTTGGTATGATTTTTAGATCTAATTCAAGCATAATATCAAAAACAGAAAATAATATGGAACAATTTACAACTCATATGTTAATTATCTAAGCTTGAACCAGCTTTTATCGAATAGTCTATAAATCAACACATTTTGTTATATAATCACCAAGATTGATTACACCAAGTCCAATTATAATTATTAGTTAGCTCGGCTACGTCTATAAATCAAATTGTGTTTTGAAAATGGTTAATTACAGATCCGATTACAATCGACTACGTATTAAATATAATTAAGAATATTAAGATTTTCAAGGAACAAATGCACTTTGTGTGACTCGGCTGTTTTAGGGAGCACAAAGCAATATTCCCCCCATCGCCTGTGTTATCCATTATTTATAAGTTTGTCTTAAGTAAGCCAGTGTCAGTATTAAATATCAACATTCTTGCAGAGGGGGGAGAGACGAGAGCACAACTCACTTAGATAAATTTATGCATATTTTATGGCTCTCCACTCTGCTGACAAGAAGTTGTGTCAACTACAAAGGCAATCAGAGCAGGTCTTTAATAAATGCATTTCCAAGTTGGCTGGCAATTGTTGCCGGAACTATCGCAACATTCCCTTGACAGCTGACTCTTGGCTAGTTGTCAACAAATTTACGGGAGCAGTTTGCAACTCAAATGGAACAAAAAGTTTCTCCATTTTCAACTAACTATAGGAGTCAAATTGGCGTTCGAATGGCGTTGAGTGTTCAACAAATCCTTTTGTTGGGAGTACCTGTTGGGTGGGGCATCCTTATGGGCCTGCCTCATTACAAATTCATATATTTATGCGACACAAATCCGCGACAAAGCGCTTAAACGTGACATTTGGCTGAGCTCGCATTTTTATTTTATAATTTTTTTATTTCTTTTGGGACGTGCCTAAGCCATAAAGTTATTTTGACTTGCTGCGGCTTTTCCTTTGGCTGACGTTATTCCCAGCTGCTTATGCTAAAATTCTCCGCAGTTGCATTTATGCAGAAAGCAGCAGAAGCAGCAGCAACAGCAGCACCAGCAGCAGCAGCAACAATGGCAGCAAATGCTTTTGCAACCATAATAATGATATTTGCAAATTTCAGTAGTTGCTGTGGCAAGAACCTTTTGTCGTTTGACGCCCCTGTAGTTTGAGAGCCTGCAACACCCCCAATTCTGATTCACACCCCTTCTTATGCTGTGGCTGTCACTCTTATGCGGTATTTATTGTAGCCGCAGCAACAGCAGCAGCAGCGGCAGCATCAGTAGCTGTCTTTTAAACACAACAATGTCGCAAATAGCCGGCAAACCCAAAAAGCAGATTCGTGTTTTCTGTTTTTGGCGCTGCACCACATGATGCATGAGTGATTTATGTTTACGGCGCGTTGCAAGTGCTTTGCTCTAAAATTATTTATATTCCATGTCATGTGTCGTGTGACACTTGAATGTGCATTTAATTGCTCAAGGATAACGCAATTGATTGTGTTCTTTGGCGGTGGGGCAAAGAGTTATGCTTGATTACCGTGCACCACATGTGCCGTAACTTAACACGTAACTTGCATAATTGCTTTTCAAAAGTTGTTTGCAACTTTTAAATAATATCGACTGCAGTCCTTGGCTGTGGCCTCACTAATCCTTTCAATATTTGTGTGTACACTCACAAAATAATCACCCCGAATTTTACAAAATCAGCGCCCTGAGCAATGGAAAAATTTCGAATTATATGTCTAAGCAATAAGTTTTGTACAAATATAAACATTTAATAAACACCCTGGAACTTTTATATACTTTCTAGACTTTTCCAAATTATAGAAAAATTTGCTTTGTAATTAAAAAAAGAAAAATGTTCGATTTTTTAAATATATTATATGAATGCCTCGCCTCCATCCGCCAATAGACTGCTTCTTATTAACCTTCCCCCCTTAACTAATCGTCGTGTTATGAAAAATATTATCTATCTCACTCTCTTAATCGTTGTGTTATTAAGTATGCCATATATTAACCGTTATTCTGTAAAGATTTCAATCATGAAGAGTCCTTCATTTCTATAATTAGGAACTCAATTTTAAACATCTTTTCTCCAGAATAACTTTTTTGCATGCTCTTGGAATGGAGCCTAACTGATTGATACTAATTATTTTTTAGTCTGATTGGGTTTTCCCTGCGTTTTTTTTTCAATTCAAGAAACAAATATTGGATAATTTTCTATTTAAATACCTCCTGAAATCTTATAAATATATTTTTTTTTAATTTATATTTAATTTTGAATTTTATTTAATTAACTTTTTTCTTTCCTCTTGTATTTTTTGTGTCGACTGACTTTAGTTGATATTAAATAAATAAATAATAAGGTAAATTTTCTTTGCCTAATATTCAGTGCGCTTTTTTTCTGAGTGTAACTCGCACTAGCTGCTGTTACAAGCTAAATGAATATAACTGCAAAAATGATATGAACTAACTTACACCTGATCACGCATAAATCTACCGAATATGCTTCGCATAGTTCAGATTAATTTACAACTTTTTATGATATAGTCAAATGGACAAATTTTTCAACTAAAAGAAACATAAACTAACTTTATGTGTCCTCAACTGTATTTTAAATATATTCAAGGAGGCCGTGTAGAAGCCATTTGTTAGATGCTACTTTGTACAATAATCGAGGTCTCATTTTAGACAGGTTAAGTCCAAGTTTACTTCATTCGAACCAAAAACAAACAAATGGAAATCCTTTGGCAAGAGTAAGGGCCCAAACTTGTTCCAAAAACACAGACAAAACAAATAAATAAATAAAAAAAAGGTGACTTGTGAGGAAAAAAGTCGACCGGATGGCAAAGTCCAAAGAAAACTCAATTTGTTTTTGTTGTTTTGTGCCAAGCTTCTGAAGTCAACTTTCAACCTGGGGCAAAAACGATGCCAAAGCGCTTTGCACTTACAATCTAAATTATGCAAATTTCTTAGGGAAGTAGTCGCAAAAGTTATTTGCCGCCATGTAAAACAAATGTAATAAATTTAAGAGCTTGTATGCTCAACTGATAATAAATGTCTGTGGGTCTCGACTCATCGCATCTCGCTTCTCGCCTCATGCCAAAACACCATGACTAGCACTTCCAAATTGGCCACATCAAATTGGTAACCAAAGGTGTCAGATCAACACAAATGTCACTGGACAGGATACAGGATACAGGATACTTGTTACGACGGTGTTACGACCATTTTGTGGTTGTGATTTGTCACTGCCACAATAAACGAACTGATTGCCATCATTGTTAATGAGAAACATTGTGACTACAATTTCATGGACTGCTTGCAACGCTGAAAAACCACTGCTCTGCGGCATTCTCTATGCACCACAGTAAGTCCACAGTAAGTAATAGTAGAAGTGTCTGACAGAAGTATACTCCTCATCAGTCATTTGATATATGAATATAAATAAAAGCTAATCTGATTTCAGATAAATATTTATTTAGATAAAAATGGATTGATATTTTATATAGTCACATAATATACAAAATGTCAAATTAATCAGTTAAAACAGAAGCTAAGCATATTCATTTAAGAGTAATTTCTGATCAATAGTAACAGACTTATGCTTGCAAAGACATCTGAATTGTCGCATAATTATTTAATTTCAAATATATTTTAAACAAAGCACCTGCTCTAAATCATTTTTGCCTGCAAAATATTCAAATTATTTTAATTGACCAAAATTTGTGACAGAAGCATTTTAAACATATGCAAATAATATTAATGTTTAGATTTAGATTCTGTTAGTAATAGATTTGAAAGTCCGCAAGTCAATCAAGGAAATTTGGTCACAGATCAATTAAATTAATTCGCTTTGAACATCTGGCAACTTGATCACTCCGGTTGCAATATGCGGTGGTTTGCGTCATTTGCATGCAGATTGAATGGCGAGTGCATTGCAAACATTGCGGTTAATTAATGTTTTGAAGTGAATTGACCATCGACTAACTTACCTGTCCATCAGATTGGGATTGCCGCCATGCTTGCGCCAGAAGCTGCTCGTCCGAGGCTTGCCACGTGCCGCGAACGAAGATGATGTCATTGAGGTCGCTGTCGGCGTGGAAGATTGTCGCAGGATGCCACCGCCAGTGAATCGGAAGTTGCTTCGTCCAATATTAGATGCGTTTCCGCTGCCGCCACTCGAGCCCCCTCCATTGCCCACATTGCGAAAACTGACGCTGGCAATGCTTCGATTGCTCGCCGTCCGCTGCTGCATCAATGGTCGCTCCGCTTGGTCATTAGCTGAGCTGGCGCTCGACAATCTCGTCCTCGTTGTTGCATTGCTGAAATTGCGGTTGCTGTCGCCCATTGTCTTGCCTTTGCTGCTGCTGTAATTATTGCTGATGAAGCTGCTGTGCATCTGCAACTGCTGCTGGCCGTGCTGTGGCCTTATTGTGAATCGTCCTCCCAACCTAGACATTGGAATAGAAGCAAGGCGAGAGAGAGAGAGAGAACTAAAGATTGATGTGCTTGATTGACTTCAAATGGGTTTTCTTATTGAGTTACAGCTTATTTGCATAGCACGATTTGAGTCCGTAAATCAGTTTGCTATTCATGAAATTTTAATGAACTCTTGCAAGCAAAAACTGCACTCTTCTTTGTTAATCATCTTTAACTTTGAATGCATTTCAACAAACTTGCCACAGCTAACAATGTTTAATGCCCTTCTGTGCTCGCCCAAATGGATATTCGTAGTGAATCGTAAATTTTGCCAGGCAAGTGCAATCAGCATCCCTTTGGACTCCTGCCGTGCTAAAAACCAACTCCAATGCACAGCGACACAACACAAAGTGCATGATTTAATTACGCATACGCCCTGCGGGCTCCCACACTCACCAAAATTGTGTGGAAATGGTTTTGCTGGTTACGAATAAGTCTTTAATTTACGTAATGCATTTATTTTAAATAAAAAGGTTAATAATATTTATTAATAATAAAAATATGTTATTTATTTTTATTATTTATTAATAAGAAAAATATCTTATTTATTTTTATTACTAATTAAAAACAAAAATATTTTTATTTATAATATATAAATAAATAATAAATAAATAAAAATATTTTATTAATTCAATTATTTATTAATAATAAAAATATCTTATTAATAAATAATAAAAATATCTTATTTATTTTTATTTATTTATTATTTATTTTTATTTTAATCAGAAAATTTTCTATTTTCATGATGCATATTTCTAAAACTTTTTTAATAACTTTCTGTGTAAAATGTGAAAAAATATAAATTGTTGAAAATTTTGCACTGGATTTTTGCATGAAAGAAAAGTACAACTGGAATTAGCAATCAATTCCTAGGTTATTTTTCATTTTCTGCTATACTATATTCATTTTTATTATTTATTTATTTGTTTTTCTGTAAGTGCATTGTTGGCCCGCATTTGGCAACCAGTTGGCACAGTTGTTTGGCTGCAGGCTTCGTTTGATGACATTTTCATTTGCCCATAATTTATTGGTATTGATTCGTAGCTGCTGCTGGCCAGTGACCATTGCTCTCAGCCAATTGGTGTCTGATCAAAGTTGGCACAAATCTGGGAGCACCATGTTGCAACTAATTGCATTTACTTGCGTGTGTGCATCTAACTGGCCAACGGGAATGCAAATGTGTAATTTTTCAATTCACTTACCGGCGGAAGAGTTCACTCTCCGGATGCTCGGCTGCGAAGCGGGCCTTCTTGCGCAACAGGGGTATGGTGAGTGCGTATGTGGTCACCATCATCAGCATTGGTATGTAGAATGCCACCAGGGAGCCAAATACAAAGAACGCCCGATTGTTAATCACACACACATTCGGCTGCGGCATTATATTCTTCTCATTGACCAGACCTGAAGCGGAAAGAAAAATATAATAATTAATAATTCTGCGAACTGCTGTTTTGAGCTTACCCAGAACTGTTATTGAACTCGAAACCAGCATGGCCATGGCCCAAACAATCGCTATCTTTATGCCGGCCAGACGCTTGGTGGAACGATGTCGCGAGCCCAGCGGATTCCGTATGCCCAGATAGCGGCCCAGGCTGATGAAGCACATGTGCAAAATGCTCGAGGAGCAGGCGAGCACATCGCAGGTCACATAGACGTTGCACCACGTGAAGCCAAGTGGCCAATAGCCTAACGAAGTAAAAGTGCAAACGGTCAGAACGGTGGCGAATAAACAAAGGCTGATATACTGCTGAGGAAGGCGCTTGAGAATTAAAAATAATTACAATCGCAATGAGAAGAAAACCGCAGAAAGAAAAGGAAAAAAAATTATAAGTAATAAAAGTACCTTTAAATGAAAAGAAAATTTCGTATTTTTAACCGAGTTCTGTTTCAGCCAGAGTTCAATTAGCATGAAATGTGGCAATGTGGATGGAAAATGGAATTTGTAAAATATATTGGACTATATACTATGCATTATGTTTTATTTATTGTATTATATTGGCGATATACATTGGTATGCTTGAACTTATTGATAATGAAGTTGAACTTATGCTTAATTGCTGCTAGCTGCGAGCTTACTATCGACCGCTTCTTTGTTTATCTCCTATATAATTATATATGGAATAAATGACTTGCATCTTAGAACATCCGCAGTTAGGTTTTCTACACATTCAAAATAGCAATCGATAAACACTTTTGAACATTCACTGAAAGTGATATCAAACATGTGCGTTTTAGATACGAGTGAAAGTCAACATAGAACGAAGCTAAACATTGGCCAAGACAGCATTTCTGGTCTGAAAGTTTACAAAGAGCAATGAAAGCAAGCAAGCCACCAGCTAAACAGAGGGAGAAACTCAGCTCAGAAGCTAGCTGCGCTTTCATGAGCATATTTTTTCATATGCAACTTTTTGGGAATAGAGTAAAGTGTGGCAAACACATTTAGAAGTAAGTAAAGGACATTTTTATTTGTACTCTTTTATTAAGTTTTAATACGAGTATCGCACAGGAAGTTACTTGGCCAAACAATCTTTCAACTCTGTTAAAATACTGTCATGCTATACGCTTGACTATGTAGATAAGAAATAAACAGCTTTTAAAAGCTGACAGTTCAAATCCGCGTTCGATGCAACAAAGATGCCAGTGAAGCCGCCTGGCTTCCTTCGACTTTCAAAGTTCCAAAAAATGGTTACGCCACGCTACTGCGCCAGAAATTCGAAAGAACAAGAACAGCATCAGTTTGCATTAATAGTTGTAAGTTTTATGTTGATACCTGCATCAAAAGCTAAGCCATAAATATCCCCAAGCGTAAATTCACTTGCATCACAAAATATGTAAAGCAAAATCCAATCAACGATTGTAATTTATGGGGGCAAACAA
This sequence comes from Drosophila nr. perissopoda 5 BK-2023a, assembly GCA_035044105.1. Classification (NCBI taxonomy): domain Eukaryota; kingdom Metazoa; phylum Arthropoda; class Insecta; order Diptera; family Drosophilidae; genus Drosophila; species Drosophila nr. perissopoda 5 BK-2023a. Next base: position 226,190 of record JAWNMK010000250.1, read on the forward strand.
TGTGTGCAGCATGAAATAAAAGTTACTGCAACCTGACGACGAGTTTCCAGCTCTCGGTTGGTATTCGTAATGCCTCAGGGCAAACTCAGCATTAATTAGTGCGGAATGCGCTTAATATCAGCTGTTTGTTGTTCCTGCTAGCTCGATACACATTTGTGGGCGCCACACACACAATCCAGGAGGCAAACACAGCGGTGTCCACTCAACACACACTTTAGCAACGCATGTACACTCATGTCGTACTAAGTTTTATACGCTTGTCACTTACACATACATGCACACACACACACTCACACACACACTGACACACATACGCACACACGCACACTCACACACATAAAAAACATCGAGAGCTGAACAAGTATTTATTACGTAGGCGACATGTTGGCCGGAATTCAGTCTCAAGTGCCTTAAAAATGTCGGTGAGCATAAGGAGTACTTTTAAATGTGTCTGCCATTTGTATACCCTGTAAATGCTCGTTTTGTTTAAATTAGTCAGACTCTCATGTACATATATGCCCTGCATATTAAGCAAATCGCATAAAAAATACATTAATGTATGGGCATAACTAAATGCAATTACAGCATTAATGCCACTAGGAAAGTAAAACAAATCTTCTAAATAAATCGACTTTCTTCTAGGCAAAAGACTTTCTCATAAGCCGAGTAAAACAAGCCACTCTTTTCTTGAGGGAAGCACAAAAAAGAGTTCACTACTGAATAACTTAAGCCTAAGTTCAGAAGTCAGCATGAAAATGAACAAGCCAGCAAATGTTGGCTAGAAACATTTGCTGCCATTATTAACCTAATTGCTGGCCCTGTTCTCTCTTGTTATTATTGTAGCTATTGTGGCTTTAAGCAATGTTTTACCTTTTGGTTGCATTTAGTTTGTTGGCGTCGTCTACAAGCAACTTGAGCGTGAAAACAGAGCAGCAGCCGCTGAGTGGTGGCAGCTCAAGTGAAAAGGGTACCGTGAGTAATTCGCTTGTGCAGCATGTTGCAGAAAATTGTTGCATAAATAAATCCAAAGTGCAAGCCAAAAATGCACGTTGCCAATGAATGCCAGAAACTAAGGCAGCAAGCAAGTCAAACTATATTACTAAAAGTAAGCAAATCTGCCAAGGATTAACTTGCTTGTCTCAAGGACTCGGCAAAGTGAGTGCTAAAAGCCACAGAAAAGTAGATAAAGTCCATTAAGAGCAGCAAGTAAGCAATTTTTGCCTGCATGGCTGTATGTATGCATTCCACTCTCAGTCAATTTAAAGCCTCGTTAAGAAAATGTTTACATTTAACTAAGCTATTTCAGATTCCATGGTCTCAAATGTGTGGACTGCATTTGAAATCTGTGTAGTTTTGTGTTAATTTATGTACCTCTGCTTCAGCACATAAAATGCCATCGGCTGAGTGCTCATAGTTAAATGGATTTCACTAATTTTGTAAATGTGGTTGGCCAACTCGACCCCTAAATATTTAAAATGCTGTGATGGGTCTCCTGTGTAGATGGGGGCTTTCGGCAACATGTGCGCCCATTATGTGTTTGATCTGTTCATGCTACATTGGGCTCAGCTGCACAGCAGACAGACCTTATCAGTGGCGAATGCAAATTAGGCTGCCACAAATTCGAGCGTGTTCATACATAACACGATTTGCATACTTAACTGATAATGTGTCGGCTCTTTATCGAATTTACAAAATAAAAGTCAGTTGTCATATGTAGTTTAGAACTTGGAACTTGAAAAACAATATTTACATATTGTTCATTTCATATGAATTTATCTCTGTTCTTTGCTGCCATCTGTAAGTAGATTCTGTCCATAGAGCGAATACAAATCGATATACATGTATGTACGTATGTACTATATATATAGATGATGAATACTTTTAAACGCTTCGCTGATTCATAGCGCTTAAGCGAAGAATGAAAAGTATAAAAACCGAAATTAAATGCATTTCTATACAAAAATTCCAATCGCTCAAAAGCAAAAGAGAGAAAAAACCAAAAGAAATGCCATAAAAATAATGAAAAACACTTTTAGAATATATATAGAGGTCGTAAATTTATTTGAGGCGCTATTAAAATTGTTACGAGGTATTTACTCAAGTTGGGAGAACTATCTATAAATATGATTGAAATTATAATAATCGGAAAACTTACCCAGAAACGCTGGAATAGCGCCCATCGGCATGACAAACAGGCTGACAAGCAGATCGGCGATGGCCAGCGAGAACAGAAAATAGTTGGTCACATTCTGCAGCTTGCGGTCCAGGGCGACAGCCAGACAGACGAGGATGTTGCCCAGTCCGCCGGCGAATATGAAGAAGACCACGAACAGGAACAGCCAGTCGTAGCCGTGCGGCGTATAGTCGAGAAAACTACGCGATATGACAATGTCACCGCTCAGAACTGAGGTCGCCGCTGTCGTCGTGGTCAGTGCCGTGTTGGACAGTGTGTAGTTAGACATAATCATATCCAGGCTGTTGGTTGTGCTGGTTCCATTGCTGAAGCTACCGTTGCCACTGGCAGCGACGCTATCGACCAGTTCGCTTAGGTTTAGCCATGACCACAGGTCATCTGTGCCCAGGTCGATGTGATAGTCGAGCCATGTTGTCGTTGCCTGCTCCTGCTCCAGCTCAAGCTCCTGCTGCTGTTGAAGCTGGCATATTAGCTTTTGGTGGTGTTGCTCCTCGCAGAGGAGCCGTTGTCGATTGCAGTTGTCACTAAAACTATGCGTATCACTCACATTATCACTAAGCTCCCCATTGATTGCCAGCTCGAATTGCGTATACGCCTCGTCTGGCGGCCCCAATAATTGAGTCTCTAAGGCACAGGGCGCATATGTGGCTGCTGCAACCTGCTCCTGCTCCTGATGCTGCTCCTGCTCAACTGTTGCATTGCACACATAAAATGCTCTCTCCTCGCCTCTATCGAATGCCTGCAAAGTGCATTGGAATGTTGTTGTGCTGTTGTTGTTGCTGCTGTTGCTGTTGCTGCTGTTGCTGCTGCTAACGTTGTTGTTGCCATGTCTCTGTGCCGCCTCGCAGCTAATGAAAGGCTGCCAGAGTTCGTGTTGTGCCACTTGTGCCACACGACAATTGAAGTCGAGCCACTTGTATGTGTTGTGTGCTGTTGCTTCTGTTGTTGCATTTGTTGCAGCTGTTGTTTCTCTTGTTGGTCCATGACCAGCCTCACTTTGCATCTCCATTTCATTCTAAAGCTGTGTGGCTTGCTTGATAACAACAACAACTTGTTATAGTACAGCCGTTGTTGTTGTTGTTATTATTGTTGTTATGTTTGTTCTTTCTATTGTTAATTCACTTATTGTTATTGTCAAGTATTGTTCTCGCTAATTGCCTGGAGTGCTGCAAAGATCAAAAAATATATACAAGTTATTTCCGCAAGCTGCACACAACAGTTCTCATCATAAGCCGAGTAGTAGTTCTTAATTATGAATTCTCTGGTTTTAAGTTTATGGTTAAAGTTCAATTATCTAACGAAATTAATATTTTTATTTACTTATTATTATTATTATAAATTGGGGAAACATCACTGCGACCTATAAGGTCTATTGTGCCCCTCCAGAGCCTATAGCTCCTCCACCAACCCCAGCTCCTGCACGAATGTTAGAATCTTTATTGGGTTGAGGGCTTGTATGTCCTGAGATTTCATAGCAACCCTAGGACCAGGTTGTGACTAATTTGGAAATAGCCTATATCTCCCGCAATTTACAGTTTACAAATTTGGAAAGAAGATTACGAGGAACATGCTCTATAATTTTTTTCAGCCATGTCCCCTCCCCCCCCGAAATTTCCAGGGCTCACTTCAGCCGGAATTTGAGAGCTACAGTTAACTTGGAAGGAATGTTATTAGTAAACTCTTCCAACAATTTATTTCGCCAGCCTCGAATTTTACAGAAGCCAATATCAACTGCAATCTGAAAGGCAAACTTGGACGGTATTTCTTGGCTGCACTCAACCTTTTCTTTGCCACCTTTTATCACCCTTACTTATGGTATCAGAGTATATCGCATTCGGTTACTGACTGCAACGATCTCTCTTGCTTTAATTGAGATTCAGTAAAGACAGCAACGTCATTGCTGCAGTTTAGCGTCAGCAGCAGCTTTTGTGTGCCCCTAGCTTCGACTGTCGCCAGTTGTGTGCCGTCAGAAGGTCGTCACCATGCAACTGGCAAGTGCAACAGCCACGCGACGCAAGCTTGTTTGTTGGTTGCAGCGAAGGTATGGAATTTTGTAGCCTTTTGTGCCCATCACATCAGTTAGTAATGAGCTCACACCTCGCTGTTGTGACTGGCCGTAGTTAAGGCTGCATGCAGCCTTGCAACTTTTTGCTGCCCTCTTATAAATTGAATTTATGCTTTAAGTTTGCTGCGAAATTTTGTTGCAACATATGTATGTCATCTTTTCATGAATCAGACTGCAAAAATAAAATATTGTTGACAATTTTTATGATCAAGAAATATATATTCCCGTAAACTATTGCAACAAGTTCTCAAATGTCTGGATGGCTGGTTGGCATCAACACCCGCAGGACTGCAGCCAAAAAGCGCATTCTGCATGCAAGTGATTTGGCCAATCAACCGCAACAAAGGCAGCATCCTAGTGCTGGGGTGGTGGGTGTGCGGCGGGGCACAGCAATAACAATGGCAACAGACACACATTCAAGCCAACCGCCATTTGCAATTTTGTGTTAGGCGAAATGAAAAACTGCTCTGTTGCCAAAAATGAAAATAAATGAGCTACATTTTTTTTGCGATCCTTATAAGCAAGGAGAGTACAAGCTGAACGCCAAATCGCTTGTAACAACTTTAAAATGCATTGAAAAATATAACAGAAAAATTGCCACTCAATCTTACTAATATTTAGTTGTGCTATAATTCTTGGTGTCAACAACTTTAAAATGCATTGAAAAGTATAACAGAAATGCATTAAATGCATTGAAAAGTATTACAGATAAGTATAATAGAAATTCGTTAACTGCATTGAAAAGTAGAACAGAAATTCATTAACTGCATTGAAAAGTATAACAGAAAATCAATAAAGTGCATTGAAAAGTACAGCAGAAATTCATAAAATGTAGTGAAAAGTATAATAGAATTGCATTAAATGCATTGAAAAGTATTACAGAAATTCATTAAATTCATTGAAAAGTATAACAGAAATTGATTTATTCATTTTTGCTATAATTCTTGTTAATATCAACATCAAATGAAATAATAATATTAAATAATGTATTATATTTATTAAGAATTATTATTAAAAATTATTATTTGCCGTGTTTAAGTAGCAATTAATTGAAGAAAATAATGTATAAATGCTTCGGTGTGATAATGCTTGCCATTATTTATGCAAACCGCATTTCTGTAGATAATTGCGATTTTTGGTTAATTGAACTCTGATTGGAGTGTATTTCGTGGAAAGCCTCAGGAAAGCAATACACGATATCGGGCGACAATTAACTGTCCGCTTGCCAATCGAAACAGCCACTCAACCACTGACAACACCAAGTTAAAGATGTCAGAGTCGCTGGCATCCACCTCATTTGCAAACACAATGCGTCTGCTTTGACATCATTTTGCAAGCTTCATTTGCGAGCTGTCCTCATTCCCATTCAGATTCAGCTGCATGCACTATATATACATACATATATAAATGTGCACCTGATGATGTCGCTGCAACTTAAAGACCAACTCAGCATCCTCTTGCCGTGTCACGGTCTCTGTTTTTTGTCTTTTGTTTTTGCACCATATCTCTGGGCATACTTTTGTATATAATTACGTGGGTTGTGTGTGTGAGCCTTAATGAGTTACAAGGCATGCTTTTTAACAGCCAGCTGGCAGCGTGGGGTGTCTTTGTTTGATTGTTGCAAAATGCGGACAAAGAGCCAAAGAAACGCATTTATATTTTTGGAAGCCTCCGAGTGCCTCGTCACGTGTCATGTGAGCCATGCAAGCCAGCGGTTTCAAATGGAAGCCCGTAACTAATTAACTAATAGTCATAAAAACAAATGGTGCTGAAATTTGAACAGCTGAACAACCATTAGTAGACTGCTAATATCATATTTTAATAGAGTCTATTGTAGCTGTGCCTTCTCCAATGAGTACTCAAAATGGTATAAACTTAAAAGATGAAAAGTTTGAAAAGTATATTTTGCGGTCTATACGTGCGTATACTTAATATTCGCAAGACATGTGGCTCGGTTTTCACACAAAAAGTGCAAATTGCAAAACATGCTGCGTGACTGAGTGGCAAGTGGCAAGGGGCAAGGGGCAAGGGGGCACGGGGTAAAAAGCCAGAAAGCAAATAGCAATAACAGCAGTGGAAAGCAGGAAAAATAATATTTGCTTGAAACACAATATTTTTGTTGACAGTACTTTCTGTTAAATATATACACATATTTTATATTTGACTCTACTAAGTGTAGATGTATATATATATATGTATTTAGTGTTGTTTGTAAATCAATTGTTATGGCAAGATATATATATATTGGCTATAGCTGAGAGTAGGCAGATTAATTGTTGATTGCGCTACTGTTGACGACGGGAACTGTTGGCCAACTGTGCAACTGTGCAACTGTGTTGACATTGTGCTGTTTGCGGCAGTTGGGGGCAGTCGTGTGTGCCTTAATTTGCGGTTAATTGTGTAATTAATTATTAACGGTGCGCTGCATCTGCGTTTTTGCGGTTGACTTGAATTTCAGCGGCTTTAACTGCACGCTGTAAACATTTTATGGTCATGTTTTGCTAGTCTCGCTACGCGGACGTACAAGATGTTGCCAACACGCCCACGACCACGCCCATGCCCATGCCCATGACAGCGCCTTGGCAATGGCAGGCGGCTTCAATTACACAAATAAATTGCTGCTCATTTGGCGGGCGTAACGTTAAACCTTAACTCATCAACATTAACACTTTGCTTGCCCCAACAAATTATTGCGAATTATTAATAAGAGGCGTGTCGGCCGGCGACATACTAAATATGACAATATAACAACAACAACACCAACAACAACAACAGCAGAAACAACAACAGCAACGAGAGCAGACAAACACCGCCAATGGCCACAAGACTTAATTGGAACTTGTTCAGGCGTTTTGTGATTTGTCAAAAGTGTCGCCGTTCGCCAGGCCTCATCAATTATGCAATGTCCGAAAGTAAAATTGCCGAGAAATTTGTGTGAAAACTTCATTAAGCACCGAACCCAAAAGCCACAAGATGCCAGCCAGGAAGACAGCAAGACGGGGGGCTGCAGTAGCTCCAATTGGGATTGGTCAGCAGCTGAGAATATGGCGGGGATGTGGCAAACACTTCGACTGGCTGCTTGGCCTGCTCTCTTCGTGGCCATCAGGCATGCAGTTAATGAAGAGAAATGGCCAAAAGTGTTTTATAAATGTTTGCTCTTTAAGTTGTTCTTGCCGGTTGGTATGTTGACTATGTTAAGCATTTGGCTTAAATAAACACACTGGACATGTTGGGTTTGGAAGTATGCATCTTTTTACCATCTGTACTATTCCAAATTTATATATCTATTAACATATATTTAAGTATTTAGTTCATCTCTGAGTTGGTGCTGAGTAGGGTATTTTGGCTTCGGTGCCGCGTACAAATTTGACACTTTTTTAATGCTCTTCTTGTCTATGGCTTAAGCACATTACTTCCTGTGGTTGTTGTTGTTGTTTCGCGGTTGTTTACGGAAGTGAACATCGATAAATTTTCGTTTTTTATTCAGTTGTTGTTGCTTTTGTTATTGCTGTTGTTGTTGCAGCTTTTGTTATTGCTTTTGTTGTTGCTATTGGTGCTGGTTGTCTTGCACGAATTTTCCTAAATATTCGTGTGCTTTAATAGCGATGCCAAGTGAAAGATATATATTTATGTATATATGTATATATATATGTATTTAGTGATAGATGCGCAGCTATTAATCTGACTGGAGGTCATTTGTATACGGGTCCACTTTGGCCGCAAGTCAGATCCAATCGGAACTGCAGTTCATCCGATAACTTTCGTGTGCTTCAATAAATATTCCAGGCACGTTGTCGGGTAACAGACACAAAAGAGTGGAACAAAATACAAAATACAACAAACATAAAGCCGAGTACAAATGAAATGCAACAACTGTCAACGATGTGATATATTTGTTTCCACACAGATACCAAATTATTCAATACTGCAACGTGCAGCGAACCGATGCAGGAGAGTAGCATAAAAATATGGTATCCATCCTATACCCTGCACCAATAAAAGGAGCAACGTGAGGCATGTTTACAATAGGATTCGTTGTCGTACAACAATTGCTTAGCAATTCTAAATTTATTTACGTTAAGTATATTAAATATTCATTTGATATGTGTTCCCTTTCTTTATTTTGTATACCCTGAACCCATTAAAAATGGGTAAAAAGGGTATAATGGATTTGTTGAAATGTATGTAACAGGCAGAAGAAAGCATCTCCGAAACAATAAAGTATATATTTTTCATCAGGATCAACAGCCGAGTCGATATAGCCATGTCCGTCTGTCCGCCCGTCCGTCTGTCCGTCCGTCTGTATGAACACGGGAAGACTATAAGAGCTAGAGACTTCAAATTTGGAATATAGGTTCTCGAATACCAGGCGCAGATCAAGTTTGCTTTATTTTTATCGATAACTGCCACCGTTTCAGCAATATCGATATATTTAGATTTCCGATAGCGATTAATGCTACAATCTTAAATACAGAATCTTCTAATTAATAAATTATATGCATATTATTGATTAACTGCCCAAATTTCATTAAGATCGGATAAGTAACACCCAAGTAATGGTGGAAAATATATTCTATCATCTGAAATGAGTGTATTTGAAGACCTTCTCACATTTGGGTGCAAGACTTTTCAAAGGGAAATTTTCCAATAAAAGTAGAATATATTGAACAACTGGGTTCAGGGTATATCGTAGTCGAGCTCACTCGACTACAGCATTCCTACTTGTTTTTTATATTTTGTATGTTATTTGTGTGAAATGTCTGTGTATTTTGCATGTCATTTGCCAACTCTTATTTAACATGTGAAATGCTTCTAACAATTGCCATGACGAATACAGATGGCAATTTTTAGAAATATTTCAAGTTCAAGCGTTTTTTTTTTTGGCTAGTCAGCATTTGTGCTTTTGACTAAGTAAAACATATTCAAAGCGAATCGCTTTCGATTATCATAATTTTGTCAAATTGTTTGCAATTTGTGTCAAACCAAAACACACAAATATATCAAAAGAACGGTTTAATCAAAGCTTGCATTAATTTGCTTGATTTTGTCATTGGCGGAAAGTATAAATATGGCCAACTGCACTAAGCCACATCAGTTTAGCGGGGCCCGGGGGAGCTGCTGATGACAGTTTTAAATTGACTGTTAAAGGCTGACAAGTACAATTTGACTTTGCATAATAATTATTAACAAGTTTTTCTTACGTTACTCATGGGCGCCAGTCAAATTGGAGTCAATCAGAGTTCAATGTACAAATGAATGCCAAACAGTTGACAAACGCAGCAGCTTGTCCAGTTCTTCGAGACACCGACTTAAGCGGATTTGTTAGTGGTGCAGTCTCTGCAGAGATTTATGACTGAAAATACTTGTCAAAATGCACGTTCAACCAGAATACCCGCAAGAAGTGACGGCTTGATTTACTACCAACTGCAACTGCCACCTTAGGCATTTGCAGTGCTGCATCTGCTGGAGGTTTATCCTTTTTTACAAATATCCTTGTGAAGTATGAAAGTTAAAGTTGCACTTTAACCAAATTGAGTACTGTTCTTTAATATGCTCATCGATTTCCGATTTATTTTTTAGCCAGCGTTACTTAATTTAACTATTTCTAAGATTTATTTAGTAGTAAAAATAAATGTTATACATTACTTGACTAATTTTAGTCCAAATCAATTTTTTCAAGTGCATTTTTTACTGCTATTTACGAATGTTCAAAGTTTAATATTTAAATTTTATTTGCTGAGTATTTTTTCATTTTTCAAATCGCTTTAGCGTGAATAAATAAATTCGAATACATTTTTAATATTCCCACTACGGCCTTTGTGCAGTAAGTAACATTACTCATACGTCATGTATTACTCAAAATATATATCACAGCGGCACTTGTTTGCTTTCTGTGTTGTCATTCACGTTATTTTTCTTGTTTGTTTTTTTTTTTTTGTTATTGTTTGCTGGCAATCAGCCAAACAGATCCAAATGGAAGCAGGCAGCAAAACAAGCATGCAGAATAATAATCAGGCCAGATTTAGCCCTTTCATTGTCAGTATTGAAACAAACAAGTATACGGCAAATGAAACTAATAAATTAAGCAAACTGAATTGATGTATGACCAAGCGTAAATCTGCTGGCATATATATCATGCAGGCTTAGGAACATTCGAAACACAATTAGGAAAGCAATGTAATCATTCGTTATGACACATTTTAAATGAAAGACTTGGCTGTGATTTAACGTATGACAAATTGATTTAAGCTATAACTGAAATACTGAAATTCTCAATGGCCATTAATCACAGAAACTATTCAATTTGTTTTATTCATGGCATACAAAATATATTACAAATTCCTGGCTAAAAAAGACATCGATATTTATCGGAATAATCGAAATTGCTTTTAGAGCAACTTTTGTTTATTCTGTATAATTGTCATATTTTTCACTTAAACTCCTTTGAGCGAATAGAGAATGACACTTGAAAATTAGAATAAATGACGTTGTTAGTAATAGTATAGTATTATTATTAATAATAAAAATAGTATTCTGCAGAAATAAAAATACTTTTCAGCATATGCAAATGGTTCTCTGCTTGTTGCATCCAAATATTAAATGCAATGTTTGTATAACTGGGGTCTGCAAAAGTCAGAAGCATCAGCATCAACAGTCGAGACAAATATGCAATATAAGTTCTCTTATAACCCACTCAGATCAAACTTATTTCATAATATCGATAACTGCCTCCGCTTGGCGAATATCGACACAAATCGCTTAACGATTCAAATAGACACACCTAAAGCCTTGCAATTGAAATATGCATATACTCGGGCATATTATTGGTCATGTGTCGATATTTCATTAAGAATGGAATATAGATTAAACATTAGGTATTTTTATGTTTAACAAACTATTATCAGGGTGTCTTTTAGTCGAGCTATCTCGTCTTAATACACATACGTTCGCAGTCTGTTGGGATACATGATCTGCACAGCTATATAAATTTGCAGCCATATAAGGTTATAGCTGACACGTGGCCTCTCCCTCTTCAGCGCACTCCCTCTGCCCGATCTAGTGCAAATATTGCATTACCTGTGTGCTCAGAGCCGGCATCTTAATTGTTCTGTCAATCATTTTGCATATTTGCACAGGCTACAAAATTAAACGCAATGTTTGATGGCCGTTGTGATGACCACATTACGCATACCAACACTAACAACAACAGCAACAGCAACAATTACAAAGGCAACAATCGTAATTGAGCAATGAAATGTAAATTCAAATAAACATATATCTATATATCTATATATATATATATATATATAGATGTGCATATAGCCACTGGCCGAGAAATGGACAAGCCAAAATATTATTTTTTATTTGTGCGTCGAGTGGTCAAATTGCCATGGGAAATTCTGTTTGTGAATTCCCCATCGGAAGTCACGACAGAGGACAGACGAGAGACGACAGACGATAGATGACAGTCGACAGGCGACTTCAATTAGCTGAGCACTGTTTATAATCATAAATACCAAATATTATTTATGGATTTGCAGTATTCATGAGCAATTTACATGGCAGCCAATTAAGTGATAAAACCATCAATTACACTTACAAAGTAAATAAATAATATTTATGGCCAATTAAATGGGAGGACATAGATTAGTCAAGATAGCTTCAAAGTTGAAGATCGTCCGATATCTGGCAACAATACTCGCACAATTGCTCAAAGTCAATAGCCCCGATGATTAATTGCAACAATCAGAAAGCGTATTGACAGGCCCAACAAGTTGTTGTTATAGCTGTCTGTGGACTTTAACATTTCAGCATTTTCAACATTTTCAACATTTTCAACATTTTTGTGTGTTTTTGTTGTTTTTAGTTGGCTTTTGTGTGTTTATTTTCTCTTTTGCAGTTGGCAGCTTGTATTTGTTTTCGGTTTTCGGTTTTCGGTTAGTGCTGTTTACGCGTCACTTTTGATTGGCTCGACTTCAATGTTGGCAGTCGCCAGCATTCAATTCACACAAAGCTATTCAATTTTATCATTGACCAGTGCACATTAAGACTATAACGACAACGATTATGCGGAGCGATGGCAGACGTTATTTTTGGTAGTAGACGCCACGAATGAATTCAATTTAATGCAATTGTTTTTACGCTTACTTTTTGAAATATGGTCTGTGCCAAAGTGTAGTTAATATTTACTACATCAGCAGCAGGCTAGCTCTGAATACATAAATCTACACGTGTAGCCCATAAATAAGCAGAATTGAGTAATGCCCATGATAAATTGTTGCGCCTATTAATTTTAGCTTATTTTATGCTACACTTAGCACAGCCAAAAATTTATATTAATCTGAAAGTGTTTCGAAAATTGAGTAAAATATTGAATAAATAAATTGCACACGAAAAGCTAAAATCATATGTAAGATATGTGTTTCGAGAATACAGCTCATAGTTCGATCCCAAAACTTATATTTACGGCTATTTATTCCGTAGTATATAGCAAAATCGAAACTGCCTGCAGTTATCAACTCGTTGATGTGGCTCATTTCACTCGGGACAATGCCATTGGGAGCACACGGCGCTAAATTGTTGTGTTCGATATTTACGGGACTCGGACGTCCCATCGATTTCAGCTGCTGCCGTCAACAGTTGTGGGCCAAAACTGTATTAAATTCGATGCCTGTTGCTGACAGCACTTAAACAGCTTAGCAGTTGGTCTAAAAAACTTGAAGTAATCAACAGAATTTTATGTTGATTTGCCAGTAAACTTTTACTGGCATCACTTATCTCACGAATTGGTCTGTGGCCAAGTTGATATGCTTTTTCCTTAATGATGGACCACTAAAGGTAGACAGACGCACACACACACACACACATACGTGGTAGAGCATCATTTCCACAACACCATTCAGGTGCTATTAAAAGTTTATGCTCATCAAGCAAGCTTAATAGTTTAATTTCCTGACAGAGCTTTAAAGAACCTACGAAATACCGAGGGCAACTGCAAAGGAAAACCAGAAAACCTCAAGCCCAAGGATAAGTTGAGCGGCCATTAAAAAGGCAACCTTTGCATTTCGGTTTTGGTCCTTTGGGTAATAAATCTGTGTGTGACATGAGCGCCTTTTCAGTGTGAGCCGAGTTGACTTCGGGCGGACAGCAGACTTATTTTGGAAATTATTTGTGGGTTCGAAAACAATTAGAACAGTGGTCAAATATAATATTTGCACATCCTTTTCTTTAATACGCACCTGCCACACAAGTGTTGAATGCTATTCTCTGGTGTCGGTGTTGGTTCTTTCATCTCATTTCCTGGCGCCTTTGAAACATGACTTCCTTCGTCGTTTGATGCGTGCGCTGTTTGCCTTTTCCTTAATTGGTCGTGACTCGGCAAAACTGTGTGCTGCCCAACTTATTCGCACTGACAACACAACAAAGCCAGCACAACAAAATTTACATTCATGTAATTACGTAATCAGCAGCGATCGGGGCAGGAGGGGGAGGGGAGCCGTGAGAAGGATGCCACAAAGTTCACTTTATGCTGGCGTTGCTTTGATTTCCGGCGGCTTCCTTCCGGAACACCTTATTTACATCACCATGATTCTCTTTTTTATTCACCATTCGCTTTTTTATGGACGTTTACATAAACACTCACACGCACACGCACACACACGCACACACACGCACACTCACACACACGCATAAGCGAGCACACACTCAGTCGAGCACTCGCTCTGTTTAGATTTTAATTAATTTACATTTGCAATTGTTGCCAGTTTTCTAGATTGTTGTTTGGTTTGTTTATTGTTTCGCTTCAACTGGTGCTGAGCACTTCTCGGCTGTTAATTAAATATTTATGAATACGACTCTCTGTAATGAGGATCTACTGAAGTGGTAAACTACAATCAGCTTCCCACTTACTTAGTTTTCACTGTTTACTTACTGCTTACTGCTTGTCAAACATAATGTTTTCCTCTATTAAATGAAATCATATTATAAAGTGCTAAAACTAAAAAATACCCCAGGCATGAAGTATACTTTATTTATCATAACTTTTGAAAAAGCAAACAAATTTGTTAAATGAAATCATGAGGAGGAAAGGCTTTAGTGTTCATTAGTGCAAATACCAAAAGCACATTACATTTATTTTAGCCTTAACTAAACTTTCCTTTAAGCTACAAAGTGAATCGAATTTGTTTTTGGCTTTATTTGTTTTATATTAAGAGTTGTTTGGTAAGCACCAGCCATGTTGAATGTTGAATACTCTTGTGCAAATTCGAAAAGTATACAAAAATCAATCTGAACTTTACTAACATCTCGATAAATTTGTGTTCAAAGTTGCTTCACATACATGAACTTTGTAGCAGTACTCCGAACTCGACAAATGAGTAACTGATCTCTAATTGAGCTAGATATACTCCATACTAACATTCGATGCAACTTACATTATATACACAGATAAGAGCTATCACTATATACCACTCTGAAAAAATAGATTCTTTTGCATAACTCCAGAAAAAACATATAATGCAGGCTTTAAGTCGCCGAGATATCCGCAGAAAGGACAATGTTATCAATAATTAATTATTAATTAATTAATCTTATTCCGAGACATATTTTAATATTCCAAATTGAGCTTTCAATTGCACATTATTATTAATTTATAATTGTTAAAATAAATTGCTTTAAGCCAACATATTCCAATTATAAAAAAAATTACACTTTAAACTGTTTCTACATTTTATTTGCATTCGCAAGAATTTTCTAAGTTTTGTGTGGCTTGCTTATTTGCATTTATTACTTTTTATTATTTCCATTTATTTTCCCATTATATACATATGTATTTTTTTAACTTACAACTGTGACCAAAATCTGTTTTCGCTAAATAACGCAAAATTTTATGTTTTTACACTAAGTTATTTATTTGTATTATAATTTATTTTCACAAAACGAAGCGTTGCAAATTACTAGGTTATTCAACAGCAAGTGTTAACTTCTCCATGGGATTTCCATATTACTTTCAGCACGAGCAGTTAATGAAATTACTTTGCAAATTATTCATTTTAGCTTTTACTCTTTTTGCATCTGAACTTCAAAATATTTTTGCGCGCGCAAATATTTTCAAAAATTAATTTTCATTCGTTTTTGTGGAACTTTGAGAGCATCGCAGGCGAACGCAACGCGGCAAAATTTTAAAACAAACTGACTGTGCGAATTTTCCAAACAGGTCCATTGGGTCTGAAAAGCCAGTGAAAATCAGTCGCTGTCGCTGCCGCTGTTGCAGTCGCAGTCGCAGTCGCAGTCGACGCTTCGCTCTGCGCTTAGTTGTCGTTCTCTCAACGCGCTCTCTTCGGGCCGACAAACAGTGGGAAATTTAGCATGGCTTTGTTTGGGAAATTTTCCTGATGCTGACACTCACAGCTGCAGCTGCCTGGCGCCAGGCGCCAACGCCGCTGGTGGTTTGTGGGGTGGTTGGCTGGTGCTTGGTGGGTGGTCAGCCACTACCCGTGGACGCCACGTGCGCGCCACATCGCTGTCAACATTATACGAGCCAGTGCTGCGCCCTCTCGCGTCTTGCGTATTTTATGAATGAATAATATGCGGAATGAGAAAAATAATCATTGGTTATTAGTCGGCCAGTTCATGAACTCTTGTGGAGCCTCTTGTGTGGGGCAAGTGCATTGGAATTGGAATTATTTTTACTTTAACTGATGTGAAACTCTAAGTAATGCAGCCCACAAACACATTATTTTTTCAGTTTCAAAAAATTATAAACGGTTTGTCTTTTATTTATTGCATTGCCATCATTAAATTCGATTTTCAAAACTGTTTACATATTTTTGTCACGCAAATAAAAGTCATTATTTATTTTTTTTGGTAATTTGAAAATGTTGGGTTTCGAACCACTATTGAGCCGTATGAATTCGCTTTTATGGGAATTTTACAAACCCTGCTGCGTCGATATAATTGAATGAAACGTGCATTGGTTGTGCTTCATATTGAGAAACTTTTGCGTGTCAACGAACATTATATATACATATATATATACACATATACATTTCCTTATATGTGATGTGTGCTTTATGAACGTGCTTTGAATTTCATGGGCATTTTTTTGTTTGTTAAATTCCCCCTCAGACGGACTTACAACTGTATTTAGTTGCCCCCAAAAGTGAAGGATTTACTTTCACTGCAACATAAAAGTAGTCCATAACTTGTACTAGAGGCAAGGTTTTATTGCGGTCCGAATTGAATTCAATGCGGAGATGAATTCACGAAACTTATTGCATCATGTGCGACCGCCATACGTGCCCCAAATATTTATGTATTTGTTTGTTAAACTGTTGCTTTCGACTGCATCTCGTTGCATGTTTGTTCATTTTTACAAGTGGCAGGCGCCTGAATGCTCGTAAAACAAAGGTGGAAAACTTTGGCGTGGCGTATACGTTATATGAGATATTTTCCGAACGGGGTGTCGGTCATTTAAGCCACTCGAAGATACAGCTGAGTGCCAGCAGCACAGCAGCCACAATAGCAATCTGATGTGTTCTATTTAATGAGGTTTTGTCTTGCTTGAATCGCTCACAGAAGCACGAAGCATTCACAGCCAACAACTGTAAGCAGATACCCAAACTTTATATTTTTTTATACTTAGTGTGGGCTTCATCGGAGCGTTGCAAGTTTGCTCTGCTGCTGCTAAAAAAATATCACTATGAAATTCGAGAGGCATCCAATTCAAATCATCTCGCCCCTTGTTGACCCAAACAATTGAGCCCGTTTAAGGGCCGAGTCTGGCAGGCAAATTGTTTTGGCTCTGCCAAAAACATATAATGCCAAAGACTTCTGTGCACTGTTTTGTTGGCAGTCAGAGCTGCTGTTCCCAATTGGTCTATAAATAAATGGGGCTGTGCAAAAACTTTATAATTTATTACTGAGTTATGAATCCAGCAGAATTATGTAATTAAAAAGGGATACGATTGCCATAATAGCTGTAGATAAATAAGCTGATAATAAATAGTTTATTAACTATTACGCAACTTCCCTTTCAATCGCTTTAAAGTGGCTCAAGCTGAATATAATTTGAGAAAACTTGGCAAATTATTGGGCCAACTGAATAAAGGAGAGAAGTGCAAATAAAACTTGGCCGCCATTTCATTAACAAATCTTATAATGAGTTCATTTTTACGTCCGTCATTAAATTAAATAATTTTTAAAAATTTACGCTTGGGACTTCTCGTGCTGCGACCTATACCTTTTTGCGTGGGCAATCAAGGCGGCATACCCAAAAGTTGTGTCAAATATTTATTTAATAAACAAAGCAGCATTAAGCAGCAACAAAAGTTGGCCAACTTGGTTAGCAAATTTAATAATAAAAAAAAGTTAAAATACAGCACAACTTTTCTTGATGAAATTTTTTTTTTTTTTGTTGGTTCGTTGTTGTTGCTGGAGCCCAGCCAATGACGAATAGAACTTGGAGGTAAGGGCAAAAAAACGCCCACTTTAGCATTAATTTGGCAATTCTAAGCGCGGCACGTTACTCATACGCCCCATTAAACAATCTGTGTGTTTTGTGTAAACTCTTTTGAACGCTACAGCATTGCAAGGCAAATAAGAAGCAGAGCAGAGCAGAGCAGAGAAAACTTGGCTCAGCTGCTTGTCAGTTAAATGGCCTAAAAGTAGACAACAAAGCAACGCACAAGCTGTGTTTAAGTGGCTCAGCTTAAGCGTTTAATCATCGACATTAAAAGCAATTGTTTGTCTGCCAAACTTGTTCTGCTTTTCCTTGCTGTTGTTGTTGTTGTTGTTCGCATTGCTCACCAAAATTTACAACGCTGGCGGCAATTTCATTTTGTCGATCCGAGAATGCCGTCAATGTGTGTCCAGCCTCCAGAAATTGACTCGCAAATACAAATATTTGCATATATGTTGCGAAATTATCACTAAAGCAATTTTCCTCGCATTAGCATAATGTCCACAAGGACATAAGAGCTTAACGATCATTTTATGAGCGAGAAACGATTAAAAGAAAAACTTTTCCTAAATATTTCAATTGATGGCTTTTATTTTATGACCAACTATTCTGGATATTTGGATACTGCATATTCAAAGAAGAAGTATAAAGTACTTTCAGAGCCCCATGTCTACAAATCACTCAACATTATTCCAATGTGAAATCAGTACTCATTTTCATTTATCTATTATATGTTTTATTCATTTTAATAATACCCTGAATTTTGAGTATCCGCCAAGGCATATCATGGATATTCGTCATCAATGTGTCACACAATCTCAAACAAATTTACAAGAAGGTCCTCTGGATGTAGGAGCAAATAAGTCAATAGTAAATCAATTTGCTGTGGGTCTTAAGGCTGTCTGCCCAATTTATATGATTGACTTTGGTAATTCAATACATATTTTTTGTCATAGAGCGGAAATTTATATTGCAGCTTCTGTCAACATATTTTGAGTTAAGGTGTGAGTAAAGTTGGCCAAGTCAAGAAATCCTACTTCCGAATGAGTAATGAGTGCTGTGAGTAAACACAAAATTTAACGCTTATGAAAAACAAGAAATGAAATGCAAATAAACATATTGCTTCGATGCAAACAGGTAAATAAGATTTAATTTGAAGAACTCAACTGAACGATACATGAAAAAATCATTTAAAATCTACTGTTTATCAAGATTTTATATATTTGCTAACGCCCAAAGGCTGCTTAAGGATCAGTGTATTGTAAAGAAACTTAATTATTGCCAAAATTATGATAGTTTGCAGTTATCCATTGCCATCTTTTTGCGCCTTGTAAAGAGGTAACCCAAAACACTAAATGTTTAAAAGTGTTGTGATTGAAATGCAGCAAGAATGCTCAAAGTTAGGAAAAAAAACAATATATGTATTTAAGCTCATAATTATGTCCATTGGCCAAAGACAAAATGAAGCAAAGCCAAGGAAATTGATTTCAAAATGTTTCAAATTTAAGTAAGCAAAAGCCAGACAATAAAATAAGATACCGAAACAATAGACAGCCGATGCTGTCCGTGCCTTATTTGCATGAAGCAGCCAGACATACACATACACACACACACACACGCACAAACACACACGCACAAACACACACGCACACTCACACGCACACCAACACATTCAGTACGCAGATTGTCTCATGTGTCAGGAGCAGTGAAAGCCAAGCGCAGCAGGCAAATCCCCAGGAGCGCAACAGGCCCAGTTAAGAGGAAGTAAAATAGAAAGTGAGGAAAGGCGACCTTTGAAAATTAGACTTAAACGAATATGTTTAAAATTAAATTGCTTTATACAGCTTGCTTAGCCAAAAGAGAGGCAAAAGCTGATAAGCCAAGCAAATTTGTTTCACATCGTCGAGTGAATTCAAACGAATCAAATTTGTAATTTAAGAAGATGCATTGTGCTGACTTTTAGCAAAACGATGACTATAAATCGAAATTTGATATATATAAATTGAATAGTTGAAAATGAATAGCCCTTTTTCCTATTTATAAACTGCTCATGCGGCAACAGATAAGTGAAATGCATTCAGATGCGACCGACATAACACAACAAATAAATAAATAATGGACTAATCGGATATAACAAAATTTTCATGCGACATTTGACAGAATCGGTTTTAAAAAAACTTAAACAAATAATGTACATATTTAAAATATGCATGCATCGTGATCAAATTTATTGTCAATTTAAGCCAATAATCTCAAAAATGCTCTTAAATTGCTTTTCAAAAAAAAGCTTCATTCGATTGTGGCACATTTATTAATTAATTATATATTCATTTTTGTGCATATATTAAATTTATTATTATTCTTAAATTACTTTTCGAATATGATAATTTCATCAAATAAATAGTCCGCATTCCATTTCAATCATAACTTTTTTTCAGCATGCCTTTCTTCAAATATTTACCGATTTGTTTACGCTAAGTGAAAAAAGTCAATATTTGCAACAATTGCGTAAACAAATTGTGTCGAATCGAATGTATTTCTTTTTATATACATGTATGTATGTTCTTGCCAAATGTGCTCTTTTGACTCTAAATTAGAAGGGATTCACTTGAAATTGAGTAGTTGCCATAGCAGAAGCGTCCCGCACGAATTTCGGCTGCCAATTTTCACTGGTAAGTGGACAATTTTATTTCGCAACGGTCCATAAAGAAGCAGCTTCCTAAAACAAGCAACTCGCAACATGAACTTTGCGTTATATTAGGATAAAAAAATGTATAAAAAAATCCCTTTACAGCTTTCTATGTCCTTTTTATGCGCTGAATAAAAATATTGTAAGTAAAATTTTTCAAAGTTTGATTAAATGAATGTTGACACGAGCTCCGAGTGAGTTGGGCTTGCCAAAGAAGTACATTTGTAGACCTGCCCCACGATTGTTTCAATGTTGGAGTTTGTGCGGTAGGCAGCACAATCCCTAATGTTAAATATACACATCAAGTATGAACACCAAGGTTACATTATAAATTTAAGACGTAAGATGTACAAGCGAACCTTGCTGCGTGCGCCAATTAGCAGGTTGGTTGCTTTGAGCGCTGCAAGATAAGCCACAGTCACATTGAAAGCCAGTCACAAACTTGCCATGATTTGTGTGTGGCGAACAAAATGTGAAAAGTTTTATGAATGTCTGCTCTTAATGGGATAAACTCAGTAATTTAAGAGCGATTCTAAGTTGCTTACGAGTGCTCGCCAACTTGAGCTGTGATAAATGGCGAGATGGGATTTTGGTTGTGCGCAGCTTAGATTGTTAGTATATTTCAGGCTGGCTTTGGCACGAATTAGAAGCTGCCAAAAAGAATGCTGGCAAAACTTAAATTCATATTCTTTTTAAGTCCAAAAATTACGCAGTTCTTGTTACACAATTTATGATGCTCGCTGATGCGAGTAGCTGCAATTTGGTCTACTGCTTCTGCATTTTTTTTCGTCATGTCAGAGATACAAAATTTTACAGGCCATATAACTGAACTATAAATTTTAGATCCGCACATTTCGTCATTGATGATTATTTTCTTTTCGTAAAACCATTGTGTGTGATAAAATAAATATTAAAATTTAATGCCCATTGTGTAACAGTCCTTTTTTAATTGGATGTATTTAGATAAATGACAATTTATTAGCTGTGACGAATTGTGACTGACAGAGAGCCAGTTCAGGGCAACAGCTTTGCTCCCCAAAAAGAAAAGGCAACCAAAGCATATTTAAATATTGACAACCAGCGACAGAGAGAAGCGCTCTAAATTCACTCAAATTTTCAATAACTGAAGCAAGGCTACTAAAGCATGCAAAGCACTTTAAGCATTTTCCGTTGGGTTTGAAGAATCTTTTGGTCAACCGACCCAACGACAATAAATAATAATAGCTCATTCGCCTCATGGCAAATTGGCTTGTCGAGTACACATTTCAAGTGGCTATTTGGTGGCAAGGCTTATAGCCATCAAGTTGGCCTAATTTTAATAATATTGCTTGGAAATTTAAAGCAAATAACAAAAGAACTTAAGGTCAGAATTTAAAATTGCTGTTTCTATTCAAAAGCTGTGCTTGTATTTTCTTGCGCTGATTTGTTTTTCAATTTTGACCATGGCTGCATTAAGTCTGAGCAAACCTAGTTGAACATCACTCAGAGTGGATCATTATGGCTTGTGGATCAGCTTCCTTTAAGATCTTGTAAACACTCAAATCATCTCATAATTTCCTTGAATTTTTCTCAATTAGCCATAAATTGGGCAACCTTCCTTGCATCGTCTTCAAGATAATGTTTCACTGGATTCCTCAACAGAAATTATATTCGTAACTCAAATTAAAAAAAAAATAATTTTCAAAATAAAACAAATTAAAGTAAATGGATAAAAGCAATGGTATCTGAGTAAAAATTTATTTATAATATCTATTAAATCAGTTTGTAAATATGCCGCTCAACTGAATAATTTCCACACTTTTGAAAGGATTATTAAAATGAGCTTATTTTAATGCAATTTTTGTTGTTATTAATATATCAGGAAAGTCAGCCAGGAAATGCATGTTTATTGCTATTCACTTAGAGTAAATTTATATACTTTTCAATTGTCATATCTACGACAGTAATTCAAGTGACTCTCGCTATTTATAGATGCTTTTTTAATGTTTTATTAATGTTTACGTCATGTTTATTTATTTAAAAATAAAAAGCAAAAGCAAAAAGCAATGACATGCACATAATATTAAGTTAATTAATGTTAATGTGATTTCTTCGTTTATTGCTTTTATTGTCGCAGCAATTTAAATTTCATAATTGAAAATGAGCGTGGCATAAAAAACAAAAGCACTGCTGCCACACATAAAAATATAAACGCATGGAGTTTTTATCGTGTTGCGGCTGCCGCAAGCATTGCATCAGTTTTTCATTAACGGAAGTGTCCTTAAAGGCCATAATACTCCCTCTTTCTCGCTGCCGCCCACACACACACACGCAGTCAGAAACTGATTTTAATAAGTTTATATGACGCACATAAAAACGATCATTGTTAATTTTAAAGCTGCCCGGGGCCAAAGTGGCAAGTAAAATGCCACAAATTAAATCCATGGGATTATGCTCAGTTGTAATACCTTAACGAATGTGTGCGTGAGAGTGTGTGTGTATGTGTGTGTGTGGTGGCTGCTCGCATATAATAAGCAGCGACAGTTTGGGCACCATCCTTTGGACTGTATTATGCTTGTTGTCTGTTGCCAGGGCGCTAATGCAAATTCACATTTTTAGAGATTTTCCCGATCTCATTTCATGTTCAGTCAGCACAAAGATTTACAGTTAACTCGTGCCGCCACCGTGTTTTCCTTATGCAAATGCGATTGCGACTGCCAACAGAACATTAATAAGAAAACATAAAAATTTATTTTCCAAGGAAAAAGGGAAAAACGCTTTGAATGCATGCAAAATGTCTTTCCTGCATCCACGATTCCCACAATAATTCAGCTGATAGCAGCGGTAGCTCCTCAGCCTCTGATTATTCTTCTTCTTATTGTTGTGGTTGTTTCTTATTGTTTCTTGTTGTTTGTTGTTGTTGTTTTTTGTTGCTATAGCTGCTGACACTGCTCCTTAAATTAAAAGCCAATATGCGGCAGAAAATGCGCCAACGTAGCAACCTCCCGCAGAGCAGGATTTTCCTTTGACGTTCCAAAGGATGGGCAACGAGACACCTACTTACACACACTCACACACGCACACACAAGCATACATATAAGGACAACATTATTGTATCATAACAATGTGTAGCATGCCTGGGTTAGCAGGAACTGAAGCTGAAGCAGCTGCGGAAGGAGCCGAGGGAGACCCGATCCTGCTTTTGATTGCCGCCTGCCACTTGATATGCCAACACAGCCGCTTTGCATTGTCCTAGTTGTCCTGTATGTCTGTGTGTGTGTGTGTGTGTGTGTGTGTGTGTGTGTGTGTGTTTACGTTCCCATGGGCTCTCGCCCATTACTTGCTAAACTGTATAACCCATAGGAACTCAAGTTCAAAGTGGCACTTGCATGAGACGCATCTCAAATATTTGCATGTGGCACATGCCTATACAAGTATACCTCTACCTGTAGAGGTATTTATATTTACGTATATAGAGTTATTTATCTATCGGTTACATTTATGCTGGTATTTAATGAACACTGGTTTCATGGCGTGTACTAGGCACAGCAAACATGATACTTGGGGTTGGCAAAATAAAGGTCAGAGACAACAATCAACATCAAACAATGTCGTTTAAAAATAAGTCATTGATTTCATAATAAATCAGATTGCATTAGCATAGCTTTAAGTTATCACTAAAGTAAGTTTCGAGAATAATTGTGAAATGTGATAAACTAGTTTAGCTTAGTGTATAACAATAGCATACTTTTGAGATTCCATTATCTCTTGGGGCGTCGCATCTGAATTTCATTTTGCGTGATTTGCGTGATTTATTCCGAATTTGTGAATTCTCTTAACACTTTTGTGTTTGCTTTGGCAAATCCAATAAGTTCAATGCCCAAGCTGGCAAGCCATGAATAAATTATTCTGATTACTTAGCATCCGCCCAAACTCTACCCCGCAATGCCCAATTAACGTGCCTCCCGCACAACTTCAGGTAATTTTCCGCCCAAACCAACCAAAGCCGGCGAAGACAGCCTCTTCAATTTTGTTGCTGTCGGCACTGCTGAAGGCACCTGGCTGACAGTCTGAGATTTATTGCCAGGCGTGAGCTGAGCCCAACGCTAATAGCCTGAGGCATGTTGCTCGTGGCTTGCTGCTTTCTCTACTACTACTCTCTACCCACCCCAAGCAGTCAGCGGATATCTTGGAATGGAATTTGCAAACTGAAATCTAAGAGCTGCAGGCAAGTATTAAATACCTTAACCTCAACTTCCTCAATTCACAAACTATTATTTATTTACTTAATGTCGACTAAAAAAATACACAAAGTAAAAAGTTGAATTCAATTAAATTTCAAATAAAATGTACAATTATAAATTTAAAAAGAAGAAATATTTATAAGTTTTTTGAGAGTATTTATTTGGAGATGATCATAAATGCATGTTTGTTTAAGAATTACAATCGAGATTTGCTAGTAAAAAATAAAAATAAAATAAATTCTATATGCGAGTATATCGCTGGAAAAGATATTTAATAAATATAAAATATAAATATATTTAATATATATAAAATATAATAATAATACATATATATAAATAGCACAGGAGCTTTAATCTTTTGATTAATTGAACACTTACATTGAACAATCAAAATTTAAATATGAATTAAAAAAAAAATTATAGAACAAATGCTCAATATACGAAATTTAAATTGAAACAAATAATTATCACTTACTTTGATGACCAATATTTAATTGTGAGTTTGCTTTGCTGCTGGGTATCTCAAGTTGCATCTAGCTGATGATTGGTTTGGGCTGTTATTGTTTTAAATGCTTAGAAAATGTTTGGAAAGCAGCAGCTGGCCAAGTCCTAATCCTGTGTATCTTATGACGCCTTCGCCTTTGCATGGGAATCATTAATTTTTATGCCGGCTTTAAGGTAACCTTCGGGAGTTGCCACACAGCCAGCGCTGAAGGGATGCCTCAGCTCGGCGCTTTGTTGCATGATTGACATGCTGGCAGCATTGTTCTGCAATCGCCTATTGTGTGGCATGTTTCTGTCAAAGTTGCACTTTTATTGCACTAACAAAATCAAGACTCGCGTTGCTGCCAACTGACTACAGTCAAATGCGGATGCGTTCTAGAGTAAGTAAAGTATTCAATCTGGAATTAAAAAACTAAAATTCATAGTTTTAAACTGTATTTATTTCACTTTTAGTTAAATAACATTAAATAAATAAATAAATTTTACTTTCGATACATTTGGGATTATTTCTTTTCTCTGAGTGTGTGTTCGTATTTCATTTTTTGTGTACGATTTCATTTTCATAATTTTGCATGCCGGCGAAGGCTGCCACATGTGGCAGTGCAGTTTGCTAGACACATGGCCAAATCAAATCATAAATTCCTCCACTTATGTAAATATACCGACGACGACTATGGCGATGACAAAATACAAGTATCTCTGAGCATCGAGAACGCCTCCGAGGCAGGCTTTGAATATGAACGTGCGGCGCCCTGTAACCATAACTTGTCTCCGCCTGACCGAGCAGAACAAATGTAATTTAAATTGAGAAAAAAAAACCACATGGTTACAGTAGAAGTTGCACCAGAGGGAGACAGAGACAGAGAAAGAGAGACCGAGAAAGAGATGGCAAACAACTGCTGCCTGAGTATTGAGAGAGTATTGATTGCAAGTTGTTTGCGAGCAGATTGTAAAATCTACTAAATGGAAAATATACATATATATGTTCCATATTTGAGCAGACTTTAGCTTAAGTGCACCAAAATTATAATGGCTGTGGGACTCGATTGCCCTTTGGGAGTTGTTGGCAAATACTTTGACTGGAAATAATAATTTGTAATACATTTAAATATACGATTATATCGGGCACAGCTTTGTAACTTTATCATCTGATTACTTTGAATAAAATCGATAATCTTGCGATATAATTAAGTTCTTCTTCTTTGCTGCCCTGGCAAAGGTAACAATAATCTCAATTAAGATTTTGCGGCACAAATGCTTTTGAGAAGCAATCAAAAAGCATTTATCAAATCTGTGGCAAGTGCTTATAATTAATATTTAATGACGACAACCACAAATATGCTGCTCGTTTAACGCGTCTTTCAATTAAATGACCTAAAATTTAATTAGTCTTTGATTTAGCAGTAAAGCAGTAAAGTACTTATCTGTTGTCATAATTAACAATTGCGATAATTGGGAAAAATTAATTGTTTTCGAAAACTAAAACCAAATATTATTGATACGAGTCTAATTTCTAATGAGAAAGTGATTATCTATAAGGTTATATTAGTTTAATATTAAAGAAATGTTGTGTTAATATATAAATGTCTATGCAGAAACTCATTAGTTTAAAGGCAAATATATACCCCTTTGTATTTTATAATAGTTTATCCGTTCTTTGAAATCAATTTACAAAACACATTTATGCCAATTATTACAAAGCGACGGGACAGCAACCAAAATGTTTATTTACATTCACCACATAAAAAGCATGCCTCAAATTTGTGCCTAACAATTAAGTAAAAAGCTTTTTCCATTCATTCACCATGCCAAAGGAATGGCATTAATATATATATATATACATATGTATGTATGTGTCTGCCACATCAATGCAGCACATTGAAAGGAGCTATTCCAGTTGCCAATGAGGCGAGCAAACAATCGAAATCGAGCAACACAATTGAGCGTGCGAGACAGACAGCAAGACGCATCTGTGGCATGAATCGAGCGTGACATGCGTGGGTTGCCCCAGGGTCGCAGAAGCAGACGTTGTCTACGCAGAAGAAAAGCCAGTTTTGTGTAAATTATTTTGTCAAACTTTAAAGCGTACAAATGTGGAGCGATACATTTGCAACAGCTGTTTGTCGATGTTGCCTGTTTGTTTGCTGTTGGACTGCTTTTATTATCGCATTCGGTTTGCTCATGCGGCACGATTAAGGTCAAGTAGCCAGCGATGTGTGTGTTGTGTTATCCGCTTATGTTAGCCTAAACCAGCTCTTTAAACACAGCTTTAAGCCGCGTCACTCACAGGCAGACGTGGAGGACAGACAGTCGTCATTAGCATACTTGAACAATTGCGGGCAACAATGCAGCGTGCATAAAAACACTTAATTGTGCCCGCCCATCAACGTGCTGGCGGCTGGCACTTGATGAAGGCTTACTCTGTGGATTCCTACACATCCGCCAACAACAGACACACACACACACACACACACACACACAGACACAAGCCCAGTCTCACAAGGACACACATAAGGGCCTGTAAATGTTTCATTGCGTTGTTTAGCACCCACTAAGATAAGCAGCGACCGGCGACAGGCGAGCCTCGACTGACTGCCCCTCAAACAATGGCCACCAGTTTCCGCTTGTGGCGTGTTAAAGTTGCAAATTAAACATTTAAATATGCATGTGGCATGGCCAAGCGTACAACACATTTTGGCTCGGTCATTTTCAATTAATAAAGTTGTTCGCCCAATTGCTCGGCAATGTCACAAACATTTCCATTAAAATTGATGGCAAATTGTTGCCAACTCACTTTCCATTTTCCATTTTCCTCTTTTTTAACGTGAATTCATGTGTAAACTGAAAGAGCAAAAAATCGAAAAAAAAAAAATTGTTAATGCGCTCAAATGAAGTAAATTTGCAGGTTTCAGGTAGGAGAGAACAAATTTCATTTACATAAATCACTCATACGTCGAGGTGTACGCATGCCGAGCAGCGAGCAAAGGAATGCTGCAAGTAGCTGCTCCTGCTGCTGTTGTTGTGGCAGCTAACACGCAACAGCATGACACGAACTAAATTATGATTAATGAATGCCCAGAGAATGTCGGCATGGCACGAGCATGGACAATGCCAGCACCAGCACAATAATCTGGGAACTGCCAGTGCAGCTAGTCTCGACTAAGGTTGACAGTTTGCCCATTTGAGCTGCAGCTCAGCTGCACTTGATAAGTGTGCAAGTCGAAATGATCTGCCTTATTTCCGTTAGGAAGCCAACAGTTGACTGATCTGTCTATCAACTCCATGACTGTCCAGAAAAACGAAGAATAGTTTTGCGCTGAGCCGCAATTACAGTAATGAGTTCTGCCTCGTGTTTGTCAATTTATTCCACTGCCAAACACAAAATATATTTCATACTCCGACCCTTTGCCATCGACTCGTCCTGTGCGGCAGCTTCAGCTCAGTTCGTTTATAATTCGCTTTGTGAACCACCGATGTGGCACGTGACCCGAGCAAGGACCTCGTCCCAGTCAAAAGGTTTCGCCCTCAAGCAAATAACCCGAGCAAAAAGCACATTTACGATGCTCTTATACCCTAAATCCTTTAAAAATTGACTAGACGGGGTATCATAAAATGGGTGGTGTGTTTGTGTGTGTGGGTGTGTGTGGGTGTGTGATTGTACACAATATGTTTGCTAAATGTATGCAAAAAAATGGCAGTAATAACTATATCATAAAAAGTATTTTACAAAGTGAAAACTATTTTTATAGGCATTCAAAATATGAATGAAGTGCGCATTTGTGAATATATAATTTTAGACTCAATTTAACAAAAAAAAAAGGAGGAAAATAAACTTATTGAGCTGAGTAAAGTTATTAAAAATTTAATTGAAAAATTAATACCAATTTAAAACAAACATCAATTTATATGACCACATTTAAGCATCGATTTTGAATACTCGTTTTTATTGTACAAATGCGATTAATTCAACCCCTTGACTGAAAAGCTTTTTGATGTTTGTATATATGTTAGCCACTGGATTTGGAATTTATTTAGAGCAATCCTTTAGTCATTTAGTCATTCTGGCTGCAGAGCATCAGTTTGTCGAATATATTCGACTGGAGAATACTTATTGTTTTTTTGGGTCAACTTTGTGACGGAGATCGAAAAAGTTTTAAGCCAACGTCGGCGATGTTTTTGGCTTTTTGTTGGCAGCCGGCGCTGATTTGGGTGTAGTTGATTGTTTAGTTATGTGCCTGGCCTCTATTATTTTAATGTGAAAACTTTAATGAGTATGTAAATATTTATTGAGTTGTGTGCGCAATTTGCACGTGCGTGTGAACTGCGTTTACATTTAATTAAACATGTACGGCAAAATGGCGTGTTTACCAAATAATATTTGCGTCAATTGCTGACATAATTGCAACAATTTTCAGCTACAATTTACATGTGCAGAGCTAATGGCTCGTAACACTAGCCACATTCAATGCCCAGTGCAAATAAGACCCGAAAAACGAGTTAAAGTAAATGAGAAATGCTAAATGTGAGTGTCGCACAAAAGTGCTGTCTTGGCCAAAAAGGAGAGCAGACAACGGACAACAATTTCGGTTTATATTTTAGTTCAAATTACAATGAAAGGGAAACTCGGCAGCCAGCAACTGTTGGCCAAAGATAAACAACCAGCCGACTGGCAACTTTCAACAAAAGCCACACCCACAGCTATCAAGCAGCCGCAAAAGAGTTGGGAAAAACTCGAACATGGACCCTATTGTCCATCGTTATCTGTTGTTTTGAGAAACACGTTTTGGCTCAGGTAAATACCCGAATTGTGCTTACCACTGCCAATGCCGAGCACAAAGGACATTGTGCATCCCGGCATTCAATTGCCAACATTTCCATTCCTTACATTGTCTGTGGTCTGCAATTTGTTATTGAAGTGAGCCATGTTGAATACCACAACTCACAGCATAACATGTTAACTGCATTTGCATAACCAGAGCTATATGTTTGCCTCATACTCGAGAGAATTGTTTTCATTTGAATGTGTGGTCAAGAATGCTGGGAAGGATGCGCCTCAAGTGGAACTCACAGCCGGCTGAGCGAATCGGTCAACAATTAACTTTTAAGGAAAGGTAAACAACATGGGATAAATATTTAAGCACACTTAGTATATTTTTATTTCTTCCATCATCAAGCAAAGTTCAGTTCATTTATCCTGTACCTATTCATCGACCTCAAGTAGTTTACCCGCAATGTTCGACAAGATTAATGTACTGTTTTCTTGCTGCTTTAAACCAATTGCAAATTTAGTATCAAAGTTTTGCCTAAAGCCTTTTAAGTTCCATTGCTAAAGTTCAGGCCGAACTCGGTTTAGACCAAGCACTCACCACAATAAACATTGGCATGCACTTTGCCAGTTTTTCAGCAACTGCATGCGTAAATCAATAACAAGTTCGAAATTATTTTCTGGAAATAACTATGAATTCAAATGAAAGCAGTTTATCCACTGAAAGCTCTTTGGTAGCTGATAATTGATTGAAAGAGAAAAATTGTAGTGAAAAGCAAATAAATAATAATTAAAGTTTATTAACTACGCTGATATTTACTGAAGCTTTTAAATGCAGATGCTTACATCAGATTAATCACAATTCACTCGCTGCTAGCTACTAATAATGTAACCAATTAAAAGATACTTATGTTTAATATTAATTAAATTGTGTACCAGTCATCCATTACGTCTATACAAACATTCAGAACACGACACAAAGTGGCACCATGCGGTCAGAGCTATTTTATTCACAGCACACTCACGAATACCAGTGAATGAGCATTTGAGAATAAAGCGTAATAATTTGTAAATATACATATGTAATATATAAATATATATATATATAATATATAAATATCCTAATATACAGATGCGACTCCATGAGAAGTTCGGTTTGTGCGAATGTTCTACAATTGTAACACGTAAATATATTTTACGATTCTCCTTTTAAATTATACGACTGTTAACATATTGTAACAGTGATGTGTTCTAACACTGTAAAATAACATCTGTAATCTAACATGCAACTATTTACTTAACATTGATATCGATGTCGACCGATAATTGTTTGATCACCGACTTGAAGAAGAAGAAGAGTCGTTGTGAATAAAGTAAAGAGGACGGACGTGTTTTGGAAAGAAAGATGATTTAGTGTTGACGGCCACTAATTGTAACATTTATATATATTTTACAATTTTTATTGTAAGTGAAAGAGCTTATATGAGTGTCAACACATTAATATATATTATAGTCTCTCAGTTAGTCAACTTTTTTAAGCTTTGTTTCAACCTTATCAGTTCAATTAAATTATAAAAAGGGCTCACATAACAATAAGTAACTTATTTTTGTTAACATAGAACTTGTTGATAAGGAGAAAAATATTAATGAATACGATTAATATGTGTTTAACATTTGTGTAACTTTATTGTTGCCTTAAACATCCACTTATATAGGTATTGATCAATAAAAGACAAAAACGTGTTATTTTAATATGAAGCCGGTAATTTGCATTTGCCTAATGAAATGCAAACACAGCAGTTTACGACTGCCAGTTGCAATGTACCTGATGTTCTGGATGTGGGGGGAATGCAATTCAGTTGCCACAAATTACAAAATACAGCTGTCGATTGCCGATTGCTGATTGCCAATTGGGCGATTGCCCGCAAAGCCACAGCCTTGGCAGTTAACATATGCAATCATTTATTTCATTAGTGGCCAAAAGGATTTGGCAATCGAGACACGCACCTGCGAGTGGCTGTCAAAACCAGTTTGTTCATTCTAACACATGTCAAAATACACATGCCACAACAGACACACATACGCACACACTCAACACACGCACACTCAAAGTTGAATGCCGAGCGTAAAAGTTGAGCTTTAAGCCATAAAATACTAAGTGAAGAGCGGAAAATTGTCGCGATCGCAAAGGTTTGCATAATTTAAATGGTCCTTTCTGTTTTGCTGCTGAAAAGGGCCACTGTTGAGTGCAATTAAACTTATTTTTAAACTGTACAATGGAAAGTTATAGCACAGCTTTTTACTTTGTTGCATGTCCTTTGTAAACGATGCGCTTTGCTAAAAGTTGCCCCTTTTGCAAATACGGGCAATTCACAAAGTAACGAAATCCTGCGGAGGCCATAATAACCATTAAGTTGGTAGTTGAGAGTGATCGACTACAACCATCAACCATCAAACATAAGCTGAGATATAAGCTAAAATCCACCTAGAAATATATATAAATATTTGAAGACTTTCCCTCGTACCTAACTATAATAAACTATTCTGAATGGCTTTTACTCTGGTACACAGTATCTCACAGACTCATCGCAATCGAGTAGCAAAATATGCAAGGGAAAATGTGCAAAGCCAATTTGAATATTGAGGAACAAATCATTTACAGTTGCGCTCCCAATAAGACCAGTAATTTTAGCATTTGGTTTATTCGAATTATATAACTGAATTTAAATAAACATTGAGGTAATTTCAGAAAACCCACGTTCAGTTCTACATGAATTCAACGCTCTTCAATAAAATTAAACTCCAGCAATTATTTGTACAATTTGAGTTATTTTGCCATAAGCTAATGAGTACACATGCAAAGTAAAATGCAAATCATTTGCATTGAAGCCAAAGAAACACCCGCAGGCACAACACATTGTTCTACACTGTGTGTGTGTGTGTGGGTGGGTGTGTGTGTGCCTAAGTGAGTGTAAGAATATATATAGAATTTGCATATGTACGGACTCGAGGCAACAAATTGTGTTTCATAATTTAATAGGAATCCACGTCCCGTCTGGCAATATTTGATGTTGTAATTATTTGGGTTAAATGCCAGGTTTGCATTGCAGATGTAATCTTTAAATGAGAAACGACAGCCTGCATTCGGAATTGAATTGTTCTCTCTGACTGACTTAATCAAATTTACAGTCAATTTGCTATTGACTTTTGTCCACACGAAATTCAATATTGATTCCGAATTCAATTAAGTGCAAAACTAGCCTTGAGTTGAAATGGGCTCTTCTTGTGTCAGTTAAATGTTCTTGGACCCATAAATATGAGTTTAATATTTTCAATTCCATTTTCCACACTTTAAGCTGGTGACAAAACTCCTAATTAAAACTAAACTGCAGACTGAAATGAATGTTATTTCAGCTTGAAATTGACACAAGAAAAGCCGTTTGTATTTTATTATTTTATAATATATATATAGATTTTGAATTAACTGCGTAATTAGTCCAATGCAGCTCGTTTGCTAGACAGCCAATTAGCCATTGAGCCTGACTGACTCTTCTGCTAATCGAACTGCCAAATGGACGAAGCCATTTCAAGCTGCTTTGCCTGTCACCAGAATTTGTGCTGAAAAGTGCAAAAGCGAATAAACGCATTGAGCGTAATATGTTCACAGCACGTTGAAACTGTCAGCCGGGTTTGAACAATATGTCAGAAAAAAGCTAGCTGTGAAATGAATAATGTATATATTCGCTGATGCCACATTTCCTGGTTGCGCCACCAACCAACAAACCAAGCCTCCAACAAAAGCATCGCGCTCCTATGCTCAAATTACCTGTCACTTGTGTGTGGCTACAGTTATCCACACACACACACATACACACACACACATGTATGTTTATACAGGTGAGAAGTGGCAGGCTCGCATGCAGAGAATACTTTTACCTACTGTTGGGCTGCACCATAAATCTACGCATGGAAAAGTAACAGCAGCTAGGGACAAATTTATGGAGCCCATTTGACCGTGATGTGATATTGTGGACCCGCAGGTTCACCAGTTCCAACCATATTTAACTCTGTACAACTCTGTGCGTGCGAACACTTAATTAACACGCCATTATCGGCATGCGAACAGGCCCCTCCAGTTGCATCAGCAAAATATCACACGCTCATACATAAGTTATCAGCCAATTGGATTGTTTGGCAAGGCGGCGTTTGTCAGTTGCCTCCGCATCGCTCAATTGATATTGCTGCTTTTTCTCCTCGGTTGCTTCATACTGAGGCAGCAGTGCGTATCAAGGATATTGGAGGCTTTGCGTGCCAGTTGACATATCGCACTAATTAGTCTGCTGCAACACACATGTTGCTGATTAATTGCTAAGCTTTCATTTCTTAGAATGTAAAACAATGCAGTTAATGAGGACCATAAGACACACCTCCTGAATTGAGCATATATCTTGACTGATTGGAATTGCTCTGTCGAACGGCGTTCAATAATATTAATCTTTGCCAGTCTGTGCGCAAATATGAAATGCTTCTGGAGAAAACTGCTTACGTAGCAATCAAGGCCATCAGTTTCAAAGTTAAAAATTCATGTTCTCAAATAATCATAGTTAATATTTTTACTCTACTCGGAGCAAACTTAAATGGCGTTTAATGAAATTCTGATTGGAAATAGTGAAAAGGGTGTTGCTTTAACTTTTGTTAATTTGCGCTGAGTGCAATTACATACATTTACATATATAATTCAATTAAAAGTTCACAATGTAGAAGACTCCCTTTCGCTGCGGAATTTAATTAAACGCCATGTTGGCGCCAAAGAAAAAATAACACTTTAGCAATGCTGGGGACAAAGAAGAGCGCTGTGAAAAATGTGCAGGTTATTTAAAGCTCATCAAAGTTTGGCACAATTGTGTGCAAAAATCCATCATCTGCTCAACTAACAAATATTGGACACATCAGCTGGTGTGCAAACTACAAATGTATGTGTGTGTAATGATGGCCAAGAGCTTGTCAGCGACCGGGTCTAAATATGTGAGCAGGCAGCAGCTCCATGGATGAGTCAATAAAACAAATTGCGACAAATCGAATCAGGAAATACAAGTGAATGTCAATAATTATACTTGGAATACTAACTATCTTTGTTGGTTGCTCAATAGCGCTTCATTATCTATGATAATATTTCAACTTCGTATTATCTTCGACCAATGCTGGCCTTACTTAGGCTAAAAGCAATTCGACTCAGACAGAAGACAAATTCAAACTGCTGGAGCGAAAAATTGTCAGCAAGGTTTTGGCTGGATTTGTCCTGAAAACTGGAATAATGAAGTCTCGCCTGACCTCAAACAAAAAAGTCAAAGAATAAAATGAAATTGGATATAAGCCAAGTATTTTAATGGGCAAAAATAAAAACATAAGTGTGTCGAATGCAATCAGCGAGATGACTGTGAAAAGTTCATTGCTAAATGTGAGTTACCATGGCAAAAGATATTCAAAACATACATATATACATATATATCTATATATATTATATGTATATATGCATAAATTGTGTACAGCAATTGGCAAACGCTTCACTTGTGAGCAGCTTAAAAAAGTCATAAAATATGCGATGACTACACAAATGGGAATATTGAGCTTAAAATTGTTGCATTCTTATTTACATGGCAAGCGGAAGCAACATACCAATAAAATGTTATGCAACCTTGCAACATCCACTATCACGCAGGTAAAATGTGAGTCGGAACCTTGACTGTTAAATTTGAGAAACTATTTTGTATTGACTTAACTTGACTACTTTGGGGGTTTCAAATTTCAAAACTAAGAAATTAATTTCGTAATATAAAATATAAAATATCGAGCCTTTGGACTCCTGGGTTTCATTAAGCGCTGGTCAAAAGAATTTGACGATCCCTACATTACTAACACTCTTTGTATCTCACTTGTGCGTCCTACTGTGGAATATGGATATTGTATATGGTCACCCAATTACAAGATTAATCTGGATAGAATAGAATCCGTAAAAAACAATTTCTATTATTTGCCCTTAGGAGTCTTAATTGGAATACTAATATTAGCTTACCTACTTATTTAGACTTTTATTAATAAATATTCCTTTTCTTTCTGATCGAAGAACAATGCTTGGTGTTATTTGTTTACATAAGCTTTGATTGATTCTTCGGAGTTAATCAGCCAACTTAATTTTACAGTTCCGATCTGAAATACAATGAATTTTCTGCCTCTTTTTCTTCAAGCTTGTAGCTCGAATTACGCTATTCATAACCCATTTAGAAACTTGTGTGCAAATTATAATATGCATTTCTCGTTATTAAGTTGTGCTTCCTCCATTTCATCTATTAAAACTGTTGTCTTAACTTATCTAACTATCAATCCGCGAACTTCGTAACCACGTGTTATGCGGCGCACCCCTCGGTCGGTTGGGTGGGAGGTGGGTTGGCCCATGCTTGGTATCGTTGGGCCACTTTAATCTGCTGCTCGTTTGTACTTCAACGTCCAAAAATAATAAACAGTTGGTCTAGCAACACGCTTCATTATTAACTATACTGTTAATTGGAAATCGAATGGGTTCAAAATTACCTCTGAGCAGGAAGTGCTTAGCAAAAGGTATTTTTGTAGATTAGCATTAATAGTCTTTAAGCTTGAGTGACTTTATGTTAAGGTCTCTATGCACAATGATGGGATTCCTAACATGGCAAGGATTAGGACTTGTTAAAGTTAAGGCACTGCCGTAAATACAAAGTATCCTGCTAAGTCCAAGTATGTTAAAGAAGAAAGAACATAGCATTGACATGGCAAACAAAGAGTTTTATCCAAGTCAAAATGCTGTGCAATAAATGAAATCAAAGTGAGACGAAACCAAAGATACGCCCATCAAGCAATTATAAATATTTGCCAGTCCAACTGGCGTCCAGGACGCCATCAGTGTCAAGGACACTGCACGACACTCTCGGCAAAAAGCATTTTCACTTATGCTGAGCTGTTACGATGTCGTTACAGATACACTCAAAGTCTTGGCAACGAACTTAGCTTATCAATAGACTGAATTGCAAGAGCAAAAAGTGACAATGTCTTAGTTGACATCGCAGGACATTGACATATCCTTTATCAAGATATATAGTTCAGCATTCTCATTTTTAATCTCTATTTACAGACGCAGACAATGCACTTTTGAATTGAATTTGCGAATCGCCTGTGTAAAAATGTGTCATTCCAAATCTGCAAGCGTTGCATACCCTCTTTGATCCCCTAAATTAATACGGGGTGCATGATGTGTCAACGATAGAAAGATGGACAAACTGATAAGCACAAAAGAAGGCTTTGTGCGTCGAATAGAAAAACTTTGGCTTGACCTTGTTCTCAGACACATCTCTGCTTGATTCTCTCTACTCATGGCAAATTATAACCGTCTGCCACTTTGGCAAGTTTATCAATTGAGTTTCGCTTTAGGTATGCTCTATATAATATTTATTTACTGTTGCCGCCATTGTTGCTGCTGCTGTATCATAGGTTCCCTTGTGGGCATTGAACTCTCGCCGTGGGCATAGCCCCCGACTGATTGACTCCATAGATGCAGGGATAGTCCCCCAAACTGTGTGTATTGCCATGATGGAACCGCCTTCGCCGGGCTCATTCAGCTTGTTGATTGTGCTGCGTTCATTTTCGCAATTGACACAAATGATTGTTATGAAGAATGTGCTGATTGTCGGCTAATTGGATAGCGTGTATGGTGAGTTGTTATTGTTATGATTACCCAAAAATAAGCCAGTTTTTTATGCTGACGCAACCCATATGAGGATAAGCCTGATCTCTGCTTTTTCACTGCTGTTTGTTTTGGAAACAGTCCAAATAATTGCTTGTCATTGTTTTGTTTGTCTTTAGCATGGCCTTCATTAAACCAAACAGTAAGTATATTTAATTTTAAATTCATTAGACTCAAATCATTGTGTAAACATAGTTAAGTTATAAAACCGACAAATAATCTAATATAGTATATTTATTTAGTAAGTTTGCACAAGAAATTTAAAAGTTAAGCATTATTGCCAAGAGCACTTTTGATGTGAAATTTATTAATGGAAATGACCAGTTTTATTAAATAAAAACTATCATTTTTTATTCCATTTCATATAAAAGTAATATCTGATTCGAGTTTCCTGCACATGGTTCGAATGCACTCTTATCCTTATCCTTATTATCACCCACAGTAAGTAAATTTGCAATGTTTCAAAGAGCAAATATTTGCTCTTAGCTCCGCCAACGTGCCAAATTCTCAGCTCTCTTAAATACTGGTTTCAATGCCGTTCAAAGGGAAATTTCATCTTGGCTTTCAGCGACGGTTGCCTTAAAGTGCTGTTCATGTTTATGAATGAAGACAAGCAACTTTCCTTTTCCAGGAACTTTTTATTTTGTATCAAAGGAAACCTGACATTTTTTCAATTAGAACTCAATCTCATTTTTAAGCCAGTGCAAAAAAAAAAAACACACACAAAACAAATATAGCAAATGTCAACTTTTTTGCTACGTGATTTTCCAACTTTAATTACTGAGGCAACAAGTGATGAGTTTTTCGGCTGACTTCCTAACAAGGCTGCTGCTATTACACAGTTTTATAATGTGAACAAGATAACAAAAATTCCTTCACAAGCATTTCAGGCAATGATTCCCATAAACCAGCCGAATACAAATGTTAACTTCATTGTCAGCCAGGCGTGAACAACCAAAAAGTTTCATCTGTTAATATAAAAGAGCAAGAATGCTCTAGTCGAGAGAGCTCGACTAGGAGATACCCTGAACCAGACTATTATATATATTAATTCTCTGTAAATACCGCTTAAATATATGGTTACATCCACTCGCTTATTGATGCTGAACAAGTATAAATACTTTATGGGACATGCTTAGATACCTCCTTCACTCTGTCCCTCTTTATAGCCTTTCCTAATTTTTTTCTTTGCTCAGTGTATAAAAACAACAAGTAAGAACAGTTGACTTGAGAATATCGAATAACAAATTCCCCTTCTGTCATTTCACGTTTTCATTAAATCCCCAAATGACAATGTACTATTTCCTGTCAAGCAAGTTTTCGAAGGGGACGAAGCAAAAATGCTGCCAAATTATACAACTGAAATCTCTATAGTATAGTTTCTGCGTCACAAAAACAGACTCAACTTTTGAATTTCATATGTACTTATGTTTATTAAAATCCTGCTGCCTCCTCAGACCTGAATATATCAGCAAGGGCATGGTTAACATTCTTATTGAGCCAGGAGCAGAAGTTATTGCAAATTTTCAAGCAGCTGTATTGAAGTGGGCAACCTTAAAGCTGTTTTTACTTTTAAATTTGTTGTCCTTGGTTATGGTCATAATTTGCCATTTTTATGTCTTGTTAGAGGTAGTAAATTATTGTGGCGTGCTAGCCGTGCATGAATTTAGCCAAATATTCTCTGCACACTCACCCCTTTCAATTGCCATGGACAGCATGGCGTATGCGCAATTACGCATACGACATGTTTGCGCGCACATAGTGATGTCCAGTGTCTAGTCAAGAGCGCAAATGTATGTATGGTATATGCCATCGGCCACTTCACATTCATTTCCCGGCCTAATAATAAGCGACCAACGTCAACACTTTCGGGTCCACATAAAAATTCCACAATGTTGATTTTAATATGCTCTTAATGGCGGTCATAAAAATAAATGAATGCACCATGCAAAAGTTACACAATAGAAAAGTTTGTCAAAACCATCAAACACTTGCTGTCAGCCACATCTCAAGTGGCAGACTTAAACCCATATTTAACTTAGTGCAGACTTTTGATATATATTTACTTGTCTAATATTCCTAGCTATATTGAATATTAATTTCATAAAATTTGATTGCACTTTATCTCTGACGAATTGGTCGAAGTCGTTGGAAGACATTATGTTTATCCAATCTAACTAATGGGCCTTGACAGCAAACAAACTGAATAAAGCCATTTTGTGTAAATGCAACAAGTGGATTGAATTACTAATTATCGGTGTCAATTTGACTTAATTTTAAATTTGCAGGTAGACTTTTCTGCAGAAGCATTTTCATGTACAAGTAAGTTAAATCCACAAATTAATCATTTGCATTTTTTCCATTTCAGTTTCATTGCAAAAGTTTGTCAAGTTTGTTTCTTGGCGTTAACAAAAAAGTGTTAGCAGTGAATGCAGCTGGTCAAGACAGTCGTGAAACTCCTGATTATTTTTATTAAACACAATACACCCTAGAAGAGATTTGTGGCAGAACAAAAGAAGAAAGCTGAAACTTTGTTTATATAAGTAAAATTTGGCTCCTTCTGTTTTAAGCATGGGATATTCGAAATGAGTTATGTGCTTGGCATGCAAAAATAACTTCGCTGAGATGGCTTAAAGTTGGCTGACCAAAAGTTTTGAACAGGATGCGGATGTAAGAGCTTCTGGCCAAGGAAGTGTAAGCATGTTAAACTCACAGGTGTTTGCAAACTTAGCCAAGTTAGAGAGTCCAAGTTTCTTTGTTTTTCGGCCAATGCCAGCAAATTAAAAGCGCAGGTAATTTAATTAGATTCGGATTTCTGGCAGCTGCTAACACAAAAGCGTTAAGCAATTTTTCAATTTATTTAAGCGAAATCTGTGGCACACCTGTAAACCATAAGAAGCAAGAAGCGAGTGGCAATCGAGAGCCAATCGAAAGCACCAGATAAATTGAATGGAAATGAAATTTAATCAAGCAGATGGTTACGCACTTTGGAGTATACACATTTCGGCAGGATCTGGTGTGAAACGCTGTGGTTAAGCCTTTTGGTCAATCAATGCTGCAAAATTAAGTAGATTTTCATGCGTTATTATCGAAGCTGAATAAGTTACAAACTCTGAGGCATGTGGTTAACCTTAATCCCTTTCACAACAGCACTCGATTTTTCAAAGGACACGTCGTTTTGTTGGGTGGCTTTTTGCGGAGATTCAGTTTCTCTGGGTTTTTGCTTGGCATGCACACAATGTGGGTGGCATTAACCACGGCCCACTAAAGAAGTTGTCATATATGTTTTAGCCAAATATTTTCTTTGACCTGTGTAAACTTTTTTCGGCATTCCTGGGCTGCCCAAAAGGTCAGCCAGCTGCTAAAAGGCTTCGTGTCAAAAAGTTAAGCAATAAAATGTTCACTACATAAACCAAAATACTGCAAAAAAAACCAAAATAAAGGTTTACGAGGACAAAGCTTTTTAACCAATGAATATTTTTACGAGACTAAGTCGCTATAGTAGGGGAATACAAATTAATTTTTTAAGCTAATGGGAAATCCCTTATATTTTTTAACAGTTAGTTTTAATAGAAGTTTCCGTTTTAGGTAAGAAAATTTCCATTAAATTCTAATTAGGTGCAATTTACAGGTACAGTTATATGTATCCTAATTCCCACTAAGTAAATTGAGTACATTCATTAACATTACGACTTATCTCTGTGAATTAGGTGAATGCCTTTGGGATAAATATTTTTCCTTATTAATTAAGATGCTATAAATGTCAGATATAAAAGCTTAAGGTCAGCTTCAAATGCTGGTTTAGGAACTAAATAAAAACTTCCATAACTTAGAGCACCTCCATAAGCTTCAAATGGTAAGAGGATTGAATGAAAGCTTTTTGAGACTTTTGAGCTTTAATACAGAAGTGTCAAGGATATCCTAGAAAGTCTTATGACGAATATTTTGCTTAAAGCTTACTAAAGTGCAGGCACATATAAGTACAAATTTTTAGATATAGTTGACGTGTTCTTAAGGAATATATTTTCAAGTCCCTGGTTTTAATTAATACTCTTAATCGTGACTGCAGGAAAATTATGGATATGTTTCAAGTCACTTAAAGCTATTTTTAAAAGTGTCCAACGAACAAGTTTGAATTGAACCAGCTGATCAAGAATTTATATATATTGGAGATTGGAGAGCTTTCTTTAACTTAAGATTTATTGTTTTATTTATTCTATAATTGTATTGCTAAAAAACTTTAAAAAATTATTGATTTATGTTGTAATTATTTTAAGTTTGTTTAATGATGCTTTCTATGCTTATGAACTTAGATAATCCATGTAGATGCTATTTAGCTAATTCAAAGACATTTATATATACATATATTATATGTTTGCAAGTCTGAAGTATATATTAATGTATTCGATTTCAATGTATTTGACCCAGAATTGTCAACAACAAGCAATAGTAGTAGTAACATTATCATCCGGAAGTAAAACTTTGCATAAACAACACGAGTCAATGTAAGACAATTCCAACAACAATGACTCAACTGAAAAGCCGCCCGGCAAATCCCTCAATAACAAAAATCAGCTGTTTTTTTTTGCTCTCCGAAAGCTCGTCGATGTT
Organism: Drosophila nr. perissopoda 5 BK-2023a; assembly: GCA_035044105.1. Lineage (NCBI taxonomy): Eukaryota > Metazoa > Arthropoda > Insecta > Diptera > Drosophilidae > Drosophila > Drosophila nr. perissopoda 5 BK-2023a. The sequence continues at coordinate 268,471 of JAWNMK010000250.1, forward strand.
TCTTCAAAAGCTGCCGCAGTTTACAAAGCAAGCGGGTCAACGCTGCGTATGCGTTACATTTCACTTTCGCTGCGAGCCTTTTGCCGACAAAGAGCACGAGGAATGGGACAAGGACGACGATTGGCGGCTGCTGCTGCTAAGGCAATTTCGTTTCAATTTCCATTTCAGTTGCCGTGCTAAACTCAACGCGAACAGTTCTGTGTGCCACTCCGTGCAAATAGGCTACAAATCGCGCAAGTCGTGTGCGGATTTCCAACAGTTTTGAAGTTGGTGTTGTTCGCCGATGCGGCCCAGATAAGCAGGCAACGCGAATTGTGCAAGAAACAGCTCGATGTCAAGTGGCACTCGCAGCCACAACTTAAAATTAGTGTGTGTGTGTGTGTGTGTGTGTAAGTATGCGTGTGTGCGAGTGTGTGTGTGTGTGCTTGTTAGTGTTGACTTTAATATTGCCCAGCCAGCAGTGAGCAGCCAGTGAGCGTAAGATTTTTATGAATGAATTCAAGGCAGCAACTGCCTCTGAGTTGCCTCTGAGTTGCCTCTGTCTGTGGCAATTGTGGGCTGTGGCCTCTTAAAGGCATCGCGTGCCTTGCATATCAATAGCATTCCCATTGCCCGATTCGATATATATTTATATATATCGTTGCCATCATCAGCATTGGCATCAGCTGGTGTTTGTCTTAATGAGGCAACAGCGCTACCAAAGAATCTTCAGACTGTCGACTATGTTATGCAAACAATGTTTACGGTCTGCTTGTCGGTCCCCTCGAGTTAAGGCTTAGATGGTAAGATGTAGCTTCTTGAAATATCAGCGATTTAGCAGTTATCACCGTGGCTTTGTAGTCAATTTTCGATTTGCATTCTTAACTGTACACTTTCCTTTTTGATGTGCATTCCAACTGGAATTAAGAAGTCACTTTAAAAATGCTTTAAAATATTTAATATGAATTCCAAAAACAGAACTTTATCTCCACTAATTGACACGTATATCGTATTTATTATGATTTGTGCGCATTTCTGCTAGAGCTTAACTTTCTCACATTCAAAATTTCGAACAAGCTGTAGAAAGCAGCTAAACTCTGAAGCACTTTTAAGTAAGCCTTCTTAGCACGTTTTTAAATATTTCGCTTAACTGATTTGTCAGTCGGATGCAACCTTATCTAATTGCTTAAAGCAATTTGGCTTTGCCAGTCTATTTCAGGAACATAATCCAATTAAGTCCGCCTCAGCAATTTACGGGTTGACTAAATTTGTAGTCGAATTTCGTGCGTTTGTCGCCAACACAAATGTAATTATGCCAAATGAGCAAGCATAAATACCATATATATACATATATATATATATATATATACATGTATGTATCTATATATTAGGCGCTAATCTGAGAGTGTTATAAATTGCAATTTTGAATGCATAATATATTATAAAACATGCAATTTATTGATAATATATATATCAAACAAATTATACGCAGATTAACTTAACTCGCCGCCATTATTCAAAAGATTTAAGCGCAGTAAAAATGCCAATTAATTGCATATTAAATTTGAAATAAACAGCTCAGACTGGCCAGCAGGAGTAGATTTAAGCTGTGGAAACGTGACCAAACTGTTAAATGGAAAACACTTTGAGCTTGTAAAAAGTGGTTCAAAAGGCAACAAAAGACTTCGCTGAGTATCACGTTCAATACTCCGGTACTGAGTGATTGTTGTCGCGACAATGGCCTGTCCAAATTTTGCTTTTGATAATATAAACGTGGTATGAATTACAGGCAGGGGGAGGCATGGACAGGTGGAGCAGGTCAAAGTCAATGCTTATGACAGCCTAACACAAAAAGCCTGACACAATCTCGGGCTGACATCTCAGAAGGATGTCATTTGATCATGTGAACAGTGTACAGCACCCAATCGCAGGGACTCAAATGGCATACAGATAACTCTGGCATTGGGGTTTGCTGAGAGCAGTGTTGTTGCCATGGTTGCTGCCATTAAGTACGACACACGCCAGCCAACTGACGCCTGCTTACATTAAGGAATTTCGTTTCCGACATTGCGTATACGTATATATTAATTGCCGAAATATTTGAGATGGCGGAAAGACGCTTAAAATTTTTACAGGCCTCTTTTACAGTTTACTGCGCGCGCCATGGCACGCAACTAGGGGTTGAAAGCCGATCCGAATACCAACAACAACAAAAAAAAAAACAGGAGATCCCGTTCAAACTCCTCTAAGGCTCTAAGCACGTGTGTCTGTATTTGTGAGTATGTGTGAGTGTGTGTGTGTGTGCGTATCGTTACAATCAAAGCTCATTCCGAAAAGGCAGTTGACTTGAAGTCAAACGGTCAAAAGGCCACAGTCAACATTTTAATTGCGTCTGGCTAAAAGGATTTACGGGGCGTATCCACTGAGTGCCTCTCTCTTTGCCTGTGTGTGCATGTGTGTGTGTAATCCGTTTAAGTGTGGTGTGCGTGTGTCGCAGATACAAACACGCACACACACACTGACAGACAGACAGAGCTCACTGTCAGAATCAAGCCTAGACCCAAACAACCGGTTTAACCAACTTAACCACAAAAGCAGCTTACAATACAATCCTGCACACATAACATACCCTAATAGGCAACTGGCCTCAACGTATACATCAAGTGCATCAAGTACGTGTCCTGGCTGGCCACACACTGCTGGTAAGTGTGCCCAAATTACGTATACGCCACATAATTAAATAATAATTGCAAGCATTGCCTAACGTCATATCTTAATATGAATATTATCTTTAAGACTAGTTTGTAGATACTTAATACTTTTAAATAAAGTTATAATATTCTCAGCAATTGCTCTGCAATATTTATGTCTGACCTGAGCTGAAATATCATATTTTATGTTGTGCTCTACATAATTATTTGAGTGTTACTCGCGAATTTGGATTTTTCTTTAGCGTCGAAGTTAGTAGCTGAATTTCTCACTTATTATATTCACAAAAAGGATGCTTCCGTTTCTTTTTGCCACCTTAATTTTTGTTTGATTTTGGGTAATTCAATATACGTAATGACGATCATCTGTAATTGTCAGTGTGCGGAGTAGTAAAATATTGTGTGGCATCAGCTAAAACTAATATGTGCACAGTTTGTATTCACTTATTTATGTGCACATCTTTATCAAATTCTTGTTGTCTTTCGCCAGTTACTGAAAGTAACTGAATAATGCAGTGCGCTTAAGTTATGAAGGGCAACACCAAACCATACACAGCTCACAGCTCAGATAACTCTTACGGGCATTGGTGTCGAAACACATAAATTGCCAGAGCTGTGACGTAACCTGGGCGCTGCTGATGCTGTTGATGCTGCGCTGATTGTTAGCCAAAAAGTGGCGCAACAACAAGCAGAAGCAGCTAACAAGTCCACTTGAAGAACTAAACAAAACACACAGCTGAACAAAGTGAGAAATACACGACAAAGTCACACAAAAGTCGTGCTGACAAATTTGCGAACAAAAAACAAATGTGCTACCCCAACAAGAAGCTTGGACAAGCAGACAAAATGCTGAAGAGGTTTCCACAAAGTAAAGTGTTGATTAAGTTGCACGAGAAAAAAAAAACAAAAAAAGAAACAAAAGTGGAAAACACTCCAAACTAAAACAGCTTTAAGACTGTATCGGATTTGCATGCCATTTGCTACTTTATATCAGAACTGACAGACGGATAGATATTTTAAGGTGGCGCACAATTTTAATTAGCTGATGTGTTAAGACTCGCAACTGGCCATAAAGGGGCACAGCACACAAAGCAGTTAATGAACTCGCATTTTCAAATTGCTTACGAAATAAATAATGTATTAAAAACACAGAAAATGATGAGGAAAAGTGTTGCTTTCAAATTCAAAATGAAAGTGAATTGCACAAAATAGATGATCAGAGCGAGAAAAGTATTGCAACTAATATTTGTAGTAGCAAGCACAAATTTACAAGAATGACTATTCTTTAATTTAGTTATATATGTATATACTCATTTTATTTGCAAGAGGGAACCATATTTCAATTGTGTTTTATGCTTGTAATCTGCGAAGTTTATCAGAATAAATCGTTTGCAGTGTTTTCTCTCCACTTTTCTGCTCGAAGTTTCTTTATTTGCAGAGCATAACTATGTTTCAACTTCTTTGCGGAAGTTTTGCTGTATACCCGTTCTATATATATGTGTATATATATATGTATATATTTAGTTATTCTCAGTTCAGACTTTCCAACTTGTCACATACAGAGAGCATAAATCATGCACACACGCACACTGGCTACCAGCGGCTATCAGCATGTGGCAGCGACAAACTTTGGTACTATTTTATTTTTATTTGCACCCCGGAGGGGATTGAGGGGAGAGGGTGTGGAGGCCACAACTTGTGCCTTTTACGAGGGATGCTGCGAACGGTTCAAGTGAAACATTTGTTTTCGCTGCCGTTTACAACTTCCGCCTTGGCTTTAAATGGCCTCAACGGCCATTTTGCATAGGCTCAGCCCAAAAGCCTGCCGCACTCGGAGAATAAAGAAACCACAGAGGGACGCTCTCTCTCACATACGGTTGGATTTCAGTTGCTCTGTGGCAAATTAAGTTAGTTGTGGCTGCGAGCAGTCGCAGCCAGCGTCATGGTTAGTAATCATTAGAAGACTTGAAGATGATATGTGCCACAGCATCCACAAATAGATGTCAGACAAATGACAAACTCAATGCCATTGTGCTCTGCACAATTTCGATGGGATTTCTTTTGTCTGCCGATGGAGTGTTTTGTGCTCTCTCATTTACGCTTGCATAACAGTGCACAAGTGGGCTAAAATGTTAATCAAATCAGTCATCGAGCAGAGAAAAGCCATACAAACAGAGAACAATATGTTATTCAAGCGACCATTGTTCTTAACTGCATAGGCATCAACTTTATTGAATTACTTCTTTCCAGTTTATTCATCTTAAAGACGCAGCGCATTAAAGTACGGGTATAAATCGCATTAAAAAGGCAAAACAAAAAACGTAAGCACCTGAAGAATGCTAATGAGAAATTTGTATAAATATTTATTATATTTATTTGGGATAAGCGGCTTTACAAAAGTATTTCACTTTTTTCTTTTGGTTGCTGTTCAGGTCAGCTTCATTATGTGTTTTTATATTCATCCTTTTCAAACTTTTTCGAACTGCAGAGCGTTTATTACGTTTATTTATTTATTTTTTTCGTTTGTAAATAACCACCGTTTTGCTCTTGAAATATTCATTTATTACTTTTGCTCCCACTATATAAATGGATATGGATTTTTTATGGGTTTTTATTTTGTATGCATTTTTGGTCACGTCCTGTCTAAGAGACGTAAGCAAAACAGATTAAAAAATTGTTCCACAATCTATTGGTTTTAATTGATACGTAATAAAAACAAAGAATGTAGAAAAAAATGCACAAACCAAATATTTGCTTAATTGTTTATATAGTTTTGAAAATGAAATTCTGCTAGAGAGAGTTGGATAACATATTTCTTATGTACTTCAATACTAAGGGCTCTTCATTTCCTTTGTTTTTGGCAATATTTTCTAAACAAAGTGCGCAGCATTTTCCCTCTTTCGCAATAATCAACAGTCTTCAAAAATAATAAATATCGAGTGGCACATTCAAATGCATTCATATGGAAACACAACATTGGCTCATATATGAAAACAATCAAAAATTAAATGAAAAAGTAGCTTTATGTTGAGAAGTTTAAAGGCTCTGCAAATACTCAAATTTCAACAAAACTCGAAATGTGTTTTCAATTCCATTGTCGCAGTAGATTATGCCAAGCTTATTGAGATTATCTAGAGTGTACAATATTCAAATGATACTAATTGGGTGGCTTGGACTGTGCTGTCACATGGAGACACACACATGCATCTACTTCATCGCACGCAATCTGCTTTAATGCCAGTTTAAGGCAACTGAATGGAATTGAATACGAAAAAAGGCACACACAATAATACCCATCCACACCCACACACACGCACACCACCCATATGAATACCAGCTGGAGCGAATGCGTAAACAGTAAGCGGCGGACATTGACAAGGGGTTGGAATGAGTCCACCGAACGGAAGCACAACAAAATTTTAAAAATAAAATGGCGCTGTAAACAGACAAAAGAAAAACATCAAGACAAACGTCAGGGCAGAGCCGAAAGCAGCAGCTGACGGCGAACAAAGCAAAATGAAAACAAGTCCGCTTGAGTCAGGCGAGCTCGACTGGGAGATACCCTGTACACAGCAACCTATGTTTCGGTTAACAAAATCGGTGTTTCTGGAATAGAATATATATATAATAGAATAAAATAGAATTTACAAGAATACAATAGAGTGGAATAGAATATTTATTGCTATCGGGAATCGATTTGTATCGGTATTCGCGATACGATAAACCAAATCTGCGTATTTTATTGCCAATTTAAAGTGGCTAACTTTTAAATTCTTATTTTGATAAATATACCTTATTTGCTCGAGCATGTTTCCTGCTGCCTGCTGATGGACATCGGCACAACTCATCATATCCCTTTTAGCCATTTTCAATCAGGCTATAAACAAAACAAAATAAAACAAAATTGTTGCGAAGTATTTTGAGTAGCGCTCTGGTTGAGCGAGCGCAAAATGAGGAGAGTGTGTGTGGTGGGTGTGCGTGTGTGTGTGTGTTGTGTGGGAATTACTATGCTGGGGATTTATGTCTTTATGCATTTGCCGCATTTGCTTACTGTGCGCTAATTTATCTTGTCATGTATGATTTAATAGAAACGGCAGACCCTTTTCCCCATTGCCTCTTTCTGTTGCATATTTATGAAGTCACTAACGGCAGCCACTTTCAATGCACTTCCTTGTGGCAACAAATTATCAGTGCGAAAAGTGCAACACAAGCAGCAGCAGCCACAACATCATTATTTATGCCACTCCCCTTGGCCCGCACATCGCCAATGAGACAGGACCCCAACAAATGTTTGCAATTTAAAGCGAATTTGTTTAGCTAAGTGATAAACGATGCAATTTGTTTCATTTGAAAAGCACTTTCCAATTGCATATTGAATTATAGATATGGAAATGTCTGGCTCCATTTCACTTACAAATGCTGTAAATTGATTTGGATAATAATTTAACTGGCTTTTATTTTTGTTCGAATTTCAACTGCCATCAATCAAAAATAAAATACTAAAACCTTTGACCTAATGTTATTTTTTTTACTTTTTTTAAAGAGTGACAAATTGAAGTGGAAATCGGATTTATAAAACTTTTATTTGATTACTAGTTTATTAAATAACGTATATGAAAAATTGAAATTATTTTCTGCATTTTTTCTTTTAATTTTGTTTGTTGTAGTCAAATACAAGTTGATAATCCAATGCTCAATTTTTAAATAATTAATTAGCTGATTTGTGACGCATTCTCCACATACTGGTATCCAATTTGTGTATACACTAATTAGCGTATTTAGCAAACCAATTTAAGCATAATAAATAAACACATGCAAAACAGGATATTTATATATATATAATTATAATGCTTGCTGCGGGCAGTTTGAAGCATGAATGGCAAATATTTGCTGAAATGCCGACGGCGTCCCCGCAACACGCTCGACAATTGCCAATGACAAACAAGCTGGCTTTGTTTGGCAGATGGGGAAGATTAAATAGATTTGCGTTTTAATTGCTCATTTTTAAATGGTTAAAGTTGTGTTCTCAAATTATTGCTGATTATGAGATTTAGAGCTGTGAAAAGAGTTTGCCACATGGCTTCAATAATGACAGCATCATAAAGGAACCCAAAAGTTGCACGTTAATATTAAATAAAGAACCAAGGATACTTTGGGTCGCCTATGGGCAATAATAGAACAGTTGAATGAACAACTCAATTTGATATAATGAGTGTGGATAATGAACGCAAATTGTCGAATGTCGGCATTATTTCTATCAGCGATCTGCTGAAGTGAAAAAGTCTGGAATACCAGGGAGGCGCAGCAATTAGAAGCATTCAGAGAAATTAAGCACGACCAAGGCACAAATTAATGTGTCAAAGTCGCTGGCCAGGCGCCAGTGGGGCCACTGCTGTGATTTATGGCGTCTGGAGCGTGGGCGAGGGTTTGGGCGTAGACCAACTAGGTGTTGGGCCAGCATGCATTAAAGGTGGCATCGTCAGCTGGTGAGTCTTTAATAGTGCCATCATAATTTGGCTCGATGGTGTTGCCTTTGTGGTTGCCTTTGTGGTCACGAAGGCCGACGCGACGGGCATCTCATTAGAGCTGCTCCTAATTGCGGCAAGTTTAGGAAATGTAGCCTACGTATTTTCGTGCAGACAGCAGGAAGCTAATGCTGCCCAAATAGGTGCTTTTAATTAAAAATTATATAGGCGAAGGCCAACTTGTTAAGCAATTGCTCAAACAGAGGACGATATGCCAACAACACGAACAAGACCTACAAATGTTGGCCAGAATCATAAAAACAATTTAATTTCGCGTAGCTGTAAACAAAGCTAAATCCCAGGCAAACTTGATGCCAACACCAGGAGATAAACAGTGAGAGAGAGGGAGATAGAGAGAGAGAGAGAGAGAGAGAGGGTGCCAAAAATAGTTAAAATCAAGACTGCCTAAGTCGGGACGCCATTTTCCAACAATTACGCAATAAACAAACCGGCAAGGAAACAAGACAACAGGACAGCACCAAAAACTCGGCACCCCGAATACACAATGAATGGAATACATAAATGCCGAAGCAACCAAGAAACGGAAGGAATCGGGGAAGTTGGTAAATATCTCAACGCAATCTGTGCTGCCTTTCAGTCCCTTTATACCCAGCAGTCAAAAAATAATAATAAAACATATTTGAAGGTATCAGCAAGCTGCGCAAATTCATGCAAAACATAAAATAGACCCACCTCTGCATCAAGGCCACTTGTGTCTAATAACTTTCGGATCTGAAAGTATCTATACAAAATAAATAAGCAAGTAGTAAATAGTTACTGGCACAAATGATCCATATTTGAATAAAAGTAGTCAACATTTGCATAGAGGGTATTTGCTAGTCAAGTACCCTCGAAGCACTTCTGTTCACTTCCTTGAATTGATTTTTGTGTAAAAAAGAAATTTCTAGAGCTTGGGAGATTTGTGTGCGCCAGGATAACAAGAGGAAGCTCAAAGATTGCCCGAAAAGTACAAACAGTGTGCCTTAGAAAACAAAAGGGGTTAAGTGGGTGATTTTTCGCTTTTTTTTTTGTGAATGAATACGCTGAACTGCTGAGACAACTGTGGTCCAACCAAGGGATTTGACAGTTAAATGAGTTTACCAACTGAAGTGGTAAGCAGTGGGCGTGTGACGAGCGATCAACTTGTTCGGGTGCGAAAGAAAGACAAATCCATTACTGGATTGAAAATACAAAAAACGAAAATGTCAATGCTTAAGGTTAATGCTACGATGATTCCAGCCTTCACATTAAATCACTTGACTTTTAAGGATTTCTTAAGGTTAACACCATAAACAGAGGCATGGGATCTTGATCATATCTTAAGACATGCAGCGGCACTTTCAGCTCTAATTGACGCACCTCAGCCAAGATGTATCGATCGTTGGTTTGCCAACATCAAATCAGAAAAGAACTTAAGCAGGATATTCATTCATTGTGTTATCATCCAAGTTCAGTGAACTCATTATAACGGTCGGTAAACACCAAGCAGAGTGCTGAATTTTAATGGGTGACTGCTTATGACAGACGTCGGCAAGAAGGACTTCACCGCATGGGGACTCAGCCAAAGTGCCGTCAAAAAGTCATAAACTTGTCACACACTTTGTAATCTACAAATGCTGTGCCCCTGCCACACCCATCAGTCTGCCTCTGCTCTCCTCTTGGACAGCTGCCATCACGTTGCGTGCGGAATTTTACGAAAAAAAAGAAGAAGACATATATTCATATTTATATAAATTTCGTTAAGGCAGTCGTATGCTTGAAATTGCCAAGATTCTGTCAAAAGGTTTACTCTACTTGACTAAGCAAAGGAGCCGCAAGTCGTTTTCCAGTACTTCCACATCCTTTTATATCCTGCACCCAATAAAATGGGTAAAAGGGTATATTGGTTGTGTGCAAATGTATGTAACAGGCAGAAGGAAGCATCTCCGACTCCTTAAAGTATATATACCCAGGATAAGGATCAACTGTCGAGTCCGCCTGGCTGTATGGACACGAGGATCTCAGGAACTGTAAAAGATAGAGACTGCAGATCAAGTTTACTTAATGTAATTTAAAATTTATCGACAACTGCTTCCGTTTCTTGAACATCGATACATTTCGATTTTTGCCAGCATGAAAGAAACAATTTTAAAGGCAGCGTCTTTTAATAAATACATAATATCCGCATACAAATCAATGATCAACTTCATCAAGATCAAGCAATCGTTTGTCGCCAGCCACTTCGGGGCAGTTCGGGTCAGCTTGGGTCAGCTTGGGTCAGCTCGGGTCAGCTCGGGTCAGTTCGGATCAGTTCGCGTTAGTTCGGACTTGTGAATAAAAATATGGGTTGCCTTAGTTTGTTTTTACTCTGCAGTCTCTGAGCCAGGTTTAAGAAAGGAGCTGCTTACATTTGGGTGCATATCTTTTTAAAGGGATATTTGCCAATGACACTATAATATATTTAAAAGCTGGGTGTATCGAAGTCGATCTCACTCGACTACAGCCATCTTACTTGTTTTTATATGTATATGTTCACTAACTAGCACCTGGTGCAATTCGTCAATGCTCTAATTAATTCGAAAGGCGTACATTGGATTTTGCTCATTAGCACTAACTAAGCAGCAGGCTGCCTTCTGGCCAGGATGCTATCCGCGTCCTGTTTTGTGGCCTGCTGTTCATTTGCCACGCAAATTAAAACTTTTCGCACAATGTTCTCATGCTGACTGGCGAATGGCCGACGGGCAAAAAGGATTTTGTTCGCACTGCATATTCCGTTTTAATTTGAATGCAAATGAGTTAACTATGCGGACAGGTGTCAAACTGTGGCGAAACAACAACGAACAAAACATACTTTGACAACATTAAGTATGCTCATTGAGATATATTGTGCAGAGAGAGAACAAACTTTGTTACAGTAGAAATGCTCAGGGGACTGCATAATATGACATGCTATTCTCTTATTCTGTAAACCTTTTTATTGAGCTTAATATTTATTACTTGTTCGTTTCTTATACAAATATTTGTTTACTTAACTTCCATTTATTCAGAACTCAGTATTGTTTGTTAAAGCAATAAATTGATAAGAATTAAGCTGAGAACTTTAAGTCAGCCAAAAGCGCCAATAGCTGATCATAAAACCTGATAAGGCGACGACTTTAAAAACTTTTCAAGCTGCAGTAAATGTGGATGAACTATTTACCCCTATTTTGCCAAATGGTTGTGTGTGTGAGTGTGTGTACATATGGACATGCGTTTATCTCCTGGAAAACAGTTTGGAAAGCATTTGACGCTACGAAGTTGGTTTTATTTTATAGCACAAAATTTGTTGAACAAGTTTTTCGCACAGTTGGATTGCATTTCAATTATAATTCCCAACTGTGCGGAAGTGCAGCAGGGGCAACTAAATTTGAATTTGAAGCAGTCTCAAAAGGAAAATTACGCATTATGTGGATAACTGTGGAGAGTTCATGTACGGCAAAGATGAATGATTAAAAGAATCAAAGTTTACAAAAACAATTAAATAATAATAATAATTAAGCTTTTTGGAATATAAAAGTAAACAATACTGTTCAAGATCTAAAGTGAATAATTACATATCAAATGCATATTAATATTCAGGTGAGAGAAAGCCAGTGTTATTCACATTACTATGAAGCGCGGTCTTTAAGGTCATCAGCCTCTTTTATAGTCCACACCAGCAGCACATAAAGCTCAAATGGTTTTCAAATTTACTTCATCTATTCACACATGTGAAACATTGAAATGAAAGCGTACAAGTTGTAAGCATAAAACATTTACGTTTATGTAATAAATACTTGTATGAAAGTGGAAAACTTTGAGTATTTGTTTATATCCTTTCATATTTCAAAGAAATTTTATTTCATTTTATGCGCTTTGACGGTTTTACGCAAGAAAATTGTGTAACCATTTCAATTCGCTGAGTTGCAAAACAAAACCTTAAATAATCAGACCGACCCACGGGTCGTATACTTCATCACATAATCCGCCTTGTGCCAAATATTGGCACATGCCAACAATATGGGGGCACTAAGGTCCGAAATGAAATAAGTTGACAACCAGATTGTCCCCAAACGGGCCAAGAAGCCAAGAGTTGGTGAAGTGCCTCAGCTGAAGCTGAAACTGAAGCCAAGGCAAGAAGCAGAAGCTGTAGCTCAACTGGAAATTCAATTAACCCAATTGGCGGACTTCAACAACAACTCGAACTGCCCAGTCTACTCGCTGGCCGGAATAACTCCCCCAAAAATATGCTCCTCAACATAATGAAAGCGCTGTGAAGGCAGCGACAGCAGAGAGCAAGGTCAAAAACATTAAAAGGGCTTAAGATAGGCTACACCCTAAATACCCAGAATAAAAAAGGGTTGTCATGACCCATTGAAAGTCATGAGAGCTGGGCAAAACAAATGCCAGAAATGCAATAAAAAAATCGCAGCTTAAAAAAGAAACGGCGAAAAAGTGGCAAAAAGAATTTGCTGTGCATAATTAAATTTTTGTGTGAATGTGTGTGTGTGTGTTTGGTTGTGGGTGTGTAAGTGTAAGTGCGTGAAATATGCGCAAGAACGGCAACTTAAATGGGAGACTATTTGTAGATTTGTTTGGCAGCCATAGCAATGTAATTGAAAATGTTTATGGTCACCACAGGCCAACAAAAAAATAAAAAAAGAAAAAACACAGAAGGAAAAGCAAGAAAAACGATTATCTTGGGCATGCCGAATATTTCATATCCTTTTAGAACTGAGTCAACCTGCCAACAGCTATCATTCGCTATCCACCAAATCCAACCAATGGTTGCTCTAAAAACTATTTGATTAAGTAATCCGATGCGTGTAGCAAAAAGGCGGATATCTTTCAAGATTTAACTAAGATAGCTACAAAACGGACAACAGACAGACGAGCAGGTCTATATCAAATTAGCTAATATTGCTGTTCAGACGACTCCTTCAATGTATACAAACTTTACGATAAAGGTTTAGGTTAAAATACGGATATCATTCAAGATTTAACTAAGATAGCTTCTAAACTGAGGAACTTAGTAGCAGACAGAGAAACGAGCAGGCCTATATCAATTTGGTTAATATTGGTCATCAGGAATATATATATTACTCAGACTACTCCTTCAATGTAAGACAAACTACACGATTAAATTATTAGACTCTCTCGGCGAGTGTGCGAAAAGGCAACCACAGCAGCCACGGCTGGTCAAATTTATGCGCAGACTTTGCTCTACAAATTTGTCTGCATAAATTTAGCTAGCCAGGCTCATTCGGTGTAGTTTCTGGCAACTTAGTGTGTGTGTTTGCGTGTGTGTTTGCGTATGTGTGAGTGTTTGCTTGGGTGTTTGTGGGTTGTCAGCACATTCGACTCAGTTAAGATGTCAAAGTGGGCCAATGGAAAATCTTCACTGTAGGCATTCTTAAGTAATTTGGCAACTTGGTTTTGACGAAATATTACCTCGAGTGGCTTACTTTTTTCGAGTTTTGCCTGTTTAATGGAGCAATCATTTTAAGTGGAGAGTGAAAGTCTGACAGAAAATCAGAACTCGATTGCAAATATGCATAACATTGTTGTTAGATGTCCCACAAATGCAATCGGCAAGAAATCAAGAAAACACAACAGCATTCTTAGAATTCAAATTAATTTTACAATATGAAAGAGGCTGCTTTGGCTTCTGAAATGAATTCCATAATTGCTCAACAATAACATCGGTATGGAATACAGCAAATTTAAATTTATTGTAAATTCATGTCTAGCATATTTATGCCACCAAATAAACATAGATTCTGACTCAGCTTTAATAACAATGTGACTTGTCTAAAATGCAAGAAATTTAATTAAAATTGTCTCCTTTCTTGTATTTTACACAAAAGCCAAAATAAGAAAAATTCGACAAGCCTCTGGAAGTATGCAAAATCGATTAGTTTTTCAAAATTTTACCTTGAAGTTTTTTACACATAAAGTTTTGGCTTTGATCGCATCTTATTGATGTGTCAGCAAGTCACTAAATCACCAGTTTTGATCTGTCGAGCGCACAATTAAACGTCTTTTGTCCGAAATAAGACACGTGCAGCTGAAGTCCTGGCTTCGGGCCACGTTTAATTAATATTTATAGCCTACACTTCTACACGTCTGCAGCCGAAGGACATAACACAATTAATTTAATTGGCTGACACTATGCACAAACAGGCATAAATCATTTATCACAGCACTCTAAGTCATATCGATCTTGTGTGAGGTAAGCCAATGTGGCACTTGGCAAACGAGTTTTGTGTGATTCCATTTTTCTTTTATTACCTTTTCGCGATTCAAGTGACGAGTGTCTTGGCTAAGTGGGCAATGACAATCGCGGAACGGGGGGAGGAAAGGCGGGATACAGAGCTGAGACACCGGCAGGGAAGGCTTTGAGCTTAAAGCAAATCAAATAAATTGCGAATATAAATGTTAAGTGGGAAGCGCTCGAAGTTTTCGTATACGCGAATATGCAAATTGCTTTTAGCTCTGATTTTTGCTTCACATCAAATTTATGCCCGACACCGAGCTTAAGGCAGGTGAAACTGTACAATATATATATATCTAAATACACACATACATATACGTTTATATATAAGGGCTTTAAGCATCCGAAAGTTTTTATGCCCGCAAGTGTTTTTCATTAAAATGTGTGGGATTCTACATTAAGCAGCATAGCGAAATTCATAAACAGGCTTAAATGTATATACATACACTCAGAAAATTATCACCTTGAATATTTGAAGGTCTCTCTTATCCATTTCTGTATAAATTAATGTATAAAACAATTATTCATAAAATTAAAAAGACTTTTTTCCATTTTTCAGAAATATATTTTTTAATAGTAGAACATTTTTCTTTGAAATCCTGAAATGTGGGAAAACTTAGAATTCTAAAATTATAATTTTTGAAATATACCTTCAGAATAATAGGGTGAGACCCATTTCTTTTCTGAGTGTATATGTGCAAATATATTAAGGCATTTATATATGTATATGTATGTGGTTGTTGGCTAAAAAAATTATGACATTATGCGCAGATTTTGTGCTTGCCTCTGGTTGGGTCACTCTTTCCTCTCTCTTTCTCTCTGTGTTTCTCTCTCTCTCTCTCGCCTCTCCTCTCCTCTACCTCCACCTCTATGACAGCCTCACTTTGCCTTCTCCGTTTGATATGACTGCGGCAACATGGGAACGTATTTTATTTGTATTTTCTATATATTTTTGGAAGAATTTTAATGATGAATGGGCACGTCAGAGTGGGTATGTGTAAGTTGAGTTGTATGTTGTGTGTGTGTGTGCGTGTTTGTGTTTGCCTAAAAAATCTACATAAATTCGTGCAAATATGTAAATGTTTTTCAGAATTTTTTCCATTACTTCTAAGGAAATTAAATTTTCAACAGTGCTGCCAGAATATATGGTGTGGCAATCTGGGCATCTCGGAATCAAATGCCTAAAGTTGAACATGAATTTGCCAGTCGAATTGGATGCTTCGTGGATTGCTTTGTCAACAAGTCAAAGCAAACTTGCAACAAAGAGTAACTATGGTAGCTAAATGTCAATTAAAATAAGTGAGAACTTTGCAGTCCGGCGTAACCGAAAGTGAAATACTCTGATAGCATATCTAATACCATCTGATAACAGGTGTCACAGAGCAGAAATACTGATCTCTGAAGAAAACAGATACCTAGTCATTATCAATTATGTGTATGCTGTGTCTGAGTAGTTATTTGGCTGGTCTCACAGCTAAATGGTACACAAAAAGTGGTAAGATTTGATTTAAGCCAAGGTCAAAAGCATACACATTAGGGCCAATTGACATTTACGCAAATGAAAAGCACAAGCACAAGCAGAACGCCAGAATACTTGAAGACTATTGCCCCAGCTACAATCAGAATAATCAACCAACTAACAACAGCAACAGCAACAGCAACTTAAACGACACAACTTTTTGAATACAGTAACAACACTTAACGGCACAACAGCAACAAAGAAATCAAGGCTAAAATGTGTGTAGCTTAGTACTTGTATATGGATGGGATAACATAGTTATATACATATGTATATATATATATGTATGTGTGAGTGTATGTAATCTACATGTGCTTGCATAAGTTTGTGTGGAAATTGTGGCAACGTTTTCAAGTTCATGTTGAGCCTTTACCGGATTCGACTAATTTTTGCGCAAACAAAAAAAGGGGGTTGCCTCTTACTTACACATAGAAAATCACACACAGACACACACACACACACACACGGGCACGCTCAAAGTGAGACGTCAACAAAGCACAACCAACAGCTGTAACTGTAATAAACAACAAGCAGTAAAAGCAGCAACAGCAACTGAAAAATTGAAAATCTTTCGCTCGGCTCGTGTTGCGCAAGAGATTTTTGTCGCCAAAAAGTAGGCGACTCCGCCGGGAAAGCAAAAAAGAAAAAACAACGACCAAAAAAACACAAAGAAAAGCCAGCAAATGAAAGTTTTATTGCGATGTTGCAAGCGCAGTTGCACAATTGAGTTGCTGCCAGTTTTTGGGGGAAAAAATGAACATGCAGCGGAGAATTAAAGGATTCGCCTTTAGATAAGTTTTGCATGTCCAGCAATCAGAAGAGACATGTAATCCAAACTAGACATGAAAGCATTTCAATGCAGTATTCAGTTAGAGGCCATAAATTGAATGCATTTTTGACATAATAATGGCTGTGCAGAATTTGGATCTGTCCCAAAATGTGATTTGAAATATAATGCATTAAATATGGCAAATTATATTTTAGAATACTCCAGACAAAGGAGAAACCCTGAGTTCAGCTCACGCAACTGTGCTTATTTATTTTTAATCATCAATTCCTTAATTTGGTCACATTATGCATAATAATGGAATATTGATATCGGAAGTAGATTTGAATTTTAACGCAAACGGATATCGATTAATTACGGGAATTTATATTTGAAGTCTCTGTATATGCCTTAATCGAGTCGACTGTTTAAGATGGTCAGCAAAAAATATACTTTGTGGACACGGAGATACTTCCCTCTGCGTGACTTGCGTATAAAAATCAAAGTGTGAGAAGTATTTAACCAATCCGTGTACAAATCTGCGTACTTCCTTGCTCACTCCGCCTATTTCTGTGTACTTTCTTTAAGTATAAAAATATATTAGAATAGCAATATATTTCCTTTAGCTTGCTCTTGCAATGTGAACTTGAAGTCGTAGCACAACAGACTTGATTATACAGAAAGTTTTTCTTGACTAACAGTTTGCCAACTAAATTTTCACATAATCTGACGTACTTTATTTATCTTGTGCCACCAAACTCAGCGCTGCTAACCAATCAACTCTAATTTAAATCCAAATGCAAACCCCAAAACCAAAAACCATTTCCAAAGCCATTTCTAACCTGACCACAGTCAAAGAACGAAAGCCGGCAGCCAGAGTTGGGTTATTTCAAATGCCGTGCGCAAAGTTTGCTATTCCGACAATTTAAATTGAAATTAGTGCAGGGAGGAGCGCAGCAGCAGCTTCAACCTTAGGAACCACCGCACCACCAACCCACCCCAGAGGCTCGTCGTCCAAATAAAACTCGTGCTGCGTTTGTTCATGTGAAAATGTTGATAAACACGCCAAGTGCGACACTTAGTCAAATATTTATTCTAATAAAATTGGAAAACGTGCAACCTGTAGTCGCCTGAAGGCCCACTCAGACCAGCGCTGCTCTCTGTCATGATACGGCTCTAGTTGAGCTCAATTAGCACACAGCCTTAAGGAGGCTTAGACGCGCAGCAGCCTTGTCCTTTGCCCAATGCAATCTATGACGAACAACAGCCAAAAGAAAGAACAGAAAAAACGCCCATCTTAGCCACACCGTATGTTAAATACTCTTACAGACCAAAGTCAAAATGGCAACATCTAAATTTCAATGAATTCCAATTGAAAGCGATATGATGTAATATTCTGATGTGGATGATTTCTTGTGCAACATAAAAATAACTGATTACTTCTGTTCGGGTAACTGGCTTTTATAGAAAGACCCATCTTTCCACCAATTGGCAGCTATATATAGTGATACGATCCAGCTGGCAGCAAAAAAAAAAGAAAAACGGATATATTTAAACTTTCCTCAGTCATCTCCTTCAATGCGTTACAATCTGCCCGACTTAATGACCCTCATTAAGGAAATTAAAAAGAAACAACAGGGGAAACATTTGACAGGGAAACAGCCAGAACAGCCATGTAATTGAGTTATTTCAGGCGTTGCTAACGCATGCAAATCATCGTGCTGAAATACTGAAAATATTGTTAGACTGCTCGACTAGCAGATATCCTGTATGTATGCATAATAAGAAGAAATCGTCTAAGAAATCGAGAGAAATGCAGTTGAAGATATAAAACATTTTGGTAAATCTGAAAGATCTATCTACCTAAGAATTATGAATATGAAATGATGTATCATCAATCAAATATCAAGTGTGATTGAAACAAGTCTACAATTCAGAACATTCAAATCATTTTCAAGTCAATTATAAATTCGAATTATTTCATAAATCATTTGATTACCATTTTGAATAAAATATAGAAATCGAATAGTTTGCTTGTTAATTGTATTTAGACTGCGTTTGCTTTAATTTGAAATACATTCAAGTTTTAAATCCGAAATTTTAATTGGTGCAAGTTGCTTTAGTAGACGATAAGCAGGCTCACCAACTAAACCAACAAGCCACTCAACAGATCCTTATCAAGGTTTATGCCACAAGTTTGAAGCAGCAACACACAAGCGATTCGGAAAGAGCTGTTTCGTATCTTTATGCCATTCACAGCATATGGTAAATAAAATACACACACACTCAGACACAACTCAGAGAGACACCTAACGGGTCTCTGAGTGGCAGCTGCTTCCCCTTCACCTTGCCATTTTACCTTCCCCCCCGGCTGGCCACCACTTACCGCACATTGTTAGTTGTGAAGATGCCGCCGAACTCAGGCCTCGAGCTTCTTGGGTCCTCAATGCATATGTATGTACATATGAAAGATGCTCCAGATAGACCAGCAAACACACACACACACACTCGCACACACACACACACATTTTGAGACACAGAAACACTAACTGCCGTTTGCTCTGTGTCAATATGTATGTAAATAAGCGAGAAAACAAGTGGCTATAAATTTACAAGGATGCTGCCGTTGGCCAACAACATTGCGAATACGCCATCGAGGCCAAAAGCCGTCAACCAGGAGTAAATCCGCACGCATGTCTCCATCTCGGTGGCTGTGTGTGTGTGCGTGCGTGTGTTTTGAATGTGTGTGTAGGTGTGCTTTACTAATAATGCCCTTAGGAAAGGACACGCCAGCCGAGTGTAAAAATATAGGCACAAACAAAAAAAATTAAGTTAAATAAAATAAATGAACGTAAACATAGCGGTGGAAAAAGAGAAAGTGAGAGGGAAAGTGAGGGAAAGTGAGGGAAAGGAGGGAAAGGGAGGAAAAGTTAGGAAAAGCGAATGAGAGCGATGAGGTGTGCATAAGTATGTATGTATGTATGTCTGAGTCAGAGCATGAACACAATATATCTATTAAGTACACTAAAGTACACCACTCTAGACTTGACCCACAACCCACCCACAACTAACCCACAACCCACTACGCCGTTTTCGCGCATATTCGCATTTGTTTTGTATGGTTTTATTGCCGACATCTTTGGAAGTTTGTGATATGTTTTTATTTATATAAGCGTGCCACGGCGAGTCATCAATGTTGTTGTTTATCGCCACACAACCAATGCTGTTAGCGTCCACTGGTAAGGGGTTTATTACGCTGCTCATAAAATGTCATCAAATTAAAAGCAATTTTGCTCTTACTTTTCCATTTTGGCTCGTAACTAGCTGCTCGTGGCTATAGAAAATGCTCAGATTATTCATCTGCTTTTGCCACTGCTCCTCCTGCTGCTGTGCTGTGCTGTGCTGCAATCAAGGTTATTAAAATTTTAAAGGGCTTAAAGGTCAACCAGAGAGCGAATGCCAAACCATTAAGGCTATCAGCACCAACATTTAATTTCAGACTATGTCCTGCAAACTACATCAAGATGAATAAGTGCCCATTACGTGTCCAGCTGAAATACTCCATAACAACTTCATAAATTCTTCTTTGCGATAACAAAAGTTGTACGAGTTTTAAATTTAAATTGAAAGACACTTTGAATTTAAATTTGTTATTGAATTGTGATACTGTTGTGCAGCGAAAGTAAAAAGTGGCGCGAAGCCATTGAGTTAAAGTTGTTATATCAATTTAAAGAGAGTTTTTGATTCACGATTAAGCATTCTGCTAACAATGTTTAAATAACTTTTTAGTCCACATTTTGCCACGAAACGAACAACTAATTGTCAGTTTAAGCAACCGCAGAGAAAAATGCTTAAAAAATGGCTGCTCGTGATTGAAAGCATTTTTCCATCAATAAAGGCCCAAATTCTATTGTGTTTTGACAGTAATGCTCTCAAAAGTACAATGAACCCATTGTTTGATTGTAATCTTTCAACTGCGCACTTTCAGTATCTTCATCAATAATGCAGTCTTATAAACTCAACTCCTGGAAAAAGCTTTTGAGTCCTTCGTGTCCCTCGTTTAACCTTCACACTTTTAACAATTGGCGGCTTCCAACGACAAAAATATCAAGTGCTTAAGCCATAATCATTGGCCTACACATTATGTGACAATTTGCCTGCCAGCCTTGCTGGGGATACCACATTATTTATGTTGGCCTATTGAGTATACAACAACGTACAATGATCAATCATTTCCGGGCAATAGCCATAAGGCGCAGAGTGTGTCAAGACGATGGGACAGAGCCAAATTTAATATCTAAATGAAAGTTTAGATTGGCGCCATGGCTGATGAATTGAAATATTGCCGCACGAATGCGTTTTGCAGGTAGTCAAGCATGAAGTTGGCTCAAAGTGCCGGCTGAAGTGGGGGTAACGGAGAAGACCAGCTCCGAGAATAGATAAAAAGCGTCCTGAACTTTGCGCTTTAAGCTTGAGGCTGAGGTGGGTTAGGCTGTTAAAAAGTTGTTTTTGTGTATTCACAACATTGCCAAATAAAGTCAACTGTAGGTAACTTCGAGTTATCCTTGAAATTACAGCCAAAAATTTAACGATCGTCTGGAAACTCTATTAAGGCAGAGTAGAATTCACAATTGATAATGATATGTTACATATATTTTAGTGGATATTGCACAAATGTATTTACAAATATGTATATGTATTTTAGTTGTGGCAGTAAAAACTAAATTATCTTTTTAAAATACGTCTGCGTTCTTTTTTATTTATACACAACGATTAAATCGTCTTCTTCAATTGATATCGATCGACATCGATATCAATGTTACACTTAACATAGATGCATGTTAGATTACAGAAGTTTTGTTATGTTACAGTCTTAGAGCTACATCACTAGGAGCCTGTTATCTACATTACAGGAGGCCTGCTATAAAGTGTACATTGGATTGATTCTTAAATCGATTTCGATTTTATGTTTGGTTGTAAATACACATTTTAAAATTTAAAATTCTGCTTTCTTATGCGCTTTGCAACTTAATCCCTCGGTAAGCTGATGTTTATGCCCCAAACATTTTGATTGGTGCAGGGTATGCAAAGGCGAGGCAATGAAAGAGTTGAGAGGAAGGTGCGATTGTGTCCCTGGAACCAGCGCAACAAAAATATACAAAATATTTATTTAGGCGCAATCAATTTTATGGCAAATCGCTTCTTATAGCAACAGCAACAACAGCAACAACAACAACAACAAATGCAGCGAGCAATCGGAGAACATACGCCCTCTTAGCCAAATTTGCGCCCTGAATTATGCAGAGCTTCTCCCTTAGCGCAGCGTGTACATGTCTGTCAATGTGTATGTGTGTATGTGTGTGCACTTAAGTGTTTCCTGTGTGTGTGCGTTGTATGTATGGGTGAGTGCTTAAACGTGCATGAAGCTGCTGTCAACCAGCAACAACAACAACAACAACAATAACAACAACAACAATAACAACAACACCAACGCGTGCATGCCAATCTGTGACAGAGTGCGTGTGTGTGTGTGTCTCGATCTGAACTTTTAAACTAATTTGAAATTTTAATTTAATTAATTTGTGGCCGTAATTCGAAAGGAATAAATTTCAATATCCGCTATGCGCTGATGTGCTGAACAACTGAGTAAAAGGAAAAGTTTCTGTTTTCACAACTGACACTGAGCAAAATACGCTTGTCGAATTTGCCAAGCGATAAAATCAATATTAATTAAAATGCAAATGAATAAATATTCGAAAATGTTATGTTTCGAAAAACTGGTGGAAATTTTAGCAGTTGTATTTATAAAGGCGAGACGAATTAAGTTGAACGTAAACAAAAATTCAAAACACAAATAAACTTTTAAATAGTTTTAATCGTTTCCATTAAATGTTTAAATTGTTCGATATTTACTACAAGTATCCAAGTATCCCATTACATTTCAAATGACAAATGGAGAACTCATTTAAATTTAGTTACGACATTTGCAGCATTATATATGTATACACAAAATAACAATTGCGAAGAAATTTCATTAACTCTTCTGGTCTTGTTTCTCAATATATTTCCAGGAAGCTGCAATTTTCCAGCGAAAGAAAAGCAATTATAAACAAATTGAAGCAGTGCGCGTTAAGTTCGTTAACAACAAGGAGAACAACAACAAAACAACAAAAACATCAATAATCAAAAACAGCAACGGCTGCAAAATGTAAACGGCTGAAGGGGACTCCAGAACTGGGTCCATCAGCTCTGCAGCTAGCAAAGTGAAAGGCATCGAAATAGCAAAAACAAAAATTAAGAAAAAAACAAAACGAAAACATCCAAAAGACATAAAAAGACAGCAACAACAAGAAAACAACCGCAGCACAAGCAAAATACGCAACATAAATGAAGTTAACAATCTGTCAAATTGCTAAATTATTTCTGCTGTTGACAGCCTTCTTCTTTCTCAATTCCCCCAACGTCACCTCGTCCACCTTCATATCACCCAACAACAACTCGATTCACCTCACCAACAACAACAGCAGCAGCAGCAGCAGCAGCAACAGCAACAACAACAGCAGCAGCAGCAGAATCTCGACGCCAGTATTCTTGCCTGTCCAGCAGAACCCAAAGCAAGCTGGCAGAGTGCCCAAGACAACTGCAACAACGACAATAACAACAGCAACAGCAACAACAGCAGCCACATCACTTGAAAGAAATTCAATTTGGAGCACAGCAACAGTAAGAAAACAGCAGAAACAACAGCAACCACAACATCAACAACAACACCAGCGTAATGCGCGTGAATTTGAACGTGGGGCACGTCAAACGCAAAGCCAAAGAAAACAACGGCAACAAGAGCAACAGCGGCAACAACTACGTCAACGTCAACGGCGACAACAAGAACACCAGCAACTACAACAAGAACAACCAGCAGCAGCTGCAGCTTTGGCGGCACAGCGTGTGGCAGTTCTAATACCGTCATCATTGCACATGGATATGATGCATGTGCAACAGGGCTTCCAGCATTTTGTTGAGTTTTTTCAAGCGCATTTATCTAATGCCAGCGTCGATTTTCTACGTGATGTCGGTGAGTGAGCAACACCAACAGCAACAACAACAATAACAACAACTGGCAGCAGCAACAGCCTAACACACACACACACACGCAATAACACACACTCACACACCCACTGAGGCAGTTGTATGTTTATTTAAGGCCAGCTGTAACTGTATCTCCCACATTCAGTTTCATTTCGATTTTCTCCATTTTTATTGTGGTTCCCTTTAGTCCTTCAAATCTTTGCATTAACACATCCCTTTAACGATGTTTTGTGTCTAGCTCCATTAACATTTTTTCTCACTTCCGATTCACTTGGGATATTTAAGAAGATAAATTGGCAATGAAAGCTGTGAAACCCATCGAAGGCATGATTAAAACATATCTAACAATTTTACCAATCGAAAATGTATCGCATTGTTTAACCAACTAACTGATTACAACATCGATTTAACAAAGCAAGAAGATTTATTATTCGTTCAAGCTAATTAATTAAATTACTTGAACAATACGATTGTTGTTATTTTATTAGCCCCGCTACTGCATTATGGCTAAGTAGCCATTAAAAGCAGCAGTAAAAGAATATTAAGTGTTTTTTTAATTGCACTTGAAGCAACCGAATTACGAGAATATCCAAATTGGGAGAGGCGTTCATTGTCACTTATAGATATAAGAACTTATGTTCCATATTGCTACTCTGACTTCAGTCGGACATGGCCAAATCTAATCTATTGTTCATGATGATCAAGAGGAAGAACCTTATGTTTTCTGCTGCATGTAATGCTTAACTTCATTACACCCTTTTCCCGCTTTTAATGCGCTCACGGCATAGAAATAAGGCAACTGTATTTTTAATCTTAAAACATTTTTCCCGTTTTATCCCCATTTTTCTTCATGCCCCACTTGGTTACTCAATGCATCATCAAAGGCAACATTTTGTATTAAAGAAAATGTTAAGTGCTTCTCTTGAAATCGCGACTTGTTGAAAGGGAAAGAACGCATCTACTGCGACCATATCCAAATGCAGTTTTCTGCCTTTTTACTCTGCGAAATTGTCCCCAATGCAAACTCAATTTGCATGCATTATGCGCATACTGCGCTGGAGGAAAAGAAAAGGAAAAATTCAGCTTTTTATGCTTTTTAAACTAATTAAATCGAAGTAAGCAAGTTTCTTGCCACGTTCTCATACTTATGCCTTTGGCTCAAACGTCTCATCAAGTTGCCAACTTGGCGGCTCTTCTATGTTTTCCTGTGTACTTACAACTTTAATTACATTGCCTTCAATTATGGGCGCGCAAAGGACTTGCCTGCACCCTGAGTTTCTCCCCCGCCACGCATCGATGTCATAAATATTCCTGTCCGGCAAGTGACAACTTACAATTTCCGCTTGAAATTTTTTGCGACTGCAACTGACTTATGAGTATTTTTATTTTATTACAGCGAACCATGCCATAAACTTAACCCAACTGTGTTGCTGTAATCCTGCCTCTTCCCAGCCATTTGTCAAGTCCATCTCCTTCGACTGCTCCCTCAAGCTTTTTATGATATTTCTTTCATTTTTTTGCTCAATTCATAAAAGAAGTAATGCTTTTAAATTTATGGAAGGCGCTTTAATAAATGGGGCAGTCTTACAAATCCACCGTAACTGAAATCGAAACTAGATTCTTGTCAATTGTAAGCAGCTGCAACTATAATAAAATTAAATAAAAAATAATAAATTGTGGAAGTGCAAAAATAATTCATTTCTTAAGCTGATAATAAAACCTAATCTAAAAGTTCGTTCATAATGTCCTCATGTTTAAGTTGAATAACTTCTTTTTTTAAAATCGTGAAATTTTTTATATTTCTGTCAGATAAACGATCAACGGTTAATTTCGCCAATTTGAAATTGAAAACAATTTTTATAGAATTCCATCAAAAACTACTTAAAAATTCACATTTAAATTTAATTGAATATTTGCTATTCTCGTGTTTATAAGCTAAACAAATTCGAAATTAAAGCTTAAACTAAAGAATTTTTTTTTAATTTTCTAGATTTTTATTTAAAGTTATAAGAATATTTGTATAGTGTCAGAATTGAATACTAAACAAAATTCTTCTTCTTTTTTTTGCTGATTATTAATGATTTTTTGAGTATATTATTTGGGATACTTTTGATTGGCAGTAAGTTCTGCCAAACGGATAGTTTAATCTGCGACCAGTGCTTAACTTGGTCTGTCCAAGTTTTCGTGTAGTCTCCGGTTTTTTCCCAATCAATATGGCAGTCGTGTTGGCTGCTGGTTGGTTTCTTTCAATTTACTTTATTTTAGTTTGTTTCAAAATAAACATGGGCAATGAGAACCTTGGAGTTGCCGACTTTCTCACTTATGTGGCACCAAAGTTTGGCCAATTGCCACAAATTTTGTTTGGCACGGCGAAAGTTTAAATTGAAACCTTTAATTTACACAGTCCTCCGTTTGTTGCCATAAATAAAAATTGTCACTGTTTCACCTGCTCATCCGAGGTTGAATAAAATAAATTGAGTTCCAACACAGAGACTGCATAAAAAGCTTCACAAAGAAATTCAATTTTCTAACTACCCTCATAAATTTATACATTTTTTTTGTCTCTCTCTCTCTCTCTCTCTGTATCTAACTCTTTATCCCCCTGTCTCTGTCGCTTGGTTGTGTTGTCCACATGCAAAATAAATTCTATTTGCCGCAAATTTCTTTCCAAGTTTTTATGTTGCAAGATATTGAAATTGATTTTGTTTGCATATGTTGCAGTTAGGTCCCGATTTCTCTCCCACAGACACAATTTATGAGCTGACCACATGAGTACAGCTAGAGCAGAACCTATTGTCCTGCATTCCCATTTGCATGACCCAGTAAATACAGTTTAGTTTATGCCCACAGCCACACGACTTGGCCAGCATTCTCAGCATTTGCGGTGAGCCAACACACATATAAATTGTATTTCCATGCAGCGCCTACCAACCAATGCAGGCAAAGCGACAAATTTAAAGGTGCATGCTGCACCAGATCGAAAATAAAGTTTGTAAGCCTGCCTCGTTTATTGTGCTCCGTCCACCTGTGAATATGGAATATGCCATAAATTAAAAACAAAGTGTTCTTACATATGTGCATAATTTACTTATACTCTGAACTCATTAGAAATAGTAAAAATGATTTAATAAAGTTGTACAAAAGTAGAAGAAAGCATCTTCGATTCCAAACTATTTAAGGTATATAACTGCCTGCGCTTCGCGAATTATAAATTCGATGCCTTCCACTTTATATATAATAAACCCCGATATGTATTTATCAGCTGTAAAAATGCAGTGTATTTCAAGTCAAGCTTTTTGCTTGCTTCGTTGACTGTTGTGCGATAAAACCACAAAATTAAATTATCTATAATTAAATTCAATTAAGCATGGGAATAAATGAATCAGGACGTAATGCATCGAAAGTAAAAAAGTATTTATAATGAACTTAATTGATTGAAAGCATTTGCTTAACAAGCCATTAAATTAAATAGTTTGTGAGTTCAATTTAAATATAAATATGTATTGAGAAAATAATTCAATTTTATATTTGATTAAATTGTGTAGAGTATGAAAAATGATTTTTTATATGCCGTTGGCACTTAGCTAGATTTTCAAAAGGCCACATTATAAGGCAGGTTCAACAACGAACATTTTATGGAACACTGTAGATTCATGTAAATGATGGCACTTAGAACAACTCACAGCACTTGCCGGTTACAGTTGGCAGGCACTGTAGTGAACCGCAGAAGCACTTCAAGGGGAGCAGCTCTTAGTAGACTGCCTTCATCTGCAGTTACTGTTTCTACACCTCTAAAGCACACACACACACACACATGCACTTACATATTATTTATATATATATACACACACACACACACAAAGGGCTTAAATATTCAACAGTTTTTATACGCTACATAAAATGTTTCTGTTTCTTTTTCTTATTTTTTTACGTTCGTCTGCATTTTGCCATGTTGATGGCGCTGCTGACGCACAGATTTAAGTGGCTTCATTAAATTACTTGAGCTACCCAAATACACGAGCGTTGTAAAGACTTTAAATGCGGGCATTAATGTGGACACCGACGTGGACTTCGATGCCAATGGAAATGGCGTTGGCGTTCGCGATGGCGATGGCGATGGCAATGGCGTTGACCCAACAGAGCAGCCGAGTCAGCAACAAACCAAAATGAAACAGTTGTCAGCAGACACTTTATCAGCATCCACACAGATACCAAAGCAACATCCAAAACATCAAAAACAACAAGAACAACAGGAGTGGCAGGAGCAGCACTCGGATATGGGCAGCCTTGGGGACTGTCATCAGCTGGCTGAGCAGCTTGCTCACGATTATAACAAGAGCATCGTCTTTTGGCCCTGTCCGCACATGAAAGTGAGTACTTACACAGATAAATTTACTTTTCAATTATTTTTTGTCTTTTTCCCGTTTTAATATATTCATTTTGTCTCTGGCAAAGTGCTTTGCATAGATACATTTCTATGCCAGCGTGAGTTAAGAAAATAATTGCCAAAATTCGAAATTGCTCTATGTAATAAATTCCTGAGAAATGTGCTTAGCATGTTTTTTACAATAAACCAAAACTGACAGCTTTTTCTTATATTGCATTTTATTTCCGTAGAATCAGAATTAATTTGAATGCAATACACGTTCAAATATTTTATTGGATATCCCATTTCACTTAAGAATGGGAAAGCAGTTTAAAGAATCTATGGAATTTGAGCGAATTTTTAAATAAGAGCGCGGTTTCTGTGCGTTTTAATAATAATGAAAATGCCCCAATTTATGTCATCTTGTTAAGTAATTGAAATTTTCTTTTGAAAATGGGAACTGCGGAAAAAGTGAGTTTAATAACTTTTTGGTACTTTTATTATGAAAAATTCAACAATGCAAAATAGGTGACAAAAATATCATGCTATCTGATTCCCTCGCTGGTCTTATACAAAGTTTTAATCATTCTTTATAAAAGTTAAATTCAAATTTAAAGCATTAGATCACATTTTGGATATTAAGGAGCAGAACTTCATAATGAGGTAACCAATTTTTGTATGTTATAGGAATTTCTTGGAATTTTCTGCCAAATGCTAACAACTTTTGTCGCATTATTTATTTTTTTGGGATAACAACTTACGCATCAAGTAAAACGCATTAGCCTTGTGCGTTAATTAAGCAACGCTTCGAGCCAACCCGTTGCCAAACGAACACTAGCAGCGAAAGGGAGCCCAAGCTGACCATCAGGTATTTTGTAGCCAAACTTTAAAATTTTGCAACAGCACCCAGCAGAAAAGTTTGGCAAGCCAAGTCAAGTCAGGCAGGGTAAGGGCACAAGGCACAAGCAAATCCAGGACAGGACAATTGTAAACATATTCAGACAAGAGCTGAGGCTAAAGAGGGAGAGAGCGAGAGATAGATAGAGAGAAATAGAGATAGGTGGAAAAACCTAACCAAAAATATGTTGTAACAAAATTGCTCGACAAAAGTCGGCAAAGGCATAAAATTACTTTCTGTCGCAAAATGCAGGAGGGCTCGTCAAAGTTGTTGTTGCGCCTAGTTTAAGGTATATGCCAAAGTGCACAGAATATGTCACAGAAATTATGAATTGGTCACAACTTGAATTTCTTCTGGGCAACTGTCGTAAAGTCAAGTTTAGTTTCTTCACCACAAATGTAACGCACATTCCACTCTTCCAAAAAATATTTTATTTAAATATATTTAAAACTAATCTCTTAGTCCTGACGAAACTTTTCATAGACTTACTTTTGCTTCAAGCCAAATTCCACCCATAAAAAATACCAAATATTTTATTATACATTTTTCCATGTCTTTAGTATATTCACATAAAAAATCGACTATTTAAAAAACTTTCATAATAGGGTATTTACTCATGAGCATACCAAATATAACAGTTGCCTTTTTAACATATTTCAAGAGCAAAAGTTTTGACAATTGATTGACAAAGTCTTGCAAACTTTTGTGGAAATTTTGACATTTTATTAATGAAAACTTAAAGTTTGGCAAAAATGATGACAAATTGCGACAGACTTGCTGACAAAACAGAGTGATTAAGACCAGTTACGATGAGCTATGCATTTTTAATGAGATTGGAAATGGAGATGCCTCGAATATGCAGCTGAGACAAAAGCCAAATGCTGCACAAGAGGCAACAAGGCAGGGGAAAGCCAAAGCAAGCCAAAGCAGTAGACAGATGAAAGGCAACTGGCAAACTGAACTGCATTTCATTTGCATACAAATCATCCAATGGAACCATTCAAGCTGATATATAGTGTGGGGCATGAGTATGGGCATGGTAATGGTAATGGTAATCGAACAGCAATGTCCTGCAATTGATGGCAGACTGAAGCAATGAAGGCAAAGGCAGCTGGTAACTGCACTCCGGGTGCTGCAACAATATTTCACAACGTTAAAGCGTCATAATTTCTGATTTGTATGCATGCGAATAGCCGTTAGCTGCCAAAGCATTTAAATCACTCAGATGTGGATAAGACAGGCGATTCCGTAACTGCTCAAAACTCGGCACTGAAACGTAAGCGAGTGCCTTAAGAAGTTGCAAGAAAATCTCGCTTATCTCATCTGGCCACGTGCCACGTCGAGTTTGCCTCCAGCCGATAGGTGACACGTCTGTGCCTGACGCTTAACACAAATCTGCTGCACAATCTTCAACAAAAAATTGTGTTCAGCCTGGTAGCTGTCTGCTTTTTATGTGCCGCTCTTGGCGCCAGCACCTGAGACCGTTTCATGGAAATATTTAATCACTAAGTGAATGCATGCAGCATTGTTAAAATAATGCAAAATGCACATCAAATGTAGCATGCAGCAATGTTTGGTAGCAAGTCTGCAAAGTGTGTTATTTTCAGCAACTAAAAGCACATCACAGCTGAGGGGACGAAACTTCAACGAAACTTTTTATGTTTCGCTGAGACACTGCCACACTAACTGTGCTCAGTAAAATTCCTAGTATTTATATAAGTAAAAGTATACTATTTTCGAAATGGTTATAAAACTGACAGACTGCATTTTATGGTCGAGAAGCGAACAATTATTCTTATAGTAGCTGGGCATTTGTCAACGAATTTTAATTAAACTTTGGTATTTTTGGCAAACAACTCAAGAATGCCTCTTACATGCTGTTGTATACCCTTTCCCATTTTAATTGAGCTCACACTTTCAGAGTATATAAAATTCTATTTTAAGATGAAATACGCTTTAATTGGCAACCAGACCGGAAATATGATCTATCATTCAAAGGATAAAAGTTATGAGTAGAAACCCAACTCATACAACTAACACCTCCATTAATCTTGCACAGCTTTAACCACTAACTTAAATACTCCTTCGACTGTAATAAAAAAAGATAGGGGCCACAGGAATACAGGCCATTCCTCGTCCATTCCTCTTTGGCATGAATGCCATAGAAAAAAAGAGAAACATCTGAAACAAACTGATACAGCACATTCAGCATAAACTAAACAGTTCCAAGCCAAATGGCCCACATTTTCAACCGCAGCAGGAAATTTGTGTTTGCAGAGCGATTATTTTTCGCGAGTGTTGCATAAAAATAAATTCCTTTATTGTCAATTTATTTGAATGTTGCTGTTCAAGATGTTAATCCACAAATATATATATGAGGCTCGAAACACTTATTTGAATTATGCATTCAAATTAAATTATGCATAGATGGGAATGGAATTAATTGAATATGTGTGTTTGCCTTGCAGCAACAAAATTGAATTAACTCAGTTTTAAATCTATTGAATAAATACATATAATACTGCATTCGCAGTTATTTCAGCTTGTGCTTTCCATGAGATACCCTGCATTTTTCAGGACAAAAGCAGATGTTGCTGTTACAGCACTTCAGGGCTACCAAATTGGCCCAGACTTTCAAAGGGTTAGCCAAAATGTTATTTTTGCTGAAACATATCGTTCGAGACTAGACTTTAAATTCCACTACAAATTAAGGCCCCACATGAGCACATAAAAGTAAACTGCACTAAGCAAAGCGCTTGTGTATACGTAAGTAGTATTTAAGTGCATGCAACGCCCACACATGGACTCCCATTAAACCGCACCACTAACTTGCCCCTGGCGCTGCCAGCTGTGACCCGAGCTGCAAGCTTTAAGTAGTAAGTCCGCAAAACAATGTAGCTGATAAAAGAGATTCTAATTGACAGACAACACAAAACGAAAACAAAAGGAAAAACACACACAGAGCACCACAAAAATGCGCAGCAAAGTATGCAACGCACATGAGGCAAGTGCTGAACTGTGGCACTGCAACTAAATAAAAGCGCCATAAAAGCAGCTATCCTGGACAACTATGTAACGCAGCGTGGAATTAACCCTGATTTTTACGCCCTGTGTCATATTTATGCGCCCAGAGTCCAATAACAAACGCCTACTGACCTTTCCAACCGCCCAACCACTCCCCAAATCAGTGACAGCAATGTGAAATGCATTTTGGAAGTGAGTTGAAAATGTGCTGGAGTCGCTCTGGGAGTGTATAATAAAAAAACAACAAAAATCCCATTCAAATTTCGTTGCAGGACACAAGCTTAAAGCCGCATTGCGCATACGACCTGTGGTCCAACACTGCCACAGATTACTAACTAGAAATGGCGAAAACCCGATTTGCAAGTTTCCAATTTGCATTCTTCATTGTGTCGCTGTGTCAGGTGAACATTATCGAAACTCCAGCTTCTCTTCTGTAACCAGAGGCTTAAAGTGCAATTGGATATTAACTTAACTTAAAACACAAAATCGTTTTTTATCTGCACTAGCTGAAAAATGTCTAATGAGTTCAGAGATAGGCAAAAAGCGTCTTTCATTTTAAAATGTTTTTCTTGCCAAAACCAGTAAGAGCGAGCTCGACTAAGAGATGCCCTGAACTCAATTCTTTATTTCGTTTTTAAAATCTCTGACGAAAAAAAAAGTATTTTGTCAATTTGAATCAAATAAATTCCATAAAACTTTTCACTTTAATTAACATGAAAACAATTCACTTTGTGCATACAAATATTATTTTTAATATTCAATAATTACCTCTCTCAAACTGAACACAATTATTAAAAATATTCACACTAACAATCATTATTCTGTACTTAATTACAGCGAATTTAAAGCTTAAAGCCAATCATTATTTATTTGCAAAGATTACTTCAGTTTGAGTTTAATGTTTGAGGCCAACAATTATAGAGTTGTTAACTTGCATATAATTCAATTTGAGTACATAAAACAGGATTTCGATTTTAAATACAGCTTTGAAGCAAGATGTTTTCGCCTGCCCCTCAGCCTCCTTTTGTAGTTGTTTTCTGTGCAGTGTTCAACAGAGCAAATACAATTATGCATTCAATTCACACAATTCACAAACTGCAAAGTGTACAAAGAGAACATGAAACCGGCATAAAACATATTTTAGTCTTAGTTTTCCATAATGGTCATTGAATTTGAAGTAGCTGAGCAGCAACACACTTTAGTTTCTTTTTGTGCACAACAATTTTATAAAATTTGCTGCGTTTCATAACTTTGCTACACTGTGCTCAACTCGTGTACTAATTACCAAGCTATAGCTTGAGGGTTCACTTAGTTGTAAAGATTCAAGAGAATACTTAAAATGGGTTTTTGCTTTGGCTAAAATGAAACTCACACTTACCAGTCTGCAGAAATGATTGTACTTTATCGGTCTGGCCTTGAAATAA
The DNA here is from genome assembly GCA_035044105.1 of Drosophila nr. perissopoda 5 BK-2023a. Taxonomy (NCBI): domain Eukaryota; kingdom Metazoa; phylum Arthropoda; class Insecta; order Diptera; family Drosophilidae; genus Drosophila; species Drosophila nr. perissopoda 5 BK-2023a. Next base: position 302,037 of record JAWNMK010000250.1, read on the forward strand.
AATTTCACTTCTTAAACTTTACACTTTTCCCTTTTAAGAATTGGGCTGAAAACAAAATCAAAATTAATAAAATTCAATGCAGATGCAATCTAAGCAAATATTATGAACTAAAGACAGGGTATATCCACTTTGAGTACACGACTGTGTCGCCTGGTAACCAGTCTACTATTGTTGTTGCTGTTGTTATTGTGGGTTTGTGCCGCTTGAATTACTTAATACGCAAAATTGAGTTTGACCCATTTAAATCTGCTGTCAGCAGTGGGATTTAAATACAAATAAATAATGCAAGCATTCAAATCCATTCCATCTACCCAAACAAATACGCCCCTCACACATACAAGAACACTTAATCCCAGCGCGAACATGGAGACAACTTAATGAAGATTAATGCATTTCACAATGCGAGTCCTTTGAGACAAGTAGAAACACAATAAAAAAAAATAAGTCATTGCAAACTGCAAGTTGGCAATCGCGTTGCATGTGATTTGATCGACTTTCCCATTTATCTATCAATTTGCAGTGCTCATGTATCAGCAGCAACAGTCAGTCAGTCAGACTGTCTATCTGTCTGTCTATCATACTGTCTGCCAGTCAGAGCTTGCCACTGCTCCTTATCAGCAGAGAGTGTATAGATAGATAGCAATAGCACTTCTGAGCACTCTATCAGTTTGACAAGTGACAATCGCAACGGCAGCTCAGCGCTGCTGGGCTGATGACGATGATGCCATCCGACACAAGATACAATTGTCAATTGCGAGTTGTGAATGCGTTGACACATGACACTGTTTATCCGCACAACATCAAACAGTTGTCTAGTCTAAAATAGGTTAAGAATCATTTACCAGAGCGCATCTTGGATGACATTCTGAGTAAAACCCATACAAGTTCTGTATTTTTTCTTAAAATCAGTGTTTGCATTTACTTAAGAAATATTTTTTAATATTAAGAAAAATATTTCTGAAAAATAGTTTCAAATACTTTCTTTTTTTTTTGACCAATTTTTCGAATGCTTAGAAATTATGTTTAAAAAGCCCTGATGTAATTTTAAGCTGGTTTTGAATATACACTTTCTGAATAACGTGCAAGGCCCTTATCGCCAAAAGTTTGAGAATTTATGAAACTTGTGAAATATCCAAAATATGTATTTTAAAACAAATGGCAAAAGGCTAAGCTCTGAATTGTCGCCATGCGAATTGAGAGTGCGGTTGACAGGCGCCTCGATTGCTGCTTGTTTTTCTGGTACACGTTGTTTAATGTTGTTATTGTTGCTTTGTCGCGTTTTCCGCAACATGATTGATTGCTGTTTACTGGCACTCTCCCAGCTGCCCCTTCAAACTGCCACATTTGTAATTCGATTTGGCGAAGCTCTCATGCATTCAGATTGCGTTGCTATGATTATTTTCAGAAAATTTCAGGTCAGCAGCGTTCGAGTTGCAAACTGGATTTATTACAGTGAAAGGCAATCAAAACAACGACATTTTGAATTAAAATTTCGCTGCAGGAAACGCCACCGGTAATATGCACGTGCACCAGCAGCAATAAACAGTATCGGGAAACTGCAACCAAACTGGCCAACACCAGTATGCCGCTGACAGAGTTGCGAAAACCCGTCCATAGAGAGAGGAGACGAACAGAGCAAAACAGCTTTAAATATCGATAGCAGTTCAATCGATTGCGCTACATTTAAATATCGATAACAGTTCAATCGAATGCAAGCATTTAAACATCGATAACAGTTCAATAGATTGCACTTTCGAATGTAATTTCAATTTTATTATTGTGTTCACATAACTTAAGCATGGCTAAAATCAGAATTGCGTTTGTTGTAAGAGTTTTTTTGAGTTTGTGAATGGAGAGGTTTTACGAGCTGCTATATCCGTTATTGGTCCTCATTAAATTGCCACCCCCAATTCCTATAAATCATTTTTAATAACAACACAAGTGTGTCATCAGCATCGGAGTACTAAATTAATTCTTGTGCTCAAAAAAAAATTATTGTTGAAAGCAAAATCAAATCCCTATCATATATGTACATGGCAAAGAAAAAGTCATTTATTCTCTTAATAATTCTGAAACACAAAATAAATAATATGTATCCAAAAAATATTGTTTGATCACTTTGATCGAATTTACCTCCCAGACCACCTTGTCCTCTCACCATGCAGCTCCAGTCGAGTTCAGTTTTCAGTTTCCTTTCATCTTTTAAATTTATTTTTATTAAAATGTAATTAAAAATGCAAATTTGTGCAAAAAAAAAAGAATATTCTTTATGAAACAGAAAAGCTTACTAGTTTACCGCTAGAAAGTGAAATTTAAAAAAATGATTAAATTTTTTATCCGCATCACTTTTACTTTACTCCTTTACTTGAAATAATTATTTTTTGTCAATAATTTATGCATATGAAATTGATCAAATATGACAGAATTAATCATTTGTTAATAAGTGTTTAATTTAATTTTTTTATTTCAACTCTATTTAATTTAAAATGTATATATATATATATGTAGTTACAGACACTAAAATGAACTTATCCAAACAGATTTTGACATTTAATTCTTGAATTGCGTATTTCAATTGTAAATGAGCTTAAGACCAAATTAAATGTTGTAACACAATGTGTCTCAAAAGAGTTAACAGGCCCTAAAACAATCAAGCTGCTCACATTAGGGAGTAGATATCTTATTCAGTTTGCTAAGCTTTGTCTGAATGCTAATAAAGATAGTTCCTTTAGTGTCTGCCATATTACTTATTCGCCGCATTGCTTTTGATCGATAATATTACCATCGTCGCCCGTTTGTTTTTACTTTGGAGACACTCGTGCAACTTCAGCAGTTGGCGGTCTTTGTGACGCGCCAGACACAAACACACAATTAAGTGCACTCGTGTGTCCAATGTCCCCAATATGTCCACCACTGTGTGTGTGTGTGTGTGTGTGTGCAAAAGGATAACTTGCAACGCAGTTGCCAGAACACATCCCACCATTATATCATTCTCACACGCTCGCAGTCGCCTTGGCCATGTCGCATCATTGCAGAAGAAAGAACACATTACGTATACGCAATATTCTGCAGTAAATGCCAAAACGAATGGAGCTTTGTTTGCCAGCATCAATAGCAGCAGCAGCAGCAGCAGCAGCAGCAGCAGGAGCAGCTCAATGTTGAAATTGGCTTGTTTATTGTGGCGCTACGATAAGCTCTTGGGTCATTGCACCTCATGTTGTAAACGTTCTCAGCGGGATTGACCAGGCGACTTAAATATTAGATTTAAGGCAAACTGCACTGCTTTCCAAAAGATTGTTTAATGTGTGTTTATTTTGGCGCTAAACAGCTACAACTAGTTTAATAGCTCATGTATTTACTTTAAGGGCTGTGAGCTTAGTTTGCCCGAACTGGGAGCTATGAAATATGATGTACGTCTTTCAGTTTATTTAAAAACATAATTTATTTATACTCTTTATATTGTTCACCTTTACTATATATTTATTTTCTTGTTGATCAAATAATTTTATTTTAGTTTAATCAAAAATGGCTACCTACAAAAGTAAATTGCATGCAAATATTTTCACTTATTTTCACCTAAATGTGTCAGCCACACAAACGAAATATGCGAAATATATTCAAATTATATTCAAATACCATAAATATAAAAACACAATCGGAAGTGAGAATATCAGCTGACAAACAAATGCATTTACTACAAATCCAATTAAAATGCTTATCTTAATTAAAAAAAAGTTTTGCTCTCTTAGGCTTTGTGCAAAGTTCAAAAAATCAAAATTTATTGTTTGCTCGTTATTTAAGCAGACAATTTTCACATGAAAATTGAAAAATTAAAAAGGGCGTCAACCGTAGGAATATATCAATGTATTATATGGGCTGGATGTTGATTAAAGATGTAAGCTGCAATCCGTTTACATGCTCAACTCCGTGAAATAAAAGTTTAAATTTACGTTGAATAAATTCGACAGTCATTTCGTGTAAATGGAAAATTCATTAATTGAAAAATACATTGCACATGAGACGCAGCTGTATTCATATTTAAGGCTGCACTGCGTATACGTAATATTTAATTCGAAGCAACACTCCACAAACATTCTGTGAAAAGGCCGATGAAAGTTTAATTTGATGGTTGCCTTGTTTAATTTGGCCTGGAATGAGTGGTTGGACTGGTGCCTCTTGGCCAAGAGCTAATCAAATATGCCAATCACACGAGCCCAGAGACGAGTGAAAATGAAATTGTTCTTAATTTGCGTGACACGCATCAGAAATCAATTTAGCCCCGCAAATCGAAAAAAATAAACACACGTTGCCACAAAAGTCACCCACAGGTGAGCGACGCGGCGACATATGAAGGTGTAAATAAGTCGGCTGCCCTTATCCAAGAGGGAGCTGTTACATGTCGGAGGTGGGTGGGGGTTGTGGCATGCATATTTAATGCGGCGTATGCCGGATGACAGAGTGTGCTTGCCACTTGCCCCAAAGGTGTGCATAACCGTTCAAAGGACACCCACCCCGACACACCTGGCTTGCCTTGAACATTGTTTTGATGGTCAATTTAATGTTTATTTATACAAATATCTTTATATAAAAGAAAGTGACAAATTTACGATGGCCTAAGGAGAATGCTGTCAGAGTTTGCCGGCGAATAATTATTTGCTGAGCATATTATAAATGGAAAAAAGTGTGAAATTAAGTTAAGCAAGAGTATTTCAGGGACTACAAGATCTAGAGACTTCAAATGTGGAATAAGTAATACAAAGCAAATTAAGTTTACTTAAATTCATCGAATTTGGATGGCAATAAACGACATATATGTAAAGATATAGCCAAAGGACATTTAATGCACTCAGATGAACTGAAAAATGTTGTTATTTATGAAAAGGTAGATTGTCAATAAGACTGGAACCTATCTTAAACAAATTATTATGTACATGCATCTACTAGTCGAGTTCTTTCAAATAAGGCATGCCTTGATTAAATTTTTAGTTATGCTTAATGTATATAAATTAGCATTAAGATTCGTGCTTAAGAACATTTCTTCAAAATTTATGAGTTATAATGTACATAAGTAGTATTAATATTAATAATTTGTGTTACTTTTCCACCAACTATTCTTATTAATTTATATTTTGAACTATAAAAAAAGATGCGGCACAAAAGGAAATTGATTTCAAGTCGCCCTGTTTACCTGGTAAACATTTCCCATCAACATTGGCCAAGCCAGAAATCAACTAACTTCCTTCGATTGTACACATTTTATATTTCCAGCCATTATCGGCGACTTTTGACAGTCAGTTGACAGCCGTCGTAGCCCTTTTTTATATTGTTTGCTCACTGCTTACATTTCAGGCCTAGTTGAGTGTGGTTGTGGCCAAGAATATTCAGGCTGTCTCCAATTGCAATAAACGAGAACAGAGCAGTCTGCTCGAAATGTACTTTTTTTACTTGAAAGCACTTTAGGAGCCCAGTCAAAACGCTGCTCGTTAATTGCAATTATGATGTGACCGTTGGGAATGTGGGGCAAGTCTAAGCAATTTGCATAAAAATCATAATAAATTAAATGATCCTTTTTGCGTAGACCTTTTTGTTGGCTTTGCGACTCATATAAAAGGCACTCAAATGGCCGGTCGCTTATGTGTCGCTCAATTATTTACAAGGAGGCGTCAAAAAATGAAGTGCAAAGATAATCAGGTAGCAAAAAATGTGCGCCAAGTAATTGGGCAGCATTTTTTCACAAACATTTTCGCAATTCCTGCATTATAACGAAATGCTTTTAGGGCAAATAATTCACAAATAAGTCCACTTAAATTACCACAACTGCTCTATGAATTCTAAGAAGGTCACTTTCAGCATTTTAATTATGTAAGAATATTTGGCAATATGTACTTAAGTTAGACTAATACTGATGTAATTGCTTTAACATCACATCTTATAAAAAGAATATTTTTCGTTGCCCCAAATAGAAAGCAAATCCACTGTAAACATTATAGATATATATATATATATACTTATACAAATAAATTAAATTGATATGATACATTTTGACATTAGTCAACCTATAAAAATGTGAATCTTATTTTGATACGATATGCCATAGATATGGCACTTACAGCTTGAAACGACACACACTGACTGATAAAACTAAGCAATAAGTAAACAAATCAAACATCTGCTTGGGCTATTACAGTTACCATCATTTTAATCTACCAAAGCCAAGCTATACATTACCAGAGTGCTGACAAATCAAATAAACTTTGGGAATGAATCTTAAGGTTGTACATCTTACGTTTCATAAATATGCACATAAATCGCAAAAGGAATCTGTCGTAGCATATAAAAAGAAGAAGAAGAAAACATGGTGGACTGGCATTAAAAACCAATTGGCCAGGCACTGAAAGACATCAAACAGACATTTCGTAGTTCAAAGCGTATTCAATTTACGCTCGAGAAAGAGCGGAAAACCAAAATTTGCCATGTGCTTAAGTCAAAGTGAAAACCATTTGGAAAAAGCAGCACGTTCGCATTGTGTGTGATTTGCATTTGCCAGTAAGTTGGTGTATGCCTGAGTGTGTGTTGTTGTGTGTGTGTGTGTGTGTATGTGTGATTCTTTCTGATAGCAATTTGGTTGGACATCCAGGCAGTTGGCAGCTGTGTTGTGTAACTTTATAGCACCTCAATGTTTGTTGCCACTTTTTCACACCGTAAAAACGGTTACTTTTCTCGTACTCTGCATTTGTGCTTCGGCAAATCGAAAACTAAACAAGTTAGAATGATCTAGTCGAGAGAGCTCGACTTGTAGATATCCTGAACCCAGCTGTGCTTTATCCCTTAAGTTTGTTCAATATAAGAATGCAAACTGGATTAGATTTTTACAGTTGATGAATTTTAAATATAATTTAGAAGATTATATCTTAATAATAGTTTCATTTATCGATTTGTACCGGATGTAGTTATCGATAAAATGAAGAGAACTTTATCTGCTTATGGAAAATTAGAAAACAGACAGAATCAGGAATATATCTATTTTATGAAGTTGTATTTGCTTTCTCCTGGCTGTTGCATACTTTTGCATATCTTCATTATACCCTTTTTCCACTTTGACTTAAGGGTACAAAAAAAAGCTGACTAAACTAGGCCAGATCAGAAAGTTATTTCACTGCTGCTATTTGCCTTGTCATTTAATGGTGTTGCCTCGGCTGTTGCTGCTGCTGCTGCAGACGCATGTTTTGGCCATTTATTTTCAGTTAAATGACAAAAAATTAAGTGTCCGGTCCAACTTTTGCCTTTCATTGTGTATTGATAATAATGACTTTATATATATATATGTATATATATATATGTATTTATTTATGTTTGTATAAAAGAGTGGAAACATTAATTTTTATCTGCAAACGACAGCTGCTTGTTATTGAAACCAACAGAGTGCGGCAACACAAAATATTACGCATAAATTTCTAAATAATTGACAAATTCGTCTCAATTTACCATTTTCATTTTATCTTGCTTCGTTTTTGTTTAAGATAAATCGATGAATACCAAAAGAACATCTTTAATTTGCTTACAAAAAGTTCTTTATGCCAAATTCTAACTCTTTCAAATGGTATTCTGAGTGTAATAGCAAAAGTTGTAATCTATACACAATTGTAAATTGGATAAACAGTAAATTATTTACTTGCATTAATTTTTTAAAAGCCTCGCAAAAGTCAAACTAATAACGATTGTGTTATTTTAAAATTATTTCCTATTTCAAAAATTTTTATAAATCAGAGAAAATGAAAAGATTAAGAAATCACTTTCAAATATGTTTACACAACTGTTTTGCAAACTTTAAGATTAAAACATATTTTTGTACAAATTTGCTGACAGATTTAACTAAATTATTAACATATGAATAAATATGCAATGTCGTTGCTGCTGTTGTCGAGTTACAAGGGCTCTTCACAGAGGAGAAAAAAATTGAAATGAATGACAAGAGCACTGCTTAAGGATAAGCCAACGGCAATGGGGCCCTCGACAATCCCAGGAGCATACAAATGTCAAATATTTGCTGAGCTGTGATTAATGTTGATACTACGCACGCTTCTGGCCCTTTGCATGGGATCTTTGCCTGCTTAGGACGACAATTCACCTGTAATAGCAGGGAAACGACAACGGAAACTCATTTGCCCTGCACAAAGAGACACTTAACAAAACAAAAAGGGAAGAGAAAACGAAGACGAAAAGCAGAATACTATCGATTGCCTGGCATTTGTTTAATTTTGCTTGGCATTTGTATGGCAATTAATTAAATTGATTGAATGCTTAACAATTTACACAGCCATGAAAGAAAGTGCCAGCAAATCTCGAAGCGAACATAAAAACAATAAGACTAAACGACATCATCAACTCGATTCCCCATCGACCAGAGTGCACTTAGCAGACGGCCAACTGGACCAACTGGACGCTTGGAGTACATGCCCGGACTGCTCTGACTGGTCACGTTGTGTCAACAGACATCCCAAATGCACTTTGATGCCAAAGTTGTTGCAGTTGCTGCCACAACTTGCAGCATTGTTGCCACAGAATATACATACATATATCAGTTGCTAGGCACAGCCCCTGCAGCCACTAAAAGTTCTTAAAAGCAGGCTATCACTTATACAAATATTAAATATCGATTTTAGTTGCTAGCTTTAAGCATAAATAATTTTTGAATTTTTTATTTGAAAGCAGAAAGCTTCAGCCCAGAATAATCGACTGAACCGTTTTGGATATTGAGAATATTTAAAGTGCTTTATTTATTAGTACTTTATTTATTAGAGTGTAAACATAAATCACTTTTGCTCTTTCCAAGTGTTAATACTTCAATTATCAAAGATGGATTTTGCCGGAGTTAAAAACAGATTAATTGGCAAGTGCTAAAGTGATGTGCAAAGAGGAGCTAGTTTATGTAGGGGTGGTCTAGCCTAGAGTGTCTTTAATGAATGACTTGTAGACATAATAGTAAATATAATGAGTTGCTCCGAATAAAATCCATCTTTTAAATATATCTTCAATATCACAATACAATTTATTTAACAATATCTGTGTTTTTATCCGATCTCAATGACATTTTAAAAGTTATCCAATAATATTACAAAGTCTCATTATACCTTTGTGCAATGTCCGTCATGCTGTGTCAAAGTGTAAAAAGTGTAAAAATTGCAGCCACGTCCAGTAGGGGCTGGCAAATCGATAAGATCGATAATTGCAAATCGATAAAGCAACATATCGCCCACAATTTTAAAGCTACAGTCACCACAATTGGTCGTTATGTTGTTGGCATATGCCTATGCCTATGCATATGACACGACTTTGGTAGCCTTTAAAAACCGATTAAAAAAGATTTAACGGCCACGCCCACACCTGCGCCCATAAACGCCAAAGCCGATAATTCGGAATGCGTAAGTCGATAAATCCGCATATCTCCCACAATGTTAAAGAGAGAGTGACCAAACCTTGAAGGTAACTTTCTGATAACCTCCTCCAAGGATTGGTATATACATTTGCAGACCACGCCCATACCCGCTTTCCAAAGAACTTCCGTCCTACACATCTGATGGCCGCATATTTTCCACAATTTGTAAACTAGAGTCACCAAATTAACAATAACTCCCTTAGAGATCGATAAAAAAAAATTTCATGCCGATACACCTGTTAGTGTAATTCGATAGGATACATCTCACACAATTTGAAAGCTAGAGTCACCAAATTTGAAGAGTATATTGCTAGTATCATCCTTCGAAAATCCAAAGAAAAAAAATGTTGGACCGCATTCACTCCTGCCTACAAAAACGATAAAAGCCTATATCTCCCGCAATTTAAGAACAACATTTACCAAACTTTGAAGGAAGGTTACTAACCTATATCTACCACAATTTGGAAGGCAAGCTTGGACAGTATTTCTTGTCCACATCCACCCTGTTCCTTGTTCCTTGTTATCCTCTGGATTATCTTATGGTATCAAAGTATTTCGCAGTTGGTTACGCCCGACTGTAATGTTCTCTCTTGTTTTACAATTATGTATCTTATTGCCATCGGATATAGATTCGAATCGATATTCGCGAAACAAGGGCAATTATCGATGAAATGAAATATTCTTGATGTGCTTATGGTATACGAGAATTAAATTCAACATTTTAAGTATCTATCTGTTAAAGTCTCTCAGATCGGCTTGTTCTTAGGGATGGACGGATTGACAAAGCTATTATACCTACTCGGCTGCTCAAGCTTTGAGTTTATAAGCCCAAAAGGTTAAAACATGTATCCCTTATATACTTTTCTTTACAACCTTTTCCCTTCTTTTAATGATAGGATATAAACATTTCAGCTTTACCCATCCACATACCTTCTGCACCACAGGCTATGAATTATAAGTGACATGTGGTTTCATAAGCCATTGCATTCAACATTTTCACACAACAATTATATGTGTTTTTATAACCCTCAAAGCCATTGCTTATACGCATAGTTGCACAACAACGCAATGTAATCGACATTTTGTGTTCTATTTATGTGTCAAAATATATAAAAGAAAAAAGAAAGATGGGAAAAAAAAATGGCAAATCATTGCCTAATCAGATCAGGCAGCCCCATTGACTGAGGTGGCTCAACTGATTGCATTCGTTTCTCCTGCTGTCCTAGTTTAAAATTCAATTTTGTAGAAAATTGTATGTGCCTAAACGTATTTCAAACGTTTTTCAATTTATTTCGTCTACCAAAATAATGGAGCAGGCAGCACCAGAGGCGTCCGGGTGCAGCCGAAGTGGTGTCAGCCAGGCTTGTCAGCTCTGTTCAGGGCGCAAACTCAAATCAGGCTCACAAATGTGAGCATCAGCCAACAAGAAAAATTGGACAAAAATAAAGGTCAAAAAGGTACCAAATAACTTTAAGCTACGTGCTGGCCCTTGGCCAGCTTCTACCACCAACAACAGACTGGCCCTCATTATCAATGCCAATACAAAATCGAATATATATTTTTTTTCGTTCAAAAGGCAACGGACAGGGACCTTTTTATGGCCGACTGCGATGGTATTTTTGGGGTGTGAGGCTTGATTATTGATTGAGCTTTGTTATGCGTTGAGTTTCACTATATTTATACACACACACACTCGCACAACCACTCATAAGGACACACATTGAGTTTAATGCTTTGATTAAACCTGATTGAATTGTCTATTGTGATTTGGCCGATTTGACTGTCTGACAAGACTCGTAAATAACTCACAGCAGACATAATTTAATGCATGTTAAACTTAACTTATGCGCATCAACTTCATTAGTTGCAAAATAACTATAATAAAAAATCAATAAATGTAAGATTTAACTGATATGTAGACATATTTAAGTCTCAAGCAACAAATTTGTATATTCAGTTTTTAAACTGATAACTATATGACCTCTATTCCGATCGGTCCCATATCGCTCTAAGCAACTTCGCATGTGTTCTCTGATTAAGCAAGAGTAGGCATCTTTCATCAACGTTGCTTTCATTATACATATTAGTCAATTTGCTGAACCCATCAAAGCCTACCTGAATCACTAACTATCAGCAAGCTTAAGCATTTAATTTGTTTAACTCCAGCAAACAGAACAACAACTGTTGGGCGTTGGTTATATTTAGCTTTCATTTGCCCAGCTTTCAGACAAATCAGACAAAAGGTAAACCGAAATAAGAACAAATGTTGTTTCAGCCAACAAAGGAGCACAAAGTTAAATGGCTAGCACTAACAGCAAAGTACTTCTATATAAATATATGTATGTATATAGCAATAGGGCTAAGTGGGGTATTTTTTTCTTCCGTTTTTTAACTTGAAGCATTTTCTTTTTCTTTTTTTAACATTTGCCATATCTTCCTTTACAGATCTCGAGCAATTTTCTGCCATCATTCGAGGCAATTTCCCTGGCCGTGCGGAGCATCGCCAGCAAGTTAAATTGGACGGAGGTTGACATCTATGTAGGCGGTAAGTGAACGCTTTTTCCCCGATTAAATAGCTGATAATTTAAACGATTTGCAGTCTGGTCGCAGACTTTCATCATTTAATTTGCATTAAATTGTGTTCAATTCTCAATGCCTGTCAGCGCACCAAAAAAATAAACAAAAAAATAATAATAACAAAACAAGGTGCTGAAATGTAAATTGAATTTAAAAATATTCATTTCCAATAATGAATGACTTTAAGCTTAAAGCTGAAGTTTTCTATTGGACTATATATATATATATAATATAATGTATATATATTTAGTATGACTAGGAGTTACCCTAAGCGCAGCTTTTAAATAAGTTCAGGGTATCTCGTAGTCCAACTCCCTTGAATAGAGAATTTCGTCTACTTTTTGTACTTGTAGATGGTATTTTAATTTTGATTTCAGATCGTCTTCAGAAATCTTTGACCCCATAACCGATCCAACTCCTAATTATTAGACTTATATGAGCAGAGCTCTATACTGTATCACCATTTCAAATAGCTTCCCTAGGGATAAATATTCGAAAGATGAGTTTCAAGTGATAAGTTTACTCTTATCTTGATCAAGAAAGTGGCAAAATTATTGTCCGAAGTTAATCTGCTGAAATCTCAGAGTTGGAAATATCATGTTTTTGTGCGTAACAACTGGTGAAATGTATTTGATATCGAAGTAGCCACAGATATAAATGTCTCCCTTGCTGAAGCAATATAATTACACAAATTGTTTACAAGATACCGAACCGAGTTGTAAATTCGATTTCTTGAATTCGAGGTGTAGAGCAGAACTGTCTTTATTTCTGAAAATCCTAGGCTTATATAGCTAACAAAATTCACTTAGTTTCTACCTGCTGCACAGACAAAGCAGGGAACCATTCTAACTTATGCAAGGATTACTTACAATTTATCTATTTTTACTTATCGTTATCCTGTACTTAAGCGAGCACGTTTATCGCAAACATGTGCTGCATATATTTCAGCTATCTTAAACCAGTGTTCATTCTTGAACACACATTTGAAATAATTAGTTCAATTCCAGACCACAAACTGGAATCGTAAGTTAAGCTTATAGTCTCTCTGCAATAGCTCTGCTTCAACTGCTTAACATATTAATTAAAATCCATATAAGCGCTTGCTTTATCGCAATTTACAGTCTGCAATCGGCAGACGCTTAACTTAGTTATCATCCTTAAACAGGCAAAGTTGCCTGCAACGCGTTAACTATGCCCATGAAGGCACCAGGAACACTGCAATGGCCCTCCAAGGGAAGCCCACCTAATGCCGAATTATGGTATGGTTATTAAGACAACAGGCCACCTGTGCCAGCAAAGCAGACTGAGTACACGTGTGCGTATACGCAATGCAATTAGTGGTGACATTATTATGATTAACGTTGGTCTCCAGTCGAGCGTGTATCCTGTGTGTGTGTGTCTATGTAACCAAATGAGTGTGCGCACAAATGTTGACAGTTGGCTAGACAAACACACAGAGCAGCAATTAGATTGCGTCGCGGCTCCATTTGAAATTTAATTAGGTGGCAAGAGCTAATCGCATGTCCAGCAGCAGACAGCAAACAGCAGCAGTCAAGGCCAGGAGTCGACTGCATTTTGCATTCTGCAATACCAGATGCTTAAATCATTTAAATCAGTAACAAACAGTTGCTGCAGCGAGCAATCAATTAAAGAGGCGAATGCATTAAAATTGAAGGCGAACCTAGCGAAAAGGCACTGAAAGCGTAGCTCTGTTAATTAATTAGTCAGACATAAACAAATGTTTATGGCAAGCAAATAAACCAACAAATGACCGATATTCTTTTTTCTTGGAGAGAGCCATGAGTCGAGTTCAGTGTGTCATTTGTTTACACAGCATTTGCCCTTATCCACACACAGAAGAGGATCCATATGTGTAGTGAGTGAACCAGTTGCTTTTGCTGTCGTCTAATCTCAACCATTTGACATTTCTGAACTCAGTTCGTTGACCGCAGCGGCGAAAAATAAAAAAAATTCTCAAATTATGTGACAGTCGTTGTGAAATGGTACAAAAACAAAGTTATAAAATAAGCAAATTGGCAACTGGCAACAAGCAAAGCCAAGATGTGCGCAAAGCAGCAATAAAAACAAGTAAGAGTGCTGTAGTCGAGTGAACTCGACTACGACGCACCCTGACCGCAACTGTTAAAAGTATTCTAGTTTTATTGGCAAATTTCCCTTTAATAAGTTTTGATCCCAAATGTGAGCAGGTTTGCAAATGCAGGGACTACAGACTACAGACTACATATGTATATACATACATAAATATGGACAGGCAATCGTAGGTAACGGAGCTCTGCAGGATGCACACAAAAACGTATTGACGCTCGCGTCGAATATCGTGACATCTCTTTCTCACACATGCGCTCGCATATTTATATGCATACAGAAAATGCTTGCGGCTGCTGATAAAAATGAGATCAATATGATAATTTTCGACTATAACTTGAGTGTTTCTTATCCGTTCTTGATGAAAATTAAGCAGTTGATCAATAATACGCATAAACATGATATGCATTAATTACAACATTCTGCCTTTTAGATTTTAGCATTTATTGCTATCGCAAATCGAGATGTAACGATATTTGGCAAACGGAGACAGTTATCGATAAAATAAAGCAAACTGATCTGCGCCGGATATACGACATTTTATATTCCAAATTATAAGTCTCTAGCTCTTACAGTCTCTGAAATCCACCATATCGACTATATCGGCTACATCGACTCTGCTGTTGATCCTAATCAGGAATATACGTAGTTTATGAGGTCGGATATGCCTTCTTCTGCCTGTTACATATATTTGCACAAAACTATTATACCCTTTTTACCCACTTTTAATGGATTTAGGGTATAACCAAAAAAAAAAAAACTAAAAAAAATGTCAGGAAAAAATGTAAATTTGGCAGCCAAGCAGGCGAGCTGTAATAGAACCCACTTCCAAACGTCATAGCTATAGATAAAAACAGCGACAGTAAGGGTATAAAACAGGGATAGTAGTCAGCGTAGCAGACAACGCATAAAAGATCCCAGGCAGCCGTTAAAACTGGGGAAATAAACGTAAATCGCCTGACGAAAAAATCGTAAGTCATTAACTAATTAACTGAAAACAATGGTTGAGAGGGAAATGTGTGTAGAAGCCAACACAAATATCAATTTAGCTTTCATATTTTGGACTTTACGAATATTGGCGTAGGACCCATTATAAAGTTTTAGAAAACATTATATTTAATTAAATTTGGGTCGAGTTTATTACCATTCAACTACATTCTTGGTACTGAGCACCGTCAATGTGTGTTCGAAGTGACCCTTTTTTCGCGATGGAAAATCGATTTTCCTTTCTACCGGCAGCACGCAGCACTCTAGTTCAACAAGCAACAACAAAAAGGAAAATATATAATAGATATGGTGACTGGTCTGGTGCTCCTGGTCAAAAATAAACATACTTTACATAACGCTTTGCAAGCTTTAAGATAAATTTATAATAACTTCGACTAGGGTATGTTGGGCAATACCTATTGGAAGCATCACATTATTATATGTGGCTATAAAATATACTCTAGAATCAAACCCAAATATCCTTGTTGTCTTCAATATATCCCATTTATATTTTACATAAATCACAAACAAAACTTCTTAAGCCAACCTCTCAGTTTGCTTTACGTGAGTCAGTCCGATTCCCAAAAATAACACAAAGCTGTCAGATAAAGGAGTGAGAGCTAGAGAGAGTCCTGATGGCCGCTAAGTTTGGTAAACGGAGGCCACAAACACACCCACAAACCCACCCACACACACATACACACGCCCACACTATCCGCTAATTTATGCGTCGACACATAACAAATACTTACATAAATAGCAAATAACAGCACAGAACCGAACCGAACTGTAATTCTTGTGAGGAATGTGCGTGCGCATTTTGGCCAAACATTTTTATGAATAATGTGGAAACATCTTTGTCCAGGAATGGCCAATAAACACGGCTGGTGAACAGACAGAGGACATAAGAGATGCCATGCTCAAGGCATAGATTTCCTTTGTGGCACTGATATTAATCTCGAGTGTTCAACAATTAATGTTGGCTGTTTTTGGCTAAGAAACGTGGCAGACAAGGCCCCTTAATTCGGCCTAGCAATGTCATTTGGAGCTGCTTTTTATGGCAGCGTAATTAGCTCGAGTTGTTGGCCAATTGCTTGTCGTGGCCAAAAACACAATTTTATTTATGATTCGTTTTACGCTAAGTGACAGCTAATGGGCTTGCCGGCCATAAAAGGTGGTTAACTATTGAAGAGCAGCCAAGCAGCCGAGCAGCCATATGCCAGAATTGATTGCGCCAGTTTTGTGTGTGCTGATTGGATTGACTTTGAATTTGACTTTCATGTTGACTTTGACTTTCACTTACATTACGCGCAGTTGCCAGATCATCAGCGCAGTATTGAGTTTCGCTTTTACTTTATACACTTGGAAAGGGACCTACTTACATACAAATATAAATTATATTGTATACACAATAACCAAACAACAACAATGGACAACGACTCAATCATCGAAACTTTTGCGACAAGCTGCTATCTCATGAATAATGTAAATTGCAAGTACATCGCGACAATGCAGCTTAAACTTTAATTGCATTTCAATAGATTGCATAAAAGTTTTCTTTGGAAAGTGCAAAAAAAGCCAACACAGCGCCAAAAACTGTGCTGCAGATTCTGCCCAGCACACACATATAATAAACATAATCATTTCTTGCATAATTATCACCAAGTTTTTTATGCGGCATGTCGCCCATTGATAAGCACCAGACACCATCAAGTTTATGGATACTGCATCATTTTCAACCCTACCCTAAAATTAAAAAGTGCTGTGGATTTTATAACTTGTGACATCTCCAACATGTAATACTCTTATATAAACTATCTTTGCTAATTACACTTGTAATTGTTTTGAACAGCACTCAAACTTTGAAACTTTCCCCTGTGGGCAATTGCAGCAACAAAGCAAACAAATTGTTTTATTGTCACCATAATCATCATTAATAATGCGAAAACTTACAAACTAGCCAATAAATAACTTAATGCCGATGTCAATTTAATGCTTGAACTATATCTGCGAATAAAGGATTTATAAATGTTTTCGGGTATTTTTAGTGAGTTGCTTTAAATTTTTACTTTTTATAGTCTTGTAGAGGCTTTATCGCATTGAATAAAGTACCGTAATGTAAAGTAAAGAATACGTCGTAATTTTTTACTTCCATTTTTTATAAGACTATCTTGCTGAAACTTTGAATTTACCTGTCTTTTTCTACGATGAATAATCAGATTGTCTCCCATCTACAGGGGTATAATCATCGACGTGCCTCAGCTAGCATTTTATTTCATGATTTTATAAATATGTATGCCGCATATCTTTCGACATACACAAATTTGCATGCGTCTTTTGCCACACGTTAAGTGAGTTATAACCTAATTTTATTATGTCTTCCGACTCGTAAGCTTAGCCATGAAATTATGTTGAAGATTTGTTGGCTCTCGGATTTGTATTTCAATTTAGCTCTTAAGTGATTTTGATAAAACTATAACATGTGGCATGTGCTGCTGCTAAGTTTATAAACTTGAGGCAAAGTTTATGGTGAACACTTCATCGTCAACGGTTACTTGCAAAATTTGATCAAGTCTGTGAGTGCGATAGCTGTAAAGATATATCTCCTTGGCTTTTATGTATATATATGTATGTATGCTTATGCCCGCTACTAGTCACATTCGCTCATCCTGATAATTGAAGTCTGATTCAGACGAAATACATTCCCCACTTGCCTTCGCACATCTCCAAGGCTTCATGTTATCAGAGCTTGTTGATGTTACTGCTGGACCATTGGTAACAACTTTAGTGGTGGTGTCGGGCTCCTGCACCACAGCATCACTCGATGACTCAACAACAGCTGCTTGTTCAAAAACATTTGTCTTCGATTCGTTGGTGGTGGGGCCGCTACTGTTAGTCGCTGCGGTTGTATCCGACTTGTATGTCTCCTTCTTGACGTTTACTTTTGGCGCTGTTGACTTCTGCTCATAACCATTCACTTGTAGTTGTTGCTTTTCCTGTTCGCTGGCTGCTCCATTTTCGTTGGGTTTCAATTCAACTTTGGCTATCGCTTCGACAGCTGCTTTATCTGCGCTCTGCTCTGCTTTGTCGGCGTTGGCTGCGCTGCAGTTGCTCCTTCGGCTGCTGTTCCCTCTGCTGTTGGCTGCTCCGCTTCTCCATTCGTTGACCCCGCTGCTGCTGCTGCTGCTGTTGGGGAGGCTGGCTCCTCGGTCTGGCTTCTGCTTGTCCTTTTAGATTGTCGTTTTTGTCTGAACTAACTCAGCGAGTGCACTTGTCTCGGTCTCCAGAATGTTATAAATACTTGGCTAATTTGTTTCAGTGCTTATGTCTTTTACTAATCACACGCTTTGCATTGTTTGTGCACCATTTTTGGATATATGTCCCACGCCTTCGCGTTTAAAACGTTTTGTATGTGCTGTACTATCCATCCTCATATGATAAAAGAAGCCACAATTAAAGCAATGAGAACTTTTTGTACCAGACATATTTTTCTTGTCACCTCTGTATTGTTTGTTTGTTTTCACTTACGCACTTGCGCACCTTTCAGATCACTGTATGATTTACAGCCGTACATATTAAATTTGTATTCATTTTTAAGACTTAACCCGCCAACTATATAGCCAATCATCGATGCTGTGTCAATTTGTCCGAGAGCATAAATTTTCTTCATATGCAACACGTATTCTTGAAAACGTTCGTCTTCTTTTTTCTTTCTCTCTTTAAGTCTTTAATGTATTTCGGCACTTCACAATCAAAACACGTTTCAACTGTTCATATGAACTAACTAAGACAGATTCCAAAAATAAATTTTCCATCTTTGTTATCTTTTCGGGAGCCGGTTTGGTTATCGCGAGCGTTGAGTGTGCCAAAACTCATTCATCTTATACCAAAAATCAAGTCGCGATTTCGAATCCAGCTGCATGATTGTTTCTTCTTATTATTACTCTTCTACTATCTCTGTCTTATCACTCTCTCTCTCTCTGTCTTATCACTCTTTTTTGAGATCCACAAAGGGCCAAAACTGGCCTAAGTGTGCGGACATCTTGGCCGACAACCGTAACCGCGAGTTTGCACATATTTCTATTTGTCACTAAGATCATATGCATCTGCATTTTTTTCAAAGTTTGCACGAATCTTACATAATTATCAGGATTTTATGTTCACTTTGTGTGCACTCGTCTGCTTGTATTTTTATTGTTAACATTTGAATTATTTGTTGCATGTTTTTAATGATAATTTCTTGAAGCTTGTTCATTTTCGTAATATGTTCGTCAAATTTTTTGTTGACCGCCATTTCGATTGCACGACCGCCAACTGCACCTTCTTCTTTATTAATTTCAGCCATTCACACGTCTGCGCGCTGTTGAGTTCGTTTTATCGATGCACTTTCAACTATCGAGTTGTACTTTTTTTATCGATCTGCGTGCAACTGCAGTTTGCCTCTTTTGTTTCTGTTCCATCACACATACTCTTTTACTCTTTCACTACTTATGCTATTTCTGCTTTTTGTAGCGGTGAATTTTTTTCAGTGTTTGAACTTATTATGAAATGGATTTTTTCACTGCTGCTTTTTTTTCATTTATTTTATTTTTGTAATAACTCTTCGCTTGGCGGGAGTGCTCCAAATGTAGGACTGATAATGTCCTCTATATTATTAATATTGTAGTTATAAGTATATTACAGCGAAAGATGAGTATTCGATTTATAACACTGCGTACTTAACTCTCGTTCTGCTGTTCTTCTACGACTCTCCTCGTTCCATTAATGCTTATGCTGCCGTTATATCTGTTAACCAGCCTTGCCACCCAACAGCACTGTTATCCCACTGTAACTACTCTTACATATCCTACAGTCAGATAGGCAGCTATCAAACCCGTGCGAGCTTAGAAAGTTGTCCTAAAGATGCTCTGGCAATGTGTAGTGTTTTCAAACAATGGAAAAAGGACAATTTTGTATTGTCTGCTTAGTGCTTCAGAACACAATTGAGGCCAAAGGCTCCTTTGGGCCAGAGACGCCTTTATGTATTGTCTGCTTAGTGGTTCCAGGTTACATCCTAGCTAGGAAGGAAACCCACTCACCTTTCTGTTCCGCTTAATCATTTTGAGGACTCAGATTGGTTGCGTAGTTTGCATAGTTTTATTTGAAGTGAAGTGGAAAATACCATCTTCTAAGGAAGTCAGTTTGTCAAATTAGTTTTTTCTTGGTTTCCCCAATAATGGCAATAAATGATTGACCATTTCATATTTTGATACTTCCAGATTTATTATATCTATTTTATTTTCCTTATACAATTTTCATTTATTTGAATTTGTTTTAAATTTGTATTTATTAATAAAATTAATAAAAATTGTTGTCTGTTTTTAGAGTACATTAAATAAATACATAGAAAGTACCTAATGAGTGGCTCTGGCAAGCAATGAATTTTTGACTGTTTGAATTCGAACAAAAACTCTTCGTTTAATAACAATAATCCTAAAACACTCTAATAAATATACATATATATAAGATATATTGAGATATATACGTATATTTTTTTAATTAAAACAAGATTTTAATTCTTTTGCTAATTTCTTTTTGCAGTTGTTATTTAAATGCAACAACTTAGAAAACTGCAAAATAATCATAGCATTAGTTGCATTTGTTATTTAAATACCTATTTTCAACCAGCTTATGACTTGCATACCGCAATCCTTTGTAGGTGTGCTTAGCCCAGCTTACACACATACGCGCACAGCCACACACACATAAAGCAAAGTAGCCAAGGCCAAGGAAAGACGCGCTGAGGCTATCGCTGCACATGCACATTGGCAAAGGCGCATACTTAGCGCCAGCTGTCTGCCATTTGCATATGCTTATAGAGATACACACACACACACACACATGAGCGTATACGCAGGTGTAAATCCCTGGGAAATAAGGCATAATGTGTGCCCGCTCCCACACATTAGCATTTGTGCTTTTTCATGTTGTGCTTTTAAATATTCATGCGCTGCTCAAAATTTAAATTAAGCCAGCTGGCAGGTGTGTTTATTTCCATGTGTATGTTTGTGTGTGAGCGTGTGTGTGTGTGTGTCAGTGTGTGGCCAGCAAATGCACAAGCATTTAATGAAAATGCCTTTTTCAGTTTTAGCGTTATTGTGTTTGTTTGTTTGATAGCCAGCGCATTTGGTCAACCAAGCGATGTTATTTACAATGAAATCACAACAAAGCATACAAATAATGCAACCGAAAATGAAAAGTATCCAGTGAAAAGCCAGTAGGTTTTCCGCTGTCCGCACATCAAATTTCAAGCGTGCACGAAATGTGACGTGTTGCAATATTACCTGATTTAGTAAGATAGTTTTGCTTGGTCAAGTGAACCAAGCACGTGCAAACCAAAAAAACCAACAAGAAATATGCGAAAAACATAAACAACAGTTTTGTTCATTTTTTTGTTTTTGGCAACTGCATAGCCGCATAACACAACTGGTCAGTTAGGTACATAAATTGAGGAGATTGGCCACATGCTCAGTGCAATTTTTGTTGGCAGCCTTTGTGTGTTATAGATGGGACAGACAACCGCAAAACCCACAAATGCAATCAGAGCATGTCACACGTGGCGTATGCGTCATGTTGTCGAATAATAGGGTTGCTGCCAGAAAACAGGCAATAGCTTCTATCGAAAAGTATTAATTAATAACCATTCATAGGAAGCAGATTCGAATACTCGACTACAAGATACCCTATTACTAGTTTGTTCGATATACAACTTTTAATTTGTAAAAGTTTTAGTTTGTTCGATATAAAACTTTCAGTTAGTAAAATCTACGTTTATTATCCGATCTTAAAGATATATCTAAAGATGTTTATTATATATACATTTCAGGCTAAATCTTTAAAATTGAGTCTT
Source organism: Drosophila nr. perissopoda 5 BK-2023a (assembly GCA_035044105.1). Lineage (NCBI taxonomy): Eukaryota > Metazoa > Arthropoda > Insecta > Diptera > Drosophilidae > Drosophila > Drosophila nr. perissopoda 5 BK-2023a. The sequence goes on from JAWNMK010000250.1 coordinate 324,032, forward strand.
TTATTATTACAACGAATCGATTTTTATCGATAATTGCAAAAATTTGGCAGACATCGACCAAATGAAATACACTTGATCTGGCTATGGCTGAAGAGATGAAAATTTAAAGTCTTTAACTCCTATAATCTCGCAGATTAGTTTTTTTAAGCAGACGGAACGAGGGCAGCAGCAAAATCGGCTCGGCTGTTAATGTTGATCATAAATGTATATCCCTTCTGGAGTCGTACGTGGTTTTTCTTGCCTATTTCACTGTTGATTATACGCATTTTCCCACTTGGAATGGGTAGCTTAATCTCATTGGTCTTAATTGGCATTCGTAATGGTAAAACTCTGTTATGTAATTTTTGTAAACCTCTGTCGATAATTACGCAACTACAGTAATCGAATAGACAGCCCAACACATTAGTGTTAACTGTATTTAAAGTGCGCATTGTACAATTTGTTGGTAATTAAAAAGTGGCCTTGTTTACGCGTTGCCAACTGAAATGTGACACCAGCTCTGGAGTAAAAGGGGGTAGGGAGGCCACTGTGCCTTGAGACACAACCAAAAACTTTGTGCTGGCAAAAGCAAAACTACGAAAACGTGTGCTGCCAAATATCATGTGGAAAATGCATTTGCCCCAAACTGAATGGAATATGTTGACAGGAGCGCGAAGCGCTGTTGCTGTATTGCGTAATTGCACAACTGTGCACATGAGCAAACAGGCGCCTGCCACTGGAGGAAACAACAAGTTTGCAACTTGCCACACTTGGCCATGCACTCGCCCAGTGTATGCTCAGCGGAGGTGCAGCATCTGGCCAAAAGTTGTGCAAGTTTTCATCTCACATCTGAGTTAATTAGTCTGTCAGCTGCATTGCTAATTGAGTTAAAGGAAACAGCAACACCAGAAGCCGCAGCAACAGCAGCTGCAACAGCAACAACAACAACAGCAAGTGGCAAATGGTTTTTGTTAAGAAAAATAGCCTGAGGATCTTGAACTCGCATGTCTCCCAAACAACAACATCATCAACAACATCATCAACAACAACATCAGCTTGTGTCTGGGCTGAATGAATGTTATAAATATTTTATACAGCCAAGGCAGCCACTCACTTTGGTCATGGCAGCTGAGCTGTCAGCCAATTTTGAGCACCGACTTAATTCAATTTTTTTTTTGTACGCACACAAAACGTTGCCAGCAATTGCGTTAAATGCTTATGAACAGTACAACGTGTGCGTGTGTGTGTGTGTGTGTGCGTGCGTGTGTGTGTATGTGTAATGTCTCATTAACTCTCACATTTTCGCCAGCTCATTGCCAATTAATGTTCAACCATAAAATACCAAAATGAGCACCGACACTTGCCCCCAATTGGATTGCGACGCCTCCTTTCTGCCCATAAATTATGCACTTTCAGTTTTCCACGAAATCTGCTATTCAGCATGATAATTCAAAGAACTGTTTATCTTTTTGCCTTTTGTGTTTACTTTTCATCTGCATGGGCTGCTCCTCAAATTAACTACTATTTTGCTTCCTTTTTTATGGGCAATGAGTTTTGCAAAACATTTTTATGGTTTGATAGGCAATACTTTCAGTATCCTGTTTACTGGGTAGCTGTCTGATAAGCAGAGCGTATATTTATATGCATATATATATTCCTCGAATAATTAGAAATTTGAAATAATTTTGAATTTAAAATATAAACATTTCGTCTTAATTTTGAAAATGAAAAAAATATGCTTTAAAATGTTGAGGGCTTATCTCCTTAAAGGCAGTAAAATGTAGAGGTTTTTCACCATTCAATTAGAGAAATCGATGATTTGGATATTTTTTGTCGATACTCATGTTTCCCATATCATAGCTGACTATGCAAAAAGGAAGAAGAAGAATATGGCAACAATAAATAAAAGTACATCAATAAAAAAATGGCATTATTGCCAGTCATTTGTATTAAGTAACATTTATTTGGCTTTTACACTTTATTCTCGATGATAACTTAGAGACATTTTTTGTGCATTATTGCAAGGAACATATCACACATGCTAGCTTTGTCAATTTATCAAATCGAAGGCAGTTCAAACAATAATCTACACACTATCTTCACAATATCATATACATCAAAGTAGATTGGAATCTGTGTAGATTTTGTTAGTTTTTGCTCTTCGTCGCTCTGGGGTGTAAGGCCTCCATGCGCCAGTAGACTGCTTCTTATCGACCTTCTCTCCTTAACTATGTGTTGTGTTTGTAGCTAAATTAAATGGTCAAATCGATTCGATGAGCCAAATACATTTATCTTTTCTCACTAGACCGTCTCGTTACTTCTTCCCACTTTCTCTTAGTTGCTGTTAATTGCTACTAATTATTCCTTGCATAAACCTTTTCGAGTACTATGTAATGATTACAATAGACTCTGTGATGTAATCAATTCAGCGTATGCAATTTATATTATTAAGAACTCAATTTTAAACGTCCCTTCTCGTGAATAACTTTTTCGCATCCACTTGTAATGGGGCCTGGCTAATTTAAAAAAAAAGAAAAATATTAAAATATTATTAAATTTCTCCAATTATAAACTATAAATAAAAAAGAATCAGAAAGTGGAAACAAGGGGCATTGGGTCGACCGACTAACCAAAAAATGCTGTACTCTTAAATCTTAATTGAAACCAGTTTATAGAATCTTAACCGATGATTTCAAAAGATGAGTCAGCAGACTCAGTTAACTCTGTGCTAGCCAATACCGCAAACATTTATTAATATTTTAACAATTGGTTGCGGAAAATTCAAATTTAATATGAATATTGAATGGCATTAAGTTGGCTTTGATATATAATACCCAAAGTGAATATTGAATGGCATCAAGTTAGATTTTGTGAATAGTATTCAAAGTGAATAACACTCACATTCACACAAAATAAATTGACAAGCTGATTGGGCTGCGTATAGTTTTTGTATTTAATAATTTGACAACAATCCCTGTGAAAAATGCAGAATCATGGGAAGGGTGAGGAACACTTTTGGTTCATGCAGCTCACAGATCGGAAGAGTCTGCACACGCAGATTGGGCTGCTTGTGAAGAAGGCGCAGCAGACGGCTAGCGAGGATCTGCAGGATCGCAGCCGCCGACTGAAAACGCTACTCGATGAGGAGGACAAGGGGTTTGAGCAGGAGTTCGCCAGCAAGGTGAAGAATCGCTTCGACGAGAGCATCCGCCTGCGTCAGGAGCAACTGCACGAGTTCAAGGAGCAGCGGGATCAGCACCACAAGCAGTTCGTCGGCATGAAGCGAGTGCAACAGTTGATGGCAAATTGCTATGAGATTCGCGAGGCGTTGCGCCAAAAGAATTGCAACGAGATCAAACTGTGCCAGGAGGAACAAATGCAGGAGAATCTGCGCAAGAAGCGGCGCGAATGCGAAAGGGACAACTATTGGCTGCAGCTGAACCAGCGACGCTGGGCGGAGTACGATCGTCAGCAGGACTGTGAGACGCACACACGCGGACAGGTGCAGGAGCAGATCTGCCAGGTGCTGCAAGTGCAGCTGGCCGAGCACGAAGAGAACCGACAGCGGGAGCGCGAGGAGAAGCGCCTCGACACGATCAAGGTGGACAAATTGATTGAAGAATTGCGACTGGAAGAATTCGATGAGAAACATCGGGCAGCCAGCAAGGATAAGGAGAAATATCGCGACGAACTGCTCGAGGAGATTAGACGACACAAGTGTGAGAAGCTCGCCGAGTGGACGGCGGACAAGACGGAGCATGAGGAATTCATGCGGGAAACGCAGCATCTCGAGGCCGAGGCCAAGAAGCGCATCTGGTGCAGCAAGCGGCAGCTGTGCCGTGCCACACACGAGTACATCGCCTATGTGCGACGGATGCGCAACCTGCAGCTGGGCATCGAGAAGATGATGAACGACCGCATCGACGATCTCAACCATGTGGACACCTGTTGCAAGAATAACATAGCCGAGCAGACGCGCCTCAAGGGCCTGAATGCTGCACGCTGTCACGCCCAGCTCAAGCAGCAGATCTGTGAGGAAATTGAACGCAAGATGCGCCTGGAGGCCGAGCACCGTGAGAATGGAATGACCGAGAATCGATTTGTGCATCCACCAGTCACACGGGAAATGATCCTCTGCAAGTACGCCAAGAATCGCGCCGATTTGGATTCCCAGATCGTCGAGATGAAGCGCATCCGGGCCGAGGAGGAGAAGGCATTCGAGCAGAAATTGCTGAAGGCCGTCGATGATCCAGAGATTTGCATTCAGTTGGCAGCCCAGTATATAGAGGATGGCACAGACTATCTGCCACCGCATCCCAACTGGAAGATCCATGCCTGCCCCAAAAGCAAGTATGTCGCCAAGGCGCCCATGGCCCAGGAGCAATTCGATGCACTAATTGCAAATGCGGGCATTGACAAATGTCCATGTCCAGCGGCTGCTCGCCACGATTGCGCCCTCATGAATCAGCTGTGCGACAATGCACCACCGAAGGCACCACCAAAGAAATTGGAAACCGGAGCCGGGGACAGCGAGCCACGCACCCAAAAGGTTGCATTCAACAGCTGCTTGTGCAAGTCCCATTTGTCATAAAAATAATTGTTTTTCAAGAGTAGCTTAGAATCCGAAAAAAAACAACTTGTTTGTGTTGGAATTGTATCAAATTCCTGCAGATAGTTGACCTCAGCTAATTATGCATATAATAAACTATTTCATCCGGCACTTCAAAATAAAGTGCGCTAAATAAGTTTTGCAAACAATAAATAATGTATTCAGGAAAAGTTGTAACTCAACTTTACCAAAAGAGATATGAATCCCATCCAGCATATAATTTCACAATCTGCACAAATACTTGCGGCTTATTCTTGGCACGTTGCAGGTGTTGAATGCATAATGAGCTTCCGGATAGTTTCCTTAACTTGAAAATATGTTTTGGTTAAACAAATCATGTTTCTTATCCGATCTTGATAAAGATTTTGATAAGGCTATGTAAAATATCACTTGATGGATTATATCTTTTGCAATTGCCTCTTTTATTGCTATCGGAAATCGATTTGTATCGATATGCGTGAGGCCAGGGCAGCTATCGAAAAAATTAAAATAACTTGAGATTGAACTTATATTCCAATATTGAAGTTTCTACTTCTTAGAAAATCTGAGTTCGGCTTCAGACGAACATTACAAAATAGACTTTACTTTTGGTGCTGCTCAATAATATTTATACATTCTCAGTTCGAAAATGATTACTTCAGCCTGTTACATACTTTAGCACAACTTGAAAAAACCCTTTTCCCATTTTCAATGGGTTCAGTGATAACTTGCACTTTTCCACGCTTCTATTTTTTAAATCGATGGCTCTCCGTTTATATTCGGCATTGCCATCTAAATTGTGTTTTCACAATCACACATAAGCCGAGTCTGGCTTAGACTCAATATCATAATCATGCTCAGAAGGAAACGCAATTATACTGAGAGAATCTCTAAACACTTTTAAAAGTATATTGAGCGGTCAATTTGAGTGCAGAATACCAATTTACAGTAGTAAAGTGCAAGAATTTGCATTGTCGATAAACTTGAAAACTACTCCAGCTCAATTGTTCGAAACATTGCACATATTAATTAATTTGCTGGAAAGACTTAAACGATTTTAGCCAGACCAATTCCCCTTGGGCAAAGCACTCTAAACATCTTGAGCATTCAAGTCACTCAAAAGTCGTTGATGCCAATTACCCAAACAGCCTTGAGTCAAACCCAACTGCAATCGTCTCTCCATGGATTTGGTGCAATTGAATTTGAGCATGAATTGAGAGCAGAAATCGTGTTGCTAAATTTAAATGCCAATCCACTGGCAATATTCGCTTGAATTATAAACTGGCCACACACAGATATACAAGACGTGCAACACTCTCAATTTGCGACTCTGTAAACTGAAATGCGCTGAAATGCCGGCATTGGCTATTTGCTGCAACATGCTGTATGAAGCGCGAAAATTTAATTTTGTTGCGTGCTCGCATTCGGAAACTAACCACAGAAACTGCCACAGCTGCTCAGAGCTCCACTCAAATGCAAAATGCCACTTCTCTCTACTTGCAGATGACAATTGGGGTCTACCGCTGGCCATCGCATCCAAGTTGCATTTACCGTATCGCATCGAAGTTGGCGAGACAATACGTGACCTGCATGAGCAGGATAAGCCGGGCAAAGGTACGTGCGTCTCTTCTGTGGTTGAGTGCTGTGCAACCAAAATTTTGCATGCAACCAAACTAATCACCTCTCTCCCAATCTCTCCCAAACACGCCCCATTGTGTGACTTTAGCAATTATTATTACGGCGCCTCTAAACGACGCCAGCACGCTGCGTTGGCTACGCAACTCGAAGTGGGCACAGGAGCAATCGCTGGCAACGGAACAGCAGGAGCAGCAGCATGCCAAAGTGCTGCTCATCGACATTGTGGCCAGCTCATTGAATGTCGAGCATCGACTCTACAAATATTTGGCACACATCAATGCGGACACTCGCAAGTGGCATGGTAATGGTTATTGGCCCGGCAACAGTGGCAACCAGCCACAGTTGCCGGTGTCTGGTCTGTTGACCAGCAATCTGTTGGTGCTGACACTGCTAAGCGATAAGCATCGACTTTTGCTAAATGCGGCCGGAATTGGAATGGGCATGGTTCACAATTTTCGCACACCAGCAGCAACAACGGACCAGCAGCAGCAACAGCAGCAGCAGCACCAGCATGAGGGGAATGCTGAGCAGGCGCCATTGGAGGCCCATCAAAATGCCAGCCTCGATAAGCTGCTGCCGTTTATGAATCTGTTCTCGCTGTACGATCTGTTGCTTTCGCACATTGCTAACGGGGGCAGCGGGGCAACGGGGGCAGCCAGACCCAAATACGATTTTGTCGTACTCGACATCGTTGTGGATGCTGCACTGGCCACATACAAGTGGCGACCGTTGCTCATACTGGAGCATCATGGCATCAAGGGCACGGCTGGACGGGGCAGTTACATAACGCACTCCATTCAGCCCGGTTACGATGAATGGCTGCTGGTCAGCACCGTTCAAATGTGGCATTGTGGCGCCATCTGCTGGACAATAGCGGCCATTTGCATTGGCCTCCTGCTCATTATTGTGGTTGCCAGCGTCGCTGCTGGTGTTGCTGTCAGGTGAGTGACGCACAAATACCCTATATAGATGTAGGTTTATAGATACAGATATAGATATATATATTAAGAAATTGAAAGAAATATGTTGGCCACAGTTATCATCCAAAATATCAATAGAAATCAGTCTCAAATAAATATTTATTTATGCTTAATGCTTTGCAGATATTATTAGAAATATATTTATATTTAATATAAATATTAATTTTTCGTTAAAACAGCAATAAAATAATCTATTTATTCCCATTAAGTAAATAAATTATTTTTGTCTAAGAGTTTAATTTTAATAACATATTTATCATATTACATTTATTAAGACTGTTATAATTTTAACTAGCTTAAGAGTTATCAGTATAAAATCTGTGTGGGCATTGATTGCCTTGAGGCAATGAGCATTATTCAATTTTACGTCTGCTCTTTAAACCCGAGCTAAAATATTTTGTTACGATTATTTATACCCTTTACCCATAAAAAGGATACTTTGAACTTGAGCTAAAGTATGTAACAGGCAGAGTTTAATTAGTTAGGCTAAGTTCAATTTACGACAACTTTTCCCGTTTTCGCGTCTATTGATTTCCCATAAAATCTCAACTTCAAAGATAAATCTTTTTAATCGGGCATGTTCATATAAGGAATTTGTTTTTAGGGCATCTTCTAGTTAAGCTCTCCCGACTGTAACATTCTTACCTGTTTTTTTTTTTTGTACCTTTTTGGCTTGTTTTGCATTTACGGAACAGATTAGCCTAATCAATTAGCGGGCCTTAAAGGCGGTTTCAGATTTCAAGAGCTTCACCCACACAATCCAGCACCATTAACCTGAGTGCAAAATATTTGGCGCGTGGCAATTTCCATATTAATTTTCATCATTAGGATTTTTCTCGCTTTCGCAGGGGGTACGGGATTGGGGCCTGTTAATTGCCCTGTGTTATTGTAAATTGGAGAGGCAAAATGTTAGTTAGTTTGGTTTTTGTACGGAGCATAATTAAATAGCTTTTAATGTGATTAAGTTGGCCCGAACACCGACAAGCTGCCATTTCAGGCATGGGCCAAATGAATAATTAAAATATATATCTGACATTATAAATTTAAAGCGAAATGCGTAGTTAGTGATTTCTTGACTTGCATCTCATTAGCACGAAGCCACTTTATAATTTACATTTGCCCGTGATCAACTACTCAAATGTGTTAATAGCTCACATGACGCAGATGCTTTCATTTTGCACATTTAAATTTCCATGAATATTAAAGCATTTAAGCCACATTTCAAATCGGTTAGCCAGCAATCATTTACACAAAATCAATACACAAACCGCAGATGAATTACAACCATTCAAAGAGTGAAACCAACTAGTATACGCACACGCACACACACACAAGCACACGCACACACCGAAACACACTCGCACAGGTCATCCATTATAGCAAGCATTTAATTAATTACTTTCATCAAAGCGTAGCATAAGTTATAGCATCTCACACTCGAAATGTTACCTGGCAGTTGACATTTACACACCGCAATCACAGACACACACACACACACACGCTTACACGTGCTAGCATTTCCATGTACAGCTGCAATAAAAAGTGGGTGAGAATGCTGCAATGGGGTATCTCAGACTGCTCAATACCCTGACACAAGTTTAAAAGCAGCTGGCAAGAAAGCTTCTTACGAGAAGTTGCCTCAACTGCTAAATAATCAATCAAATACATTTAAAGCGTTGCTTTTACTGAGAGAGCAATATTTTTTTATTATTATTTTTATTAACAATCTACGGATTAGATTATTAGGATCTACCTTCCAAATTTGTTAAATGTAGCTCTGAAACTGTGGAAAATAAAGGGGCTTAAAGATTTTTTTGGGCTGAGGTGTTTTACAAATCCGTGGAACAGGCTATTGGAATCAACTTTTAAAATTCGTTAACTGCATCTCTATATATAAATATTGGCTCGTGTTTTGTGGGCAGTTATTTTTGTAACCAACCTTCAGAAGAGATTATTAGAATCTACCTTCCAAATTTGGTAGTTGTAGCTCTGAAATTGTGGAAGATAAAGGAATAGGATGGGCGTTGTCCAAAACTGACCTTCAAGTATAAGTAACAAGTTCATAGAAATCTACATATTGATCTTTGAAGAACGTAACCAGCTATTTCTATTTACCTTTTACATTTAAGTGCCTTTAACGGTTTCCGTTTATCGATAACATATCGATTTCACAGCATTTCAATTTTAACACTTTTTCTGATGCGGTCTTCTAGTTTCAAAGTTCTACATACATACATCGTCGGACGACATTGGCAAACACCAACGAATATACTCTCTTACCCTTGCGAACAGTGTACAAAAACAGTGTTAAGTGCGGTTGAACAAATCATTTACTGTTTGACATGTTAAAAGCTTTGCTCGCAGTAGTTTGACTTATGCCCCGCCCCGCCCGCGAACTGAGCTCAATTATATTTGAGAGAGGTAGCTTTAAGTTAAGTACATGTTCAACTTTAAATCGGAACAATAATAAACCCTCAAGGTGCAACTCAGGAAGTTTTAATTAGCGTGTGGCGGACATAATAGCAAAATGAAAATGTCCGCGGGCATCATACTGGAGAGGGACAGGATAAAAAAAAAAACATGCAAGACGAGGAGCACCGATTAGTGAATACACTTTCACATCGCACCTGATATTGAGAATAATATATAAATTAGCTATGATGACAATGATAACTGGCAAGCAGTTCTGCTAAAGATACATTTATCTTAAAGATACAACTAAAAACGAACTAATTCAAAACGACAACTAAAGTAAAGTTTTGTGGCAACAGCTTAAGTAGATAATAGATGCTTTCAAAGAAGCGCAAGTCATCTTGTGGCAGAAGCAGAGGGCATAGAAATGGGGCAGGCGTGCAGATGTTTTTATGCTGAACGATGCCGTTGATTATCCTTGCATGGTTAACGGCACAGGTAAAAATGTTTTCCATGACTAAGGCCGAAAGCTGTAAGGCGTAAATAGAAAAACTTTAATGGCTTTGGGGTTGGCTACTTAACCGGCGTTACACGTGTGTGACGCCCCAAAGAGTTTCGACTTGGTCTAGATAATGCCCATTAATGCGCATAATACACTTAACCTTACTTGGGGCTTTTGGCCACGTGGCAAACTTCTTTCTGGCTTAACAGTTGTTGCATGAATTTGCGCTTTGCCTGCTATAAGTATTTACGTAACTATATAAAGTCTTAATGCCCTCCAAATGCCAACAGGATTGACTATGCTAATGGATGCAGATTGCAGCGTGGGCAGAGGGTGGAGCTGAGGGCTGGAGGGAGGCAGTGACTGCAAGACGCCTGCCTCATTTCAAGCTACTGTTAATTGAGCAAACTGAACTTCTTGTTTTTGCTACGAAAAGTTGCTCCAGGTCAATTTTGTTGCTTGAGGGGCACAACTGACAATAGAAGCCAACTAAGTTGCTTGAAAAAACAATGCAAATAAATCAAGGAGCCATTGATTACTTAAATGCAGTTGATAAGTTGAGATAAACTTGAGATTTATTTACAAAACATTCAATTGAAAGAAGATATACATTTTCTCAGTGTGTCATGGGAATAATACAAAAAATAAATTAATTGAAAAGATAATTACTTGATGGTAAAGCTAAACTAAAACTAAATACCTGCTGTATAAAAATTAAATATCAAATTTAATTCGTTAAATCGGTGTCACTAATATTATATTTAACTTTAAAAGTAACAAAAAGAACACCATTTAAGTATAGTACTTATTTTTTTAACCTTGGAGAGGTTATACAATTTTGTTGTGTAGCTTGTAACGTACGTTTAGAAGAAAGAACGAAGAAAATTATGCATACGGCAGGAACTAATTGTGGGAAATGACAAGTTTGTTATGGAGGGACATGGCGAGATCGACTCGATTACTGCTGCTGATCAAGAATACATATATATATTTTATATTCATATATTTATTATATATGTATAAAAACATACATTTTGTTAATTAAAAGCCTAAAATAGTGTTTTTTAAATTTCACACAAGCTTCCGCTCTCAGATTAATATCAGCGAACTAAATCTCTTGGTATTAATTAACTATAAAAAATAGCTTTTTAATCTGCATAGTTGAGGGTAAAGTAAATAGATAAATAAGAGATTAGTGAAATGATGGCGCTCAAACTAAATCATATGACTAAAAGTAGAGAAAGAGAGTGAATCAGCTGTTTAAACACTAGACGTGACTAGCTGCTCAGATGCGTATGATTATGAGAATAAATAATTTTTCCATAATATTTTGAAAACTCTAAAAGACTTTTCTGCAGCTGTGTAAACTTCTGGTTTTACGTAAATACCCGTCCACTTATTAAAGCTATATAACAAAGTGTCTGAGCCAACATTCTTGCCAAACTAACTCGAAATGCGTATTCAAACGCTGATCTTTTGCTGTGCCACTTTGGCCATGTGCCTTATAAGAAATGCTGAAGCGGTGGCCTGTGTTTCAATAGCTCCAAATCTACCTTCTGGATGCACTGATTGCACCGATACGGCAAATGTTGGACATGTTGACTGTAGAGTGACAACAACAACAACAACTACAACAACAACAACAGCGGCAGCAATAGCCACAACAATAACAACAACAGAGCCGACAATATATATTCCCGCCTCTGTGTGGAAAAAAGCGGTCGCAATTATTAATTTTGGAAAGATGGTGCTTGAAGCAGATTAAATTATTGTATAAAATCGACTTCTTTGAGAGAGTGCTGTATGTGACTTTTTTCAACTGATTGCCACAAAACTCTTTTTGAAAAGCAATGCAAAAATAAAAAACCAAATTTATACAAAAACTTATATAATCGTTAAATTATCGTCAGATCGAATTGTATTTTTATAACTTCACATCAACAAATATATGAGCATGACAATCTAGGAGACTTTAAGAGAAAATATCGATACAAACCGATTTCCGATAACAACACACAAAATGATCAACATGAAAGTAAACCGTAATTTCGAACTTACCAAAATAAACAGCAGCAAGTGAATAATAAATATCAATAACTAAGACTTAAACGCTTTTGAATAGTTAAACACTTAGATTCAGGGTTACTTAATCTTACAGTTTTCAATTTAGTAAACTTATCTTTTCTTGCAAATTGCTCTCCATTGACAGAAACTACTTTTTGCGCAAAAGACTCTCGAAGGGACCGAATAAGATTGTGCTCTCGGCCAGTGATTTTGTGTTTCCCGTGGATTCGCGACGGGTAAGCAAAACGTTAATCCAAGTTCAGAGTTCAAAATGCAAGAAGAGAATTTGCAGGTGGACGAGGGCATTGAGGCGATGCTTTGCTGCTGGCTGCAGCAGCTGCAGGAATTCGGTGGTCCCGAAGTGGATAAGCCCGATCTGCTCAAGGGCTCCATTGGCTCGCTAAAGAATTTGGGTTTTGTTATACCAGGCGCGGCACCAGCGGGCAATAGCGGTGCCATTGCCACTGGTGGTGGCGCCACAACGACGGCTGTCAATGGCAAGAGTGGCTCGTATGCGGCAGGCAGCCTGGCGCGCCACAAGCCGGCTCACCTGGACATGCGAGCGCGCTACAATGGTGACCTGGTGCAGCTGAAGGAGATCCAGTTGAATGGCTCCGCAGAGTTGCGCTCCAAGGCCATGGATCTGCTGGTGATGGCGCATGGACTGCGCCACGAAAATATCAATCCACTGATTGGCTGGCTCTCGGATCCGAATCGCACTGCTATGGTATTTGACTATTGTTCGCGGGGCTCGCTGCAGGATGTGCTCATCATGGATGAGATCAAGCTGGACTGGTCCTTCCGGCTCAGCTTGCTGACGGATCTGGTGCGTGGCATGCGCTACTTGCATGCCTCACCGTTGCGCGTCCATGGCGCCCTCACGTCCAGGAATTGTGTGGTCGACGCCAGATGGGTGCTCAAGATCACGGACTATGGGGTCAGCTCCTTCTACGAATCCCAGGGCTTGGCACAGCTGCCACGCAGCACCAAGGAACTGCTGTGGACGGCGCCCGAGTTGCTGCGCAACATGAAAACGCCATTGCAGCCGCAGCATCATCATCATCACCATCATCATAATCAGCAACACGGGCGCATTCAGATGGGCACCCAGCTGGGCGACGTCTACTCCTTTGGCATCATCATGCAGGAGGTGGTCGTCAGAGGTGAACCCTATTGTATGCTCTCCCTCTCTCCAGACGAAATCATTGCTAAGATCAAGAAACCACCGCCGCTCATAAGGCCCTCGGTCTCCAAAGGTGCTGCCCCACCAGAGGCCATCAACATTATGCGACAGTGTTGGGCCGAACAACCAGATATGCGACCTGACTTTAACTCGTAAGTCTAACAAACAATTTCAATATAATTGTTAAGCTACATGACGTCATTGGTCTGAGTGGAAGAGTCATCAAATTAAATGGGCTTCGATTTCATAAAGACCCAATCAGAGTCTTAGGGAAAGGAGGACTTTAATAGATAAAAAATAAATAAACTTCGAATTTTATTTAAGCTCAATACAAGTCAAATTTTTTTCTAGCTAATGCCTCACAATTTGTAAGAATTTGATTATGTTTCAAAATTCTTTTATTAAGACTTTTGAGCTGTTCAATAGAATAATTATAAATGACATTTGTGTAAAGTTAAATCTTCTCTTGAGATCGATTCAAAATATTCCACAGTGAAAAAATTTACAAATAAAAAAAAACTTGTCTGTGGAAACTGGGTCAAAGCTAAACCAATTTAAAAAAAAAAAAACAGTTCTTTTTATAATGATTTTACCTCCAGAATAAAACTGAATTTAAAGTTGGCAACGAGATTCTGAGTCAAAATCATGTCAAAATACTATGCAAAAAAATAGTAATGGGGACGATTCCAAACTGTCCTTCAAAAGTGATCTTTAATTATGGCTGCTTATACCTTTGTAATCCACAGCGTTTACGAGCGCTTTAAGATGCTCAATCATGGACGCAAAGTGAATTTTGTGGACACAATGTTCCAAATGCTGGAGAAGTACTCAAACAATCTGGAGGAGCTAATACGCGAGAGAACGGATCAATTGGATATTGAAAGAAAGAAGACTGAGCAGCTGCTAAATCGCATGTTGCCAAGGTATTAACATGAGCCAAAGTGCAATCAATATTAACAATGATAAAACAATGTTGTCTAATTTCGCAGCTCGGTTGCTGAGAAACTGAAAATGGGTCTGGCTGTCGATCCAGAGGAGTTCTCCGATGTCACAATCTACTTTAGCGACATTGTTGGTTTTACAACAATCGCCGCACATTGCAGTCCCGTTCAGGTTGTGGACTTGCTCAACGATCTCTATACGATATTCGATGCGACCATCAATGCCTACAATGTCTACAAGGTGAACAGAGATTATAAATAATAATTTCACAAGAAACCAACTCAAATTTCAATTCCTACGCTGTTATGTCAGGTCGAAACTATTGGAGATGCTTATATGGTGGTCAGTGGACTGCCAGTGAAAATACCCGATCATGCCGAGCAGATAGCCACTATGGCGCTGGATCTGCTCCATCAAAGTGGACGCTTCAATGTGAAGCATTTACCGGGTGTGCCGCTACAGCTGCGCATCGGTCTGCACACGGGTCCCTGCTGTGCCGGCGTTGTGGGTCTAACAATGCCACGCTACTGCCTCTTTGGGGATACCGTGAACACAGCCTCCAGAATGGAATCAACGGGTATACACTAAAATCTTTAAATTTGTTGTGCATCTGAAAATGATATGCCGTCTCTCGTAGGATCCTCGTGGCGCATTCATATGTCGCAAGAGACTCGCGATCGCTTGGAGGCCCGTGGTGGGTATTCCATTGAACCACGCGGACTCATCGATATCAAGGGCAAGGGTATGATGAACACATTTTGGCTGCTGGGCAAGAAGGGCTTCGACAAGCCGCTGCCTATGCCTCCACCTATTGGGTAAGTACATTATAATTAGGCTAGGATTGTTGTCTCGTGCCTTCTGCTGCAACTCGATTATCAGTAATTAAAGTTAAAGTAAATAAAAGTTTTAAAATAAGTTTCAAAATGTAAGGTTCTATTGGAGAGAGAGAGAGACAGAGAGAGAGAGAGAGAGACCCCGCATTTGCTATAATACATTTTTCGCACGTCATATTTAATTTAAGACAACACTTTTAATTACTTACTTTAAGTACTTGTAAAACATTTGAAATCAACAATCAAAAAATATATTTACTCATGCTTCTCTTTGGGCATAACAGCCTCAGATCAATATACTTTCATTATTTATATTTTATTTATTATACTTTTTTACATTTTTAACGCGATTAATGATCTACCGATCTACCGATCAAATGCAAGTCATAACTGAAGCACTCTGTTTGGTCAAACTAATTCGAGTGTAACTGATTTTGAATGATCAGCTGTTCATTTTGTCAATATATCGCTACTCTACATAACTCTGTTAAATCTTACTCATTAATGTAAGCACAACTTTGTAATCTTAGTAGTATCGATAGTTTCACTATCGGAGAGTCTGAGATAGATATTCGAACACGCTAGAAGCGCGCTTTTTGTTCCGGTCTTAAAAATGCTGCCAATTAAATAGTTTAAGCACCGCCCAGATCTGAAATTTCAAGAATGCATAAAAAACGCTTTTTGCATCGAACACTCGGTCTCTCTCTTAGTCTCCTCATATTGTCGCTCTTTGAAAGTAGGAAATATAAATTTTGTAATGCTATAATTATCTTTCACGGATAAATTTCAACAGAATATGTTAACCAAGGTCACAGACCAAATGCAAGACAAAAAAAACTTCTCGTTTCTAACGGGATCGGCCGAAAAGGAAATTGCAAAATTGTAATCTGCCGTTGTCTAAACACTATGGACAGTCCAAATAATGAATAATTT
The DNA here is from genome assembly GCA_035044105.1 of Drosophila nr. perissopoda 5 BK-2023a. Taxonomy (NCBI): domain Eukaryota; kingdom Metazoa; phylum Arthropoda; class Insecta; order Diptera; family Drosophilidae; genus Drosophila; species Drosophila nr. perissopoda 5 BK-2023a. The sequence goes on from JAWNMK010000250.1 coordinate 340,086, forward strand.
TGGTTTTTGTTGTTTAAATGAATGAATCTTAATTTTTTTGTTGAATAGTTTTAAAAAGTCCACTTAACAGTAGAAAAATAAGAATATAAATAAAATTTAATAATAAAATACTTTTTTGCAAAAGAAGTTAGTAAATGTGAATTAGTTCCTGTGTCCAAACACTTTATGAACATACTGCATATAGGAACACTCCTTACGTACATATATGTATGTATTAATATATGCATTTGCTGTCATTATCATTCAACGATGTGCTGCAATAATTAATATGATTTTAACACTTTAGCTTTAAATTGATAAAATTCTTTTGATTCATTTAACACGCACCACCACCAACCCAGGGAGTCACATGGGTAGGTAAACGAACTCAATGACTTAACTATAGATATAAAGCTAATTCATGAATCATTTGGATCGTAGGCTGGATGAGTCGCTAATACGCAACTCGATCACATTGAAGGCGCAGGCGAATAAGTCGCGCACCAGCACAAATCCGTCATCATCGCAAAGTTCATCGCTGGCCGGGGAGTCTGTGGAGGTCAAGGTGGAGATAACGCCGCCGGCGAATTCGGACATGTGTTCGAGCCAGCTGCCAAACTCATATTCGCTGGACTCCAACTCCACCAATACCATTAGCCCCAATGCGACGCTCTGCCCGGAGTTTCCCAACAAGACGCCGAGCAGCACGAGTCCACAATCGCGTAAGCTGTCGGAGCTGACGCCGGATAGTCTGCTCAATCCGAATAGCTTTAATCGTTTGCCCAGCTCGACGGGCGGCTCGAGTTCGCGCCTCTACAAGAAGATCGAGGAAATGATGGATCTCAGCTCGCCGTACAATCACTACAAATGCCTCAGTCCCAGCGAGAGCAACCTCACCCAGTTCTACGACGGCAAGTATCTGTTTAGCAATGCGGGCGGCAGCAGCGTCGCTGGGGCCAATGGACCTGGTAGTGGTGGCTGTTCCGTAGCGGGCAGCACCTCCAAGTTTGACAGCAAGCCCGGCTCTAGCCGGCTGCTGCGACGCCAGTTCAGCTTGGATCGCGACGATCAGCAGTCGAAGGTGACGGAGCAACAGCACCAGCTCTCGCTGCAGGCCAACAACTATGCGGCACTCATCAATGCTAGCAAGAGCTCCATGCTCGACATACCCGTGCTGCACGACGCGGCACGCAGTCCCAAGGGCACCTTGGCCCGCATTCACAAACAGAACTCTACCTCCATTGCCCAGGATCTGGAGAAGATCGAGGAGATACCATTGTCGCCGGCCTCCTCGCAGCATCACAGCAGTCTCGACAGCAATCTCAATCGCAGTCCACCCTCCACCCTCGAAGTGCAATCCCCAACCCTGCCAGCCTCCTCCACAGCGGCACCCCTCAGTCCGCCGCTGCTGTCGGCGCCCACCTCGCCGGCGCCTTCGCGCTCCTTGAATGGCCTCAATGCGCATAGTCGATGCACCAGCAACAACAACAACAACAACAACAGCAGCAGCGGCAGCAGAAGCGATAGTCCCAATGATGCAACGGATAACAGCCGGCCGCTTCCAGAGATTACGCTCAATGTGGAACAGCTGCTGAGCAGATAGGGAACAGTTTAGGCCCCAGTGCCAACTATATAGTATAAACAACAAAAATATAGCTTTAGGTCTGAGAATTTTGGAGTGTTGTGATGACGATGTGCAAAAGTCAAGTCAAGTACCTCGATGCATGCAAACTTGGTTCCAGCTGCGAAATGAAAGTACAATTTAGTTCAAGATTAGTAATGTCCAACGATCGAACACAATAATGTATGTATTCGACACCGCTTTCCAAATCTAGTTAACTTCAATGTGTCACTTTAACCCATTAACGTTTGAAATACATTTTCAAAAACTTTCCGATTGTAGAATACAAAAATCATAGATAATCTAGTTCAAAATAGCACAATTTATATTATTCTACAAGATGGGAAGGAGACCTTTCGCTTTACAGAGAAAGTGTTCAATCATTTAAGAAAACTGTTTTCCAAAGTGGAATATTCAATTTGTAGTAAAACAAAATATTTTATAAAATGTTCATTATTTCGAAACCAATATCTGTTTAAATTTTTCAAAATAATGAATTCCATCTACAAGAATTTGGATTCTATTTATTAATTAACTTCAGTTTGAAAAGCCTTTTTTTATTTCAACTTAACTTCGTCGAAAAATGTGAGATGGTTTCTATTTAGGAAATTCTACATTTTCGAACGTTAATCGGTTAAACATACCAAATTATTTGTATCTGCTTCGTAAGTCTAGAAATTTGGGAATGTACCCAGCGTAAGTTGATTAATCAATTTTGTATAAGCCTAATCAAAGGTATATTTAACTATAATCAAAGCAAGAAACTCCTGAACTGAACTCAGCAAAACAAAAAAAAAAAAACTATATCTAATCAAAATTTGTTGAGGGCTGATTCTTTCATCCACTACTCGCATGTGTTTTCAATTCTACGTGAAGTTCCTTTCAGATCTATAAATACCTATACATACAATATGTGTGTGTGTATGAGTAAGTAACATATTTAAGAACGTATTTGATGAAATGCATAATATCAAATAAGAATTATATATGTGAATTTAGTTTTCTAAAGACAATCGTTAATAATTTTATAAAATCAAAAAAAAAGAAATATATATATATAAATGAAAGCTTTTATTTATTGGTCTAAAGTAGTTGATGTTATTGTCTATATAAGTAATTTGTAGCACTTCTACGGTAGTCTAGTCGGATTGTAAACTACTTATAATCTGTGTCAAGTATTAACTGATATGATTAGCAAACAGCTAGAAAATCAAAAATATCAGTTATCAAATATATAAGGCTATAGCTAATTGAACCGGAATATAATTCAAATTTAGATCGATCCCACTATACCAAAACCTTTTATAACTTATATAGGCGTATCTCTAAGATTCAACAAAAATAAACTGTTCGTTTCCAATATTTTGAAATATTATATTCTATTTCTGTTCTATGTTAGTAATTTATCATTGGAGAACCATTTTGTTTTCAAATTATGACACTGTCAATTAAGTCAAAGCCAAATTTGGCGTCTGTTTTGTATTCTAATTATTCGAAACGCATTTGTTTTAGATTTAGCTGTGTTTGAGTTCGACATAATTTTTTAAATACAAATAATTACCTTTAATATCGGCATGAGTATTAATAAGCAGAAATCTGAAAATAAAACTACATAAATAAATGGAAAACGTAGTTTTGAAATCCTTTTACTGGGAAACTTGGAATAAAAACACAAATCCCTCTTCACAATTTCTTATCCACTTAAGATTTAATTCCTCGGGTTCAAATATAGATAACGTTTGAAATAAACTACTGAAAAACAATAAGATTTGAGTATTTAACCTGATTATTTTGTATTCCTGCCTGCTACAATTTTCTTAGGTTCGACCGATTCGTCAAACGACAACTTTATGATATAGTAATACGATCCAAAATAAGAAAATGCGGTTATATTCCAAGTTACATCAAGATATCTTCAAGATGGAGATGGCTATATTGACTCGGCTGGAGTTGTTGATCAGGAATATATATATATTTTTAGGGATCAGAGGCGCTGCCTATTATGCGTTACAGGCTTCACGACATAAAATTAGTATTCTGTGCAAAACTATAATAAATGAATATAAATGTCTTCACAACAAATTTATGTAGAAATATTTTCCAATTTTTCAAGCTTTTCGATTATTTATAGCTGACTTGAACTTCTAATTTGTTTACATTAATATTCTAGAGGAATATTCACAAACAAAGAATCTCAAGTTATAGGCCAGATAACAAATGAAAAATACACATCGATTTCCAAATCCAGATAGAAATTTCCACATAAAAGTATAAACAATGCTGAAAGTGTATATTAAATTCGACTTAACAGTTTTGCTTAATTTGTAGGATTTTATTATTGGAAGTGTATTTGCAGTGTTGTTAGCATTTTGGGTGTCTGTGTGTGTGTATTTGTGTGTGTTAGTGCATAGGTGTGTGTGGCTGTGATTATGTGTGTGTGTGTGTGTGTGGCCAGCTCAGAGAACGGTCTGCTCGTCTTCCATATAATACCTAAATAAATGCTATTCCTCCTCCTCTTTGTCCTTGCGATGTGATTTCTTCTTATCGGTTCGACTGGAGGAGCCGGAAGTTGAGGAGCTGCTTTGCTTGCTGCTGCGCTCGCTGCGGTCCTTTTCGCGTGACTTGGATTTCCGGCGACTGGATTTGTCCCGGGATCGCGAACGAATGTCGCGTCTTGAGCTTTCCTTCTCCTTCTCCTTCTCCCTCTCTTTCTCCTTCTCCTTCTCCTTATCTTTATCTTTCTCCTTCTCCTTCTCCTTATCTTTATCTTTCTCCTTATCTTTGTCTTTCTCCTTTTCCTTCTCTTTGTCCTTATCACGTGAGCGTAGGTCGCGTGCGCTGCGTTCCCTATCGCGCTCCTTATGCTCGCGCTCCTTGCGCTTCTCCTCCTTCAGTATGTGCAGATAGTCCTCGAAGTACTCTTCGCGATAGGCAGATTCCAGTGCCCGATATCGCGGATCCGTTTCAAATTTTTTCTTAATGTCATACCAGCGCGTATGGCGCTCAATATCGTGCCGCTCCCGCAGCATGTCCAGAAAGTCTTTGCGTAGCTACGAAAAAAATCACACAATTAGCATATATATAAATAATTTTGATTTGATGATTTGAGTCTTGATTACAGCTCATAAAAAGAGTTCTGAATATGCCAATCATTTGTTTTTATATTATTATTGTCCTAAAGCCCAGTTAGATTCAGTCTGCACCCAGTTCTATTTCAGGTCAGATTCTTACTATGACTTTTATAATACTGCTTCGATGGAAAATTTCAGTTTTATGTTTTCAAACATGAATTCGACTTTAGTTTATAAGTCAAATCATGATCAACCAGTTAGAATATTCTAGGAGATCTGATAAACCAAGCTTCTAAAAAATTTATGTTTGTTATTATTTTAAGTCTCTTTAATGTTTAACAAAATCTGTGTTTCGAATCCGGTTTTGATTGAAAGTGATTTTATTTTGCGACAGAACTTCAACATGAATTCCAAGCAAAAATCAAAAATTTGTAAATTAAATAAAACGTTAATCATGATGCCAAAGCATGGTCTAAAGATATTCCATTTAACGATCTGCTCAGTTTTGACAAAATTAGGGCTGATGACAACATTTAGCCGATCGTCCCTATTGTAGCTATATGACATATGTGATATGATCCAGTCCACTGTCATATTTTAAGTTTCATCAAGTTGGCTTTAAAACTTGCATACTGGTTTCCAAAGAAACAGACAGACGAATGGATATGGTTATATAAAGAATATATATTATATACTTTAAGAGCTCGAAGATGTCTCCTGCAAGTACTTTATGCAATTCACAATACAATTATAACTCAAACTAAAACTCTATTAAAAAGACTGAAAAAACTGTAAGAAGCTCTTTAGCTTCTGAGATCGGCTTGCCATGCAGACGAAACTGGCTAAATCCACGGCATTGGATGCTGATCAATCATATATAAAAAATATAGTTTCTGGGATCGGAGATGCTTTCTTCTGCCTGTTACAAACTTTTGCATAAATTCAGTATACCCCTTGAAACCATTTTAATGGGTATACAGCCTCAATCTGGGAACTCTTGGGCATTCTATACCTGCTCTTTTTTTAGCTGCTTGTCCTTCTCACGTCGACGGCGCTCGCGATCATCATCATAACTATCGGATCTGCGATCTGAGGAAGACGACGGCGGCAAATTGCTGTTGTTGCTGTTGCCACTGTTGCTGCCACCAAGTGGCATGCGTTGCTGTGGTCCCATATCTGCAAAATACAATTAAATCAGTTGACTGTTTAAGAATCATGCTTCTGCATCCTTACTCATGTTGTGTGGCATGCGCATCATGCCTGGCGGAGGACCCATGCCTGTGGAGAGAGAATAAACATCATCAGTGAATATGGAACGGATGGAGATGGGTCGGTAACTCACCCATGGTGTGGGGCATGCGCATGTTGGGCGGCATCATGCCGGGCGGCGCATGTTGTCCACGTAGCTGGGGCGGAGGGCCACCCATTTGTGGCGGCGGCACATTCAATTGTGGCGGCATTCCCAGCTGGGGCGGCGTCTGCTGTTGTTGCTGGGACGGATGGTGTGCGGGTCCGGGCGTGAGCTCCTTGATGCCGGTCGGCACCCAGCCGGCATTGTCATTGCCCCACTGGGACTCCTGTGTCGGCTCGTAGCCATAATCGAAGGGTTCCGGCTCGTGGAAATACGGCTCATCGGAGGCGCCTGGTGGCGGAAAATTGGGTGCCATTGGGCCAGGGCCACCGCGTGAATACTCGCGACACTCGGCTGTCATCACCTGTATGGCATTCTCCTTGACGCCACCCGTCGTCGAGATGGGACGTGGCGGCCGGGCCATCATGCCCATGCCGGGACGTGACTGATGTTGCATCATGGGTGGCATGCCTGGTGGCGGCATTTGCATGGGTCCATCGCCACCCATCACCATTAGCGGCTGCTGCTGTTGCTGCTGCTGCTGGTGATGATGCATGGGACCACCCATGCCCATGGGCCCGCCCATGATGAGGTTACCACCAACGCCTCCCCCACTGCCGCCTCCGCCACCACCGATGCTGCTACTGCTGCTGCTGCTGCCGTCGGGCATCATCATGGAGGCGGCACTCTGATTCACATTCTGGGTTAGACTGGCCAAGCCGACGCCGCTCTCGGCGACCCTAAAACGCTTCTGTCGCTCACAATAGGCGCGCCACGTCTCCTCGTTGAAGCCATAGTTGAAGTAGTCAGTGATATCGGCGCCGGGCTTGCGCCACGGCTTCTCCTCCAGCGAATCGATGCTGAACTCGTGCACGGCAACACCATTAATTGTGCCCGCTCCCTCAAAATCCTCGATGCTGAATTTGCCAGCCTGGCCTGAGGGTTTCGCCTTGTCCGCCGCCGTTGCGCCCGCCAGCAGATTCGGTCGCTGCTTAATGTTGTATGTGCTCGGCGCTGACTTGATGTCGCCAATGACCACATTGATATCATCATCCGAATCATCATCGTCGTCCTCCTCCGAACCGGAACCGTTGCGCTCCTTCCGCTGCAGCGTTGTACTGCTGGCGCCCCCCTCCGTCGTATCATCGGCCATCTCAGCATCGACGTCCGGTGAACCAACATCGATTCGATCATTTGTTGCGCCAGTGGAGCCAGCAGCTGGCGCGCTTGACGGCGCAACGCTGCCTTTTTTGTTGTCCGTTGTGTCGGGCAGCGCTTCCTCGTCCTCCTCCATTTCCTTGGCGGGATCCTCGAAGTCGTCGGCGAACTCACGCAGCTCCGCCTTGGGAAACAGGGGCAGCAATCCAGCCGTTCCGGGCTTCTCGCCGGTCACCGCTGCGAGCGCCTCGTGTTCCGCCGCCAATGGATCGCTGCCGTTTGTCATTTCGTTGGTCGTCGAGTCCGGATTTGAGGTGCCGTACAGCCAGCTATCCTCATTCGTATCGTCGGCCATAATTGTGTGCTCTAGTTTTTTTTGCGCGCGACCACGAGTTGTTTTTTTGCTTCTTAATAAAAAAAAACTTGGAAATGCCGAGCGGCTAATTCAGGTAAACACTGTTTATCAAACTCGAAGACTTTTTTTGCGATAATTTTTCATTAGTGCGTTCTGGTCACACAGAAAATTAGCTGTGCTTCATCATTCCAAATGTTTCGCTGTGGAATTCATGGAAATGGAATGCAACAAATCAGCTGTTGCATGGGCGCGAATATTAAAATAGTTCAACATAAATAAACCAGTTTTAACCTGGAAAACATCGAAACTAGTGGTTTTAACCTGTTAACTTAAATAATAAATGTTTGTTGTTTATGAATTGTTATATTCTACAACAGCAAGTATGAATTGAAAAAATAATTCAATTGAATAAGCGCGAATTTTGATTTTTACCTCAACATATTTAAGTCAGTCTTTGAAAACATCGAAATTCATGTTTTTAATCTGCTAACTTGAATAATAACTTAATATTTATACTTAAGAAGCTCTAATTAAAGACTTTTCTGATACAAAAGCAAGTATGAAGTGAACAAATTTGAAAACAAAATATGAGATTCAAAAAAATCAATTAAAAATTGCAATAAGTGTGTCCTTCAACTTATGAAACATTTCTTCTACGACAGCAATTATGAATTGAAAAATATTTAAATTTTGCAGTCGTGAATTTCTTTGAAAAGCTGTTTTAACTTTGATAATATCGAACGTAAATAAAAACTGGGTGTTTTGGCTTGTAAGACTGCAATTGAATGTATGTGGTGAAAATTTCATTCAAAATTAATGTGCTTTTGCTTGTGTTGCGTTAATTGATTAAATTCTTAATGCTTTTAACAATTAACCAGCCTTAACATTGAAATTAATATATTTAAGACAATAAGTTAGATAATAATTGTGTAAATGCTTTAATTGAAGTTTGTTACTGTAAAATATAAGTTTTGTAAAGTTTTATAAAGATTAATATTTAATCTTTGTCGCATTTCAAACGAAATATATTTTGAATACAAGATGCTGTTCACATAAACTTAAAATTAAATAATTCAACTCCTAAACTTGTACATTATTAATTTGAAAATTTTATTAAAATGATTTCAGCGCTCAAAGTGTTTTGAGAATATCTCGCACAACATTCCGGAACATGCAGGAGAGGGCGCAATCGAAGCGCCGCAAACAGAGTTGCCGTAATCCGAGGAGCAGTTGACCAAATCGGAGCCAATGGGATCGGTGCAGCGTATACCTGGCCAGGGAGCAGAGTGCTCCATTCGAGTGTGCCTCCAAGATCAGGGCATAATCCGCATTTAGGGCCAGTTCTGCAAGGATGTCATTTATCAGAGACTATTAACTACAAGTTGCCCAAATTGAGCACACCTTTGCGGCACAGGATGAGCGTCTCCAGAAAGTTGAGTTCCATGAGATCGGCACGCAGCTGTTGGGCCTCGGCTAGAAGCCACTTGAGCTGGGCATCGCCACAAGTGTCGACCATGGCGCTGATGTCCAGGGACCAGTGCGAGGCACGCAGAATGAAGCATTCGCTCCACACCACCTGCAGAATGGCATCCTGCTGCGCCCGCTCCAGCAGACGGAACTGTTCGTTGAGCTTAGCCTGGCGCAGACACGTGACCAGAATTTGGGCTAGTATCTGGAAGTGCAGCGCCTGCCCAGCAATCGGAGGAGGTGGCGGCGGCGTTGATGGTGGCCGCGCCAGCAGCAGACGACGACAATGATGTGAGTTGCTCGGTTGCGACTGATGTTGGGTGCGTGGACCACGCTCCTCCTGGACGGCAGCGATGTTCATGCCGACGGCGCGGCAGCGCTGGAACCGGCAGAAAGGACACCAATTACGACGTGCCTTGTCCACGACACAATTCCCCTTGCCAGCGATGCAGGCATAGTTGTTGCCCTTGCGTACGCTCCGCTTGAAGAAGCAGGAACAGCCATCGCAGCAGGAGACCCCATAATGTTTCCCAGAACTCTGATCCCCGCAAACCTGACAGCCATTGTAGAGTGACACGGACATGCCGAGGATCTCGATGGAACTGAGCGAAAAGGACGAGCTATTGGCGGCTTTTATAGTGTGGTGGTATTTGTCCACAAATGATATGCAAATCAAAGACACTTCAGCTCCACATGATTTGTGCTTTTTATTTATTTAGCGAATTCCTTTGCCAACACCCACATCGCTGGAGGGGGGCGTAACACGTCAAAAGTGACAATCATCGTGTTAACAATTTGTAAACAATTATTGTTGTGCTCTATGATTGGTCACCGCCACACGGCCACTTGAACTCTGAACTGACATTTTGTGTAAACAATAATAATAATAAAAAAAAGGACGCGTCGCGTAACGTCAACGTCCAATATGACAATTAGGGGTTGTAACCGAATTTCTTGCAGTATGAGTGCGCTTTTTACCCCAAATTGAATAATATTTCTTTGCTAAATACTTAAATGTATGTATTTGCCAGCTTATTTCTAAAGGTTATTTAAATAACTTAAAATTTTATTAAAAAAATAAATTTAAATTTTCAACTGGCGCTCTTGGATTTAAATGCGAGTGTTACCAGCAGCAAGGTTTTTGGTGGGATTTTTGGTAATAAGAAATATATATCGATACCTAACAGCAAACCAAAAGACTTGAGCAAAAATGGATATCCTTTTTAAATCATTAAAGTCTATGAAGACAGATAAAATAATTTATTTTTTAGCTGATTGCAAATTATATCATAAATTGTTTGGCCATATTGCTTGGTCAAATTGAAAAATTGATCGATATAGTTTGTTCAAGATTGTTAACCAGTTGAGATAAATATTCATAGAACATCCCTAATGTATATTCTTCTCCCTCTTACCAAATGCTTTGCCTCTATTATCAATTTACATATTATTATAATCTTTTCTTTATTAAGCCGCCCAGCTGCAGATGACTCCATTTACGACTCAATTAAATAATAATTATATTAAGTGACTTAAAAGAATTAAATGCCAGAGCGTAGGTAATCATTCTGCTGCTGTTAATAACATTGCAGCAAAAAAATGTTAAGTGTTGGTCGCGTATGTTAAAAGCGACATTTTTTATGGTGTATTTTAACGACAACCGCTTGCGGTCACACCATTTACATGTGTCATGTTTTTTGTATTTATTACAAGAAACCTTTTTTTAAATAAAATGTAAGCTTTCGTATCGCCAATAAGCCGCAACAACGCGCGTAATTAAGCCACGCAAAAGGCAAGCCAGCAAGTCGCGTCCGAATCCGTTGTCAAAACTAATTGTTTGCTCCAGTTTTGCATCGCCTGCTGTCGCAGCGCTTTTCTTTTCTCTTTCCCAAGTCGGCCATTTAAATCGAGAAACTACAAAATATTAGTGAAAACGCGAAAACGTGAAAAACAAAATCGTTTCGCGGTCAGTTTTTGTTACACACAAATGCGTCCAGCAAAAGTGCAGTTGCAGTTATAGTTGATGTGAAGCTCATCTAAATTATCAACAGAAGAAGAAGAGGCAGCAAAAGCAGAAGAGGTGCTGAGAGAAAGAGAACGAGGAGGTGGAGGAGAAGGTGGGGCGGCTGCTCAAATTTTTTGAACGTTGGCAAACAACGGTTCTGCTGTGAGTTAGTTTTGTGTTTCTATTATTGCCTTAAGTTTCATTCATAAAAAAAAACGCATACACTGCAACAAATTCCAATTGGTGGTGAATGCAGCTGTTTGTCGTCGACACCTCAGCACACACAACACACACACAGACATACGCACACATGTGGATTGATTTTTCCAACATTCATTTGAGTGGGCGCCGTGTGTTTGTGTGCGTGTGTGCCGTCCAAGTGGTTATTTATCTCATTTTAGTTTTGGATTATATGCGATAAATGCATTGCTGCTGCTGCTGTTCCATAACCATTTTGGTGTAAAAATAAACCGCTAACCCAAATCAAAAGAACAAAAAAAAATTTAGAAAAATGTCAACAAGCGTGTGCTGCACACAGGGTGCCTACAACCAACATCCACCCCACCCCCAGACGCACGTGCAGCGTGAAGCGCCAGCAATGCAAGCAAAGAACTCAAATAACAGCGAGAACAAGCAAAACGTGCCAAAGCGCACCAAATACAAAATACATTTAAATGCATATGGATGTGTGTGTGTGTGTGTGTACACTTATGCACGTAATAATTATAATGCTAGACTGGCCACACTTTGCAGTCAATTTGGCATTTAACTGTTAGCGGCCTCTGCATTAACGGCATATGCCCATAAATCTATTTGTATTTGCCTAGGCCTAGGCCCAACACCGGACAGGTAAAACGTAAAGCGGAAAGGAAAGCGCCAACTTGCAACACAAAAAAAGTAGGAAAGGAAAAGAAAGAGAAATAGTGGAAGACACATTTCCGCTGGTAACGAACAAAACCAAAATAGACAACAGAGCACAGTGGGCAAGAATTATTCCCTTTTCATTCATATTTAACTATTGAAATACGATTTCAGCAAGATAAGCAAATTTCAAATAAAAAGTTTTCTTATTGATTTAATTCTTTTGTCTAAATGCAATTTTAACTAACCAATTTTATTAGCTATGAATTAATTGCATAAATATGTTCTGAAAATATAACATTGATATCAAATAAACAGTGATATTTCATATTTTATTAAAATATATAACATAACCCCTCTTAAGCATAAATTACCATGTAAAGTCTAGCCTATTTTAGAATTATTCATAAATTAATTGAAAAGATATGTTGTATCCATTTGAATAGTTTGAAGATCCCACAATGCATTCATTGCTGACGTCGTCGTTGTCTTCCTATGTGCGTGTGTGTTTGTGTGTGTGTGTGTATGCTTGTGGCTTCACTCAGCACTTGGAGGCAGGGCACTCAATGCACTTGCAGTTGTTGTTGCTGTTGGTGTTGGTGTTTTCTTTTTGTGTTGCAACATGCACCCAAGTACACATGTATGTAGGATATATGTGTGCTGGTTGGCCCACTTGATCAGGCATAGAGGTAATGGAGGGGGGAAATGAGTGTCTGCCATTCCACACACTAATCTGAATGCGGCAAGTGTTGTTGAGTTTCCTGTAGCGCTGTCTCTCATTAGGGAATAATTTGCATTAGCTGCAAAAACTCTTTGCCAGGCACACACATTTACAACATATATACATATGTATATATATCTGCATATATAGAATTTATATTGATTTTACTTGAACTTCAACAACAAGAGCAAAAACAAATTGTAAAACACAATTTCATTTGGCAGCACCCGCTGCGAAATACCCTGTTGTCAGCACAAATTAAAAATACCTTCCTCACTTAAAAATTACATTCAAGATTATAATTTCCTTATTTTTTCTCTCCTTAATATAATTAGTTATTATTACGTATTTCCTTAAATGCAAACTTTTCTACATATATTAAAACCGTTAAATTTAAAATGCTGTCAAACTTGTTTCTATTTTCGCCATGCATTAGCATTATTAAAATGCCTTTGATTATCCAATATACTCCATTTCTGTGGGACCAGGTTACATAAAATAGAAAAACCCCAAAAAATAACAACATAGAAAAGTTAACCCAGTTCTTGGCGCCCACTCGGCGCACTCAGAAGTTGTTTGAAGTAACCGGCATGGATAAGGAAGGGAAGAAACGTGGCGCAGGGGGAGCATAGAAACCAATAATTACCTATCGACGGTGCTCGTCATCAGTGCGCTCTTGATGATGTTGGGCAGACGGCCAACAAACACACATATGCACATAAAATGTACACATGGGAATAAAGGGGCAAAGCAAAAAATGTCTTGTTTGGTTACAATTTTCACACCTCCCCTCCTTGCATATTATTATTGTAGTGTTTGCTGCTCTGCTGGTGCTGCTGTCTCTCTGTCGCTGCATTGACTTTTGACGGCCTGACGTTGATAAATGAATCATAAAAGCAGCGCAGTCAACGACAGGCAGTCAGAGCGCCACCGGCAAACTTGCACGAAAACAAGGAAATAGTGGAAACGGAGAGCGAGAGAGCGAAAGAGAGAGAGAGATAGAGCAGAGACGGACGCTCTCTGTGTGAGTGATATATTTTTTTGTGTCCACATAGTATTTATTTCTTTCACATTTTGAATTGAGATTAAAAGGCGCGAGTCTCATTATGTTGTTTTTATTTACGCGCTAATCGATAACAGCTGTGCTGCTTGTTGCTCTTGTTATCGCCCAAGTTTTGTCCGCTGCCCACGACGATCGTCTCTTTGCTGGGCTCTCTTTCACTCTCGCGATTTGTCGAGCACAGTTGTTGTAGTTTTTCTGCTGCTGCTGCTGTTGCTGCCGGGCAGTGGCAGTGACACTCAAAGCGAGTCCGAGCCGCGGCAACTGGCAGTCAGAGTCGGTTCGTCGGTCGGCCCATATTGATATTAATTACATATATATATATTTATATATATTGTGTGTGGGTGTTTGCTTTTATTTTATTTCACTTTACAAAAACAATAATTTGGTTTTTTGTGTGTGCCAAAAAATAAATTTTTTTCAAATGAAGAGCACACAATATTTGAAGTGATTTTGCAGATAATCATAAAACACGAAAAAACAATAATAACAACAACAAAACGACAAAGCAGAATAAGCAGATTTATACATATTTTATATACTACATATATTTTATTTAGAGTGTTGCTCACTTTTTTCATGACTAAAGCTAAAGTTGTATGAAAATATGAGAATACATGTAAAAAAATATAAAAAAAAACAAAGAGTAGAAATGAAGAAGTAAAAGGCAACGTTGAAATTTAGTTAGATAAGCGCTGTTGCTGTAGATAAAAGGCCTTGCCCCTGCCCTTGCCTATGTCTGCGTGACGCATGCCACCCAATGGATGATAGAATTTCTTTTTGTTTTTGTTGTTTTTCCTTTTGATAGCAGCAGCAGCAACTCAACAAGTTAAGCATTCTTTTAACACTGATTGCGTTTGTTATTATTATTTATACTTGCAGCCGTAGCTAGCTTCTTGCTATTAATCCAGGCATTTCAATAGACAGACATCGTAAGCAGCAGAGATGTCCAGCGAGGAGGATAAACCACCAGCGCCGCCAGTGCGTCTAACCAGCAATCGTGGAGGCGTCGGCATCGAACGTGTTCCCCTCCCCGGCAGCGGAGCGGTTGGAGATGCGCCTTCAGTTGACATGCGTCCCTTGCCGAAGGGTAAGTATTACCACACTCAAGCACATATCTATATATATATATATGTATATATTTATAATTTCCTTCTGTGTTCCACTTCAAAGAACCCGACGACTCGGATCGCAAGAAGAAGACGCTGAAGAGCAAGATCAAAGGCTCGAAACCCTCGCACATGGATTCCAAACCAAATATCTCGTATCCCACAAACTTTGAGCACACAGTGCATGTGGGCTTCGATGCAGTCACCGGCGAGTTTACGGTGAGTTCATGTCGCCATTACAATTGTTACAATTGACTATTGATTTAGTTTGCTGTGCGCTTGCTTCCTGGTCTCGCAATCATTATTGTTTTATGGCCTAGCAAAAGCGTTATCACAAATTCGATTGCCAATCTATCTATCGCCAGTTCCAAAAAGCTTAAAGGCGCAAAAAAAGATACTGAAACATTCCAACATGCATCACATTAAACGCAAAACTGCAATTCAAGAGAATAGCTAAGAAACTAAATGTTTATTAAAGTTAATTGGAATTTTAATAGCATTAAGACCAAATCTGTGTCAAAACCAAGCGAAACTTAAGGAAATTGTTTAGGAATGTAAATTGCTCAATGTGTTCAGCGTGAAAATCCAAAATCTTATTTGATTTTAAGATGAAAATCCAATTTGATATTTAACCATTTTCTGCAATATAATGGTAACTTTATTTTTATTGTGATTATAGTCAAATTTTTGCAAGAGTTCATTTCTTTTGTGGCTGTTACGCTTCAGATCATTCATTGGTTTGGTTTTTGTATCATGCCCCCTATTTAAATACTTAATTGTACATTATGTAACTTAACTCGCGATATACCAATTTTGTATTATTCATTATTATTTCAAGCTGCCAATGAAAGTAAGTAAAACACCTCGTTTAAAGCCACGGTACTTGCCTTCATTAGTTTTCTAAGCGAAATTCCAATCATCTGTTGTTGTTCTGTTGTGTGTGTCAACCCATTTGCTTGTTTTCTGAGATCGGACCTTCTTCCATAGTTACACATTTCGTTTAGATTTGTACCTTGAAGTTGTTTCTTTCTTTAATCTACACTAGTCTAGTCTCTACACCAAAAGCCCCACAAAACACCACACACTTCAACTATCACTGAGGGCGCTGCGCTTTAGTATATATATATTTGTTATGAATATATTCCCAATTTATCCCAGACATATATAAATCCAATCCACGCTTCTTGCTGTTCTTCTTTCTCTCTCTCTCTCTGTGTGTGTTTGTGTGTGTGTTTTTGTAGCTGGGTACCTTTTAATTCACATTATTGAGATCTTAACCGGCTAATTGGCGTATCTGCATTTTACAGGGTATGCCGGAGGCGTGGGCGCGTCTCCTGATGAACTCCAACATCAGCAAACAGGAGCAGAAAAAGAATCCACAGGCCGTGCTCGATGTGCTCAAATGGTTTGACAATACAACCAAACAGAGGCCAAGTTCCAAGTACATGACAAATGCCATAACGACGCATTCAGGTGAGCACATCTGCATGTGAAACCCATAAATAATAGTTAACTGAATCAGTTGTGCAATAGTCAATCAATAATAATAATAATAAAACAAAGATTAAATTCACTTTCAATTCATAAACAAATCATTTTGATTAAGTCTCCACACACAAACTGATTTAGTCAACTATAAATTGTGAACACTTGTTATTAACGCGCTCTACTCTGATTTTAGGCTCATCGCTGAGCCGCGTGAGCAGCAGCAGTCCCAGCAGCACGCCCACAGACTCGGAGCTGCATGGTTCGAATAGTGGCGGCAACTTGATTGGCGTCCAGCTGGGCAGCATGACGCTGGGCCCGAATGCCAACAATGTGTCCGCTGCGGGGCAGTTGCTGAGCAATCACTACCAACAGCAGCAGCACTTGTTACAGCAGCAACAGTTGCAGCAGCAGCATCAGCAGCAACAACAACAGCAGCTACAACAGCAACTGCAACTGCAGCAGCAGCAGCAACAACAGCATCATCATCACATTGGATCCATGAGTCAATCGCATTCGTACAATTTCGTTGGGCACACAACCTCCTCAACCACATCCACATCGCAACATTCATCTGCCAATGAGAACGATATGTATGTAGATATGGGCGCAGCGCCGCAGCAGCCGGCGCCACCGCCAGTTGCCTCGCGGCCGGAGCGCACGAAGTCCATCTACACGCGACCCATTGAGGAGCTGCAGCCAGCGCCAATGCCAATGCCAGCGGCACCGGCAACAACACACACAACGCCACTGCAGAACCACAAGACGACGGCAACGTCATCACCTCTAATTCTTAACAATGCCACAACGACGCTGGACAAGAACAAAAACAATGAAAGTGAGTTGGAATGTCTGCAAGCTGTCAGACAAAGTCTGCAAGGTTTAGCTCTTGATTTTACTAACAGTGCTTTGCAGCCTTTGCAGTATGTAGGAATTAAATTGCTTTATTAAAATGCCTCATAAATCTCGATCGTAATCCAAATGTCGTCTGCACAGAATGCTTTCTTATATATATTAGAATTTAGGCTATTGTATACCCACGTATCCGTAATAATATGGGCAAAATTATGTAACAGGCAGAAAGAAACATCGCCTACCCCATAGAGTTTATATATTCTTGGTCCGCACTAATATCAGAGTCGATCTAAGCATGTCCATCTGTGTGAATCAAATTCTTCAAATTGGTTTTCGTATACCATACGCTGATAAGTATGAGATTAGAGCTGACTCCTTTTAGCAAATATCGATATAAATCGAATTTCGATTGCAATAAGAGACTTAGTTGTAAAGATTTAGCAGTCCAATTGATATATTAAATAACCAACATACAAGTTTGTTTATGATCAGTTAGAAACACGGATTTCGGTAACCAAATATCAGGTATATGTCATATAAATATATTAGCATATCTCCTATATCTGTATAACAGGTTCATCTCACATATATATAAATCAGTATATCTCCTAGAAAACAAATGGAATACGCCTAAAAACAAGGCAATCAGCTCATAAAATGAATCAATTTAAAACCCACTCAAATTGCAATATTTATATTATTTTTGATATCCAATCTATAGAATCGTCACATTACAAGTTCAAGATAACAAATGACAAATATATAGAGCAGATATATATATATATATATATAGATATACATCAGATCTATGAATACAAGTTGGCATAAAATGAAAGCAATATCCAATTAACTGCAAGGGCATTAGGAGACTTCGGTGCAGTTCGAAGATGGTTTCAGTTTACCTTGTTGTTTTAGTTGAAGCAATGATGCATTGATGCATTGAGTGTAATGTGTAATGTTAATGTTATTGTCATTTGTCATTTGTATCGCCTCTGTGTTCTGTTTTGTTCTGTTTTGAAATTGCTTTTGAATTGCTGCTAAACAACCAACTGAAACATCAGCAACAACTGTAACTGCAACAGCAGCAGCAGACTGCAGCTCAACAGCAGCAACACTAGCAGCAGCAGCAGACGTAGCAACAGCAGCAGCAGCAACAACAGAAACAGAAATCACTGGGGCAACAACAACAACAACAGCAAGAACAACAACAGCAGCAACAGCTGCTACTAATGCTACTCGTATTTTATCTGCTATTGCTACAAATGCTACTAATTGTCCTCCCACAACTCCTACAACAGCAGTTGCTGCAGCTTCTAGCTTCAAAGAGGAGCGGCAGCTCGTTGAATGCAATGCTGCAGTAACAGCAGCAACAGCAACAACAACAGAAGCAACAGTTCTAACCGCTTTAGCAGCAACAGCAACAACGACTAATCACCACTCTTCTGCTTCCTCCTTTTCATCGTTCACCTCGTTCCATGATGATGCGACGCCGCCGCTGTCTGCCAACGCCCTGCCATCGATCCACTGTCCAACGCCAACGTCTTCCGCACGCAACTCCGGCGCTGTGCCGCACATGCTGCCCACAATAACGATGGTAACACCTGCCACACCTGCCACAGACCTCTACCACTACCCGGCGGCGGCCAACAACCTCAATGCCTCAGCGTTGGCAGTGACGCCAGCGCCAGGCACACAAATTGCTGTGCCGCAGCAGACAGCAGCTGCCGCAACAGCAGCAACAACAACGACGACGGCGGCGACGACGGCAACGACGACGACGACGACGCGAGCCGCCAACGCCAAGAAGAAGAAAATGTCCGATGAGGAAATATTGGAGAAACTGCGCACCATTGTCTCTGTGGGGGATCCCAATCGCAAGTACACCAAAATGGAGAAAATTGGCCAGGGTGCCTCGGGCACAGTTTACACCGCGATCGAATCATCCACGGGCATGGAGGTGGCCATCAAACAGATGAACTTGTCACAGCAGCCCAAAAAGGAGCTCATCATTAACGAGATACTCGTTATGCGAGAGAACAAGCATCCGAATGTCGTCAACTATTTGGACAGCTATCTGGTGTCGGAGGAGCTGTGGGTGGTTATGGAATATCTGCCCGGTGGCTCATTGACCGATGTCGTTACCGAGACCTGCATGGATGAGGGACAGATTGCGGCCGTTTGCCGTGAGGTGCTGCAGGCGCTCGAGTTTCTGCACGCCAATCAGGTCATTCATCGCGATATTAAAAGTGATAATATACTGCTTGGCCTGGATGGCTCCGTCAAGCTGACTGATTTCGGTTTCTGTGCGCAAATCTCGCCGGAGCAATCCAAACGCACAACAATGGTCGGCACACCCTACTGGATGGCCCCAGAGGTAGTCACACGCAAGCATTACGGACCCAAGGTAATAACTCCCCATATATATATATGCGATAAACAACTATTTTTTAATGCATGTGAAATGACTTTAGGTCGATTTGTGGTCGCTGGGCATTATGGCCATTGAGATGGTCGAGGGTGAGCCGCCGTATTTGAATGAGAATCCGCTTAAAGCCCTGTACCTCATTGCCACAAACGGCAAGCCGGAGATTAAGGAAAAAGACAAGCTGACGGCAGCATTTCAAGATTTTCTCGATCAGTGCCTCGAAGTGGAGGTGGAGCGGCGCGCCAGCGCCATGGACCTGCTAAAGGTGGACTAAAACTCAGCTTTCATTTAAATCTGTATGCTAATTTGAATATAATAATTTTAGCATCCCTTCCTGAAATTGGCGCGTCCCTTGGCCAGTCTGACTCCTTTGATTATGGCCGCCAAGGAGGCAACTAAGGGCAACTGATTGACAACCAAAAAGCAGCAACTTATTTAACCATTATTAATGAATTACTATTACAAGCAACAGCAGCAGCGACAACAGCAACAACAATAACAATAGCAACAATTTATGCGTATGAATGAACAGATGAGAGATAAATGATTAGAGTTTATGATTATTTATATAAACGTATTTATATACACACACACACACACACACATATATATTCTTATTATATACATTATTAACTACTCTATAAAAACAATTCAATGGGCAACTTCAACACACATGTGGCCAAATACGCGTAGTTCATTTTTAACACCACAATTCGGTTTCCAGTCGATTGCTGAAGTTTGAGATCATTTTAAACAACAACAATTACTTTGTTTCACATATATATATAAATATATATTATATATATATATGCTGTCCGCTTTTAATATATATAAATATATAGTTTGATCAACGTATATGTGTATATATTAAAAGCGGACAGCAAACCATTTATTCAATTTTGACAGTTTTGCTGCTGATTTGTTATACCAAATTATCGGGCATTTTAAATGCCTTGGAAAGTTATTTTAAATAGTTTCGACAAAAATTCATTGAACACATTATCGTAAATTACACTACATTTAAAAATTGGCATTTGCATTTAAAAATCATATGAAACTAATAATAATTAAATATTATATTATAACAATTGTATAAAGAGGAAAAGCACCTATAATTTCAATAATCGTTTTTCATTAATTTTCTTTAAGAACATACTGAGTAGTAGAAGAGAGAAGAAAACACACACGAAATTCTTGCGCAAAACGCTGTAACACTAACTTTAATCACTTAAGAGTATTATTTAAACGGTTCATTTGAGAACTTTTGCTGCATTCAGTAAAAGTTTCAATTAGCTTCTTAAACTGCTTTATTTAATAAAACAAAACGTAAATATATTTTTTTACATATGAGCTTGTGAATTTTTATTTTGTGCATGTTTTTTTTTTGATATTTATTTTAAGCTGAAGAATTTGTATTTGTTTTTTAGCCACTATTTTGAAAAGAAATTTGAGCGTTCGTTTTGATCTGTCCAAACAAGTTGCAACTAAATACCTTATCACGCTTTGCCCATCGCTCGATTACACCCAAGACACAAGAACACACACCCAACACACTCCCACACACACCCACACCCCTTTTGTACTATGTCTGTAAATGTAAGCTGTAAATCGACTTCGTAACATTTAATTGTAAAAGAGTTTACCTTGATATTAGAAGAGCCTATATATTTTTCAAATAACAACAATGTGGTTTATTGAGATAACAATATGTAGCAATTTATTGAAATATTATAGACATAGCAAATAGGAAACTAAACAAAATGAAGAGAACCACTCTTAACTGTTCAATAAGTTGGTAGTAGCAACTAAATATAACTAGCAATTAAATAGCGTGTAAAAATGATCGTGAACCATGAGAAAAAAAAAACAGTTACTTTGTGCCTAACCAATAAATGAAAAATCAAACAATTGAAATGCATTCAATAAGAGAAACAACAACAACAATTAATATATATATATAAATATATATATTTAACTAACTGATATAGATTAACATACTTAGAGAATCGATAAAATAGAACGTAGCTTAGGAGAGCCAACAACAAAAAACCAGCCACTCTAATATAATTAGCATTTCAAAATTGATTTAATTTATTTGTGATGGCCTTTATGATATATAGGTTTTGAGTAAACAAATTGATCGAGAAAAGCTGAATCCAACCATAAGTTTCAACCCTTCCCCATATTATGATCTAGATTATATATGACAGCTTCAAAATGTGTCCTATTTACGTAAACCTGTTGAATTAACCTCGGGGTGGCAAATAGAGTATAATAGGCGGTAGATAAAATGCAATAATGAGAGTGGGATAGATCCGGGAAACAACCAAATAAAGAAATGGACGCAAAGAATAATTTTCAAAACGATCAAAACATTTATTTATTTTTGATTATATCTAAAACCGAATTTGTTTGAAGGAAATTGTTTTATTAAGTCAATATAATTTATTGAAGAAACATTTCAATCTTCTCATGACAAATTGAAAGATATTTAGTGATTTATTGATCGGGGTTACATATAGTGTGTCGTCATTGGGATTAGTTTTACAAATTCACAACAATACGTGGATCATAACCTCTCGAACGGTCCACAGCGGGCCGATTTGGGTAGTTGAAATTTTCGTTAACAGCTCAATAACACCAAAATGAAAAATCGAAGAAAACTGTGGAAATTATTTTGTACAACATACACGGTGCGCATTATTTTTTGCTATTAGTTCCTAACAGACAAACAGACATTTACATTGAAGTACATAAATGTATGGATGTATCTACAATAATTTGAACTATGCACTACGGACCGAACGTCAAACTACTTGGCGCCGGCAGTTGAAAAACGAATATGAAACATCAAATATAGAAATTATTGTATTTTTTAGTATTTAGGAACCTAAAACAAAGGTACAGAATGCATCTGTATTAAACAATAATGGTAGCGAAGAATTGGAATCTAAGTACATACGTACATATATATAGAAATAGAATTATGAAATTACGAAATGAAATCGAATAAAGAAACAAATATATATATATATATAGATACATATGTATATATTTATATATATATATGTTCATGACAAATACAAATCTAATATAACGTATTAATGATCAATAAAAATATATATACACATATATGAATACAAAATGGCTTCTGGGCTTCTCTTTTCATTATTTTGTTTATTATATAGTACATTGTTGCATGCAAGGGATTAATATATTTTTATTTAGGTGCTACATAAGTTCAATGCTTAACATAAATGGGGCTTGAGTAATTTTTTTTTTTATGAATAGTGTTTTCCGGCTTTACTTATTGCGACGCGTGGACTCGGAGGCTGTTGGCGGTGGTGGGGGACCGCGTTTGTTCATCTCCTCCAAGAAGCCCATTAGGATACTGCTGCGGTCCTCCTCCAAATGATCCAACACCAAGTAGCTGCAAGAATATCAATGCAATGTTTAACTAATGCACTTATGAAGAATCTTTGAATCCAATTTCGAGCTTACCGCTTGTCGTTCTTGAGAATGTCCTGGATTTCCTTAAGGTGATTGGCATTTTCCTTGATGAGATCGCTGCTCTTGTGTGTAATGAATTTACACTCCTGCAACAATTCACGCAGCGCTGCTTTGGCCTGCATGGTTTTGTCCTTAATGTAATCGCGATACTCGCGCTCGCCTTTATCTGAGCTATATTTGAGATATCGTGGATCGTCTTTGACTAGTTTCTTGATCTCCTTCCAGGTGCTAGTCAGTTGCAGTGTGCCAATCTCGTCAAGCATTTCGCGGAACTTTTCGCGTTTCTTTTTCATCAGATTGTCAATATGCTCGTTGAAGATTCTGCAACGAATGCAACAAATTTAAGATGAAAGTACACAAATTTAAGAGAATTTCGCTTGGATGCAAGACTTACCGCTCGCGATCATCACGATCGAGTGTCTCAATCAGTTCCCAGCGATGATCCTTGCGTAGCTGCCGCTTCACCTCCTTCCAGGTGAAATCGGGCGTGCGCACCAGATCCGTCAGCAGCGCCATAAAGTGCCCAATGCACTCGTCGCGCTTGTGATGCTCACGCTCCTTGTCCCGATCACGCAGATGTCCAGCCAGTGTTCGATGCACCTCCTTCTCGCGTTCTCTGATGCTCTGTTCGGCGCGCATCTTGCGTTCGCGATCCTTTTGCTTCTGTTCGGCTTCGCTTTCGCGCTGACGCGCCAGTTCGCTATCCTCGCTATCAGCCCGGTCATCCGGGTCAAAATCGTCGCAGTGTTCGCCCTCCTCCTGTAAAATCAACAATAATAAAGTTATGTTAGTTTTAGTTTTCTTCAAATATTATTATTATTTTAGTCTTTAATTCGTACTTACCGGTGAATCCATCTTTTTGCGATCCGATTTGCCCTTTTCTCCTTTGTCTCTTGAGGATTTGCGCTCTCGATCCTTTGACCGACTGCGCTCCCTACGACTCTCCTTGCGACTCTTTTCCTTGTCCTTATCCTTGTCCTTGTCTTTGTCCTTATCCTTATCCCTATCTCGGCGATCAGATTTACGTTCGCGTTGTCGATCCCGATCCTTCTGGTCACGTAGCTCACGCTCTCGGCGCTTCTCTTCCTTCATGATGTGCAAGTAATCCTCGAAGAACTCCTCGCGATACATGGAATCTACAGCGCGATACCGTGAATCCGATTCGAATTTCTTTTTGATGTCATACCAGCGAGTATGGCGCTCAATATCATGACGCTCCCGCAACATGTCCATAAAGTCCTTGCGTATCTAAGGATTCGAAAAAGGGAATTCAACATGACAGCCATGCGGAAGAGAAAAGAAATTGGTTGAACACATGAATTAGTTACGTCTTTGGCCCTGATGCGTATTTCACTTAAATCTTAGCTCCAACTTACTGCACTAACTTAACTTGCCTTAACAACTAAAAATTCTTAAAACTTATAAACATAGTTACACGCTTTGCTTTGCTGTAAAAGAAGATTTCGATTAGAGATTAGAGAGACATAACTGTAAGCAAAATTGTTGCGATTAGTTTTGGCCGTTTTATCCGTTGGAAGAGAATGCAGTCTAGGTCCAGGTCTGATTCGAGAAAACAGACTATAGCGGAATGGAAGCATCATGGCTAAATGAAAATTGCTCGTTACTAATTACTTTTTCCAAAAATGAATTTCAAATATTTTTCATATACATAATTTGCAGCCAAATTTCAGTTACTGGTGTATGCAAAAATTTAATAAGTCAGTTTTCAATAGTTGTGTGTTGATTTAACTATTTGCAAACCAGTATTATTGGTGATGTTAGGCTAATGAAAAATTGCAGGTGCAAAATGTACTCAATATCGGCAAAGCGAGACGATCTGGTAGTTAGTTCTATTGCAAAACATATTGTCTATAAAACCAAGAGTTTTACACAGCTAAATGAGTAATCAAAGAAGTTCAGATAAAAGACTAAATTCCAAAAAACAATTTACACATTTTATGGTGCTAATTAAAAAATTGTTTTTGGCATTGATAAGATCAATAAATGACATCATCTTGATGAGTGAGGGTGACTAATATTAATTTAAGCTACTATGAGAGGCAAATGGGGATAAACTTGCATTCGCCTGGAAAGAACAACGAATGGATTTGTTAGGATTGCAGTTGACCGGGGCAGGGGATAAGCTTCAGCTGGGCCGAAGTGCACAATTCATAAAACTAAAGTAAACATACCAAATACATAAGATACAATATATAAAGAGACTGAGACCATTTCAACGTTCTGCTGCCGTTGCCTGAAGCTTGTGAGAGCAATGTGAAAGACAGATACAGAGAGAGAGAGAGAGAGAGAGAGAAAGTAGGTGTGTGAAAGTAGTTCTTAAAGTCAGTTGTCACCACTTTGCTCTGCACAGGCTTACATTTGGGATAATTTATTGTGCTGTTGTGGACGCTGCCATTTACATGTTTTTTTTTTTTGTTTTTTTTTTGGTAATTGGTAGAACAAAAAGAAATATTGGTTTAATTAAATTATGTATTATTCATACTGTTTGCTCAGCCTCGAAGCCACCTGTATACGTTTTGTTGTTGTTGTTGCTGAATGGTTGTTGCGTGTTCATTGATGAGTGGCTGCTTCCGCTTCCAATAACCCAATAACATTGATCATCTGCCCACATCAACATCACATCTCAATGCACTAATAACATCATCACCATCATTGACCATCTATCATCATCATCAACATCATTCCAAGGTGACACGTGCGACGCAGGGCGGGGCGGGAAGTGGAAATCACACCAACGATTATCAGGTAATTTTTAGATTTTTGCATACCATTTGATATTTAGTGATTGAGATTGTATTTTTTTTTGTATTTTTTTTTTTTATTTTGTTTGATTCCAAATTTGTTTCTTAATTGCAGAAAAACAAATTTTTTTTGTTTGTAAATTTTATTTTTGTTTTTGGTTTTGAACTCACCACACAGACAGATTGCAAACGTGTGCGTGGTGAACTTGAGCTATCAACTTTCTTGGCCTGGAACGGGGACCATGACGACGACAACGATGACGACAGGAACAACGGCTGTGTGTGATTGATTTGGTGGTGTTTGCATTTGTTGTTGTTGTGGGGTGCTTTTGTGCTGTAATCGCTTAGCTAGTAGTAGCTAAAAAATTTGATCGTACCGAACCACACAATTTGCAATATCGATCGATTGCAATTGTCAACCGAACCGGTCAGGGGCAATCGTTCAGATCAGGGGAGGATCGGTTCATGTTGTCATAATAATTAACAAAAATCAATAACATTATGTGAATACGTTTGTATACAGGTATTATGGTAAAGTCAATAACACATATAAAATAGATATGGCATATATATGAATATGGATATATACGTAAGTGGTCAGTGGCCAGACAGACAGCCACACGCGACGCCAACACATACCTGCTCTTTCCTCAGCTGCTTATCCTCTTTCTCACGCCGACGCACCTCAACGATGAACTCATTGAACAAACTCTCCCGCTCCCGCACCTTCTCAATGGCCCGATACCGCTCCTCCTTCGCATTGCGCTGGCTAAACTCCGAAAACGAAGACCTGAAATCATCACAAAAAAAATCAAATTAATTGTGCTTTCTAAATAATTTGAAATGCATATTCAAATAGATTTGACAACTTACTTGCCGTGCAGCTTGGCTTCCTCCATGAGTTTGCGGAAATCGTCGCGTTTCTGTCGCATCTTGTTGCGCTTCTCCTTGCGCTCCTCCTCGGCCCGATCCTTCACATACTTTTCAAATACCTGTTTGCGTTCCTTCGATGTGAGCAATAAATAACGCGGATCGAACACAATTTTGTGCAGCTCCTTTTCCCAGGTGCTAAATGCGGACACATCCTTTTCGCGCAGCATCTCCTTGAACTGGGTGACGCGCGTCTCCAGCGGCACCAAAGCGCGCTCCTTGGCCGCTCGCTGCTCAGCCTCCAGCACGGCATCCTCATTTTTCTTCGCCTTGGTAACTGTGGAAGGCAACAACCATTATAGATATGAATTTTATCCATGTCCATGCAACTTACATGTGCGAACTCGCTTTGTGGGCACCTCCTCTACGCTTGACTCGGACTCGGTGCGAATTTTGATGACCTCATCCTCATCATCTTCGGGATCCAATCGCTGCACCTCTGGCTGCTGTGGCTGCGGTTGCACCTGATTCAGCTTCTCCAGTGGGGCCGCATTTTCACCAAGTTTCTGATCTGCCTCAACGGATTTCTCCTCTGCAGTTTTAAGCTGCTCGGGTCGGTCATTGACCGCCTTGTCGACATCCTCGCGATTCATCAGATCCTCGGGGCGATCCCATACGGAAGTGCGCGTCGAGGGATTGTAGAAGAAGACCCGGGCATCGCCTGTCCAGACCACACACCAGGGTGTGCCCGCAATCGGTGTGCTCGTCACCGGTCGCGATTTATCCGTTTGCTTGGCAGTGGCTGCTGCAGCCACCGCCTGTTTCTTTTGCTCCTCGTCCTTCTTGCGCTTTTCATCGGCCGCCTTCTTTGCCTCCTTCTCCATGGCGGCTGCCTGGGCCACTTTGTTGTTCTCGCTGTTCGCCTTCATGGCTGCCGCTGCAGCGGCAAACGCCATTTGCGGATCGAAACCGGGACCTGCACCGGGAGGCATATGCATCAGCGGATTGGGGAGCAAATGGGGTGGCATGCCAGCCGGCATTCCAACTGGTTGTGCCTGTGGTGCGGCACCCGAATGGGCGGCCATGCGTGCCGCTTCCATATCGCGCAGTGCCTGAGGTTTTTCCCACACACTTTCGCCGCGTGCCGCATGGAAATAGTAGGGTCGGCCATCGGGCGCCCGATGCTCAGACCATTCGGCTGCACGCGCAATCACCGCCGGATCTATGACGCCCGGCTTGATGATCAAATTCTTAGTGGGTTTATCCTGTGCGACTGAAGGCGGCGCATGCATATGTTGCTGCTGTTGCTGTTGTTGCCATGGCGGCACGCCAACGCCCCAAGGCCCTGCTTGTGCGGCGCCTGGAAAGCTGTATGCAGGCGGCGGCATACAAAACGGTGGCGGCTGGCCAAAGCCCGGTGGAGGCTGCATACCAGGTGGCTGCTGGAACATCGGCGGCGGCTGTTGTCGCACATTCGGTGGCGGCTGACTGAGCAGCGGTGCCGCTGCATTCGGCGGTGGTTGATTCAATAGATGCGGCGGCGGCTGTGACGTCAAATGCGAATGTCCTTGCACTGCAACCACAGTTCCTGCTCCTGCTGTCGTCGCTGCTGGCACATTGGCACGATCGTTCGTATCGGGCTTTCCAACTGTGTTCGACTGACGTTTGGCCAGCTCCTCCACTTCGACTTGTGACATGATTTTGAAATTTGTCCCATCGGGACGCGTCCAGGTTGTCTCACGTGTCACAGCGTGATAATAATATGATCGGCCGTCTTCGGCTTTTGTTTCGACCCAAATTTCTGGCGGCTGTGCCACTCCATTGACACCCGTTAGCGGTTGGGTGTTGGCCAAATGCTGAATCGCCACCGCCGCCTGCTGTTGTTGTTGTTGTGGTTGTTGTTGTTGCTGCTGCTTCATCTGTGTATGTTCGCCAATGGGACGACCGCTGAACGCATTGAAGGGCTTCGACCTACAATAATTCAAAAGTTAACGCATCATTCGGCATTTGGGCTGAAAGAGATGCGTTGTGGAGACACTTACCACTGCACATCGCTGGGCACATCGTTAGCAATTGCCACCCCATTTGGGCCGTCTTGACAACCGACCCCAGCGCCACCAACAGATTTGCCATTAATGCCCAGTGGCGATTGCGTTTGGGAGTCTTGCGGACTTGGACATGCTCTATCCGCATCCACGCTTTCTTCTAAACTTGTTTCCATTGCACAATTATCACACACTCTACACTCTATTCAATTATCATTTACAAGAAATCCCGAAAAATTTTTCCACAATTTTTTTTTGCCGCTATCGATAATTATTTGCTTTCCGACTCTGTTTGTTATCAATTCTATGTTGTTAGGTGGCAGCCTTACAAATCGATTTATCTACTATTGTTTGGTAGCACAACATCGAAGTTCCACAAATCGACCTTTCGATGATAATCTGTCGAGCACATTGCTCCGTTTGCGGGTTTAAACAATTAATGTACCAATTGACGAAATTTCCTCTGACTTCGACAACAAATTTGAAAAAACGATGGAAAGCACAACGAAGCGCGACAGAATAGTGGATGCGGATTGGTCTGAAGAAATTATCTGTAATTTAATTGATTTGGTGAAGTCAAAGCCACTTTTGTGGAACCCTACAAATAACGAATGCAAATGCTATGAGAAACGACAGAGTGCCTGGAAAGAAATCGCAATAAAAATGAATCTTCCAACGGTTGCACTTGTCAATAAATGGAATCTAATGCGCCAACAATTTAGTGTATGTGAAATTCATTATTAAAGAAATATTTATTTGATTAAATATTAATTTTTTTTTTTTAATTGCCAAGAAGTCTGATTTCTATAATGTGATGGCAAGTAAAAGTGGTCCAAATTCACCAAATCCTTTGTCATTGTCTTCGCACGAGCCGATGCCAATGCCGAAGCGATGTAAAGTTGATAAAACTTCTGAAGACGAAGACGAGTTCGAGCTCTGGGGCAAATCCGTTGCTGCCACTTTACGTAATTATCCGGATAGACATGCTGTGCGTATGGCTAAATCCAAAATGAACCTAATTATGGCTTCCCTCGAGGCTGGAGACCTGGACGGAATACAGAAGTAACAAATTTAAAAAGTAATTAAAACGCAGTGAAATATAGCTGGACAGTATATATATGTGAACATTTTTTTTGTTGAGTGTATCTATGGTATATTTTCTCAAAGGTATTTTTAATAAAAATAATGTTTACTGATTTATGTTCCAAGATATCATTGTGGAATGATATATCTAAAAATATCTATATGTATTTGTTGTTTGTTCCTTTTTATGTATATTTTAAGTTTGTAACTGGAGGTGATTGTAGCGATTGTAGATATAGTTTTAACCAATTGGCAATCAGAAACAACATATTTAGTTCAAAATAAACTTGCCGGGCCAAGTTCAAAAAGTGCTTGAACGAGATGGATGTGGTATGATCATAACTATGATCCAGGAAAAGGTTTGGCTAAGTGGCTTACTCTTCTCCGTCAACCAAGAAATTCATGAAACTGTGAGTATATCCGCTTATACATCTATTGAAATTTATTAAACTTAATGATTCGCATTTAAAATGTGATATATACGTATGTTCACATAATGTTATTATAAACTGTACAGTATGTATATTTATATTTTTTACGCAGAAATGCTTTATTTCTGAATGACTTTAGAAAAAGGATGTATAATTTATTCTATTTTTGTGTTAACATTACCATTACTGCATACAATTACTAAATGAAGGATTAAAGGATTTTACATGCATACAGTAGGTATTACGGCGTTAATTGCATTTTCTTCCAAATGGCATCCATGCGTAATCGTGCTTCGCGCAGATGCTTGAGCAATGCATCTGTACTCAGGGCATCTTCAGATGTAGATGTGGGTGCAACCACCGACTTGCAAAGCATTATGTGACGCTCGAAGCGCCAACGTGTTTTGAATGCCTTGCTGCAATATTGGCAAAAGAGTTCCTCATCTTGATCAGAATGAGGACTTTCTCGTTCCTTTAAGGCTCGTTGTATGCTCGGCCACTTCGGCTCCGATTTGATGAGTAACTGGGTCTTGTTCTTGCGCTGCAGCTCCTCCTGATGATTGTGCCGTATGTGATTGTACATCTTGGACATGCTTGTCTTGGTCCGTTTGCATAGGCTACATTTCAAATACGATTGATAAGGCAGATGTTTGAAGCAATGCTTTTGCAGTTCGGAGCGTTTGGTCGTGTGTAACGGCTCGTGGCATTGCAGGCAGATGCTTTGTCGATCTTTGATCTTAAAGCTATTCTCAATGAAGTGCTCAAAGTTATGCTTCTTGAACACGTGCGTACGCCAAGCATCCATGGAATCAATTTCCTTGCCGCACTTTGGACACAAATACAAAATTAGTTTCGCCAGGCCATTGGTGGAAACCTCTACATCTACATCCACAACACGCTCGGGTGTTGTTGATATACGTCGACGCTTGTGAGGCGTTTTCATGTCTGGATGCGTTTCTGATTCCGTTTTCATTTTCTTCTTGAGATTATGCACTTCTTCTTCGCCAAGTGCAGCGATTTCAATAGTCACCACTTCCTTATTGGGTGGGGGACTTGCATTAATTGGCTTTGCTTCCTTATCAGTGTCCTCAAGGCGCTCCTCAAAGAATTCCTGACACAGTGCTTCTAAATCGACTTCATACTGCATATCCTTTTCCTTGCGCACAATGTCATCGTAAGCATCCAAGCAGCGATCTAGCGCTTGTTCGCTAGCATTCGGCTTGGCTTTGACGGCTGGCACAGTTGTCGATGCTGTCTCATCGGGATCTTCAGCCTGCAGATCAATGTCCATCAGTGCCTTTTGCAACAGATCATTGCGCTTTTGCGGCAGCTTTGCAATTTTCGTTTTCGCTGCCTTCTTTTCCTCATGGCTACGCTTCACATGCGTTAACTTTGCCTCATAGTTTTCGATCTCTTTTAAATGCGTCGATAATAGATGATCATTAAGTGCTCGACGCCGTGGATAAGCCAACTGACAGTATACGCATCGGTATGTCTCCCGACGATCTAGATGCATGAAATAATGGTACTGGAGCAGAGCAATGGTGTTGTGAGCATTCTCGAACCACTGGTAGCAAATCTGACACTCGTGAAATTGCTCATCGATTTGAATGAAATTGAAATCACTGTGAGTCTTTTTGAGGTAATCGTGCTTCTGCAAAAGAAGTAATCATTGAGAAAAACATAACAAATCAATGATTAACAGGAACATACTGTATTTAAGTGCTGTCGCCACTCGACTTGTGTGCGAAAGGCTTTACCGCACTCGGGACATATGTAGATTATGTGCGCGTCCAGACGAGCATTCAGTTTGCTTTGCTCATCGGTCAGGACGCTACTTCGTGGCATTCTTTGCGAAAATTATGGCCAAACAGAAACGCAAACAAATAGTAATTAAAATACACCCAATGTTTATGGAATTCGGCTAGAGATGAAAGTATCGACATCAGAGGATTTTAATAATATCGATATATCGCTGCGTGAGTTGCATGGCTGATAAATGATTGAATCATGAGATATTTAAACTTAAATTCGCTAATAATTATATAAAGAAAATAATTGCAATTGTATTCAAGAACACATTATCTTAAAATGTGTAATGGTGATACGCAAATTTTTGTTAGTTATTAATTTCAAATATTCAGTAGTATCGATACAAATAACAATTTCAAATATTATACCATCGCAATATCATATTGTTAATATCGATATATATATACGACATCCACACCAAACTTATCGGCCAAGCAGGAATTTCATTTACAGGAGAGAATCAGTCGAATAATATAATATTAATTAATATATAATTTCACAATTTTAGCATGTCAGGTGCAGCAAAAACGCCGGTAAGTGCAAAAGCTGAATTTGCTCGACATCTTTTGACATCGGACTCAATTTCATGCGAATCTCAGCCTAGCAGCAGTGGAAGTGCCAGCACCACGTCCGCAAATGCAATAGGGTCGAGCCCGGCATCATCATCAAGTAGCGGCAATGTGCAAGAGTTTAAGATTCGTGTGCCCAAGATGCGCAAGAAGCACCATGTGATGCGATTCAATGCCACGCTCAACGTGGATTTCGCACAGTGGCGCAATGTGAAATTGGAGCGTGAGAACAACATGAAAGAGTTTCGCGGCTTCGACGAGGATCAGCCGAAATTTGGTGCTGGCTCCGAATACAATCGTGACCAGCGTGAGGAGGCACGCCGTAAGAAATTTGGCATAATTGCCCGCAAATACAGACCAGAAGCTCAGCCTTGGATATTGAAAGTCGGTGGCAAGACGGGAAAGAAATTCAAGGGCATACGAGAGGGTGGTGTTGGTGAAAATGCTGCCTTCTATGTGTTCACACATGCCCCAGATGGTGCCATTGAGGCTTATCCGCTCACCGAGTGGTACAACTTCCAGCCCATTCAGCGCTACAAGTCGCTGTCGGCGGAGGAGGCCGAACAAGAGTTTGGACGCCGCAAAAAGGTGTTGAATTACTTCTCGCTTATGTTGCGGAAGCGCATGCGCGGCGACGAGGAGGAGGAACATGATCCTGAGGAAGTCAAACTCTTGAAGGCAGCCACCAAAAAGTCGAAGGAGTTGAAAATCACCGACATGGATGAGTGGATTGACTCTGAAGATGAATCTGAATCCGAGGATGAAGAGGAAAAGAAGAAGAAGGAGCAGGAGGACAGCGACGATGGAGCTGGCAAAAAGGGAAAGGGTAAGAAGGGTGTGGACAAAAAGAAGAAAAAACGCGATTTGGACGATGAGGCGTTCGAAGAGTCTGACGATGGTGACGAGGAGGGTCGCGAAATGGACTACGATACCAGCTCCAGTGAAGAGTAAGTTGCATTTGTTTCAAGTTTGACTTTAAGCATTGTTCACCTTGATGTTGAAATAACAATATTAATTCCATTTCAACTTCTAACAGTGAACCCGATCCAGAATCCAAGATGGTAAAGGATATGAAAGGCGTGGCTGAAGAGGATGCATTGCGTAAATTGCTCACTTCCGATGAGGAAGAAGATGAAGAAAAGAAGTCGGATGAATCGGATAAGGAAGAGGCCGATGAGAAAAAGAAGAAGGACAAGAATAAAGATGAGACCACCAAGGACAAGAAAAAAAAGAAGCAATCGAAAGATGATAAGAAATCCAAAACAAATGGCAGCGATTCATCGACGGATCTCAGCTCAGACAGCACTGATAGCGAAGATGATCTTAGCAATGGACCGTCCAAAAAGAAATCGATCGCCAACAAAGATAAGGACAAGGATAAGGATAACAAGGCCATCGCAAGTGGCAGCAATTCAAATAAATCCCGATCGGCCACGCCCACTCTGATGAATGACGCGAGCAAACGCAAAATGAACAGTTTGCCCAGCGATCTCACCGGCTCGGACACCAGCAACAGTCCCAACAGCACGCCGGCCAAGCGCCCCAAGAGCGAGCTGAGCAACTCGTTGCCATCGTCATTTGCCGGCGTTGTCAGCAACAAAGTGGAGTATGTATTGCATTGCAAATTGCGCTTTTTTTTTTTAATTTGCTTGCACATATTTTTGCAGAGATTATGGAATTACTGAGGAGGCTGTGCGTCGATATCTGAAGCGCAAGCCTTTGACAGCCACTGAACTGCTGACCAAGTTCAAAAACAAAAAGACGGGCG
Source organism: Drosophila nr. perissopoda 5 BK-2023a (assembly GCA_035044105.1). Lineage (NCBI taxonomy): Eukaryota > Metazoa > Arthropoda > Insecta > Diptera > Drosophilidae > Drosophila > Drosophila nr. perissopoda 5 BK-2023a. Next base: position 374,459 of record JAWNMK010000250.1, read on the forward strand.
TTTCGAGCGATCGCCTCGTTGAGACCATGACCAAGATACTGAAGAAAATCAATCCTGTCAAGCATACCATACAGGGGAAAATGTATTTATGGATCAAATGATTATATCGGCAGCAGTTTAAGCTGCTTGCATTAAATATATTTTACTGCTAGCGGATACGCAGAAATTTAACTATACATATTATCAATACTTATTAAAATTTACAAATTTTACAATTCAATGTCATTGCCAGCGTTTTTCATTCGATCACCTATTGCATAGATTTCAATGGTAAAAGTTTTTCTTTCCCAAAAATTTAATTTTATTGTCTAATAGTAACAATGGCGCCAAAATATGTGGCCAGACAGAAAAAAGTGTTGAAAACGGCCAGAAAATATCGTCAAAAACTTCAATAGATTTTGCAACACAATTTACGTAGCTTCGAATCGAAGTAGTCGAGTCGATTCAGAAATACAAAAAATTTTGCAGTTTAATAAGTGCAAAATAATACAACGTTACAAATACAAACAGAATATCTAATATCTAAAATATATTCTTAGAAATTCAAAATAACGGTATATATTTATTTTTTTGGTGTTTTTTTTTTAAATTGTACTGAATAAAAATTAATACTCTTTTATTATGAGAAAAAAGTATAATTTGCATACAACGCTGGATTGAAGCAACTAAGCACACAACATTTGACGATTTCAAATCGCATTTCGTGATTAAGTATAAATAAATGATTGTTTAAATTATAATATTTCAAGAAAGGAATAAAGCTTAAACAAAGAATTCCTTGAACTCTAAGCAACCAGTCCAGTACTCATCCCAGCTGGGAGTCACCTTCTTGGCATTCTCATACCACCTGTTCACATTCGCGTACTTGCTGATGTCGAAGTCAGCCACCTCGAAGGTCAGGAATAGTCAGTGAATCACCAGCAGCATAGGTCTGACCCTCCAAAAAACTGTTGAGGTGCTCGAAGGCAGTCTCGATCTTTTTTAAGGCCTCCGGATCGGCGGGCGCCGAAGTAGTAGTTGGCGAAGCTCTGGTACAGGGTGCCCATGTCGAAGTAGAGTCGCTGATTGATCACGGCGCGCTTCTTGGGGCACTTGGGGTACATAGAGTCGGTCTTGCCGTACTTCTCCACGAGATAGACGAGGGTGGCACGCGACTCCCACAGGGCGAATCCATTGTCCACCAGGGTGGGAATGGTGTGCTAAGGATTGATCTTCAGGAATTCGGGCTTCAGATGCTTGCCGGCCTGCAGATTGTGCAACTTCTTGTTCAACTCAACACCGACGGCCTTGGCGGCCATGATTACGGAGCGGCAGGGCGAGGAGCCGGGCAAACTGAAGAAGTCAGACATTTTATTTGTGAATTTTAGTTGGAACGAGACGTACTGTACCAAGTATCAAGCAACACTGATGATTTTTTTAATAATACTGTAGAAAACCATGTTGGCAATTGCTCTTAGTTGCTTAAAATATATTTACTTATCTTAAAAAAAAAAATTGAACAAGCTGCTGTGTATCAAGTTAAAAATTGTTGTAACAAATTAAAATTTATCGAAATCATTTCACAGAGAGGGAGTTCCCATAAGAAACAAAGCCACAAAATATGCATCGATTGGTTTGGTTTGGTTTGTCATCGATATTAAAATGGTCACACTGAACACTGCGAGCACTGCGCTGACTTTTAATCCACAATACATCCTAAATAAGAAAAGTAAAGACCCTGCCAAATGTATAATAAGCAATATTACAACAATATTCGAGCCATTTGTTAAGACTTTTAAAGGATGGTGCATGTGCTGTGCGTTAAAATCATAATTAGTTGCAACGCAATTGCGATGGCGACGAGTGCGAACAAAAGCGAATGAGAGAAAAAAGAGCGAGTGTTACAAAGAAAAATAGTAGTAACACAGCGACTAGCAGAACCAAGCAGCTTAATTAATTAGAATTGTCACATGAAACAATAAATACAAGTAAGTAGCAGCAGTGCCAATGGTAACGATTGTAAATCTTCAGCATCAGCTGCTTCTTGGATAAATGAAATCACATACCAAAACAGACCCACACCCACACATACATTCACGCTCACTCATAAACATGTACGTACATCTGAAAGCATAATAAAAGCATACGCAGTTGAAATCAAGCAGTTCTGTTAATTGTTTAAGAATATTTTAAAATTTGCTCGAGTTTTTTTAACCTGTTGGTGCAGTTTCGTCGCTGCATGGACCTGCACGGTAAAAACCTTGACGGCAATATTTGTACGTGTGTAAAGTTCAAGGCAGTGTTTGCGTATTGTATGTGGCTGTGTGTGTGCGTGTAAGTGGGTGTTGCTACCTTAATCGTTTTGGTGTGCGTAAAGTGGTTGCAGTACTGTGTGTTTTGACATGTCCAGCAGATTAGAGGTAAAGGGACACCCAAATTAGGTGCCTTATAATGTGACAAGGTTTTATTTAAGTACTTATGGCAGCGATTTTGAAGCGAAAGTTTGATAAGAAAATAACATAATGATAAGCTGCTAGCAATATAAATTTATCACTGGCTGAACTAACGGCAAGTTTCGCAGGTATTTTTTCGACCGCTTTGTGTTTATGTTTATGGTTTGATTGTGTTTCCCTTTTGTGCAGCTAATAAAAACAAAGTCACGTTCTCATCAATATTACATTTGTGCAGGTTCGATGTGTTAATTACATGTGACATTCTTTATTTAATTATACATTTAATACACAAATTAGTGACACTTTTATGTAAGCGAAATTTGTTATTAGTTGCGATTTTGATTTCATATCAAATTGTCCACATTTGCTTTGCGTGTTCGTCCAAATCGGGCAATTAGGCAGTTGCATACTTAATAGTTCCGTTCTGAACCTTATCGTCGGAATGGCGATGATTCATTTTATTTTGCCGGTTGACCACTTCACTTCTGCTGTTGTTTATTTGCAAAGCATTGCATTTGCAGACATAATTGGAAGTTTTTGCAAGATTTCAATTGATACAAATTAAGCTCAATCACAATGCTTCGAGCCGTGTTCCTTGTTTACGCAGCTATAATTTTTAAACAAAGTCTCTGCAAGGCATTAAACTATCGCTCAATGCGGCAGCAGTAAGGATTTGTCAACAAACATCAAAACAGCTGAGTGCCCAGCCACGGGACCAAAGCAAAAAAGCAAAGCAAAAGAAAACATTTAATGCCCACATACAGAAAAAACACATAAGAACCGATTATCTTATCAGCAGGCATTGCCGTTGCTCTGGTTGACGCTGTTTTTGTTTGCACTCAGTTCAGTTTGTCTTTAATGGATTTAATTTACAGGCCAGTCCAAACAAATAAAAGGAAATAAAACACAGCCAGAGTGAGGACCATATCCGCCCAGATGAGAAATGCGAATACTGCGAATGGTAACAATTACAAGCAGCAGCAGACGACGCAGCAACAACAGCAACCAACCAAATAAATAACAGCAAATCGACAGTATAACAACTGCGCGCAGCAGCAGCGCTTTTAGGCTTGAGCAGCAGTAATCGCAACAGTCGCAGGAGCAGCATGGCTTGGAAGCGCTGTTCCACTCTGGAGCTGGCACTGCTTGGGCTCTGTTTGATATGCCATCAGGCAGTCGTTGCTGGCCATGTCCTTGTCTACAAACGGAATACGACAGAGGCAAGTTGATTTTAATTCCGGTCTCTGATTGTATTTTAACGCAAATCAAAATTTTATTGCTTCACAGCTGATTGAGGAGTTCAATGATATGCCTGCAACATTCGGACCTTCGATCGTCGGCAATAATCTTCACGTTTTTGCGGTGCCGCCGGAGACGAAATATGCATATGGTTGTGATTATTTAAATTTGCCACCACGCAACAATGATTATCCAGCTGGTGCCAAGTTTGTGGCGATTGTGTCGCGGTAAGCTGACGTCTTGGCCTGCAAGCTAACCAAATTCAAATAGATATGATTATAAATATCTTCTTTTTTTTGCTTGCACAGCGGCGGCGATTGCTCATTTGAGCGCAAGGTGCGCGTGGCCCAGAATGCAACGTATTTTGCTGTGATCATCTACAACAATGAAGGCGACGACCTAGGTATAACCAGTAATATTCATACATTTACGCATTAAATGGATCTCAAAATTTTAAAGATATATAGTTTATATGTTTATTGTTCAGAGCGCTTGACTTAGTTACTATTTGCTGATTTCATTATAGTCAAAAAAGGTGATTAAAATTCGCGAGAACTTTGTAATCAAATGCATTTAAAATTATGGATTTTTTTTTTTAAATTTTACATTGAAAATTACGATTTTGATTTATGGATAGTTCAAATTTCTCAAATCTTTAAGTAACATAGCTGTAATGAAAAACAACTTTTTGTAGCTAATTTAATTTTTTTAACAAATTACACTAAGCACAAAAGTAAACAAAATTACTATTTATATTTGCAGAACAAATGAAAGCCAACAATGCCTCAGGCATATACATACCCTCCGTTTTTGTTGGCCGAACGACCGGCAAGACATTATTATCTTTCTCTACGCCAGGGTTGGTGCTAATCATCAACGACGAGCTGCCCTTCAATATCAACACACAATTGATATTGCCGTTTTCCATACTGATTGCATTGTGTTTTCTCGTTATGGTATGTCGCCTTACTTAACTTGCATTGATTTTGTGCCTAACCCAACCCACCAACTGTTTCTATGCTTTTGTTTAGATAGTCTATATGATATATAGATGCATAAGGGAACAGCGACGTTTGCGTCGCTATCGATTGCCCAAGAGCATGCTCAAGAAAATTCCGGTGCTGCGCTATACCAAAAATAACACGAGAATTAAGTATGAGACCTGCGTTATCTGTCTCGATGACTTCGTCGAGGACGATAAGCTGCGCGTATTGCCTTGTTCGCATCGTAAGTGAATGTACAGTAAATATCGTAACAGTTTCGTGGATTTAAGCATGTATTCTTCTCTCATTTGCAGCATATCACAGCCATTGCATTGATCCGTGGTTAACGGAAAACCGACGCGTCTGCCCCATATGCAAGCGGAAGGTTTTTTCGAAGGGGGAAATTCGTGCGAGTCGGCTTCGGCAGCCTTCTTTAGATATCGTCACCGATACTGATGATGATACCACACCACTATTGCAACAACAGCCGGAGGAGGCATCTGCAGCAGCGGCCAGCGCTAGTGGCAGCAACAGCGCCAGCATCAATTCTGCCTCCTCGGCTGTCGGCACAACAAGACACGGCACATTTCGACGTGGCGATACCGTGCGAAATTCCACAGCAGCACAAGAATATCATAGCTCTGATGACGAAAATGGTACGTATTGAAGCCAATACCAATACCAAGCTAGCATGTCAAGTAGATAGATAGCTACAAATACTAAAGTCGCAGCCAGAAATATCTAGCAAAAGCTCCTGTTAAAATAACTAAAGAATAAGTTCAGAATTTTCGCAGTATTTTATTTTTATTTTTGTTTAGAGTTTATTATCGCTTGATTAACAATTAAGGGGCGTTTCAATGACGTTGCACCACGTTTATAGTCATATATTATAAATTTGTTTTATAATCCTTATCTACCTTCTAAAACAGCGCTGCTGGAGTCAGCCACAACTCAGGCTAATACATCGTCATCTTTCCAACGGCGTGTTAATCCATTTGATCGGTCACCAAATTTACCTGCGCATTTGGCAGATCAACTAAACCAACCACGGCGCTCACTTTGGTCGCGTATCAAGTCCAGGTGAGTTTTTTTTTCTTGGTCATTGTTAGCTTTTATGCTGATTATTGTTTATATTGGTCCTCAGCTTCCCATTTCGTCGTGAGCCGGTTGGCATCAGCGTGGCAGCGCCACCTTATCTCGATCATGTGGTGTCGGGAACAAGCGAAGTGACTGTTCGCGGCGTGGCAGCGATTGACACAACTGCTGCTATTTCCACGCCTTCATCGAACAACATACTAAACCCGAATTTAAGCGGCTCCTTCAAGGATGATGACGACATGCCACCGCATCGTTCAATTTACGAACCGATTGCTATCAATACGCCTGCAACCGAGCTGGGAACGCCTTCAGGTGCAATCGCTGCTACGGACTCGGCGTTCCTCCAGACTCCCACACAAGGAGGAATTGGAGTTGCCGCGCTGCCGCATAGCACCGAAGATCGCCAGTTTCTCATATGAAGTTGACGCGATTTAGAGAGTTTAGTTTTCTAGGCATAGTTTCCACCCAGCAGGCAAAACCAACTAAAGAAACCCAATTTTTAGGAGTAGTAAAGTAGATGTCGCTTGGAAGCGACAAATCTGTGGCTGCCCGCTGCTTTGTTTTAAACAATTAACAAATGTTTATCCTTAATATACATAATATGTAAATGTAATTGTCTTTGTAATCATCATCATCATGCATCGTGGATCTTGGATGATTATAGTTTGCATTGCAAAACAAATTACATTCATACATACACACACACATACATAAATATGCGTATACAAATTGTGATTTATTTTATATACCTATTATTAACCAAATTGGCTTGAGTAACTAAAGTCGTTAAAATAAAACAAAAAAATAACATTTATCACTGCATAAGATTGTTTACCTGTTTCGAATTAAATATTCGATTTATGTTTGTTTTTAACACATTCAACTCTACACTCCAAAATAAAAAACATTAAAATCGCTTGCAAAGGAAAATGTTCATACAAATAAGTCAACAAATAGAATTGAAAATGTGTAATTATACTATTTGATAAACACTAGTTTTATTAAGCACATGAAATTTATTTTCAGGCGTGAAATTCAAAAGATTTCATTAAATATAATTTGTATAATGTTACTGTATATTATGCTCGATTTATCTAATTTTAAGTTTGCTGTGTAATGTATCCAAATTCATACATCAATTTTATTTTGAATGTAAATGGCAGAAAATAATACTTTTAAAAATTGCTGTTTGCAGCGAAGCAGTTTTCAAAATTTGCTATTTTTTTTCTACAACTAATACGTCAAAGAAAAAACTGCAATTGATAAAAACTGTTCACAACAATAAATACAATATATTGTAAAACGAAATCAATTAAACATAAAGACATAACTTGTGTGTTTCAACTTGTAATCTAAAGTTAATTTACAATAAATTAAACATAATTGAATACAAAAAAAAATGTATTTATTGCTCTCCTTTGCAGATGGTCCACAACCAATTGAATTGAAAATATTTGTTCAAATGTAATACTGGGGAAGGAAGAAAATATAAATGACTTACCGAAATAAGTTAGTAATACACACAGAAGAACCCATGACCTTCTAAAATTAACTTAAATTAGCTTTAAATTGCAAATCAAGTTAATTTAAAATTAAATCATGTTTAGCCAGGAGCCCATTAAGAACGTACACAAGTTGATTAATTATATTTGATTTAGTGGCAAGTCACATATTAACATAAATAGTACACATATTAACATAAGTAGCTATTTATTTAATACTATTTTTCTTTTCCTTCTTTTATTTGCAGTCGAACTCTATTTGTTGCAGTTCACTAGCACCTCATTTTTAATATACGTATTTACTTATTCCCTTGTACTTGTAAATGTAGGCTTTTAATCGGGTTTAGTTTAGTCGACTTGTATAGGCCACGTTAATAATTGCTACACTATTGGTACAACTTCAAATTGAGAAACCAAAATAAAATGCGAATAAAGGTTTGGTTTTGTACAAATACAAACGACTTTAATGTATACGATAACTATAAATATAGTTCATATATAGTATGTAGATTTATAGTATTGAGTAATGCACAGAAACATGTCAGCATTGCAGTTATTAGACTAAACCTTTAGCAGAGCTTTTATATCGAATTTCGCTATATAGATGTATACATTAATGTGTATTTATATGTGTATGTGTGTGTGTGCAGGCATGTGTGTGTGTCTGTTTGTGTGCGATATTGTTTTCAGTTTGGTTTGTTTGTACAACTTGTATGCATCTCGCAATTATGCGTTTATTTTTATGTATATGTATATGTCTATGTATATGTGAGGCGTTAATGTGATGCGCTTTATTTATTATGTAACTAATTAAATGTTAAACTATTACGTTTGTGTATTTATAAGCTATATACAAATATGCACTTCTCAACTTAATACTATTAACATTAAGAGTCTACGAATTTTTAACATGAGAGGCTCTTCACTTGACCACCAGCGACTGTTTGAGATGCCGGACCAGGCCTGCGCCTATATCCTGCACATCCGGCCACTGGCGTATCACAAAGATTATAAAACAGATCGTCAGAAATGTAGTCAGCACACGAACCCTATAATTCCAAGAAAGTTAATAAGTATACATTTGCACATTGCAATCATTGTGCATCGCTCACCTCGTCTTGAGGAAGGGCATTATGATGCCAGCGGCGGTGGCAACCAACAGCAGCACCACTTGCAATATCGTTAACACCACATTGATGAGTTTCACAACCAGGGCGCGAGCATTCGAGTTATCAATGCCCTCGACGGTGACGTATTGCTGCTGTGACATGTGCTCCATTTTCGATATCTGTTTGGTGTGGATGAGTGCGTTTTTCAACATTACAACAATTGTCAGCTTAATGCCTGTGTGTGTGTGTGTGTTTGAACTTACCCTTGTTTGACAATTCTCGAGCACCTCGTTGACGTCACGTAGTCTTTCATCGCTTTGGTATTGTACTTTCTCTTCCATGTCAGCAATTGTTTGCTTCAGATTCTCGATTTCATTCTGCAACAAAAGGCACAAGCATAAGTACAACACATACATATATATATATATATAAATACATCTCTATAAGTTTCGCACTGTGTATTAGTTGGCAAACTGCCAAGCTACTCAACGAACCTGATGCAATTCCGTCAAGTCATTAATCTGCTCCTCCAGCCCCTCGGCCCGAAAGCGTTCGCCTTCGAGAGTGGAGGTCAAGTTGTTGAACTCCTTTTGGCCCGTCTGAAAAAGTAGTTAAGGATAAGGATTAAAAACTGTGCGCTAAAGGAGGACTCATTTAATATCACTCGAGTTTATGCTAGTTAAGCATTTACTTTAGTCAGTGATTTAAATATTAATTTGGAAAATGTTTCGAATTTAAAATTGATCCCATATTGAGGAAAACTTAATTTCAGTCAAAAGGTTATAAAGTAAGCAAATCGGACTTACTTCAAGGCGTTCAATTCGCTCCTTAAGCTTCTCGTTTTCGGCCTTGCGCTCGGCCAGTTCCGTTAAGAGGGACTTGAGCACAATGTGGTACTGACTGGCACCCGACTGGCTCTTGCCCGATCTGCATTGAAGAGCGGGGCATATTACAAAGGTGGCTTAAACACACATTAAGATAGTTGACGCTTGCAGCACTACTTACCCCGCTGGTATGCTTTCGCTGGTGACGCTGCTGCACTCGCTGCCGTTGTCGCTGTTGAACTTGCCAGTGCCGCTGCCGGCACCGGTGTTGTTGTTGTTGTTGGTGACACAGCCAGAGCCGGTTGAGTTGCCAATGCCAGGCAGCTGGGGCAACCGCTCACCAGCTGCCGCCAGAGCATCCGCATTTGCCTGCATGCCCTGGAGCTCGGCCTCGCTAATCTGATTTATGTTGTCCGCACTGCCAAACTTGTTCTTGATGAGATGCGCAAATTCGCGCGGCTTGGACATCACCGAACCGGAGAATCCAGTGATGCCGTCCCGTATATTGCCGCCCACATTGCGGAGTCCCTGGCCAACATCGCGTAACACCTCGCGCGGCTGTCGATGCTGGCTCTTCGCCTGATATTGATGATTCTGCAGATCCTTGGCCCGCTTCGTATAGTTGTCCAGTTTCTTCTGCAGCTGCGAGATGCTGTGTGCGCTCTTCTGGTTCTTCTTCTCGAACACCGCCTGCAAATGGACAACGCTCATTAAAATCTCTTTTTTTTTGGTATATGCGTTGATGTTTCAATCATACCTTGATACGCTGCAATTGCTGTTTGTCGGCGCTGGCTGCGAGTTTGAGATACTCGTTGACATTGTCTAAAAGGGCAAATAATCAAAGGTTATTTCTGATTTTAGATGCATACAAAATGTTTCTTTATTTATTCCTTTAGTTCTCACAGAATAAATGCTGCTCTTAAAAGTATGCTATGCTAAACTAATTGCACTACTCACCATCCCGGGCAGTCTGCTCCTGTCTGATGGACTCCTTGGTGCACTGTATTTTCGTGTTCAAGCGATCAATGGCCTGCACGCTGGAGCTGCGCTCGTGAGTGCGTCGATGCTTCTTGCTGCCATCGAACTCATCGGAGACCATCGACAAATAATAATCCTCGTTGCCCGATAAACGTGAATCCTCCAGACCGCTGCCAGTGCCGGCGCTGCCACCGCCGCCACCACCACCTACGCCACCGCCAACGATGCCGATGACACCGCCAACACCAAAGTCGGTCATGTCGCCACCAATGATGCCGCTGTAGGCGAGCAGACCGCCCTGATCGGAGCCATGTGTGCGTCGCTGACGTTCGCGACTGCGACGCCGGTGCGTGGGGCTGTGGCTGCGAAAGCCGCGCACCGCCACGCCCCCACTACTGCCTAAGCTGCCGGTCACCGTGTTGCCGCCGCTATAGACAGCCGCCTGTGCAGCTGCCACTGTGCTGGACGAGGCCGACGAATTGCTATTGTTGGCTGTCGTCGACGTTGCTGACGCTGCTGCTGCTGCCGCCGCTGCTCCTGTTGCTGTTGTTGTCGTCGTTGGCGTTGCTGTTGCTGCTGGCGTTGAGTCGCCGATGCGCTCCCTGGACACTGATGAGTTGTGGCGCATAGAAAATATTATATTGCAGATTATGGCACTGGCTTCAGGCTTACAAGTTTGTCAAATTGATGGATTGAACGAGCGATAGCGAACGAGGCGAACGGTTCAAACGATAACAACAAAAACAATGATAATGAAGTAAAATAAACAGATAAACAAAAAGATAATGAAAAGAGTGCCACGCAACGAATGAACACACAAAGAAGAAACAATAGTTCAACTCGCTGCTGTTGCTGCTGATTTAGTTGTTGTTGTTCTTGTTGTAGCTGTTGTTGTTGTTGTTATTATTATTATTGTTGTTGTTGTTGCAGCGCTTGTAAGCTTTTGTGAGTGCATTTGTGAGTGTTAATGACAGCTGGACAGACTGCTGTGCGTCAAAATATGCATGGAGCGCAAGAAGGAAAGAGAGAGAGAGAGAGAAAAAGAGAGACGTAAGCAGCAGCAACAAAAAGCCAGCGATTAAATAGCGTTTAAAATCGCGTCAGCCTGTGCCTTGCCTTGCTGTGGGTAAATAGAAAATGTGAAAAATGCAAGCAATGTTTGTGTGCGTGTGTGCGTGTGTGTGTGTGTGTGTTATGTGTATGCAATTTCTAGAAATACTTTCTCCTTTTTGAATACCTACATTGTACGTATTTATGTCTAAATAGTTGTATATGTATGGGTGCTGTATGGATTGACTGTTGTTGTCGTAGTTGTAGTTGCGGTCAACGTTTACAAAGCTGTTTCGAAGACACAAAAGAAAAAGAAAGAGAAACGAAAACAAAAGGATAATCAACACACAAGTTATAAGCAAATGCAATAAACGATAAGCAAACACAAAAGCCACATATAAATACATTTCAGCAACAAATAATCGAAAGAAACAAACAAACAAACGCCGTTAAATTCACAATGAGAGCAAAGAGCAAAGAGAACGCTTAAAAGCACACAACACATATTTGCACTTGCGAGCTTTTAAGCCATTTGGCTGCATGCATGCATGCAAACATGTTTGGCTGCAAAATCTCCAAAGTACCACACACAAAACAAGCTGAGGGTAAACATAAATAGGGGAGCTTAAGTGCATTTAACGGGAGATATTTATAACGTGGCAAAATTGCCTAGGAATAGCTTTGTATACAGTTAAAGCTATCTAGCATAAAAGTTTGAATTTAAGGATCGAGATACTGAACATAGAAAATATCAACATATTTAAATAACTGATTTTAAATGAATACGTTAAATTTGTTAACTACACATGTAGAAAAGCGGTTTCTTAAATCTATGGATTAAACTTGGCGAGACGGCAAACACAAATACTACAAACACGCTTATCGTAATTAGCAGTGGCTGCCAAGTCAGATAAGCGGAAGTGCTAAGTGAATAAGTCGCCGACATCGGCTATCATTCCTAGCAACATGGATTCCACAATACACACACACACACACACACACACGGGCACACATTGATAAGCCTCTGTTGATGAGCATATTGGAAAATTCCATTTATGAGCCAAGTGATTAAAGCCATTAGACTACATGCAACACACGGAGACGAGAGCGGGCTTTAGGTGCTAACGTGATAGTTATCAGTGGATAGATTATGATAGCTATTTAACTGTAATATATATATTTCATTAGATTTACTTTGCTCGCTGCTTCTGGTGGCTGAGGGGGAACGGCTGAGCCGTAAATTGGAACTGGAACCGCGAGACGAGCGAAGCGACAGCAACGTTAGCTGATCCCGGCACGTGCTCTGACCACTGGTCACTGGCAGCGAATCCATTATTGCATATTGCTGGCAATAGCCTCGAGCAGTTGCCTCAGTAGCTGCAAAGACAAAAACACACAAACAAATGCGGGCATTATTATTAAATGTTGTCTCTTTGAGCGATTGAGATTGTGCACAGTGCAAACATAAGAACAACAATCGCCGCAAGGCGAGTCCAAAGTCAAAAGGTGAATCAACCTAGCCCACTGATAATCCCAATCACATTCATTCAAAAGTAGAGCAAATGCCCGCCCAGCTGCCAGTTTGGCATAACAGCTGAGTATTTCACAATAAAATTCCATGGTGAATTAATTAAACAAATCTCAAATACTTTGCATATTTGTGGCAATATGGCAACAGCACAACAAGGGCGCTTCTTTAAGGCTATAATCTTTGCTCGCTTCCATGATAACTGGATGAAATAATTGTTTTATATGAGTCTACCCTAAAAATGTCAGTGCCTTACTATGAAAATACATTTTGTTGCTTATCCGATCTTGACTAATTGTAAAATAATCTTGATCTGTGATGACTTACGAGATATGGCATACTTATATCTCCAATTTCAAGCCTCTAGCTTAAAAATGTCTTTCTTTAATGAGTTCAGTTTATAATAAATTGACTACTATCTTTAGCATAGATCTAAAAATAAATACAATTTTCAATATATTCTCAACACTTTGAATTAATAGAACTAAGTAAGCTCAGGCATATATATATTCATGTATGTTTGTATATATTTAAATGTATATTTGTATAAATGTATATATAAATAAATATATAGAGTGAGTAATCCTGTTCGATCAATACTTGAACAATTTGCTGTCATTAGTTGACGTTGGACGCTCGAGTGCCTTATGCCAGATATAAATACAATCTATGTATGTAATGTGTACAAGTATGCACCTGCCTGATAAGGATGTGTTTTGTTTTTTGTTATGTTCACGATAGTGTGACTATGTACATATAGGTATAAAACTGTATATATGTGTACATATGACTGCACCGGAATGAAGCCTTATTTAGATTGACTCTCTCGCATACAAGTCAAGTGCTGCTCATTGCATGTCGATGTGATGAGGATGAGGAAGCGATTGCGTTGCGATGACGGCACACAAAGATAACAATTGTTTATAATTTACTATAAATATTTATATTACAACTTTGTTCCTATACTCGTGCGCCCCTTTGCGCTATAATTGTATATAAGCATATGCTGTGGTTCCCATAACTCGAGTGGGTCGACCTCCCCCTTTGAGGAGTCCCTAAATGCCATAAAAGTGCGCTCGATTTTCATTTTAAATGAAGCCCAAAATATGATTTTACAATGCCAAGCAGCGGGGAGGCGGCGACCCTTGAAGGAAATCCAATATACCTTTCTGTTTATATAATTCATTTACTCATTAAAATATTTTACGCTGCATAAGGTGTATGATTATTACCAAAATAAAATTACACTCGAATTGGGCTATAATTAAATACAAGTCTTGGGTTCAATTGCTACTAATATCGGTCAGAATACAAATCATTCCTAAAATAGCTAAACAAATCAATTAGAACGCAGTAGTGAGTACTGCCTTGTTGACAAATAACATACTTTGATAAGGTTTACACTTTGTGAGTTCATCTATTTTTAAATGTTGTTTAATCTTAGCACAAGCCGATAACATTCTTTTGTTCCAATTAACCAAATCCATCTTTAGTTTGTGCTCCTAAACCTACCTCACTCTGACTCACTCCCAGCTATCTCTGGCTATAACTTGTGCTTGTGTTCGGTAGTTTTCCATTACCAGCATCTAATCCCGTAAAGCTCTTTGACTTGGCACACATTTAAAAAGTTTCTCTATTTTTACTTTGGCTGCACTTGCAACCCAAATGCTCATCTGCAGTTCACTGCGTCCCAACCACTAAAACCAACTCTCCCAACCAACCACCAACCACCGACAACCAATTTCACTCCAAGCCAACCAAGTCTTACCATGGCTATAACCAGCTTTGTTTTACCTATTATTATTATATTACAAGTCCATAGTATAGTTTGTAACTGGAAATGTAAGGGATTCCTCCAAGAATAAATTATATTTAATATTCTGGATCAGCATCTATTTCCAAACCCAGATAGACATGGTATCCATATCAAGCTCACCCGTTATTATGGTCAAAAATATAATGGATATCAAACTATGATATATATATTTGGATTTATATCTTGACTCCGCTGTGTAAGTGTATGTAAACTTCGGTTTGCCGTTCTTACTTCTTTTATTATAATTTTTTTTATTGTAAACTGTAATCACCGCGTTTTGTAACCTTTTTTTTATTGTACTTTGTTGTTATTCAGCAGTCGTCAAATTCGCTTTCTTCGTTGTTGTCTTGTTCAAAGAGACGATCATAAAGAAAAGTAAATAAGATGAGAGGGCATTGAAAATAATAATATAACAAAATCTTATAATGCGAGTATAAAATTGTGTTTAGGGTTATTGCACTCAGGCACACAGCACGCGCAGATGGGGTCTCGGCTTGGGATGAGGTGCATGTGCCATTATCACGAGTTAATTAGATTTGGTTGCGTGATAAGTGTAGACGTTGCTAGTTACTCAGCGATTAGGTCAGCCTTGCAACAAGTGCACATGAACCCAGCCAACTGCTTATCAATTGAACGAACGCAACTTCCGCAAGTGTCTCGAGGCATTTCTTGTTTATCGTTGTAAATGAGGCGTAGTTCGGACAGAAACAGTGATGATAAGTTATGCTGAACAAATACATATATGTTCGTACTACATAAGTACACAAAGTATATATACACATATATATGTCTAGTTATACACATACATATGTATGCCATGAAGTAGATTTGCATTTATTAGATTCAATTATGCGCAGTCACAGTCATTTGCTAATGAGTGTCGTCATCTTAGGGAGACTTGTTGCCCACATCTGGTTCTATACCCACAGATATATATGTACGTGTGTGTGTGTATAACATGTATAACAAGTACTCAGCCACCGCTCAGCCCACTGGCAGCGCCCGTAAAAAAAAAAAACCATTTGTGAAGGTCGCGGCGGGCGTCGCTGTGACTGTGGCTAGTTTATAAATACAAAAGCAGCACAGTAGTTGATTATAAGTAATGCACAGCAGATCTATCATTAGAATTACAAAGTGCTAATGCGTCGTAGACGACGACGAGCTACTTTTATCGTCCACCCAGCAAACTGCAGATTACTTTGACAAACCTCAAACATACAATTTTACTCAACCTTCGACTTAGTCTGTAGAAAATGTGAGCAATACAGAAATATGAAAGCTGTAGTCGGGAGAGCTCGACTAGAATATGCACTGAGCCCTTAGCAGGAACAGGCAAGAGAGTTCGACTAGCAGATATCCTAACTCCAATTCATTGTATACATTAACACCGAAAATGCTTTCGATTGCTTCTACAGATGATAAATATTATTGCAAACCATATTTAGGATGTGTCTTTAAAATTGAGGATTCTATTGCTATCGGTAATCGATTTGTTTCAAGTTATCGATACAATTAAATAAACTTATGTTACGACAACTTTCTTAAGAAAGCTAAAGTCTCTTGCTCTGCCTAAATTGCCTCGCTTCTTGATGCTTCTCATATGCAAAGAAGTATCCTCCCACGAGACCTTGGTGTACCCACTCATCAGCTCAATCTACGGCATCTGAAGTAGCGCTGTAAGCAACAATTATGGTCATAAGCAATCTCTTATTTTGGTGAAATCTATTTTTATTACCAAATTTAGTTGGAAAGTACATAAACTGCGTCTAACAACATTTACGAGCAAACATGATATGGAAATTAAAGTTGCGAGACTAACGTTAGTCAAATTTGATGTTTTCATGTTTTGATGTTTTGATGTTTTGCTGTTGTAAATGGATTTTGCTGATGTGATGGTCGACCTTTTTACATTAAGTATACATCATTAAGTTAAGCACTTGACTTGTGTAAGAGGTAATAGTGTAACATGTGTCTCGCTGTGTTGGCCATAATGGTTAGCTAGGTCAACACATTGAACTTGGTTGGCACGTAGTTGGAGTTGGAGCTATGAAATTGCTTGGCCAGCTGCTTTGCCCAAGACTCGCTGGATGCTTATGCAAAACAAAAATGCAAACTTTGCGCAACTCAAGTGCAAGCTGTTACCATCATTTCTGATGTTATGACAGCGTTGCAAAGTAACTTAAATGTTTGCTGTGCTTATTGTTGCAGCAGCTGTTGAATCAACATTAAAGTGTTGAAGTGAAAATGTGACAGAAACAGTAAGAAATTTTACCAAGTTTGTGGCACATTAAGGCAAATTCCAATTATTAACATTTGTTCAATTTTACGTAATTGAATCAATTGAAGACACTTAATTCCCGACTCCCAATCAATTGAAACACTCATCGAGTATGAAGATCCAGCAAGCAAATAGGAAGTTTATCATCGACCGAGTGTTAATTATACTAATTGACTTCTTATCGATTATTATTTACATAACAAATGACAAGCGCAAGAAAGTGGGGGGAACTTAAGCCTGATATGAATAATAAACAGTAATTATAAATGAAAAAAAAAATTCCATTGATAATCGATCTATTTAAAGTCATATTTCTCGAAAAGAAAGTTACTTCTACAGAAATCTTATAAATATTTCCGACTTTAGTTGACATTAAATAAATAAATAAATTAGTTTTAAATAATTTTAGATTCTTATTATGACTTTTGAGTTTATTCCTCACACTTGGCTAATTATGTGCCGTTAATGAGTTGACTATCTTAGATTCGGCATGTCGATTGGGGGCTTATTTTCGGTGGCAGGTGTGAATTCCCCAGGGAGGAGTGTTGTGCAACATTCAGTTTGTTTTGCTGGTTCAGATAAGCACGTGAAACTGTCATAAGTGACGAGCCGACAAAGTGTCGATTATTTGGCAGTGGCAGTGCGTTATCACAAAGGAAAACTCAATTCACGCTAAGAAATATTTCGCTTGCATTTCGTTGATATGTTTGCAATTGCTTTTTAATTACAAGCCTTCTTATCAATCGAAGATTGTGCGTTGTTTGAAGGGTATAATAAAGTTGCGCATAAATATGCAACAGTCAGAAGAAAGCATATATATATATATATATATATAGTCTAGAACAGCATCAAATTCCGAGTCAGCTTAGGCACATCCATCTTTCTGTCCTAACAGAGCTAGAGATTTCGAAAGACCAAGTTTATTTCATTTTATCGATAACTTTCAATCGATTAAAACGATTCAAATATCTAATCGAGTGTAAGCCTGGATATGTAAAGTTCAAGACTTTTCTTCAGGATATCTTCTAGTCGAGCACTCTGGACTCGAGCAGTCTGACTTGTTTTCGAATCATGTAGAGTCTGATATCAATCACAAGACTTTTGTGGCACGCACAGTAGCAACAACTGAATAAGATAGGGAATGGAATTTCACTGATTGTTAAACCGCTTTTATTGTTTTTATGAAATTATATAAAGATAGACAATTGCGTAGCTGTATGAATCAGCGTATGAAGTGAAGTTATCTGGCTGATAAGTAGAATCCCTAATCCGAAAGTGGTTAGTTGCCATATACTTAATGATGCATGCAACAAAACCCAAATGACTCTGCGCTTTTCCAAACAAAACACATCTTTCCAACTGGGCCACAGGTAATGTAAATGTAATTAAATCGTGAAATTCAAGAAAAGTTGGCAACCGGAAAATGTTGAAGCGGTTAAGACAAATGGCTGGCAGCATCGTAAGATACCTAATGATAACCAGTAGCGGAGCAGTGACAGAGACGGAGAAAGTGAAAGAGAAAGAGAGAGAGAGAGATTTTGTGCTATCGAGTTATGATATGCGAGTTCGTTGATAAGTCCGATGATTAATTGTGCAAAAAAGTCTACATTTCCTACGAAATAAACTGACTCAGCTTAATTGTCGTTATTTTTAAAAGTCTACCAACAATAAATAAAAAATAATAGAAAATCTTAGAAAAAAAAACCATTAATCTTGTACTTATTTTTTTCCTGTACAAATATATTTAGTTTCGCTGCATTATTTAACTTTCTAAAAGCTTTCCAACACCTGCCAATTACCTAACCCGACTGACCATTAAAGTTTCTTATCTGATTAGCCCTGAACACCTGAAATATAATCTCACAGCTGGCAAGGGAACGACTCCCTAAGCAAGGGAACGACCAGCAAAGAACCGTACCCTATTTCGTGGAATACGACGCTGATTATGGAAAACCATGCATTCATTTGCGATAAAGAGTTTTAATCACGCAAATTAATAGAATGACGAATTTGTTGCTCCACCTGCTGAGACCTGATATATATATATATATATCGTGCCTCTGTTGTTGCAGGCATGATGCATGATTCAGAACGTTAAAGCGCCTTCTCTACATTTGGTCACAGTTATTTATTTACTTATTTGAAAATTGAAAACAAAACATTTCCTGTAAATAAGGCGAATGCAATCACCACCAAGTGTCGATTGTCGTGAGAATCACTCAGAGTCGCCTCCATCCCCCTCCCCCTCCCCCTCCCATTAGCTGGCAAACATCACTCAATGAGCGCCCACAGTATTGTTATGGGGACCACGCAGTCTCCGATTGCCCAGACAATCATCTTGACGAGGGCGGAACTACGCGTGTCGCTCATTGAAATGAACAATACATGTTCGGCCTAACAAAGAAACTTATATTATATAAAAAAAATATAATATTTATCACTCAACTTGCAACGAATCAGGCAATTTATTATATATATTATTAAGCGACAAATAAGTAAGAAAGCGGTTTTCGACGAGAACTTGCACTCCAAATATGCAGGTTCCAGCTTTAAATCCATAACGATAAAATTGACTCGCTTATTGATCAGGAATATATATATATACTTTTTGGGCTTGGTCATGCTTTCTTCTGCTAACACCCAGTATATATTGCCAATGTGTTCATTTCCAGAGCAGTTTCAACTAGTAGAACAATAACCAAGAACTCGTTCTACCGCAAAGGCTATTTGCATATCTGTGTCAGCATTTGAATGAATAAGCGTATGTGATGATTCACCTTTCGAATCAACACACAACACAAAAAACAGCCAAAGTTGAGCTCGAAGTTCAGTTTCAGTTTCAAGTCATTGTTGTTGCTGTTGTTGCTTGTGTTGTTTATCATCATCGTCTCTTTTGACAAATGTCGCGGCACACATTAAGTGTTTCGCAAAGTTATTGACCCCGCCTGCCAAGAGTCAATTAACTGCTCCGACAGTTGATGATGACGCAATGTGGCATCCTCTTCCTCGGCCAATTAAAAGTGTTGCCAATGTCTCGTCAAAATTATGCATAATTTACCTATTCACACACATATATATATATATATATATATACAGTTACTACAGTCTCAAATTCCAAATACTTGTGCAATTTTCCGTGTTGCAATAAACAAACAGAAACAGAAAATATGAAATTAGCTGACTTTGAAGTGCCACATAAATGGCGTCTTAAATTGTCATTGGGTTCGCTTCAAATCGCTTACAATTGTTTACTTTGGATGCTCGGCATGCTTGCAACACAATTAGCTGAATAATGGGCAATCGAAGGCCAAATTGCCAAATGCTCAAGGTTAATTGTGCGCAAGAGCAGCCAGAGAGCAGAATATTAATGTTTAGGCATCGAAATATGTTTAGAAACTTCTTGACTTGCAAATTATACAACAAATTTGAATTTGAGCTCGTTTAGGCAATGTAAGTAAACAACGGAGAACAGCCATCTGCAGCACACCGAATATTAAACACACTGGGAATATAAATTTAAAAAAAAACAAACGATTTTCGGTGAGGAGCATGGCCATAACTGGTGAGCTCGATCTGGATAGCTTGATAAGCAAAATATGGAGTCAATGACGCCTTCGTCAATTTATTACAAAATTATTCTGGCATAATATATATATATATATATATATGTATATAAAAAAGAAAGCATTGTGCATAATTGAAGGTTTTAAATTTCTTGATTGTGCTTTTTATTGCGGGCACAGCTGTAATCACAAGTACTTAAAATAAATTACCAGTCATAGTAAATAATTTATAACGAGCTGAAACAAAATTCAAATATATATTTATACGCGACAAACAAAAACCACCAGCGAAATACTTTTTACACTGTGTACTAAAAAAATATATTAAAAAATAAACCTTTAACAAAGTTCCATTTTAATTGCTTTTTTTTAGCACTCTAAAGTTGAGTTATTTATGACCATTTTAGGAGTCTAAACCACGCAAAACCAATTTGGAGAATTTGACTTGAGACTAGCGAGAAAGTTTCAGTTTGATGCTGTGTGGGTGAATCCCACGAATTGTTCGACATGATTTTCTTTGAGCCAACTTATATATATGTACAGCCTGAGCACTACCTGAGGTCAAGGTTTAGAAGAGCACGTAGACTAAACAAGCTTATGCCACTGATTTATGGCCCAAGCAGATGACAAGCAAAACACCCACATGGCCAAGAGCGTTATTGCCTTCTTCTCGTTTTTCTTGACCAGCGGCCGGCAGTCATAAACAAGCGAAACGTGCCAATGGCCAATGGCCAAGACAAATTTGAGAAACTGCAGCATCATTCAACAGCAGCAGCAGCAGCAGCTGGTCGCTTTTTTTTAGAATGTGGCACAAACCAATTGCGCTAATAGACCAACAGACCGAACCGGTTGAACAGAGCCGCGAACATTGGATAACTATACTCACAGAGGTAATTCGCTCAGTGTTCTGATTACGTTTCTAGCTCAAATCTTCATCCATTTCTACAGATATGCTGGAGCTGCTGCTCCAGTAATAGAATTCAATATTCAGCATTAGCTGATTGAATTGCAATTTGGTTAACAAGTGTGATCGACTGGACAACACTCTAGAAAGAGGCAGAAGAAAGCATCTCTAATGCCAGAAAGTTGTTATATTAACCAGGGAATCAAAAGAGGCAGCCTCCTAGGGCAGCATATCATGGAGCCCAAGGATATAGTAACCCTCAACCCAACAAAGATTCTAGCATTCGTGCATGAGTTGGGATTGATGGAAGAGCTATAGGCTCAGTAAGGGGGCACAATAGACCTTATAGGTCGCAGTGCTAACTCTCCCCAATTATAATAATAACCAGGGAATCGATTTGGTTAAGTGATGCTGTCAGAGCTAGAGTCGATCTCTCTTTATTTATTATGATTTCATTATTTTTGGAAAACTAAAATAAATCCGATTTATACAAAAGACAGCAACTCAATTTATTTAAGCAAATGTAGTTTCTTAAGAAATTTGTCGTTTATTTGTATCACAAATATTCTCATTCAAATTCTGCGGAAATTCGTGCGACATTTTGATACGTCAACAATATTTTGTCATCTGTGCACACAATTGAAGCATCATTTTGCTAAATATTAAATCAAAATACTCATCGAATTTCCCCCTAAGGCTGCGTTGTCAGCTTTGTTTTTGCAGATATATATGCTATATACATACATGTGTGTATACACATACATGTGCACATAAAGGCGTATTCATCGTACAAAGATCAACTTGTTTAGCACTTTTACACCGAATGTTGAATGAGTGACGCGGAAAAAAGACAAAAAAGACAAACGACGCCCCATCGCATGACTGATATGCAAATAAACAAACAAACACAATAAAAATAAATAAATAAATAATAACACATTTATTAAAACAAAGCAATAACAAAAAGAAAAAAGAAAAAAACAGCAAAACAAAAAACGACATTTTCAGTTATTTTGTCGACATCGTGCTGGAAATACAAACAACAAACAAAACCGAGAAACCGGAAAATAAAAAACAACACTGCGAAAAAGTTGCAAACTTTACAAAATAAATATGCAATTACATAAATACATACATACATAATATACTTATATATATATATATATATATGTATATATTATGCTGCGCAAACGTAAACAAAGCTAAATCAAAACTAAACTCAAGCCGCCAATTGCCGTTGGGGAGACCACCTCCAATGTGGGGTCTGAAACTGAAACCGCTTTGCGTATGCTTTTTATACCCTGTAATTATGAGGGGGGGTAGCATGTGCGAGCCCATTGCTGATTATCGACTACAGCCTTGTCGAATTAGCCACATTTGGTATAGAAGTTCTCACATTTCAAAAGGAGGTCGAAGATTAAAGATTAGTCTTCTGATGGATATACAACGTGCTCAGAAATGTCATTAATCAACCCAACAAAGTTCATCAAGATCGGGCGAAGAAACAGAGTCGTTGTTAACCATATTGTACAAACCACAATCAGTCAGTCTACTATCTATTTCAAAGCTCGCTTCACAAGTATCTCCCAGTCGAGCTGTCTCGCCTAAAGCAATCAAAGTTGTTTTTTGTTTTGTTTGCGACCCCAAAAAACAAACGATGCTCAAAATGACGAATCATATGAGTAAGGCCCGAGTTGAGTAAAGTTGTTGTTGTGCTACGCTTTTGTTGTTACCCTTTTTGAGCTGGCCAAAGAACATTAATATTCTTAAGTAGGAAGAATCAGTTAAGTCTACATATCATTATTTATACGCACATCGCTTAATAATGCTTAACGAATGAATTGCAATTTTCATTCTTATGGCCAGTCAGCCAGGGGTTTTCTGCACGTACTTCTTGTATATCAAAAAAGATTCATTTATTATTCAATTTTTAAGTAATTGTGTTTCGCAAAACACACACACACACACACAAAATGTGAAAGGTCAAATGCTCCCATGGAGAATCAAAAGAAAGTTAGAAGATGGTATGGCTGTAACGGTAAATGATATATAACTCATGAAATAAGAATAAAATTTATAATTCAAAAACTATCTAACCTACTCTATGCCCCCCCCTTCATTTGAAAAAGCAATTAAAGCTAATGTTGACTTTGCAAAGGGCATTCAAGTTGAAGCAAATATTTGCATTCAATTTTTACACTTTATCTTCTCGGTTTTTGTGCACATGTGCAAAAAGTTTCAATTATTGATTGACTTCCCCCCTTTAATCAAATAAAACAAACAAGCAAACGGAGCTGCCCCTTTTGGGGGCATTGCACAAAGGTGAAAGTGAAAAGTTGCCAGTGTTGCTTGTTGTTGCTTTCACACACAAAGTTTTACAATTTATTTATTTTTTTTTATTTTTTTTTTTTTTGCACAAATTCGTTCAATTTGTTTGAGTGCATAAGTGAGCAACGGAAGTTGTTTAAGTTGAGTGGCCCACAAGCTGCGTGTTGTTGTTGTTGTTGTTTTTATTGCTGTTGTGACTTATAAGGTCAGTGTCAGATTTGGTCATCTACTAGATGACGAGCGAACGTTGTTTCTGTTTCTGTTTCTGTTTCTCCTTGTTGCTGTGTGAAAATCGTGTGCGATGCGTGCTGATGAGTCACAAACAGACAATAATTCAACAGCAATTAAGACATACATATATACATACATACATATACATATATATATATATACGTTTCTATGTAAGTAGATAAGTAGTATCGTAAGAACTTGGAATTCCTCTCCTGTGCATTCGATTGACTCATTAAAATGTCTCAAGGGAAGCCAGCTGAGCAGAAATACAGCTGCGGATGAAAAAATATCACCAAATCAGCAAACAAATCAACACAGCGCCAGTGCTTGAAAACGACTAAATACATATAATGGAAGAAAATAAACTCAAATCTAGTAAAAAAAAATGATTGAAATCCAAATATATTTCCGGTAAGTTCTACTAAAATGCACTTTTGCGAATAAAGACAGACTTTGCATATAGGCAAATGTTTCAGGATTTCCAAAATTATGGCCCGAAGTTCTGTGTTATTCATTGATCTGGCATCCGAACTATACTTTTTAAGAATATTCTTGATGGAGTTTAGATCATAAGATTCCCCGACGATAACAAAATGATCCTAAAACCACTTAAAGCCTTCTTGCTGGTTGGCTTAGGATCGTTTTCCTGTTTAAGGTAAATATCGGACACATTGCTAGAAAGGAAAATCGAATTATGCTCAAGCATTTTGCAAATGATTTCTGGTTTATTTTCTGCATTCAATATTCGGCTTAAACCCCAAAACCCTTGCCAAAACACACACAAAACACCAAAACAAAGCTCAGCCCAACAAGAACAAAGCCGAATTGATAAGAGTACCATTTGTTTCGCAGGCACTGTATATTTACGTACTGAGAAATTAAAGCCGATAAGCGGATTAAACGAGGGCGGTTCTGGTTATATTTAAGTCATTACTTTGGCATTGGGCTTTGCTTAAGTTGAAAAGTATTTAACGATTAGTAAGAAAAACTTAAGCAGAATCTAATGCTCGATGATTTTCAGTTAGTTTGTCTTCATTTTACTGTCAATTTTAATTGGAAAATAAATCAAAATTCATTTGTGTTTCAAGTCTTACTTGAAACTGAAACAAACTGATTTTTCTTTTTGAACGCACCTCGCCATAAGTCTTTTCCCACGAGAAAATCTGATTAGGAAAACAATCAAATGGTGACAGCAGTTCACGATTCTGCCGAGTAATTTGAATAGATGATTTATTTATTTATTTACGATTTGTGTTTATTGATTAACACAGGAAAAAGACAGTAAATTCCATCAACTTTGTCAATATTTTCCATAAAACTAATCATTTCATATTATTTTAATGTTGCCACATGAAAATAGAAACTCTCAGTTCAAATTAATAGTTTTTTTTTATGTTTTTCAAAATTCAATACTAACATTAAGCCAATTAATCCATGCAAATGCAATTGTTACTCAGTTTGACAAGATTAACTGTCAGCATCGCCATCGATCAAATTATTTCAGTTTCGATTTCAATTTCAGTTGATTTCCCGTTATTTTCTCTAATAGTCTATTAGACCCTGCCCTCGTTCAAGGCACATTTAATCGTGTATTATGCAATTTAATTTGAGCATAATGCCAAATAAAGCACCAAAAGACACGCAAATATTTGCCCATCTAATTAATTTTGCATAATTTATTTTGCATTTTTTGTTCCGCTAAATGTTTGCCACAAATCACAGAAAATAGGAGAAAAACCGACGTTTGTTTTTACAGTTTTTTTTTTTTTGGTTTTTGTTCTTGAACTTTGTGAACCAAAATTGAAATTGTTTTTACATTTGTTTTTGAATTTTGTTGTTTTGTTTTTGTTTTTTTTTTTAGCGCACACTTTTGCCATGTTTTCCTCACACGTTGTTTGGCGTGTGCCCAAAAAAAAAAAACACGGACGCAAATGAAGGGGCACCAACACTAAAACAGAGAGAACAAGAGAGAGGGAGAGGGAGAGAGAGAGAGAGAGGGCGCCGAAGGAAGAGGAGGAAAGCGAACACGTGCTCTCCCAACTTCCAAAATAAACAATAAAAACGAGACAACAAAAATGCTGCGACCTGGCAACAGTGGCCGCACCCAAATCGAAAGCACACCTTTTATGGCATTAGTTAGATACCTATATAATATTTATTATTTGTTATTTTTAATTTTATGATTTCAAGATGGAAATTAATTGCTGAAATAACATTGCCTTACGGCTCTAGAAAGTAGGAGCTTGATTGAGAGTCGTTGTTTGGATATCCCGGTCAAATTTTCCTTTTTCATCTGTGGCAGATCTGCAAGAAAAACAGACTATTTTCCTTGCATTTTAATAACTTGTGGAAAGTGTATTTTGCAGTCGGTAGAATACTAACACTAAGCAGACAATTGTCTGTGATACTACATAGGCATGTCTAAAAATATATTTATTTTTTTCATGCTGAAAGTATTATGAATTTATTCCAACGTTGGGAATCTCCTGCACCAAAAGTGAGATAAGCATTTCCGATTAGATTTGTGCGGGGCAAGGTATTTATAGAGAATCACTTCTCATGGTCAGTGACTGTTACATAAATTCGATTCATATTCGGCAAGTTGCTAAGTGAAATCATAAAATGGGATTTATGTGTGAACATTTTTTAAATTGTTATTATTTCTATACATATTCATGTATTTTAAATATTCGTATATTTTAAATATTCTTCAATTTGAATTTGATATATATTTTAATTTTAATAATCAGTGTTATTATTTTTCAGCGATTATTTCAATACTTGAAAATTAATATTAATTTAGAAAATTTATTAAAGTTTTATCGTATGTACTTTAAGGGTATCTATTGTTGCGACTTTCGTTTTTGTCTCCTAGCTAATGTTTTTGACGTCACACTCTTCAAATTATCACAAATATTTTTCGTAAAACATACGTATAAGTATAAGAATATATATGTATATGTATATATACATATATATATGCATTATATGTGTATGAATTTATCTACTTAAATCTCATTGTGGCACTATTTGGTCAGCCGGGCAGCTCTTAGCAACTAAAATGATTTAATTGGCTGCCAGTCTTAAATCGAATAAACGAATAAATGTCAAAAGAACTCATATATAAAGTATAACATATGTGTTCAATGAAATATATGAATTCCCCCCCCCCCCCCACACACACACACACAGCCACAGATATCAACGTGTTAATGGCACCCAAAACAACATGAGAAAAATCTTTGGTGGGAGAATCATAAATAATTTCATCAGTTGTCAAGCGAAGAGCGACAAATGGCCGGATTAGTTGAAGGAGAAAAGATGAGAAGCATACGCATACACACACACATATATATGTACATATATATTTGTTTGTGTATGTTTATAAATTAAATAATAAAAAAAATTTAGAAAAATTGCGATGCTTGGGCAATGAGCAAAAATAGCAGCAGCAACTAGCGCCCGCAACAACAACAACAGCAGTAACAATAAATAAATCTCTTCACTTGCCGTTATAATTTTTTTTGTTTAATTTAATTCAATTGCAGAGTGTTTTTGTTGTTGTAACTGTTGTAGATAAAACGGTGCCTGGCTCCAAGAATATTAGCAACAACAACAAAGGAAGAGTGATCAAAAGAAAACTGACTTGAGACAGCTTCACACATACATACATGTATATGTATGTACGTATGTTCTGTACTATTTACACTCGCATTGAGAGCAACTGCAGCTAATTCAATTGAGAGACACTCGAAGATGGCGCGATTGTCCAATCAGACTGTGTATTGCATGCATTTCGCTATTGTGATGAATTAAATTGAAGTTGTTATTAACTGTAATTGCACGACCCAGGCACGAAACACAAACAGATAAAAGGAGAACAGACCAGAGAGATCTGAAAACAATACTAAAAAAAATGCAGTACACACACACACACTCGCATGCACGCACGACTGTGAACGTGTGCGTCAAAGGTACAAATCGAGTTTGCCTATATGTGCATGTGTGTGTGTGAGTTCGTTTGTAGCTACATCACGAAAAGCAGCGATTATAAACAATAATAGGCACGCACTCACCTTTGGTCCCTTGTGGTCGATGTGTATGTGTTGATTTGCTTTCGCTGCATACAATTTTAACTGTGACGCCCTTTTTTGTTTGGCACATGAACACACACACACGCACGCACACAGACCGACGAACACGCTCACAGATAAACTCAAACACAAACACACAGCGCAACTCAATACCTGAGCAACATGAGAACACAAATCAAATACATATATTTATATTTATACATATATATATATATATATATGTGTGTATGTGTTTATTACCAATTATTTAAATTTTTCACTTCTGTATTCGATTTTCTTCAACTTTTCATTTCCAACTTTTTTTTTGGCCTTTTTCTTTGCGCTCAAAAGTTGCGCTCTGTGCGCATCACAAAATCAGCCGCACGATTGCCATAGAAATTGGAAAATATTGCTGATGTTATTGTGATATTATGTCGTTCATGTCCTGGCTACACAGCGCGTCGCTTTTTAATATTTCTTTAATACTAGCTGGCTGCTCTCAAAACTTTGAGCCAAAAATATTTGTTATGCATTTCTGCTATGCGAACTGCAACATGAGCTCCTCTCAGCGCTAGTAATCAACACACACTAATTATTATGTCAATCTATCGATATCGCTAAATAAACTATCATGAAACAACCCTGTTGGTGCATAGAAAAATTAGTGTTGATAAATACTCGGTTGCATCCATACAGAAGCTGTGTGCTATGACAAGCAATGCCTTGAAATGCATGTTCATTTGTGAAAGACCATAACTGAGCTATCTAAGCAGTTTTATTAAATGAAATTAAATATGCCTTCTTTGCCCAATTTGATTATTTTCAAGAAATACTTACTTGCCAAGTTCAATAACAAACTGATATTTTCATTAGGCATTTTTAGCAAATGTGTCGCATAAAACGTACGGTCACATTGCCATCAGTCTCTCTTTTTCGCATTTTCTTTTGTGTTTTGTTTCTCGCTCTCGCTTGAACGGTACGGACGTGTACTGCCGCTGCGCGTGTGTGTATTTAACTTATCTTAAGAAAAAAATACTTAATTATACAATACAGATGTATTTTGTTCTGAAATATGCAACAAATTGCATTCAATACACCAGTGCAGTGGGTCTGACATACATACACAACGTGCGGAATGGCAGGGAAATGCTTCAATAAGCAAAATACATCAAGTTTAATTACGTGAGTGTTTTGTATGCGGCGCACGCGATAGAGCGAGTCAGCAAATCAGTGCTTATCATAGCCGCGTAGCCGTGCGAAAGAGAAGCAGCGCATCTAAATTGCTTGTGCTTCTTTTGCTGTAAATGTGACGACGAAAATGGCTTAAAGAAAAAAAGTAAAATATTCGGAGTCGGCACGCGTGTGTTTGTGTGCTGTGTGTTTTTGTCTGTGCCAGTGTGTGTGTGTGTACGTTTCGAGTTCGAAATGAAATTTACAACAAATTGAAATTGAAATACAAATTGCCCCAAAATGTTGATCAAATATATATATGCAGCATGAGGCAACAAGAAGCAAAAGAGAAATAAGAGGCTGCGTCTTCTGTTGTTCAATAAGTGCAGAAAAAAAATAAGAAAAAGCGCTTGCCGCCGCCTTTGTCGTCGTGTGTACGTGCGAGTGTTTTATATATATGTGTGTGAGTGTATAAATATCTGTGTGAATGTGTTAGTGCGTATATGCATACAAAACAGCAGCAGCTGAAAATTATCGCGGAGAATATCGGAAATTAAAATTTAGCCAAGCAATGTATTTCAATTATTGTGTCTCTTTTTTGCAGCGCATGCTAAAGCTAAATAATAATCACTTAACAACAACAACGAAACAAATATAATTTAAGTGCAAAGTTGAAGCAACAAAACAAACTCGAGGTTTCGTCGATTCGTCTTTTTGCATGTCGTCTTTCTTCTTATCATCAACACGTAACAACAACAACAAGGCGACGTTTCGCCCGCCGAAAATGTCACATAACTGTAATTACGAATGGAATAAGCGCTAAAGACTCTGATCAAGATAAAACTACTACAACAAGCAGAGATAGAGAGCGACCAGTAGAGAAGAGTCGGCTAAAGGAGATTAGAGCGAGGGCGGCGTGAAATGTGAGTACCACCCTCTCTCTCACACTTGTACACATACATGTTTATGTACTGTTTCTTTTTTTTTTGTATGCGACATATCAGTAAGCAGTTCTCTCTTTTTTTTTTTAAATTGCCTATGCATTCGCGATCTGTCGATCAAATTGAGCGGAAATGAGCCTCTTTTTTTGTGGTTATGTGCGATAAAATGGGCGGATGTGGGAAATACCTGAGTGTAAATGGGCTAAACGGTTGCGAATGTGGCAACACTTTTATTTCTTTCAGTGTGAGCGAAAAGGTAAACGCGAGTACGATTGCAACATATAACAATTTACATGAAAAAGTTCTCTTACGCTGTCAATCATACAAGAAATGCCATTAAAAAGGCCAAAACAAACTAAGCAACAAATGCCAAAAGACAAGTACACACATGCACACATAAAACACACCAAAATAAAAGCAATTATGGCAACTAGTTAGACTTGCTCGCAGTGTTGTCAGTGTTGCTAACTTTTGCGATGCAGAAAAACGGCTAGTTTTAGCGGGATATTAAAGAGCGAAAGTGTTTCGAATTCATACTATTGCAAAATCAAATACAATAATTGAATGCAAACATTGTTTTTGTTTTATAATATAATTTTAAAAGAAACACATATAGTTATATATTATATATATATACATATATATGACTTGGCAGCACTGATCATAACACACACACATGCGTGGAAATTGGCCATTTATGTGGCTTGACTGCCGTCTGCCTGCAGTTGCCTGTCAATTAAACGCTCACAATTCGTTCTCTTTTTTCTCTGTTTATTTTTCTATGCAGTGCGTTTTTATTCAATCTTATTTTAGAGCGTGCCTCTCTCACACACTCTTTATTCTCCTTATGCACAGCCCACGCAGCAGCAGCCGTTGCGGACTCCTTTTTAAAAGCCTTCAATTTGGATTCAATTCTCTTTTCCGTTTTGGTTGGCTTTGCTTTGTTTGCTGCGGCTGCAAAATTCCAAGCCGAAAGAGAAATCCATAAAAAAGCGTACAAAGCACAAAACAAAATCCGAAGAAGCAGACAAACAAAAAAGAAATAAAAAATAAAACGAAAAACAACAAAAGAGAGCGGACAAAAAACGTGGCAGCAGCTAAACAAAAATAAGTTGCTCCGTTTTGTTGTTGTTGTTGTTGTTGTTGTTATTGTTGCAGCAGCGTTGGATACACACCAAAAACAGACAACGGCCTCAGTCGGCGTCAGCAGCAGCAGAAACTTTACTTGCGCTCCGCTGCCTCCATTCTGTCTCCTTCTTTGTGTTTATCAGTGTGTGTGTGTGTGTGTGTGTGCTTGCGTTTGTATGGGTGTGTTTGTGGGTGTACTTGTGTTTGTGTGTGTGTTGTTGTTTGTTGTCTGTAATATTGCTTTGTTTTTGTGCTGCTGCGGTCTCTGCGCGCTTCGCTGCATTCGCTGCTACTGCGGCGACTCATCCACAACAACAACAACAATCACAATAAACTAGCGAGCTTCAGACTTCAGTTAGATGCACAAATGCACCACACACACATACACACATACATGCATGCATACATATATATGTATTTGTGTGTATGTATGCATTTTGATATAAAATACCGTTGAATGTGCTTTTTTTTTAGTCCGTTTGTCGATGATTTCATACAAAATTAAGTATCAAAGTTTTGAAATAAAAATTAAGAAAATAAAACTGTACATATGAAATTTGCTCAATGTTTACACGCCTCACAAAATGGAAAAGTGCGCCATATGTAAGCATCTCTTGTTTCTGTATATATCCATCTATCTATTTGCATATTAGAATTACGTATCCATAAGATACAAAAATAGTTTTGCTGTATCTCATTAGCATTTTGGAGGTCTGCCTGGCGTGAACTCGACAGCAGCAAGCAACAATGCCATAAAATATATATATATATATATATATATATATGTTTGTGTGTATATGCAACCAAAATAGAAACTATAAAACAACGAAAAACTTTTACACAAAATGCATCTGCAATAAAAATGGTGGGGCGGTGGAGGCGTGTGGGGGATAAATCCCTGCCTGCTGCTGCAAAATGTTGACTGTTTAGAATTCAAAGTTAAATTTAGACGGGGGACAACATGTAAAAGTCAAAAACGCAGCTGCAAACAAGAACAGAGCAGCAAAACTTTGAGGAACTACGAGAAAAACAACAACATCAACACAAACAACAATCATTGAAATGCCATTAAAAGGCAAAGCTCATAGAATACGTGTTTGTGTGTGTGTGTGTGTGTGTGTGTGTGGGAATGTGTGTCTCTGAGTGTATACAAATGGTTTGTTATTGGTGTTGCCAGCCAGCCAGCAGAAGCCACTTTTAATTTTTTCTATTCTTTTTTCTATTTTCATTTCTATGCGCATCGCGAGTGACTTTCTATGTGTATGAGTGTATGCGTGTATGTGTGTGAGTGTGAGTAGTTTTTTTTAATTGTTTGTATTTCTTTCTGTTTTTTTGACAGTTGAATGAACTGTGGGCAAGCACAGCAGCAGCAACAACAACTAAAACAGCAAGTTTGACATTTATTGTTGCGTTATTATAAAGAAAGAAATAAATAAATAAAAGCAATAGGCAAAAGGAGAACAGAAACAAAGCAAAAGCTGCATTAAAAATAAACGGCTCGACCCAGCAAAAGAGTTGTACGCAAGTTGGAGGGTGTTGGGTGGGGGAGCGGACAAAGAGAGAGAGAAGCGCAGAGAGATGGAGACGAGTCAAAGCAAACTAGAAAAATCAAGAGAACAAAATACAAATGCATTCCGTTTGGAAAGGGGATTGGGGGGGAAGGGTGTCGAAAGGGAGAGAGGGAGATAGGAGGCGAGCACACGTAAAGTTTACGTAAAGTTGCCAGACATTTTCAGTTAAAGAGAGTATAAAGCATGAATGCAACTCTGTGCTTGCAGAGATGGATACAAAAAACCATTGAAGATATTCACACAACAACAAAGAACCAATAGATATAGCTATTGTGTGGCATGAATGTGCCAAAGTGCATCCATATAACGCACACGCAATTTACAGCAACGTTGCCAGTTTTCTATGCAATGCATTTTCACTCTCTCTATCTTTCTCTTTATTTGGAAAATGCATTTGTTGCGGAAAATCGAATCGATTACTCATAAAGAAATCGTTTATTTTCCATTAACCGTTTGTCATAATATTTGAAATTATAAATAATAAATTTTAATTGCTTCTTTGTCTTCAATCAGCTGTTGTATAATCTGACTTCTGTCTTCAATTATGCTTCAAATATGGCGTAAGTTAATTGCTGTTGTTATTATAAGCTTTTTCTGCTTCCTCTTTTATGCTGTTACTCCAGTTATTGGCGTTCACTCGTTTATCCACTCATCCATTCAATCAGCTTCAATCAATGTCAAAGCGAACGAGCCCCTCCCTCCGCCCACCTCTCTCAATCGTAATCTCGATTCTCTTTCTGTCTTTCGTTCTATTATTTCCGATTATCGTCATTAAGAAGCGTTTTGTTGCTTAACCCGTGACGCGTTCCATTCCACGACATTCCCTTCCACTCTCAACATGGAGGTCAAGTTTCTCTCGCTCGAGAATTGCACGCGGTTTGGTCTGAGCTGCTAATCGATCAACATTTTAATTTTGTTGGTTTCTCACGCTGCTCGCTGCTCGCTGTCTGACAGCGATATAGTTTCAGATATATCACACCTGCCCCAAGCAACGAGCGCTCAATTCGAAACTTTTGCTAATGTTGCAAATGTCTCTAGTTTTTCACGTTAAAAATGACTTTTGTTTTTTTGTTTTGCCTTATTTGTTGTTTCTTTGCTTTGACAGCAGCTGCCAGAAATGAGAATAGAAATGTGCTCGAAAACGGAGCCAAGACAAACTGGCGACGCTGTCAGTCAAAGGGGAGACCTGACAATGGGGCACATTTTTTTGGGTACGCTTTCCTGGGACGAAGAAAACTAATAAAGTCGCCTTTCGTGTTGTGTCCCTTTTTGTTTTTGGCACGTGTTTTCTTGGCAATTTATGCTCTATTTTTCAAGGGGTTATTAATGGCATATTGGCTTTTCCTGTGTGTTTATCTTCTGCCTCTTCGTCTTATATAAACACATTTTTTTTTATTAAATTTGTGGCAATCTCCGTTTGTTTATTAGTCCTGTTGACCTTTGTTTCTTCTAGCCAAGCGCTCATTTATTGAATAACTGGCATGTAAATAGAAACAGGCCTGTGCCTTGGAGTCCAATGTTTGCTCAAGTTGCGTGATTGACAACAATATGCCGGGTGTTCCTTTTAGGGTCAAAGTTGACAAGCTGACGCCTTGACAAACACACCGATATCCAATGGAAATAAAGATATAGGCTTTCAAAGAAGTAGTTAACGTAATTTGGGTAGTATTGATTTACTTTAAGATTTCATCATGATCAGATAAGAACCACCCACGTCATGAACCAAGAACTATTTTCATATTAAACAAACTACATTTGGTTTTATCGATTCAATATACTAAATACAGCTGGGTATCTGCTAGTCGAGCACTATCAACTAAAGCAATCTTACTTATAAGATAAATCATTGTCATATATACAAACAGTATTGAATAGACTTTAATCATGACTTGCATAACGTTGCATATCTATTCACTAATAAAGTTTTGTTTGTTTTGTTAGTTTCATTATCCTTTCTAATTAATGTACAAAAACAACACGAAAACATTGTCATTGACTTCTTGTCAACTTTTGTGCTGAAACAGACACATCAAGATTACAAGAGTAAAAAAGAGAACTACTGGCAATTAGCCCGCATGGAAACTTTAGCAAAGTCGAAAGATATGCAAAGACTTACTTCGCTTCGCATACAAATAACTCTCGTCGATGAGAAGATAGCAACTAAAGTTGACGGCTGCCAAGCTATCCATTTGGAGCCATTGTGGCGTGAAACGGTTATAACTAACGTTAGACACGTGTCCATGTATATATCCATGTATATGTACACACACATATACACACACACACACACAAGCATGCATAATACCATAAACATAAACACCATGTGAACCGTCAACGTGTGCTAGCAAACCCTAATAAACCTCCCCCCTCCACTCCACCGTCACCTGCTCTCCTCCTGAGCAGTTGAAATGCTTTTACATGGCAACAGAACAGAAAATCGATGGCAATTTACCGTGCGTCTGTCACTCTGTGCATGTATTGTGTGTCTGTTCATAACACACACACACACACACACATACGTACGTACTTCATGTATTATGTATATTGATGTACATGCGCAAAATTCCCACATCATAGAGAGCACAAGAAGAAGAAGAAGACTGTGCAACTTTTTTTCGTAGACAAAACAAAACAAAAAGGCAGCCAACGACACACAAAAAAAAAAGGAAAAAAGGCAGCATCAGCAAAAACAAATACCACAGTGGTCTTTCAAAAAGAAGAGTACCAAGTAGAAACATACATTTTCGAGAATAATTTCTCGTATTTTTTAAAAACCACTATTTTAAGCACTCTTTATGTATATTGTGAATTTTGAAATGTAGTTGTTTCAAAAAGTTACAGAAATGCAAAGTATTCGCAGCTTAAAGACCACTGTACAACACATAAACACTAAAGAAAAGAAAGAGCAGAACAGATAGACAGAGAGTGAGAGAGAGATAGAAAGGAGCACAGCTTAACACCCACCACACCACCCCCACCCCATCGCCGCAAGGCGTTTGCTTCAAATGCTGCCTACGCTTTGACTTTGTGAGCCGTCTCGCTTCGTCTCTCTCTCGCGCTCCTCTCACTCTCTCTGTGTCCTCTGCTCTGCTCTTTCATGCTTTCTTTCTATCTTTTTAAGCCTCCCACTCAACACTCTCGCTCTCTGCCCGCGCCTTGCTGCTGCTGCTGCATTATTTTCATTTTCAACTTTTTCTTGTTGATTGTCGCCGTCGCCCTCCACTCCCCTCAGCCATCGCTTGGCGACCTCATTTAGAGGTAGGGTGATTCTCTCTCTCCCCAAGCCCCAATCCCCCATGTCGTTTAGGGCCGCAGCTGGCAACGCACATTTTGATAACATTTGTGATAAAATAATGCGGCAACAACGCACGAGCGGCATAACATGGTAAGGGGGGGGAGGCTGGTTGGAGGAGGCGGTTGACGCAAGGGGCCAAAGAACGTGCCAGGTCAGTGGGTGGCATGGCGCAGACAAGACGCTAACCCAGGCACTGTCTAAATGTATATGTATGTTTATGTGTATGTGTGCGTGAATTTGTTTTTGTGTGTGTGCGTGTTTAGTAACTAGCATTTTTTTTGCGCTCATTTTTACTTTGGCATTCTTTGTGTGCAACGTTGCCAAACTTCAGCGCCATAGCTAGGCAATAGCAGCCGTCTGTTGCCCTCTCGCTCGCACACAACGTCAATAATTTTCATTCATTCAGAATGAAGATGAACGCGCGCTGGCGCTCAACCCAACCCCACCCCCCACTCCCATCAGCCTCACCCTCTTCAACTCTCCCACTCTTGCGCGTAGCGTTGGTGCCTTAATTTAAGTTGATGCTGCTGCTTTTGGTGCTTTAATTTGTCCGATTTGTTTAATGTCTGTGATCTGTTTACCTAATTGGATTCGTCTGTTGTCAACTTTGACAACTTTTTGGCTAATTAAACATTTGGTGCAAATTTACCGTTTTAGTTTATCATTTGACACTTGACACTTGAGCAACATACACAGGTCATCAGGTGGGCAAAACTTTTAAGCTTTGCCTCTGCTTAAAGCACCGAAAGTCAAATAAGAAAGTAAACTCAATTTAAAAAGGTTAATTTAAGAGGAGGGAGGAGAGAGAGAGATTTGTACAACATTTGTGACTGCAATCGGACATCAAAATACAGTTTGGCTTATTGAGAGCAGTAGGTCGACTTTGTACTAAAGCTGATCTTGGCTTTAAGTGTCGTAATTCCGCTATTTATATACAACTTTCTTTAAATAGCTTACTTATTGCAAACAGCAGTGCGTTTAACAATATATTTAAATAGGCTTAAAAGATTGGATTTAAATTATTTAGACCAGTTTCGTTTCGATGCAGCCTTTAATCCAAGCTCAAAATATACATTGAAGCACAGATAATTATGTAAAAGGTGTGTCAAATTTGTATTTCTTACATTAAGCTTCGAATTTAACCCAGAGATTTTTATCTTTCTCGTAGCTAATACAAATATCTCCGACTTCGATTGAAAAATCAATGAATGCTGAATAATTCGAACAAATACGTCATAAATAATAATAAATAACATCGACTAGAGTCAAAGGCTTTAAGAATTTAATGCTAGATTAATTTACAAATCATCATAACCAAAACCACAACTGTATCGATTTCCAAGTTATATTTATTGATTCTGCTGTAAAACTGCCAATTACCTGATAAAATGTGTAAATTTCTAGAAAATCGCTTTATCAAAGTTCAAATTCATAGTAAATAATCTTTTCATTTATCTCACATTCCTATGCCCAAATAAAGTCATAAATCAAATGCAATAGAAAGAAATTTGGTCTAGCTATCGGCATAAGGATGATATAAAGTAAAGCAAACCCTGCAATTGAAACACATTGTTGCTTAAATCCACAGTTTAAAGCTGGAAGAAGATGTTAATGCTGTTAATATATTAAAATAAAAGAAATGAAGCTTGACAGGCCACGCCCTGCGTATAATGGGGGATATCGGATTACCACCCAATCTCCCACTCTCCTCTCAACTATATCAAACATTTGACAATTCACATTAAATTAATGCGCCGCAGCAGAAGCAAAAACTTCAAGCACAGCCACAGAAACAATAAGAACAACAAACACAGCACAAAGTCAATAAAACAAAAAGGCAAACCCCTCCGCAATACACATGCCCTCGCCACCCCCCCACCCAACAAGCCCTAAGGGAGAACGCCAGCCGACGCCCCAGTCAGTTCAAGTTTCGTCCTTGCTGTGAAATTTAAATGCAGACGCCATTTCTATTACTCCACACATTAAATTATACCACGCGCTGTTGCCAAACCATATCCTGGCAATATTCCAAGCCCCCCAACCCCCATACGAACTCCCTTCCCAACTACCACCCAGTACTCCAACCCAACCCAAATGGCAGCCGAGCCGAAAATAAAATCATGACTCGCACAAAAAGCAAACCGAGAAAGAAACAAGAGGTGCTGCTGCTGATGCTTCTGCTTCTGTTTCTGCTGCTGCTGCTCCTTGGCTGCACCCAAAACGAGGCGCGGCCCCACAGGCATATGTATGTAACTGGCTAAAAACCGACCGTGCCCAAGCTCCAAGGGTTATTTACAAACACACACACACACACACACATATACAATGTTTATATATATTCTTGTGTGTATGTGCATACATATATTAAAGACGGCTTCCATAGTTAAAATGTATTTTTGCCAGGCACCGCCCCAAAAAGGGAAAAAAAAATCATGTTTCTGCAAGTAGCACATTTTAGAAAGACACCCGAATTTGGGGGACAGGAGATAGACAGAGAGAGAGAGATAGAGAGAGATGGGCGAGAGTAGGTGCATGATTATTTTTCATGCTTTTTCTCATTTCATTTTACTGCCTGCCGCCGCCTCACACAGAGCAACTTTCACAATGCTGCCTGACTGCCTGTGGGGGTTGCTTGCTGCCGCCTTCAGCGATGTCAGCGTCGCACTCCACCCACTCGCAGTGGAAGAAAAATTAAATGAAACGAGAAGAGGAAAAGTAATGAAGAAGCAGTAACAGAAGCCGCCGCCTCACGTGCGCCAAAAGTTGCTTTTGTTGTTGTTGTTGCTTGCTTGCTAGCTCTCTCTCTCTCTCTCTCTCCGTCGCCTAATGGCCGCCGTGCCGGCCCAACACATTGTCTGCCCTTGATTTTATCGATTTTTGCGCTCTTTACTCTCTTCTGCATGTTTCGCTCTTCTCTCTCTCTCATACCCAAAATGATGGCATTCTCACAAAAGCGCGCGCGCTTCTGTTTTATGCTAAGCTTTGCTATTTCTATGTTCTTGTTTTTGTTCTTGCTGTGCCAGTAAATACAGTTGCGGTCAACATAATAGTAGAGCACACATAAGCTTTGGAAAATGTTTAAATAAAAAGAATACTTAACATATATTTAAAAAATTATGAAATAAGAAAAAATAAATACTAAAGATAAGTAAATATTAAAGCTTTGCATAGCTATAATTTAAACATAAAATATAATAAAGTCCTGTATTAGTATTTATTAGTATTTGGAAAATAATAGTATTTTAAAATATTTCCAGATGAGAAACCAAACATATTTTGTTTATCAGAATTGAATTTTTCTTGATTTTTCTTATGGTTTTCAAGAGGTCTCGATTTTAAAGTCACATTTTTATTAAATGCTCTGAGAAGCAGCACTACCATTATTTCGACCGCAACTGTATGTATGTCTATGCATGTGTGTATGTACGTACCCCGGCCGGTGCTGTCGCATGCACATTATGTGCTTTTGGCTTTTGCACATGTATTTTATGTGCTGACTGCTCTGCTGCGTTGTTATTTATTGCATTTGAACCCAAGTCCACCCACCACTCACACAAATTGCTTGCTCGTATATGTGTATACAGATACAGTTATGCAGTTGAATGTGTGTGTGTGTGTGTGTGTATATATATAGCGTGTGTCGTGGCTTTAATCTTTGTCCGAACAATTTTGTACCATTTAAATTTACTCTTATTTCAGAGTTCCCCTTGTGTCAATTTTTGCTGCATTTAAGCTTTCAATTTTCAACTCGACTCTCTTTAACTGACCCACACCCACTCAACACTCACCCAGCCACAGTGAGCTGATGTTGTTGTTGTTGTTGCTGTTGTGCGAGGTCGTCTTTTGGTCTTCGCAATTAGTATTAAATTCTTTGCTGCAATCTATTTGTGATTCTGTCTGACCCTTTTGGGAATACACTGTTTTGCAACTATTTGGGTTGTTTTATGTTTGTGAATGTTGTGTTTTTACTGCATGAATTTGTTTGAGTGATGTGCTATTTACTTTTAGCCTTAATTAATAATTAGCGGTGTGCATAAAACCTGTTACTACTATTATTTCATCCATGAAATATCTTTGAGACAAGACTGAACATATTGTCAATTGATTTTCTAATGTCTTGTATTTGTACAATATATTATTTTGGAAGTTGGGCAGGCCATGAAATATATGTTTGCCAATTTTTGCAGGACATTAACAGCATTATTATACTCCACATTTGTTGACATAAGCTTTACAATTGTGGTACAAATGTGGTTTTATTGATTTGCAGTTATTCAAGATATCGATTACAAGTTTTAAGTCCAAGGGCGTCATTGCCGTCACACAGTATACTCTTATACCTGTGGTGTCAGAGTATAAATATTAACTTGACACTCTTCAAAATGTGTTCAGTTCAACTCCCACACAAAATTGGAAGTAGTATCTTCCCATCCAACATAAGTCTTAAGCTGTAAATTATTATTTGTTTTGTAATTTTTCTAATGGACTTGGAATGTGTTTCTGCATTAAAAACCTTTTAGAAATATAAATCAAAATTTCTATATTAAGAAGAGCACTTTGGTGTTTGTTTACTCGGCTTGTAGCTCTTTTGATAATTTATTTACTTATTCTAAGGGGCGCAACCATATTAAATACGCCACAGTCCACATTATGTATGACTAAATTCAAAGGGTGTGCTAAATGTTGGGAGCGTGTTGCAAGTTTGAGTAATGGGAAAATTGAAAGAGAGCCAAGGGAGTAATTTGGGATTGTGAATTCGATACGTTAAAAGCAAACATATGATAAATTGATTGACTAATAGAAACAGCATTGAATTCAAAGAATTTGGCAACATTAGCGCTTATCGATGAGGGAAAACGTTGACATTTAATAACTAAGCTGTATAAAATAATAACTATCATGAGAGATCTATAGAGGTTTTCTGTTTAGATTAGTTGCTTCTCTATTCTACTCTATTCTAATAATAATAATAATTCTACAAATGAAGAAAAGGACATTTATACTTATTCACTAATTTGAATACTTCCATATAATTAAGAACTCTACCCAATTATGTAATTGTTGTAATCAGTTCTCTTAGGTCAACTGCTCGTCGGTCTGTGAAATTGCGACAACAAAAAGGAGGAACTGTCTGCTGGCAGAGCCGGCATACGCCCATTTTTGCCAGAAGGCTATTAGCACCGTTAAACAGTAAACAACAAAGTGTGTACAAATATATATGCATTAATGTAGGTACTCCATTTCGTGGCTTAAACCGTCTTTAATTTTTTATGGCATTTCGGGGTGTGGTTTCGTCCCTCCCCCACCCCGCCGTCCAGCAACAGCGCGTTGTGCGAACAGCAAAATGAATAGTCGTAAAAGAGCTGTCGCGTGCTAAGACGTCATGAATTTAACAACTGGCCGAGAACTGCTCGTAAACCCCAACCCCAATCCGTCCCCTTCCTCTCATCATCGTAAGGTTTAACTCTTTCTGTCTATGCGCGTGTCACGTGAGATTTAAACATAGGAAATGTGCTTAAACTTTTAGCACTCAGTTTGTTGTTGTTGTTGTTGTTGTTGTTTTATTTTTAGTGTTTTGCGTTTTGCATTGTCAACAACTTTTTCTGCATTTTGTGGGCGTCGCTCAGTCGGCAGCAGTCATTCATTCGACTCGTTTAGCGCTGGCTGCCGGCTGACAAGCCCTTTTTTCACGCTGCCACTTTTATTTATGCGATAAAAATAAAGCGATAATAAATGGTGGACAGCAAGCGCCAAGTTATTGCACTCACTCACACTCACTTTGGTCGTCGTGCTCTCGTTTTGGCTCTTCCTCTCTGTATCCGTCTCTCCCTCTTTCTCTGTGCTTTCGCACAGCAACAGCTGTTTGGCTGTCTTAAGAAAGTTGTTGCACTGAAAGTTCAATTGCCTTGCCCTCGTCTCGCCCCCTTCCCCTAGCCATACCCCTGCTCCAGACTCGACACATCGACTGCGCTCTGCTCCACGCCTTCTCTCTCTCTCTCTGTCACCCTCTTTCGCACTGCATTTGCATTATTTATATATTTACATATTAGCGTTGAATGGTTTTCGGTTTCTGCTTTATTTCCATTTTGCATGTGTTGCGCAATTTCCGATGCTAAGAAGTGCAAGAGCGAAGAGTGCGCGTGTGTGTGAAAGAGAGAGACATTAAATTGAGCGGCATTGAGGGAGTTGTAAATATCAATTCATGTGTGTGTGTGTGTTTGTCTGTGTTTTTGTTGTAGGTCAGGTCCAAAAGCTAAAGCTAGGCAAAATGGAGTGAATGAATTGGAACCGTAATGTAATCGAGCAGTAGAAATATAAATGCAGGGAAAATAACTATTGCTATTCGTTGAACTTAATTCATTTGGCCTCAACTGAATATTTTATTACAGTAATTGTTATTTCCCAGTTTTAATGACCTGAAAATATGGGGTAATTGCAATAATTTTAATGGGCAAATTACAGTTAGCTATTCTCGATTCTCGATTGACTGAAACAGTTAACTGCGTTTGTCAACTGACCTCAGCGCGACTTCAAGGCAAGTCTAGTTTGCATAAGGGATGAGACCACCAATCTTGCAATTTTCCTTACCTCATTTTTGAAATGATATATCATTAAATATGTAAAAGCAGCCCTGTCCATATACCCATTGATTAGACCCACTTGAATTTGTTGTATACCCTTTGTTTTCTCACACAGAGGTCCCCTTTCGAAAATTACTCAGGTGCGTCAAACTCGACTCTTCTCAACTCTATTATTAACACACAAACACACACTCACACTCAAGAAACCTCAATTGCTTACTTTCCCATTTGTAGTGCTCTATTACCAAAGTGAAATCTATTTTGTAGCTTATGGTTTCCCTCCTTTCAAAACCCTGTAAAAACTGAATTTTTAAGTTAGCTTTGAATGATTTGTGTACATTTTAATGACACAATGATTTCTCATCATGAAATTGCATAATGAAAGTAAATTGCAAGGTATATTATATTATTATATAATTAATTAGATAATTAATTAAATAATTATATAACATATTCATATTCAAAATTAAAATTAGATATATCTTTTAAATTGTAAATCGGTTGTACTCTATACAGATATCTCGGAATTGGAAAAGTTAATTGATAAAATGAAATAAATATTACTTATATTGATGCTGATCAAGAATAAATATATATACTTTATGGATCGGAGATACTTTTGCACAATTTACTTTTATTTTAATGCTGGGCTCAGATTACCGTAAATCATTGCAATCTAGCAAATCGGACTTTGCTGTGCAGTAAATTATATGGAATTTCACGGGATTTCCTAATGTGTGTAAATATTTGGTTAAATATGCACTGCAGTTAGTAATTGTTAGACTCTGGAGTCAAGTTTACATTGAAATGCGATGAGTGTTTTAGACGGAAGTAAACAGGTGGCAAAATGGGAAAACTCTTTGGAATTACACTGCAGAGGGGTTCCCCTTATTATCCGGATTGACAAATAGCTGTGAATAGCAGCCTTTTAAATTATCTAATAGATTTTCTAGCTATCCGAATTGAAGAATATTTCATTATTTCTGACAATGGCGACACTTCCGTAAAAGATAATCGTGGCCAGACCATTGTAAATCCAATCAATTCTTATCAACGATTAAACAATCGCTTGTGTCACAAAGTACTTCAGAGGTTCGTTCCGCCTTTGCTATAGGAACTCAAATGAAAAGTAAATAACAACCAAATAAATAAATAAACTTATTAAATATGGCTCAAGTGCAAACAACCAGAGTGGAAAAATGCGTTTTGTTTTGTGGATTTAACACTCGGTTCGAAAACGAATGGGGAAATGATTCTCCCACACGAAACTAACGGTAACGTAAACAAAAACAAACGGTATACTTTATGCTGTGACACAATTACTACACACACACACACACATACACATATACATATGAATATACTTTTTGGTATTTTGTACATATAAATAAAATCTGTGTCAAATAAACTTTGCATGTTTGCGTCGAATTTTTCAGCAATGCCATTTTGTTGACATTTTTGTTATTGTAGTTGCTTTTGCTTTTGCTGGTGTTGTTGTTGATGTTGTTGCTGCGTTTCATGTCTCATTTTGTTCGTAAGAGTCGGCGGGGATTGATGACCCGCTTTTTAACGGACCTCCGCATGATTCATGAAGCGGTTCCAAGTTCAGACGAAAAAGAAATGTGCAAATAAAATGGCAATAAAATTACATTTAACGTACTGTGTCTGTGTGTGTATGTATATAAATAAATGTATATAGGCAGCGGGAATGTTGTGCGTGCCAGCTGCAATTAATAAATATATATGTGCATTCACCGACACTGAGCAAAAAAGAGTGGCAAATGGGAACATCATGAGCAACAGTTTATTTTTGTTGTTATTGCAAGTTGCTGCTGTTGTTGTTGTTGTTGTAGTTGTTGTTGGTTTATTATTACACCGGCTTGCAACGGTAAATATTAAGTGACGATTACAGCACACACTCTCTCTCACACACACACACATATACGAG
The DNA here is from genome assembly GCA_035044105.1 of Drosophila nr. perissopoda 5 BK-2023a. Lineage (NCBI taxonomy): Eukaryota > Metazoa > Arthropoda > Insecta > Diptera > Drosophilidae > Drosophila > Drosophila nr. perissopoda 5 BK-2023a. The sequence continues at coordinate 419,029 of JAWNMK010000250.1, forward strand.
CATAGACAGCAATTTAATGTGACAGGTGCACAAGCGAGACGACAATAGAGGAAGAGAAAACTTGTATGCAGCACTTTAATTGAAATGCTCTGGCCAAGCAAAAGACAAACAAACCAAAAGCAAAAGCAAAGCCAAACGGGAAAAACATGCAGAAGCAATAACAAATGAGTAGAGGCGAGCATCGTCTGATTGAGTGAGTGTATGTGTGTGTGTGTGGAGTGCAGTGGAGTATTAGTATTAGTGTAGTATTCGTGGTCTGCTGCCGGACAGGTTGCGTTATTTTGAAAGTGGCTGACAGACAGAGCGAGAGAGAGAGAGAGTGATAGGACAAGCGGCAGAGAGGAGACAGGGAAGCACACAAAACTCCAACTCGAAATTATTAAATTGCAGACGCCCGGCTACGTGTGGTGTCTGTGTACCTGTCTCTATCCCTCTCTGTCTATCTGTGTGTGTGCGTGTTGCTGAGTATGTTAGACAGAGCGGAGGTGTGTGGGAAGCGAGCGGAAGAGGCACGCACACTGCTGAAACACAACAACAGACAAAAGCGCTAAAAACAACGTCTGACTGTGAAACGAGTTGAAGTGCTGGAGTTGCTGTGGGGAAAAAGAGCAAGAAACCAAAAAAAAAAACAACACAAAAAAAAAAGAGAAGAGAAGAGAAGAGCGCCATACAAAAACGTGAGCGCATGTAGCAGTGTATGTGTGTGTGTGTGCGATAAAGGTCGTTGGCCATGCGACGTCGCTGAAGTCGCACGACTACGCCAGGAAGCAACAACAACAGCAACAAACCACAACAACAACAGCACGTTGGTTGTCAGAGAATAAATGTGGCGAGGCAGCAGCGGCGGCGACGTTTTTAGCCTAAGGGCGGCATAAAATGTATTGCAGGTTTCTGCTGGCCAACACACACACACACATATACACAAGCGCTTATTGTAGACTATGGCTACAAGTTTATTTAAACATACATATATAAGTGTGTGCGTGCGTGTGTATTTACCATAGGCGGCCTCATCAGTTTTTAGCTGCATTTAAAAAGGCTAAAAACACGTTTTGTGCACAGCCTGCGTCAAATAGACAAAACGAACAAAGAGTTGAGGGCAAATGTGGGCGGTTGTGCCTGTGTGTGTTTGTGTGTGTGTGTGCGATTGCATTGGTTGCTGCTGCTGTTGTTTTGCCTTTAAGGCCGTTATCATCTGCCCTGTTGTTTGTCGCCTGCTGTCAGTCAGTCAGTGCGACAAGTTTAGTGGGCTTTACAATTGAAACGGAGACAACGAACTCATTCGGTGAAAACACACCCGAATGCAAAGGAAGTGGAAGTGTGAATGTAGTCAATTATAAATAGATTTGGAATTATGTATGTATGTATGTACGTCAATAATCTATCTGTGTAGTAAAGAAAATGTAAATGGCGCTCAATGGAATACAATTTCCTTAATAACAATAATTAAATAATTTCCGATGATTTCCAGAGTTATTAAAAATTTAAAGTTACTGCATTTGAATTGAACAGCAATTTGATTCCTTTTGAATTTGAATACTTTTCAATATTATTATTATTTTTTTTAAAGATATAAATATTGATACAAAGGAAATTGTAGTAGGAGTAAAATCAAATGTTTATATATCCAATTTTTGAGTGAACTCTGTTCATCCATTGAAACCAGTTGCGTTAAGGTAATTCAACTGTTTATCTATAAATGTAGAAAGAAAAACATCAAATCTGTTAGAATTTTAAACAATACCATCAAAATTCATTTATGTTTATTCTTATAGACTTTGGTTTAGAAACTGGTTAAAGTGTTGACCAAACAGCATTTTTGGATGACCTCATGTGTAAATTTAAACACTTAACTCAATTTAGTTAATTATTATGTACAGGGGAGCTGCTGTTGCAAGTTCAAAGTCTTAATAAACTGGCTTTTAAGCAAACGAAATTTGTTTCAATACCAAAACGATTAAGGGTTGACCTTTTCATATATATGCGAAGTGCTTAGATTTAATAGTGTTGCATAAGCAGCCTTCACTCAATAGCATTGCATAACATTTCATAAAACACAAATAATTTAATACCCCTGCGAGAGACAGCGACAATTACAGCTAGAACTTGTTTTACTACTGTATTTGCTTTTGTCTTTGTTGTCATTTCCTTATTTAACGTGACACTTGTAAAAAATTGCATTGAAATTGAGAAGACAGCGCTGATTTGCTCTCTTTCTCCCCTCTTCCTCTCCTCCTCGTCTTCACCTTTGTTGCCGTATATCTATCTTAAGTGAAAATGAACACCTGCTCGTTGTTGTTGTTAGAGCGGTTTGTTTTCTTTTTGTTTTTTTTTTTGTATTTTCTCTTTTGCTTATTTTTTTTAGTATGTTTGTTTGTGGTGGCGTACGTGCCTGAGCACTTCACTCACTCAATGCAGTTATGCAGCTATTACGTCGTCTATGCTCACACACACATGCACACTCGTACACACACTAATAGACACGCACTGCCGAACACCTGTCAAACGCATGCAGGCGAACACACAGACACACAAAACTCGCTCTAATGCCATCTACACCCGTCCCGCTTGCACGGCGAGAGGAGGCCACCATCAGCAGAAACAGCAGCAGATGCTTTTTGTTTCATTTTCACAGTGTGTGCGCTCTCCTCGTGCATAGAGTATGTACCGCTGCCTTCTAATGTTGCTGTGTCACGTTCTTCATATGAAAATGTTTTAAATTCTGATTGGATATTATATGCACGTAGACACACACACACACACATAAACACATGCATACGCATTCAGCGTTGCCAAATGGATACAATTAATAATGTGTGCGCTGTTGCCATATTTCACGCGCTTACTCACGAAATAGCATTAAATTGAAACAGGTTTTTTTTTTTTTTTCTCAGACAGCTGGAAACAGAGCGCGCGGCAGAGCGAGAGTGAAGAGCGATCATGATCCATGATCATCGTCATGATATTATCTTGTTGGCTTTGCCTGCCTTTCATTGTGTTTCACTTGTTGTGCGTTTTTGGTTTTTTTTCGGCTTGGCATTCTTTGTTAAATATGTTCACTGACCTTTGCCGAAATTTCCAGTTTTTATTTGTTTTTTGTCTGAACGACTTAACGACGTCGTTACATATGTTCAAAAATATACATATAAATATTTTTGCTATCGGTATTTCTTCTTTTATTGCCATATTTGCTTTTATTGTTAATCATTTACTACGAAAACAACTGTGAACAAGAAGAAGAGCTGAAGAAGATGAAGATGAAGCGTTCGGCATTATTCACGCAAATGACCTTCAACTTGATTTTTAATTAAGTTCAGTTCAATGAACTGAAACTGTCAACGACTCGTCGCCATCGTTGCCGACTTTTCGTTTCTATGTATGTGTGTGTGTGTGTGTGTGTGTTTTATTGAAATGTTTTCTCTCTTTTAGCGTTTACACAATTGTTGAATGTTTTTGTTTTCATATATTTACCGTACGAAACCACTTAAATTTTACGTTCTTTGTCCTGGTTTTTGGTGAATTCGTTTATTTTTAGCTGTAAAACTCAATGAATATGAGTGCGTGTGTATGTGTGTGTGTATGTAAGTATTATATTGAGGAAATTAACAGTTTTCTTGTATGACAAATTAAACTTTAATTACTTAAGGAAAACACATGTAATTACAGATGTGTTTCTCAGCTGACTCAAACATTAGTTTTATGTTTGTTCTAAGCTTCTTGACATTAAGCTAAGCTTAACTTTATGTTAACTCGCTTAAAAACGTTGCCAAATTTCTCTTGTGTGTTTAGACTGTTTAATATCAAACTTTGACTAGCAATATTTTCTTGGTTTTTTCGTTGCAATCTGTAAAGTGCCAAGGGCAACGTTGTCACACTTCACCTTAATGGCATTTTGTGTGTATCTGGCATCAGCTTAAAGATTTCTTCTCCGTCAACTCATTGTTGGCTTTTTTCTTGTTATTATCTTTCATAGCTCATCTCGGGCTTTACAGCATCCAAGTGTGATGTGCTGGTCATAATTTATGCAATGTAATCTCTTTTCCCAATCTACCTCCTCGCCTTACGCAGTCTCCTCGTACTTTATCGCTGCTCGTTATACATAAATTTCAGCGGGTTTCCTTTTTCCCGGTATTTCTTCTTTTTTTTCATCTTGCGCAAACAACAAATTTTTTTCAATTTACATTTTTATCATAATTCATTCGCCCATTTTTTTTCCTTTTTTCTTTTGGACGTCACTGCAAAGTGCCCAACAGCTTTTGTTGCCAGTTTCAAGTGCGTTTCCCTCCGCCCCCTCCACTGCCCACAGCGTTAGACAGATTTTATTACCAGCTACCATTGCTACTTACCCGGAAATGCTTGTCGCACCCTTTCCACACAATAAACAACTAAACACACGCTAAACAAAAGCAACAACTCTGGCAACCCTCTTTGCAGCTTTGTAGGATTTTTTTCTTCTTTTTCATGGGTGTTATTATTATTCAGGTTTGTGTGTTCGCCCGACTTGCTGACTGGCTGGCGGGCAACCCTTGTGGCAGGTTCTTTCGTATCCACTAAAAATTGTTGCATGTCAACTCACCCGCACACCACCACCACCATCGCCACCGCCACCACACACATCAAGCATAGTTTTGTTGTTTTTTCTCATGCCTTTCCCATATAAATTGCCACACGGAGAGTAGTTTGGGCAACCCACCCTCCGTGGAGCGTAGCAATCCCAAGCCAAATCCGCTGGCAGGAAGGATGTTTCAATTTCTATTTTGTTTTACAATTCTCTTCCCGGTTTTATCGGTCGTTTGTGCTCTCAAAAACACAAACCTCCCCAATTCCCTTCCCCTGTCCTGCATCGTCTCCAGGCCTTTGCTTAGAAAGAATACAGCAGTGAAAATTGGCAATGCCGCATAGCTCCTTCAATTTGCTGCTAGCCTTTTGATTTTCCCATATGCATGTGTATGTGTATGTACATGTGTGCGTGTGTGCGTGTGTGTGTGCGTCGTGTGTGTACCATAAGAACTTTTCGTAGCGCATTCTTTTGCTACCGTCTCTATAAATTAGATGAGCTTTTTATTTATTTAAGGCGGCCCTTTGCCATTTCTTTGAGTTAAGCTCGAGATTGTCTCGTTTGTTGTTGTTATTGCTGCTGCTGCTGCTGCTTCTGCTGCTTCTTTGTTTGTTGATTTTCATTGTTTTGTCAGTCTGTTTTTCTTTTCTTATGTTTTGGCTTTAGTGCAAAAGTTGATTGGGTATTTGTCTGGGCTGGTTACGTGACTGTTGTACACGAAATAAATCGACTTGTACAGTGAGCTCTGCATAAAAATGACGAGTAATTGGAATAGGGTGGAAACTAAATTAAATTAAATCAAAGAAGAGCAGCAACATAAAAATGGTAGAAGAATTAAGAAGAATTCTACATTGAGGAGAAGAGAAAAGGAAACTAGTAATATAAAAATGAACTTGAAAAAGTTTAAAAAATATATCAGACAAAAAACAGCTGCATTTTTATTATATTTGTTGTTCATTTGCAGTTGTCATTAGAACACTTGCATTTAATTTCAAATTTGCACATTTCCACTCTGATTTTGTTCCCAATTCGTTGTTGGATTTGTTGCACTTTCTATGATGCATGATTATATCATAGAACCTATCCTCCTTCCTAACTGCCGCCGACATTTCCTTTTCGTTTTGCGTTTGCTGCACTTTAAAGCCCGCAAGTGTTGCGTTTTAATTACTGACCCATTTCTGGCGTGTTCCGACACGTTTCATTCATTGCACTGGCTGGCTGGCTGGCTGGCTGGCTGGCTGGCTGGCTGGCTGGCTGGCTGGCGGCGCTGTTGCCGCATTTCACTGGCAAAAGCTTTAAGGCGCCAAGCGGCTTAAAGAGCACCTCCAAACAAAGTTTAGAATTGTATGTGTGTGTGTGTGTGTGTGTGTGTGTGCGTGCGTGTATATATACATTATGTACTGTGCAAGTTGGAAAGTAAATATAATTTTATATACACGTTATGTACATGCAATTATGCAAATTCACATAAACATAACCTACTAACTAAGCACGCTATTGAAACAAATGCAAGCGCAGGCTAACAGTATTCGCGTCCCCCCTCCTCCCTCCTCCCTCTTGGTGGCGCCCTCTTGTTCGCGCCATCTCTGTCGGACACACACACCGCAAATAGTTGACCTCATTTTTTAGGACTGTGCACAATTTTACTGCAACTTTTTTTTTCACATTTACTGGGGCGCCGCCTGGCGGGCGTTTTTGTTGTCGCTCTCGCATACTTTTCCACTCTTTGCCTCTGCTTGCCCGCCCCACCTCTCTTCACGTCTATCGAGCTGCGCTCATTTTGCATGCATGCATTTGGCAACTCTGTCGCTGTTTCTGCTGACGTTGCATTTCGCTTGAAGCAGGGCTGGGCTGGGGTAGAGTGGGTGGGGTGGAGGTGGAGGTTCGTGGAGGAAGCGCTGTCCTACATTTTTGGGCTTTGTTGTGTTTTGAGCCTTTATATGAAAATGCAGGCAGGTGGCGCAAAAAGCGTTTGCATTGCTTTTCAAACAAAACCGTCATTCAGGCAATGCACTTTCTGCTTCTCCTTCAGATACATGGTTATTGTTGTTGTTGTTGTTGCTGCTGCTGTTGCCACATTTCATTCACAATAACGCAACAGAAGATTTTTTCCATTTGTGTGACGGTTGTTGCTGTTGCAGTTGCTTTTATTTCACGTCCTTGTGCTAAAAACTCGACGATGGACGAGTGTAGGCAGAAAGAGAAGAGGTTGAAATGCAGCAAAAATCGATAAAGCAATTAACGCAAAAAGTAGCTGGCAACCCCCACAACAAGAGTAGCTGCAACAGAGCAACCCTGCGTACAAAAATAAACAGCTAACCAACAACCATCCAACCACACACAACCACCCAGCCACCCACCCACCAAAAAAACAAAAGCCCAACCCAACCCAATTTAGCAGCGAGCCCATTTTTTTTTTTTTCTGCTTCTATCTGCTTCCCCATGCGCTTCTATTTGTTTTTTTCTCTTCTTCTTTTCTGGTTTTGTTTCTGTCTTGCACAGCGTGTTTATTACTTTCATGCTGCTGCTGCTGCTGCTATTGTTGTTGTTGTTGTTGTTGTTGTTATTGCTGCAACCCTCGTATGGCGGCGTTGCCATGCGGGCTGTATTTGCAATGGGTGCCCACAGCAGCCTGAATGCGATAGAAAAGGAAAGGAACAGCTTGGGATCTGCTAAAGCGCGCGCTTAACTTTAATAAACACTGCTTATACCCACATGAGTGTGTATTTGTGTGTGTGTGTGTGTGTGTGAATATGACTTTAATATATTTTAATTCATATTGTTACTTCACTTCAGACACTCTGGCAAGCCCCTTAAGTAGCTTTTTCATTACATTTGCGCCGCTAGTGATTCCATTTTGGAAAATAGACAATTTTATTGCACCTTTGGGTTTCTCAATATACACACAAAAAGAAACAATTTTCAGCTCATATTTCAAGAGTTTGTTGAAAAAGAGATTCTTTGGAGTCTTCTAATTCATTCACCATTCTTTTGGTTTATATTTGATGGAAGTGACGCTGCTAAATCCGCACATTTCCTCTGTTTATTTTTTGGGATTTTGCTGTTTGGCTTGCCTGTCTGCCAGCAATATTGATTAACTTTTTGCCTCGTTTTAACAACAAAATCCCTGCTAACATTCATCCAATGAAAGCTGTCAGCGCTGCTCAAACTTAAAGTAGACATAAAACCCTCAGTTTTGCCATTTTTTTTGTTGTTGTTTGTTGCTCTTGTTGTTGTTGCTGTTGCTGTTACTGCAAATGACAAGTAAATTTTGCCCGCGCCCTGGCATAAAACCTAATATGAAAAAAGTTTTTGTTGCCCAATTGCCCCCATATGAGTGTGTTGCTCTGTTTCCAGACTTAATGACAGCAGGAGGCATCCTTGCCACCAAGCAAGCGCCAACAACAATCTGCATTGGCCCAGACATTTTATTTATATTTTTTTTGGCAACGTGCCCAAAGTAACGGCCAACACATAAAACTATGCAACTATATTATGTGCTTGAACACACATATGTGTGTGTGTGTGTGTGGAAAACCTACATGAATACTCTGAATGCAATTAACACTCTTTAGATAAGCATTAGGGCTTCAAAATTGGTATTAATAATATCGAAATGAATATAGTATCGATAATAATCGAGAAGACTCATATTGTTAATATTCTTTAACACTACTGTTGCTAATGTAATAATAGAGTCGAAAGAGTATTCGATTACGCTAAATTCATCTTATATCTACATAAACAAGACCTTATAACTTTGTTAGCCTTCTGAAGAGAGCGTATTAGTTGGTCTGTAGGATCTGACCTGTGCTATATAGGAGGCTCTCTTTACACCTACTTGTGTTTAAGTCCTACAGAATTCGTTTCTAACGACCCTTGGTGTGTGTGTGTTGAAATGTGTATTCAGGCACGGCTCTTTTACTGTGATAGATATATATATATAAATATATATATATATATATAGTCGTGTCAGACTTGGCCCAAACCCCAATTCAGCTCCGCCCAAGCACACACACATACACACAAAGGACGTCGTCAAGTTTTTATGCCTTTTGCTGTGCAAGTTTTCAACAACTTTTTGCATAATTCAAGTCAACACACACACACACACAGAGACACACACGCACACACCCCATCAGCCTCAGCCCCTCCCCCCACGCCCATCACTTACCACCCACATGACTGACTGTATACATATTTTAAAAGTATAGCTCGAATCTGTTTGGAAGCCCTCAGGCTTTAGTTTAGTTATTTCTTCTACTAATCATCATCATCATCATCATTATCATCATCATCGTCGTCATCATCATCATCATCATCATCATTATCTGTAGCCTGAACATTTTACCATTCCCTCTTTGACTTTGTTGTCGCTTTCGTCTTTGTTCGCATTTTCCACATTTTTCCCACGTTCTCAATTTCATGTGTGTGTGTGTGTGTGTGATTGTGTGTTTGTGTGTGTGCGTAGGGGTTGTGGTTGTTAAAACTCAACCCCCAAGCCAAGTGACTTGCCTTGAGAAATGGCGCTATTACATTCAGCGTGTGTGTGTGTGTGTGTGGGTGGGTGGGCTGTGTGTGTGTCTGACAATGTCTCAATCCAGCCCGTTTCATATCTTTCTACTTTTACTGCCATCTCGCTCACTCACGCTCTGCCTCCATCCTTCTCTTTCTCCCGGCTGCTTGGCACTTTTATCTGCGAGCTTTAATACTGCAATTCAATTCGCTTTAAACTTTAAACTATTTTGAGGCACAAAGTGCCAAGTTGAATTCCAACTTTTGTTTGATTGCTGTGTCTTTTATCGGGTGTTTTTATATTTAACTAATCTTGCTTTTTACAGTCTCTGCAGTTAGATATAGCCATTTCAACAGACGTCAAGTCAAGTCTTCTATTATTAAAATTATACATTTAAGCGGGTTTTAATGACAAATGAGACGAACTTTTATAAGAGAGCTATGAAAATTTAAACATCAATTTATTTGATTTAATAAAAATATATTTTTCTGCTTTAACAATTTGATTGTGCTTGGGAAAATCCCTCATTTTGATTGCAGCTTAAAGCGAGAAGTGACCAGAAGAGACTTAGACTGTTTGTCATTCCAGCTGTTAGATAACAAATTAAAGATGATAACTTAACGATCAGATCGAGAGAATAAAGTGAAGTCAATTATTTGACTTGATTATCACAATTAAATTATGTCCTTCGATATTTTATTATCATTTATTATTATTATTGGGGAACCAGCACTGTCTATTGGGCCCCCTTCTGAGTCCCCAGCTCCTGCACGAATGCTAGAATCTTTGTTGGGTTGAGGGTTTCTATGTCCTTGGGCTTCATGACATGCTTCCCTAGGATGCTTCCTTTTATTCCTAATTAAGGCGACGCATTCTGCTAGGATGTGCATTGAGGATTCCTCCTCGCTCCCACAAAACCTGCATATGAATATCTAATTTGGTGAGGTGACTTCGTCCTGTCAATAGACCGGTGAGTATCCTGAGCCTGTTCTTCCCCACGGGTATCATTTGCTTAAATCGCCACCCAAAAGTCTTCTGGCTCGTCGGAGTCCTGGTGCTTCTGCCCAGCTCCGTTTTCGCCTCTGTTTTTCTTCGTTTATGAGTTGCAGCCGTATTGTGCGTCTTCCTATGCCACAATATCTGCCCCCATTCTTGCTTGCTCGCCAGCCGCTTCGTTCCCCGCTATGTCCCTGTGGCCCGGGACCCATCTTAGGGTAAGCCTATTATGTGTTCCCAGTTGGTCAAGCTTGGATCTTACTTCGTGGACTACTTTTGATGTGGTTTTCGTCCTCCTTATTGCATTTATTGCTGCTTGACTATCGGAGAGGATGGATATATCCGCATTCCGATAGTATTAGTTTTAAGTTTAGTTTATTTATATTTCCTTAAGTAGAATAATACTAACTTAAAAACGTTCAAGTTGGCCAACAAATATTTGAACTTTAAAGCATTTCGACAATATCTAAGATTAAATACGTGTTTCAAAAGACACATAAACAATAAACTCTATGATCAATTCTGCGAATTACTTATGCCACTACAATTATATTGACCTCAAGTTTGTATGTGTAATTATTATGCGGCTCACTCGTTTTGGCCATGTCTCTTGTCAATTCTTGCACATGTTGGCATTAAATTTTCATGTCAAAAGCCGTGAGCCACAAACGTTTTTGCATTGCTGTCTGTCTGTCTACCTCTCTCTCTGTCTGGCCCACGTGCTCTTACCTTCTGCCTGACGTCAGTTGATGACTGTCCGCTGCACTTTTGACAGTCAATGCAACTTGCAACGGGAAGCGGCAGCTGTTTTCGGGGTAACCGCAACGCAAAAGAGGACAACTGGAATCCTTAACCTGGTTGCTGTAGCACAAGAAATTATAAGTTTACACACATTGTCAATAATGGCTCTACAAATGGCATACAAAAAATGATCGACTAGCACATACCTCTTATGGCATATATTACACATAACAGCTAAAAAAGAGTTGCAAAAAATCGACTTTAGTTGCACGTATATAAATAAATATTTAATTAACAGTTTGAATATAAAATAAATCTTCTGGCTGCCATTTAACGCGCACTGTTTGTGCTTTGTGCAACATTCACACAACACTATTTATCTGCCACTAAAAGCTTGCTTGTGAACAGGGTATATTAAGAGGTTTTCCCCTTTGGCACGTACCAAAAATGACGTTGCCACTGCACGTTGTGCTCTCGCATCCCCTGATCGCCCCATTCCCCCATTGCCCCATTGCCCCGTTTCGATCTGTGCCGATCTGAGGCAGCGCAGGTGTTTGACTTGTTTGCTGCAAGCTGTTAAAAAAGAATTCAATAAAAATACAACTTCCAATTGCGGTTCGCTGTCACATGTTGGTTTTTATTGTTGTTGCTGTCATGTTTTGTGTACTTTGGATGACATCAAGTTGCTTTTATGTACACTTTGTGTATATTATATATATATTGTATATATATATATATAGCTAGTAACTAGGTCAAATACTTTATCTTATCAGAGTGGCGTTTGTATTGTGATTATTATTAGGCCGGCTGCAAACATTTGAAGGCCTTAAATTCCAACAGGTGGCGCTCATTACGCATTACGTAAACACCGACATAGATAGATAGATACTCATATTCTGGGTGCAACAATAAATTTATTATAAAGCCTTGATATTTTATTTCATTCGCTTCTCATTTGGCTGATTGAGTATTAAGTATGTTAACAGTAGTAATTGCATTCAGTCAGCACAATTAAGCCGGCTGACAGTTTTTGAGTTTTAATTTAATGCCAGTGTTGCCCAATGGCAATGATAATGGCAATGCAGTGTGTAAAAATGCATAGGAACAAGATTTGAAATACATGAGTTTCATTATATGTCCGGGTATTAATTATATGCATTTCAATTCGTATAAATAAGGAGTCTTATCAGTAAATGGAAAGAAATCAGAGCGTTCTAATTTTTTTTTTATTATTTTCATATATCATTGTGTACATTATACAACATGTATACATGTATACATATTGATTATCAATAGTGAGCGCATGACCTCAATGATACCTTGTAATGTCTGTCATCGTCACACAAAAACAACAATAACCATAACAAAGACAAAGGCAATCCGATTGAGGCGTCTTGCGGATTAAGTGCGATTTCCAAGGCACAAGAATGAATCTATATTTATGCATATATATATATAAATATATATATGCATGATATAGGAAATTGCGTTGAAGTTTATTTCGCAGCTGCTGGCTGCCTCGATTATTGTGTTAACAATTCAATTATTGCATATTTTTGCATTCTTGCGATACATTTTTGAAATAGCCCCATGCAAAAACCACAATGAACGGTGGGGAATGCACTGAGAATGAAACACACTCAGTGCTGCTCAAACGGTGGACTGTAAAACTGTTTGCTCTTCGTTATCATTGGTACGCTAAGTGTTTGTTACACTGCCAATGAGCAAGAGTTGAGAGATTTTATTTCGATTGGAAGTATTCAGTTACGGAATGAGTTGACCTCAAAAGTATTAGCCTTGCGCTAATAATCAAAACAAATCGAAAATGTCGGAATTTGCGTAACAACAATTACAAGTAGACAGACAGAACAACAATTAGAATATCGACAATAAACAAAAGCAATGCAAACCAAACAAATTAACGTGAAATCAAAGCGTAAACTTATTTAACCTTCAGTCATGCAATCTCACAACAAACACGTGACCATGAATAATATTGCTGTTGCTGTTCTGGTGAGAGTAACTATGTGTGTGTGCGTGTGTGTGCGTGCGTGTGTGTAGAACAAAATATAAAATTTTATTGTTAGAATTTTAACGAGCAAATTATGAAACTGACAGCCAACGGTTGAATAATACAATTACACCAATAGTAGCAAAGAGTGCGATAAAGAGCGAGCTGTAACGGCATTTAATTGGCATGATTACTAACTGACATACACAAACATACAGACAAACACACATACACGCGCGCAAACAGACAGTTGCGCTAATTTTAATTATTTGTCGCAAATGACCTTGACCTACAGTGTTCACAGTGTGCACGCTGAGAGCGCCGACGAGAAATGAGCAATCCAAAATAAATTATAAAAATAGCAATGCACACGCTAAAATTATTGCCAAATAAAAAGAAAAAAAAAGAAGAAGAAATATATTTAAAAACAGAGCATTGGAATTTTCATACATTTTGTAGTGCGATTTATTTTCATTGTTACTTTTAGTGTTGATATGAGCAAACAGCAGCAACAACAAAAAACACAACAACAAGGAACAACTGAAAAAACCCCAAAGCACAGCACAGACTGCGTGGCAGGCGAATAGTCGTAAAACAAAAAGAAGGCGAGAAGGCCGCCAACAACAATAACAGCTTAAGCAAAAATACCAAGCACATACATATATATATATATACATAAATTGCATGAAGAAGAAAATGTTAAAAACGTGGGCGTTGGCGGCGCTGATTGCGTACGTCAGCTGCTAGACTCCCATACGTATGTACACATATGTGTGTGTATATATATATATATGTATATGTATATGCTCTCCCAATTGACGAGCTGTGGTGCAGAGTAGGAGAGAGAGGGAGAGAGCGTTAGAGTAAGCATGATGTGCGAGTAGTGCTGCTTCTCAAGTTGATTAAAAGCGCGTTCTGTTTTCTGCGAGCAACAGCGTCAAAGTCTCTGTGCTCTCTGTAATTGTGTCAACTACAGCACGCGTATGTGTGTGTGTGTGTATGTGTATGTGGGTTTGAATGAGTGGGCTTGCAATGGAAATGTGTGTCACGCCTCCACAGGCATGCAAAACAATTAAGTAAGCCTTACACCGAGTATACTTGACTAACGCATACCCTGAATACGGCTGTGCGGCTGTGATATATCCGAAATCAGGAATACACACACATTCATGCAAATATGAATGCCTTCAGTTATTTTATATATATAGGCATATAATTAGGGTATATTTGGCATATTTACTAGTCTACGAGATGCTCAATGATACGATATAGGTACAGTACAGGGTATTGCGTAGCATATATAGCTACGACTTATAGTTGTATTTTGGTTTAATTAGCAATTAGAAATGACAATGGTGCGATAAACGAGCTAAGTTAATGTCGGAGCATTGATCCACATCATTGGTCCAAAAATGTGTCTGTTTGCGGTTTAGTTCCCAAGAGCAATACTTAAATCATTTTAATACCCTTGGCAATTGTACGCAAATTTATAAGTGATTGCTATATTCCAGATGTGATCTAAACTTATTTTATTGGAAAATTCTCTTGTGCCTAAAATCTGCGAAATCCTTTTAAATAAAGACTTCAATTCTAAATTGAGCCTCGAGCGTTTCAGCTGCTCTTAATAGCGCCACTCAACGGGGCGTATGTACAATTTGCCGCCCAAAGAGGTACAGGCCAAACAAAAGTTGCACAAAATGGCGCTGTGACTGGCAAAAGTTTGACCTCTCGACTCTGCCGCACAGCCAACTTGTTGGCCTCTGTCTGTGTGTGTTTTGAATATTAGAATAACGTACATATTGAATACACACACACACACACACACACACACACACTGTAGGCCGAGAGAAACTCTTGCTGGCCAATAAAGTGAATCGATTACAAAAGGGGTCCCGACAGATGAGAGTGAGTTCAGTCAACGCCTGTCTGCGCCGAGAGAAGGCCTTTGATTTTGCAGTTGTTGTCGGACAATGTTGGCATTGAGCATTTACCACAATGTCTACTAACAATGTTCATAGTCTGATGCATACAAATGATAGACATGTAAGAAGAAGATGCTAACAGCATCGATATACATATTTATGCTGCCTTAAAGATATTTAAAATCCCAAACTATTTCTCTCCATTCACTGATTAATAATCTAAATGTCCCAGTGGAACAATCATCATTTCTAACTTTCTTTGTTTTTATCAAAAGTTTTTATCACTATAACAATCTAAAGCAACATATGGCTTTCTGAAATTGAAATTATACTTTAAATTATACATTTTTTATGACCAGCCTTAATTTAAGTACGTTGAGCCAAAAGCAACTTTCGTCTGTCCACCTAAATCGAGCGGCAAACGAAAATAACTTTAAATTGGGAAATTGCTATTTATATGCAAATAAATGTCTAAATTCTAATAAGAGAATTAGATTTGTAATTGTTCACTAACTGTTCGCCCAAGTCAACTCCTCTGTCTGCAAACACATCAAAGTCGCTTGAACTTTTAAGTGAATTTTGTTTTTAGTCATCGATTAAAGCAGAGTTGCTAAAAGGCTGATGTGATGCGGTCCAGGTGGTGGCTTGATTGGCAGACCAACAGATAGACACACTCATAGTCACACACACAGACCTAGCAGACATGGCTGGGATACATAGATGACAACGGTTAACCGCCCAAACAGGAAGACTGTAGGTCGTCGGAGACGATTGAAATTGGGGCTGGGGGGACGGCTGCCACATGCAACACTCTGGCTGCTGTTGCTATTGCTCTTGCTGTTATTACTGTTGTTGTTGTTGTTGTAACTCTGTCCGTAGTCACGGCAACAGATACAGAAACATTGAGCACAGGAAGGATACACATATGTAGATATGACGAGACTGTCGGATATTCGCACACGTGCATGCATAACAAATAATAAACAACGGGGCCATATATAACGGCATTTATGTGCAAACACACACATATATATGAATATATATATATATGAGTACATGTGTAAAATGTAGTTGCCAGACAGGATTGGGTTGGGTTTTGTGTTGCTCGGAACAGGCTGTGTTTCAATACACACACATCCAGACACACACACACTTACACACACACACAAGCGAATATATTTGTTGTAGCATTGCGAATGCACAGCCAAAAAGCCATTCAATTTAATGTGGCTCTCGGCTCTTGTCTAGCCAAAATATTTCAACGTCCGAGCAGCGCTTTAAAACATTTCAATGACCCATAGGCTTTAATTAAACCAACATTGCGCCACTCTCCACCCCCCCCCAACCCTCAACCCGCAAGCCGCGCAACCCGCCAAAACGGCTGAGGGTTGTTATTGATTTTTTGCAGCATTTTCTCACACACCCCTTTCTCTGTCTTGTCCACAGACGACAGCATTAGACTGACTTTAGAAAGCTCTTGTCGGCGTTTAGTGCCCATGATGCTAATGAAGTCCCATTGTCGGACTGTGGGACACGCCCACCCGCCTACACAGCCATAGCAACAAACACGCTCGAGAATTGAATGACATTTAACAAAAAGACACTTGAAACGTGTCATGAATTTTAAATGAACATAATAAACATTCAGAATGAGTCAAAAGTAAATACAACAACAAATAAAATCTTACAAATATAGTGTGAGAGGAATTTAAAATTTGACTTTTAAAATCTATCAGCCCAACATTTCAAACTGGACCTTTGCGTACCTTCTAATTTATGGACATTTATTTTTTCTCTGAGAAACATTGTTTCAAGGATATTCAAATATTTGAATTTATTCATTTTTGGGCTTTGGGGTAGCTGATAATATGTCAGTCTTAAAATTGTACTTATGTATTGCTTATTATTTTTATTACAAACTCAAATTTCAATATAAATATTTAAATGCAATTTAAATCTGAGTACAATATGCGATAATTAATGCATGGGCAATGTGTAGAGCGTAAAAACAGCAGCTAATACCAGAAACTGATTAAATTAGTTATATATAGCTATAGTTATATTGTAGCATTACATAGCAAAGTGGATTACTCTTTTTTGCAACATTTCATCTTCGCACTCATTTACTTACAACAATTACGTATTCTTGCATCGCAACACTTTCGCATGAGACGACGCTGCATATTTTGATGAGTTTCTGTATTAGTTTACGTAAAACATCAACTTGAAGCACGCTCATAAACAGCATCTCGAGTTTGATTATTTATTCATTTATTTTATTAGTTAACTCGTGTGATTTTTATGAATCAGCTTACGTTTAATGCATTCAAGCCTCGTTTATTTATGTTCTACCATTTCTCTCTTTTTTTTGCAGACCCGTTCAAAAATAAGACACATATACAGAGTTTTTAAAAAAAAACAAACCGAAATCTCAATTCAAATAAATTTCAACGTTTTGCAACACTGAGCGAAAGACACGCGCGCATCATGCGTAACGGTAGTTGGCAAAGCGCGCGTGCCATGGAACGCAGTGAGACGAAACACAACTGCTGGAATGCACGGCGATGAAATGAAACGATCGCAGCAGCAGCAACAACAACTACAACAGCAACAACAACAAAAGCAACCAAAACTGAATGGCGAAAATGTTGTCGCATATTGAGGAAAATGCATCGTTTTCTTAACATACAACAAAATATAAAACTACGCAACTATCATCAGTTACTTTTATATTTTGTTCCATTAGCTGCCACTGCTGCTGGAGGAAGACGACGAAGAGGAGAGAGCAGAGACGGAGAACGAGAACGAGAAAGGGAAGGAGAACGAGAACGAGAACGAGATATATTTGCGGGTGGGAGCAGCAGCAGCAGCGCAGCAACAATAACAACGTAACGATCGTAACGTAACATAACGTAACGTGACGCACACAGAATCAACTAGAAGATAGATTGTTTTAGTTTTTCTTTATTTTAATAGTTTTCCTTAGCCCAATACAATACACGTACACATAGTTAACCCAACGCTGCCACTGTTCCTAAGACAAAAAACAACAAAAACAACAACAACAACAACAAATAACCTATCATCGTAATTGTAATTGTAACGTCGTAACGCGTAACGCCTATACAACACTGCTCCTCTGCCAACGTGTTTTGTTTTCTTTATTTGGATCATCAGCATTAAACACATCTGCATCTGCAATATATATCCATTATGCATAATAACCTACACGATATATGATCACGCTCATATGCCAATCAATCAGCTGATACTGCAAGCAAATATATACTGTATAGTTAACAACAACAACAACAACAACAACAAGAATAAGAAGAATAAGAAGAACAACTGCGAAGCATAAAACAACAACGTGACGTTGTTTTGGTGTTTCGGTTCGCATTGACCTTTTGCCGCTCAGCTGGCAAGGGAAAAATATGGCAACACCGCAAGTCAAAGACTTGGTGTTGCGCTCGCCAGCTGGCTCCTCCGAT
This sequence comes from Drosophila nr. perissopoda 5 BK-2023a, assembly GCA_035044105.1. Lineage (NCBI taxonomy): Eukaryota > Metazoa > Arthropoda > Insecta > Diptera > Drosophilidae > Drosophila > Drosophila nr. perissopoda 5 BK-2023a. Next base: position 437,264 of record JAWNMK010000250.1, read on the forward strand.
ACCCTCACCTTTGCGTGGCCACTGCAGATTGGACATGGACAGGATAAACATGACAATGGCATCGATATCATCGATACAATTAAGTTCGTATGCGATGAGCTGCCATCCATTTCATCTGCATTCGAGGAAATCAACCTCAATCACATTGACACTGCCTGTTATAAGACTATGACAAATCTTGTCGATCGCTTCAACAAGGCTGTCGACAGTATTGTTGCATTGGTAAGTAAATTTGAAAAAACCTCCATTGAATCCTTCGAATCCTGTTTATATTTTATAAGCACCAAGCGATATTTGTCTATCATAAATGTTTTGAATTGCTGAGCATTTCCGATACTTAATTCTTTTTCATACCTCCATCCCAAATGTTTCTGAATATTAATTGAAACTTTTGTTGCTTTGAAATATTATTGAGCAAACTAGATTTAAAAAAGAAGAAGTCCCATTCAAATGCATACTAATTTCAAATGTTTCTTTCCGATTGCTACTTTTTATTAGAGTGTTATTCCAGTTATTCCAATCGATATTATTAGCTATCCTTAATTCCCTAATCAATCCCATTTGACTCAAACTAATTGTTTGCCTTTGTTCGCACAGGAAAAAGGAACTTCACTGCCCGCCGAGCGTTTGAATAAGTTCGCTCACCCTAGCCTTTTAAGACACATACTGCAATTAGTTTACAATGCTGCCGTGCTCGATCCGGACAAGCTCAATCAGTACGAGCCCTTCTCGCCGGAGGTGTACGGCGAGACGTCGTACGAGCTGGTCCAGCAAATGCTCAAACATGTCACCGTCAGCAAGGAGGACACGTTTATTGATCTCGGTTCCGGTGTGGGACAGGTGGTACTACAAATGGCTGGATCGTTTCCGCTCAAGACATGCATTGGCATCGAGAAGGCGGACACGCCCGCCCGCTATGCGGAACGCATGGATCTGATCTTTCGCCAGTACATGGGCTGGTTCGGCAAGCGCTACTGCGAGTACAAACTGATCAAGGGCGATTTTCTGGTGGACGAGCACCGCGAGAAGATCACCTCATCGACGCTGGTGTTTGTCAATAACTTTGCCTTCGGTCCGACCGTCGATCATCAGCTGAAGGAGCGATTTGCCGATTTGCGCGATGGCGCACGAGTTGTCTCCTCCAAATCGTTTTGTCCGCTCAACTTTCGTATCACGGATCGGTGAGTGATTACGCTAATAATACTATTTTTTCAACGAAACTGAAACTAATAATTCCATTTCCAATTCCACAGAAACCTCAGCGATATCGGCACAATAATGCATGTTAGCGAAATACCGCCACTGAAGGGTTCCGTTTCGTGGACCTGCAAACCGGTTTCATATTATTTGCATGTTATCGATCGCACTATTTTAGAGCGCTATTTTCAGCGCCTGAAAACCAAGGGCGGTGATCACGAGCATGTGGGTAAGTAAATGGGAACTGGTGACCCCAACTGGGAGCCCAGCAAATACCAATCGATACACACGTTCACGCAGCCACACGTCAATCTCAAGTATCAATCACGATCAGATCAGTCAGTCAATCATCACATGATCACTCACAATCAGTCATAATTGATCACCTTCTTTGGTTTCCTTCCGATTTTGATTTGAACTAATTGTAAATTATTAAATTAGAAGTAAATTTAAATTCTTAACCCAGTGAGAAATCTGTCTAGACAGTCAAATAGGCATTGAAAATACGCATTTTTTTTTAGAGTTGTCCGCACTCATTAATGGTGTGTATTTTGATTCTTGCAGGATCTGTGCGCACCACACGCGATCGCGCCAAGCGTGAGGCAAATATTGGACAGCACAACAACAATCACAACAACAACAACAACAACCACAATAATAACCATCAGCGGGCGGAGATGCACCGGGAACAGCAGCGTGAGCGGGAACGCGAGCGGGAGCAGCTCTTCAATGGTCCAGCCGCCGCCCAGCAGCGCCATCAATCGCAATCTCCTGCAAATGTTAGCGGCGGTGGAGTAGCCGCCTCCAAGACACGCCAACAGTTGGCAACTGCGCAGCAGCAGAAAGAGCAACAGCAACAACAGCAGCTGCAGCAGCAGCAGCAGAAAGAGCAACAGCTGCAGCAACAGATGCAGCAACACAGTCTGGACATGGACAGCAGCACGGACAGCGACGGCGATGGCGAGGTGAATAATGGTAATGGTGGCAACACCACCACCACCACAAACACCACCTCAACATCGAATGGACCAATGACGCGCAAAGTGTGGTCGGACTGGTGCAGCTCCAAGGGCAAGAGTTCGCAGTCGGATGACGAGGAGAACAACAACAGCAACAGCAACAACAGTCACAGCCACCAGGGACGGGTGGTGCCTCGCACTCTCACCACGCTGAAGAAGCGCAAGAAGCTTACACGTAAGGCGGCAATTGCCAGCAAGTCAGCAGCAGCGGCGCAGCGGGAAGCGGAAGAGGCAGCTGCTGTTGCAGCGGTTGCTGCGTCCGCCACATCCGCCTCGGCCAGCAAGGAATCGAGCAGCAAAGAGGATCAACCGCGAGCGGCCAGTGCGGGTCCCGGACGCAAGGGACGTTTAAAGAAGGGGCAGCGTGGACGCAAGTGCTTGAAGATTGCCGGCCTGGATGTGCTCCATAAGCAGACAGTGCTGAGCACCTCCTTAGACACGATGACAAAGAAGCTGCCCGCTGCACCGGGCACCGTTGATCAGCAGCTGACGTCGCTCCTCACCGGCGACATGTCGCACCGGGAATTGGATATACCCACAGCGCCGCAAGATACGCCGTATGCGTTGCAAATACTGCTGGACGTGTTCCGCTCGCAGTACATGACGATGATCGAGTACATGCGCTCGAGTGCGTATCTGCCGCAGGTGCAGAAGCAGATTGCCCAGGAACAGGAGCGGAAGGCGCAACTGAAGAACCGGGCCAGCCAGCTGGACAAGCAGATCAAGGTGCTAATCGATGACAGTGTGACGCTGCTGAAGGTGCGCATGAATGAGCTGGGCATCAATGTGAACTCGCCCAACGATCTGATTGCGCAGGCCAAGGAAATTGTCGGACGGCACAAGGATCTGCAGCATGCGGTCAGCAAGATGCGCAACGAGGTTACCGTCTACGAGAGCGAGCAGAAGCTGCTGCTGAGCAAGCAGCTGAAGCATCTGCCCGAATTCCAGAAACTCTGCGGCGCTACCAATGGCAGCGGTGGCAATGGCAAGGTAAAATCTGAGCTGCCACAGGAGCTGTCCGAGACGGCCGCCCAGGAGCTGGTGCTCAAGGAGATTGCCAATACGCTGAGTCAGCGCAAGAAGCTCTATGCCCAAGTCTCGACCATCGAGCAGGAGACGACCACGCTGCAAAAGTCAGCCGAGGATCGCAGCACAGCTGCCGCTCTGCTCGCCCAGGGCACCAACATTAGCCTGGCTGGCAATGCCTCGGCTGCTGCTGCCGTTGCTGCTGTTTCTCCTGCGGTTGCATCGAATGTTGCCCTGCCAAATTGCAACAAGCTGCAAGCTGTTAAATCATCGCGTCGCAGTCGTGAGCATCGTGCACGCTCCCAAGAGTGGCCCGAGGTGCCGGAGGTGGGCAAAATACAGGAGAGCAATCCGGAGGTGCTGGCCCAAAAGATACTCGAGACCTGTCGCCAGGTCGAGGCTGGCAAATTTCAGGCGCCGCCAGCTGCCCTCAATGCCAGCAGTGTTGTCAGCAACAACACTGTCAACTTTGTCAATGGCAAGCCCAAAATTGAGCTCAAGACACCGACGTCACTGTACAAGGATAGCACGCTAATGCCGGCGCCAAAGCAGCAGCAACAACAGCAGCAACAACAGCAGCAGCAGCAGCAGCAGCAACAACAGCAGCAGCAGCAACCCCACCAGCAGCAACAGCAGCCAGCGACAGTGCTGTTGCCCAAGTGTGAGCTACCCGGCTTGGGTCGCAAACAGGAATCACCGAAGGTGGCCAACTTTGAGGATCGGCTCAAGAGCATCATAACATCGGCGCTAAATGAGGATCAGGAGCAGCGCAGCAAAGCGTTGCCCATCATTGAAGCACCCGCAGTGCCACTGCTCCAATCGCCCGTCTCCAAGCGCAGCAAGCAAATGGCCCAAGCGACCTCGGCGAACAGTTTGCACAACATTATCACCGTGTCGACGCAGGGCTTGATGCATCTGAATGCGAACACGACCATATCGCCTATAACGCCACCATTGCCGGGCCCACGGGCGGCTGCGGCTGCCTCGACGGCGCCGCCACCGCCAGCCAATTTGCCCTATGGCAGCGCCTACATGAGCAGCAAGCAGCATCACCAGCAGCATCACCAGCAGCAGCAGCAGCAGCAACTGCAGCAGCTTTCGAGCAAATACGGGCAAACGGTATCGATCAAGGAGTCCAAGTATGCACCACCGTCAAGAGCTGGTTCAGGTGCACCACCGCCACCGCCACCACCGCCGCCGTCAGCGCAATTGGCAACGCTGTATGTGGGGCACAATGCATCAGCGTCAACAACTGCCACGCCTGCCGATTTGGGTTACCATCGACGACGCGCCTCCGTCAGCACCAACAGCTACGAGCACTTTATGGCCCAGCAGCAGCAGCAGCAACAGGCGCTTATGTTTGCCCACGTAGCACAGCAGCGACTGCAACAGCAGCAACAACAACAACAGCAGCAACACCAGCAACAGTCGCATGCACATCAGGCATCACTTGGATTACATCATCATCATCATCAGGCAGCAGAGTTCAAAGCGCCAGCTGAGAATCTGCTTCAGCGATCAGGTAGTCGCGAGCAGCTAGCGGAGCAACAGCAACAACAACAACAGCAACAACAGCAGCTGCAGCAACACCAGCAGCAACAGCACAGCTTGGAGCTGCTGCCTCGGGCCAGTTCCGCCAACTCAGACTATGCTGGCTACCGCGTGGAGCGTCTATCCGTGCGCCCGCCAAGTCGTCCCAGCTCGAACAGCTCACAGCCGGACTACACGCAAGTGTCGCCCGCGAAAATGGCATTGCGTCGTCATCTGTCGCAGGAGAAATTGAATCAGCCGCCGCAAGCGTTGCCAACGCCGCCACCAATGGCACTGGCGCCACCAGTGACAGCCGGCAAGACCATTGGGGATCTGGTCAATGGCGAGATCGAGCGCACGCTGGAGATCTCGCACCAGAGCATCATCAATGCGGCGGTCAACATGAGCACTGGCGCCAGCAGCGGCGTCAGCACAGCCCACTTTATGGAACGCGCCTTTCTCGCCGAGCGGAACAATGATCGTCTGCTGATCAATCTCAATGCCCAACGGCCGGAGCGCGTCCACGTGCGACCCATTGGCGATGATGCGCCCGAGCCGCAGCCCACCAACTACAGTCAGGCAGCAGCAGCGAGCAGCAGCAGCAGCAGCAATAATCTGGCCACCTTGGCCCATGTCGCCTATGCCCAGAAATCCCAGACGCCGGCTTCCCGTGCATCGTCATCGTCACGTGCGGGACGCGATTATCAACCGGTTGCTTTGCCGCGTGCCGAAATGAACGGTTGCATTGAGGCATATTTTCACGAGGAGCAGCAACAGCAGCAGCAACAACACCACCACCAGCAGCAACAACACGCGAAATCGAAGAGCGCTGGCGGTGGTGCAAGTGCATTGCGTGCACCACGCATGAATGGTGCCAATCCCCCACTGGAAGGTAAGTGCAACATTTTGATACGGTATAGCCACTAAGCAGACAATACGTAGAAGTGTCCAATCGATAAATAAAAAAAGTGCATCAGGTATTTGTTGAGCCTCAACGCGTCGAAAGTGTTGCAAACCTCGCGTGTCGAGCAGCGAACGCAGGTCAATATTTCAGTTGACCTTGTGGGCTGTGGTCAACTGTGGCGAACCACCCCAATTGATGGGTGCCGAAGCGTTCAGGAAGGTCGTCACCAAGATTAAGTACAATATTAAAGGCACTCCTTCAAAAAACTATAAAGCATTTAATAAAGTTGTGTTCCAATTTAATCATAACTTTAAAATTGATCTGTACTTTTACACAGTTATTCAGAATATCTTTACTGATTTACGTGCTTTATGTTTGAAAATATGTTTGCCACTAAATGCAAATGCAAATGAATAAACAAGTAAAATATGTCTAAATAATAATCAAACTGTTTATATACCAATCTAAAAATGTAGAAAGAAGACTGAAAATGATGACATCGAACTGTGTATGAAGTAATCTAAAAATATAAAACACAACAAAATGTTAAAGAACGATACTAAAACATGGAAACATTTATTTGAAATTTCCCGATTATGCTTTAATGTTGTGGCGCCATCTGGCGGATTGAAACAGTTATTGTTATTGTTGAAATAAATATAACTCTGTTCACTAGATGACGCCACTAGCTATACATTTTGAATGGTTCATTACTAACAGTCTCTGTTCATTTGTTGCAGGACTAGCTGCCTCGCTGCAGGATCATGTACGAGCTCGTAAATACAAGGAGGAGAACGAGGAACGACAACGTCGTGCTGCTGCCGCTTCTTCAACTCTGGAACTGGCGCCACATTTCGCGCATCAGGCGCCGCCCGCTCATAGTTATCAGCAGCAGCAGCAGCAGCAGCCGCCTCCTCCGACGCAGCAGTCGCATCATCACACAGCCGCTGCCAATCTGAATGGCACGCCACACAAAGTGGAGCGTAAGCAGGAATAAATATATAACAGCGTTTTTAGCCAAGTCACTCATTCAGACAACTTCTTTGCAGTGGGTATAAAGCGTAGCTCGCCATTGGCGCCGCATCAGCAACCGTCGCGACCCGCCAAGTTGCCGCACTTCGATCAGCAGCCGCTGGCCCATGCGCATCAGCATCTGTACGTGAATAGCAATGGGGTGCAATCGCTGCCGCCGCCCGCACATGAGGCGAACACACCATCGCCGACACCGTCATCATCATCCTCATCCTGTGGCAGACGCAGCAAATTGGAGCCGCCACAGCCAATGAGTCCCGAGATCAATTCACTGATGGGCGATGAGCGACCGCTGCAGCTGTCGACGAGCAATCATCAGCAGCCGCATCACCACCATCAGCAGAAGCCACATCAGCATGCCCAGCATCAGCAGCAGCTGCGTGGCTCGCATCAAGGCAGCCACAGCATCACGCCCACCATTGTGGGCGGCCAGCGCTCCAATGCCGCCGATGATGGTAAGCCATTTGTATGCCCAGTTATAGCAACAGCATCGCACACACATGCATTCCATGCACCACACGCATCACACGCACCACACTCAGCACACTCAGCACACTCACCACAAGCACCACCGGCACATGCAACACATCATCAATTGCACAGCTATCAAACACGACTCGCCACCCAAACGGTGGCTCAAGATCTCACCAAAAAGTGCAGGCAGTCAAACGACGTCTCAGCTTCGTCGGATGCTGATTCTGACACTGACAGAGCCTCATCCTCCAGCTTCTCCAGCTCCAGTTCGAGCTCAAGCACCTCCGGCTAATATGCTACTAAACTAAACCACTTCATAATGCATGCACACATTTTACACACATTTTACACACATTTTATACAATTGTACACATTACATATTTTTTTTACATTTTTTACTCTTGCAATTTACAAATACATTTACACAAAACCAAAAACCAGATTGTTGCCAGACTTCAGTCTTCAGTTACGTCTAATGGTTTTGGTTTAACTTATGTTGTGCGTTGTTCGTAGTTTTGCATGTTATTTCTTTCGTATTCATTGTTTTTCATATTTGGTTCTTTTATTTATTATTTTGTATGTATCAATTTCCATTGTTTTCCTTCTCCTTTCTCTGCTGAAACATTTAGTCCACGTGAAAATTACAGTCTAAAGCAACAAAAATAACAACTTCTGCCATTTATTTAATAATCGCGATAATAAACATCCATATAAAAATACACAAATAATTAAATATTTATCTATTTATCTATTTCAACATCTTTTGGCTTTAATATTTCAATATTAATTAAGCATATACAGGCTAAATTTTAAAATTATATCTTAGCTAAATATATAATTATCATCTGTTAACATATTTGAAAAGTATAAACCTGATTCTCCTCCTATAAACTAAAAAAAAGAGATTAATCATTCCATTAATGAAATAGTTAATCGTGGTTAATAACCTATGACAAAATCGTGACTGCGATGTGATTTGTAAACCGAGTTGAGGCAATTGTTTGCGTTTTATTTTTGTGTTAGTTAACTTATGCCAAATAAATCTGTTTGGTTTTACAATTTTGAAAATCGATAGAAACACGCAGGCAAAGTGTGAATACTTTGTATTATGTAAGATAAAATAACGCAAAAAAAATTAAAATATTAAATAATAAAAAAAAAATGAAAAACTGCCGCAACATGCAACATTTTGCCAGCTTATATTCATACAACTTATCGAGTCACGCCCAATAAATCATTAACTTCATAAAAACTAAAATTACATTCGACACTCACACCTCAACACACATACACTCAAACGCTCTCTGTACAAAGAAAAAAACATAAATCAACATAAATTTTTTTGTTTTACTTGAATATTAACAATCTCCTCTGGAATGTTATTTTTGCATAATTAATTTTCAAATATTTACTAAAAACAAAAAATATCGAACAATGGACAACATTTAAAAAGAAATTCGCCGCGCTACTTATCCAAAACTCGACTTTATATCCCTTCTATTATGCTCTACTCCCATACAGTTACCGATTTGGCAACGCATCGTACTGTAACTAATTACGATCCCAGACGTCGACTTCGCACACCGACTTCGACTTTGTCTGGCGCCACGAAACAAACCGCTACCAATTGTAATACTCGTAACAATGGATTTGTTGTGGCCGATAGTAGTAGTACCAATAATAATAATAATAACAACCATTGATTACCTCAAAATATCTCAAAAACCAAAACCCAAGAAAACAAAAAATTGACGAAAATCGATAAAAAAAAAAAAAAAACAGAAATGAACACGAAAACCCCGAAACAAAAAATGCCAAAACCTAATGTTGTTGTTGAGAAGCAGAGTACAAAATACCACATCTAATATAACAAAAAAAAAGAAAGAAGAAAAACAAAAACATTTATAAAGACAAAACATAATTTATTTTAATTTAACCTAACCGAATTTAAAAAAAAAGAAAAACAAAAAAAAAACCTTAGTATATTATATATACACATATATGAAATTTGAACATGAGCATGAGGTAAGTTCTGTTGCGCCTAATTGGTTTACTTTCTCCTCTTTTTTATTTTTTATTTCATTTTATTTTGATTTTTAATTTATTTATTTATTTTTAACCATCATTTTTATTTTTTGTAAGACTTTCCAATATAATTTTCACACACCGCAAAAAACAGCTGTACTCATACACACACACACACACACATACGTAAACACACACACCGTTAAGCATTCGAAATTGCGAAAAAGCCTGCCAAATGTTTAGGGTTTGGCTACACGACGTGTTATCGTTATCGTTATCGTAATCGTAATCGTTATAGCTACCGCCATTGCTGCTCTTATCGCGCTCACCTTGCCCAGCACCTACTCCCAGCCACAGCCACACACACACACACACTCACTCACACAAACACACCTACAGCAGCAATTGTTGCTGTTCTCACTTAATTGATTATATATCATATTTGACCTATAATTAACTGCTTACGTTTTTATTATAACAGACGATGTGATTGCTGCCGACGAGGAGTCCCACTGGCAGCATCGTGTCAGCTCTGGCTTTGATCGTCTGGTGGCCTTTGCCAGCACTGAGCTGGACAAGACGCGCCGCTCCATTGATGGCGACACGGTGCCCGCCTCGATTAGTTGCAACACCTCACCGGACTCGGGCATCACGCACAGCAGTAGCAACTCTGATGCGGCGCGTACATTTTTGTCCACCTCGTCAAGCTCATCGCAGCTGGAGCTGCCCATCAACAACAGCAGTAGCAGTGGCAGTGGCAGCGGCAGCGGCAACAGCAACAACAGCCTCTATGCCAGCCAGGTGCATAATCTGAGTCATCATCCCTACCAGCAGCAGCATGGCCACGTTCAGCAGCAACAGCCAATACAACAACAACAACAGCCGCTGCAACAACAGCAACAACAGCAGCAGCAGCATCAACAACATTTGGCGGATCATTTGAGCGACAGCAGCATGAAATCAACCAACTCCTCATCACTGCACGCGAGCAGCTCGCTGAAGACGGTCTCGCCGGTGGATTCGGGCGCCATTGAATCACCGCCTCTGTCCGATGTGGGCCTGCCACGGACGCCCAGTCCCAGTGCTGCCAGCGTTGCCACACCACCGCTGGCCCATGCACCGTCATCGCTGGGCAATGAGCTGCGGATACCGCTCAAGTATCAGCGCAAGTCGAAGAGCGGCTCCGAGAAGCACTACAAGAAGAAGTTCTGTGAGCGCAACTGGGAGTACGACTGCGATGAGCTGCTGTCGTACTCCAACTCCAGTGCGCCTCCAACGGCAGCCGATGCCGCTGGCAATGGTCCGCCAACAATGCTTGATACGTCCGGCAGTGTGGCAGCAACGGCGCCAGTTGTGCTGGGCAAATCGGGCAAATCGCCCAAGGAGAAATCGTCGCCGCATCACAGCCTCAATGCGAACAATGCGAATGCGAGTGCCAGCTATAATCATCATCACAAGTCATCCAATTTCCGGCCCAAGGGCAAGGACTGGGACTGGTCGCTGGACAGCAGGAGCAATACGGGCGAGCCGACATTGAACGGGGTCAGCGGTGGCGCCACCACAACGAGTAATTAATATAAATTAATTTAGTTAAATTGCTGAACAGAATGAAGCAAGTATTCGTACCACAAAATGAAGAAAAAAATAAATGCAAAATTATGAATGACAAATCAATCCGCAGCAGCAACAGCAGCAGCAGCCACATGCGCAACGAAAGAAAATTATGCAAAGTTTTGCTTTATGTTTAATTTACTTTTATAACGATTGTGATTCAATTCGAATCGAGTTGAATTATATTCTAAAGTGTAACTAAATGAATTGAGTTTATTTGTAGTTAACTTATTGTATAGCATTGCCTTGTTTTTTTTTAAATGTTTATTTTTGCAAATTAGTGTAGTATATTTTAACTGACCACGTATGTGTTAGACTCTTAAGGCACCATCCGAAAACAACTTCAACAACAACAACAACAACAGAAAAGAAAACCCCCATTTACTGATGAACAATGTTACTGATTTCATTATTACCAAGTTTACTATTATTATTATTATTATGAGTATGATTATTAAGTATAAAATGTATTTAAAACTTATTGTTTAATTGATTTGCATTCGTTTTAAGTTGTGTGTTTTGTCCTATCACTAGGGAATGTGTGTTTTTTATGATTTTTAAATAAATTTTAAACTAATTACAAACTATTTACGTTCATTTCGTACATTTTCTCTTGAGTTCCCAAATTTCCAGATTGATTGTTTACAGTTTCTTGTATTGGGACCAACACAACAAGCATCTTAAATCGATCCGTTCCTGTTCGCAAGATGTATGTAAAATTGTCAACGTCGCTTCCAAAAATCTTATTACAAACAAATAAATGAATATATATGCAAATAATAATAATAAAATATTCAAAATGCAAAACAAATATTTGAGCATACGGACATATTAATAAATGCACTTTGAAAATTATTTTGAATTCTTACTCATTTTATTGCGCTTAGCATAAATATATACGAGCATATAGGAAACACATACATACAGACAGATACAGAATGTTCCGGTGTAATTTATTGAAAAATCGTCGCGACGTTGCTCAGCATTCGCATTACCGAGTTGATACTTTAATCATAATCTAATACACTAACACAGAAACTTATGTAGCGCAACATTAGCAACAAAGAAGCAGAAAAATGCAGCTAAAGCAGCAAAATGGCAGCCGAACAACAAGTAACCTTATTAATTAATGAATTTTCCACCTCAGCGAAATAACAACAATTTTATATATATTATATACATAGCAGTAGCGGCATATACAACATATATATATATATATATATATATAAATCTATATATACATACATTATATGTGTATGTGTGGCCATTCCGTTAAGCACTTTTTTATTTGTAAACCAACAGGCATGGAGTCCATCGAGTGTTATATATATGTATATATCTATATATGAAGCGGGAGACTTTTAAAGTGAAAGTATTAACGGAATCGGTGCGATAATAACAGCAAAAACAAGTCAAGTATCAGGAAACCAATTAAACAGTAAAGAAACAAATAAACATGATTTACAAGCATTTAACAACAAATAATAAATATTTAGTAAACATACATATATAAAATATATACGTAAACCATATTTAACAAATAGTGTTTTATATGTTACAGCAACAGTAATGAGAAAAACATACAATTAATATAAATAATAACACAATAAGGCCCATAGCAATTTAATTGGATTTTCAAATGTGCTATTAGCGTAGTGTAATATTAACATTTAAAGAACAAGTACATAATGGCGCATAAACGATTTTTATACGTATACATATGTATTATATTTATATTTACCGTCATATACAGAGACGCAGGGCCAAGCAAAAAAAAACAAAAACAATACATTTTATAACAATAAATGGCCCTGAATCAAGCAAGAATCAGTTGTAGCAAATGGAATATTATTTGGCGCTATTAAAATGTAATGTATAATGCATATAAAACAAAATAGTTAAATTTACATAAATAAATGAACATATAAGTATTTAACTAAAGATTAAGTAAACGCAACTAATTAATAACGAAAACAAGTAAATGAAAATATGACAAATTAAACAAAAAGCACACGCATATTACAATTAACGGTATTATTATGTATATTTAAAAATATTTATTGCATATTAATATTATTATTTTAAACTTAAAAGGTTAATAAAAAAAAAAACACGAAATATTAAGTACTTGCCTTTTCCTACAGTAAATTACTAATATCCAAAGTAGAAATGAATTTTCGATGAATTTGGCTCACCAGTTTTTCAAATATCGAGATTTTTGAAAATATTATTAGCTGATTACATCAATATATCAAATGCCACACTTATCACAGATACTCTGCCACCGATAGTCGCAGTGCATTTCAATTAAAACCACAACTTTTATTTTGTTCCATTGATTTTTATTGACTTTAATTGATTTGTTTATTTCATTCAAATATCTTATAAAAAGTAAAATTTGGTTCGTTTATCTTTATGTAACTATTGTATTGTATGCATGTCGAATATTTTCCGTTTGTTTATCAAACGATGTTCCCGATGAAATCATTATCTGTGTACTCGTATTCCTAAGGGGCTATTTCTATTTATTTAAGGCGGTAGCAGCTTGATGTGGGTATGTGAATATCCAGTTTCTTGGCTTCGTTAGCTTAGCTTAAATATACATAGATACAATCGCGGAGTGATGATTGGTTTTGGATTGTTTACAATTTATCTGCAATGTTTATGTCTATGGTTGGGGTTGTTTGAATAATTGTATAGATACGTATTGAATGGTGTAATTGCTGACTATCTTTAATCTTTGCTGAGACAGATGTCTCTGCCAAATTCAATTGTTTCCCTTGTTCAATTGTTTTGTAAATGAGTGTATATTTTTATATAAGTATATATATATATATATATATTTATGTATACGTTGCTATATCTTCGTTTTAATGCATTTGTATGGTTTGTGTGTATATGCTATGGTATATATGGTTGTTATTTATGTATATAATTGTTTTACAATAAGCCTGAGGCACAGTTATAATTTTTCTTACACATTTTAATTTTATCAATTTAATTGTGGAGAACGCAAAGATGCTGCAGATGTTGGCATTAATAATTTTTTACTTTGTTTTACAAACAAATTAACGCTAATTTATAGCAGGGAAAATCGTTTGTGATTTGTATAAGTGAAATTTTAAAGCTAAACTTTGTTCAAAGTCGTAGAAATCTAAAAAATAGAATAGGCTAAACAGGATAGAGGATTCAACAATAAGCATACACATAACACTAAATGTACGGATAATAAAACGTGAATTACAGCGGTATATAAGCGATTTAAACCTAAAGAACTATGGTCAATAAGAGAGGTGCTACTCCAATAAACAAAACACTTTCAATAACAAACAAACACTTAATTCTAACTGCAAACCATTGAACATGGTTTAGTGATAGGGTATAAAATAGTATAACAATTAAATTGAATAGAATATTGAAATTACAGAGTAGCAAATACATAGATTGTTAATAAAATCGAAAGGTCGACCAATTTTCAGACACGTGCTTAAGCAATCAACTATTTTTGAAAGCCTGATAGAGTTTCAAATTGATTTGATAACAAATTGTAAAGAATTATATTACGCTATGATACGACACACTCATTTACACACTTCATCTTGATAATTCTTAAAGTTAAAAGCTTGTTGTTTGTTTGATCAGGCCCTCAACACTTATTTGCTTAGAACTATCCTGCATATATAGTTTGGATTCTTATTGGTATCGTAAAACAATCTTGATCCCTGACGCGAGAGCATTTAAAATGTTACATTATTTTATTTTCTATGTGTATATGTTTTTAAAACCGCTGCACGTTGAATTCATTCAGACTTTAAGTTCGTTTCATTTGTAAGGTTCTCTCTTGTTTTAAGTTTGGTTTTCAAATCGAGGGTCAACAGTAAAAACTATTCAACTACAGAAAATGGCAAACATTTTCCATTTACTTCCCACTTTATAACAATATGCAGCATACACAGTACAGACATACAAATATATATAATTAAATATACATTTTGATGCACGCACATATAACAAGGGCCTGAGGGATAATTGGTTGAGGATGGTTGGTTTCAATAACATTGACATATTCAAGAATTGCTTTTATGGACATTGTTGAAACCAATTGGAGCTTAGCTTAAGAATATATATTCATAAATGTTATAAAGGCGTGGGTGCTGTTCTTTGCTTTAGAATCGCGAAGAGAAAGCTCTTTAGAGGACACACAGGAATCGATAATTCTACATTAATTACTTAAGTAAATACAATAACAAATTTAAAAATAAAGATAAACGTAGGCGACAGACAAATACACAAAAAGGGGAAGGAGTGAGAAACAGACAGATATTGAGACATTTACAACTTATCCACATGCTGAAGCAGACAGTCTATCACCAGCTCTTCTGGCTGCGTCTCATTCTCGTTTTCATTCTCTGTCTGCGTTTGAGCTTTCTCTTCGTGCAAATTCTACAAGCTATCGAGTATATTGGCGGCACCAATAAGTGCATCCACATCGCTGCTATTTGGTGCCACATCGTCAATCAGCGCAACGCTGCTGAGGGCCAAGACGGCGTTTGTGGCACTGCCAACGCCGAAAGGCACCACAGCCGGCGAGGGTAGGCTATCAATCGTATTGCCATTGATTAGAAAGTCGCGATGCAGCTCAACCGGACTGTAGCTAAAGCACGGAGTCGTTATGGGCGTCGTTGGCATCGATTTGGATATATCGAGTGCGTTGCGCGAACCATACGGCTGTTTAATGTAGGACACATTGCTGCCGCCCCAATTGAAGGCTGGTAAGATGTCAAAAAGTCCGTTGACGTCATTGCAGTTGCCATTTGCGGTGTTCTGACTACTCATGCAGCCATGAAGCTGCGATTGCTGATGTGGTAGCGGTGTGGAGGGCACCGAACGCGAGACTATACCGCCAGCACTCCCAGCGCTGCTGTAACCGCTCGAGGAGCCCGCCGATGAGCTGCATGTCGTCGTTGTTTGTATGCCGCTAAACTTGTTGGCAAAACTGGGCGAGATGAGCGCACTGACGTCCACATCGTCGTAGATCAGACTAGCCGGTACATCCACGTCGTTGGCGCCCAGCTTCAGCGCGCTCACAGACTGCTGACTGTTGCTGTTCTCGGAGAAGAACGCATCGTGGACAATGCAAGCGTTGACAACAGCCTGATTCAGCTGACGATTGTAGCCCGTTGAGGGTGAGTGGTTGCTGCTGCCGCGTTGCAGTTGCGACAAGGGCACAGATTGTGAACGTTGTGTTTCGTTAAGCTCCATGCTGGCGCCGCTTAGAGCCAGACTAGTTTCCAAATCCATAGAGTTTTGATTGATTAGCAGCTCGACATTGTTGTTGCTGCTGTTGTTGGTGGTGCTCTCGCTGAACTGGTTGTTGTTAGCAGAGCTGCCGCTAAACGACCAATTGACGCCCATACACTGTTGCAACAGCGAGGGACTGGGCGGAGCGGAGGCGGAGCTGCTGCTGGGATAACTATACACATAGCTGCGCCTGCGCCTATGCGCCCCAATCATTGGGTCCCCATTGCCGTTGTTGTTGTCAAAGTCCAGCGATTGCTGTTTGGTTAACATACTGGAACGTTGGCGCATTCGTGTGACTCCAGGACTGGCAAAGCAATTCTGAGTGGGCAGCTTTCCAGTTGTTGTTGCTGATGTGGGTGCAGCTGCTATTGATGTTACAGTTTCTGCGACTGTTGTTACTGCTGCTGCGTTGTTTGGGGAAATAGGCAGAAAAATGCAGTTCTTGTTGTTGACATTGCTGGACGCGTTGCTTAAACTAATCTTGCGTTTGTTGCTGTTGTTGTTAATATGTCGCAGCTGCTGCTGCTGTTGTTGTTGTAGCTGATGTTGTTGCTGTTGTTGTTGCTGTTGATGCTTTCGTGACATTAAAGCCAGAGACGCTGAGGCAGAACCCACAACATTTGTTGCTGCTGTCGCTGCTGCAGCTGGTGTTGGCAACGGCATTGAGCGACGTACATGTTGCAGCTGCAACTGTTGCTGTTGCTGCTGCTGATGTTGGTGTTGCATCGCTGCTGTTGTTGTTGCTGTTGCCGTTGCTAATCTAACATTTGCCATTGCCGTTGCATTGGCTAGTGCATTAGCTGACGCAGCCTGTGGATTTCTGTGTTGTTCTGCATGAGCATCTAAGGAATTCAGTTGTTTTTCCTCAGCGTCTCCCATCTGAAAATATTGAAGCAACTCGGTATCCTGCCCCTCGGAATTCTCCTCCTCATCGTCGCCGGGCAGAAAGTAATCATCCAGCTCATGCTTATCCATATTGCATATGCTAATGACGCGCTCCCGCGGCAATCCCAGATTCTCAGGCAGTCCAGAGTCCTCGGCAGCGGCAAATGCTGCCGCATTCTCTGCCATCAAGCGTCTCGTCCGCATCAAAATCATGTTGCGCGTCGTGACCTTGGGGTTGCTGTTGTTCGTCTCCAGACTGCTCGACGGACTTACTGAGCTGGGATTATTCAATTGGGCGGGCGGGCCCATTGATAGCGCTGTGACATTTACGGGCGAGCTGTCCGGTGGAGGCTGAGCTGGTGGTGGAGGTGTTGCCGCCGTTGTGGTTATCACTGGTGGTATTAGCAGAACACTGCCGCTTGCGCCGCCGCTACCGCCACCGCTGCTGGGCGAGTTGACCCAATTCCCTTTGGTCTGTTGCGCCTTAAGCACTTTTTTGCAGAATATGTTGGTGGTGTTATACTCTTCTGCCTCGTCTTTGATGACCAGCCCAGTGGGCGACATCGGCTGCTGTGCCGCAGCTTCCGTTTGCAGCTCTATTAGTTTCGGCGTTAGATTGCGGACAGCATTGCTGCGCGGCTCTGTAGCCAGGTTCATAGGCAAAACTTGTTGATGCTGCTGTTGCTGAAGCTGTTGGGCTGTCGGATAGCTACTGGGCGAGTCTATAATCTCCTGTTTGATCTGTAGTAACTGTTCCGTTTTGTGGTCATCGCTAATCGCCTCCTGACTGCTGCCAGCATCGGTGGCGGCATTTGGCTGATTGCAGCTTGATTCGGATGATGTGGAGCCCTTGCGTTTTTTTTTGCGGCGCTTCTTTAGTGGTCCCATGTCCTATTTGATATAAAATATTAATGATTTCTTATTTTTTTATTGAAAAGTATAAAAACCTAATGGTTGTTATATTCTTTATCGCTAATGTGCAGATCTTATGTGTGTCTCAAAATTGTTTGACAATTTTCTGCATGAGAGAGAAAACTTACCGCAAGCAAGCGCTTCTCTTTGGGCTCCCTGGGCGTATATTTCTTGGCCGCCATTACTGGATTAATAACTGCATTATTGCTCCTAATGCGTGTGGCTAACTCAGTGACGCTGTCCAGTTTGGTGTTGAGTAGCTTTTCAGCCCAATTGCGCACCACATCCCAGCTGCCGTCGTCATCTGCGCCTGGCATACTTCCCAGGGCCTTGGGTGTGCGCTTTAAATTTGCTGGGCCGGTTTCAGTGGGCACACTGTCATCGATTGGCTCATCCTTGCACAATTGGGGCAACTGTGGCGGTGTCAATTTTGTGGTTTTCCGCATGGCCGCATAGCAGTAACGCGAATTGCCGCGCGTACCTAAACGCCGCGGACGGACGCCGGGAAACACCTGCTTCATGACCTTGCCAAAATCAGCTGTTGACAGCGGCTTGATGTTCAGGCGTTCGCAATAGACGCTGCGAAGTGTAAAATGTCTTAATTAAATATTTATTACACCTTACGTGTATGATATAAAAAATAAGTTTGAATGAAAATTTCAAACTAGTTTAAATCTTGTAGATTTCTCTCAAAACTAAAAAAACTTTAAAGTCGTGAATAAGAATCAGCAATCAAGCTACGATTTTTTATGGGCACATTGAAAATGTACCTTTTAACCAACTTACATGTAATCATTGTAAACGTCCTGTTTTGGTATAGAGACCTGAGCATCGTGCTCGAGGTGTGAGCGCACCCAATTAATGGTATGATTAATTTCTGATCGAGTACCCAACGGATTCTGTGGCTGTCTCAATGGATCAGTGTCAGAACTCTCACCCGGCAATCGTAAGTAAAGCAATAGTTTCTCAATGGGCTTCAAGCCTGCTACATTTTCCAGAATTTGCGCAATTTGCAGCTTGGCAGTGTCACTAAAAAAGAATTAATTAGTATGAAGAAAGTTGTATATCTAATGAATACTCACTCCAAACTGGATTCGATGACCTGCTGGACGCGTCGCATTCGCTCCTCGTCGCTGGTCAGCGCATTCATCACGTTCTCCGCAATTGTGGAGTTGATGACGCCACTGGGTGGAGCAGGGGCTACAGCTACTGAGCCGCCTTCACTGGGATGGGGAGGTGGCGGATGTGGGTGCCTCGGCAACGCTGCTGCCGCTGTAGAGGTATTAACATTTATCGCTTGCATTATCTTTCCCAGATCCAATTGCTGGGCGCTCTTGAAGGCATTGACAAAGGCCAAACCAGCATTGCCAGAGGCTACTGCAAAGGGATTCGGAGTGAGCACGGATGTGGCTCCACTGGCTGCCGAGCCAGGGGCATTCAAATTTGTAAAAGCTGGCGACACAAAGCCGCTTTGGCTGGGAGCAGGTACATTTGTGGATGTGGGCGACACCTGGGACTGGGCGAGTTGCTGGGCAGGCGCTACAATTGGCGCAATGGTCAGTGGCGATAATTTCGTCGTTTGCATGTGAATGGGCGGTGCCTGGAAACGTCCCGATGTATACGAGGGAATGTCGGGAATCTGGACCGGCACCGGTAAGGGAACACCACAAGCGCCATACGGATTTGAGTGTGCAATTGTTGTTGTTGCATCGTATATGGGATTGGAATTTGGGTTGGTTTGTTGCTGATGCTTCTGCAGCGTAGTTGCCGTTGTGCCCCCCACTGCTGCTGCTGATTTCGTCGTCCACTGCGCACCACTGAGTTGGCCATGCTTCTCGGACATGTTAGGTGGGTTTATGCTGGCTTATAAAAGACGAGCGCCACCAGACAGCAGACAGCAGCAACCTCTCGCGGTTGTTGCTGCTCCTCGCACTTTCGCCAATAGCACGTCACTTGCTGCTGCTGCTACTTCTTGCTTGTTATTATTATTATTGTTGTTATTGCCGATGCTCGCAAGTTTGATTTGAATTGGTCGAAAAGCCTACGCACTAACTGTATGTGAGTATGCGTGTCGCGTGCTTTAGGAGATGAAGATTGCGAAGTCGATAACTGGCGCGACGAACATTTTGGCGACGACGGAAGACACGGATGTTAAAAACGCAAGATAATAAACCATTTTGAATGTGTTTACTGCATGGATAAAGCGAGTGAAAGGCGTGCGTACGCCTTTGCCGCCAGATATAATATTATATTTGACTCCTGCAATTCCAATACGCTACCTATTTTATAATAAGATTATAAAATATATTGGAATAATCCATTTTTCGCGGAGATAAGACTTCCTTTCCTTCTGCGTCTCGAAAAATACACACGAAAGTGACCAAATTGGTGTGGACGTAAATGAACTAAAAAATACCACATGGTCCCAATGTAAACACTGTGTTGATTTTCGACGGACGTCGT
Source organism: Drosophila nr. perissopoda 5 BK-2023a (assembly GCA_035044105.1). Classification (NCBI taxonomy): domain Eukaryota; kingdom Metazoa; phylum Arthropoda; class Insecta; order Diptera; family Drosophilidae; genus Drosophila; species Drosophila nr. perissopoda 5 BK-2023a. The sequence goes on from JAWNMK010000250.1 coordinate 457,643, forward strand.
ATTAAATTTGAGAGCTCTTCTGAAAAATATTATTTCAGTATTAAATGGTTCACTAAAAGGGCTTGCTAATTTTTAAAATCGATTATTATTTGAAACCATTGAACAACTGACTACTGAAATATAATCAGTATGATTTTAGTATTTTTCAAGAGCTCACAAACATTGTGTCTCCAATTAACAATATGCGATCCATGCCCTTTTGGTGGTATAAGTTATAATTAGCAATTAAATTAATTTAAAATAATTCGACTTACAATAAGTTTCTTAATATATGTTGATTCTCATTAATTTAACTGACGGTAGATATTCAAGACTTTAAGCCACTCAATGATACTGCGACTGGTTGAGCTGTAAATTTAACGTTATTCAATAAATCTTTTTATTTTGTTGGATTAATTTAATTGTTATCGGCTTTTGATTAAGTACATGTTATCGATAACTTTTGAGTCATTGCAATCGCTACTCAGAAAAAATGGCGATTTCTTATTAATACAGACGCTTTACCTTTACACAACACAGACAGCAATTTTAACACTAAAATACTGTTCTAAACAGCAATTAAACAAAAAATGCGCGCTGAACTTCGACCAAATACTTGCCGTGTGTGCTTAGAGCCCAGCCAGCGCCTACAACACATTGATGAGTCCCGCGAGGAAGATGAGGAGACTCCAAATGAAATGCTAATACTGCTGCTGGGCAATTCATTCAGTAAGGTAAGTAATTTATGTGTGGTATGTAATTGCTTATTACCCCAATAACCAAATAAACCAGTTAAATGGCAAATACCAGATTCCGGATGGTATTTGCAAGCAATGCAAGGTGGAGCTGAACATGGCTTTTCAGTTTCGCGAGAAGGCTTTGCGCAAGCAGGCCGAAATCGAAGACTATTTTCGCGAAATGGGCCTGCTGGATGAAAGTGAAGATTATCTGGTGAAGGAAGAGTCGGGGTCACAACATAATCAAGAAGCTGACGATGACGACATGAATGAATTGGTGATGAACGAAGTTCCGAGTCCGGAAGGTGATGCGGTCGATTGTGGCCAGGAGGATGAGTTCGTCGAAGTCGATGGCACGAACGACCCAGAAGAGGTTATTACGGATGGCATCGAGTATTTGGAGGACAACTATACCATAGAGATGAACCCCGAGCATGATGAAGTTGTACTCGAAACTAAATACGATGACACAGTTGCATCTGGTGATATTAAACTGAGACGTGGTTCTACACGTATGGGCATGAGCACATCCAAGTCCGCAACTGGAGGACTTGAAATGAAAGCCAGTCGAGGACGGACCCGTACAGGTCTCAACTCGCTGCGCACTTCGGATGGCACTGAAAAAGCTGGCTACGTCTGCGATGTCTGTGGCAATTTTTACGAGAAGCGTGGACGCATGATGGAACATCGTCGACGTCACGATACTGTCTGCCACTACCAGTGCGAGTAAGTCTGTTTGGCAGTAGTAAAGACCAAATTGTGTATTAATACCTTCTGTCAATTCCTTGATGTAGACTCTGCGATGCAAAGTTCCAGGTGCGCGAACAGCTGCGCAAGCATATGTACTCACACACAGGTAGCAAGCCGTTTAAGTGCAGCTACTGCAGTCGCCAGTTCTTCTATGAGAGTGTGCTAAAATCGCACGAAAAGTAAGTTTTGATTGCATCTAAAAACTGGCGCAATACTCAGTTGTCTTAACAATATTTTCTTCATTCAACAGCGTGCATCGTGGTATCAAGCCCTATGTGTGCAAGGTATGCGACAAGGCATTCGCATACGCACATTCTCTGACTAAGCACCAGCTGATACACTCGGACATCAAGCTTTACCGATGCGACTATTGCCAAAAGGATTTCCGCCTGCTACATCACATGCGACAGCACGAGGAGACGAAGTGTCATCAGAATGCAGTTATGCTAGCCGAAACACTAAAGTATAGCCGCGAGGAGCAGGACAACGATCTGCTTGCTGTTGATGAGTTAACGGACGTTAGGGTACGATTATCTCAGCAACATATGCTTACTTAGATGTCCCTAAATATGTACAATTAGACCACTGCGTATTGAAGGTCCGCGAACTACTCTTCAGTAGATACTAAATCTAATCACATCAAATCATGATTTCACTATTCAACAAGTGTAATAATGTTAATTAAATATCTAATAATAAAAGAAAAATAATCTTTGGTATGCGATTTATTTATTTATTGACTATGGTAATACAGGACAAAATACATGTAATCAACTATTTGTGATCAACAGCAGACAATTTTTCAATCTTCAACGTCCGTAAATTTAAATTTCAGTGGTGTTCGGCACATTAATTTAGCAATATTCATTGAAGTTTTTTATTTTGTTGGATTAATCTAATTGTTATCGGTTTTTGATAAGGTATATGTTATCGATACCTTTTGGGTCATTGCAATCGCTACTCAGAAAAAATGGCGATTTCTTATTAATACAGACGCTTTACCTTTACACAACACAGACAGCAATTTTAACACTAAAATACTGTTCTAAACAGCAATTAAACAAAAAATGCGCGCTGAACTTCGACCAAATACTTGCCGTGTGTGCTTAGAGCCCAGCCAGCGCCTACAACCCATTGATGAGTCCCGCGAGGAAGATGAGGAGACTCCAAATGAAATGCTAATACTGCTGCTGGGCATTTCATTCAGTAAGGTAAGTAATTTATGTGTGGTATGTAATTGCTTATTAACCCATTAACCAAATACACCAGTTAAATGGCAAATACCAGATTCCGGATGGTATTTGCAAGCAATGCAAGGTGGAGCTGAACATGGCTTTTCAGTTTCGCGAGAAGGCTTTGCGCAAGCAGGCCGAAATCGAAGACTATTTTCGCGAAATGGGCCTGCTGGATGAAAGTGAAGATTATCTGGTGAAGGAAGAGTCGGGGTCACAACATAATCAAGAAGCTGACGATGACGACATGAATGAATTGGTGATGAACGAAGTTCCGAGTCCGGAAGGTGATGTGGTCGATTGTGGCCAGGAGGGTGAGTTCGTCGAAGTCGATGGCACAATCGACCCAGAAGAGGTTATTACGGATGGCATCGAGTATTTGGAGGACGACTATACCATAGAGATGAACCCCGAGCATGATGAAGTTGTACTCGAAACTAAATACGATGACACAGTTGCATCTGGTGATATTAAACTGAGTATTGGTCCTACACGTATGGGCATAAGCACATCCAAGTCCGGTCATGACGAACTGCAACGTTCTTATAGCCACGCAACTGGAGGACACGAAATGAAAGACAGACGAGGACGGACCCGTACAGTTCTCAACTCGCTGCGCACTTCGGATGGCACTGAAAAAGATGGCTACGTCTGCGATGTCTGTGGCAATTTTTACGAGAAGCGTGGACGCATGATGGAACATCGTCGACGTCACGATACTGTCTGCCACTACCAGTGCGAGTAAGTCTGTTTGGCAGTAGTAAAGAGCAAATTGTATATTAATGCCTTCTGTCAATTCCTTGATGAAGACTCTGCGATGCCAAGTTCCAGGTGCGCGAACAGCTGCGCAAGCATATGTACTCACACACAGGTAGCAAGCCGTTTAGGTGCAACCACTGCAGTCGCCAGTTTTTTTATGAGAGTGTGCTAAAAACGCACGAAAAGTAAGTTTTGATCGCAACTGAAAACTTGCCCAATACTTAGTCGTCTTAACAATATCTTCTTCATCCAACAGCGTGCATCGTGGTATCAAGCCCTATGTGTGCAAGGTATGCGACAAGGCATTCGCATACGCACATTCTCTGACTAAGCACCAGCTGATACACTCGGACATCAAGCTATACCGATGCAACTATTGCCAAAAGGATTTCCGCCTGCTACATCACATGCGACAGCACGAGGAGACAAAGTGTCATCAGAATGCAGTTGTGCTAGCCGAAACACTAAAGTATGACCGTGAGGAGCCGGACAACGATCTGCTTGCTGTTGATGAGTTAACGGATGTTAATTGATTAACTCAGCAACATATGCTCACTTAGATGTCCCTAAATATGTAAAATTAGACCACTGCGTATTGAAGGTAGATACTAAATCTAATCACATCAAATCATGATTTCACTATTCAACAAGCATAATAATGTTAATTAATTATCTAATAACACGTAATGATAGTAAAAGAAAGAAATAATCTTTGGTATGCGATTTATTTATTTATTGATTATGGTAATACAGGACAAAATACATGTAATTAAATATTTGTGATCGACAGCACACAATTTTTCAATCTTCAACGTCCGTAAATTTAAATTTCAGTGGTATGTTCGGCACATTAATCAGTACACTCTTAAAGGCATTGTCTGTGGAATAATTGAACTCAACATTAAAGTTTCGAATTAGTCGTGCGATTCCTAATTCCAATTCCATTTCAACAATTCGTTTGCCAATGCACATGCGAGGTCCGAATCCGAAGGGCAAGTAGATAAATGGACTGCTCGCTTTAAGAGATTGCGGGCATTTTCCAGCTTCGTCTTTGCTTTGGCGAAGCCAGCGCTCGGGCAAGTACTCGTTGCCTCGGGGATAGTGCTGTTCATCGGTCAGCAGGCCATGAGATAACATCATAACCTGTGTTTCTTTGGGAATTTGGTAACCATTTAGCACGAGCTCCGACTTGGTGACACGACCATTACCGAGAGCCAAGGGATACACACGTAGTGACTCCTTGATACAAGCGCGCAAGTAAGGTACATTCTTCATAGAGGCTTCTGTGAACTCGGAGTCTTTGTTTGGTAAAATGCGACGCACTTCCTCTCGCAGCTTTGCTTGCTTTTCGGGATTTTTGGCCAGAGAGAGGAGTGCACCAGTAAAAACAGTGGTAGTCGTATCCACACCGGCCATCAGCATATCCATGGCCATGACGATGGCGATCTGTTTGTCGGTTTCCAAAAGTTTCTCCAGCACGCTCTTCTCATGCTCTGGTTTGTTGGATTGCTTATCCTTCAAACGATTTAGAGCCTCGTCCACATAACCAGTTGTCACTTCCTCTATGGCGTCTAGGGTTTTGATCATCTTATTGTACATGGGAGTGGCTACGTAACGCCAAATTGATGGCTTAAATTCAAGAGATCCCGCCAGTTCAAAAAAATCAGTAATAGAGTCAAAGAGTTTTCTGGCTTGCAGATTTTCGCGATTTGTAGTCATTATTCCCAGACGTTTGTCCAAAGCCACAACCGAAACTGACTCCAGGGTCCAGCGGTTGATTTCATCCTGAAAAGTGTCGGGAACTTCAAAGGTGCTGCTATCACGTATATCACGTATGCTAATTTCAGTTAATGTAAATGGTTAGAAACTATAGCGTAAAATTAAATAAAACTTTTAGCTAACCGCTGCATGAACTCCTTGTTAACTGCTGACATTTTTTGATAATATAGGCGAACTGTTTTCGGCTGCATCATTACGGGATTAACAGTAAATCGGAATTTTGACCATTGCTCCGCTTGTCTGGAAAAGTCATCAATGTTTCTCTTGTATTCAGATATAAAGCTTCAATGTTTTCTTACGTAGATAAAAGGCCCGCAGTGCCCTTGTAAAAGTCTTTGCGAAGCACGGTTCGATGGTGGTGTAGGATACGATTTCCTGGCCTCTCCGGCCAAGGGCCTTCAACGCGCAGCACTTGCTCGAAATGATGGGGATCATTAGAAACAAGAAAATCTTCCCCGGCAAGACGAGGCAAGATGAAGAGAGGGCCATACTGGTTGCGCAAGTCCAACATAATATCAGCGGGTCCCAATTTACTGTACTTGCCACCGGGCATTAAATTACAGACTAATTTCAGCAATGAAACCTTTGGTAAATCATGGAATGGACGCGCCGAATCCCAATCCGCAGGTTTTGCATTGGCTGAATCATGAGCTGATATAGCAACACTTGTCTGCTGACGCTGAACATTTTAATAATAATGATAAGAAAAATATTTATGTATCATAACCAGTTACACAAACCTGCTGTAGCGGTAGAGTAGTGCGCACTATTTGTTGAAGCTTTAAACGTTGCCCAAGCATTCTGGTTTCGAAGTTAATCGCAAACTGAGCATCACTTTCGTGTAAATCGCATGGTATTGCTGAAAAGCTTTTTAAGTGATATTGCATTTGGTTTTGAGAGACAGTCAATTTGTCTAGTAAATGGTTGTCAATTGAAATTTGAGCAAGTGAATAAAAGCTTTGAGAGTTAAAATGTATAGTCGTAAGCTTTTTATCAATATTTTTTATAGTATAAACTCTTAATTGTATTATACACTGTAATCAAAGGCATATATACAAGGGCAGCGTTTCAGAAATATGTGAACCGTGTTTTCAATCCATATTTAGTTTCCTGTACTTAATAACCATTTGAAACTTAAAGTTTTTATAAACATTTTTTTTTTTGGTTGTTGGCGATGATCTCTATAGATCGTCATCGCCGCCGCCATGCCCCACGCCCATAAAAATCGTCAATGAGTATATCTTCCGCCGTTTTTAAGCTAAAGCCATCATTTGGAATGTAACCGCCCTTAAGTAGTAAGACCACGTCCACCACGAGTGTAAATTGATAAAGTCGCAGATCTCCCACAATTTTAAAAAATAGAGTCGCGGACCTTGAAATTAGCTTACTGGTAACCTCCAAAGATCGGCATATACACCCACCTCGCCGCCCTCAGCATCTTCGAAACGCAAAGATTACGCCGAGAATCACCTAAAAATTACCAAAATATAAGTTGGTGTTTTTAAATTAGGAGCACACTCTCACACTTCTTCGACACCGTCAAACAGCTGTTCACAAAATCCACATGGGCTAACAGTGAGTTCACAGTGTGGATGTCAGGTTTGCGGTCTCTAAGCCGACCATAAACATTCCGCTGTAAACAACGTCGCGACCTGTTTTACACCGATTTTTGTATATGGAGTTTTGCATTATCGATAACATTTTTCGATCTTAAACAGGGCAAATTGATGTAAAAACAAGTTCAGTGGTCTTGAAAATGCCGCTAAAGCGTACTGTTGACAATTATTTCACTTACAATGATAAAATTCGCAAAAGTACATGCACAGTATGTCACTTCGATATGGCTGGCAGGCACTCGGAGAATCTGATGCGTCATCTGAAGCGCAAGCATCCGTCCACATACGCCAAGGCGTTGCGCCAAAAGCAGGTGCAACGATCGGCTGCCCAAAATGCTGGCCCCCTGTCATCGAAGTTTGAATTCGTAGCGGAGTCAGAGCAGTTGTCAATGAAATCGGAATTCAACGAACCTAAAATTGAACTCGAGAATGATAACCATAGCCAGTATGAGAGCACCAACATTGTCAAGATGGAACAGCCCGATGAGTTGGAGCAATCGCCTTGCCAACTTCATGATTTCCGCGAAATATTCTCCCACAGAGACGTTGGCAACAACAATATCAGCCAATTTATTATTACCAGTTTTCCAGAGACAGCGACAGAGGCGCCAACATCACTAAATGCCATTGCCAGCCGGAGAAGTTACCCAGCCACGACTGCACCTATTGATAATCCCATGCAAATGTCCAGTGATGACGCTAGCTTTCTGCAGCTTTTAGGTCATAAGTTTGGCAAATACAGCCGGAACACGAAATACACTGTCCAATACCATATTAATCGCATATTGTACAAGGCAGATATGGGTTGTTACGGTAATGCTGATGCCTCCATTTTACCCGACGTGTAGCTTAAGGGCGAAAACTATGTGATCTGTACAAATTCATATTTATTTAATTATTATTAGAACATAAATAAAAATTCTGTATTAAGTTCAAACAAATTTAATCAACAGGTTCGATTTTTTCTTTATTATTAACGTGTAGAAAACACTGGCCAAATTAGTCGAATTTCTTGGCAACGCCAGCGAGAAGTTTAATATAAATCTCTCACAGTGCTGGCGTGACTAGTTGAAAATTGCTGCTCTTTGCAGTTGGCATTAATTTTAAAGATTACATACAAAGCTTTGGAATTGCAAATGCAATGGCTGTTAAATATACTTTGTACAAGTAACAATTAAGAAGCAATGCTATAGTAAAATACAATTATCAGTAGGTAAAACTTAATTGTATCTCTGCTTTCAGCAAGACTTTCAATATTGTTGTATAATTGTAAATGCATGTGGACACACAATGCTACGTATATACATATATACATACATATACACTCTAAAGGATCCAATGACCAGAAAAAGCCTTGCGCGTTTTACACTTAATCTAACACCATTTTAAAAACTAAACAATTTCTGAGTGCTAGTCAACAGATAGATCCAGCAAATCCTGCTCACAGTTTGTTGGCAGTGAGTGTCAGCGGTGGTTTAGCGGCAACCGGGCCACCAGTTATAGATTTATGATCTGCACGCTCCTGCTCGGATAACCAGGCCATCTACAAAACACAATAACACATTACGAATAGTATTACTTATGGGATAATCATTTGTTGACACTCACCTTTTGTTTGTGTTGCTGGGCAGCGTCGGTGCATCTGTCGAGCACCATTTTCTCGGTAAGTGTACCGTCCTCGGAGGCGTATACAGCAGCTTGCCAGGACACGCCTAACTTGGATATCTCACGGCCTGACATGCCTTCGCAGAGTGCAGCCATTTTAACGCACGATTGGCCATAGTCAAAGTTTTCCAGTTTAAAACGCCTGCGGAACAACAGTTTGATTAACAACCATGCCTACTTATCAGATAGTAATTGAGACTCACTTGGCGCCTGCTGCCGCTGGCTGCAGCACATATTTGTCAAAGTAGAGGCGCAGCAGACGTTCGCGCTCCTCCAGACCGGGCAGCGTAAACTCGACCATCTCGTCGAGACGATCGTTGATTGCATAATCGAACTGCTCCGGCGTATTCGAGGCCAGCACAAGCATGAACTTTGGATTCTGCTCGGATGTTCTATATAAGAATGCATTCAGTGCCGAACGCAAATCCTCAGAAATCTTCTCCGACGAACGCTTACGCAGAAAAGCATCCGCCTCATCCACAAACAGCAAGAGACCACGCCTTGAGGTCTGCGACCAGTCGAACACCTTGTGTATGGCCGTCACACCCTCCTTGCCCATTGGCGCCACATCACCGCCCGTCATAATGGCAAAGTCCATGCCAGAATGCTCTGCTAGCTTCTTGGCAAACATTGTTTTGCCCGTGCCAGGCGGTCCGTGCATCAGCACGTTGCGATAGAGGCCGTGATTGATGCGCGTATTTTTCGTGGCGATCGCAATGTCACGCAAACGTTCCTCCAGTTTGGGATTGAGGACAACGCCCTGCAGAGCATCAGTTGGCTTCGCGCGCAGTCGCTTTATGAAGTTCACTGGATGCTTGAGTGCGTCGAGAAACGCAAAACGTGAAGTTTCACCCACAAGCGTTGGCTTGCCAATGCGCGCCTCAATGTACCGCGAGATGACGCCAGTGCCGCCCTTCGCACTGTACACGCCCAAAGCGAGCAGCGACAGACCACCGGCTGCAGTCAACACCTTATCCCAGTCGGTTAGCATGGCCTCGGCGCCGGCACCAAACACTGCGCCAGCAGTCCTATAATTTGTGGCATTGGCATTGTGATAAGCCTTTGATAAATTCGTAAATTCGCATGACAACTTACCGTATGCCCTCCAGCACTGTGGTGCGATGCTCTTGTGCTTTCAGTCGAATCTTTTCGAGATTGATGTCGCGATTCTCGCGATCAACGCGTGCCTTAGCGCGCAGCTCGTGCTCCAGCAGCTTGAGCCGGTTCTTCTCCTTCATTTCAATCTCATGCTCAATGGTCTGACGCCGCATGGCCTCCTGGCGCTGTACACTCTCCTCCTGCTTGCGTAGATTTTCCTCCTGGACGCGCTGCTGCTGCAAAAGCTGATCCTCATAACGTTTGCGAGACAATTGATCCTGGTATTGGGCACGCTGTTGCTGCTGCTTGGTCTCCTCAATGAGCGTTTTGCGCCTCTCCTCATGATCAATGCGCTTCTGTTCCACCTTAGCCTGCTCGATGTGCGCCTCGTATTCTTTCACCTTGGTGCTATATTCCTGTTGTCGTGTGCTCTCCTGCATCTTCGACAACTCCAGTGCTTCTCGGGCATGTTCTGCAACAGGTCGCTCATACATTAATAAACACACCACACATGCACATACACTCAATGACATCGGTTATGCAATCTGCGCAAGTGATGATGAAATTGATGTATGCACTGCATATGTACATTCTCATTAAACACACACTTACTTGAACGCTCTAGGGTTTTGGCCGCGTCTGCTGCACGTTCTAGGGCCGAGGAATCAAAGCGATATGCCTCCATTGCCTTGCGTTCAGCCTTTGTTAGCTGAGCATCGTTTCCACGTTCACCGGCACTTTTGCCCTCTGGATTATCAGCTCCATCTGCTCCACCGCTAAACTCCGGCGCTGGCTGCTGGCGATTTCTTCCCAATAACCAAGACATGTTGATCTGTTATTTGAGTTCACAATGTTAACACCCACTCAAAACGTAATTTTGCACGAAATACCCTAAAATGTAAGTTGTGGGAGATTGTGTTTCTTTTTTTCTTTCAAACCGTCATTCGACAACGTGATTTTAGTAGTGATGTAAGAAACACTTACCGATATATTTTATATTGATGATATTTTCTGAATATATCGATCAAATTTAATCGACTGTTATTTATAATGATTCATTCTATTTTTTAGCGTACATATCAAAATAATAACAAACGTAACGAATCTGTTAATGTTAGTTTATCTGCGTGCTATGTGTGCTTTCTGAAAGATATGCCATTTTGATGTCATACTTAATATGTAGATGACAATGCCATGGACTGCTTAAAAACCCAAATGTAAAAACTCATATCCAAAAATATACATATTTGTCGTATCCTAAAGGAAAAGCATTTAACTACGTAAATAATACAAGAATCTGCAACCTATAAATTCAAACAGTGACTGAGAACATTTTAGCTTCTCAGTCACGGTCACTTACCCGAAATGAGGATGATTTAGCCCATCTCTATTGCAACAGCTGTTGTAAACAAACCATTTTTTCGGCTTTTCGTTTTCACATTCATCTCTTTGCTGCATGCTTATATATATATAGGTTGACCATGTTTGAGCGCAATGAAAAAACCATATTTGTGTTGGACCATACTCGCTACTTTAGCATATCCAGTGAGCAGTACATATCCATGGACTATCTGAAGGGCAAGCCCTTGCCCGAGACGCAGGCTGCGGGCAGCAGCGTCGGCACCCAGCTTAGCAAAAGCTTGTGGACCTGCGCCGTTGAGTCTTCCATCGAATATTGTCGCATCGTTTGGGATCTGTTTCCGGGCAGAAAGCATGTGCGCTTCATTGTCTCCGATACGGCGGCGCACATTGTGAACACCTGGAGCCCAAGCACACAGAACATGTCACACGTCTCGAACGCCATGATGATGGTTAGTGTGCCATCGCGCAGCATTCCACAATCTTCGGACTATTCGGTCATACATGGTCTGCGGGCTGCCATCGAGGCCCTGGCAGAGCCAACGGATGAGCAACTGCAAGCGGCTCAAGTCGGCTGCAAGAAAATCTCCAACGAGGGTCGCGTCATCTGCATCACATCGGCGCGAGATAATACCAGCATGAAGAGTATGTAATTGTAATCCTGCCGCAGGTTGTCATTTTTAATGGGTTCATTAATATTCATTTAATCATTCAAAATTATATTGAATGAATATAAACATAAGTGAAGTATATATTTTCTATTTTGGCATAGGTTTGGAGGACATTTTCAATACGGTGCTGTTGCAGCAAAATGCTTTGGCTGGGCCGCCTGGCAAGAAGGGTCTGTCCATAGATCATTGTCATTTGGTGATATTGAACATAGTGCCATTGGGTGTGGAATCCTTGGTGACGAATCGCAGTCTGCTGGAAATATCACCGTTGCTGGATGTGGAAATACACACAGTACACGCGCCCAACATATCGGACAAGCTTTTGCATCTGATTATGGGACACTATGATTTGGCCAGCACAACGGTGACCAACATACCAATGAAGGAGGAGCAGAATGCCAATTCGAGTGCCAATTATGATGTGGAAATATTGCACGCACGTGCCGCCCACACAAAAGTCTGTGGGCCGGATTTCACGCTGACCACCAGCATAAAGCCGGGCACCTCCTACGAGACAGTTACCCTGAAGTGGTGCACGCCTCGTGGATGTGGCTCCTCCGATCTGCAGCCGTGTGTGGGCCAATATAATGTGACGCCCGTGGATGTCACCTCGCGTCCAAGCTCCTGTCTGATCAACTTTCTACTGAACGGACGCTCTGTGCTGCTGGAGGTGCCTCGCAAAACGGGCACCAAGACAACCAGCCACATGTTGTCCGCTCGTGGCGGTGAGATCTTTGTGCACTCCCTGTCCATTGCGCGGTCCGCCATGGATGAGGCGCCCTCAATCACCGATGGTCCTGGTGGACGTGTCACAGACTATCGCATACCGGAATTGGGCCAGCTGCTCAAGATGTCGCGCATGGTGCCCCTTAAGGCCAAGCCCAAGGGCAAAATGTCGCAGGGCGAACATCTATGGAGGCGACTGCCGCGGTACTTTCCCAGGACCATGAATGTAACCGTACTGTTCAATTTGCAGCGGCAGCTGAGCTGGCTGCCACACTTTCTCCATCTGCTCGTCAAGGAGGATATGGACAAGCAGGACGAGGTGCGCTGCCAACAGCATATCCATGAGCTATACAAAAGCGCATCCCGCGGCGACATGCTACCCTTCAGCAACACAAATAACATGCGGTAAGTTCGCACTTGAAATTCCTCGCATCCTTAAGATGTTGGGAAAGCTATCACTAGAGTTGTAAGAAAATTCAAAATGGGAGGGAGCATCTCGAGCCCCATATCATCAATGTTCTTGAAAGGAATAGTCGCTTGAAAATTGCACAAGATCGGAATATGTATAAACATTTGTGGCCTCTCAGAGTCAAGTTAGAAATGTTGTTGGAGCAATCTGAAGAATATGGAAAAGTGATATTTATAAAATGTCGTTGTGGGAAAATAACAACCAATAAATTCCAAAACATCTCAAGAAATTCGACCACTTTTGTGCACTTTTGCAGACCGAAGATGAGCAAAACCAAGGATCAGTACCGACTTTTCTACAGGGAGCTGGAGCAGCTAATTCAGCTGAACATGCAAACGTCGCATCACAAGAATCTGCTGGAGAGTTTGCAAAGCTTGCGCGCTGCCTACGGTGATGTTACCAACAAATCTGAGCCAGGCGCCGCCCATTTGCGATCCTATACAGAATCGCCGCTATCACCCGAACGCCTGGAGCCCGGCAGCACCAGCAGCAGTTCCAACAGCTTACTGAAAGCCAGCAAGCGACGCATGTCCAGCTCTGGACAGCGGTAGGTGTTAGAGATTCTTAAGAATTTGATGCATTTAATAATGATTTCAATTATGTTGCAGATCGCTGCTGGACATGATTAGCTCGGTGGAACGCAACCAATCGAGTAAGCGACTGGACTTCACTGGACGCCTTTGCACACCCGTCGGTCAAACTGCCAAATTATATCCCGATTTTGGCAACAAGGATAAGGATATTCTGATACCGGGCGTGATCCCCTCGAGTCTGAAAGACGATTCCATTCGCAGTTAGAACTGGTAGACCAGGCCACCTTAGGGTCTAAGCAGGAAAAGGTAGTGTCTAGAAGTATTTTTAAATTTATGAAAAACAACTTGATATATTTGATGTTGTTGTAAGAATTTGTGGAAAGGAGTAAGCTAGTTTGCCACATAGAATACTTTGCGTCAAAGTCAGATTATACAAGCTAAAAAGATATATTGTAGTTTCCCGTTTCATTACTTAATGTAAGACAAAATTTCAAGTGCAAACATTCCAAATATGAATAATAATCCAACAGTCCAGAAGGTGATTCAAGTGTCCGAGGAGGCAGCGCCCATTGTGCAAAGTAAGCATGAAATTTCGATATTTGCCACACTTGAATTGCACTTCCCGTTTAGTACCCATCGTGGTGGGCAATGAGATGTTCCTGCTTAGTCAGCAGGACGTAAGGCGCATCGAGGACACACGTTATGTGAGCTACCGTCGCCTGACTTCCAATGATCCGATATTTCCCTGCGCTCAGACAACTGGTCATTCCTTGCCTGACCAATGTCAAACTTGCTCCGTCGAGATGCATGATTTACAGAAGACGCGTGCCCAAATGGTGGCCAATGTCGGCAACCAGCTAAAGTGGTCCAAGATAACCAATTCTGGGCCACCATATCCATTTAGCTACAGCGCCGCCACTTCCACCACGGAAATACAAATCCAAAAGAAGGAACAACAGCGCAGTGCAGATGAAAAGCGGTGCAATTATCAGAAAACTTCATGTGGCTGCAACACCACGGAGCAAAAAGCACAAACCACATCGCAGGCATGTAACACGGAGCCCATCAAGAGACGAGCATCATCCGATGATGTTTCATGCGCATGCAGTCTGTGCCAAAAGGGGAGCAATGGAGACAAAGTTGACAATGCACTTTAATTTGCTCACCATGGAATCAATGATTTTATTAATTTATTATTTACATTTTAGTTATTGTCTTGGCCATAGTTGTAGTTGGTAAAATGAAATGTCAGCATAATGCACTCATCGATTTACTTCTTATCAGACGCTTCTTAGAATCTGTTGGACGCGCTATCTGTTTCTTTGGCTTCTTTTGCGGCTTGTTGGCTTGGTCCTTGTCCGTGCTATTGAAATAACGTGCGCAACACGCACGCTTCAGTTGCTTCGGTGTGCAGACGCGCAGATAGAAGTCTTTGAGCAGCAGCTTGAAATCCTCGAGCAGGATGTCCCGTGACACCTGCACCTTGCCACCGGAGCAGGGCGTGCACGCCTGCAGCTCGTTAACCTTGAAGGCTTTAGGCTCGAATTCTGATGCGGGTCGCCAAACAATCGCCAGCTCCGTACCGCCATGCGGATTGTAAAAGAATGCCGCAAAATCAGAGTAGGCCGCCTGTCGAATGGAATAATATATATAATGAAGTTGTGTAAAAGTCTGTAACAGGCAGAAGGGAATCTATACGAGTTCATCAAAGATTCTTGATATGATCAGATTAGATTTGCTACACAAGATCTTATACACCTAGATCACCAGATCCGCTTTTAACTTTTTTTGAAAATGAATTTGAGATAACTCCGATGGATATCGGAAGGAAATATAAAATACGCGAGATATTTATCGGCTGCACCAGCCTGATCTTAAGAGCCATATATTATGATGATATTCACATACCCTCAGTTTCTCCACTATCCTGGCTAGCTGCTCACTGCCCGCCAGGGGCAAACGGAAATTGCGTTTACTGAATGCCACAAATGGCGAACCGAGATCGTAGCAGACCGTATTCGAGACCAGTTCCGGTTTCAACTGTATGATCAGATCATAGCCCTCGCCCGAGGCCACAAACAATTCCACGGGCCGCACAAATGGCAGTTGCTGGGACAACAGTGTCGTCTCGACCATTTGCAGTGCATACCGGGCCAACACAGTGACCCGAGACAATACCAGTTGGCTGGGACACTCATCGCTGGTCCAGAGACGACCCGCATGCTGCTGATCGTAGGCGGTGGCCAAACACAGTAGGGGAAAGCTCTGGCGATCGCTGCGAAAACTGTGCCCCAAATCCGATATTTGTTGCTCTGCAATACCAAATTGAAATTCAATGAGAATTGGATGCTTGGCGGAGATCTCTACTCACTTACCCGTCCAACTGTTGTTGAAATTGAGCAGAAATAGTTCAGCATTCCAGTCGGTTTGGGCGAGCAGCTGGAGGAAGCGTATGAAACCCGTTTGTGGCGAGGCTGTTTCGTATGGCATCTGTCGTTGCTGGAAGAGGTGTGCCACCAACAGTTCTGTTGCCATGTTTGGCCACAGACCATTGTCCAGCATCTGGGTGGCCAACCAACGCTTGGCAATGAGCACGGTCGCCCCAAAGGCTCCATGCATTCGATGCAGTGCATGCAGTCCGCCATTCACTCGGGGTAATATATATTGGCGTCGCTCCAGCTCTCGACTGACTGGATTGTCCACATAGGTGGTGATGCCACGCTCCGTTTGCTGTTGCTTGAGCAGCGCCAGCTCTTTGGTGTGCGCCAGCTCCAGGAGGAAACAATAGCCCTGCTTCAGCACCAGCAAACCCTCTTTGGCCAGCTGCCAGTGAAGGTGATGCTTTGCATTCAGCTGCTTTCCAATTTGGATAAGAAACGCGGTCTTCAGGCCGCGCAATGCGCCCAGCTCATTGGGCCACTTGCCGCTGGTACCCAGCTGAATGATCACATGTAGCACCTGATTCGCAAGCATGCGGTCTGAGGCCAGACGCGCCTGTGGCAACACCGGCTGTGGTTCGCAATACCGAAAACTAGGTGAAATACCCGATATCGACACGATATCCAGTGGCAAATCATCGAGAGAGTGCAGCTGACGGGCCAGCGCATCGTAGCAGTGGATGACGTGTGGTGTTAGTGCCTCCGCATCGGTGTACTGTTGCAGTTGCAGTTTCGTTTGCACCTTGTCCACCTTGAAGGACCGCGTCAGTGAGTAGACAATGTCCAGGTCAGCGCCAATGTACTGCACATCACTGGCCTCCAGCTGGAGTTGATGCTCGAGCAGATACAGCACGATTTGGCGCACAATTAAACGCTTCTGGAGGGGCGCATCCGTTGCGGCGGCCCACAAAACCGACTCCGTAACGCTGCCGTCCTGAAAGCGACGCAATTTTGATTTTTCACCCCAAAATTTACGAAACTCGGAGGCACCAGCGGCATCTTCATTGGTTGGCGGTCCCTTGTCCAGCACTTCGTATGCGTGCTCCGGATCAAAGACGAGGCCGAGCTGCAGGTAGCGACCAATGACGGGCGCCTTGCTGTGTACGGACCACGGCTCGGTGGGCATCTCCACAGGCAGAATGGCATGCACCCGCTGACCCAGACCCTTCTGCAGCAATCTATGAAACATGATGGAAGATGAGTTGTTTTTCCGCATTTTTATCAACCTTTTTTTCGAAACTCTGCTCTTACTCAGTTAGCAATTTGAGCAATTGCGGATGGGTGTTGCTGACATAATCATACTTTACATCCGGTTGGATATGCAACTGAAGCAGCTGATCCACGCTGCCAGGTTGCGTTATTCTGCATAGAGAACATTGAAATAAGAACTAAATATTTATACACATAATTGGATTAACTAAACTCACTTGAGCATGTTATCAATGCGTGTGTAGATCGGTGATTTTTGCATGAAAATGTGTGTGAAACTGTTGACTTTGATATCGTTGAGGAGCTCCACGGCCAGCTTGGCCTCCGCACAGACTGTCTTGTAGACAGCAAGCGGCAGATTGGCGCACAGATTGTAATAGCCGGTGACATCCATGAAGCACACATCGTAGTAGCCAGCAAGCGTGCTCAGCGGTAAGGGCTGCTCTTGGGCGAGTGTTATGCCTTGCGTCCAATCGCTGTTGGCCAATTGATTCCAGACGGTGCGTGCCACCTGATAACTGCTGCTGGATTGATGCAGCAAACGCTGCTGATTCAGGTAGACAATGTAGGCAGCCAGAATGTGAGCACTGAATCCACTATAACCGACATCCAGCTGTCGCTGGCGTAGCCACACTTTCAGTAACAGTAAACCATCCTTAAAATTACGACGTTCCGCAAAGGAGTCGAGTAACAGTTGCTGATTCTGTGCCAGTGTCAGATCAAAAAGCACATTAGCATTGTAATGTGGAGTCGGGGGTAAAGTTTCACACTGTTTCCATTCATCGCCGAAGAGCGAAGGCGCAATGTTGTTCATTGTGGGTATAAGGCAGTTCAGCTGGAAGATCTGCTCTGGCGCTGTGATAAAAATACGTATTGCCAAATGTTTACCCAATTTGCCGGCGGGTGTTAACTCCAGGACCGGTTTCAGCGGATTATTCGCATGACAATTGTAGGCAAATTGAATCCCTGCAAATTCGGACATTTTATTCAGTTTGCTGGCCATTGTGGCCAAGTAGAGTGCACGCTTCTGATCGTAAATCATATTGAAGTGGTCGTCCTCTTGGAAACATACGGCAGGCATTTCCAGAGCCACATCCACAACAAATTTGGGTCCCATCAGTGTGCCCGTGGCCGCAGCACCGATCAGCATTGGCGCCGACGTTGGCGGCGTGAATTTAAAGTTCAAAGGCTCCTTACGCAGATGCAGGGGAACCTCCAGCTTGCAGGCGTCGAGAAATCGGCTCTCTAACTTCTGCACTGCTTTCGTAAACATCTCCAGAAAACTATCGATGTAGCTGCTGTATTTGGTCTTGAGTTGCAGTTCCTCCAGCATCTCCTTGACCTGCAACTTGAACAGATTGGAATGGAAGAGATTCCGTGTGTCGCGCAGCTCCTTGATTTCCTCCAGTGTTGGCGGCTTAACGCTCGCTTCTGTCGCCTTAAATTTCTTAGGCTTGCATTTGCCTTTCGCCGCAAGTGCTTTGCGCTTCTGTGCTGGGTTTTGACTTGGCTCATGGAAGCCATTATCGCTACTAATGACTGCGGTGGCATTCACCATCGTGTCCTCAATTAATTTAACGTCTGCCACGCGTGACTGCAGGTGACATTTACTATTAGAGTTACTCTTCAGATAGTTTATTTATATTTCAAGCTTACCACCTTTTGTCTACTTGCTTTCATTTTACGAATCTTTTTTTTACTCAATTTAATGAACAAATAAACAGCGTGCGAGCGACCGCACGTGTTGCTGGATTCGCGCAACTATCGACTACTTATCGATTGAATAACGCACAGTAGTTCATTCCGGTATTTCGATTAGCAAGTCACCAACACGATTACTAAAATAACAAAGCTGGTTACACTGGTGAGGAGTAATACAAAGTATAGATTGCAATAGTTATAAAATCTGATTTTCTCACATAGCAAATGTGTAAATGGCGTTTATTGACTTCAGTAATTATAGTGATGATCAGCTACACTTGAGATTCAACAATTCACAAGTCTTCGTCTGACATTTGTTGCTGACTACGTGAGTGCATGTGTATACATATCTACACATATACAGATTGTGCTATAAGAAAGGTTATAAAATGGCTTGTACAATAAAAATTATATTGTAAGACAATTTACAATTTTGTCAACTTGTCTGGCAAACGGTTGTAGAGAGTTTTGAGACATTTTTTTGTCAGTTCAAAACAAGTTGCCGGCTAATTAGTTGGAAATATTGTTTTGGTATATTTGGTATAAATTGGTAAAGCACTTTTATACCGTTTTGATAGCTAACTGGTTTTATCTCATTACTGCAAGACGGCCACATTGCGAATCAGTGTTCAATTTGTGCGTGTGTGTGTGTGCAAGGCAGGGGAAAAGTCGCTCCATTTTTCTCGTGCTATCTTGCGAATGCTTGGCTTTTGCAAAACAATTTAATGGAGAGTCGCATAAATATATTTGAAATAGTGTTTGCTCAAGATTAACGAAAGCAAAAGTTGCCAACACAAAAGCGAGCAAAACCACACCAAAAAATAAATTTGTATAAAATCGCAATCCGACTGCAGAAATTGAAAAAGCGCTAGTGTGTGTGTGCGTGTAAATGTATTTGTGCGCGCGTGTGTGTGTGAGCAATGAAAAATGAGGCGTAGGTGAGAAGTATGTGTGCAAAATTGTCAAAAAGGTAAAAAGAAACAAATGCTAAACTTCCAATGAGCTTAATTCTAAGACGTTAAGTTACAAACGAAACCATATGACGCGTTGGCACTGAACAGAAAGATGGCCAAATTCAAACAGTTAATTGTGCACCCTGTAAAATTAAAAAAAAAAACCAATCTTTTGCGTGCCGCAAAAGCATCCAGAAAAGCAAATGAAATAAAAAAAAATCACGTACAAATTTAGTTTTCATTATGTGTGGCCTTCTTGTTTAAAAAAAAAAAAGCATGAGCCATTTTTGCCCTACGTGCAATAGTATACGCACTAATTGGCCTAATTTTGATGAACTTCCTTCGCAGCGGCGACTGCTGCTGCTGCAAATACTACTATTTTTCGTGGTGAACTTTTGTCAAGGGCAAGTTCAGATGTTCAGTGAGCAAATTGTTGGTCGTTGCATGTTCGCAATATTGTTGTTTAACACATATTGTTAATAAGCAAACAAATTTGCACTAATTGTGCGCAACTGAGACAGGCAGGCACATGAAAATCAATGGGCAAAAATTGTATGTGAGACAGGCCCTCTCAGCTTTAAGTGTGACCGTTTCAGAGCAAGCAATATACTGCAAAATACTGTTCTGTAGCCACACCAAACTACATTTCTCACTATTCCATTTTTTTTTTTGTTGTTAATATTGTGTTAATTAAAACAATATGTATAAGAATTAAAACGCTTTTTTCGAATCACGTAATGTCAGCGAAATATACATTACATTACATTAGTATGAAATTTGAAAGAAAAGAAGAAAATTAATGCAATGCTTGTTTTGTTTGTTTGCTTTTTTGATACCTTTTCAGCAGCAGGGTCGGCCATAAGGTGTAACAAAACAGGCAACAGTGTTGCTGCAGCCCCGAGACAAATAAGGCAGCACACAAATTACATTCGTTCAACGTGCGCGCGCCAAATACAAATACGAGCAGCTGATTTTGATGACCGGTTAAATTGTATTTGACTACACTATCCAACGATCCACAAATAATAATAATAATCATTCGAAATAGAGGAATTGTTGTTTGCTGCTCTGTGTGTGTGTGTGTTCCATTGGCGTAACATTAGCCAAATACGTCAAATCATACTTTACGAAAATTGTTTGAAATTTTGTGGGGGAAAAATGTGCAAAAGTGTGTTTGTTAAATTGTTAGCCAAAATTATTTGTTTACCTAGTACTAAATAGAACATAACTGCCTTTCTTCATCCAACAACATTATAATAAACAACAATAATAATATTTCGACAGACCGGACAAGCGCACAAGTTAAAACAAATAACTATTCTAAACAAACAGTACCAAGGAATATGCTCAAATAAAATACTTAAATGACAAGCGACAGCAGTAGCACATTAAACACTAATAACAACAACAGCAACATCAATAATAATAATAATAACAATAACAGCATCAACAACAACAATCAAACACAAAGAGTAACCACTGTTAGTTAACAGCAGCCTAACAGAGCAGAGGTGCAGAGGAGAGGCGGTGCAGAGGAGCGCAACAGTGGAAGCTGCTTGGCGTGTGCATTGTGGACGCATGCGTGACGCAGCAGTCGCGGACGTTAAGTGAGTGTGTGTGTGTGTGTGTGCTAGTGTGTGAGTGTGTGTGTGAGTGCGCGCGTGTGTGTTTGTGCGTGTGTGTGTGTAGCAACAACAAGAAGAAGAAAATAAAGTCCCACACACACATTCAACAGTTTGTGAACCAGCAGAGCAGCTAAATTTCGCATTTCAACTTCGACAACGTGTTTCGGATTCAGATCAATCTTACCAACAACCAACTATAGCCGTTGTATTAGTTTCATCTATTATCTTTCAAAATTCTGTGGAAAGTGATTGCGTTTTTCACTCAAAATTCGAGGGAACCTGCCGAATATTTCTCTCTAACCAGTATCAGCAATAGCAACAACAACAACATGCAACGACGCGAGCGGCAAGCTAGGTGAGTATTGAACTATTCCTAAAATTAAATACATCCAACAAAATTCTTGTAACACATCCCCAAACATTATATCCAGCATAACCATCAACAGAAGGGTTTGCTTCATGTCAGGTTTTCAAGCATAAAATATATGTATATTTGTGACAATGTGGTACTATGTATATTTATTTATCATTTCTCATGGACATTTTGAGTCAACATTGAAAGGCATTGTAAATCAACATTCCCGAACACACTTAAATAAAGTCCCCTAATCATCTTCGCAAACATTCGATTGAACGTCGATTTCCGGCCTTCCTCTTGACACCTGAGATTACCAAAAAAAAAAAACTTGTCCATTAATAAACGAAGAAACACTGCCAAGTGCGCTATGATCATGTGAAAGGTTCTCAAACTCTTGTTTCTTATCTTAAAAAAAACTTAAATAACGCCATAAAACGTTCATTATTATGATTTATAAATATGTTTTTCCGTATGTATTGTGTTATCATGCTGCTGCTGCTGAAAAATGTACAAATCGCATTGAAATGTTTGCCGATTAGATAATTCAAGACAACAATCTTTGCGAAGCCGATTAAGGAATACTCTTAAATAGTTATTTCTTTTAATTTACATACCAAAATCAATATGTTTTCAATAATTAATTGTTTCTGTGATAATCAAATGTTTTGAATTTAAAAAGCTTACAGATAAATTTAATGTATAGAGATAAATGTACATTTTTAAATGCTGCCAACAATAAAATTCACTGCAGCTCTGCTTTCTTATGTGATTGGCAATTATACGGCATACATACATAAATACAAAAATATAAATATATATATATGTATATATATGGCAACTAGTGACGTCCTAGTTTCTTAGCACACATACATACATGTACATGTATTTATTTTACTCAATGTTAAATGTATTTCGCCCTAAAATAGAATAAAAAAATGCCGCCATTGTGGTCACTGAGTAAAAGTTGCCGATACCCACCTGTATGCTCTGAATTTTCTACTATTTATAACTGTGTGTGTGTGTGTGTGTGTATGTGTGAAAAGGAATCGATGCTCTCTTTTAAATTTCCTCTTTACTCATTGCTACTCATTGGCCAAGAGAAAAAAGTCGCAACTATTATTTGTGTGTGTGTGTGTGTATGTGACTTTTTGTTTTCATTTTTTGGTTCCGTTAACATTGTTATTTTTAGCAAATGGCATTTCTATTTAAACTTTTGAATTTTATTATATTTCGGCACTATTTGGGGGCACTTTTTTTTCGGCTTCTGCCACAAACATATATCTATATCAACTTTTGTAATGCGATTTCTTGGCTGGCAGGCGGCAATCGCTCGAGGGCTGAATGAAATTCTGTAATGGATGCGCGCCGCCTCTTGTAAGGAAGCGGAAAGTTAAGTTGCGCAAACACACACACACACATACAGTGACATGCACACGTGTATGTATAGTCATTTCATATATCGGCCTTCTGTCCTGTCTCCGCCTGTTTGTAGGCCGGCAATGTTACCTTCTTCTATTGACATTTCTAGGTTGTTTGCTTGTCTGCTGTTTGTTTATAGTTTTATCTCCTATTAGTATATTCATTCTGTTGCTGTGGCTTTTGTAAATGTTGTAATGTTGCCTGCAGTTTCGTGTTTTTGGTCTTGTAATGGTGCTCTTTTAATTTTGGG
This sequence comes from Drosophila nr. perissopoda 5 BK-2023a, assembly GCA_035044105.1. Lineage (NCBI taxonomy): Eukaryota > Metazoa > Arthropoda > Insecta > Diptera > Drosophilidae > Drosophila > Drosophila nr. perissopoda 5 BK-2023a. The sequence continues at coordinate 480,969 of JAWNMK010000250.1, forward strand.
GCTTTCTCTCTGTGCCCATAGATAGGGGAAATAATGTTTAATTTCATTTGGTTGGCTTTCGGGGGAATTCATAAGTTAGCGAATACAATGGGACCTTGGGGAATAATTGTTTGTGTTAGTTTATGGCATCAAGTGTTAAGTGAGAATACAAATTAATTATGTATATATTTTCTAGCATTGCTGATATGTTTGTGTGTCCTCCCTTTGACATTGAATATTTCATTTTGGAAAGCAGTCTGGCAACGCCAACAATAATTAAATGTTGTTTATTTTTTGCCTGTTTGCGTTGTGAGCTAATTAAATTGTGAATAAGAATTGTAATTTTTCTACAATTTTCAACTTGTTTCGTTTTTCAAATAGTTTCCTTAATTTGTAAATATTGCTTCGAGTGGCACATTTTGCAATTTGCATATTAATATGGTTGTCAATTCAGTATATAACATGCACGTGTGAGCAGGTTTTCTGTAAACTTGACCTCTGCCACAATTTCAATGTTCTTAGATGTATGCAAATCGCAACTAAGGCATACAAAACTGTATTTTTTTATTAACAAAATATTAACTTGGTGAAAAAGTCGGTGTCTAATCCCCTAATCTTTTAATATTGACACGCACTCTAATTAGCAGTTTGCACTCAATTGGTGAAACCACTAAACTCTAACTAAATTAGCCTAATTAGATTTAGATAGACATGCAATGGTCACGTAAATGGCCCAACGAACTCTCGCCCCAAAAAGCCCGTCAGCTTCACGAAGAGACACAAATCAAGTTCAGGCATTACAGCCAACGGAACCTCCTTAAAAGTTCAACAGTCAAAAATACTTGAGATATATATTCTTGGCAAGTCGCTCACACCTAAAACTCACACAGATCAATCACAATCAAAAAAGAAAAAAAAATGATTCTGATTATTTTTATTCGATTATATTATTGCTGTTGTATCATATTAGTGTAATTGATTTTACTTACGGCATATTTTTGACATATCACTTACTTTTAAAGAACGCATTCGGATAGATATTATTGGTATAGTTTAATTCCTAAAATAATTGGAAATAATATAAGAAATTGCCACAGTACATAGATCTTCATTGGGACGTTCATTCAAACTTCTACTTTGAAATCTATGATTTATCTTATTTTGAATAACAGCAAAAACTCAATCAGACTTATGGTTAGGAGACCATAACATAGATTAATAGATAGATAGAATATATATTTAATAAATACAATAACCCCATCACAGTTATATAGTATATATATACCTATATGATGTGATCAGTAATGTCTCATTCAGTGCTTTACAAATAGATTATGATTAAGTAATGGGAATTCAATTTTGTTTTGAATGCAAAGAATTTGTGTTGCATTATGTTAACAGCTGTGTGTTGCATTCGTTGTGAATGTAAAACAAACATAAGAACAACAATATCATCAAACGCCAACATTCCACTGTGTAAACATTACATACATATGTACAAATATCTACATCTGTCTGTCGTGAGTGATGTTCATAATTAAGTGATTAAATATTTGGACAGCGCGCATTTAAGTGATTTAACCTTCGATCAAAAGTTTTTGAAATGCATAATGCAAATATATATATAGATATAAATATATATTTATATATATATGTATACTTGTAATTATCGGGGCAAAACTCTAGTGAGTGAGAGAGAGAGCGACATCGAGACATCCGAGTCTGAGCTCAGCGACTTGGCTTGGACTTGAGATTGGGTTTATTGAGCTCTCCTCCGCTCAGTCGCTGATATGTGGTGCATTTGGCCTCAATTAGAGTAACCGAGAGAGAGAGGCAGCTAGATAGAGAGATAGAGAGAGAGAGAGTATCAGATAGATAGAAGTCGCTTTTGTGTGGGTTATTTGACTGTTGCTCTTGGAAGCATACAAAAAATAAATAGCAATTAATTAATTAAAATATAATTTATTCTTATTTGTTTTTAAAATATCAAACTACCAAATGAGAATGCAATTTCACTTACAAATAAATAATAATAAAAAAGAAGAGAGAAACAAGGGAAAACACTCGAGTGGAATAAATCAAGAGTGCGTCTCAAGTCAAGGCTCACTTGATTCTTCCTTTTGTGTATCCATTAAAAATGACTGAAATTATTCTTGAACTCAACTTTGGCTTTCGCGTTGCCTTTTAGCCGGTGAATTATTTGATCCAAGCAGAGCAGAAGTTTTCGCTGAGAATTGAAAAAATAGATGAAAGCGATGGAAAACTTGACCAACTTGTTAGCGCTTCTAATGACTCAACGTCAACTATCGCAGAGAATGAAGAAGAAGAATTAGAAGCAGTGCCAGACAAAGATAAAGATGACCATGACGACGACGACAGCCACGCAATCCAAGACAAATAGTGGGTTCTCCTAGGGGGGAGGGTGGGGAGGGGGTGCGGGATGGGGCGCGTAGTTTTCAAACTATTCACAAGTACTCGGTGTATGCTCTGCACTTGAAATCTCGAGGAGTGCAGCTTGAAAGAGAATTGCCGCGAGAATGCGAGATTTATGGTTGCATATGGACTTTAACTGTAAATGCATTTATTTTATTTCATTTTTTTTATTGCCGTAATGAGCGCCCCAGTTGAAAACGCAAGCGAATCAAAAGCAAATTCCGCAAATTATAATTGCAAATCTAATTAAATACTCACGATTTTCTACAAGGCAAAACAAGAAAGAATTTTAGTGCGCTTTCACCACTTGCCATATGAGGAACAAAATATAATATTGGTCGATATTTATATGCAAGCAAAAATCTTTAAATAACCGTTTAAAGTATGCAAAGAAAAATCCAAACTAATATTTAGAAATATGCATTTAAACATGCACGAAATATTCATTGATTATGATTTTTTTCTGGTTAAAATTCAAATTTATTCAACTCAATCTATTTTCGTTACTTTGGAATACGGGACAAAAGAAATGACTTTACAGAACTTATTGCGAAATGCGTCAGCTGTTCGCTAATCCCTCGTGCATAGCGTTGCCACACCTATTCAAGAAACCGATTATTAAAATAACCGATTTAAATTATGAAATCATAACTATGAATGTAAATTGTGAAGTGAAAGTAATGAATGATGAAAAATATATAATGAATATATAATTTTAAAATAAGTATGTTGCAAGTATTATATGCAAATATTCGCTCTGCTCCTAACCTCTGTCAGATCAAAATACATCTTCTTTAATTGATAATTACAATGGAATAGAATATAAACTAGAATTTATATATAATTTAACTATACACAATATTTTTGAATTAACATAATACTAAACAATAAATAATATCAGCTTATGTCACAAATATGCAGCGCCTAAAAATAAAGCAAACAATTAAAATGTCTTATCAGTGTGTCTAAGACGGTTCATTTAGACATTGCTCTCTTTGGAAATGTGCCCAGATTCTCAGATTTGTTTTTTGTTTTTGTATTTGTTTGATAACATCTCTTCTGCGTCGCTTGCGTCGTTTACGTTTCTGTTTCTCGCTCTGCAGCATTCTGCATTACTCGAGAGGCGAATTCTATCGATAACGTTGATGGTGCTCGCATAAATATTGTTATTGTCGTCTATTACGTAGACGACGTTATCATTATGTGAATGCGTTCGCTTGCACAACAGTTACGCGCTGGCAGACTGACTGTCATCGCCGCTGGGCGTCCTCGGGCAGGCAGACAGGCAGACAGCTGTCACTAATGAACTGCTTATATCTGTCAGTCACTTGACACTGCCATTTGCCGCTTGCCATTCACTGTGAAGTGCCTTCTGCTAAACTGCTTATCCACAGTGTAAAGGATTCAGCTCAGCTCTTCTCTCTCTCTCTCTCGCTGTCATGGTCATGTAACTTGATTTAAGCATGTTTGTGTGTATGTGTGTGTGTGTGTGTGTGTGTGTGTGTTGAAGATTAGCTGTCTTTTCTTGCGATTTAAAATATCTGTTGTAGCAAAAATTAATTATATGTGAGTATTATTTTATTTTATTTAATGAAATATATGTGAGCATTATCCGAGCATATTAAGGTTTATCTATTGATTATTATTTGATTTTAAATTGATTCAACATTTAAGATATATAGATGGATATATGTATGTGTGCATGCATAACTGTTTGAATTTGCATTTGTTCGCATTGCAAACTTCGCCTGACAATGTCTCATTTATCATCTCTTGAAGGGCCTTTCAAATCGTCGTGTGAGTCACACTGTGTGATGCTTTCCTTGCTGGACATTCTGCATTTTTTTTTATTATGTTTTCAAGGTGTGTGTGTGTGTGTGTGTCTGCTACTGCTTGGCTTGCTGGTCGTTAAATCCCATCGATTTGTTTGACAGGCTTTTTATTTTGCACCTTGCCCGTGCTGCCCCTCGCCCTCGTCCGTCTCCATACACATGTGTATGCATCGTCTGTCCTGCTCGCTCACGTTGAGCTTTAAGCTTCAAGCATGACTGGCATCTAATTTAATTAGATGAAATTTTCACACTACTGGCTTTTCTCCGTTTGCCCCGTTGTCCCTTTTCTTATTCTTGTCGTTCTCCGACTTCTTGTGACGTCGTTGTTGATGATGCTTTTGCTGCTTTTATTTATACGTTGGCGCAACCACTTCTTCCGCTTTCTGCACTCCTCGCCCGCTCTTCGTTCCACATCTCTTGTCAAAGGTGTTTCTGTAAATTGAAGCAACACAATTTCCTATTTACTAGACACACACACACTCACACACTCACACACACACTCACACATTCACACACACACATACTAAACAGAAGCCACCCACTCAAGAGGCAATTATCGTTTACTTATCAACAATTGATTTCCGCTTTTATGCACACTTTATTTAATTTTTTGCGTTTGCTTCAAGCACTTGCTGCGCGCTCTCTCACTCTCTCTCTTTCTCTCTTTCGTACATTTCTCTCGCTCATTTCTTATGCTTGGCATCATCTGGTCCATCTGTCCAAATGTTTTAACCAATTATTAGTATTTGAGGGCCTTCAGCTTTTCTTTCGGTTTTCTGCTCTGTTGCTGAGTGCACCCACGCACAACAATCTCACGCACTTTAAGAGGTATAGAAAAAACGAGACAGACGGCGAGTGACAGAGACAGAGAGATGGACGACATTGACAGCCGCCAACAGCTTAATGACGTCATTGGCGAATAATGTTTGATGGGTCACTCGGTGCGTTTTGTCTTTCCATATCATTCCACCATTCCGCCATTCCACCATTCCTCTATTCGCCTGCTCTAGTAGAAGAAGAAGAAGAAGTCATGTGCTTGGCGTTTTTTATTATTTCTTTGTGTTGTTGTTTTTTTTGTGTGGACGCTTTTACATTTACATTCACATTCTTTTTTTGCTAAATCCGCAATTTGTCCTTGTTTTTATGTGCCACAGCTGCTACCCACTGTTGGTCGGTCTGTCGGTCTGTCCGTCTGTCTGTTTTTGACCCCCTTTTGCAGTCGGCCGAGGAGAGGAGGCTTTCGTCAAGTTTTCATCAGCATTTGAGTCTGATTATTATTGAAGCCACTTTTCCTGCTGCCGCACGCAACCAGCTCGCGCTCTGTGTGTGCTTCGGGCAGGTGGCAATCCTGCCGCTGTTACAGTTACTATTCTTGGGATAGCGCAAAATTTAGGTTATGTCCCCCACAACTACTTTCTCACAATGCTATAAAAAAATTACAAAAAGTTGTATTTTATATGTTGCATGTGTGCGTGTTGTGCTTTGGTTGGTTGGCAACAATGCGACACCGACCCAGTTGTTTCATTTACTTTCTTGTGCTCAACAGAGAGATATGCTAAGTTGGTTATATATATATATATATATATATATATATTTAAATGTGGTGAAAAATATATTCAATAAATTGAAACCGCATCTTTTTGTAATTATTGTTTAATAGAATGAGTAATTTTTGTAAGCAAATATTATATGCAGGGTATATCGGATTATTGCATTCCTTTACATCTTAAAATGTTTCCCTATTGTTGTCATTTGATCAGAATTGGCCGAATTTCGATATCGATCAATCATCGAGCTTGTTGGTAATCAATGATTGGCCAACGATATTAAATTCACTTATTATATGTTTCAAATGAAATAAAATCGTTTTTTTTTTTAATATTTGATTATGAAATATGAAAAATATGAATCCATTTATATTATGGATGCTTCAGATCAGAAAAATATTTAGATTTATTATAAGCCATTTATTTATTACGATTTGTTTCTCTTTTTGACAAGCACTTCAATTTTGTTGCATTGCATTTTCCATTTTCATGGGCACATGTGCAAACAGCAAACGGCTGCAGCCAATGTTATTTACAGTAATTATCTCACGCGCGCTGAGTATTTTTTTAACCTCTTATCGTCGTCACCCAGTTGTAGATGTCGTTGACCCATGACTCGAACCAATTTTTATTTCATCATTATTCACTTCAACAGCAGATGATAGCTTCAGCATTCAACTAATACAAATTTAAATAAATTTTCAGAAGTGTTTAATGCCATTTATACACACATAAATACACACATGCATGTATGTATAGGTGTCTCTGTTAAAAAAACTAACAGCAAACAGCTGGTAACATATCACAGTTATGTCTCTGTCTGTGCGACGAGGCCAAGGCACCTGCGCATGAGTCACTCAACTTCAACTTCAGTTGAAAGCTGCAAACTCTCTGGTCACATTCAATTGTACTGTACAGATCTCGGCTGCCGGCTTTGCTTGCTGTATTTTAATGTATATTTTTTTACATGTGCATGTGCATGTGTGTTTGACAGGTGCTCTCTCAATGTATGTGTGTGTGTGTGCGTGTACCGAGTTTGAATTGTAGTTTTTTGCTCTGACGCATTTACACGCACACACACAGAGACTCAGAGATAGACGTGCATATGAATATATACGCACACAGATAACTATTTATCATTATCAATAGTTTTGTCGCTTGTCCTCTCTCTCTCCCTCTGCCTATATCTGTATACATATCTCCCCTACGACGCGACGACAGTAACAGCAGCAGAAGCAGCAATAATTACATACTAATACAAAATGCTCATTTGCCGCATTTTAATTTTCACACGCTCACAGGCACAAGTGTTATATTTTTTCTTCTTGCTTTTGTATCTGCAACAGCAGCAGCAGCTAAAGAAACCTTGTTCCCACTCACATCCCCTCTCTGTCTTGCACGCTCTCTCGCTCGTTCGCTGCTCTCTTGTCTCTCGCGAATAGTTACTCGCTGGTTTTGTGTGTTTCGTTCATTCGCTCGTTCGTTGTGTGATTGTTCTCAGTTCGTTTTCGATCGTGCGCTGTAGCAGTTGTCATTTCTTTGCGGCTATTATCGTCGCAGTTGGCTTACAAAAAAAACAGAAAAAACAAAACAAAAACCAAGTTGTTTTTGCAACGGTCGGTCGCGCGGAGCGCTGCGGGGTGCATACATACATACAACAACAACAACAACAACAGTGACAACAACACGCAGAAAGAGCAGCAACAAACGCATTGAGGAAATTCTGTATGCCGTTGCATGCGTGGCTAAGTGAGTGTTGTCTGTGTGTGTGTGTGTGTGGGTGCTTACACACACATACACACATGTACACATGTACATAGATATTGCTGTGTGTGTGCTAATCACTTTATCGCTGTGACGTTCTGTTAATTTATGTTTGCTCCAGTTTATTGCTGTTGCTGCTATTGTTGTTTTGTTGTCTTCTGTCACAGTTTAACTAAATTAGTAGTAGTAGGATGCACACGAAAAAGTAGAATAGACAAAAAGTATTGTTTTGTTTGAAGTTTATTTCTTTGTTTCTGCTCCTTATGCACCTGAGTGTGTTGTCAAACTGTAAAAACTTATCTGTCTTTTACTACCTCTAATGAGTCGTTGTCTCACTCACACACACACAATAGCGTACGTGTATGTGTGTATGTATCTATTTTTTCTGTTTTGAGTCAGCTGTCTGATTTTTTTTGTTTGTGCTTTATTTCTTCTGCACAACTTTAACGAGTTTTAAGTGTTATTCTTAGCTCGCCTTATCTTTCTCACTCACTCACACTCAGTCGGACAGCAGCAGCAGCACTTCTTGCACATTTGTTTATTGTTGATGTTGCTGCTGTTGTTGGTGTTGCTGCCTCTGGTTTTGTACACCGGCAACATGAAACTGGTTTTTCGAGTTATTTATGACTTTTTTTTTTCTTTCTACAATTTATATTTTGCCTGTTGGCTATGCCCGCTTTTTCGGTATCTGTCTCTTTTCTTTCAACACACACATACGTGTAGTCCTCAGACTTTTGACCTGCAAAAATAAACTGGATAAAATAAAAAAAATAAATCCGTAAAGTATTGTGGGCGCCTTGTCGCTTCTGCTCTGCTGCTTCTTTAATTTCATAATGTGGCGAAAGTTGCGTCTCAAATTGCAACATAATCGAGTATTACAAATGCTCCTTCTCTTTCTCACTCACTCCCTTCAATGCACACACGCAGGCCGATAAAGGCAAAGCGCAACGGATATGACAAATTATAAAGCATTGTTTTTTTTTTTGTACATTCAAAGAGAGCTTAACTCTCTTCTGTGGCTGTAGTTGAGCTTTAATTGTCGACAGCGAACAACAAACACAAAACAATAGCTAAAGAAACAGAAACCAAAGTGGAGAGTACAACAACTCTGCCGCTGTCATTGTTGCTGTTGTTGTAGGCTTGTGTAAAGTAGAAAGCGCGTTGGCGTTAAATAATCTCTCAATCGACGTGAAACAAAAAAGTTTGTTTGTGGCAAAAAGTGAAGTGATAAAAAAAGCGAATCAAAATAATGTGTGTTGGTTTTTCATTTTGAAGAAGAAAGGAAATGCCCAAAAATAAAGTTGAGCCAACACAAATGATGCAGTGCAAGTGCTGTTGTGTGCATTAAGTGCAACATCAACAACAACAACAAGTTGCAATTAACAATTAAACAAGTTTCAATTAAAACAAGAAGAAGAAAAAGCAGTAGCAGAAGACGACGACGACGCGGCCAATCAACAACGAGCTCTCGAGTGAACGCCCGCAGCAGCAGCAGCAGGAGAAACAGCTGTTGTGCTGCTCACAGTGCGAAGCAAGCGCTTGGCTTGGCTTGGCTCCCCCGCATCGCGTCGATAGAGAGAGAGAGAGCAGCATCGTGGCGTGTGAGCGAGTGATCGAGAGGAGAGCAAAGCAGCAATATTAAAAGCGCCGTTTGACGGAGTTTGCCGGGTTAGTGCAACTACTACTTGCATATGTTTGTGTGTATGTGTGTGTTTTGTGTGTGGTTAACATGTGTTGAGCAGAGGCCAAATTTGTAAATTTGAAGCGAACAGTGTGACCAGAGCAGAGATCTCGTTTCTGTTTCGAACAAGAAAAAAACTGTATGCTCAAATTGCAATGCGCGACTTTGACCTCCACACATACGCAGACACTAGACAAGATGAGACATGCACACTTGCACACACATATGCATATCTGTACATGTATATATGCATTTACTTACACACTCGAAAAAGTATTGTGCACGTGAGCTGTTTCAATGCCGCCATAAGCACAAGGGGGCGTGGCGGGGCGAGGTGCTTCCTCGCCAAGCGGAAGGAAGAAATCGAGCGCCAAAGTAGTAAGAAGAGGTGGTGGGAGGGAGTGGAGTGGGCGAGGGATGTTTGCAATGCTAACAAGCAACGAGAAGGTTGTCTATGCAGGAAGAAAACACTAGAAAGCAAATTACAGACAATTTTTATGTATGAATGTGTGTTTGTATGTATGCATGTGTGCATAATTGAACGGGTGGGCGTTTTTTTTTAGCTGCGTTTTGCTGATAAAGTTTGACCTCTAAAGCTCATTTACTCGGATTTCAGCATTTAGCACGTGTGCCAAATTGCGGAATAAACTAATTAAAGCGTTCGCTCGTTGACGACTGGAGGTGGCCACCACCAATGCGGATACACATGCATATAGACATGCACATACAAATGCACATAAACACACATATTGATATATTATGTACACCCATACAACAAGAACGGTAACAGAGCGCATAGAATACAGATGCATATTCAATGTTAATCTAACATGCAAAGGTCAATCGGCCATTGTGGCTCTGTTCACATCACACACAATCACACACTAACACACACACTCATGTATCAGCTGAGGCGCTGTGACATACAAAGTGCCTAACCCCAAAAGCTTACCCCACTGCAGTTGGCAGAGGGGCGGCTGCTGCGCTGCTTCTCCTGCTGCTGCTGCTTCTCTCGTTATTTCTTTTTTTTTACCGGCGCTCTTTTCACTCGTTCTCGTTAATTTTTTTTTGTTGAAGACTCGCTATTGTTTTGTCTCTGTCAGCGGCGACGACATTGTCACTGCCCCTAATCAACGCGCCCTTATCTAGCCAATTTGCTTTTGTATTTGTGTGTGTGTTTTATCTTATACTGCAGCATTGCACAGTGGGTTGGCTTATGCAAATTGGACATTGTCAAAATATAATTTAATTTAAAATTGTTGTTTTTTATACGTAATAACATGTAAATATAATTAAGCTTAGATAAATTTCTAGTTACTTTTGTTGCCGACAACTTTTTGTGCATTATTTTTGCCCCACTGTTTGCTGACATGTGCTTTTCATTGTATGTGTGTGTGAGTTCTTTGCTTATCATTTTGCTCTGCTTGTATTGAGTCTCTAAACGTCTACTAGCTGGTTTGTGCGGCAACAGGGGGTTAGGTGGAGAAGGAGGAGGGAGGGGCTGAGGTGCAGGGGCAACCGGCTGTTCATTTGTGTTATGTGAATCAAAATGTTGTTGTTGTTTTTGCTTTGACGCTCGCTTTTTATTTGCTGCCGTTTTTTTTCTCAATTTGTGTTGCTTTTTTTTTCTTTCAACGTCAAATGCCATTGAAAATGGATATTGGCATGTTATGTGCGGCAATTCGATTACAAACAGCAACAAGAATTACAAACCATAATAATATACATACATAAGTAATAAAAGCAACAACAATGCGCATTGTTGGCATTTTGTCAATTGAATTATAAACGTTTTATTACTTTTTACTGCTGAACTTTTTGTTGCCTCTAAATATAAATGTGGTCCACGATGGAATTAGCATTTAAAAAGAGGTTTTTTTTTTTTATGAGAGTTCTTCGACGCCTTTCTACTTGTCATTGTTATACATCAAGACTAACGCCTTGACTGTTAACAAACAAAAAAAAAAAAAACAGTTTGGCATCAATGCAGAAAAGAAAACCTTTCTATTTGAGATTAAAAAATAAAAAATATATAAACGAAGTCAGAAACAGGAAGGATGTAAACAGTTGGCATTTGTTCAATGCTAGATGACTAGAATGCCAAGTACAGATAATGAACTTTAATCTATTAGGAACAGCTGCCAACGTTGTTATTTCCTTTTGATTTATCTGTGATTTGTTTATTCAATTCTCAAAGAAAGCAAAAAACAACTTGAAGCATCTATAAATAAGCTTAATTATAATACGATTCATTAGGTATCCAATACGTCAAAAAAGTATTTTGTCAATGTGAGAAATTCATATTTTCTTTCCTTTCACGATAAAACAGTAAAAGGGAAATATTTACGTTTCGAATTTCATTTCATGTTTTGCTACAATGCTGGATGTGTTTCGAGTTAAAAACAAATAAAATATCCCATATTTAGAGTGATTCCCCAGAGAGAACAAAGTATACATGTGTATATCTCTATAAGAATCTATAAATAAGCTCAATTATAAATCAATTAGGTATCTAATTTGTCATAGTATACCATGAATATTTAACCATTTCTTTAGCATTAAAACAGAAATTTACCGTTCGTAGTTTTTTCTTCATATTTTTCTATAATTCTTTGTAGCTTTTTCTTTCTACTTAATTGAACTATAAAGTGAGTCAAATATTTTCCAACTATTCTTTGTGGTCTTGAGAACGATTTAAATAAAAAAATTGAAATTTAGATTGTATTTTTGGCAAACACTGTTGATGATTTTGAGATTCTCTTTTGAGCTGATTCCGTTAGAAATGAGCCATTAACTTGTAGCTTTCGATTCTCTTCCGTTTTCAGCACAGACTTTAATTTTGACATCTTCCCCTATATGTCGCCTGGAAAACAGGGTATTTCGCAGTCTTCGGATTGCGATTGCAAACTTCAGACTTGCCGTATTCACTTTTGCCTTGATTAAAATTCAAGCGCTGTTTGTCGGACAATTTTAATAAAATTGATTTGCGTCTAAAAATAGAAAAAGCGTAATTATAATGCAAATTGCGAAAAAAAACGAAATAAATAAAAATAAAAGTAAAAAGGCGGCAAATCCATTTGGAACGATTGTATCAGGGATTGTTTGTTTTCGTCGCCGGGAGAGGAGCTCAATTGATAACGACGACAACGACGACGAAATCGGCTTATCATTGCTATTTTTCCATTATACCCACCACAGAAAGGGTATAATGTAGTTGTGCTGCAGCATGTAACAGACAGAAGAAAGCATCTCCTCCGATGCCTTAAGATATCTATCTATATATTTTTGATAAACACAATCAATTGAGTCGGAATATAAGTTCTTGTTTACGATAGACGAATCAATTTAATGCATTATTTATATCATATATGAGCGATATTTCTTTCTAATCGGTTGTGGGCACACCTTGATGTAAAATCACAAAAATAATAGAAAAATGAAATCATATCGAAATCATTTTCTGTATAATTACACACACTCAAACACACGCACACGTACATGCTTACAATGCGTGTGTTGGTTTACATATCTTAGACGTATGCGCTAAAGGTAAATACTTGGGTTCAGGGGGTATCTCCTCTCTCTCTCTCTCTCTCTCGCTTACTTGTTTATCAGGCCTTAGCCATGCATGTGTGCGTGTGCTGCTAGCAGTTTTTTTTCGGGAATTTTTATTGTTTACTTTTTAGCGCCATTTGTTTTTAGTATGAGGTGCTCTCCTCCTCTGCTTTCCCCACCCCCTCCTATCCATCTCCTGTTATTTAATTGCTGACTAGAGTTTTTTTTTTGTAAGGTTTCTGTCTGGCCTTACCGCTGCTGTTGTTTTGTGCACTATTGCTTAATTAAATTGCAAAGTGAGTCAAACTACAGTTTGACAAGCACTACTCCCACCTGTCAAATCAATAATTTGACAAACAATGCAAATTGTTTTGACTAATGTTGTGACAAAAATAAAAAATAAAACAAAATAGGCAGGCGAAAAACAGTTTGATTTATTTTTTGTTGTTGCTATGATGTGTTGACAGCCGCTTGTCAACTTCCAATGGCAATTTTGCCTATGCGTCTATGACGAGTTTTCATATTCACTTTCGACCCAGCCCAGTCCCGCCCGGCCACGCCTCCTCTGCGTGACTCTTGTCGCCCGTCTTTTTACTTTCCACTTTGCGTTGAATTTTCGTTCAATTTGCGCTTAGGATGTGTGAGTGTGTGTGTGTGTGTGTGTGTTGTGCTGTATTTTTATGGGGTGTGGGCCAAGTTAACTTTTCCATGAAAGAGTTTTATTTTTAAGCTACCGGCTTATTTTTAATTATGTATCGATTTTGTTTCTATTTATGCAATCCGCCTTGATAAGTTGTGTTTGAGCGAGTTTTCTTTTAATGAAACAATTCAATTTCTTCAAAAGTTTTGTTGTTCTTTTGTTTGACAATAAAGCGTTACTGTTGGCAAGTAAGTTTTGTAAGCCAAACCCAAACTGTGTGAAAAAATAAAACTGACGGTTTTACTTATTAAAAAAGTTATATTAAAAAGGCAATATTTTTTCTTTTTCTATCATGGCTGTGAACAAAAGTAAACTCTTTTAGTAGTTATCTTCAAAGTAAAATTAAACTTATATTTGCATGGTTTGTTTCAATTGATATAATTGAAAATTAGAAGAATGCAGTAATTAGGTTAAAGACAACAATATGTATTACTCGTACTTGGTAGTTTAACAATATAATTGTAACTTACACAGGGATTAAAGAACTTACCAACTCCTCTACCCTAATTGAGGATTTAATACATATTAATCATTCCTCTAGTTTTACAAATAATTTCAACAGCATTAAAGAACTTGAAAAGCGATAAAAATTGATTTGCTTCTTTACTCTTATTGAGAGCTCAACTACAGTTACAATTCGTCGTTGTGAACAAAGAGTGTACGCATGTGTGTGTATGTGTGCGTGTGTGAGGGAGCGGTTATTTTCGTTTGGTCCGTTTTCGCAACCGCAAGCAACAACCTAGAAACCGGTCAATGATAGAGTGTCCACCACCAGGCAGACAGACGGGGAAACAGAGAGGCAGACAGACAGACAGACAGGCCAGTCAGCCAGCTGTGTGCTTTGCTTTGTGTCCCGATCGCAGACTGTGTGAGCCTTTTTTCTCACATTTAATTCATAAAACGAACGGCGTGCAATTTGAGAAGAAGAACAAAGGCAAAAGCATATCGAGAGCAGCGCAGCAGCCACAGGAAAAAAGGGAGGAAGAGAGAGAGAGAGACAAAGAGAACGAGAGAGAGAGAGACAGATACAACAAGAGCGAGAGAGAGAGATTAAGAACTCGTTTGTCAAGCAGCAGCAGCAGCAGCAGCAAGCAATAATAAAAATAAAGCAAAGTAAAACAAACGAACCCAAATTACATGTATATAAAAAGTCCTCAACTCAATACTCAATTGTGGAGCTGCAGCTGGAGCTGGAGCTAAAGATGTTGTTGGTTGTGTTGTTTGTTCGTCGTTCATCGTTCGTCGTTGCGACGATCGATCGATGAACGGAATTGAACCAGTTTTGGTTGCAGGATATTAAGCCATAAAAAAAAGCATCCGACAGCAATAATATCATCAACATTAACAACAACGAGAGAGAGGAGAAAACTCGTTTCTTCTTTGAGTTTCCATTCGATTTATAAGTTCCCCCGCCTTCTCGCTCGCACTTATACAGCAAATGGCAATTTGGCTGCTGCTTTTGCAGAAAGCCTGTTGTTGTTATTGCCTTGGGTTTAATTGTTATCGGCGTGTTTTATGCTCTTTTTCCTTTACAAACAGCGCTTAACGGTATTTGTTTTTGTATGCCTCTGAGTGTACTTATGCATGTGCCGGAGTGTATGTGTGTGTGGGGTGGGTGTGTTTTTTTTTCGCGGAACTTGTGAGCAGATATGACTTGAAACTGATTTGACAACAATGAAAGAAAACTGTTTTTACAATGGAATTTATTTTTATTTCATTTTAACGTTTTGTATTTATTTTCATGTTTTCCTAGGGTTATCTATATTTCTTAGAGCTAAAGTAAACAGATATATATATACTAGATTCATAGACCCAATCATTTTCAAATATTTAAAATAAAAATAATATTCATTTCTTGCAAAATGAATGGCAAATATATATATTTTTTTAAGAATTGTATTATACAAAACAAATCAAGTAGATTTTATATTAAAATATATAGCTAATCGAATTTTACATATGTTGATCGAATAAAACCATATTTCATTATCATTTGCATACAATTTGATACCGTTTTCAGTAATTAGTCGAATTTTCAGCTTCAATTTGATTATATAAATGACAACTCAACTTGCTGCAGGGGACTTATGTGCTTATGCTTCTGCACATGTTTGTGCGTGCCACATGTGGCATCATCGGCATACGTAACCTTTATCACAAGAATACCTTGACTTGGGGTCAGGGCAACTCACGACAAGAAAACTTTGGCCTTAGTCAGGCTTATTGCGTTTCCCTTGAGAAACCGATTGCCATGCATTCAGTCGTATCTCTGGCAGGGGGTGGGGTGGGGTGTGTGCGTGTGTGTGTGTGTTGCAAATGTTGCAATTATTTGATTGATTGACCTGACATTGAACCAGATTCGCAGCAGAATCTTTGCAAGAAGGTTTCTTTCATGCCACGCCCAAGACAAAACTAAAATATAAATACATATTGCCTCTCAACATAAACCACCCATATTGCTTGAAGCGACGCTCGCCCAATGAGTCACCCACCCACACACACACACACCAACGCACACACACATTGAATTTTATGCACGGTTGAGCACACTCAACACATGGATTCATGGTCTCCGCGGAGCTGAAGCAGCTCTTGGTCAAAAGAGTCGACAGTTTCTATGATTGGTTTTTCCGTTTGTGTCTTTTTGTTGCTGTTGTTGTTTGTTAGTGTAGCTATATTTAAAAATGCAAGCGAAAACTTTTGTGTCATTGTCCTTTGCCACGCCATGGCAGCAACCACTCCAAGTTAGTTTCTCATATCGAAAATAATTTTGTCGTGTTTTAAGGTTATTTATAGACCAGCATGTGATGAAATGCTCTTGACTTGAATGTGAGTTTTGCCAACCAACAGAAATCGAGTAATGTTGCTAGGTTAACATCTCTATGAAATTTCAAATTTAAAATTCTTCGAAAACTATAAATTAAATAAAAGCATAAAAGGGGTCACTAAATACCAATCCTTAAATTTACAATCGCATTTTTTAGAATAATTTAATTTTGAAATAAGTTGCCTTGTGTTGAGGATTTGACCAATTAATCATTAGATATAGACTCAAATAATAGATACATTATTGATTTTCAATGCAGGTCAGATTTAAATATTGAATTACATTGAATAAATAATATTGAATGTTACTGACAATATATATATATATATATATATATATATAAATATTTGTATAATAAGAGATGATGCCCAACTAAGCCTTAAACTAAGCGACTAGTTCGTAGATGCAGAAATCGACAGACCATATCGACTTGGCTAGTGCTGTTGATCATATATATATATATATTCCTTATGTAATACCTTTTAAATTATGATAAACAAACATTTTATTTTGGATAGTTTAACACATTTGGTGACATTTGATTTTAGCTTACACTTAAGCATTTGTTTACTTAATACTTAGCGTGTTATTCTTAATCGGAATAGCAATCTTGACTCTCACTCGAGTTGCAACTGCCGCATTCCTCGTACGTGTCTACAACCTGCTCTCCATTTACGCATGGTCATCAATCGATATCGTCTCGCCATCCATCACTGAGGCTATTTTTAAGTAATTGCGATATATGCCACAATTGAAATAAGGGTATTCAGGATTCAACCAGCTCAGTTGCAACAACGAATCGAGCACAACTACTTATTATAGCCAACACATTTTGCCTTGGGTAGAGTTAAGTGACCCCCCGTATATATTGTTTACTGAGTGCAGATTGTGGCAAACACAAACTCAATGATCAGACAGGCTTATAATAGTTGAAAGAGAGCAGAAGAGAGAGAGAGAGAGAGAGAGAGAGCAAGACAGGCAGAAAGAGAAAGAGAGAGAGAGAGAGGGCCAGTTGATGTCTGGAACCACGTTGCTTTGCCTTAGTCGTCTCTCTCTCAAAATTGAATGTATCGTAAATCGAAAAACAAATCGTACGTACAATTACAATTGAAACACAACAATAATAACCAAACAAATAAGCAGCCAAGAGAGCTATTAATTAGTATTCGCGCTTGTTGAGTTTAAGTATATAGATATATATATATATATATATATATAGATACATATAAATCGCATTGTTTGCCTCAAGTCGACTATAAGTTTCGTTGAATGTTAGTTTTTTTTATTTGGTTATGTGAAACTTGTAATTATGGCGCCCAAGCTGATTGAAAAGTTGAAGACCTATCTAAGGTTGTTGTTTGTTGCATCACACACACACACACGCACACCTTTGTTTATATTCATTATTTAATATAATATTTTAATCGAATGCTCTTCTTTGTTTTTGTATTTGCAGTGGTGGTGGTCCACAGACGACAACTGCCGGGCCATCCGCTGGTAATGTGGCAAATGCTACCATTGGTAAAAGCACCAGCAATAACATGTATACCACCCGCCAATCTGTAAGCACCACAACCGGTGTCCTTATGGTCGGACCAAATTTTCGTGTTGGCAAAAAAATTGGCTGTGGCAACTTTGGCGAATTGCGCTTAGGTAAGTTTTATTTATTGCTTTAAACTCTTTAATGTGATCAAAATTTATCTACGGACTGCAAATTGTAAAGAGAATTGGAATTGTTTGTTTCTGTAAGCCGTTTTATAAACATTGAGTCTGATCTGAAGCAGACCGTATTTTGGAAACAAACCCACTGAGCAGACACCGTTAGCCAAGCGAGCAGAGTTTTCATGCAGTCAGTTTTTAGTCGACTTGACGTCTCTTTCTTTCTGTTGGCTGCTTAGTGGTAAAACTCAATTACAAGAATTTTAAAATTCCATTAAAAGCAGCTTTCTTTCTTTCTTCGCGTGTCCTTAATTGATCAGTTTTGTGAGAAGTAAAAAAAACACTCAATTGAAATTTGAACCCTTGTGCGCTTATAAAACTGTAAATCAACGAAAACAAACACACAGAGGAGAATTTGGTATTCCAGTATTCCAAGTCAGTAGGTCAACACAACTGTCTCCCTCTCTCGCTCTCTCTTCCTGCCTCGTCAGAACTTATCATATTCCTCATAAAATCTTGCATCATTAGTCAGGGCATTTTATTAGTGCAAAGCATTCGCGCCAAGAGAACAGATTGCGCCAGCGACGAGTGGACTTTTTTTTATAACTGTAAAAAAGTTGTGTAAATTCAGTTTATGACTCAAATCTAAAGCCAAGTTATTGTACACCCCCTCCCTGTGTTTCTCTCTGTCTCGCTCTCGCTGCTGCTGCAGGCGACGCGTCGCGAATATTTTTTGGTTGAGCATTGCCGTTTGTTGTTCCTTTCTTTGCATGTGCATTCGCATTCCTTTTCATGGCTGCCAACTGAGCAACAACAACAAGGCGAACAGCAAACAGCAATAACAGCAACAACAAAAAAACAACAAAAACAACAAGTCGAGAAACCACAATGAGAACTTTTTTTTCTTTCTCCACAATATAGAATGCAAAATGTCATTCCATTTCATTCTGCCATCTGTTTTGTCGTCGTCGTTGTTGTTGTTGGCGTCTTCACTTTTTCTTTGTTTGTTAAATGCGCTTTTATAAAATTGTGCTTTTCTTGTTGCTACTTCTTAATTTTTTTTTTGTGGGCTTGCCACTTCCTTTGCGTACATCTGTTGCAGCTGCTGTTCTTGTTGCTGTACTTGTCATTCTGCCAACAGGTAGTCAAGCAGACTCACAGTGCTGCGTAAACTGTTAAGCAGCAGCTAAAGCCGCGTCTCCCAATGAATGACAACTAATTGCATCCGCCCCAAGCATTAATCTATCCATCTCGTTCCCTCATGTTTTTTCCTACCTGTTCTGTTCTTAAAAGTCCGCTTTGTTTTGCATATTTTCTTTGTCTCTTCTTGTTGTGTCTGTTGCAACTCGCTCAGCTAGACGATCTTTCAATGTCTGAGCTTTGCTTTTTGTAAGAAGTGTGCATGAGTCATGCTGTGAGTTATCTTGCATATACATATTTATGCACACACATACACTCACTCACCTACCTCTATTTATAATACAAATAGTGAGCACAAGCAAAAGCTACATTTACGCTGTTGGGTATTATAAATTATTTAGTAGCTTTCCATGGAACTACTTATAAGCTAATCAAGCAAGCTTTTGTATTCACAAATTATAAATAGATAAAATAGATAATAGCAAGGCAGATGAAATATAGGCCATGTAATTTTGTTCCATCCAAAAGTAATTTTTCAATAATGTCGTTTTAATTATTTTTGTCATATATTTAAAAAGAGTATCGCAAAAAGTGTGTTTACTTTTTCCACTCTCAGTTTTGGCAGTTCCAATTGCACTGTGCGGCCACTTAAAAGCTCAATGTTGATATGCTGTTGTTTACAGCGCGCTGTTAAAGCGCTGTCCCTTAACATAGATCGCAAAATTGGCACAAATTTGTGTTGTTTATGACGTCGTGTCTCGTTTTGTTGTGATATCATTTTTATAAATTGCTGTTGTGCATGTATACAAACACACACACACACACACATTACACTCATACACACATACATTATCCATACGTTTGGGCTTTTCGAGATTTCTTATGAAATGTTTATACATACAAACATGCAATTATTTCTACGTGTGATTTTAATTATTTTAAGTAATCATTTGTGGTTTATTGTCAGTTTCTGTTTAAACTATCATTTAATAAATGAGTTGTATTCATAAACTGAAATTGACTCATAACTTTTTGAGAAATTGCAGACAACCAAGAAAATTGCCGCTCATTTGATTTCATTACATTAGGATTAATTTGCGGCGTTTTTCATTTACAATGATTGAATGTGAAATGATCTGTTGTAGTTGTTGTATTTGTTATTATTTCTCTTGTTGGTAAAGTTCATTCTTTTTGTTTAGCTTATTTTGGGCGTCTCGTGTCTATTGTCTGTTTCAGACACCACACAAAGCTTCTTTTTGTTGTATTTGTACATTCTTTATTAACACATTGAAGGGTGTATGTGTCTGCCTGTGTGGTGTGTACTATATATATATATATATATATTCATATTGTGTGTTGCGTTAGGTCATGATAGTTTTAGTTACGCTTGGTTTATGGCACGCTTGTTTAAGTGTGATGAGAAAAATGGGCTAATAGTCATTGTTCTCTTTCCTCTTCTTCCCCCCCCCCCCCCTGAGATTAATAAAAATTGCATCATAGTATTTTAGCTCAATTAAATTGTATTTACATACACAAACAGATGAATTTTGTATGTGCATATTTAAGTATCTTTGGGTTGTACACAAATTCTGTTCGCCGTCAATATTTGAAAATTATATATTATATTGCTGCCTTTTACAATTAACATACCGTTACAGATTGAGAGGCACTTCCACACAAAATTCATTAGAAAATACAGTTGCTGAAAATCAATTAAACTATTTCTGAAAACTGCGCAAATATCAAGAGTTTTGCGATTTAGGGGATTTATTAAGAATTCATAATAATTTTTTTTTTGTGTGCGTAAGCGTTTCAATAAATTAATGGCCAGCTGCGAAAAGTCGGAGACATAGTCGGAGATCAGATCAAGAGAGAGATGTTGTCTTACTTGTTGTTTACTTACTGTCTGTATTCGTTTTTATTGCAAAAACAAATTGGCAGAAAGCGCCGGCCGCTAAATGAGAATCCAGCTGGAAGGTCGGGCGGGACGGCGTGCTATTAAATAAATAAACAAACAAGCCAAGCCAAGCACTGGGGGATAGAAGGGCGAGTGGCCAGTTTGGGGGGTATTGCTCCACATGCAAATATGCTTTGTTGTAATCAAAGTCATGCGCCCTTTTCTCTCGCACTCGAATATTATGAGTGTTGTGTATAACTGTGCGTGTTTGTGTATATGTGTATATATGTATATATGTATGTATGTGTGTATGTGTGTTTGTGTGTTTGTGTGCTTGCTTGATGACTCTATCAGCGACGACAATATTGTGGTGAACGATAAGCTCTGCCGCCTGCACCCACCGAACCACCCCCCGCTCTGTCTGTGACGTTGTCGTGACATAATTTCGCACCTGAGAGACCCTGGCGAGAGAGCAGTCAGCAAGTTCTCATTCTCATTCTCATTCTCATTCTTGTCGCTGTTGTATTTGATTTTCAAACATTGTACAACTAATTAGAATACAACTCAAGCTCGCTTCAGCTGTGGGAATATTACCAGGCATATGGGCCCATTAAAATTCAGCGTTTTTGCGTAATTTTTATGTGGCAATGGAAATTGAAAATGGGCATGGCATAATTATCCATATGTAATATACGTAAATGTACAATGGATGGCAACACTGGCGGCCAGCTGCACAATGTAAACAGAGATCGCATAGAGTTGCCAGACTCTGCAAAAGCAGTCGAGCAGTCGCTTATCAGCTTTTGGCGCATAGTTTGCGTAATCGAAAATAATAATAAATTATAACTTAATAATTATTTACTACATTTAAATATAACAATCCAAATATTGCTAATAAGCCGAATCAAAATCTTTATCACTCACTTACATACAAAGCTGGATAATTTTCAAACGGTGCAAAATTATCTACTTAAATATCGTTTTCATGTTTTTCGATGTATGTTATAAATAGTTAATGTATATGCGCATAAAATATCACTTTTCATACAACAAATATTTATAATAATTTATGCATAAGTACAGTGTTGAAAAGCTATAAATTCAAAGAGAAATTCTTGGTTAGTTCCTGTACACTTTTAATCGTAACAAAAACGGGTTTTTCCGAGTCAATATTTAGTTGAATCTAATTTAAAATATGGTGTTTTCTTAATGGTCAGGTCGTCGCATGTGTTGCTTTGGAGGCGCTCCAGTTGGTGGGCGTGGCGCTGAGAATTTAACAGGTATGAGGCGACAACTGCATGCAAGTTGGTTAGTTAATTGGTTGGTTGGTTAGTTGCCCAGTTCTGATCTGGTGCCAGTTTCGCTCTTGAGCATGTTGTGCATTTTATACATGTGTGTGGGAGTCCAATGAGTTTTAGGCATGCGACGGGTTTTTCTTATCTAATTTTCCATGCTCTTATTCGTATTCAACTAATCACATTTCTTCTCTCTTTTGCAGGAAAAAATCTTTACAACAATGAACATGTAGCAATAAAAATGGAGCCTATGAAGTCAAAGGCTCCGCAACTACACTTAGAGTATAGGTTTTATAAGCTATTAGGATCACATGGTATGTTGAATTGAATGTTTCTATTACATAATTTCCCCCTACCACCCCCCACCAATTACCCCTTACTTAAAACACTAACAGCCATAACTAACCATCAAACATAATCAAATTAAATCAGAAATATGATAATATATAGTTATATATTTTCCACGCCCGTTTGACAAACTGCTAACCAAAAAACCCTACTACTCCAATAAAAAAAAAAAACTATGTTTTGCACCGTTACCACCTTCGTTAGTTTGATAAAAACAAACTCGTAATATCAACTCTATATTTATAAATATATATATACTATATATAACACTTGCTATAGAAGTGCTATAAGAATATACACATAAGAAGACATGAATAGATTTTCTCAAGCATATTTCGGAGGTCGGTGCGTGAAAAAAAAGTATTGTATATTTTGTAGGCAGCCATATATTATATGCTGTGCTACCATTATATTCATCTGATTTTATACCCACCAACTTAATATGTATATGCTGATTTCTTCAACTCAAAACCTTACTAAAACATTTTTTTTTTTACGTTATTCTTTTGCCCCGTTCTTATTTTTCGTTGTCTGTTAATTGCTCTTTTTGTACCTTCATACAACCATACAAAAAAAAAAAACACCATGAAAAATGTGTACATTGAATACCGATAACGATAATTATACCGATTCCTATGTATCGATGCTGCAAATCCCATGAAATGTGAAAATTGAAACCGATAACGATACCGATGCTGAAATTCTCGATACCAAATCATCAACGTGCGACAACCGATCAACAAAAATCCACCAATCAAAAAACAAATCGACTGATCTCTCTCTCTCTCTCTCTCTGTTGCATACAAAACACATTGTGATGGCATGGCACATACCCTGTAAAAAAACCAAAAAAACAAAACGAAAACCAATCCGATGCTCGCTCCCACAGCCGAAAACGCCCCAGAAGGCATACCACGCATTTATCACTTGGGCACTTGTGGTGGCCGTTACAATGCCATGGTTTTAGAGTTATTGGGATTATCATTAGAAGATCTCTTCAATATTTGCTCCCGTAAATTTTCACTTAAGACTGTATTGATGATAGCGAAACAACTTGTAAGTTAAACCCCCCAACAAAATGGCGCATTTCAAATTTCACGTTTGAGCAAAATTTACACGGATTTCATGTGTAGCAACGTTTTTTTTAAAATTATATTTGTCATACTGTAGTGTATAACAGTATAACAGTCGTTGACCATGCGAAATCTGTGTAATATTTTATAGCTTAAACTGTTCTACACTTTATTATTTCTCGATTATAAAATACATTTTGAAGCCAAGTGTCTCAACGGCAAGTTAACAATAAATTTATTAATATTTTTTTTTTTTTTCGTTTGTTGATTTTTTGTAAATTCTATTAGAAACACAATGAACGCTGGTGTAAACATTTTAGTTTATGTAGTGTGGAACAAAGTTGGCCAACAACAAACTGAAACCTTTGTCGTAGTTATACAAATAAGATCTCGTTACTTTTTTTTTTCTGTTCGTTCTTGGGTTGTAGCTTGATTAAAACCCAATACCAAAATTGAAAATTGAATTTTATTAAAAACCACCAAATTAAATTAAAAGCATGTAAACTAAGCGTCGTAAATAGGCAAAAACTACTTACAATGTTCCTGTGTAAATAATAAAAAAAAATGACTTTCTTTCTATAAATACATATTATATATTTGTATACAAAAAACAAAAACAAAAAAACAAAACAAAAAATAAGAAAAAAGCAAAAGCATTTGAAAATAACAGTTTCTCGTTAGTTGCTTAATTTAACGATTTTTCCCGTATTGTTTTTTTCTTCTTCTTAATTTCAATTATTGACAAACTTTTTGTATGTGCTGATATTTGAATATTACTTATTTTAACCAACTTACTAACACAGCTCCAAGAGAATATATTTTTTGCTAAAGTGGTTAACCAACACTTAACTGTTATACACACTCAATTCAACAATTCTACACCTAAGTTAAGATTAAGTCTGGCCTGCCGCAACAGTTAACGCGTTTAACTAGCTTTAAGTGTTATACAGCCTCTGTTATACAGTTAACTCCCTCCTCCAACCCATGTAAAAAAACATTAGGCATTTAGTTGACAGGGTCGTTCAACAGGCTTCCTCGTTTTATATGCTTCGAGAAACTCTATTTTTGTTGTTCTTGTTGTTTTTAGCAGAGTTTTCCCCTGAAAAAATGATCAAAAAAAAAAGAAAAAGAAAAAAAAGGTGGTAATAAAAGTAAGACGCGCTAAACTAACCTCCAAAAGAGCCATATATCTCACTATTGTTCGCTCGCTCTCTCTCTCCTTGCTCTCTGTCTCTTTCTCTCTCTCTCTATCTCTCTATATATATATATGTCTCCCTTTCTCCCTTCGACTGTGTCTTGTTGAACCCGGTGCTCCCCTCTCATAAAAAAAAAAATTAAATTTTGCTGGAATTATACAAAAAATATATACTAAATATGTTTTTATATTTGTATCTCTTACCTCAATCTTTCTCTTCTCTTCTATCTCTCTCTCTCTCACTCACTATCTCTTTCCCCTCTCGATTTTTGCATAAAACAACAACAACAACAACAAACGAACAAACAAACAACGTTTCCCCTCCCCACAAAAAAACTACGTAACTTCTGTGCGCTGCCCAACACTACAAAAAAACAAAAAAAAAATGCATTTCACATACAAAAAAAAAAAACAAAAAAAAAACTGAACATTTTCGAAATTTTTGTTGGCCTGTAGCAGAGGGTGTACCAGAAGTGTATTACTTCGGCCCATGCGGCAAGTACAATGCTCTTGTTATGGAATTGCTTGGTCCATCACTCGAAGATTTGTTCGATATTTGCGGCAGACGTTTCACTTTGAAGAGCGTACTACTGATAGCTATACAATTAGTAAGTACAACAAAAAACCACCCACACCACCACAACCACCGAAAACCACCCACAAAAATACTACAAAAAAATAAATAAAAAAAAGAACCACAGCAATTAGTAACGTTTAATTTTGGTTATTTTTTTTTCCTAAACGAGCACGCGCATTTCTCTCAGTACATTTCACATATTTGCTCTCACGTACACCAACACTGGTAGCAGAGCTATGCCCACAATTAACCAACACTGGCCTCAAATTTCACACATCTACCCCCAATTCCAATCCAATTTTTGTTTATGTGAGTGTATGTGTGTGTGTGTGCGTGTGTATGTGTGTGTGTGTGCGTGTGTATGTGTGTGTGTGTGTGTGTGTGTGTGTGTGTGTGTGTGAGTGTGTGTGTGTGTTTGTAGGGGCTGCTTGGGTAAATTTGCTTAGTTAATTAACTATTTTAATTTATCACCGAATTGTTTTTTTTTTTTTTATCTCATTATTTATTTTTTTTTATTATTATTTTGCTAACTAACAAAAACAGTAAAAAAAATGGATGCAGCATTTTTATTTTCCTCCTACTTTCTTTTCTACCTCACATGTAGACGATACCATCTGGTTGAGGTTTCCTTTCTTTCAAATACTTATTTTTACCTTAAGTTTAGCATTACATCATTGAAAAGCAATACACATTTTAATGACGCTTATTCTTATTTAGCCGAATTATTCGATATCCACAATTTAGTTGTTAACTGCCAACGTTCATTGTATAAAGAAAAATACGTACATAATATTAATAATAATAATTTGCATGTACATTTATTATGTAGTTGAATTGCGTTCACATTTATTTTTTAGTTTCAATCCAAAATCGAATCAAATCAAAAAAGATACAAAAAAAAAAAAAACAAATAAATCGTTGCCATCAAACCAACAACAACAACAACAATAAAAAACTTCAGCTAGTTGAGACACTACAAATTAAAATTTAATTTCAATAATTCAACTATTCATTTACACATTTCAACAGAGTCTCTGTCAATGAGCAGGAAAATGAAAAGAAAATGCATTTAGTAGAAAATGAATGAAAATTAATTGATATAAATTCAATTCTGCTCCTTGGGCAGGAGACTCTGCTTGAATTTGTTGCCAGACAGCAAGAAACTAATCGAAATTTGTATGTTTTTCAAAACCCCCCCCCCCCCCCCCCATTTTAAATGGTAAACACAGCTCCACCGGATCGAATATGTTCATAGTCGGCACTTAATATATAGGGATGTGAAACCAGAGAACTTTCTCATTGGCAGAACATCAACAAAACGTGAAAAAATTATACACATAATTGGTGAGTGAGAATGAAGTTGAACACACACATATCGAAAAAATTAATAAATTGCTTTTGCAGATTTCGGTTTGGCCAAAGAATACATTGATTTAGATACAAATAGACATATACCATATCGGGAGCATAAATCGCTGACAGGCACCGCTCGCTATATGTCAATCAATACGCATATGGGACGCGAGCAGTCGAGACGTGATGATCTGGAGGCACTGGGTCATATGTTTATGTACTTCTTAAGAGGTTCACTGCCCTGGCAAGGCCTTAAGGCTGATACACTCAAAGAGAGATATCAAAAAATCGGTGATACAAAACGTGCAACGCCCATTGAGGTGAGTTACGATCATCATTCTGCAGATTGCAGACGGACATAAATATTGGAAGTTATTTCTACGAATATTTATATATATATATATATATATACATAAATAATCTGACTATATTAAAAGTGGGTATGATTGCGAAGGAAGTTATAACAGACAGAAAGAAGCAAAGAAGCACCCATAAAGTATATTCTTGATCATCATTAAAAGCCGATCTCAGAGACTACAGAAAAATAGACAAATTTTGAATAAAAGTGCTCCTGTATCATATATTTCATTTTATTGATTACTGTCTCCGTTTCGCGAATATCGATAATCGATTTGCGATTGCAATAAAAGACACCATTGTAAAGATACGGCTACCTTAATGACATGTAATATACTCTGATTATTATTGACGAGCTGTATTTTATTAAGATCGGGTAATAAACACAGATTACGTTAAGCAAACAGCATTTTTCGTATTGCACAAGTAGACTATTTGAGTATAAATCCCTGACTACATTTGCCTATATATACATATATATATAACCTATATAACCTATATAACCTGTGTTTGAAAAGTAATAATATATTTAGCAGCTGTGTTTTGGGGTATTTCTAGTTGATTAGAGCATTTTAGCTTTGCATAAAACTAAATATTAAAAGACAAATTGGATTGAAAAAAGTCTGCTATTTTTTTTATAGTTTCGATTTATCGTAATACTTCTAAGCACAAAACATTTAGGGGTATTCATCTTGTTTAGAGAAACGTTTGTTTTGAAATGGGAAACAATCGCAAATGAGGAAAAAATATTTTTAAATTTGTGAACATATCTTTTGTGTTTGATTCGACTAATTTATTTTTGGTAAATATTTTGCAGGTACTTTGTGACAGCCACCCCGAAGAGTTTGCAACATATTTGCGTTATGTGCGGCGGTTAGATTTTTTCGAAACACCCGACTATGATTTTCTGCGAAGACTGTTTCAAGACTTATTCGAACGTAAGGGCTACACCGACGAGGGCGAGTTCGACTGGACAGGGAAGACAATGGTAGGTAACCCCCCCACAGTTGAAACTGATCCACAGACAAATCAACGTCTCGCTGCTATTATTATTATAATTACGATTACATACATACATACATACATACACATATATCAAATGGATAATCACATTCGAAATCATGATGCATCTGTGCCGAATTCTAAATTCATATCTAATTCATAGGAGACCTAAGAAAAGCAAGACATATCCCCCGTACCCGTACCCATAGCCGTATAACTATAACTAACTTGAGTAATGCGCCTCCTCATCTAACCTAACCTAAGAATCGAAAACAATCATTTTGAATATGGGCAGTGCATGGTAGAGTTAAACAGTTGAATCTATTCAGTTATCCAGTTATCAAAATATATATTTGGGTCTGCGCCGCATGCTGCAAGAGAGCCAAAGATGTCTAACTACGTTGCAGATGATGTAATGATGATGATGATGATGATTATGATGATGGGCCTAAAAATTGTTCACTTCATGTTGAAGCGCGTTTTTTATTTCTTAGATTCCGTTTCTGAATATACACATATATATATATATTTTGAAATTGACAACTCAAATTGAAAGATATATTCCAAAAACCAGAAAAACAATGATAAAAAAAAATATCCCCCCTCCCCCCAAAAAAAGCGTAATTTTTTCATTTATTGCTTGTTTTGCGAGTTTTGCTTATTTTGTTTGCCAACTTAATTCGATTCTGGACTTTTATATCTGTGTATGTGTTTGTACTCGTATGTGTATGTTAGACCAAGGACCAGCTGGATAAGATGAAGATCATTAAAAATGCGCCGCCCTCGTATGTGGCCAAGAATAAGTCAGATAAGGTATACATGATATATATGATCTCGGTTCTATTGGTATCGCCAGAGAAATTTGCCAACTTTCGTCTTAGATTTGCTTGTTGTCAGTGTTGGTAAACGCTTGTCGCAAGCTACTCGCAGTGTTTTTTTTTCTTTTTTTGGTTTTTATTTTTTAGTTTTGTTAAGCACACTAGCATTAAGAGCCAACAAACGAAACAAAAAAAGAAAAACTAACTGTAATTGAAGCCATTCTAACAGCACTCTCTCTTCTTTCTCTCTCTTTGACATATTTTTTCCTATCTTTTTATGGTTGTCAACAACTACATCGAACAATAATTATGAACAAACAAACAATCAATCAAAAAACATAAACAACAACTAAAAACAATACAACAATAAAAAACACCGTTTCATGTGTCTCTATATATGTGTCTAAAAAAATCGTAAAACAAAAAACAAATCGAATCGATTTTTACTCTACTGTGTGCATTAAATATAATCTTAATCGCAAACTAAATCGACTGCATCCATATATATTTATATACATATATATGTATGTATATCATTGACCAACCACGCCCACAGTCAACGCCCGTCGGATCTCTGCAAACTGGCCATGAAGTCATCATTTCACCAAATAAAGATCGTCATAATGTCACGGCTAAGGTAAAGTATTCTAATTTTTCACTCAATTTGCGAGAAACTTATTTTTAGTTTTTCTGTCTTCAACTTTTGTTTAATATATTCCGGCTATAAGGCAAACAGTTTTCACCTTATCTACTCTACTAAGCTTACAAATTTTGTTTCGTTTTTTATTTTTTTTGTTGTTAACATTTCTCAATATTTATATACTCTCGAATTCTCTCTTAAATCTTCTCCAACAACCCTATTTTTGATATAATTGCTCTTATTTTGGTTTCTGCTTTCGGTTTTCTCTTTTAATTAATCAACAAAAAAAAAAAAAAAAAAAAAAAACTCGTTTGTCTAATTTTTCACTCAATTATTAAACGTGATTTGCTTTAGGACGTCTCATATTTTGATTTTGATGAAATTGATAATGATAATGAAGAATATATAATACTTCAGGTTAGCGATTGTAGTCTTGCAACAATATATAACGTATGTTCCTGTACTAATATCTGTACAATTTCAGTGAGCTAGCGGGATTTATGTAATTGCTAAACATACCTTTAAATGTAATGTGAATTTTGATTTTTAGTTTGGTAGACTTTTCCCCTCTTATCGCATTTGTGCAGCATACAAGAATTGAAGTAATTAATTAAAGTAATTGAAGCAATTAATTAATATAAATTTGTTGCTTTTTTCTTAAATAAATGTGAACTTTATAGATACCCATTAACTCGAAATTCTCAAATGTTGTATATGTATGTCAATATATATATATATATATATATAATATATATGTAGTATGCTAGTAGAGCTGCATTCCAGATGCAATCCTCGTAACGCTCGTAATGCCTGTGTTTCCAAGTTTCTTTAGCAAACTAATCAAATTTCAGAATTTACTGCTTTTTTCGGGCCTTAGACATTGTTTTTGGTGAACGGTTCTAACTGATCTACACTTTTAGCTGCTGCTGCACAAATACACACAAGCACACACAATACACCCTCCCACACACACACACACACACACATACTCACACATATACAAGCACACAAGCTGAAAGCGTTGGAATTTGATTTTGGCTTTAAGTGTTCTAATACTGTATTTAACTTTCGATTACTTCCGTTGCATTAACTTGTGTTCTTTTGGCCGCAAACACACACTCGATTTGAAACGCTTTAGTTTGTACTACTTCTGTTGTTAGCCACCAAAATTAGCGTCTAGTCTCTCTGTCTCTTTGCAAACACGATAAACGATATTTGACAAATTAATAATTGATCAATTTATGCATTGCTCGCTCCCAAAAAAAAAAACAACAACAAAACAAAACCAAAAAAAAATACCAACCCTATAATACCATCCGACAAACTGCAACCGATCCGAACCAAACTCGACTCAAAACGATATCGATACCGATTCCGATTCCGATTCGATCTCCGACCCAATCCGATCACAGACAAATGCCAAAGGAGGTGTTGCTGCGTGGCCGGACGTGCCCAAGCCGGGTGCGACCCTTGGCAATCTGACACCCGCCGATCGGCATGGTTCCGTGCAGGTAAGTGCAGAGTCCTAGACGAGAAGCCCGAGGCGGAAGCGGAAGGCCCAACAATTTGATTTGTTAACCACACACATCAATTAGTAACTTTTCCGTTATCTCTTATCTCTTACCTCTTATCTGTTATCTGTTATCTATTTCTGTTTATCGCTCAGTTTTAATATTCAGTTTAGTTTTCTATTTCTGTAAATAAATTCATGATCAAACTCAAGTACTACTCTATATCTATGGATATCAATTCCTAGGCTCCTAAGAAGTATACCTATATATATAGCATTATTGCATATAATAACTGTTCGATATTCTCTTTCGTTTGCCGCTCGTTGAATGTACCTCCTCCAAATTCTATTAATGTGTATATATCGATCGTTACTTATCAAACATATATATACCTACCATACGCATACATACATATTATTTACATAGATAATTCTAAATGATAATGATAATGACGATGATTATGATGATGATGATGATGATTACAACAAATACAATATCTCTATATATATACATATATTATATTCATTGAATTACTCGCAGACTGTTATATTTTTGGCCTTTTCAATTCTAATGTTTTCACTTGATTTACTCTACATTAGCTCAACAAGGTACCTGAATTCAATATATATATCCCAAGTGTTTCTATTCTACCTAAGTACTATTGTTCGGTTTGTTTGTTCTCTCGTTGCTCCGTTTCTTTTTTCTCCCTTTTGGAATTTGAAATATCCAGCTCCGATTTGCCAAATGGAATGTTCTGTGGAGCTTGGATTATAGTTTTTAAAATGAATGCATGCCAAATAAAGATCAACTACGAGATAAATATTGAGAGCGATTCAACGATTCTCTCTCTCTCTCCGTCACACACACTCTCAAGTGTAATTTTTGACGCACTCTGCATGGCGTTAACCAACACTGATCCCCTATATATGCATGTCTTGCAATAGAAACCCACCCATCCACCCACTCTGCATGTATCACACACACACACACACACACACAGTCAAATGGCCTGCACAGTTTTCGAGGATTCGGCAATATTTGGAAGATCATTATCTCTTCGCATATATCCCATTCATAGGCATGCCCACTTTAAAGGCAGCGACACGCAACTGCTAAAGAAAACAAATCAAAACAAACAAAAAAAAAACCAAAAAACTTATTACAGAGATTGCCTGAAGATTCAAGCTCGGACGATGATAGCCCATTCGATGCTTATTATGAGACAAGCGATGGCGACGATGGGCCCAAGAAATAAGGCACCCACTTAAACTACTACTCACTCTCAACTACTACTACTACTACTACTTCTACTACTACTATTACTACTACTACTACTACTACATCCACCGCCCAATCAAATTGCCTACCCCAAACAATATGCTATATAAGGTTCAATTCACAAACTGAGCTCTCGAGGTATTTCATGCAATTCCTGTGGCCTGTCCTCCAGTTTGCTGATACGTTCTCTATGTCTGTGTGTGTCTCTCTGTGAGTGTGTGTGTGTGTGTGTGTGTATATGTGTGTGTGTGTGCTTGTGTCTCTTCTGTAATTGAGTACATACAGTTAGAATCTATGGCTTAGCACATACAAAAGCAGATAAATGCAAACTAGCAGCTGGATATATTAAGGGCAATCTCTGTAGTACGTCCAAGTGTTTCAACAATCAGCACTACTCTGATAATGCCGTGCAGTACTACCACTACTATTACAATTCATTTCAAATTGTATTCGTTATTTTAATGCAAATGATTGAATTCTAGAAAAGCAACGCTTTTTTCAATAACTACTTTCAATATAATTTTTATCAGACTTTTAGTTGTTCCTATTACTTCAAAACTATCTTGATATATTTATATAATTTTGTTTAATATAAATTTTTACCATAAAATACATGTTTCATTTCCATTTATACTTCGCTTAGCAAAATAAATTTTAAAAATATTTTAAAAAATCTGCAATTGAAGAAATCTATTTTTTGAATATAATGTAAAAGTTAATTAAAAAAAGCAACTTTACATAAAAAGAAAACCACTTTAAATTCAGATAAAAATTGAATATTAATTAAAACAAAGTGTAAAATGTTTTTTTTTAATTTTGAAAAAACATTTTAAAAGTATAGAAGCATACCACGATAATTTGACCCATTTGTTTATAACGCCATTGGTATATATCAGAAGCTTATACTGCTTTTTCTTTAAATCATCATTTCATTGCTAATTAGTGAAGGCCTTAAGTAGACGCTTAATATGCCATGTTGATGAGGTCATTTGGAATTTCCAGACATCTGATAGTCTCAAAATTTGCTCACTCGTAGTGTTAGTCACATTTCACTTGGAATTACCACTTGGTGGTTGCACAAATGTAGCAATAACTCATCAATCTCAAGATGGGCCATTGTTTTTGTTCATTTTTTCCGTTAGTATTATACAAAAATATTGTATTTCAACATTTTTTGACTAGCGCTATAAAAACAAAAAAGGTTTTATGAAACGTCTTAATATGTATTATCACCAATTAATGAAAATGCAGACAATATGTATACTCTATGTTTAGTGTAAGTGCGTTGAGCGAATGGAAAAAAATCATAACTAATGCGAATAATTTTGTGTCGTTTTTACAGGTTGTGAGTTCGACAAATGGCGAACTGAATGCGGACGATCCCACGGCCGGACACTCCAACACACCCATCACACAGCAGCCCGAAGTAGAGCTTGTCGACGAAACAAAGTATGCTAACCAAATAATAGATCGCTATCGATTCGATTGTCGATTGTCGATTAATCGAAATCAGATAATCGAAACGAAACGAATTGTTTTGTTTTTGGTGTTTTTGATTTGTCGTTTTAATGCGCATCTCTCTCTTTTTTTTTTGGTTTCTCTCTTGTAACTGTTTCTAGTGGTTCCTTATATTCCAGATGTTGTTGTTTCTTTAAACGAAAGAAGAAGAAATCAACGCGCCAAAAATGACTAGAAGGTGTACAATGTAGTCCAGAACGCGAGGCAGTCACATTGCTGCGCGCCACTTCACATTCAAACTCACGGGATAGCGTATTGAATAATCCGAGTCAGGATTACATACAACAAGCAACGTCGCAGCACACGTTGCGTTATCCTCCATCCGCGTCGATGTTGACGCCAACACCAACTACAAATACACCGACACTTCCGTTGTAATTTATCTATAAATACAGAAACCGAAAACAGCAAACAGAAAACAGCAAACAGAAAATAGTTAAAACAAAAAAAAAATCAACAAAAATTATACAAAACAAAACAAGAAAAAAAACAAAAAAACAGAACTTAAACATTAAACACACCACATAAACAAAAATAAAAAAAAACAGTAAAAGAAAAATTGCAACAAAAAAATACAAAACAAAACATAAGAAAAACACAATTTTATTATTATTTTTATTATTTACCAATTCTGCGTTTATGTTTATTATATAAATTATTATAATTATTAATTGTATTATTAATAAAAAAAAAAAAAACAAAAAACAAACAAAGGAAAACAAAAGAAATTGCAAATAATATACATACACAATTATTGCAAAATAATATTTACAAATCTGTCATATTAAATTTCATAACTCAAAGCCAAGGCAGCTCAGACTCGTGCTAAAAAAGCTGAGAAATATCCAATTGATCTTAACTAAAAACAGAACGACACATTTACACACACACAGCACAACACATAAACACTTAACACACACACATACACACATACACAACAGCAACAACAACAAAGCATTACATATACATACGTACATAAATATTTATAGACAAACAAATTGTACATTAAAATACGCGTATAACAAGTATTTCATTAAAAAACAAAACAAAACAAAAAAAAAACAACTAACAACTATTGAACATATGAAACAAATTATTTAATTGTATATGTATGTGTACGCATATTTCGTATATGACTCAAAAGAACTCACAACCACACACGCATATACACGCATACACTAACCAATGCCCCCATGTCTCTACAACCCCCCCGCTACGACCCCCTCCGCCACTCCTGGTACCACACTCGTATCTCTTTTAGCGTAGGCAGCTTTGGTTTAGCTCTGTTTTTGGATGCACTTTTTATTTTTATATATACCGTATTGTATTGTATGTTTGTATATACGGGTTGAGTATATGCTGTTGTACATAATTTTTATAACTAAAGCCGAAAGTCGAAAGTCGAGCTTCGAAATGCGATTCATGTTTTTTGTAGTTGAACTCATTATTTTGTACAAGATTAGTGCATTTATTTGATTAGTGTGTGTGTGTGTTTTTTAGGTCAATTTTATTTACATACGTAATTTAACAAAATTTAGTAAAAAAAGAAAAGAAAAAAAAGAAAATTAATAATAAAAATCGCATGCAGTGCAGCTGGAATTCCACACGTAAAGCCTTAACCAAAAATGTAGCACACTCTCCTTCTAGGCACTATATGGGCACTATATGTTTTCCAATAGCTAAACAAAACAAAATACAAAAGAAAAGAAGGGAAAACCAGAAAGTAACTAAAAAGAAAAGCTAGAAACTACTCAAGATCAATCACTTTATAGTTAATGATAATGATGAAGGGGACAAATTGAAATTGAATAATATATTTGATGAAGGGAAAATAAGAACAAAGTACTGAGCTATTTATTTTGATATTACGTGATACTAAACTTACATACTCTTACTACACTAAAAGCTGCCTGCAGCTACGCCTCCCGTACCCAACAACATACATACAAATACAACAACAACAGCAACAACAACAAAGCCACACATCTAAAAAAAAAATCACAACAAAATTGAAATATGAAAAGCAAAAGAAAATTACTTTAAACCCATCCGAACGAATTTGTTTTCCTTGCCCCCTCTCCCCCCTCTCCCATATGCAGAAAGCGTAAAAACAAGAGCAACTCTATGATATATATTTTAAACAAATTTTTTATACTTATTAAATATACATACTATGACAACCAAGTGGAGGAACGATGAAAATAGTGTTAACTTTACAACAACAACCACAAGCAAAATAAGAAAAGAAAAAGAAAAATTTAACTTTAAATGTGTTTTTGCGATTTTCTTCAAGCATGGGTAAATTGAAATCTAATTCCAAAACATTGCATAATACAACATAACAAAAATCATATAAAACTTTCCAAATTTCTTGTATAGCTAAATGAAAATCATTTGTATTATATATGAAATCTAAAACGTAAAACACACACAAAAATGACAAAAAAAAAACAAACAACAAAAAAAAAACAAAATTATGCTAAACAACAATAATAAGAAAGCGATATTTCTATAAACAGTCAAGTATAAAAAATTATACATACAAAATAATGTACTTTAATGTTGATAAAAGAAACAAGAACATAACACATGAAATTAAGCGCATGCATTGATTATACATATATATAATATATATATATATATATATTTACCAAATTGATAAAAAGAAAAAGGCATTCAGAACAGAACTTAACATATTATACAGAAATCGAGATCGAACAGCAGATGGATGGGAAACAAGGGAAGATGATGAGGAGTGAGGAGTAAGAAAGGAGTGCGGGGGATGTTGAATCGGTTGGCAAGCAGTGCACGCAAAGCCTTTCGCTAATTGCAGGTAAAGTGGTTAACTTTGTTAACTCTGGCAAGCAGTTTTAAACAAATTTAACATTTAAATTTATTGCATACGCGAGCGACAAAAACAAAACCAACAAAAAAAAGAAAAGAAAAGAAAAGAAAAAGAAAACATGAATTATTTAAGTCATTTCCAGCTGAAATGCCTAAGCGCCATTTCAGTTGACAAGTGACATACAAGTATGTAAAAGATAAATATTGTATAAAAATGATTTATTATTAATTATAAGTAACAAAACATAAATGATTTAAGCGAAGAAAGAAAACCTCTAAGAAACAAACAGAAAAACAGAAAAAACAAGCTAAAAATGAAAACAAAATAAAAGGAAATTATTAAAAAAAAAATAATGCATCTTGTTTAATTTACAGGCAAACCACAATTATCCTATGTTCATACTGATATGTATCTATATATATATCTGCAAAAATACATATGTGTGCAGAACAGGTATTAGTATTAGGTAATTGTATACATTAAATTTAGAAATAGGATCTAATCAACCATCGCCTAAGGTTAAATTTAAACAAAAATTCATAAATTAAGAATCTTTTTCATGGAATCTACCAAAAATGGCAAAACTGAACGGCCTCTTAATGAAGTAAATTCAATAGATTTTCATGCCTAGTTCAGATGATATCTTTGTGCAATAAATGAATAGCGTTTCAGTTAAGTAGTTGTGTGTAATCAAGAAAAACGGGTATTTAAATTCATATAAGTTACTAAATGTGGACGGGAGAACAATTATTGCAAATATATAATGTATATGCAAATAAAACGGGGGCTTACAATTAAGCGAATGACTAAAAATATTGACACATGTATACAATTTGCTTACGTCACTGGGTGCTTTATAATTAAGACTTACAATTTTGTGGAGCTTCCGGAAGCGTGATCACGTTGTAATTATATGGATGAGTTCCGTTAAACTCTTATTTATAGCGGCTGAGCTAATTAGATTTGAAACTGCTTTTAAAAGATGTATGTTGCAAAAATGTAGCCAAGATAAGAACCGCGAGCTTTTTATTTTCGTTTCATGCAAAAGCTTTTGGCAAGTCGGTAGATTTGAGCGGCGGCTGCAGTCGCAATAAAATAAAGCAGTTTGATCCTAAATAGAGCTACCTAAAGGTCAAATCTCCCCCTCTCTCTCTCTCTCTCACTCTGTCGTTCATACTCCAGTGATGCGAAAAGTGAAGGTATGCAATGAAAAATAATTCGCCAATATTAATTTCAGTGGCCTTTATGCATTGTACAATCTGCTGCTTGTATGAGTGTTTGTGTGTGTGCCGCGTGTGCTTATTCGCCTTATGCTTAGCCCAAAACAAATTTTATTTGTTCAACCACTCAATGGCAGGTGAACGTTCGAGTATGCAGAAGAGAGCAAGAAGCTTGAGCGCTAAGAGCATTTCAGTTGTGTTTACGCTTACTTAATTTGCTGCTCACGTAGCGACAGAGCGACGGCGTCGTCGCGACGGTGCGAGAGTTGGCTAGCGTATGCTGCAGGCCAGCAGCAGCAGCGCGTCTGAGCGAGCAAAGCAAACAACTGCAAGATAGACAATCGGCACTAAAAACCGCTGGCAGCAACAGCTTCAACCAGACTCGGTTTCAGCCAACGTCAATCAGTCTGTGCGATCGCCTCAAACCCTCAAGACATGTGCGGCGCATTCAACTAAAATATACGAAAAGGAAAAAGAAATTCAATATTATAAAAAGAGTTAAATAAAACTTCGATAACCGAATCCCGTTTCATGTTTGTGAAAGAAAAACTTTGCATCAGATAACTTGAAAGTGAAAATACCAATAATTAAATCGTTGAAATTCAAAGCAGACAATTTGGAATCCCCCCCAATGAAGTCGCAGCTGTTGTTGCTCCCACAACAACAATAACATTTTTTTTTGTTTGGCTGCTATAGGCCAAAGACAAAAGAAAGACGGAGTTGGATAGAGAGAAAGAGAACGAAAAGTAACTCCCAACGCACAACAATGAATCAAACACAAGTCAACAATTTCTTGAAATGCTTCCTGCAAATTGATGAGCCCGTTAGCCACTTAACGGCTCATCACGCTCGTCACGATCACGATCACAATCACGATCACGATCACGATCATGATCACGAACACGAACATGATCACGAACACGAGCACGGTCATGAGGATGCGGGCTCCGATGGTCTGCTGATGGCCAAGATTACCGCCATGTTGGTGCTCTGCTGTGCGAGTGCCCTTTGTGGCTCCATTCCCTTTGTGCTGAATCGCTTCTACCACTGGACAGAGAATCAGACGAATGCCCGTTCAGCGATAGTTGTGAAGTGTCTCCTGTACTTTGGCGGTGGTGTCCTGCTCTCCACCACTTTCCTTCACCTGCTGCCCGAGGTGCAGGAGGTCGTGGAGCAGCTGCAGGAGTGCGAGATCATTGGCCAGCTAACTTTCCCACTCGCTGAGCTGCTCATGTGCTGTGGCTTCTTTCTCATGTACTTCATTGAGGAGGCGATGCATTCATACGTCCATCGGCATC
Organism: Drosophila nr. perissopoda 5 BK-2023a; assembly: GCA_035044105.1. Classification (NCBI taxonomy): domain Eukaryota; kingdom Metazoa; phylum Arthropoda; class Insecta; order Diptera; family Drosophilidae; genus Drosophila; species Drosophila nr. perissopoda 5 BK-2023a. The sequence goes on from JAWNMK010000250.1 coordinate 520,311, forward strand.
ATCACAATGATGCTGGTCGCGCCTTTGAGCGTGGCCACAGCATCCGTCATAGCCATCTCCTAAAGACTGGGCAACCGGCAACGGGTGCGGAACTTTCCACAGCTGGTAGCAACAACACTGCGGCAACACTCTCCGTGCAGGATCTCATGCAAAACGACCTGGAGCAGCAGAAGTATGGCGCAGTGCATCATCATAAACACAATCAGAACCACAGCCACAATCACACCCACAATCACAGCCACAGCCACAATCACAGTCATGGCCACAGTCATTTGCCCATTGGAGACGAGGCAAGCGATTCTGGAGACATGCTAACCTCCTCGCTGCGAGGACTCTTCATTGTGCTGGCCTTGTCGCTGCACGAACTCTTCGAGGGCATGGCCATTGGCTTGGAGCGGTCGGCTAGCTCGGTGTGGTTCATGTTTGGTGCCGTCTCTGCCCACAAACTGGTTCTAGCCTTCTGTGTTGGCGTCGAGCTAATTGTGGCCCGCACCCGTCTCAGTCTGGCTGTGCTCTATGTGCTGACATTTGCCGTTGTCAGCCCCCTGGGCATTGGCCTGGGCATACTGATTAGCCATGGCCAGAACGGTGGCGGACCCAATCTGGTGTCGGCCATACTGCAGGGCTTCGCCTGTGGCACACTTCTCTATGTGGTCTTCTTTGAAATACTATCGAAGAATCGCTCCGGACTGCGCGCATATCTAGCGCTCTTTGTTGGATTTCTGATTATGTTCGGATTGCAACAGATAGGTGAGTAAAGTTCCAAGAATGTGTATAAATTGATGTGCCTCTAGCTTCAGCAAATGAGACTAAGTCAACTCTGTGACTCTTGAACCGGAATCGTTTCGACAAAAGTAGGAACAGGTTCTTTGCCCGCAGCATTTGCTTTCAAAATGGTTCGACGTAGTTGTTTTTTATTTATTTATCTTTTTTCTATATACATATGCTATTTTTTTTATCTCATTTTTTTTTTGCGGTTTTAACCTTGTAACAGGCCATGTTGCTCTGCGGTTCAGAGATACTGGTGCTTTTGCTGTGTTTGCTGTGCACACTGCAAACAGGTTGAGAAAAACCCCGAAAGCTTATTCATCATTGCTGCAACTTGGGGATGCCCGAGCTAGTGTGCTGTAAAGAACCGCCACTTAATCTCTCATGGCTGTCAATCAAGCGTAGATTAGGTTCATATTGCATATGCAAATGTATGGCACCCATCAGTTATCTATAATTTTGTTGCGTAATTATCGTTTGCTAATGGCATATTTGTCTTTTGCGTTTTGCCTTTGCAGGTGCCAGTGGTGGTCATGGACACAGTCACGGTAGCTGCTCCGGCGCTGCAGACGATCATGATCACGATCACGATCACACTCATCACACGGCGCCAGAATCCGGCATCAGCGAAGCTGACCAGATAGCGGAGGCCCACAAATATGAGGAGAAGTTGAAAGTGTTGCGCCAAGTAACCCAAAAGCTGCTCGAGTCGCATCGCAAATAGAATTAAGCCAACCATCTGAGTACCATCTTGAGTACTAACATAAATAGTTTACTAACTGCTAAGCAGAGATTATATTGTGTATCTATTATATTTATTTAGCCAGTAAGCAATAAAGTTTAACATCAAACCAAGCAATTATTAGAAATACACAAATTGTAAAACTACTTATTTACAATGCTCTTTATTATTGGCATATACATACATACATACATACATGTATGTATGTATTATCTGTGAGAATAGACCGAAACAAAATCAGATATCTTTGTGTTGCCGCAGATTAAATGCTCTAGCTGACAATTGGATTTATGACGTAATGTTTTGATCGTAAAGTGTTAGTTCTCAAAATAAATATATATTTTGTATTTTTTACGAAATACATATTTATTGGCATATTCCTAAAGAATGTTTGGAAGAAAATTTCTTTCAAATTTCTAAGGATCGTCCTGATCTTTATCTGAAAGCTAAATATTTAAGCGATAAGAATATTGATTTACAAATCTTTAAAATTCTTTAAGTGAAATACAAAACAAGTTTCATCAAGATAGCTTATGACACTATTGCTTTTTAACAGATATGAAGACAGAACGACAGATGTCCATTGATATAAAATAACAGAACCTATCTTTTCAATTACTTTGATCTTTTTCAGTAACACACTTCTAGACAAAATAAAAAGTGAATGATGAACTTTAATTTTGTTTTGAACAGTGGCAATAAACAACTTGATAATTGATGTGCTTTGAGCTGTTTCGCAAAACGGTTTTAATCGGCTATTTACCAAATGAAGAAATGAACGGCATACAAGCCATAAAGATAGGGGGTTTTTCATTTGAAAACTGTTCAAAATGTTACATTGTCGGGTATCAGAAAATGGTATTGATTAAGTGTGGTCGGTTTCGTCATTCAGACACATGTACATTATTGCACTGAGCTTTGAAATTATGTCTGTGTATGTGACAAGTGAGATTGTAATATTTGAGATGTTGTTACTAACTGAAATTTTAATTTGGACCAGCTTAACTTACGTTTCTACGTCTGCTTTTAAAATCGATGTGCATTTTTCTATTAACACACAAATAACACAAAATATTTACCAATTGACGAAATCGCTACAATGTGCTTATGTAAAAATGGTATAAACAAATTAGAGAATAATATTGACAGCCTCTGGGTTCTATTAGCTGTGTTCTATTGAAGCTGTGTAAATATTTTTTTATAATCTTCATGAGTCATGGAAATCAATTAATTACATGACAAATCAGCGGAGGCAGGGAATCAAAGGTGAGTTCGTATAATTTGTGTTGAGCATTTTCGGAGCATCTTCTAGTCGCCTACACTTCCAACAAATTTCTGGATGACAATTATGTTCCGTCACATTATACATATATATATATATGTTTAAATAATTTATACAATTAATGGTATAAAATTCCATTTGCAGTTAATAGTAGTAGGGGAAGTTTTATTTCGACTCTAAGATAGAGTGAACTCAAAAAAGTTTCAGCTGCAAAGCAGTATAATTTTTGTACGTGCCTCGAGAATTGAACCCACCGGGCATAAAAAGGCCCCGGCCTAGGTGAAGCAGTTCTGAAATTGTGAAATTTCAGCACGATATCTCGATTGAAGTGCGCGAATCGTCAAGTGGCCCCGTATTAACAATAAATGCTATTTGTTGCTATTCCAAGATTGAGCAACTGACTCAAGGAGAAAGGGGGGGAACGGCGCAGAGACGGAGTGACAAGTAGAAATGTGGTGGTGCAAAGACCTCGGATACGCACCCTAGTAACCGTTACTGGGGGTATAAATTCATACATATATATTTTTCAGTCGACTAGCAAACAATCAATAAATTTCAAGCTGATAACTCTGCTGGTTGCGCAAAATCTTAACACGATATCTCCCCATGTTCGCTCGGAGTGGATGTCAAACGCAATCTCTCTGCCTCTCTCTCTCTATCTCTCTCTGTATGCACACGCGTCGACACTCGCTCTCTCTCTGTGTCGGTTTGAGCTCTCTATCAGTCTGCATGTGACGACTTTGTTTTGATCATGATAAGATGCAGCGAAAATTAGCGAGTCCATGTGTCAAGTGTGAATTGCCAAGTAGGTAACGATATTTGACAGCATATGAAAACATCTCGGCCAGTTAATTAGCGCATATGGTCCGAGCTTATTTACATCTGTATTTGTGGATAGCTTCCGCACCGCAACCCTCCCCATAGCCATAGCTTTTCTACTTTGGGCAAGTAGCAACGTGAGCCCATGGAAGCTGGTCACGATTCAGATACAAATTCATCTGAATTTCCAGATCGCTCTGTTCACACATACGCACAACCAAGAAGCAATTACCTTTGTGTGAATTTGTTTGTTATCACTTATCAGCTTGTGTTACTTTTTAATTTGTCATGCATACAAAATACATTCGCATACATTTCGTTCAGTGATCGCGTATTTAATGTTCGCTTTGATTAACTCTTTGCGCGAATGAGCTACGCATACATATGTTTTCCAATATCGGTCAATATTTGATCTTTTCAATTCGACCGATAGCAACACTCGAGTTGAGCAATCTTTTCATCATACTCTCATTTATGGGCGACGATAAAGCAATCAGATCATCCAAATGGCTTAATTTTTTTGTTAATCTTTTTTAAATATTATTTAGTTCAGTATTTATTAACGTATGTAGTTACTTTTGTTTATGCAACGGAATAACAAAATCAAAAGAATACTGCAGCTTTGTTTTAGAGCCTTTGTTTACAAAATCTGACCTGATCTTATATACAATTTTAAAATGTATGAAAACCGTTTCATAAGCCATTGAAATTTATAAATTCTCCTTACAAATGTTACCGAATTATCTGAAAGCCGTAAATGTGCGAGAACATTTAAGAATTTACGTAATCAAGTTTCTTTCAAAGTTTGGGTACCTCAAAATGTTTCCATGTGATTGTTGTCCAAACAAAGGCAACAACTTTGGGTGCACACATAAAATATATATATACTTGATTTACGGTACAATGTAATGTACAACATTTACCTGCTTCATTCTTCACGTTCTTTTTGTCTTGCTTTGTATTTCTGGAAAAGTATGCTACATAATTTTTAAATCTGTTCAGACAAGTTGTGATTTTTGCTGCATACTTCTGGGAGTTCTGATGCAAAATGTTTTCATAATTTGAACGTGGCTTTTTCACATGTTCATGTGTTAAACAAAAAACTCGAGTGAAAATTTTTTTTTGTTTAGTGACAAATTTGGATTGAATAAGGTGTAAATACTGTGTTCAAATCCACAATCGATAAATAAAACTATAAAGTTTAATGTAGTTATTTTTTTTTACATATTTATTTATTTTGTTAGAGTATATGTTTGTTAAATGTACGATATTAACTTTGTTGCAGCAGATACAATAATATTTGTTCATTAGTGTGTGGTGCCTGCTAATAAACGAGTTGACTTAAGTAGTACAGCACACTGGCAATAAATAACTATTGTTTTAGTTTATGTTTGTTTTATTAGCATTAAAAACAGTAACAGATTCAGTTGTTATTTTCTTAGCGTTTTTCGCAATTTCCAATAAATACAATTACTACAATTATGCATGTAAATATGATCTCTATTTTAAATTGATTTCTTGGCTAAGTGTACTCATCTACTATATAATTAAATTGTAATCCAATTGCGCTAAATAATTTATGTAGTGTGTAAATATTTTTTTATCATTCTCATTCAAAATTTATATACAAATTAAATCACTTAATGGCTAATTAATGTTTATTTATATTGCGATTTAAGCCAAAGAAGCAAAAAGAGAGGGAGATAGAAAATGAAACTAAACATAAGTTGAATAAAAAACACAGTCTTATTTACGCAGAAAATATACCAGAACGCATCACACATACATCCATGTATGTATGTATTTATGTAGACCAGAGCAGTGCACTGAAGGGTGTGGTAAGCTAGATATGCATAGGATAGGTGCTCACTGGGTACTGGGAGTGAAGTGCAACATAGCAGCTGCTTAGGCGGCAATTGGGGGCACTGGCTGCTGCTGGGGTGCTGACTGGGGCAAGTATCTGTGGGTTTGCTGCTTCCAGGGACGACGCTTCAGATGCGTATTCTGCGAGTTAGTCCATCTATGGCAATAGTTGAGTAATAGTACAATAAATCACGACCGTTTTCAGTTGGCAGTTGGCACCTGGTAGCTTACCTGTGATATTTGGAGAGCTTGCGTCGCTTGGCAGGTGGCACCACATCCATATCCGATCGGCTGCTCACAAACCCAAAGTTGCCCACGCTGGCCGACAGCAGCGCTGCAAGATATAACAAATGAGCAATTCATATAAGCAGTGAGTTTGCAACTTGTTGCTTATTGCTTACCATGCTTGCGTCTGTTGTTGCGCTGCACGTGATTGACACCGGTGGGCTCCAGGACGGCTGTGGCCATGCCCACTTGCGGCAGCTGTCTGCGTACGCTGCAGTTGCGACCACGACAGTTCTTCAGGCGCTCCAGCCTATCGTGCATGTACGATCTCTCAGCGGGCGTCAAACTCGATGCACGATTCTGCGTCTCAAAGCGATCTATATATATATATATATATATTTAAATGTGTATAGCGAGAGTAAAGCAATTCTTAATGTAATCATGATTGTGAAAGTGTCTTAAAGAGCAAGTGCTGCTTTGAGCAACACTTCTAAGGATTTGCCAACTGTTTACAATAAGTGCGTGGGCATCTTTAATATTGTTTCTAAATTCATGAGGCTTAGAAATATTTAGTTATAATTATGATTATTGTAAAAGTTTAAATCTATTGGTGGTTCTAATTTTTCATATTTTACATTTTTAGCATGCTACTTCTCACAAGATTTCTAGATAGATGCAAGCTTCGCAATTAAGTGACATATAAAAATATTGATTTTAGCCTGTAACAAAACTAACTTTTCTCTATTTCGGTAGATCTGATCAACTTAACATAAAAACAGATTAAATGCACTTAAATAAAATTATTTTTAGCTGAATATTTTCTAATGCCTTACCTATGGTTAGATTGTAGAAGGTAATCAAGCCGGTTGTAAATTCACAGTAGAGATAATCATGGGTGGCATTGATGGTCCGGAGACAGGAATAGGTGTTGTTGTTGGCATTCATGCAGAAGCAAAAGGGGCTGTCGTTCCAGAAGGGTGCCGTGCGCCAGTGCTGATTGTCATGCGAGAAGCAGTTCATTTTCTCCGACAGGCATTCCTTTTCCAGGCGCGCCTTCTTGATGCGTTTGCGCTCCTTCTTTCGCTGACGCTCCTCTTTCAACTTGCGACGCGCCTCGCGGGCCATCTCCTTGGAGTCGGCGTGGCTAAGGTTGGATAATGAATCAGTAGAATCAGTTGAATCAGCAGCAATTGCTGTTTGTGTATTCATTTATTTGCTTACCTCTCACCCACGTCCGGCTCGCAGTAGCACTCGGCACGCGATGCAAATTGTGACATTGGATGGGACTGCTCCAGGGATTCGTAGACAGCAGCGCTGCCAACACCACGGAGGATTTCCTTCTGCCCAGCGCTATACACATTCGGCAGCAGGATGGAAGGACGCGGCGTGCTGTTCACCGTACTGAAGTAACTCATATTGAACTCGGGACCGGCACCCTCGTGGGCAGCAACTGCCTCATTGCGTCGCCGATTGTCGCCACGTCGGCCAGTTGTCGCAGCAGCTGCTGCTGCCGCTTGTTGCTTGCTCTCTCGCATCTGTTTTTTCATGTCCTTCAGAGTGCTGATCTTGTCCTTGAGCAGCTTGATGAGCATGTCGATTTGATTGCGCGATGTGCGCCACGTCTTCTCATCCTCATAGATGACATCCGAGCAGTTGACCTTATCGGTGCTCTCCTCCACAAAGCAGCGAGTGCCGCCCTTCTGAAACTTGCCTCCGCGCCCCACAGGAATGCTGCTGTGCATCTTGTGCTCCAGTGTATCCAACGTGCTCTGGATTTGCTGTATGACCAGCGCAATTTCATCATTGGAGGTGGCGTTCGAGTTAGAGTTGGTCACATTCTGTTTAGCAGTCGCCTCCCGCTTGCTTCGCCTTCCGTGCTTCACAAGCAGATCAACTGATTGGTTGAGATCGAGCAGCTCCTCCATCTCGAAGGGCAGCTCTGTGTGATAAACCTCCAGCTCCGCAGCGTCTCGCTTGTGGCGTCGCTTGCCAAGCTGCTGATGGAGATGGTGCTGATGTTGGTGCTGGTGCTGATGCTGATGCAGATGTGTGCGCTTGTGGAGGCGATGCGAGTGGAGGGTTGATGTAGGCGCCCTTATCTTGGTGTAGACCAATCCATCAGAGGTGAAACAGGCGCAGTTGCGCTGGTATTGCTTTCGTGGCATCATCGCCAGCTGATGTTCTAGTTGCAACTGGAAAAAAGTATTCAATAACAGTAAGTAAAAATGGGTAAAAAGGATATAATGGTTTTGCGCAGAACGAAGCATCTCCGACCCCATAGAGTATATATATCATTAATCAGGGTCAACAGCCGAGTCGATATAGCCATGTCCGTCTTCCCGTCCATTTATTCATCTGCTTCTATGAACACGCGGATCTCAGAGGCTAAACAAACTAGAGACTTCAAATTTTGAATATATAGGTTCTCGTATACCCCATGCAGGTCAAGTTGGCTTTATTTGATCGACAACGAATATCGATATATTTCGATCTTCGATAGCAATAAATGCTACAATTTTAAAGACAAAATCTAATAATTAATAATGCATATTTATGATCAAAAGCCTAAATTACATCAAGATCGGATAACACACACCCAAGTTATAGTTGAAAATATATTATAATTTTGATTTAATTTCTATCAGCAGCTGCAAGCATTTTCTGCATGCATTTCAATATATGAACTTAAATAAATTTAGCAGCTGGGTTCAGGGTATATAGTAATCGAGCTCTTCCGACTACAGCATTCTTAAGTGTTACTATAGCAGTTTGACTATTCAATTGTTATAGTTGCTATGTTATTATTATTGTTCTCTATTTAGATCTAGTTTAAATTTATCAAGTGCGTAATCCACACTTTCATGATGGTATTTATTATTAGACAAGTTGTAGGATTCGCTTTATTTTCTAACCTACGCATTAAAACCACAGAACTGCCATGGAATTACATTTACCCACAAGTTCTCATCAGGTGATATTGACTCTATTATTTTCCTCAGTATTATTTTTAACTACTTGGTTCCACTCTGTCCAACTAAACATTTTATGGCTCTATACTTTTCAGTTTGCTAACTATCTATCCTTTGATTGCAGCATTTAATATAATAACCTTAAAATAATTTTTGATGAACTATCTTAAGTATTTTCTATTTTAAAAATTTGTCGTTATTTACAGAGACTTAAATTTTATTGCTTTTGAATAAATTTGGCAATCAGTAGGATCACAGCCCTGTCGCACTCAGTCATAGTTGTCAATGTCAAAGTCTTTATTGAATCTTATCAAGGCATACTCACGTGGAACTTGCACTTGTGCTTGCGCCAGCGTCCATCCTCATTGACGCACTTCCACTTCTGGCCGGGTAGGCAGTTCTTTAGCAGCGCCGGATCCGAGCATTCCGAGTTGAGTCGCATCATTTTGGTGATGTAGGGTGCGAGTGGTAGATTGTTGTCATGCTGCTGCAGCAGCTCCTGCTCTTCCAACTCATCATCTTCATCCTCTTCGGCTGCGCCGTCTTCCAGTTCGTCATCATCCAGTGCAGGCGCTGAACTGTCCATGGCCTCCTCTCCATCCCCATCCTCATCTTCTGTGTCGGTATCAGCGTCATCTTCAAAGTCATCCTGCTCTATTGTGGTAGCCACCGAGCTCAGCATCGTAGCTACAGTGCTGCTGCTACTGCTGGTGGTGGTTGTGGTGATGTTGTCGCTGCCCAGCAGATCCTCGAGTAATGTGCTATTGACTAGTTTCATGTTGCGTCGTTCCGCCAGTAGGCGTGCCCGAGACTCGGCAATCTGGTCCGCCGTCTCCCGACGCCCTGAACTCTCGATAAGGAAGCTGTCCGGCCAAGTGTCGCGCACAATGCGATTGCGACTGAGTAGCAATGGCAGAATACTGCGTCCATCCATTTGGGGAGGCGTCGGCACTCCGCCCATGTCCAAAAATGTAGGGGCCAGATCCACATTCAATACGATCTCGTTGACCCTATAAAATAATACTAAAACAGTTACAGTGTGCTCTCGAATATGATAATCAGACTTGTCTCTGATTAACAAATTAATTCTCAATTAAATCTTCAATTGGAATTGGAATTGGAGTTGGAGTAAAATGTGCAAGGTAACTTATGTAATTGCAAAAGTAATTCAAGTAATTAGACAACTTACACCTTAGCTGCCTGGATGCCGGGACCACGGATGAGGAAGGGCACACGCACATCGAATTCGAAGGGAAAACTCTTGCCCTTGATCAAACCAAATTGACCCAGATGGTATCCATGATCCGAGGTGTACACAATGTAAGTGTTGTCCAGTTCGCCCAGGGACTTTAGCTCGTTGTAGACACGCTCCACGGCCACATCGACGCTCTGGAGTGTCTGCAGGCGCTTGGTCATGAGGATGTTCGTGAAACGCTTGTGCACCGGCAGCATGGGATCGGTTACTCGCAAGATCCACTGCTTGTCGGGATTGGGAGCGTGGTCATAGCTGGGAGTGCTGAAGCATAATGAGAATATTTTGAGAATGATTGCTCAGATTAGATGCTGAGTGGCACTCACTGATGTGTGGTCACATTGTGGAAGAGATGACTGTACTGCGGGGCAGAGTCTTCAGGTCCGTGTGGCGCTGGAAAACTCATGGTGAGCAAGACGGGTTTTCTTTGGTTTTGCTGCTTGGACGAGCGCAGAAATGCAATCGAATCGTTCGCAATCAAATCGGGATAGTAATCCTTGGCATAGTCGAACCCATGCTTTATCTTCTGCCCATTCAGATTGATGCTGTAGTTGTAGTACTTGGAGTTCATGATCAGACCACCCCATTCACGCCACCCCGGCGGTATATACGATCCGTTGTACTTGTTCAGATACTTGCCAAAGTAACCGGTGCGATAGCCAGCGTTCGACAAATACGTGGCATAGGAGCGCGTCTCGTGCGTCGCCTGCCACTGCGGACTGGAGCAGTTGTCGTTGTTGGTGAACACCATGTGGTTGTGCACATACATGCCCGTCAGCAGCGAGGATCTCGCCGGACAGCACATCGGCGTTGTGGTGTACGCGTGCTTAAACTCCGCACCTCCGTCTCGCAACAGCCGCAGGGTGCGCGGCATGAAGTTAAGGGAGCCCAACTCCACGTCCTGATCGTCGGTCAGGATGAGAATTATATTTGGTCGCCGCTCGCGAGCCGCATTAGAGTCGCGCGAGAAGCGACTGGACGTTGACGACGAACCACTGTTCGAGTGGCTTCGATGCTGCTGCTGCTGCTGGTGTTGCTTGGGGTGCAACTCATCCCCCGACTGTTGCTGCTCCTTGCCCTCGGCTGTGCTCAGCAGCAAATTGAAGCCGAAAGTAAGCAGCGCCAGGCAGCCAATGGCCAGTTGCAGCCTGAATTGTGGCATCCTCTCCTAAAGCCTTTTTAAAGCTCGCTAGCAGGATTCGCTTCAGGTCCTTTGCCACATTACGAAATACGAGTTATATATATTTATCCTGCAAGTAGAATACAAAAATTAGTCCTTTCATATTTCAAGGAAATAAATTTATTTATCTATCGATATTAATAATTATCCTCTAACAGAATTTTATTTATTTTAAAACTTAGATGAATAAATTGGGATATTTGCATATCGTTTAAAATGTTCAAATATTTTCAATATTTCAAGTAAAGAACAAAGTTTTTGAAGATTCTTTTACAAATTTCTTACAAATTGCAAAATGTAATGAATTATATATATATATATATATATATATTATATATTCAATGATATTCCTTTTTCCATTGAGTAGGTTTCAAATAAATGAGTTAAGATCTGAATTATTTTCAAAATTTTGTTTTAAATTTTCCTTCCGAATTGTTTGAACAGAATTATTACATTTTTTTTAGCGTATTAATCATATTCAAAAGTATTTCTATAATCTGAGTTAAAAAAAATCAAATATAGAGAATTTTTGAATAATAACTAAAAAATTTGTTTATCTTTAAAACCACGGATAAGACTTGCTATAATGTGGGTTGAGATCGCTGCGCCCTAATTCACTTTGCTGGTTAATCAAGAGGCTGCTGCTGAAAGGAGTGGCAGCTGCTGCACTTTATGCAGCTGCTGTTGGAAATGTTATGCACCGATTGACATTCCGCACAGAAGACGACGACGAAGAGGACGAGGACGAGGACGAGGACAAGGACTCAAGAGCTCTTGTCACCAAATATTTGCAAAGATTTCTGTTTTTGGTCGAGCGAAAGGAAGAGCTCAGCCGAAACAGAGCGTTGAACAATTTTGCTCACTTATCAGGAAATGCCGTTGCTGTCATCGCTGCTGCTGCTGCTGTTGTTGTTGTTATTGTTGTTGTTATTGTTGTTGTTGTTGTTATTCTTGCTGGTGGTTTCCTTTATATTTTTGAGCTTTTCGCTAAGTGTGCCGGTGTCCTTGCTGAAATTTATGTGCCACTTGCCCGTTAAGTGAAAACTGCTTTTACTGCTGCCCATCGCCGTTTGCCCCCCCCGCCCCTCACGTAAGTTCAGAATGCAGTTTATTTTCGCATGGCGGCAGCAGCAAGAGCAAGTAAAAGGCGCAACCTGCATTTAAACAGGGGCTGCTGCTGGGGTTCGGCTTTGGCTTGGGTTGGGTTGGGTCTGGTTTTGGGTTGGGGTCGCTTAAGTGTGATTTATACGCAGCAAGCTGCTGCAAAGAGCTTTTTGCCATTGTAATTGCAACCAAGGAAGTTGGCTTTCAAAAAGTGCACTTTTATTAACTGTAGAAAGGGAAAGACCCCACAAGTTTATTGGCCAAGAAAAGCAAATTTAAAACCAAGCCAGTTTTAAAGTTGCGAACAAATTTTAAAGCATTTCCACAATGTAGTCTTTGCAAGTCAAGCAAACATTTTATCTATAAAATTGACTTTTGGCCTTGTTAAGAACTGACTGTTTGTGCCCATTCTTGGCCAACAATTAAATGTCGAAAAGCTGCGCCCTTCACTTGACAAGCAAACGGCGCAACTCTCTTTAAATGTTCTCTCTCTCTCTCTTTAAACTAGACTCTTATAGGCCAAGCTCTTAACGCAGCTCTTTTATTTTGGCCTTCTCTCAGATTTTGCAATATCTTCAGGCCAACTTTATTTGTTTTTGATACTCTTTTGTCTTATCTGTTCTCTCTTGCATATTTTCTGCTCTTCAGTTCATTAACTGTTCTAAGCGATCTTCAAAATATTCAAAAGGAGACTGTGCACTAGGATCTCCAGGGTCTATTTTAACTGCTCCTTGCACATTTATTGATTTAATTTAATCCACTAATATAAATGAGTTATAGTTCTTAAAAGCCCATTATAAACATAAGTAAATGAAAGCCATGTTTTTTTAACACTTTTCTGCGAAGTCTAAAAAGATTCAGTTCGAATGTATTTGTTCTCCTGATCCTTAAGCTTGTTTTATAATAAGTAAAATGACAAAAAATGTGCTACTCAAAGCCAGCATTCGGCCAAACTCATCTTAACTATGGCATAATCAACCCATGTTTATATTACATTATATCTTCAAATCATGCAAATCGATTGTTTGGCTTTCATTGGAACTGCACACTGGGGGGAGAAGCAAATTGCTTTGAGATATGCGCTCATTTATGTGAAAATGCGAAAACAAACAGCAGATGCGGCAGACGCAGGTTGCCACAAAAATAGATAGCACCAAATAGGTGGAGATCGAAGGCGCCTCAATGGGCCATGGGCCACTTGAGGCGGCACAGTACACAATTCATGAATGTATGAATATATATGAGTGTATGAGTGTATGAATGTATGAATGTATGAATGTATGAATGTACCTTTCTGTATATGCATGAGTAAATACTTTTAGTTCGAGTGTCTGTTGCCCAGCAGCAAATGCAATCTTTTTTGCCTGGCCAGTATTTATTTGTGTCCATTTATGCTGCATTTCTCGATCGAGTGGTAGGAAATTGCAAGCAATTGTAGTAGCTGAAAGGAAAGCCAAAATCAGCTGAAGTGGCGTTTTTTGAAAGCAGCTGGAAACCGTCGGAGTCGGCATCGGCATCGGCGTCAGCATCTTTGAGTCCAACATCGACTTCCTTATTCCCCAAGGTTGTTTAAAATGCAGCAGCGACGACGACGAGAAGCAGAGAACGAGTTTTGCGTAGCCGCTGCCCAGCATGACCCAAGTCCGTGGCCCTAAAAAGGAAACATGTTTCTGGCCGCACCAAAAACAAAAAAAAAACAAAAACAAAAAAAAGGAGCTACAAATACAAAACGATGCAAGATCTGCTTCTTCTTTTTTTGCCTGTTGCGGCACCTTCCAACCAGCCGCAGTCTCTGACAGGCGTCACGCATGCGCAAACGCTTTAGCCGGCGACCTGCAGCAGACCAAAATGTTGCAACCAGCAAGCTGAAGCTGGAGCTGGAGCTGGACTTCAGTCTGCACTCGGAGCAGAACATGTTCCCTAGCAACAGCCGCAGACTCGTTCTCTATCGCCACAGCGACGAGACGCAAAAAACCAAATCAACAAAAAAGCGACGAAAAAGAGGCAACACGATTTTCTGATTCATTCATGAATTTCACGATATTTATTTGTTTTGTGTCCTTTGCTTGCTTGGCTCTCCACTCGGTTCTTGCAGTCTCCTCCAGCTTTGCCTTGGCATTGTTAGTTTGTTAGTCCGTCTGGTTATTATCTTCTTCTTTTTTTCCATTTCGTGTTCGCCTTTTCTTGTGGCACTGCCCATAAGGTCGATTCTTCAAAGCCGTGCCTCTGTTGCTAGGCACTCGTAAAATTTTATTACAACATTTTAAGTGTAGTAGCTTTTGTACATCTCAGAAGGGCTTTCGCCATTGTGGGACTGGACTGCATTGAATGGTGGAAGGGGCAAATGATTTCCAATGTGACATCAAATGTAATTTAACAAGAAAAGATTTTATGATTAAGATTTACTATCGGTCCCCATTCAGAGACGAATCACAGCCACTTATACATATTAAATATATCCATTGTATTCATTTATGGCTCTTTATGGTTTTTGCATTTTTCTCGGATTTTATTTAACTGGTTATTTTAAGATTCAGTTCCTAGTCTATAACGGTATTCTATATAATTAATTTAATAACTACAAAGTTAAAGCGTGTAAGTTATGATGGTTTACAAATGTGTTGATGAGATTACATAGATATTGAGTAACACACAAAATGTATTTTCAATGATGACACCATATATGATTTATATATTAAGCTATACTCATTGAAATACAAATCGAATCACATCGCGACCAGTTACGACGACAACTTGACAATAAAGGTTAACCTGCCAATTACCAACTAATCAATAAATAAACAGAGCTTATATGTACACTCAAATAAATTAGTTTTAAAATATCATTTTCTGGCACTTTCTTCTTTTTCATTTTTAATATATACTCCGCCTCATTTTCCAGAATATTGGAAATGATTAGAATATGTGTTATTTCATTCACATTTATTGTTGTACATATTATTGACTTGGGTGGCATATTTAATTTTAGGAATCTTAATGAATATGGGCTGTTCTCTAAAGTTTGATTACTTTCCGACTGCATATAGTGTCTATATAAAGTAAATCCCGGCACTTGGTTCATTCAGGTATTCTTGTGTCGAACAAATGCATATCAGATTAAGCGATTAACTAGAAACACAGCAGCAACTACTTGAAGTGGAACAGGGGATTGGAGCTGGGCATTTTGCAGTAGTCAAAAGTCAAGCCAAAACAGGCAGCAGACAACTGCTAATGGAACAGCAGCCAGAAGAGGCAGTCAGAAGAGGCAGACAGAAGAGGCAGACAGATGAACATTCAATTAGAAGCAAATAAATGCATATTTCAATTAGCTCGCAGTCCAAGCCAATTGAGTCCAGTTGCATTCTGGACACGCAACGCTGACCCGTCAGTTGCAGCAGTTGCAGTTCTTCTGCTCAGGGCTTAGCGCTGATTTATGGATGCAAATAGATGGCAGTTGACTTCTTGACGCCGCTAATCCGACAGCCAGCGGACAGTGCCAATCCAATGATAAATTTCGCTTATCAGGCTGGCCGTTGAGTCTGCTCTGGACTTGGACATGGCTCATTAGCGCACTCGCATGTGTGACTAGTTCTTTGTCCAAGAGTGGGCAACGTGCATCCGTCGCTGAGGACACTTGGACAATCTTTGCTGGCGAAGACTGACAGACGCGCAAATCTGCAAATTTGGAGCAAGCTGTGTGGGATGTGGTTACTCCAGCTCCGCTCGACTCGGCGCTTAATTAGGCAATTAAGTCAGTTAAGGACTGGCTTAACAAATGCCTCGGAATCTCGGTGCCAAGTCAATTTAACGCTTAACTAACTATTTAAAAACTAAATCATGCGCTGCAAAAGCAAAAGCAAAAGCAAAAAAACATTACTTACATACGCGGGAGGAGTGGACTTTTAAACATGCCCACGTTCACACACACACATGTGGGTGTGCACACACACTACACACAATCAACATCTTCCACTTCTAATTTCGACTTATGCCAGCCCACAACATTCATGAGAACAAGACGTAAACTACACGGCTACATCTGGTAAATGTCACTTGGGTGTAGCTTTGCTCATGAGTGTTCGAGGTGGGGAAGAGGAGTGTTGCGGTGTAGAGGAGGGAGTGGTTTTCGGAAAACTTTGGACACGCATAGGAGCTAAAAAGGTGCACTTCATGAGACAGTTACTAGCACCTAGCCATGAATACTTAACTTGAGCCGCTCGTTTTGACAGGTTCATTTCATATTCAACTGGTGGCCAAAATGAAGCAGTAAAACAGCTTAAATATTTTATAATCGATTTCGAACTCAGCTCAACTATCAAAATGAATGCTTAATTAATTTATGTGAATTATGTATGATAAACTAACTATTCATGAACTAATTGATTTGTTTTTAACTAGTCACAAATAAGCTACTAAAGCACAGGAAGCACGGAACGACAATCTACTCTGTTCCATTGGACAACAGGGTATAAACAATACGTTTGCATTTTTGAAGACGCTATTTGAGTTGCACTAAATATATCAACACTTGATCATTTAAATGCTTTCCAAATAACGCTGTCGATGCAAATAAAACAGCAAATGGAACACGTTGGCGTAGAGAGTGCTCGTCTTTGGGATACCCTGTATTTAAATTAATATTGCACATTTACTAAAATAAAGTGCATATCGAATCTTCTGTAGACACCTGCTGTAATAGTTTCACACTTTTAGCCAACTTCTATGTTTGGTGGGTATGCAAATTTAGAGTATCCAAAAAGTTAAAAATAAGAATAAATTGTATTCAAATTTGTATTTGGTGGTAATTTATGTGAGTGCAGGCGCACAGAAAGAGACACTCAAAACCTGCCCGATGTGAATGACTTTGGCGCACGTTCGGATTGTCAGACAAGTGTCAGAAGGCGAAGTGAACACAAAACAAATGTCAAATGCGGCTGTGCCTGTGTGTGTGTGTGTGTGTGTGTGTGTGTGTGTGTGTGTGGGGGCAACTCGGCAGCGAAATTAACTTGTGAACAAAAATAAAACATAAATACAAATTGAATATATGAATAGATTCAACAAAGTCGCAGCTAGGGACTCAAACAATAAATTTTAATGGATACAAATTGTTTTGGAATGCGCACAAATAAATCTTTTGTTGCACACAAAAACACAACAAACTTTTGCAGAGTCATTGTGGGCTGTGAAAAATCGGAATTCAAAAAGAATTGTAATTATAGAAGAATACCGCAGTAATTATGAATTAATTAGCTTATCAAATGAATTAATCTGTTTATCTTTTCATACTTTTAAAATATACATTTTATGTATAATGTTCCCAAATTGAATAAAAAATCCAATTTATGGATTAGTTTTAGATAGTTAAGCAAATTAGTTAATAAAAGCCAGTTTTCATAAGGGCTGTGAACTATTTATTTCTTTAGTCTTCATTTAATGAAATTGAGACAAAAGCAAAGATGAGCAACAATAATTCACACGCTTGAGCTGCAAACAAAAAATCTTTTCACAAATTTATTTTTACGAGTCGTTAATTTGTTGGAGAAAAAAAATCAATTTTGAATAAATTACTTGTTGGCAGTTTTACGCTCACGTTTTGCCGCTTTTGCATACAAAGTTTATCAGCCTTGCTTACAGCTGGCATTTTGAAAAACTTGTCATAAATTTATGTATACAGACATAATTACTGCTGGACTGGTATTGACCAATTTACCAATAAGCCAGTAGGTTTCGCAATAATATGCTTGCCAAGATAAGCAAAAGGTCAACAGCTGCAACTATTTTGTAGTACTGTGAAAGCCAAGTCACAGTTAATATGAGCCACAAACAGACGGACAATCTTTTTCCAAGCCCATTTGCCACGACACAATTGGCAAATTATTGGTAAGCCTTTAGGCATAAATAATGCACAGCAATGAGTAGGACAAGCCCTGTGTCAGTTGCTGGTTGCTGTTACTGTGGTGATATAAACAAATCAAATCAAATTGTGACCCACTTCAACCTTTGACAATTTTCTGCAGCAGCGAATCAACAAAAACACACAAACACAACACAACAAACAAACAGTAACAGGCAAAAGTCGTGTTGCATTTATCCAGTACAAAAATTGAAAGCAACCAAAGAAAAAAGAGAAACTGCCGAAACATTTGGCAAAAATTTGCAAACAGCAACAAAAAACAACTCTCCTGACAGGAAACTGTGTTGAACTGTGGTTTTTGCTGCACAGTTTGCCAGAGAACTTTCGGAAAGTTGCCTGACATTTGCATATTGCCGAGCTGAGGTTTACATGGTTGGGACATGTGACAAATATCGAATGGGGATCACTTGAATACAATTTAAAAATGGTAACTTGTACCCTGTATTTTTGACGTTCTAATGGATATATCAGCATTACAAACTGGCACCACACTCAGGACACCATCCACAAAAACTTCAACTCTAAACACATAAAATTTAATTGCGCATAATTTGAAGCAAAACAAATCGAGAAAGCAATTTGCACTTGTTGGGAACGCCCCAAGGTCTGGCAGGTCAACAAAGAAAATGCAAC
The DNA here is from genome assembly GCA_035044105.1 of Drosophila nr. perissopoda 5 BK-2023a. NCBI lineage: Eukaryota > Metazoa > Arthropoda > Insecta > Diptera > Drosophilidae > Drosophila > Drosophila nr. perissopoda 5 BK-2023a. Next base: position 539,062 of record JAWNMK010000250.1, read on the forward strand.
AAAAACGATTGCGAAACGAATCCAAATTGAAATATGCGGTTCGCTTCGAGTTGGGGCAGCTGGGAGAGCTGGGGTAGCGAGGAGCCGCAACTTAAATAGAAATTCTAGTGCAAATGTTAAAAAATTCTCGTGACATATCACAGGAATGTTGTCTGGCTGTCTCCACAGCGTTTCTGGCCGTTGCAAATAGTCGCAGCCAAAAACGCTTCCAGGCCAAGACATTAGCCTGAATATTCTGTTGATGGCACCGAAAACGAAACGAGCAAATTCGACGACTATTGAAAAGTGGCTTACCTTGGACGAAATGCTGTGGTCAGCAGCATTGTGCCTCTGCTGTGGGCAGGCTATAAATCATATTAGTTGGCTGGCTGGCAAGCTGGCTGGCTGGCTGGCAGGGCGTGGTGTCGGGTTTTCTAAAGAATTTCGACTGCTACTGCGATCAGCTTTCAAGAATGTGAATCATTGGCAAAAGGCGAAGCTGCCCTGATGATGACGACGACAACAACAGCAACAACAAACAACATCAACAAAAGATTGCTTCAGCTGGAGAATGCCAATGGCCGTCGAGGCTCAGCTTTCAACACTGGGCGTCAAACGGAAGCCGCATTAGTTATATATATATATATATAAATAAATATAAACTATATAAATATTAGGTTATTCAATTACTTGTCGACACTCTGCCCCAAGCGAAAGGACAAGCTACAGGGACACGAGCCGCAATTATCACAAAACTGAAGGCAGATCTTTGGGTTTCCCTATCGCAAGCATGCCACATGACGAAAGCAAACATAATAATTATTTTCAAATTTATGTTTTGCTTGTATTTTGAATTATATTTCTTAAGTTTTTCACGTTCTGAGAAAAAATTCCATATTCTGAGTGTTTTTAATTAAATAAACAAACATAAATATTTTTGAACAGTTCTCACAGTTGAAATTTTGGAAATTTTGGTTGCTCAGAAATTATATTGCGTGGTAAATTATTTGGTTTTAGTAAAGAAGTATATATATTTCAAATACATGAAAATTATTGTTCATTATTTTAAAATTAGAAAAACAATTTCTATTCATAAAATTTAAATCTTTCTTATTAATCAGTCAAAATTCACTTAATAATATTATTTGCCATTATTTGATTATTTTAATTACTTTGTGTAAGAAATTTTAACAAAATAATTTTGAAATTGAAAATATTTTTAGCCTGATGATAGTTGAAAGTTTATTTTGGCAAAAACTACATTTGGTCTACCGAGGCAGATTTTGAAACATTGCCAAAAAGGTAGCGCCCATTTCACAATAATGTCGGACACGTTTCGTGGCAAGCGCCGAAAAGCATTAAAAATGCCATATAATTTTTATTTGTTTGCTCAAGCATCATTAAATGTACAATATAATGTAATACGCTTAACGTGTGCTTCACAGTATAGTTTCATGTGCAAATTATTTCGAATGTATATTCGAAAACAGTCGGAAATGTTCATTATTATAAGTTTTGTTTGATGTGCACAAAATTAAAGCTATGCTAAACAGAAAGGGGAGCATTTTGCAGCTGCAAAAAGTTTTCCAACTGCACCAAATTTATAAAGACGTGCAACTGTCAACGCAATTTTCACGGCTGTCTGTCAAACAAATAAAAAGTTGCCAAAACTTGTGCGCATAAATAAAGCCAGCGAATTTGCATTTTAGTGATTTATATGATGTATGCGGAATATAAGTAATATGCACTATTCATAGAACAACGTTGCAGTGAGTGTTTCTCATTCCTTAACTTTGTTGTGCAGTGTAGATTATTAGCACATTTGTATGTATGCGTGTCTCATAGGTTGACAGTTTATCAGCTGCACTTGTGAATTGATTCGATGCCCGCCTTTTTTATTGCGTGGTTTGTTAGAGCTTGAGTAACAGCCGAAATAGCTCAGTTGGGAGAGCGTTAGACTGAAGATCTAAATGTCCCCGGTTCAATCCCGGGTTTCGGCATCTGCCACCGATGTGTCGTCCTCCATCATTTTTTATTTTTTTTTTTATTTTATATGTATTATTATTCTATTTATTTATTTCCCCAGCATTACACTTTTTTTTTTTGGTGTAGTGGTTATAGCACACGGAAGGCCATCGGTTCAATACCGGTCGGAAACATTCAGCCAAATCATTGTTTGGAAGTTTTTTTTTTTGTGACAGCAAAGGTATTTTATAAGATTAACTATCATGTTATAAACAATGTTAGAGCATACATTAATTAAGGTTAATGAGCTTCATAAGCAAACGCAACTTTGGATAACGTTATCAAGGAAAGTTTGTACACTAAAAGACATTTCTCGACCCCCAACAGCGCACGCAGGTCATCAGCATATCATGCATGACAGAGAAACCACACTCTCTCTCTCTCTCTCTTTCTCTCTATCTGTTTGCCATAGGCTTCCCAGGACGGACGAGGATGTCTGGAGCTGTTCGATGTTTTAGCAAAAATAGCAAACTAAAATAGCAATAGTTGACGCAACAATCTGACGGTCTGACGATCTGTGGGTCTGGGTCTGGTCTTCATTTGAGTAGTACGAAAATAAATAATGAGCAATAGTCAAGCGCCAATGTTTTCCATCTGTCTGTCTGACTGTCTGTCCGTCAAGCGTCCATACATATATTAAGAGCGACAAACGCTTTAATATGCTTTCATTAGTCAAGGCAGGCAATGGGAGGGATCAGCATCGGTCGTCGCCTGTCGGTCGGGGTAATTAGACTCCATTAGTGGCAGTGGCTGTGGCAGACACTTCCTTGAAGCATACAGAAATTGATGCAAAGTGCTCAGCTGTCTCCAGCCACAGCTGCGCTTCTATCCGTGTATCTACATATATCTATGTATCTGTATCTGTGTATGTGTATCTGTATATCTGTTTCTGCATGTGAGTTATGCGCACCATGTGCTAATTTTGAAATGTATTATGCATGTGTGTGTGTGTGATGGTGGCACTTGATGCGGCGCTCATAATTTTTGAGCCATTAGACAGCCTGATGCATAAACTCATTAAAATGTACTTGAATGCCTCAAAATATGAGGCGACGCGTTGCAATGCTGGATGCCACGGCCATTTGGCGTCGCATTTGCTTAATTTGTCGAGCAGTGACAAATGACAAGGAGCAGCCAACAGTCACCCATTCCCAGTCCTTCCCCTCCTTTCCCTCCTTAACATCTGCTCATAGAGACATGTATACAATGTGACAGTTTGATGCGCAACAAGATAGATTGGCTTACAGCGACGATGGAGATGGAATCGCTTGCGCCGGAGATGGAGTTGTTTGCCGGACGTGGAGCTGGAGCTGAGGCTGGAACTGAGGCTGGAGCTGAGGCTGAAGCTGGTGTTCGAGTGTTCGAGTGCAGACATTACGCAATTTGAGACAACTCAAGCAAACACTTGAGATTGTTGCCTTAGGGATTTGTTGGTTGGCATAGCTGCTGCTGCTGCTGCTGCTGCCTGCTGTTGTTGTGCAACATTAATGACGTTTGTTATTAGCGCTGCCAGCTATTGAAGATGTTGCACAGTATCATTCACATTAGTAGCTGCCACATCTTAAGTGGCCAGTCCGGCCAGCCCATTAGAGATAGGCCAAGGTGTGGCAACACCGAATCGTTAAAGCCAAATGTGTCATCGTTAATTATTGATATCTTTAACAATAATCTTGATCTGTGATATTTTGCTCTATTAATGTGTAGCTATTATAATCTCAATATTCTACGGGTTTGAGGGGACTCTAGGGACTCTGAAAGACAGATTTATACAGTAGGTAAACCAAATTATAGGCTGGTCTTCCCTTCTCAAGAGCGTTTTTCTTTAGCAACACAATGTGGAAAAACTGATAAATAAAAAAAATATAATAGGCTATACAAGAGGTATACTTTTGACCAATCGTTATCAAAAGACACGTGGCAGATAAGAGTTAAATATTGGCGTACTTAGATGTATGTATTTAAGCATCAAAAACATGTCCTAATATAATTTTGCGAGAACATACATTAAAATTGATATGGTGGTCATAAATCATACTTTCTTCGATTTATCATTATATCAGTTTATGAATCAGTCATCGTAAGAGTGCTGAATTAGTGATGGTGTTTCCTAAGGGGATCTTAGGAATGTACAGTAGCTAAATGACTCACAATAATTATGCACCTTGTGAATTCTATCGTCAAGCTCTAATTGCAAGTCCCCATATCAGGGATTAGGTCAATGTGGGATTGGCATATGAAAATTGGCGGGCACACGTTGCAATGAATCACAGATATGTAGGCAAGTGCCGCCGTGAACTATCTATCAAATCAGTATAATTCCAATAAAGAGATATCGACAAATTTGATATCGGTTTTCTTTATAAAACACAAGAAGGTGTCCATTTGAAATTAGTTTGGGCATAGCCTCCGAATCGAACGAACAGTCAATTAACTGAGCCAAGTCAGCAAAATGACAATTGGAAGTGTGCCCAGAGTGGAGGTGGAAAGCGAACCGCGGCCGAGGCACAGGTTTTCCGGCATCGGTCCCAATCGTCAGAGATTGCATTCCATGATCACAGGTGAATGTTGGAGATGTATATGTCTATAACAGCTTTGCTCGTGTACGCGTTCGAGCAAAACTGAAAAAATTACATAAATTAATTATAACCAACCAAGAAAAACATTTACCTAGATTACGAAAACTTATTTGAAATTTTGGTCTCCTTTCGCAGGCATGTTAATGTTTGCGTATGGCGGCATGGATATGGCTCAGGGCCTGGGCTGGAACAACTTTACCGGCATCGCAAACACGCAACAGTTTGCATTCAGTTGGTTCATTGGCTTCATCATTGGTGCCGTTTTGGGTGCCCTCGCTGTGACCCACGTGCCCAAGTTTTATTTCTACGTGAGTTACAAAACATCTATCTATATCAAAGATTGCTCGATTCTAATGCTTGGAATATCCATTTAGTGTTTTGCTATAGTGACAAATCTGGTGGATGCGATCATCTGTGTGAGTGCACCGTATAACTATGATGCTATGGTGGCAGCTCGATATATTGGCGGAATTGGCATTGGCTTGTTAACCATCGCCTTTCTCATACACAATTCGGAGGCGGCGCCAGACACAGCTCGGGGCAAGTGGTGCAGCGTGGAGCAGTCTGGCCTTGGGATGGGCATTGCCGTGCAGGTGATCATGGACTCTGACTGGAATCCGGCAAACAACATTGCCGCCAACCAGGTGCATGGCATCCTCGGAATTGCTTTCTGCCTTGTTGCCATAGGCGCATCGCTGTTATCCGTGGAGTCGCCAATCTTTCACTTGCGTCGCAATAATTACGACAAGGCAGGCAGGTGCCAGTGGCAACTGTTGGAAAGTAAGGCTACCTCAATGGACTACGATGAGGTCTTCGAGGAAAAGAAGACCTACGTCTCGGAGGGAGTACATGAGAGCATAGGCCATGATCTGGCCGTCGCCGTGGTTCCATTTATTAAAATGCTGGTTTGTCGCTGCTTGGTGGCATTCAGTTTCTCAATTCCGCTCTCCCAAACAATCATTACAAGCACCATCGTCTGGCAGGGAACCATGTACGCCTGGCCAATCATCGTTTGGAGAGTATTGCGTTTTCTCGGAACGCTCGTCGGCATTATCCTCTTGGACATCGTGGGACGCAAGTTGCTCGCACTTGTAGGACTCGCCTGCATGGGTAGTCTAATGCTGTGCATGTCCTCCATCTATTCGAACGTGCTCTACACCATCAGTACGTATTACATGGGTGAGCTGTGTCGCATATCGATGGCATTCCAAATGTTCTCCGGAATCTTTGTTGCCTGTACGCCCGTCTACTTGGGCGAGGCGTTCCCCATGCGCATCAAGCCATTCCTCATTGCCGTGATTGTAATCATTGAGGAGTTGATTCACATTATTGTGATTTGCACTTTCAAAGGTGATCAGCATCATTTCTACGAGTACTATTTGACAGTGGGCATCATCATGCTCCTTTGCATGGTCTTCCTTCTGATAACGCTCCCGGAGACAAAGAAGACGACGCTGCGAGAGGCGGGCCATCGATTCCGTCGCTTGCACGACATATTCGCCCATTAAGGAGGAGTGCCTCAGTAGACAAAGTATACAATTTATAGCTATGATATTTGTTCAAATTGACATCAAGTATATCGTATGCTATATAGCAATGATTTTCAGCTTGAGAATTCTAGTCTTAAGTTTTATTTAAGAGCAGTTTGGGAATCATCTTAGGCTAAATAGACAGCTGTGAGCGATCTTATGTATTATAACTCAATAAGTAAAATAATAAAAATAAATATATTTATTTCCACTGTCAACTGAATTAAATGGATTTGTAACTTTGTAATAGGTATTAATTGTCAGCAGAATTAAATGGTATTTGTAATTGTGTAATAGGTATTATAACCTCTAAAAAAAGTTGTGTCATCAAATTATTCGTAGAACTCGATAAATGAAAATGAGTAATGCGTCAATGTATACAAATATATATTTATCTATTTATATAATTTAATTTAAAATACAACAAATAAATGAAATGTTATATATATGCAAATTAAAATACAAAAGTTTTATTTTTTTATTTATATACATCAAAAATATTTTATAAAATATGATTATTCTTATCCATAAAAAAAGATTAATTGTTTTTTAATTAGAATATTTTTGTTTTACAATATTTTCATTTAATATAACACTGAAACTGCGATCACATTCCTTTAAATAAAAGGCAATATTTTAAATTAAATTATAGCTAAGTATGGAAAAACATTTTACGATTTAGTTACCAACCGCAGATAGATGTTTGGTAAATCACAGGAATATATATCAAATAATCGCAAACGAGTTTTATTGTCAACTAGTTTCTACTAGTAAGCACTAAAATCAATTTGTGGCACACGCCGCTTAATAACGAAGTGGAATTAGTGTTATCTGTGTTATGTCCAAATCATTGGCAAAGTTGTGCAAATGAATGAAGCAGACAGAGCCAAGTCTGTGAAAGCCAGCGCTGATATTAAACTTATCATTTCAATCAAAGCAATAATTTTCAACTATCTTTTATGTGTCTCGATTGTGGCATAATTACTTAGTTTGAGTTTTTGGGGGTGTGGTAGACGTATCCAAGAAATTTTTAGCAATCTTAAAAGGAGATTATTCGAAATCAAGCTTCCAAGATTAGTAGCTTAACATAAGAAATGGGATTTAGCGGACAATGCGATTTTTATAGGAAGTTTGGTGTTTGGGCCTGACTGGCTCGGGGTGGTGGGTAAAATCCCTCCTCACCTTCAAACTAACATCAATGGTATATGTAACAAAAGCGATATGAACTGATTCCACTAAGGTTTCTCCAATGAGTCACAAATGTCAGTTGTCCTCTCCGTCATTGATAACAAACGCAGCACCTAAAGTTCAATTTCTGTTATCAGTGCTAATTTGGGGACTACGCATAACAAAGATCGGATGAATCATGACCAACCATATCTAAACTGCCAACTGGTAGCTGGCATACAAATATATCGAAAACATGATTAAAATATCTATATTTTATCAAGAAGCACATATCGATTTTTGAAGATAACGCACTCTCTGCCACACTAATGAGTACAACTAAATTGTATCTATTTTAAGTTAGTGTTGAGCAAGCGTTAAGCAGTTTCAGTTTGCTTTGCATGCGAGTTGTACTTAAACATTTTGCAAGATGACAATCAGCATAACAACGGGGCAAGCACCGCCGGTGATTATGGCCACAACCACAACTGGGGGGCAACCACAGCCAACCTACGTTGAGGTGATCGTAGAACCGCCATCCCAGGGCATTCCCAATCGCTGGACAAACCCGCACAATGCTCACGCTGCAACCCTGGGTGAGTGCTGAAGTCACAAAAATATATAGATATCCCGATATAAATACCTGATAAGATAATTTATTTATTTTTTTTATTGCGTTTCATAAATCGGATTTGTTTTTTAATTTGAAGCTTCATAGAAATGTAGATGTAATTACAGAGTACCTTTTATTATGCATAATATTGAAACACAAGTTTATTGCCCATCAGGACTATTGCTATTTACTTATGGCGGCATGGATATGGCTCAGGGCCTACAATGGAATCTGAACACTGGAGTAACGACAACCTATCAGTTTGAGTTCAGTTGGTTCATTGGCGTCATCATTGGAGCTGTGGTGGCCGCTTTCACGGTGACCCACGTGCCAAAAAAGTATTTTTATGTGAGCAACAGAGAAGAGTCCAAGGAATTTAATTACTAATCTAAGTTATTCCTCTAGCTCCTGGGCGGACTGTTGCAGCTGATCGATGCAATCATCTTTGTGAGTGCACCCAATGACTACCCTCCCATTGTGACAGCTCGCTATGTGGGGGGAGTGGGCATAGGACTCCTCACGGTCCCCTTCATCATACACAGCTCAGAGGTTAGTTTGGGCTCTTCGCGTGGCAAATGGTGCGGCCTGGAGCAGTTTGGCATGACACTGGGCATACTCATCCAGGTGCTGATGGACTCGCAGTGGAGCTCGGCCTCATCCTCGAGTATTACCATTAATCAGGCACATGGCATCATTGGTATTGTATTTGCGGTACTTGCAACGGGCTCCGTTGCCGTGTCAGTTGAGTCGCCTATCTTTCATTTGCGCCAGGGTGATGAGAATGGAGCATGTACCAGCCAGTCTCTTCTCTTGGGTCCCGCAACGCCACGGGATGTGTACGATGCACTCTTTGACGAGGCCAAGCGTTACGTTATGGAGGGCACTAGTCAAAGCTTTGGCAGCCAACTCTCCGATTCCTTGATGCCCTTCATTAAGATGATCTTCAGTCGCTGCCTGGTAGCATTCTCCTTCTCAGTGCCTCTTAGCTTGACCATGTTGGGCAGCACGCTAGTATGGAAGGCATCCATCTTCAGTTGGCCAATGATTTTGTGGAGCATTTTACGTTTCATTGGCGCACTTCTCGCAATCTGCTCGGTGGATTTAATTGGACGCAAGTTCGTCTCGATCGTGGGACTGCTGTGCATGTCGGCTCTAATGCTGGCTCTGGCCGGGATCACTGCCAATGATAGCTATTACACAAACGCGTACTTTATGTCGCAGGTGTGCCGCATCTCGATGGCCTTCCAGTTCTTTGCTGGCCTGTTCGTCATCAGCACCCCGACCTACTTGGCTGAGGCCTTTTCCATGCGGGTTAAGCCCTTCCTCATTGGCTTGGTCGTGTGCATTGAGCAGCTGATCCACATCATTGTGATTGTCACATTCTTGCAGGACCCATATTGTTTCTTTCAATACTTTGTTGGCGTTGGCATTATCCTGGTTGTGGGTCTGGTCATCTTCGGCTTACTTATGCCGGAAACACGAGGATTGTCGCTCCGACAGGCCACCGATCGTTTCCGCCGAGTACACGATATCATCGCCTACTAGGAAGAAGCTTACATCCATTTGACCAAGATCAATGCTTGTCTTAACCCAATTTAGATTTGCACTCGAAAAATATAAAATGTGTTCTGCACATTTTAAACTAAAGCTTTTGAAGCCAATTTCAACATTATTTTTAGTTCATTTGTTTTCTACTACTTCCGTTTACATGTATGCAATGTATTATTTAAAATTAAATTAATTTGTTTAAAAAGTAAAAAAAGCTGTGCATCAATTTTAAAAATTGTTGCTTTAATTAAGGAATCAAATTTTTTGTATATCGCTAAGATCTTTGTTTTAGTTTATTCGAACATCCGTCTGCGCACTGTGATATGATCCCGTTGAAAGCTATCTTTGTATGCGTGCGTATATGTGTGCTCCTCGAGAATCAAAGAATTTTGGATGTCGAGACAATGATACCCTGTTTTAGATTTGCACCATACATTTTGCGGGCAGTGGTTACATAATTGGTGAACAGTTAAGCCATCCCACTTTACAAAAGGTTAAACATCAGGCCCAAAAACACGAAAAGACAAGTGCAGAGTGTTGTTGCCATCTTCGCACATATTCAAGGATCTGCGCGATCCGGTAGCAATATAGCTTCTTTTTTCGCACACCTTCAAAACCCTTTAGGACCTACTAGAAAAGGTGTGTACCTGTTCGCACCCACGCACGCATAATATTAAGTCGAATAAAACTCTGCACAGTTTCTACTTATATAGCCAAATTACTCCTTGAAATGACCTTCCACACAAAAGTGTAAAAGTGTCTTAAAGTATAATTGTATATAAATTAAAATATTAGTCTGTAGCTCTTATAATCACAATCTCTGAGGTAGTATATCTACCCATAAACAACTAACTGGACTATCTACACATAAAAAACTACTACTACTACTACTTTTGGTTATAACAAATAAATATAAAAAAAAAATTCAATGTTCAACGACTGCATCCTAGTATGAACTTCTTACGATAACAATGAAAATGTTATAATTTATTTTATGAATCAACAGTTCTTTTGGGTACATCCCATGTCTGGCTAAGTCCAAAGATTGTGCATTATATTATATGTGGAAAACGTCGGTTCCTGGAAAAATAAATCAATGTCAAAGCTGGCCAGTGGCAAGTAAAGAGTACCCGTGTATCACATGCTGATTACAATATATATATATACACATTATCTATAATTAGATACTGGTATCTCCAGTATTCTTAAGCCTATAAATGAAAAATGCCTCGTCAATTCGTAGTCTGTTACGGTGTAGCCCCAATATCGAACGAACATTAAGCGACCAAACCTCCGCGAGTTAACAACAAATAGTGAACAAAATGACCATTGTCATTGCAACGACGGCAGCACCGTCAAATACAGTATATGTAACCACCGAGAAAGGACAAGTGCCACCACAAACCAACTACAGACCTCCGCCACAAGCCACCTATGTTCCCCCACAAACCACCTATGCTCCTCAGGTCAACCAGAGACCCAATCGATATGTCTACAAGCAGAAAACTCACACAGCAACAGCAGGTAAGCAGAATATTGTTAATCATAATCAGGCAGTCAACAAAAGCAAAGGAACTAAATATCATTTGCACAGGAATATCTTAAGAGAATATTTATTTTAAAAATCAGAGAGACTTTCATAGTTGTTCCTTGGAATCATGTTGAACCCACTCCATCAATTTGTACAACTAATTCTTCTTCGTTTATACGATAGCTGATATCTCGTTTTCATATCAGTATTTTCAGCACAAAGTGTACTTTTCAGTTTGAGAGCTTCAATTGATTGCATTTATATATCGAATATTTATTTAAGTATTTTTATATAGACTTACGCACATTTGTTCACTTCAGAATAGTTTCTATCGTAAATAGAAAAATTAATTGATTCCTTTTATCAAAAAAGTTAGGCAGAAATGGAAAATTTTGAAAATAAGACTCGTAGAAGCAAAAAACAAAAATCATTAACTGTTGTCAGTAAATTCTTGAGAATCGAAAATCATTTTTTGCCATGTTTTTATCAAAGATAGTTCGAATTTTTTCTTCAAGTGTACAAAAAATGTTATATTTATAATTGTGACTGGAATTGTTTTCTTTATTCAAATCAATTAGAAAACTAGAAAATTATTCTTATCTTTAGGAATAATTGATGTATATGTGAAATCTTAAATCTTATCTTAATGTTTCATATAGTAACAAATATAAGCAACAAAACACTAATAATACATTTAAGAAAACAGCCAGAAAACTAGACATAGTTTTTCTAAAAAAAATTAACCCTGAATTAAGAAAAGGAAAACTCTGGATTTTAGAAAGACTTTTCTTTTATGTGTAGATAAATGTAGATCTCTTTTATTTTTCTTATCCAATTTATTAATTGAGAACTTTATTCGGTTGACAGGCCTTTTGCTGTTTGGCTATGGTGGCATGGATATGGCCATGTGTCTAGGCTGGAATATGTTGGCAGATCTGCCGAACACTCCTGAATTGAACTACAGCTTTTTTATTGGAATCATCATTGGAGCTGTCGTAGCAGGTCTTTCTGTTGGCCACGTGGCGACTTGGATTTTCTACGTGAGTATCAGATTTTATAATAAAAGTTCGCATGAAATGATCAATTCTGTCTCAAATCTATAGAATCTGGCCGGAGTCCTGATGTTGATTGATGCCGTCATCTGCGTGAGTGCTCCCACAGAATATGCCTCAATGGTGGCGGCTCGGTACGTTGGCGGAGCGGGCCTTGGATTGCTCACCGTGGTCTTCATCATACACACATCGGAGGTGTCGGCCACCAATGATCGTGGCATATGGTGTGGCGTGGAGCAGTCTGGCTTGGCGCTTGGCATTGCTATCCAGGTGATCATGGACTCACAGTATTCAATCTATGATACCCTGAGTGTCACTCAGACACATGGCATCTTTGGCATTGTATTCACCATTATATCCACGGCCCTATTGGGCTTTTCCGTCGAGTCACCCATTTTCCTACTGCGTCAAAATAAAGAGGACAAAGCTAAGCAATGCCAGTGGCAGCATATGCCCCGGATAACAAGCACAACAGCCTTCGAGCAGACCTTTGCCGAGGCCAAGCGATATGTGGTGGAAGGCAATAGCCAGAGTATCGGCGCTCAGCTCTCCAAATCCGCAATGCCCTTTGTTAAGCTGCTCTTCAGTCGGTGCCTGGTGGCATTCACCTTCTCACTGCCACTGAGCCTGGCAATGATAGCAAGCACACTTGCTGCCGAAGTATACCTCAACTGGACCGTTGTTGTGTTTGGCCTTCTGCGCTGGATTGCCTCCTATTTTGCCATAGCCCTGGTGGATACGGTGGGACGCAAACTAACTTCGTTGCTGGGACTGCTGTGCATGGCGGCTCTGATGCTGGCCATGGCGGGCATCTTGTCCGACTTTCTGAACCTTGCCAGTTGGAATTTCATGTATCAGCTGTGCCGCATCTCGATGGCCTTTCAGTTCTTCGCTGGCATCTACGTTCCCTGCACATCAGCCTATTTGGGCGAGGCATTTCCCATGCGTGTTAAGGGCTTCCTCATTGCTCTGATTGTGTGCATTGAGCAGCTGATCCACATCATTGTGATTGTCAGCATCAAACCGAGCGTATCCATGAACTATCAATACTTTCTGGCTGTGGGCATAATCCTGGTGCTGAGCTTGCTCCTCTTGGCGGTGCTGATGCCAGAGACCAAGAGACTGACGCTGAGGCAGGCGGGTGAACGTTTCCAAAATGTACATAATATCAAATCCTACTAGGAAGGAGCTCAAATAAATGTAAATTACTCTGCCAATCCAAGTAGGATTAAGTGTCTCAGTGTCTTAGACTAGTTTGCAGCGGTTTTCTGCTCATACTTTAACAGCTAATAAAGTATATTAAAGTCGAGCATTTGCTCGCAGCTGTTTCACTTTTTGACTTTTATGAAAATTTATGTTTTCTCGTATGCTCAATGCTCAATGCTGTTCATTTTCACACAACGCCGCCGACGAAGACTATTTTTATAAGCCTGCAGTCGACGCGGTTTTATATAATTATTTACCATTTGTGTGTGTGTGTGTGTGTGTGTGCGTGTGTGTGTGTGTGTGTGCGTGTGTGTGTTCTTTTTTGGTAACTTTATTATGATCTAATTTATGTATCTGCTGGATAAACTTCCTTGGTCTCGTGAATTATGTGGCGCTATAGAGCATTATAGTTTGTTTAGCAGCAAATATCGGCTCAGGGTTGTTCGAATTTTGACACATTGTTGTCGGTTGTTCTGTGAACTTTGAGTGGAATTCAAAAATGCTGTTTTTTATCTGTCTTTATTCCACTTTATATAGTTTTTATGCATAATTTAATATGGTTTTTTTATAAATTCCATCGGCAACAGCTGCCGTTTCAAGTAGACTTGGAAGCGTGTCGTGTTTTCTCTCGTGACACGAGCAAGCATACGATGATATCACTATTCACGAACATATTTGTTTACTTTTAAATTTAATATAAAATGTTCTGACCATATTACATTTTTTTTTAATAAAATTATAAAATTGATAGAACCAGTCTGGTTCGTGGTATAATAAAAAAAATAAGACTATAATCTAGGGTAAAATCCAACACGCTTTTACCACTAAGAAATGCGGAAGTTATTTTGGAAAGAGCACAATTTGTACAAATTAAAAGAGATTTACAAATGAAAATATAATAAACATAAATAATAAATACGCATTTTAATAAATAAGTTTAAGGTCAATGAATTCAAAATTCTTATGTTTTGGCACAATACCAATTTAATGACTTGAAGATTTAATCTGAGATTCTTTAGCAGAGATACCCTTAACTGAAGGGAAATGGCAATTCCAAGTGAAGCTAGACAACAAAGCATTACGAGTTGAATGAAGAGCAAACATATCAAGAGATTTTCCCATTGAACAAAGGAGAAATCGAGCAACAAAAACAACGACAACAACAATAAGGAGCATTGCATGAATCACAATTGAAATAATTGTGAATTAGTTGTAAAACAGATACCAAGAAACCAATAAACCAGGCCATTACACTGCGCAAAAATGCGCATAAAAATTGCATTAAAATATCTTGAAGATGGAAACCTAATGAAGGAATGGCAATAAAGGACAATTGCAGCACTAACATTCAACAGACAGACACCCCAGCCATGGCCGGGAAAAGTTGCCAATGCCCTTAAATGGTCCACACACTCGTAAATACTTAGATGCTGACAGAGATGGGGGAGCCCATTCCGTTGGCCAATTGAATTCGATTCGATCGACAAGCTGCAAAATGCGTGCAAAAATGTTATGTTTTTCCTTTGGTGACTTTAACAGCGTTTCCCAGGCGAGGCAGATAGTGAATTAAATGCAAGTTCGTGATTTTGCACTTCAATTAATAGAAAATGCCAATGCCACTGGCAGTGGCACAATGCACGTCGCTTGCACGAGGTGACAAATCAGCCCCCTTCAGCTGGGCGTAATAAAGTTCAGCGAAATGGAAGCAATCTAATAGATTTGAACTGGGGTCTGCCAAGGAAACTGCATTTAATTGAGTCAATGTGCGTCCACACGGAATAGCACAGTAAATTAACTGAGCCAATACATTGTGGCCCTGAATTTACATTAAAAAAGTCATCAGAGCATGTTTTGGTTCCTTGAGGATTTACCTATTAGCTTATGTAATATTCATCAAATGAAAATTCGCATGCAGGAAATGGGCATATGGCAGGCTTATTCTTGTCACTGACAGTCAGCGTACAAAACTAACTTAAACTACTAAAACTTACTTGATTTAACGCCCAATTTGGTGATATTCAGCGCCGTAAATAAAGCTGAAAAATAAATGAAAGGGGAAAATATTAATAATATTTATAAGCTAATGATAAGTCTGGTTTAAAAAAAAATATAAATTAATTTAAGATTGGTAAGCCTATGGCAAAAGTTTATTTTTATTGACAATGAATAATATTAATTATCAATTTAAGATTGGTAAACTCATGGTATGAGTATATTTTTTATTTAATTTGACCTGAATTGATTTTTATATTATTTAGTTCAACTGCTAGAATTGTTGAATATTTGTATAACTTTTGTAAATATATATAATTTTATACAGATGTGATCAATGGATTTGTAATTGATGCTAATTAGATGTTTAAAATGTTCTAGTTTTGGAGTAAAAAAAGCTGTGACTCAAATTGACAAATGTACGAGAAATAATCTGAACTTGTGTAAACAACTGTGCTCGCACATTAACTATAATTGTTAAGATCATTAAAGTTAGGCTTAATAGTATTATAATGGCAACATGTAAGTAGCAAATAACGATATGGAAAGCGGAATCGAACAAATAAGACTACTTGGCAAAATATAAATTGCATAGACTGTATTTACAGTTGTCAGTTTGACAGCTGTCACCAATCGCTTGTGTATCTGATTTGTATCTAGAAGCCGAGCAGATTACTTTGTGTGGGCATCGAACAATCTATAAATATCGCAATTAAGAAAAATCCAATGCCCTGCTCAAGTTTTGTTTGCACATCTCGAGTGCGAGGTACAAAACTCAAAATTGTACAGGTAGAATAGAAATACTTTTGAACTTTGGCTTATTTGAGACTGACACATTTCGCACCTGCTTCAAGCGAGTTGTGGAAACACAAGCGACATGAGCCTTGAATGATTGATAGTGGGCCTGAGTGACTGTGTAAGAGACTAACTGAGTGAATGAATGAGTGAGTGAGTGAATGACGAAGTTTGTTAAAATGTTGACAGAGTCCATGACCCAGCACAGATCCAGCACAGGCACAGGCACAGGCGCTTTCCATTTGCCGACAACGTCTCCATCTGTCAGCTGTCAGTTTCGCACGCTGGCAAGCTCTCTGAACTTGGTATTTTAATTGAGTTTCGAGTTCACAAAACTCGTGTTCCAACTCTGACTGCAAGCGAAGATTTATGCGATTTACTTAGGCCACTTGCCTGGCGTTCAACCAGGTCATAAAACGCTACTTAGGAATTTGAGCAGTTAAGCCATTTTATACTTTCTCAAAGGGTATGCGCAATTTAATATGCTGTTGGCAAACAAATAATAATATATAGATTCTTACATATAAAAAACGTATACAAGTAAATTATTTAAAATATGTTTTAAGCCCAAGTAAGGTAGAAACTCAGAATTGTAATTACTGACAACTTAAAGACTATTCAGGCGTATTTCAATTTGCATAAACGGAAAAGCTTTCCGTTTCCATTTTCAATGCGTTCGTCTGGAAAACGGAAAAGCAACTAAAAGAAAAAGTAATTTCCCAATTTGTAGTGAAATATAAATTGGTTTATTTCAGTACAAAACTGAACAAAATTAAAAGTATCTCATTTGAGTAGGTAGCTTTTTTTCCAGTGATTTGATTGAGATTTGCCTGTTGCTGAATCCAGTATCCTTGTTAGCCAGGATCATAGCTATCTCCTCAGGTTAGAGTGTTTTTTACTTTCCCATTCAAAATTTTTGTATTTAACTAATTTATTTTTATGTATAAAATATTAAATAAATATTTATTCTTTATTATCCCATTCAAAGAGATTCCACTTACTTTTCCGAAGGCTACAAAGTGACTGCCTTTAATCGAATTTCGCAACTTAACCTTTTTTATTTGACGTGAATTTCAAATAACTAACTTTTGTAGAAAAAATTAAATTTAGAAAATTTTATAGGGAAAAAATCAATGGCCTTTAATCGAATTTCGCAGAGTGTATATTAAAGTTCTGCACTCATACAGAATGAAGAAACTTAACATAAAAGAGCGAAAGAGTATGCATGATTCGATATTGTAAGAGCCATCAAGTTCTCCTAGTTAAGCTGCTAGTTGGTTTAACTTTTATTGAACAAACAGTTGGAAATAGCAGATGCCGTGTTGAATTGGTTTTTATGGCTTTGCTGCAACGCTGCGTATGCGCAATGCCTGCCCCGGCTCGCCTTTAACCCAGTTTGTTTAGCCCACTGTTTGTTTCTGTTATCATTAACACTTTTCGTTGTTGCCGTTTGACTGCGTTGTCTGTGTGTTAATTGGTGAAGCAGGTCATAGTTGTAGTCGTAGAGGAAAACACTTTGGGAGGGTGCCAGGTGACTTGGCAACCTTGTCCTTCTTGCGAATCATTCGAATCGAATCGAATCGAATCGAAATAAAAATGTAACAAATGTCTGTGCCTCCCTCTCGCTAACTGATAAGATGCACGCATTGCGTATACGCAGCGTTTGCCTATGCAAACAGACAAGTAAATGATTGTAAATAAGTTTAAGTGAGCTATAGAAAAGTGAGTGGCTCGTCCGTCGGCTTGTTTGTTTCTCGCCAACTCGACAAACACACCGACAGCCATGTAAACACAAACATTTCAAGCGCAAACAGAGAAAAAGAAGAAAAAAACAATATTATAAACTGTTGTGATTGCAGGTAAATAGTCGACTGCTCAGAGTGAAGGCAGGCGACAACAGCAGTGAGACTTGTTCAGACTGCAGCTTCTCATTATTGATAGCTGTTCATTTATCATGCCGACTGTTTTATCTATATTTCCCGCCAACCCCCCAACCCCACCCCACCCGCCATCTGATAAGCGCTCCAAAAGTCAACGATCTTGAGTTGGGGCTTGGCCTACGTATCCACATTCACTATCACTATCACAATGACTATCCACAAAATCAGCTGCCAAATTGCGCACTGCACTATAAATAGACTGGGATGACTGACGAACAGGTAGTTAAATGATTTCATGAACACAAATGAGCAATGCAAACAAATACAAATAAGAAATAAACAAGCGGAATGACAAAAATGCTATAGTTAACGCTTCACTGGACAAGGGGGAACAACTATACATATATATATATATATTTATATATAGAGACTGCCTGAACAT
Source organism: Drosophila nr. perissopoda 5 BK-2023a (assembly GCA_035044105.1). Classification (NCBI taxonomy): domain Eukaryota; kingdom Metazoa; phylum Arthropoda; class Insecta; order Diptera; family Drosophilidae; genus Drosophila; species Drosophila nr. perissopoda 5 BK-2023a. The sequence goes on from JAWNMK010000250.1 coordinate 557,397, forward strand.
GGGAATCAAAAAGCTAAAGTTACGTCCCACTGGAGCGAAACTATTTACGATGGCTGCCAGAGAGAACTGATGGTATTTCAATTTTAGCATACTTGAAATGCAGCTAATTCCGAAATAAATAACGAAAATATACAAGATAATCGGATACGCAAATCGGATTTGAAAGTTAGAGCAGTCTGTATTTTAATTTTTTTTAAATACATTTTGGAACATAAATTTCGAGAATTTAAAAAAGAAACGAATTTTTAAGATTTGATGCAAAATTTATATATATTTATGTAAAGGTCTGCATAAAGTTGAAAAGCAGAAAATAAATTGCAATGAAATTTGCAAAAATCTCCTATAAAAAACACGCTGATGAAATAAAATACAAAAAACCCTGGTTTTTGGATAGACACAATCTTCCGTTTAATAATAATTAAATGAATATATTAATAATAATATAATAGTATATATTAAATGAATGATAAGCTGAGTTACCTTAGTCGCCAAAAGAATGCCGAATTTGCAATATTCAAACCGATTTTTCATCCGACTGTAAGAATTCTAAATAATTCCAATCGAGTCAGCTGCAGTTGACTTTGTTTAATTACACGTAATGTGAAAAATGCATATATAAATATATAAATAAATGTATAAAAACTGAATAGTATTATAAATAAGTTATCCACATTAATAGCGATAACAGGTAAGAGAATATATATATATATATATATATATATATGTGTGTATTTATTGTCGGATCTGCGCATAAATTGCAATTAAAAGCAATTGCAATAACCGTGTCGATTTGCAATTACAATTGCAAATGGTTATTAATTGATTTCGCTGGTGTGCCACAAACATGAGGCACAAAGTTACATTAATTATTCAACAATCATAATTCATCGAACATGGGCCAAAGCAGTGAAATTATTTATACCTCGTCGGCCATTGTAATTGTCATGTTTGTAAGCAGTTGCCGGTCTTTTGTTAACGGCCTGTCATTTGTTGCTTATGACAGGCTCGTCACACACCCACACACACACACTCTGCATGTGTGTGTGTGTGTGTTTGGTAGTTGAATGGAGCATGACATAAGTAAATGTGTTTTCGGTTTTCGGTTGTCGTTTTACCTTTTCTGCTGTTGACTTTGACAAAATGCTGGCATACATATTATTATGTAACATGCACAAAAACGACTTAACAGTTCTAGCCCGGTCTGGAAATGATATATTTAATTCGATTTATCACAGTAGTTCTGAAGACATGAGAACAGCCCGAAAACATTCGATGGCCACATTCTATTACTAAATGTGACATGACGAGCGAATGAGGCGAATCGATTTGTTATAGACAGACAACAGCATCAGCATCAGCATCAGCAATAAAATGGCTTTTAATCATTCTTTATATATTGTGCAGCATTGCATCTCATTCAGAGGAACAATGTTTTTTACCCATTTTTGAGCGAGTAATGCTTATTGCAACTTTGTTTACTCCGTGACTCTCGTTTCCTTTACCTAATTATTAAGCGTTATTCGCATTAACTTAGTATTCCACACTTTGTTTGGCTGATTATCACTTCTAAAGTTTATTAAGCAGCACGCTGATGATTTATGGCCTACTTTCTAAGAATAAACTAAGAAAGAAAGAGAACAATTGAACATTATCAATTTCCATGGACCATTAATAATATTCGGGCAACACATCAATAACTGAAAACTCATGCGAAAAAACACACATTTATAATTATTAAATATTTTGTATAAAAATGTGCGAAATGCATGTGATGAAAAGCAGAAAGGGCAACTATCTGATTTATACTATATATAAAGATATGTATACCCATTAGCGTGTTTGTTGAGGTTGCTAAATGATCTCCAGCTTGCTGGCGCCTTGATTAATGATTCCAAAAGAAAACTCAAAGCGTGCCGCTTAAAGGCTTTGCACAAAAAGTTTACCTTAAAATATAAAATAAATATAATATTTCTGCGAATTTGATAAATCATCTTTAGACAGCTACACTTTATCAGAACAAAAAAATACTGAGTTACAGTTGATAGTTACTTTTTTGTCAGCGTTTCTTAAAAAAGGTAAAATAAATAAAATTTAAAATGAAAGAAAAAAAAAAATCAAATGAAGGAAATAAGTCTGAAGCTGTTAATATAGACAAGCAAGCCTACTAATTTTTAGGCGATAGTCGACTAACAGATATCCTGTATTAAATTTAACAGCTGAGTTCCAGGTAGCTCTCAGACGAGTTCACTCTTCTAGCTCAGCATTCATAATCCTATAATATCAGTAATGCTGTAGACATAATCAGGTGCAAATTATGATGTAGTTCAATCGATTTGTAATCAGTCCTCTTACAGTCTCATCGTTTGTTAACTGTAGTCACAGATTGTTAACGTCTTGATTCTGTACTCTAAATCTCAATGAGCTTAGCTGCTAAGCCTACAATTGTTTTAATGGCTGTAATCTTAAAGAATATTGTAGTGAATTATATTCCAATAATCTGATTGCCTCAAGCCGTCTGTTGTAGTATTTTCTGCATACATATGTATGTAACAGTACATATGTATGTGTGTGTGTGTGTGTGTGTAGTTGTATTTGTTGTCTTCTAGCCGCATTCGCTTTTCATCCTGGCCAGACCATGTTGGTCTGGCTGGCTTTGGTTTGCTCTCATTTTGCTTTTTTTCCACGCTTATTATGTGTTTTGTTGATTTTTTCTTTTTTTCTGTTTTTTCAGCTTTTTTTTTTTTGCTTAGTTTAAATGCCGTCAGACAGGATTTTCCACTTTAATGCAGTCGGCGTCATCCCTGCTGCGGCGACTGCAGCCGCTGCTTTAGCGTGTTTTTTTTTGTTTTGTGTTTTTTTTTTTGCAGCTCATCATGCAGCAGCTGGAATCCGCATCTGAATCCATGGCCTGTGCACCTTCAGCCTCAGCCGGAGTCTGTCTGCATTCTATTTGTTGGCTGGCTTTGTTCGCATTCAGGCTAATGCTGGCTTTATGCATAGCTTTCTAAGCGCATTATGCGGCATGTTTTGCTCAAAATATTAACAAAATTATGTTAATCCGCCCCAAGGTGCACGTTGAACAAGTAAGTCCCGCCCCTTCCTGCTAACTGGCGCGCCGGCGCAGGCCCATTGTGATGCGCTTCATTACTGGGGAACGAGTTGAATCATTTTAATAGCCACTGCAATTACGAGCATTTACAAATATAATTACACACACTCACACACTCATCACAACACCCCACCACAACACACCCGTTCAGCCCTTACGTCGCAGATTGTGCTCCCCTTAATCTTCGTTAATATATTGCGCGATTTTCTGCAGCGTTTTAAACCTCTAGAAAAATTATTTGTGGGGCATTTAAATTCTACAATTATTTTAGAATTGAATTTGTAAACAATTTAACAACTTTTTGAACTATTCAACTATTTCTAGTTATTATATTAAATTAATATTTTTATGTGGGTAAATCAATTATAATAAATACTTTGAATATAAACAAAATACGAATCTAATTTTTGTTATCAATATATTACAATAGCCTAAGCTATGATGAACTCAATATTGATGACATATATAGTAAACAAAAATTCCGAAATAATATTAAAATGTGCATGACAATGAAAATTACAGACTTGGTAAGGTTATACACTTTAATTAAAAGCTTTAATAATTGAGAAAATTAGTCGCAATATTTAATACATCAATTAAAACGCACCAAGAAAAGTATTGCTCTTAAATTTAATTCAAAAAGTTTCAAAATATTTTGTTTGTTCTGTTTTAAAAACTTTTGAAATCGATAAAATGAAATTAATCTAATCTCTAGCTCCTATTGTCTCTATAATCGGCTATTTGAAAGACAGACATGGCTAAATCGATTCGGCTATTGAAGCTGATCAAGAATATATATATACATTATGGGATCGGAGATGATTGCTTCTTCATGTTACATACTTTTGCACAACATCATTATACCATTTGTACCATTTTGAATGCGTATGAAAATTGAAATTCACTCTGCCTCTAAGTTGTAAGACATGTAAGAGGTGAAAATATTTACAATAATAATATGCATATGAATTAGAAAATTATCTATTAAATAGAGCTGTAAATCACTTAAATATTATTCGATGCTAAGCATGAGTTTGAAATACTTTTCAAATATCTCAAATGCAAACAAAGGAAAACAAGTTTGAGAGCATAAATAATAAACGCGCCGCCTTTGACCCCACTGTGATGACTCGTTAGTGATCCAAAATAGAATTTATAGTATTCGGCATATCAATTAAAAAACAACAACGCCAACGCCTTATCAGCAAAAATACAAAATACAAAAAACAAAGGCATAAGACGCAAAAAATTTGAATTGAAATTGATTTCAAACTAATTAGTGGCTGTCAACTTATGCATCTAATACGAGTAAATAACAAATGTTAATTAACACTTGGTATAAAAATGCACAACAAGCTGCTGTTGCTGCTGCTGTTGCCATTAAATATTCATTCACAAAGTGTCGCACAATATGCAACCGGTTAAAGTCGCGCTGGAAACGCGCGCGCGTCGCTATTAAATGGCGCCCAAAACGCTAGCGTCAATTTATGACTGTATTCAAATGTGGGCCAGTCTGCATAATAATAACCATACTCAGCATTGGCTATCATTATTGCTAATGACTGGACAAGTCCAGCTGGTTGGGAGGAAATGCAAATGAGAAAGACAGCTGCAGACACAATGGTCAAAGCTGACCAGGCTTGTTGGCCAATTAGCTGTTTGCGTGCCTCTGTATCTGTGTATCTAGCAGTTGTGAGGACAGTTTGATGGATTACTTAGCACAAAGAATCCATCGTCAGCAGACTTGAACTCATTTAATCATTCGCTCATTCAATCGCTTATCTATTTATTCGTTTGTCGAACGGCTAATTACGGTAAAAGTTTTTTGGGTACAGAAGTTTGGCTAAACGCCAAATTCTCAAAACCAGTTTCGAAGCTGACGGGCTTGGCTAGTCTGTGTGATAAGCACCATCCAAAAATGGCTTGGAGAAATTTTTGCAGTCAAAACAATTAGACAGCCTGGCACAACTTGCCACTTACAACATACAACTTACAACTTGTTGCCGTTGTCGTTGCCGCTGCGACAGGAAAAACTCTTGTCAAACTCTCCGGGTCGAGACGGACCAAGTCGAGCTTGGCTTCTTCTCCTATTTCCCGCCTATTGCTGTGGCTGTGGCTGTGACTGGGTTACCTGCCGCGTGAAAAGTAAAAAGTGTGCAATTAAATGCGTTGCAATTTGCCCCACGAAGAAAATGCGACAAGGTAAACAAAATAATACAAATGGCACCAAAGCGATAGCCGACTTTCCATGCTCTCTGGTATTGATATTACCGGTGGGAATTGTATACCATTTAAATATCTTTGTGGAGGGTATTTTAATTTCGTTTTGAGGTTTGCAAATTATTGAAGATGTCTTCCATAAGCGATATATTTATAAGCATAACAGTTTTTGAAATAAATAAAATACTTTTAAATTTCTGAATCAAAATTCAAAAATCCAAATCAGATTTTATTTTTAATGTCGACCTACATCAAATTCTTTACAAATAAAAATTAATATAAATGCTCATTAAAATTGTTTAACATTTCTGGATATAAATTGGTCCAAAAAATTTGTTGCATGAATTGGGAATAACCCGGAAAAAACATAATATTTTTTATTGCGAACTCGTAAATACAAGTGAATTCTTTTTAAATACAACATTTTCTATAGACCAATTTGCATTTTAATTTTCCAAAATTGTATATTTACTTAATTTAATGTTATAAATATTTGAATTTTTAGAAGTGTAATTATTGAGTGATTGCTTCAAGATTATTTAAAAGAAAATAAGCAAAACATTTCTGAAAGCCTCTTGCTAGCTTGATCAATTAGTTAAACTACTTTTGATCCTGTACTGATTGAATGGAACTGTATTATTTCCAAGTGCGATGTGTTTCGCAATCTTGCAATCTAGCAAATGTAAATTATAATCTTTTCCTATAAGCGTTCTGTAAGCAGTGCTTACAATTAACTAAGTGACCGACCAATGGCTCCAACTAAAAATAACTGCAACTTTGAAACTTTTTAAAAAAATAAATTTATAAATTGATATATCTACAATGTATAAGTGTATATACGTGTGTGTGTGTGTGTGTGTTCATCAAAGCGTTGCCAACATGGCTGTAATGCCAGTGTGCCCAACAAAGCTAAAGAAAGAAAATGGGCCTGGGCAGCGGCAGCGGCAGCGGCGCACAAGACACAACAACAGCAATTAACATAAATTGCGTACGCGTTGCGGCTCATTGACTCTTAAAGGGGTTCCTCTATAGTTCGGGTTCGCATCTGGGACAGCTGCCCGTCAATCATTCGCACAAATGAACTCTGACATTTCAGCGCAAGAGGAGGAGGAGGAGGTGGAGTTGAGTTACTGCCGCATAGGTAAACACGAAAAACCAAAAAAAAAAAGAAACAAAATGTATTTAAAAAAATAAGTTGCGCTATTTGTCAGTGCGACGCACCTGTCGCAATGGCAAACATTTTAGCCGCAGCTGAGCCGACCTACAGCATGGGGCAAGAGCGCGATAAGCATCGCAGCAGCCTCATAACAACAAAAGATTAACACGCCGGAAAAGCAAGAAGCGTGCACAGATGGACACCTCAGATTAGGGACAGCAATCCTACAAAAAAAAGAGACCAAAGAACGGCCACACGCAGAAACAAACAGGAGAGAGAGAGAGTGTGAGAAAAGGGAAGAGGTAGGTAGGCAGGTAGAAATGCCGGCGGTTTTTTTTCTGTTGTTGCTGTTGCCACAAGGATGCAGCAGCAACAGCAGCGGTTGTAGGCAACCGCAAGTAGTATTCCAGGATCTCGTGTTACAAACTCAACAACACTTCACACACCCAAGTGTCACTCCAAACAAAAAGAAGAGTGTTATTAATCGGTAGCCGTTAACAGATCTCAAATACACTTAATTGTAACTGTGATATGTGTGTGTGTGTGTGTGTATGTACGCACCTTGAAGTGTATTTTTTGGTTGGCCTTGCTGCGGTCGCTGCTGCTGCTGTATTTGATTATCTTGATTATTTGTAGTTGTCTACTTTTAATTTCCACTGCTTAAAATTCACTTTTATTTATTTTTATTTTTTCAAATATATTTTAGTTTGGTATTGATAGCCTGAAATTTTAATGGAAATAATAAACTTAATTAACCCAATAAATAGGGAGTAGTAAAAACAAAACATAAACAAAAACAATAACAAAAACCCCAACGATGGTCATAAATCATTTAATCAATGGTGGTCCATAAAAATGCCGACTATGATAAGCAGGAAGGCTAAGAGGCTGAGGTTGAAGGCGAACGAAGGCCAAACAAATGAGATGCCCAATTCACCTCCGCCACTCTTCACTCCCCGTTATCCTCTAAATGCCGCCCCCGCTCAACCGTTCTGCGTTCGCCGGTCGCCCACACGCCACGCTTCTCGTTCACGCTCTCGTTTTTGATTAGTCGCCGCCGCACAGCTGCTTGGGCAAGCGCCAATGCACTCCACGTTATTAATAACAAGTTCATGTGTGTGTGTGTGTGCGTAATTTGAAAAGCCCGCGGCAATTGTGAATGCATTTATTTTGATGACACAAAACATGCATTGGCAACTGACACTCGGCTAACCGTTTTGCAAATTAATCACTTGTTGTTTTTTTTGGCGCACTTTCTGCTACCTCATCACACACGTACTGTTTGTTGTTGTTTTTATGGCCGCGCGACAATAAAACGTATTTTATCATTCAGAGCTCATTGCGTTGCTGGCGTCCGCGTCACAACCGCAACGTTCGATGTTTTACTTTCGACTGAGCACGTTCAACGCGCCACAGTCGATGTATTTGATTTTTGCGCGTATGATATCGATAAATGCTCATTTTTTCGATTGCTGCATATCGAATAGACAGACTGTTAAGCGAATTGCAACTATGTTAAGTGGGGAATTATTAAATATCCCCGCCTAAAGGGAAATTTCCCTGATCTGCTTTTTTAAAAAGTTATAAAATAAAACATTTATTAAAATATAATTCTAATGGTAAATAATAGCGAATATCGATGTAGATTGACCCATTCTGAAAAGCAATCCCAATCGCAGAGAAGTTGAAATAATATTAGATTTGTTGTAGCTTTCTTGTGGTTTATTCAATTTTAAAATATATGCCATTTACTTAAATGATTTTAAGACTATGAAGGTGTTTTGTGATCTATAGTAAGTTAAGGTTTAGAATATGGGCAAAGAGATCGCAGTATTTCGTTCGAATTTCATATAGTGGCACTTCAATTCGATTGTTTTCTTCTTTTTTTTTTTTATCTTGGTTCTCTGCCCTTATTATATATTTTTGGATATATATAGACAAAGAAACCTCATGCAAAAGTTTAACGCTATAATTTGGGTTTGAGTGTTGTAGTCAAAAAAAAAAACGGACAAAATCAAACAAATGTACATCATATGGCAAGCGATCTTTGGCATTATCGTCTATAAGTAATTATACACATGCTCAAAGTAGTCGCCATAGACAGACAACACCAATATAATGACAAGTGTTAAATATAAAAAAAAGAAAAAAAACAATATTTGTTTATGTAAAACATAAATGGAAAACATTAAACTCAAAAAACAGTTGCTAAATCGAACATACCGAGAGAGGTAGAGAGATAGAGGAAGATCACAAGGACCGGGCACTATCCAGCGTTGGGCGCAAGACAACGTTGGATGATGCGGAAATTCCATTGATATGGGCGAAATGTTTTTAGGCCACAAAATGTGGTGAGCTGTGAGTTGACTGAATTGTTATCCAAAAGAGTAGCAAAATGCGAATTTAATTCCTAATCCGAGATGTGAAACGAACGATGTGCCGAAGTGAACGAGTGAAGAACGAAGTGGGATGCGTTTTCCAAAAAATCCTCGCGTATCCTGTCCATTTTTTGTGCACACGTTCATCATCCTCCACACATCTGATACCCACAAATTAATTACATTAATCCATCAATCGAAAATACACGAAAAATACACCCAAAAGATGTAACGAAGCTCTCAACCGGATGGATTCCACATAGCCACAAGCCAAGAGCAAAGAGAGATTAGAATCAAATTCATTCATGTCCTCCAATTGAGTGCCGTGGGAAAACTGCATCCCACGTAGTCCTAGCGTTCTTTTTTCGAACAGAATGACTAATATCCGAATGCATTTATGAAGAATTCCTGATACCATTTTTCATAAACAATTACGCTTTCCAAATTGCCTGCCTCCACTAATTTAATCCAATTTCATCTTTATCCTTTCTTCATTTCCACTTCACTCCAACATCAACATCAAAATTATCCTTCCTCCTCATCCTTATCCTTCCTCCTTCTCCAATAATCCTCATTATACTCCAAACATAAACGCGCAAAATGGGGAAGAGAAGAAAATAAAATGTAATATTAATAATTTGTTAAATGTCTCCATAGAAATTGTTGTGTTTTGATATTTCTTTTGTTTTGTTTACATATACATATTTATTTTGAATAGATGTGGGGTTGTTCTCTTATTGATGTTGTGTTTGTTGTTGTTCTTGTTCAAATCCAAACGAAAAATTCCAATAGATTATTAATGCAACCAATGCAAGGGAAAGTGTAAAGGACCTTCCTTGAATCATCATAATAATAAGATTCAGTTAAGCTTAATTTGTCAAATGTGTTTTTTTTCTTTGAATGCATTTCATAATTTACACGAATTTTTCGTATTGGTGGAAAAGCAAGTGTAATTTTTGTGTGACTGGATTTTCTTTCGATTGGATTTCCAACAGTATTGATTGAAGAGTTTCTTTTTCTTCGACAACTGATTAATTGATTGACAGGCAGTTAGCATGAATTGATTTATCAGTTAAGTATGGGGATAGTAAGAGGGACTGTTTTTGGGAGAGTTGCGGATATTTTTGATAGTTAACTTGCTTTTCCTAAATTTTCCTGGTTGTAAGAAACATTAAGATTAATGGATAATGATTGTAGATTTTTTTTTTTTTTTAGTAATTAGATCGTGAGCGAGACCTGGAATAGGATTGACGACGCACCGGTGAATATGTGGGAGTGCCCCTGCGACGTGGTCGCGACGAAAATGAACGTGATCGCGATCTGCAATAAAGGATAACCGAATATTAATTACCAAACGTTTTACAACAATGAATTTTCGATTTGGAGTCAACTTACCTATCTCGACCATAGTCACGACTGCCGCCGCCACCACCACCACCACCACCACCACCGCCGCCGCCACCACCTCCCCCGCCGCCACCACTGCGCTCATTATCGCCGCTATCCTCACGCACCCGAATGTAAGCAACCTCACCCTGAAAAGTACACAATTACAATAAATACAATTTTAGATGGATCATACGCTCAAAATAAATAAAAAAAATTGTTTTTTTTGCAGTCGTTGCCATGCAATAAACTAAATTACGAAGAGAAGGGTTCTTTAAGGGTTGATCTCGCCCTCTTTTTTTTTTTGTTTTGTTTTTCTGCAATAATAATCCTGTTAGATTTTGGCACTCACCTCATGGGAACGGAAACGAGAGTCGTCCAATTTCTTGATGGCATACTTCATGTCCTCGTGACGCAGAAATTCGACGACGCCTGAGCCATCCTTGTAGGTGTCCGCAAAGCAGACATCGCCTGCCTCCCGCATGTGATCCTTCAAGTCCTGCCACGACCCAGAGCCGGGCAGACCGGTCACCATGACACGGTACTGTGAACGCTTGGCTGGTGGTCCCCGTCCGCCCATACGACCACCTCCGTCGCGGCTGCGATCGTTGCGATTGTTGCCGCGATAGCTGCCGGGGCCGCCGCCCCGTGGAAACTCGACGCGCAGACGATAGCCATCGTAGTCGTAGCCATCACGTGCCTTGACTGCATCGTCCGCATCGCTGTTTTTGCCGCCAAATATGAAGCAATTAATAATTATATTCACCACTTATTATCTACACACTCGCAAGCGTATGTATGCGCGTGTGTGTGTGCATTACTCACCGCGCGTCTTCGAACTCCACAAATGCAAATGGCGGACCACGCCGATTCTTCAGATCGACAAATGTGACTTTGCCGAACTTGTGGAAGAGGTCCTGTATATCCTTGGTGCGAATATCGGGTGGCAAGTTGCCAACATAAATGCGACACTCGTTGCGGGATCCCATTTTGTTAAATATTTGCAGTACCCAATTTCCAATTATAAATAAAAACTAATTTTTTTCTTCAGAACTTCTGCCGTCACGCAATTACACACACAAGGAAAAAAACATATAGACACACGCACAAATGTACACAGTGTTGCATGCCTTTCTGTGACACTTATCGAACAAAACCAATCGATAAATGAATAATTTCAACACACAGGTTGGCAGCCCATGAATGGTTTCTGGCTTGGTCTTATTTAGTACGATATGACGCTCGGAGTATTGCGGCGTTTGTCTTTAGAAAACAACTTTGGTTGCAAAAATAAGAAAATGAAAAAGTGCAAAATTATAGCTGGAGCAAAACAAATAACTTAAGGCAAAGTACTTGAAGCGAGCGACGTTAGTAGAAAATGTGCAATAGTTGTTGAGGCGGGCGCTTGTAAAGCTGTTTTTGCTCTGCAACTTGCAGACAACAACCTTGAATACATATGTGTGCGTTTGTGTGTGTGCGTGTGTATTTTGTGTATATAAACAAAGTGCGAACGCGGGAATCGCCACGGTTAAAAATTGTGCTGCCTGCCAAATAGACTAAAATGTCCACAGTGCGCTGCATCAATTTCTGGGATCTGTGCCGCATTTGCACGGCGAGCAGCGAGCACAAAATCAACATCTACTCAGCCGACGGACGCGCCAAAAATCTTTGTCAAAAAATCACCGAATGTCTGCCAGTTGAAGTGAGTTGCCCCATACGAAAAAAACAACTGTTGTGGTTGCTTCTTCTTTGAGTATGCGATAAGCTTGCCGAAATTTGTTCGACAAAACTATTTTTAAGACCAAGCGAGCGATTGTTGAAGTAGATGTATAATATCTTATTTTATCTTGAATTTCGATTAATTAAAACAAAACAGTTTTTCGTACAATAACTTAGCTTTCGAATGATTCCTTTTATATAGTCTGCAATTTATCTTATCCTTAATTTCGATTAATTAAAAAACAAAATAGTTTTTCAGACACGAAGTTGAGAATTTTGAATTTTTAAATTATAAATCATTTTTTCGTACAATAACTTAACTATCGAATAGTTACTCTTATATAGTCTGCAGATAATCTTACCTTAAAATTCGATTTCTTAAAAAATATCACTTTTTCAACCAAGAACTTAGCTTTCGAATGGATTCCCTTACATATATAATATAAACTCATCTAAAATATCCATTTGTTAAAAAACAAACGAGTTTTTCAAACTTGAACTTAACTTTAGCATGTTTTTTTATGTGGTATAAATTTACAACTTCTTGTATCAATGTAAATCATATTTTGAATTTCAAATTCTTACCCACACAGATCGATGAGAAGGATCGTCTGCCCAAGGTGGTCTGTGCCCAGTGCGCCCAGCAATTGGATCAGGTCTACGAGATGCGCAACATATCGCTAAACTCGCAGACGATACTAAACAATTGGCTCAATCATCGCACGCTGCAGTCCGATGATAAGGTCTTCATAAAGGATGCAATCAATAACACCGGCAAGAGTCTCAGCGTGCTGGGCACTGCATCCAACAACAATAACAACAACAACAGCACCAGCAGCATCAGCAGCAATAGTCAACCAAATGATCTGCTTAGCAGCATTATGCAGGCTGTAGGCATGCAGGTACAACAACAACAACAACAGCAGCCACAACAGCATCAGCAACAACCACAACAATACACAATCACTGTGGACAGCCACGTGCAGTCACATTCACTTCCTGCCCAACCTGACAACAAGTCAGAAAAGCAAAAGTTAGTGCAATAAACAAAGTTGTAAAAATACTACTCATTCCACATTATTACTATTATTAATATGTATTTTGTCGTTTAGCACTCTAGAGGAATTTATACGCCTAAAGCCGGACATAAAAATCACACCACTGGGCAAGAAGGACAACGGGCATAGCTCAGCTGGCAGCAGCAGCATATCCAATCTTAAGCAACAGCAGCAGCAGCAACATCAGTCGACGCAAGTGCAGCATTTGCATGCGCAGACACATCAAACGTTGACAGCGCTGCCGGCACCTGCAGCACAGCTGCAGCTGCAGCCGCAACAGATAAACGAGCTCAATGTGCTGCTGCAGCAACAGGCGCTGTGGCAGCAACTGCAGCAGCTGCAGCAGTCACAGACGCAGACCCAGTTTACCAGCTGCGGCGATGATGGACTGAACTCCACGGACAGCAAGAAACCCAAATTGAATTTTGTGATCTCGTCACAGGCGGCAGCAGCTCCGCAATTTACTAGTAGTCTGACACCTTTTGGCACTGTCGCTGGTGGCCAGCCCCAAATTCAGCTGCAACTTATGTCCGGAGGCGGTGGTTCGGGCACATCTGCCGCAACTAGCACGCATCCGACGCAGCAGTTAAATGCCGCTGCGCTGCTTTCGCTGGCGGGCACTCAGCTGGTAGGCGGCAATGGTGCCGCCAACATGCTTTCGCCCAACAAATGCTTCTTGCCAATCACCATTCGGGATGAGAACTCCGATCAGCAGATTGTCGCGCACATTGACACCAAGAATCTGGTGCTGCCCACCACATACCAAGTGCAAATGAAGGTGATACTTTTAACCGATTTTTATAACTGCTAACAATTTAACTAAAATGCCAAGCAAACCTCTACCTTTAAAACTAAAAGCATGTTTTTAAGATTAGTAGTTACGCAAAATTGTAATTATGCTCTGAAAGCATTAGAAATGGATATAAATGAATCCCATAAAAGTTATATATTCTTGATCAGCCTCAACAAGCGAGTCGATTTAGACATGAACGATCTCAGAGACTGCGCGATCCAAAAACTTCAAACTTTGAACACAATTTCTCGTATTTTAAAAGCAGAATTGACCTTATTACATTTTATCGATAACTACACTAGTTTTTCTCGAATATCGATTCAAATCGATTTTCAATAGCAATAAAAGACACGTTTGTAAAGATATAGCCTTTGAACTGTTATAAAATATACCCCAACATATTGATTATTTGTAGAAATTTCATTAAGATTTTGTCAACTAAAACGAATTTTCATATTGAACAAACTAATATAAGCAAGCCTGTTTTAATATTAAAATCTGACTGGAATATTCAAACTTGTTTAAAAACCGATTTGTCATATGCTGAATTGTGATTTCTATCGACCAACTTTAAAGGCTCTTTATGAATGTAAATTTCAAAAGTGTTTCAAACACCTTCCAACTTTAATTTAGGTTATTATTTTTAGTCCCTTTGTTTTGGTGTTTTATATTTTATTGCATTATTTTCATTTAGAATATTATTGTTAACCAGTTTTCGATTTGCAGCTACAGCCACAATTGGCCACCGCAGATGGTCAGCCAATAATGCACTTGACGCCGACTTCCATTCCAGCCACATTGCAGTTGACGCCGCAAACTTTGGGCAATGCAACAGCGTTCACAACGGCGACGACAGCCCATCAAAATCAGTTCCTTGTGCCTCAGCAGCCACAACAGCAGCAGCAGCAGCAACAACAACAACAGCAACAGCATCTTCAACAACAACAGCAACATTTATCACCTGCCACAGCGCAAGTGACTTCCCAGCAAATCATTCGATCTCCGCATGGAAGCGCAATTAACCCACAAGTGGTTATACGCAACATCAGCTCCGAACCTGGCACACCGATAAGCATTGGCAATGCCGAGGGATCGATTACCTTCAAGATGCCCTCGCCCCGAGAGCAGCGCCAACAGCAGCAGCAGGCGAAACTTAAAATGTCAACTCCCAATTCAACATTTGGGGCAGCTGCTACGGCTACGGCTGCTGCTGCTGCTGCACCCAGTGCAGATTTAAGCAAGCGTGTGGCCCAGGTCAAACAGCCATCAAATGTGCCTCCCAGCAATGTTGCTGCACTGCAGCGACTCTCTTCCAACACCACCATCACCAAGCTGCCCAAGCAGCAGACACCTCCTGTGGCGGGCAATAAAATGCCGCTGCTGAATAAGCAGAATATAACCATCAGTCGCATCTCAAATCAAGTACCGACCAAGCCCGACCCCAAAGCGACAGCCACAGCACAGATGCATTCACAACCACAACAGCAACCACCCAAACCACAGACGCAACCGCAGCAGGCAGCTCCAGCGCCGCCGCCGGCTGCCTGTGAGCCAGCATTTTCAAATATTCCACATATTCTCAACCAGCGGAAAGTGATACGCAAACCGCCCGAGGTGCATCCAAAGGCAAAGATAGCACGTCCACCGCAACAGATTCTGCCCGTGCCTGTCCAGCAGCCGGCGCCACTGACTCAGCAGCAGCAGCAGCACCAGCAACAGCAGGTCAGCAACACTGCGGTCTCTGTGCTGCCCATAACGCCCACTGCGACGCCAACGGTGGCCCTCACCTGTCCCACCTGCAGTCGCGAGTTCAAAAAGAAGGAGCATCTGACGCAGCACATCAAGCTGCACGCCGGCCTGCGTCCCTTCAAGTGCACCGAGGAAGGCTGCGACAAGGCGTTCAGTCGCAAGGAGCACTTGTCGCGTCATCTGGTCTCCCACTCGGGCCACAAGATGTTCACCTGCGATGAGTGCAAGAAGCCCTTCTCGCGGAAGGACAATCTCAACAAGCATAAGCGGTACGTGAATCCAGTTGAAGAAATCTTTGAGAGAAATATGACTAGCCAGGACGAGAATGAAATATGAATACCCAGCTCAAGATATATGAATATGGACGTGAATCTATGCATGGGTTACGAGTAGCTACAGTGAAAGACTTATGGCAGGCAATTACTTGTTTTCTTTGACTCTGTGCCTAATAAGCTGTCTTTCACTGTATATAGACAATTGTATTCTTGTTTTATAAAAAGTGGACTCAAAATCCACAGCTGACTGGACGGATGCTGTGCATCTTTCCCGACGGGATTCATAATATATCGGATTATAAACACAAAATAATACACTTGACTTGGAGCTACCGATAAACGTATATACCAAAACTGAAAGTTGAACAAAGTTCATTTTTTATAATTTATTTGTTTCAACAATTTTAAATCGAGTCATTGCAATAATCCAACCGCAACACTTAAGCAAAAGTAGGATCAACAAGTTATTTAAAATCTAATATAATATTGTTTTTTTGTTGTTATTTTATAAACAATTTAAGAAGTAATCCTTCCTAATATCCTAAGTGGATTAAGTTAATTTTCTTTAAATTTTCTCAACAATTATAAAAGTAATCATTAATTTGTAATTGAATTTAATCCGCAGCACTCATAGTGCACAGCCTGGCGAGATGCCGCAGCTGCACAGCTGTGATATATGTAACAAAAACTTTTCATCCAAGCAGCAGTATGAAAAGCACCGGGAAATGCATAAGAAAACGCCCGTCGATAATGCAGCGTCATCCACGCAACGCGCTGGCGCAGACCGTCAGTCTGCCAAGGTAAGAGCCTGTCAGTTTTCAACTGTTTCATATTTATTCACTTCCTTTTTTTTAGGATATCTTTGAGGTGAAACAAGCAGCGTCCGGAGCACCTCAAACGCAGACAACGCAGCAATCGCAAATGCAGGTGCAACAACAGACGCAACAGGGACCACAGCAGCCGCAGATCATGCATGTGGATCTGGATGGGAGTACCATTACCATCACGCAGGCGTCCGATGCCAGCATGCCAACCTCTCTGGCCAACTTTGTGCAGCTGGGCTATTCACAATTCCAGAACTCCAGTGGGCCCACAGGCCAACTAGTTTGTAAACTTGAAAAGTAAACACGCAAACTATTTTGGCTTAACCTTGAGCTCGATTCATTTTCTAGTCCTTGCCTAAGTTTCATCACGATTCTCTTTATCGCTTTTCGCCAGCCAGTTTCCGATATAAGTCATTTATTAAGTTTTTTGTTTTATTTATATAATCCAATGCGCTTTTCCTCCAATTGTGCAATAACTGATCGTTTTTTTACTTTTTGATTATTTTAATTAATTATATTTTTTATTTATAGTCAAAGCAAACCATTCCCAGTCATGTTTAGTTTTGTTTTTATATTTTATTTTTATTAAATAATATGTGTGTATATTCAATGACTTGCCAATTTCAGTAGTACAGATGATTGTACATCGATTTTATTAGGATTTAACTGTAAATATTTACGGAGATCAAATACATTGTAGTCGTCTACTAATAATAAAAACCTTTGTAATATCCACACCTGTTGGGTAGAAATGCGCAAATAAAACCAAATCGAAAATCAAAAAATAAATCGCATTGTTTGTTTTGTGGTAAAGCTCATTTATTTTGGTTTTGAATCGCTCGTTTCGAATTAAATATTACGCAAAACAATTCTCTGAAAATTTGCAATTCTGAAAAGCCATTCAGAATGAATAAGATTTAAATGTAACAAATACTTTGATATGGGTTTTATTAATACTTTGAATGGAATGTGAATTGGATGGGGGCACTATTTGAGTACTGTGACAAATAATAGTAGCAAATTCTTTGGCTTAACTTAACATAGACAAATGAAAATACTTAAGACTAGCAGGACAATTCAAGATTTGTAGCTGTGAACTGAATGATTGTGAATACGAGTTACATATAACAATTTACTAACTGTGAATAGCTACGTGCTTGTTATTTGGTTACATGAAGAGCAGAACAAACAAAACCAAACCAAACCAGACCAAAAACAAATGGAACAAAACAAACCCAGCCAAAACCAAGCAGGTGTCCAAAATTAAAACCAGAATAGTGCATAACAATTATTTGGGTGCAGGGCTAACCTTTAAGCTCGTTTTGTTTGCGGCTCAGTCGTAACTCAATGAGAAGTTGTTTATCTTTTGAACATCGCCCCACACTTGAATCGACTGGATCTCCGACAGGGAGAATAGTGTCTCGAATTTCGTGACAAAGTTATCACCCTGTCCCTGGTAGACGTGTATGGTGGAATCGTCTTGGCCAAATCGAAATTGCAGTGAAAATGCCGACTCTGTGAATAGTGAATCTTTAATACTGGATATGCTGGGCACTTTCTTATCGCATTTACCATTGAATATATTCAAATCCGTTTTCGTAAGCTCATCGCTCCACTTGCCACCACTCATGTATTTCTCGATGATTGTCTGTTTCTTCAGGTCAAATAAAACGCTAAAATTATACGTTATGTTCTCTGTGCAGTTGGGACTGTTTACGAAATTTATGGAAAATCTGTAAAAGACAAAAGGGAAATATTAATTCAAATTATTGGCAAATGATTGGTTTATTGATGAAAGACAAATATTTCATGTAAATATCCCATATATAATATCTCTTTTTTTTTCTTGTTTTAACAATACGCATCCTAAGGTACTTTCAGACATACGTATATCCGTAATGGTATTCGCTGGAAATATTATGACTATCACTGCTATTTTTGACTTATTATATTTGTAAGACACTCAAAAAATAAACTTTAAGTGCTGTAAAACAGATAAATGAATTTATTCTCCGATTGTCAGCTAATAAAATAAAATATGTGTCGTCACTTAAGATACGCAATATTTATTTATCCGGAATGAATCTTCAAATGTCTGTGCTCAACTTATCATATTTTTGGATTACAATATATAAACCAGTCAACAATTTTCCAAATATATTTCAAGCACAAGATAAAAGTAAATTTAAAAGTAGTTTCCCTCTCTAATCTAATCTAATCAGACTGCGACTAAGAAATGTAAATTTAATTAAAATATATTTAAATAGGAAAAAATATATTTAATTTCTTTAAATAAAATATGTAGTATAAGCCCCAAGGCCTTATCAACGCAGAAGCAGCAACAGTTAATGTCGTGTTATCAACGCGACAAGATAACATTGTCGATAGCTACGTCTTGCCAATAAATTCCCATGACATGTAAGCAAATTCCCTTGGCATGGCTTACAGCACGAAGCCGGATTCGCTATGATGAAATCAGTTGAATTGTGATTTATTGACATCATTTGACCACTGACCATCGTCTTGAAAGAATTTGCTTGCTCACCCACTGAATAACGACCTGTTGATTGCCACAATGTATATTATCTGCTTCTTCACACTCTTTGTGGTTTATGTGTTTCTGTTTTGAACAGATTTTTTCTTTTGCTTTTGTTGTTTTGCTTTCTGCCGGCAATTTAGCGGTATCTTCAGCGCGTGTCTACTGCTTTTTGTTTGTGTTGATGATGTCATTGATGGGAACTGATAGACATATATAAATACACAAAAAATCTAAACGATGCCAGCGATGGCATTTCAATTAGGACCTCATAAAATTGCAAACTATTTTTAACGGTTTAAATTCCAATTGTTTGACTGAAAGTTCTTAAAATAGTCCACCCATCTGTGAACCATAAATCATCCCAAACTAAAATTGCTGCACGCGAAAACGTGGTGTTTCAAGTTCTTGGAAAATGTTAACCTACATAAGGGTCGTCCAATCGACAATTCTAAATGGGTTTCCATTTGTATTAGTGTGTTGGGCAACTTACTGGTTAGGCTCCTGATCCATAGTTCCTACTATAGTACATTTATTTATCTTGTACGATTTGTTGGGATATGTTGGTAGCACAATGAAGAATCTCTCATTAAGCATTTTAATTTTTGATTTAAGCTATGGGTTGGTGGGCACGTTTAAACAATTAAGCCGACACGAATGTTGTAAATTGTAAAATATTTTTGTAACTAAATGTAAACAACCGAGCCGTGGAGATCTTCACAGTTTGCCAGCACTTATAATACTGTTCGACCGACGTACTCAACGAAAATATCGTGTCAAAGATCGCACAACGACGTCACTGATTAAATTCTCTCGGCTGATGACGAAGTGAATATTTGAGGATTTAATTTACGTATATTTTTGCGGTGTCCACATATATGTGTGTAAGAGCAAGACCAACAAACTAGGCGCGTCATCCGTTGACTTGCTTCCGCCACGGCGAGTGAGTAAATACTGAGCGAACGAACGGTTTCGGGCTGGCCCGGCGCGCCGAAATCACAAATACACTCACCGTCAGTTGTTTATTTACATTTTATTTTAAATTGCTGGTAGGCGGCAATGGTGCCGCCAATATGCTCTCGCTGTCCATCACCATTCGGGATGAGAACTCCGATCAGCAGATTGTAGCGCACATTGACACCATAAGGGTTATATATTCTTGATCAGCCTCAACAAGCGAGTCGATTTAGACATGAACGATCTCAGAGACTGCGCGAGCCCAAAACTTCAAACTTTGAACACAATTTCTCGTATATAAAAAGCAGAATTGACCTTATTACATTTTATCGATAACTACACTATTTTTTCTCGAATATCGATTCAAATCGATTTTCGATAGCAATAAAAGACACGTTTGTAAAGATATAGCCTTTGAACTGTTATAAAATATACCCCAACATATTGATTATTTGTAGAAATTTCATTAAGATTTTGTTAACTAAAACGAATTTTCATATTGAACAAATTAATATAAGCAAGCCTGTTTTAATATTAAAATCTGGCTGGAATATTCAAACTTGCTTAAAAACCGATTTGTCATATGCTGAATTGTGATTTCTATCGACCAACTTTAAAGGCTGTTTATGAATGTAAATTTCAAAACTGTTTCAAACACCTTCCAACTTTAATTTAGGTTATTATTTTTAGTCCCTTTGTTTTGGTGTTTTATATTTTATTGCATTATTTTCATTTAGAATATTATTGTTAACCAGTTTTCGATTTGCAGCTACAGCCACAATTGGCCACCGCAGATGGTCAGCCAATAATGCACTTGACGCCGACTTCCATTCCAGCCACATTGCAGTTGACGCCGCAAACTTTGGGCAATGCAACAGCGTTCACAACGGCGACGACAGCCCATCAAAATCAAAATCATCAATTTAAAATCTAATATAATATTGTTTTTTTGTTGTTAATTTATAAACAATTTAAGAAGTAATCCTTCCTAATATCCTAAGTGGATTAAGTTAATTTTCTTTAAATTTTCTCAACAATTGGAAAAGTATTGATTAATTTGTAATTGAATTTAATCCGCAGCACTCATAGTGCACAGCCTGGCGAGATGCCGCAGCTGCACAGCTGTGATATATGTAACAAAAACTTTTTATCCAAGCAGCAGTATGAAAAGCACCGGGAAATGCATAAGAAAACGCCCGTCGATAATGCAGCGTCATCCACGCAACGCGCTGGCGCAGACCGTCAGTCTGCCAAGGTAAGAGCCTGTCAGTTTTCAACTGTTTCATATTTATTCACTTCCTTTTTTTTAGGATATCTTTGAGGTGAAACAAGCAGCGTCCGGAGCACCTCAAACGCAGACGACGCAGCAATCGCAAATGCAGGTGCAACAACAGACGCAACAGGGACCACAGCAGCCGCAGATCATGCATGTGGATCTGGATGGGAGTACCATTACCATCACGCAGGCGTCCGATGCCAGCATGCCAACCTCTCTGGCCAACTTTGTGCAGCTGGGCTATTCACAATTCCAGAACTCCAGTGGGCCCACAGGCCAACTAGTTTGTAAACTTGAAAAGTAAACACGCAAACTATTTTGGCTTAACTTGAGCTCGATTCATTTTCTAGTCCTTGCCTAAGTTTCATCACGATTCTCCTTATCGCTTTTCGCCAGCCAGTTTCCGATATAAGTCATTTATTAAGTTTTTTGTTTTATTTATATAATCCAATGCGCTTTTCCTCCAATTGTGCAATAACTGATCGTTTTTTTACTTTTTGATTATTTTAATTAATTATATTTTTTATTTATAGTCAAAGCAAACCATTCCCAGTCATGTTTAGTTTTGTTTTTATATTTTATTTTTATTAAATAATATGTGTGTATATTCAATGACTTGCCAATTTCAGTAGTACAGATGATTGTACATCGATTTTATTAGGATTTAACTGTAAATATTTACGGAGATCAAATACATTGTAGTCGTCTACTAATACTAAAAACCTTTGTAATATCCACACCTGTTGGGTAGAAATGCGCAAATAAAACCAAATCGAAAATCAAAAAATAAATCGCATTGTTTGTTTTGTGGTAAAGCTCATTTATTTTGGTTTTGAATCGCTCGTTTCGAAT
The DNA here is from genome assembly GCA_035044105.1 of Drosophila nr. perissopoda 5 BK-2023a. Lineage (NCBI taxonomy): Eukaryota > Metazoa > Arthropoda > Insecta > Diptera > Drosophilidae > Drosophila > Drosophila nr. perissopoda 5 BK-2023a. The sequence goes on from JAWNMK010000250.1 coordinate 579,685, forward strand.
TAAATATTACGCAAAACAATTCTCTGAAAATTTGCAATTCTGAAAAGCCATTCAGAATGAATAAGATTTAAATGTAACAAATACTTTGATATGGGTTTTATTAATACTTTGAATGGAATGTGAATTGGATGGGGGCACTATTTGAGTACTGTGACAAATAATAGTAGCAAATTCTTTGGCTTAACTTAACATAGACAAATGAAAATACTTAAGACTAGCAGGACAATTCAAGATTTGTAGCTGTGAACTGAATGATTGTGAATACGAGTTACATATAACAATTTACTAACTGTGAATAGCTACGTGCTTGTTATTTGGTTACATGAAGAGCAGAACAAACAAAACCAAACCAAACCAGACCAAAAACAAATGGAACAAAACAAACCCAGCCAAAACCAAGCAGGTGTCCAAAATTAAAACCAGAATAGTGCATAACAATTATTTGGGTGCAGGGCTAACCTTTAAGCTCGTTTTGTTTGCGGCTCAGTCGTAACTCAATGAGAAGTGGTTTATCTTTTGAACATCGCCCCACACTTGAATCGACTGGATATCCGACAGGGAGAATGGTGTCTTCGTGAAATTCGTTACAAAGTTATCACCCTGTCCCTGGTAGACGTGTATGGTGGAATCGTCATAGCCAAATCGAAATTGCAGTGAAAATGCCGACTCTGTGAATAGTGAATCTTTAATACTGGATATGCTGGGCACTTTCTTATCGCATTTACCATTGAATATATTCAAAATCGTTTCCTGATGCGATAAGCTCCACTCGCCACCACTCTTGTAATTCTCGATGATTTTCTGTGTCGGCATACTAACTTTAAAGTGATACGTTATGTTGTCTGTGCAGTTGGGACTGTTTACGAAATTTATGGAAAATCTGTAAAAGACAAAAGGGAAATATTAATTCAAATTATTGGCAAATGATTGGTTTATTGATGAAAGACAAATATTTCATGTAAATATCCCATATATAATATCTCTTTTTTTTTCTTGTTTTAACAATAGGCATCCTAAGGTACTTCCAGACATACGTATATCCGTAATGGTATTCGCTGGAAATATTATGACTATCACTGCTATTTTTGACTTATTATATTTGTAAGACACTCAAAAAATAAACTTTAAGTGCTGTAAAACAGATAAATGAATTTATTCTCCGATTGTCAGCTAATAAAATAAAATATGTGTCGTCACTTAAGATACGCAATATTTATTTATCCGGAATGAATCTTCAAATGTCTGTGCTTAACTTATCATATTTTTGGATTACAATATATAAACCAGTCAACAATTTTCCAAATATATTTCAAGCACAAGATAAAAGTAAATTTAAAAGTAGTTTCCCTCTCTAATCTAATCTAATCAGACTGCGACTAAGAAATGTAAATTTAATTAAAATATATTTAAATAGGAAAAAATATATTTAATTTCTTTAAATAAAATATGTAGTATAAGCCCCAAGGCCTTATCAACGCAGAAGCAGCAACAGTTAATGTCGTGTTATCAACGCGACAAGATAACATTGTCGATAGCTACGTCTTGTCAATAAATTCCCATGACATGTAAACAAATTCCCTCGGCATGGCTTACAGCACGAAGCCGGATTCGCTATGATGAAATCAGTTGATTTATTGACATCATTTGACCACTGACCATCGTCTTGAAAGAATTTGCTTGCTCACCCACAGAATAACGACCTGTTGATTGCCACAATGTATATTATCTGCTTCTTCACACTCTTTGTGGTTTATGTGTTTCTGTTTTGAACAGATTTTTTCTTTTGCTTTTGTTGTTTTGCTTTCTGCCGGCAATTTAGCGGCATCTTCAGCGCATGTCTACTGCTTTTTGTTTGTGTTGATGATGTCATTGATGGGAACTGATAGACATATATAAATACACAAAAAATCTAAACGATGCCAGCGATGGCATTTCAATTAGGACCTCATAAAATTGCAAACTATTTTTAACGGTTTAAATTCCAATTGACTGAAAGTTCTTAAAATAGTCCACCCATCTGTGAACCATAAATCATCCCAAACTAAAATTGCTGCACGCGAAAACGTGGTGTTTCAAGTTCTTGGAAAATGTTAACCTACATAAGGGTCGTCCAATCGACAATTCTAAATGGGTTTCCATTTGTATTAGTGTGTTGGGCAACTTACTGATTAGGCTCCTGATCCATAGTTCCTACTATAGTACATTTATTTATCTTGTACGATTTGTTGGGATATGTTGGTAGCACAATGAAGAATCTCTCATTAAGCATTTTAATTTTTGATTTAAGCTATGGGTTGGTGGGCACGTTTAAACAATTAAGCCGACACGAATGTTGTAAATTGTAAAATATTTTTGTAACTAAATGTAAACAACCGAGCCGTGGAGATCTTCACAGTTTGCCAGCACTTATAATACTGTTCGACCGACGTACTCAACGAAAATATCGTGTCAAAGATCGCACAACGACGTCACTGATTAAATTCTCTCGGCTGATGACGAAGTGAATATTTGAGGATTTAATTTACGTATATTTTTGCGGTGTCCACATATATGTGTGTAAGAGCAAGACCAACAAACTAGGCGCGTCATCCGTTGACTTGCTTCCGCCACGGCGAGTGAGTAAATACTGAGCGAACGAACGGTTTCGGGCTGGCCCGGCGCGCCGAAATCACAAATACACTCACCGTCAGTTGTTTATTTACATTTTATTTTAAATTGCTGGTAGGCGGCAATGGTGCCGCCAATATGCTCTCGCTGTCCATCACCATTCGGGATGAGAACTCCGATCAGCAGATTGTAGCGCACATTGACACCATAAGGGTTATATATTCTTGATCAGCCTCAACAAGCGAGTCGATTTAGACATGAACGATCTCAGAGACTGCGCGAGCCCAAAACTTCAAACTTTGAACACAATTTCTCGTATATAAAAAGCAGAATTGACCTTATTACATTTTATCGATAACTACACTAGTTTTTCTCGAATATCGATCCAAATCGATTTTCGATAGCAATAAAAGACACGTTTGTAAAGATATAGCCTTTGAACTGTTATAAAATATACCCCAACATATTGATTATTTGTAGAAATTTCATTAAGATTTTGTTAACTAAAACGAATTTTCATATTGAACAAATTAATATAAGCAAGCCTGTTTTAATATTAAAATCTGGCTGGAATATTCAAACTTGCTTAAAAACCGATTTGTCATATGCTGAATTGTGATTTCTATCGACCAACTTTAAAGGCTCTTTATGAATGTAAAATTCAAAAGTGTTTCAAACACCTTCCAACTTTAATTTAGGTTATTATTTTTAGTCCCTTTGTTTTGGTGTTTTATATTTTATTGCATTATTTTCATTTAGAATATTATTGTTAACCAGTTAACATTTGAATTGCTTTCGATTTGCAGCTACAGCCACAATTGGCCACCGCAGATGGTCAGCCAATAATGCACTTGACGCCGACTTCCATTCCAGCCACATTGCAGTTGACGCCGAACAACAACAACAGCAACAGCAGCCACAACAGCAGCAGCAGCAGCCACAATAGCAGCAGCAGCAGCCACAACAGCAGCAGCAACAGCATCTTCAACAACAACAGCAACATTTATCACCTGCCACAGCGCAAGTGACTTCCCAGCAAATCATTCGATCTCCGCATGGAAGCGCAACTAACCCACAAGTGGTTATACGCAACATCAGCTCCGAACCTGGCACACCGATAAGCATTGGCAATGCCGAGGGATCGATTACCTTCAAGATGCCCTCGCCCCGAGAGCAGCGCCAACAGCAGCAGCAGGCGAAACTTAAAATGTCAACTCCCAATTCAACATTTGGGGCAGCTGCTACGGCTACGGCTGCTGCTGCTGCACCCAGTGCAGATTTAAGCAAGCGTGTGGCCCAGGTCAAACAGCCATCAAATGTGCCTCCCAGCAATGTTGCTGCACTGCAGCGACTCTCTTCCAACACCACCATCACCAAGCTGCCCAAGCAGCAGACACCTCCTGTGGCGGGCAATAAAATGCCGCTGCTGAATAAGCAGAATATAACCATCAGTCGCATCTCAAATCAAGTACCGACCAAGCCGGACCCCAAAGCGACAGCCACAGCACAGATGCATTCACAACCACAACAGCAACCACCCAAACCACAGACGCAACCGCAGCAGGCAGCTCCAGCGCCGCCGCCGGCTGCCTGTGAGCCAGCATTTTCAAATATTCCACATATTCTCAACCAGCGGAAAGTGATACGCAAACCGCCCGAGGTGCATCCAAAGGCAAATATAGCACGTCCACCGCAACAGATTCTGCCCGTGCCTGTCCAGCAGCCGGCGCCACTGACTCAGCAGCAGCAGCAGCACCAGCAACAGCAGGTCAGCAACACTGCGGTCTCTGTGCTGCCCATAACGCCCACTGCGACGCCAACGGTGGCCCTCACCTGTCCCACCTGCAGTCGCGAGTTCAAAAAGAAGGAGCATCTGACGCAGCACATCAAGCTGCACGCCGGCCTGCGTCCCTTCAAGTGCACCGAGGAAGGCTGCGACAAGGCGTTCAGTCGCAAGGAGCACTTGTCGCGTCATCTGGTCTCCCACTCGGGCCACAAGATGTTCACCTGCGATGAGTGCAAGAAGCCCTTCTCGCGGAAGGACAATCTCAACAAGCATAAGCGGTACGTGAAGCCAGTTGAAGAAATCTTTGAGAGAAATATGACTAGCCAGGACGAGAATGAAATATGAATACCCAGCTCAAGATATATGAATATGGACGTGAATCTATGAATGGGTTACGAGTAGCTATATAGACAATTGTATTCTTGTTTTATAAAAAGTGGACTCAAAATCCACAGCTGACTGGACGGATGCTGTGCATCTTTCCCGACGGGATTCAAAATATATCGGATTATAAACACAAAATAATATACTTGACTTGGAGCTACCGATAAACGTATATACCAAAACTGAAAGTTGAACAAAGTTCATTTTTTTATAATTTATTTGTTTCAACAATTTTAAATCGAGTCATGGCAATAATCCAACCGCAACACTTAAGCAAAAGTAGGATCAACAAGTTATTTAAATTCTAATATAATATTGTTTTTTTGTTGTTAATTTATAAACAATTTAAGAAGTAATCCTTCCTTATTAAGTTAATTTTCTTTAAATTTTCTCAACAATTGGAAAAGTAATCATTAATTTGTAATTGAATTTAATCCGCAGCACTCATAGTGCACAGCCTGGCGAGATGCCGCAGCTGCACAGCTGTGATATATGTAACAAAAACTTTTCATCCAAGCAGCACTATGAAAAGCACAGGGAAATGCATAAGAAAACGCCCGTCGATAATGCAGCGTCATCCACGCAACGCGCTGGCGCAGACCGTCAGTCTGCCAAGGTAAGAGCCTGTCAGTTTTCAACTGTTTCATATTTATTCACTTCCTTTTTTTTAGGATATCTTTGAGGTGAAACAAGCAGCGTCCGGAGCACCTCAAACGCAGACGACGCAGCAATCGCAAATGCAGGTGCAACAACAGACGCAACAGGGACCACAGCAGCCGCAGATCATGCATGTGGATCTGGATGGGAGTACCATTACCATCACGCAGGCGTCCGATGCCAGCATGCCAACCTCTCTGGCCAACTTTGTGCAGCTGGGCTATTCACAATTCCAGAACTCCAGTGGGCCCACAGGCCAACTAGTTTGTAAACTTGAAAAGTAAACACGCAAACTATTTTGGCTTAACCTTGAGCTCGATTCATTTTCTAGTCCTTGCCTAAGTTTCATCACGATTCTCCTTATCGCTTTTCGCCAGCCAGTTTCCGATATAAGTCATTTATTAAGTTTTTTGTTTTATTTATATAATCCAATGCGCTTTTCCTCCAATTGTGCAATAACTGATCGTTTTTTTACTTTTTGATTATTTTAATTAATTATATTTTTTATTTATAGTCAAAGCAAACCATTCCCAGTCATGTTTAGTTTTGTTTTTATATTTTATTTTTATTAAATAATATGTGTGTATATTCAATGACTTGCCAATTTCAGTAGTACAGATGATTGTACATCGATTTTATTAGGATTTAACTGTAAATATTTACGGAGATCAAATACATTGTAGTCGTCTACTAATAATAAAAACCTTTGTAATATCCACACCTGTTGGGTAGAAATGCGCAAATAAAACCAAATCGAAAATCAAAAAATAAATCGCATTGTTTGTTTTGTGGTAAAGCTCATTTATTTTGGTTTTGAAGCGCTCGAATCGGTGCGATATATAACATATGGCATTCTCACATTGTTTATTCCACATCGATTTGGGTGGGTTTTTCGATTTTCCACGCGTGGACTGCAACTATAAATTGGAAGAAACAAATAAAGAAGAAAAACATTTTTCTTCCATCCTTAAATCATTTTGGATTCCACGAATTGAATCGAATGCAGGCGCAGATGCAAATTCAAGCACGTTTCGAGCTAAATATTACGCAAAACAATTCTCTGAAAATTTGCAATTTTGAAAAAAAATCATTCAAAATGAATAAGATTTAAATGTAACATAAAACGAGCAAATACTTTGATATGCGTTTTATTTATACTTTGAATGGGATGTGAATGGATGGGGGCACTATTTGAGTACTGTGATAAATAATAGCAGCAAATTCTTTGGCTTAACTTAACATAGACAAATGAATATACTTAAGACTAGCAACTAAGCGCTAAATAAATACTACGACAAGGCACTGGAACGGTTCAAAGGAGCAGTTCCTCTGAGGTAAGCAGAAAGCGTAGCATTCGAACAGGCCGCATGACAATTCAAGATTTGTAGCTGTGAACTGAATGATTGTGAATACGAGTTACATATAATAATTTACTAACTGTGAATAGCTACGTGCTTGTTATTTGGTTACATGAAGAGCAGAACAAACAAAACCAAACCAAACCAGACCAAAAACAAATGGAACAAAACAAACCCAGCCAAAACCAAGCAGGTGTCCAAAATTAAAACCAGAATAGTGCATAACAATTATTTGGGTGCAGGGCTAACCTTTAAGCTCGTTTTGTTTGCGGCTCAGTCGTAACTCAATGAGAAGTTGTTTATCTTTTGAACATCGCCCCACACTTGAATCGACTGGATCTCCGACAGGGAGAATAGTGTCTCGAATTTCGTGACAAAGTTATGACCCTGCCCCTGGTAGACGTGTATGGTGGAATCGTCATAGTCAAATCGAAATTCTAGTGAAAATGCCGACTCTGTGAATAGTGAATAGTCAAGTTCGGCATGGATGCCATCTATAATACTGGATATGCTGGGCACTTTCATATCGCCTTTACCATCGAATATATTCAAAATCGTTTCCTGATGCGATGAGCTCCACTCGCCACCACTCTTGTAATTCTCGATGATTGTCTGTGTCGGTATATTAACTTTAAAGTGATACGTTATGTTGTCTGTGCAGTTGGGACTGTTTACGAAATTTATGGAAAATCTGTGAAAGACAAAAGGGAAATATTAATTCAAATTATTGGCAAATGATTGGTTTATTGATGAAAAATAAATATTTCATGTAAATATCCCATATATAATATCCCAAAAAGAGGTGTGAATTATCTATAAAAAGCAGAAGAAGGCACACGTTTTTTTTATAGCGTGGGCGTCAAGAACGTGCTCACCATTAGGAATCTCCGGCTATGAATATGCTTTCTAACCGGTATTCAAAATACTCATGAATGATTCATTGTCCAAATATTTGCGCCAATTTGTATTCAACGTTAGGTCTTGGGCAATTGTTTCCCAACCATTAATTATTATTAGCTTTTTTGAGAATCGTTTAGAAGGGGCTCTACGCAAAAGCTTTATAATTTTTTTTTTTTATCTTGTTTTAACAATAGGCAATCTAAGGTACTTCCAGACTTACGTATATACGTAATGGTATTCGCTGGAAATATTATGACTATCACTGCTATTTTTGACTTATTATATTTGTAAGACACTCAAAAAATAAACTTTAAGTGCCGTAAAACAGATAAATGAATTTATTCTCCGATTGTCAGCTAATAAAGATTGTCAGCTAATAATAAAATATGTGTCGTCACTTAAGATACGCAATATTTATTTATCCGGAATGAATCTTCAAATGTCTGTGCTCAACTTATCATATTTTTGGATTACAATATATAAACCAGTCAACAATTTTCCAAATATATTTTAAGCACAAGATAAAAGTAAATTTAAAAGTAGTTTCCCTCTCTAATCTAATCTAATCAGACTGCGACTAAAAAATGTAAATTTAATTAAAATATATTTAAATAGGAAAAAATATATTTGATTACTTTAAATAAAAAAATGAGAAATTTTAAATACCAAACACAATTCAGTTATATCTTTCTCTAAAGTCATTGGCGCTAAAGCATTCAAGCTACTTATTAACTTGTTTGCCAAAATTAGTCATATTGTTGTGGAGTATGTAGTATAAGCCCCAAGGCCTTATCAACGCAGAAGCAGCAACAGTTAATGTCGTGTTATCAACGCGACAAGATAACATTGTCGATAGCTACGTCTTGCCAATAAATTCCCATGACATGTAAACAAATTCCCTTGGCATGCCTTACGGAACGAAGCCGGATTCGCTATGATGAAATCAGTTGAATTGTGATTTATTGACATCATTTGACCACTGACCATCGTCTTGAAAGAATTTGCTTGCTCACCCACAGAATAACGACCTGTTGATTGCCACAATGTATATTATCTGCTTCTTCACACTCTTTGTGGTTTATGTGTTTCTGTTTTGAATAGATTTTTTCTTTTGCTTTTGTTGTTTTGCTTTCTGCCGGCAATTTAGCGGCATCTTCACCGCGTGTCTACTGCTTTAATTTTGTTTGTGTTGATGATGTCATTGATGGGAACTGATAGACATATATAAATACACAAAAAATCTAAACGATGCCAGCGATGGCATTTCAATTAGGACCTCATAAAATTGCAAACTATTTTTAACGGTTTAAATTCCAATTGTTTGTCTGAAAGTTCTTAAAATAGTCCACCCATCTGTGAACCATAAATCACCCCAAACTAAAATTGCTGCACGCGAAAACGTGGTTTTTCTAGTTCTTGGAAAATGTTAACCCACATAAGGGTCGTCCAATCGATAATTCTAAACGGGTTTCCATTTGTATTAGTGTGTTGGGCAACTTACTGATTCGACTGCTGGCGCATAGTTCCTACTATAGTAAATTTATTCATCCTGTCCGATTCGTCGGGATTTGTTGGTAGCACAAACAAAAATTTCACATTAGCCATTTTAATTTTTGATTTTAGCAATGGGCTGGTGGGCACGTTTGAACAATTAAGCCGACACGAATGTTGTAAATTGTAAAATATTTTTGTGACTAAATGTAAACAACCGAGCCGTGGAGCTCTTCACAGCTTGCCAGCACTTATAATACTGTTCGACCGACGTACTCAACGAAAATATCGTGTCAAAGATCGCACAACGACGTCACTGATTAAATTCTCTCGGCTGAAGACGAAGTGCATATTTGAGGATTTAATTTACGTATATTTGTCGGTGTCTATATATATGTGTGTAAGAGCAAGACCTACAAACTAGGCGCGACACGCGTTGACTTGCTTCCGCCACGGCGAGTGAGTAAATACTGAGCGAACGAACGGTTTTCGGGCTGGCCTACATTACACAGACGAAAAGAACGGCGCGCCGAAATCCCAAATACACTCGCCGTCAGTTATTTATTTACATTTTAATTTAAATTGATTGTCAAACGAAGAAATGCATTTTATACATTAATTCTTTATATTTTTAAGCTTTATTTATTTATCAAAAGATGTGTGGATTGCCTTATGCCCTTTATTCAAGCTAAAATACATTCAGCCAGAGAATATTTATGAAATGTCAACAGCCGTGTCTGCGAGCTGTTTAAATATATAATCACTAAATATGTAGATTTCGCTCTCCAACAAATTAATCCCAGGGTTCATACTTTTTTTTTTGGTGGATCCATAAGGTTTTATGTTTCTTGTAGTGTACTTTTGGGCTGCATCAAATTAAAGAAACCCATATATAATTTAGAACCGGAACCGAATCCGTTAGCCGATGTTAATGGATTGAAAATCAGAGCGGAATCGGATGGATGTTTGTTGGAATAAAATATAAATTAAATTGACTGTCAACAAAGCTTTTCAAGTTCTTGGTTTTATAAAGCGTTGGTCAAAGGAATTTGATGACCCTTATACGACCAAGATACTTTTCACTTCCCTTGTACGTCCAATTCTGGAATATGGATCTTATGTGTGGTCTCCACAATATCATATTCATCAAAGTAGATTGGAATCTGTACAGAAGAGCTTCTTACTTTTTGCTCTTCGTCGCTTTGACTGGGATGCTCTTCCTCCATACCCCAATAGGCTGCTGCTTATTAACCTTCCGTCCCTAACTAACCGTCGTGTTATGCTGGGAGTTATGTTTGTAGTAAAATTAATTGAAGGCGAAATCGATTCAGCAGCGTTGATGAGCCAAATAAATAAGTATTCCTTGCATGAACCGTTTCGAGTACTCTGTAATGATTATAACAAATTATACCATATAATCAATTCAGAGTCCTCCATTTCTATAATTAAAAACTGGTGGACTAATTCTTACTAATTCTTACAAATTATGTTTGGTCTAATTGGGTTTTTCTGGGTTTTCCCCAATTCATGCAACAAATGGTGGACCAATTTGCATTTTAAATACCCCCAGAAATCATTTTAATCATTATTGTTTTTAAATTTATTTATAATTTTAATTTTTTAATTTTAATTTTAATTAATTTAATTAATTTTAATTTTATTTTAAATTAAATTGAATTAAATTTTTTAAGTTTTTGTATTTTCTGTGTCGACTGCTTTTAGTTGACAATAAATAAATAAATAAATAATAAAAATATTATTGAAATATATACAAAAAAAGGCGATCTGCTTATAACCTTAATAAATAAGTAACGAAAGCGGAAAGAAATTGTCCTCATTGTAGAATTATGAAATTGCAAAGCCTTTGAAAAATCTAGAAATTTTGGAAAAATCTTGCTGCAACGCAAGGGATTTTCATAGCCAGTTATTAATAATTTGAATGATATATGACGTATATAATATATATAGTATATAAATATTTCACTAGTAGTAAACAGCTCAGAAACGACGTTTAATATTATTATCATTGTTTATTTAGTATTATTATCGGGTTTCTTAAATAATAACGTTCTCTTCACTATAGATCATGTGATTTTACAACTTTAATGAGTTGGTTGCGTTACTTCAGTGTGTATTTCTGGCGAGAACTTGGCACCGAATGCTCGCTGAACTCGCCACTCTTTGCGATCTCAATGTCCACTCGTCGTTTAATAACGGTGACCACTTCGCGTTTTGTTCTGCTCTTGTCTCTCTGGGTCTATTCCAATTCCAACATTCGGCATTCCTGACCGAGGATTCTCCCTGAACCCCTTCACAGACTCTGTCACAGTTGAGTTCTTCCGTCATTATGGTACTCGGTTTAATAATCTTTTTTGCCGGGTATCTTTAATTTGCTGATGCTGGAAAACTGGCACCTCATCTGTCAGTACGACCTTCTTTTCTGCAGGAAAGTCAGCATTTCTCCTCGTTGAACATTTCTCTACTAGCCGCCTTGCTTTATTTGACTGAATTTGATTCAAGCGGTTCAGATTAGCATCATTTGCTCTGAAATAAGCATACACAAATTTCAAAACTCATTCAGCAGCTCTGAGCAAGAACCACGCTTTGCTTGACCGTAGTGTGTATTTCTCAGGAGCTTCAGAAACTTTGCGTACAAGCTCTGCTCCATTCTTCAAATACCATATCCTCGTCATCATAATTTAAGTCTCTTCAATTCCTGTCAAACATTTTAAGCGACCTGTCAATATACTTTTATCAAATTTTAGGAAAACGTTGCTACGCATTAAGCAAAGATCTGCTCCAGTCCTTTAAAACTAAGTTTTGAATGCACAACCCTCTTTAGCTCCAATCCGGATAAGGTAAATAAGCTTGTTGGCCTTGTTATGCATTTATAATATAATTCAGATATTTTTGCAGGCAGATGCCTCCCAGATGTCTATAAATAAACATCCTGTTTATGTGTTGGTATGAAACTTGCTGTGTGTCATCAATTCCGTCACTGCATTTCCGCCAATAGAACTAATAGAATAGAATAATAGAATCGTACAATGCAATATACTCTCTCCCTTCGATTTTCTGAGCTTAGAAGAATTGCATATTATTGTTACTTTAGTCTTTGGTGTCCTGGGTTCCATCAGGTACTGGTGAAAAAAATTTGACGATCCCTATTTTACTACAACAGTATACCCATACCTCGTTATACGGTCGGTCTTTATACGGCAATAGACAAGAAAGCAAGACAAACAATGTTGGACAAGTTTTTTAAGCCAGGCCCATGCATCCCAGCAAAAATTGATGACGACAGTGATCTCCAGGTTACCATTTCTTCATAGTCTTCAGATTAAAGACGTATAATGAAAAATGATGTATGTATGCATACAAATATTTTAATTAACATGGAGTTGTTTCAATTTTGTTTATGGATCATAGTTGGTTTTTGGAGTCTGTTATTAGCTAAGAAGACATACAGCCAGATTGTGCTTCCCGGACCACCACTTCTCCAAATTTGCGGAAGCACACAATTTTAGTAGCTGATATAGGCAGGAAGATGGATGCGCTCCTGACGATGGAGTCCATTGCCAAAAGGCACCCTATGCCGCCGCCATCTTTGGTTTCTTCCACTATGGTAGTGAATCCGAAATCTCCAAGAAGTTGGTGCAATCCATGAACTCCAAGAAGCCGTCCAGTCCATGAAGTCCAAGAAATCCGTACAATCAAAGAATTCCGTGCAGCCTAAGAAGTCCAATGAGTCCGTACAATCCGTAAAGTCGCAGAAATCCATATATGTATGTCAAAATTATTTACACCAAAACACAACACTGAAAACTATTCGTTCAGGGTTGCCTTTCCCCTTTTGTCAGTGGCATGCGAGCAATATTTCAAAGCTTGCTGTGATTGGGAGTAATGAAGAAATAAAATATGGCTAGCTGCCGATTGTGTTTCACAGTCGTCAGTTCAGTTGTTCACATTGTTCTGTTGTGAACACATCTGAAAAAAAAGAAAAAATATTTTTGGATTTGTGGATTTCATAAAGTTGGAAACGGGAAAATATTTTGAGCCGCTCATGAGAGGTGTTGTAAGTTTCTTATGATGACGCGGCAATCTCTCTCTGCTCGTACCTGGTGAGTGTGGTGCCACCTCAATTTCCAAAAAGGATGGTCAGCAACTTGTGAAGAAGTTACAACAGGATCATCAGCCAACTCTGCCACCGGTCGACTCATCTTATGGAAAGAGAAAGGTGGTTTCAATGAGCCTTTCAGTCGAGAAATCTGGAGCTGCTAAGTCTTCAACCAAGCCTAGCAAAAACTACGCTAAAAAGATGCATCCATTGGCTTTGGAGGGCTCAGTGGATGTGGATCCATATCTCTCTGATTATGTAAGCAACAATGATGTTTTGCAGCGCTTGGCTGAACGATGAAATTATTAATTTCTATATGAATTTACTAACCTATAGTTCGGAACGCAAGGATCCACTGCCCAGTGTTTATGCCATGAACACATTCTTTGTGCCGCGCCTGCTGCTGGGCTATAATAATGTGAGACGCTAGACTCGCCAGGTTGACATATTCAGCAAAGATATTATTCCAGTGCTGGTGCATGTGAGCAACGTGCACTGGTGCATGGCCATAATCCATATGAAGAACAAGACAATCCACTTTTATGATTCAATGGCCACGCCAAATTGGGAGGTGTTGAACGGCCTCGAGAGATATTTTCTCATGGCGTTGAAGTTGGTTCTGAGCAGCAAACAATCGAGCAGCTGCCTCATCAGCAAATTAAGCAATGTTATTAAACATCGGTTCACTGGTAAGAAGATGAATTTGTTTGAAGTGGAGCTGGAGCCTCGTTTGGATGGGACCAATGACAAGATTTTGTCGCTGTCTGTGTTGGGCAACCAGCAAATTTCCGTGGATCGGCAGCAGAGGCGTCTTGCCCCGGTTCAGTTTCATCGGCGTCAGGCATTTGGCCATAGTAAGAATTACGGCCACAGACCATTTGTCTGTCTCAAATATGCAGGTAGTCACGCCACTACCGCGTGTAATAAGGGTAAGGAAGTTGAGGCCACCTGTGCTAACTGCATGGGCTCTCACGTCTTTGATGAGGATGATGAATACATTACTGTTGATAACACTGACACCGACTCCACCGGTTCCTCTTTCTCTTCTTCTTCTGTAGAATTGGACAAGGATGTTGCCACTTTGTCTGCCACGTAAATTCCAGTTGCCACAACTGTGCCTGAGCGGGACACAACATGACCCATGCCAAAAATTATGAAGACATCAGCCACCACGAGAAGTCAGCAGTAATTCTTACTATGGCCAAAAGCCTGACGCCGATGAAACTGAACCGGGTCTACAGAAATTTGCTGGTTTCCCCACACTGATAGCGACAAAATCTTATCGTTTGACCCATCCAAACGGGGCTCCAGTTCAACCTCAAACAAGTTCATCGGCTTACCAGTGAACCGATGTTTAATAACATTGCTTAATTTGCTGTTGAGCCAGCTGCTCGATTGTTTGCTGCTCAGAACCAACTTCAACGCCATGAGAAAATATCTCTCGAGGCCGTTCAACACCTCCCAATTTGGCGTGCCCATTGAATCATAAAAGCGAATTGTCTTGTTCTTCATATGGATAATGGCCATGCACCAGTGCACGTTGCTCACATGCACCAGCTCTGGAATAATATCTTTGGTGAATATGTCAACCTGGCGAGTCCAGCGTCTCACATTATTATAGCCCAGCAGCAGGCGCGGCACAAAGAATGTGTTCATGGCATAAACACTGGGCAGTGTATCCTTGCGTTGCGAACTATAGGTTAGTAAATTCATATAGAAATTAATAATTTCATCGTTCAGCCAACATCATCAGATAGATATGGATATGGAGCGCACCACCTACTGAAACAACCGACTCAACATCCGAAGAGTCGAACCATCCAGACTCAATCAACGAAGATTTAGGGATAGGCAGCGTGTCAATCAATGACGCTGATTCTGGAAGAGTTGCTCCCACATGTGCATCAGAATGGCTACCACCCGATAAATCCATCGTATCTGTAATCAATCAATTAATCGATTTGTTACGCATGCCCATTTCGTTCCAGTGTCGTCAAATAATCAAATGAGTAGCAGGTAAATAAATTCTTTATCAGTTATCCAGTGTAAAGTATTCTTCCTGATATCAGACGACGGCTGCTTGGACACATAAAATTCTGACCAGTTGGTCTTTTTGGAGGACTTCTTTGGCGCCACAGGAACAGGCGGAAATCCAGGTTTGACTGATGGGACCGAAAGCCAACTAGTGTAGGAATGTTTTCAGAATTGACAGGTGCCTTCTTGGTGCCATCAGTACTCTTAGGCTCTGCCACAGCCTGCACACGCACCTTCTTCTTCATTGATGCCCCTCACAGCTAAGCAACTCCTCCTTTACTGGCGACAAACGCCTTACAGTCCCTCCAGACTCAGCTGCTCCCTCCAAAAGGTTTGGGTAAATTGAATTTCACGTCTCAAAATATTTTCCCGTATCCAGATTTCTGAAATTAAAAATTAAAAATTATTTTTTCACTTTCTTTTTTTCATTGGGGATTGGAGTGGGTGTAGTGCAAAATGTTTTCAATTTTGAAGTCGGGAGGCAGCTTGACCATAAATCTTTTAATGTTGTCTTTGAACACGGTATCAGCAATATGCATCTTTAGTTTCGTCTAGCTTTAAATTGGCAAATATTTGCAGTTTTATTATCATTATTTCACATTCCGACATCGATTTGGAGGCAGCAGTTGTAGCGGATGTCTTCCAATTTTGGTGATGAGCTCAAAGACAATTCCGCCAAAGGTTGTCGAAGACATCCAAGACGGACGTCATAAAAAACCAATATGCTCTTATACCTTCAGTATCAGAGTATAATAAGGGATGACAAACGAGAGCAAAAAAATTTACTGGCGCATATATTTTGTGTTGGAGTAGCATTTTTTCGGTGCCGCAGGATATTGATAAAGATGAGGGGTTTATCCTGAGATTGTTGCAGGAAGACGGATGATTTTCCGTACAGTCCTGGCGATGTATAACTTCCAATTGCTCACTACAATCTCCTCAGATCCCACCGTTAACAGTCAGCACAGGCTTCTTGTCGGTAAGATTGCCACTTTTGTATGGTTACCGCTTACTTTCGAGGATTTGCGTTCACCCCCAGTAGACCTTCCCGAGCTGAGGTAATTGCTGGTGGGGGCTACTAAACTGATCTCTGCTTTATGCAACAATCTTTTATTGTGTGCCTCTTAAACTTTAGCACATTATTGAAATCTGCTGTAAAAATTGTATGTGATTTTATTGTTCAACATGATTTTATAGCAACAATCGATTTACTGATGAGCATTGCCATATTTTTCGGATGACTCCCTACTTGCAGCTGGAATATTATTTGAGCAGGGAATGTAATCTTCGGCGTGTCTATCCTGTACTGTACGCCTTTCAAATGATTGCCATCAATCATTCCAATTATATTTTATAAAAAGGAAACTTTTTTTTTTTCAATTTTACCAAGTTGGCCAAACAATATCAGTTTTTTATTATTTAATAATGATTTATAATATTAAACGTTTGTCTTTAAGATAGAAATACGGTTCATATTTGAATTGTAGCTATTTTGAATTATGGGATCATCTTCTTACTAACTATTTCGGAGTACTCCTTGATAAGCGTTGCTATCTGAAATGCCTGAAATAAAAAAATGTAATAATTAATTTTAATTAAATTAATAATTCCTGTTAAATGTGAAAAATATCAAGGCTCTGAGAATAACTCGGTGCTTTTGGCTAATATGTTCAATTAAGTTTCCAAATTAGTAGCCACTTAGAAGGAAAACACAACAGGTCAATAAATAGATTGTATATTGTTAAGGCCCAAATTAATAAGTTAATTGCTGTTTATATTTTGAATGTTACAATTACAGATCAAAATAGGTTATTATAATTTTGGGTTTGATATTTATGATGTACATAAAAATGTATATTTTAAACTGTAAATTTTCATTTTAGGGCAACATTTTTTCTGAACGTAGTGATCCACTTGCAGCAACTCGTTGTGTGGCATTTATTGAATTTATTTTGAACTAGAACATTAAAAGATCTATAACTGATCTTATCTTGAAGAGCTAAGTGTGCTTCAAGCATTTAATTACAATTAAGCAATTAACATTAAAAGTTTGTGGAACATAATCTTGTGTTAATATTTACAAATAAGGTACGTTTATATTTTTAAATATTAATATAATTAATTTAATTAAGATAAAAAGTATATTTTTCATTATTAATACCTTTAATAATAAGCTAATATATCTAAAATAAGTTTGTGGATCTAGCAAAACAAATTGCCAATGAAAAATGTAGGATAGAAACAAAAGACAAGTAATAACATAATATTTGTTCATAATTACCTGGGAAGTGCTTAAGACCACTTTAGATTGTTTCTTTTCCGAGCCAGTAAATATCATTAGCGAGCTCATATTCGGCGAGAATGATATCAGGGATTCGTACTCATGCGAACACAAAATATTGCGTGAACGGTGCTCCAACAAGTGAATGCCACTTTGGTCCACTGCCAACCATAACATCCTTGGCCAATTAGAAGTGAAAGATTGCTGAAATACATCATTCGATTTTAAGTTTGTTACTTGTCTAAGATGAAATGTAAGTGCGATGCAATCAAGAAGGCGCTAACACTTCGATACAATAAATTGCGATTGGCCAATTAAGAAATAACACAAAATTTCATCATATGCATCAAATATAGCAAGCAAAATATAAATTTTTTAAATTAAATAATAAATTTGTGGCCAGTTTCATGTGATTTTCACCATTTTTATTTAAGAACATTTTATTTTCGTTATGTGCTTAAAGTGACCATCGGTTAGGATTATAGGCTGACTTTTGATATTCTTCAAAACCCTGAAATTAATGGAAATGCTGTGTTCTACTTTAGCTTGCTTCAGTTTTATAAAAAAAAGACGGCAGATTCTGATCATGCCATCTACCTAGAGTTCCCATAATCATCAGTTGGTTTTGCATTATCTTAGTTAATAATCAAATTACATTTTTGGGCCTTTGCTCACTTAGTGATCTAAAATGCATTAAACCGTAGCTGCGTGCTGACTTCAGTAAGGCTTTTAGCTCTGAAAGAGTGATACTTTGTTTATTCACAAACGTAATCTTCTGGGATTTGCAAGTAACCTAATTGGTTGGATCTCAATCTATTTAACTCTTAGAACTCAGAACGTTTATTTTAGAGACGCTGTCTGTCTCCCACACTCTTCTGTTACAAGTCATTCTCGAATGATGATGTATGTCAATGATGTAAAACTACGCCTGTCCTTTACTAACTATTTTTCTGATCAGAGGTAACAAACTGATTTAGACAGTTTTCAAAACTGCTGAGAAATGCAAATTTAACTCTTTTTTTATATGCAAATGACCTTTTTAAATAACTAGTTTGTTTATGGGAAGCCATTCGAACGCATTGAATTGTGTTGCCGATTTGGGTATACTTTTAGATATATAACTTAAGTTTGACAAGCATATTTCTTCTGCAACCTATCGAGCCTTTGGTGTCCTGGATTTCATCGAGATCTGTTCAGAAGAATTTGACGATGCCTATATTACTAAAACACTTTTTATTTCACTTCTGCGTCCTGTTCTTGAATATGGATATTGTATATGGTCTCCTAATTACAAGGTTAATCAGAATAAGATTGAATCCGTACACAAATCATTTCTATTTGAGAGTCCTAACTAGAATACTAATATTAGATTGCCCACATACTGTACTTTCTTCAGATCGTAGAACAATGTTTGCTGTAATCTTTTCACATAAACTAATTAAGGTCGAAACTGACTTCATCAGCCATCAGAGGTGATCAGTTCTGATCAGAAATAAGATCAAATTTCTACCTCTTTCTCCTCGAACTGTGTTATCCATAACCCATTTCGGAACTTTTATATTTTACTTTGATTAGCGTTACATAGGTAAATTAGGCCAGTATATGTTATTAGTTAAAAAAGACGTATTATTTAAATACAAATATAATAAAAATATATATATACAAACCATAACATCAAATATTGTGGCACGGTGAAGAGGCCAGCTTTGTATTAAGTTTAAAAATGATTTTTTGGCTTCAGCAGGTAACATTCCTTTCAAGCTCTGATGATGCATGGCAACTGCTCCATGGGGAATATTGGGGATAAACCTCGGAGGCAAACAATGGCTGGCAACAGCTTCGTAATTATTAACACTTTCAGAACAATCACCCAGCTCCAATTGCCCTTGGAGAGCAGTGAGCATAATTGCTTCCATCTCTGTAATGGGATAGCGCTCGCTTCTTAGATTATGAAGTACTTGATGGTAAAGCAACTCCTTTTCAATGGCATCGTTGAGGTTAATATACGCATCGCAAAACAAATGTTTTTTAAATAAGAAAACATGATGCTGTTGTATTGTCTGTAAATAAAAACGTTTAAAATATTATTATTAGGGAAATAAGTTGAATATACTTCTTTGTTTTTTTTTAAATTTTCTCCAAGTTATAAAATTATAATGGAATATATTTTTAACAGTTTATCTGATGTCTAAAGTGAGGAGCAGTAAGTTCAGTATGCTGGTTTGTCGCCAGACCCTGTCTCTCGTTTGTCCATTAGGAAGTAGAGAGCTGATTATGTTTACCAGTAACAAACAATCAGTGCTTAAAGAATTGAGCAGCGAATACAAAAAGAGTTATATTCGCACTTTTTGTAGAACTGAAAAAAATAACAATCTATCGTTCATTTAAGTGGCGTTCTTGACAGCAGCAGCTAATAATTTTTAATTGATAATAAATTGATAACATGACGGAAATTGGAGACCTTCGTGGCTTAATATAAATAGCTTATTGTTAGTCGTGATTACTTATTGAGAAGGTTTAAAACCTTCATACAACCAAAACATGGTGTTGTGAAAAAGGCTAAGCGATTATTTCAAGCCTCCACATCTCTGGTAAACTTCATAACGTTTCGGAAATAACTTGGTGTTGTTAATTAGAAAAAAAACGATATCAAAAAGCTGATAGCGCAAACAATCGTTCATTAAATTATCGATTGCTATTATTTTGTGCACACTTATTATCGGTAAAATTATTGATGATTAGCCCGCCTCTAACAGTACGTAAGTTCCATCAGAAACACAAACTGTCCATGTCCCGGAAAACCGATTTCAACAAAGTGTTAATATAAAAAGTGTTTAATTTATTTGATGATAAAAAGGAGCAATCCAATTGTGATCAAATTAATTTAATGATTCCAGGGGAACATCTGGAAGAAGCGGTGGAACTGACCAAGGGTGTTGCTCATTACTGCGAATGAATGTTTGACGAAAATAAATATTGGCATAGGGAGGACATAGTGGAGCTTATAGTGTACAAAGCCGGTCGTTCGAGTCGAGTCTTTTGGCTGTAATGGTAGAATGCAAAAACAAAAAATTTCAGCGCTAATAAGTTGTGACAAATTTGTCGCCTGCGCTGTCACTGACAATGTGTCAACAAAGCAGTGCACTGAAAGTTGAAAGCAGTTCATTTAAGTGCTTAAAGGCTAAGCTTGAAGGGAAAAGCTTTTACGGAAACTGACCGTTCTGCAAGGTTGGCGCTAGCAGATCGCTCAGTAGAGCTTGCATATCGCAGCAGCCTTTGTGTTTTCCACCCTGCAAAACTAATTTCAGAAACATACTTTTTGAATAATAAGGTGAGGAATGTGTCGAATTTTTAACATTCATGAAGAATTCTATCTGAATGTAGATTGATTGATTGTAGTTATCTTTTCTTTGACGCCGAATTGCTAATCTGGCAATTTAGGGCTGTGAAATAGTGAGTAAGTAAATCAAAAATACTTACCTGATTTTGATATTCTTTTTTGGAGACACTGCGAAACCTCTCCCATTTAGCCATTACGTCACAAATCTTTTCTTCTGCTGATAGATTTCTTTCAGTATTTCCCAACACTTCATACAATGCATATCCTCGAGAATTTTCCTGAAGTCCAATTGTTTTCTTAATAATTTTTATAACATCATTAGCAGTTGAACTGGGCTGAAACTCAAAAGAATAGTATTGTCCATCCATAAAATAGATCTTAGAATAACATGGTCTTCTGTTGGTTGTACATATTATTTCTTCACAGCTCGGGGTCCATTGCCGACGTCTAGTGCCTTGAGTTCTAAAAAAACACTAGTTAAGAACACACCAATTATGTAATTAAATATTGACTATTATAGAGTAACTGAGGTAGGGGTAAAGACAAAGAATACTGACTCATTTGAAGCCCGAAGTGACAAGCATATGCAAACTGCATCTCATTAAAGCCGCTTTATGTCACTTTTCGGACAATTTAAAAGCTATATATAATATAAAAAAGGACCCAATTAAGTATCACCTCTGACCTTTCCAACTTAATAAAAGTAAAACTATGAGTTGATATAATTTTCAACTTATTGATCTGAAGTGGTCGACTTAAAGTGAGAAGTGAAAACTGAGTCGAAGAGATTTGAGTAAGCTTAACAATTAACAATAACTGAATAATAATGCGTATGCTGATTTAGATCCATAATCCAGCTCGTTGCTTGTATATATTTAAGATTAGTCAAAATTTCTGTGAAAATTACTTACTTTTTCGGCAAATCGAGCATATTTGCCTTCTTCATATATAAAATCACTTGAACACCTTTTTAAATGCGCCATCAAATACTTTCGTATTGATTTTGTGGACGGCAATATAACACTACATGCAACCGATAGTAAAGCCCAATTCCGCAAGTTAACCCTCGAGTTAGCATCGGGGTGGTCCGTTGTTTGTTTTATAAGTTGAAGATAAAGTTCGTCTAGTAAAGAGTCCTTTCGCATGCATTTGTCCAATATAGATTGTACAATCCGTGTGTGTTCATCTTCAGCTCGTTTCACTGTGTCGCCTGAAAATATAGATTAATACTGTTTTAAAATGATTGATAATTATTTAATTCATATTAGGACTAAGAAATCTGGCGAAAAACAAGACGTAAACTAATGCTTAATTATTCTATAGCAGTGACAAATAGGAGATTGGCAGATAACTACACTAATATCTAATATTGCTGATAAAATTTTTTTATCAATTTATTAACTTCACAGTTTGCTAGAACTGTTGATCCCTGACAAACAATATGCGAAGTAGAGCTCCGGTACACCCAAGCCCAGTCACCACAGATTACAAATATAAATAACGAAAACTATACAAACATTTTAAATTTGGCTTTTGGCTTAATGTAGCTTCCAAAAATATACTCGATTACAAATAATGAAATGTTTTTCACCAAAAATTGGTCCTTGCTGAAAGGGCTCGGTGCGTGGATGGAACATGAAAATAACTCAGCGGTTATTGCATATGCCGTTCATGAGTACTTACATCCATATTGCATACTCCACTAGCTAAATTCACAAATTCTAAATGACAGACTTACAACTGGCTTTCAACTCGATAAGGGCCATTCAAGCCATCTGTTGTACGTCGTTATTAGATTTAATGCCGAATGTAAACCATATGGCATCACCTTCCATTGGAGTCCATTTCAGAGGTCTACACACTATTTAATTGTGATTCAATTTGTATGCATCTTTCATATCAAAACCTTTGTTATATGTAGCTTAACATGATATTCGAACCAAATTCTGTAACTATGCGGGCAGGTTGACCTTTAGACCTTTTCACTTTTAGAACAGAACAAAACTAGACACAGAAATAACATTCACCAATTACAAAATTAAGCATTTGAAATTAATTTCGATTGTTAATATTGAGTTATTAATGGCAAAAATTTCACGCGGTAATTACTACTAAATTCACATCCGACTTTTGTAGTGCACCTTCTACAATAGTAGGTTCAGAGACTCAATAATATAGATTATATTAATGAAAGAATGAATGACATGATTTTTGTAACAAATAAAAATTACGATTGTTCTTATGAAATTTTATGAATGAATTGTGAATTTTAATTTATACGTTGAATTATGATTCATGAATAATATTTTGATCTTAAAATTATTATATATAAGTTAAGAACTATTATCCCTAATCACCCATTTACCCAAACTCACTGCAAATACCCAAACTCATTTCAATAAATGACATTCTGATCTTGCGCCGCGTCAGCATATTTCATCAACGACGAACTCAGCTGCAACCAGCGATCACAACCAAAGGCGCATGGAGTAATACGACACTTGCCTTCGTTAGCGTATTCTACAAGAAGACCATCGTGGTACCCAAATGGACAACTGACACCACCACTAGCCTCCGTCAGCGCATTCCACTAGAGGGCCAGCGTGAGACTCAAGTGGGCCACCCGACACCTCCACCAGCAGCAGCGACAAAGCTACAGCGACACAGCGACAACGTCAAGACGATGTTTAATTATAGTAAATCATATTGTACAAAATCAGTTCTAACAAAGCCCTAAAACGAAACAGTTCCGATTTTTTTATTTAAAACGTAAAGAAACCGTTTATCTGGCGCCCGAGCAGGGACCGGTACGCAGTAAGGCAATCGCGAGCTATAAAAGTGAAATAAAAAAAACCACGCCTCGTTATTGGCGCTTTAAGTAGCGGTAAAATACGGACATAATCTCGCGAGAAAGTCTAAGAGGCCAGTCAATTAACGTCTATAAAAATATTTTCCCATTGCTCCTCAGTACTGAAACAGTTCAGTTTAAAATATAAAAGTGGTCCGAATTGGAAATATGCAAGCAAACGAATTGTCCGAATCCCTAGCCAACATGAGACTAGGAACAGGCAGTACCAGTTCTCAGAAAAATATCCAAATAAGTGCAAGCCCATCTCTTAAAGAAACAATAGTGTCACTAATAAAAGAAACCCTTCAAGGAGGCGACATAATCCGACAAGCACTAGGTACTAAAGGCAACGACCTTCTAAACGATATCCCATTTACTCGTCCAAGATCAGGGGAGGAACAAGAAAAAGTTCCCGAAATAACACGTCTGATTACAGATTTTTCAGGAGATCGAACCGCATTCGGTTGTTGGAAAAAAAATGTGGACAGAATAATGACAATTTATAATGGCCAGGAGGAGACATACAAGTACTACTTAGCAACTCTAGCAATACGAAATAAAATAATGGGAGAAGCAGACGCAGTACTCGAATCCTATAACACTCCCATGAACTGGAAGGCCATTTCCAAGTGCCTTACTGAACATTACGCTGATAGGAGAGACTTAAAAGCTCTCGAATTTCAAATGTTCTCTTTAACTCAAGGACGTCTGTCTGTGGTAGAATTCCATCAAATGGTATACCACCAACTCTCTCTGATCCTCAATCAAATAAGCGTGCAAGAAGACGCACCTGAGGTAGTTACAGCTCTGACGAAGAATTATCGAGGCACAGCTTTGGATACGTTCGTGCGAGGTCTAAACGGAGACTTACCAAGACTCTTAGCAATCAAAGAGCCAAGAGATCTTAGTCATGCCTTGCACCTGTGCAACCTGGTGGAAAGCCAAGAGCACAGAAATGCTTTTATACCTAAACTAAACCAACATATACCACACTTACCACCCAGAAGCTATATTCCAGTACGCCAGCTAGGTAAACCACAACAAGCCACTAATTCTGGACAATGGAGAAATTTTGACCCTAAGCTTTACCATACCCCCCGACCAAATATGACTTATCAGATGACAAGTCCTAAACAGTTTCAACAGACACCACAATATACATTGAGACAACAGTTTTTCAGTCCTAAACAGACATTCTTCCCAAAACCAGTGTCAAAACCCTTATCAATGAAGATAGATAACTCCATCAGAAGCAGAAATATCAATTACATGAACAAACCACGTACAAATATTTTCGCGGGCAAACACCCCCTCAACGCACCTAGCGGACAAGTCGAAAGATTTCATTCAACACCAACCAAAACTACATTCAACCAAATGAAAACACATTCAATGCAACTTCTGTCGGTGGACAAACCAAAATATCTCAACACACACTTCTTAGTTTATTCGACCAAAAAAATAAACCAATCAAGTTTTTCCTGCTTCCAACTTTAAAAACCTTCCGCGGTATCCTAGAATTGTCTTATCAACATGTCTCGGTCTAGCGACCATACTGGACTACTCATATTCAGAAATCGTATCTATAAAAACAGAAATCTCAGCCACAGAAAACAGCACTTATAAAGTAATTCACGTATTCAACATCGAAGAATACGAAATGGTGTTCGGTAACCTATCGAACAAATTAAATGACATAAATAATATACACCCACTTTTGCCGGACCACTATTATTACGAGACTTAAGTTTCAAAAACAGACTAGCAAGTGGAAATTAATAATAGACAACTTGTAATAAATAAAATCTTAAGTAAAAAAATAAGAACAAAAAAAATACTAAAAGAAACTATAGATAAGAAAAATAGCCAAGAGAATATTGCCAAACTACTAAAATTTAAAATACAAATTTTTAAAGAATTGAATAATCTCATACACGCCATACATTGGGCAAAAACAAATACAATAAACTCAATAATTTTGTCAGAAATTGAATAAGAAAAAATCGCAAACTTGTTAGAAAAAGATTATTAGAATTCGCAAAAATTAAAATTGCTACAAATGGCAACTAAATATTGTTAATGATTTGACATTCCATTACCATCAAACGAAATGTGCACAACTTTGTTACTAGTACCAATAAAAAAAGACAATCAGATAAATAAGTTGAGATTCAGCAATAAAAAATAAACAACAAAATTTTGGAATTCAAGAAAATTGCGAAGCACATATTGACAAAAGTATCTGTTCAAAAACTAAGCTAATAGATGTAAGCACTGATACATAACACGCGTCCTCAAAAGCAAAGCAGCCGATCGCCAACTGATAAACAGCCAACATCTACCCGATCACGAAGAACTATTCACCTGAACGATCCTGCTCAACGACTTCAACGGGAAAATGGACGTAAGGGGAACATTCCTCATCCAGTTCGAAAATTCTACAGTCAGGGTTGGAGGAGACCTATACCTATCAAAGGTTATGACATTCGCTGAAGTAATACCAACATTACTTCAAATAATAGAGGGAAAATCAAAAGTCGAGGAAGTGCTGTCGCTACAAATGTTAAAGGAAATAAATATTAACAATACAAAGGAACTCAAAACCCTTAGAAGCAGCAGTACAACTACAACAACATGAACTAGCACTTTCAGTCACGCTTTTCATCTCATTGATAGCCATAGTCATTCGTTGGATCAAACAAAAAAATATCCCACAACGGATCACCGGAGAAGCTGAAAGACAGGAAGACAATTCCCTGGATCAGAATCAAATAATATGAACAAGATTCAGCACCGCGTCCGAGGACCCAAACTCACTGCAAATACCCAAACTCACTGCAACAAAAGACATTCGGATCTTGCGCCGCGTCAGCATATTTCATCAACGACGAACTCAGCTGCAACCAGCGATCACAACCAAAGGCGCATGGAGTAATACGACACTTGCTTCGTCAGCGTATTCTACAAGAAGACCATCGTGGTACCCAAATGGACAACTGACACCACCACTAGCCTCCGTCTGCGCATTCCACTAGACGGCCAAATGGGCCACCCGACATCTCCACCAATGGGACGGCAGCGACAAAGTTATAGTAAATCACATTGTACAAAATCAGTTCTAATAAAGCCCTAAAACGAAACAGTTCCGTTTTTTTTTATTAAAAACGCAAAGAACCCGTTTAATTTATATATATATCCCGGCAAATTTAGAGCTAAACTTGCAAGGTAGATAATAGGATCGACTTCCTCGTAGAAATGTGAATTTCAGAATTTCTTTATCAAAGTTTTTGCTTTTATAAAGCAGATAGCTTGAGACAGGTCGATACCGCCTTGCCAGATTTCACATGATGTAACAAGTTTTAAACATTTTATATAAAGCAAAATCAACTCACCAGAAGTTCCAAGGCCAGAAAATTTCAGTATTGAATCAAAAATTTGAATCATCACTGCTTCATCTTGATCCGTAAGCGAACTTAAGCAAAATGCAATTTGTTGTTTGCTAAAGGCCCAGAAAGAGTGAGAAAATCCCTTATATGTCTCTCCATGGTCTTGAGGGCTAGTTCTCTGCTCTGTTCTCAATTTTTCAATGCGATGTTTTGATAAGCGTCTTAAAGTGTTTCTTAAAAATCCACCAGATTCATGCGGTTTCCGAACCACACTTAAGTCTATTAATAATCTTCGGCATATAATAATATTTTGATATAGTCTTGTTCTATCTTCATTTGTAATTCCTTTCCCTCTTTTAGAACAATCAAAGGTATTCAGTATCCAATTGGAAAGCGGCGGGTAGTACGAAATAATTAGGGATCCGATTTCATTCTTTTGTAGTGTTTCAAATACAAAACATTTTTGCAAGTCCATCAATTTGCTTTCATCTTTTAAGACTCTTGCTGTTTGATGACAGCTCCGATGAAGCGATAGAGTGATAAAGCTATCACTTGGATCTATCATAATGGATTCAACTTCTGTGAACTTGAACTGATATATAATGAGTTTATCTTCAGGTTGTATGAATAGAATTCCATCGCAATTAATTCCCAAAATAATGTTGTTCACAAAATTCCAAAAGCCTTTATAAATAACATTGTACATTGTCGTTCCATAAAGCGGATACTGCATTACGCAACTTAAGTACAAAACTTTAGCAGTCAATTCATTTCTTGATGATCCATATTGCCGATGTGCTTGCGCAAGAATCGGAATCCAGAACTGTTGTTCCCTTGTTCTAGATATACGGCTGGGTAGAAAGCTACTGATATCGCTATAATATTCGGGCTTTGGTTGATTAGAAGGGTCTCCCAATGCAACTTGAGCTTGCAATCCAGCCAGTTGTAGAGCAACTTTTTCACTTACGGGAAATTCATCACACTAAAATAAGCACAAAATAATTATTGTTAATAAATTGTTATTAAAAGCTTAAAATATATGCTTAATACACTTAAGTATTTTTGAGCGAAGGCTTATATATAATATATGTGTTATTGTGGTATTACTATTTTACATTGAGGTAGTGACCGAACAGCAACCCCAAAATATATCATTTGTCGTTTTGGGGAAGTATTCGCGATCAAAACAAGGCCATGTGTGGATAATGTCCGACATCGAGAATTCTAAATGCATCCACGTCAACAAGCCTTCCATTGTAAATTTGTACTAAGTGAGTTGGCAAGGTTCTTGAAGACATTTGTAGTGCTTCGATTAAGAAGCAATGCTTATTTATTTTGAAGGAGATCCTTGAATGTCTTTCACGCCACGAGATGGTAGTGGTTGGGCTCTGTTTTACAGCTTCGTGGTGCAGGTCGGTCAGATTGAGCGCAGGCTAATATAGATTCGAACTCGATCACTTTTTACAGTGTATTTTCATAGGTTTTTTTTAGACTATCTAAAATTGATAGAGTAGTGATTAAACACGTGACAACTTCATTATTACACAAGGGAGAGGCAGCGAGCAAAATAAGGCCCAAGGCATCTGCGTGGATATGATTAATACAAAGTATTATAAGCAATACATCTTGATATAAATGCTACGATGGAGATTTTGTAGTCCCGTTCGTCGTTTCCATTCTGCGGCTCATTTCGATTTCAATATGAGTGGATTGGTTTGCTTAGACTAACATATACAGATATATCGATTCGATCGTTGGTGCTTAGATATAATAGGATAAATGGCTTATGCATTATCTTACCTTTACAATGCTGTAAACTGCTTGAGCATATAACATTCCGATTTCCACAGGATCCTGTGAGAGTTCTCGAGTGGGTTTAAACAGTCTTTTTTTGAACACAAATCTATTTTCTCCATATGTAGATCCATTGGGAAGTCGCTTATAGCTATTAGGTATCGTTTGCTTATTCTCCCATTCGGAAATAACATCGTACAGATACTCGAAGCTTTTTATATGCTCTTCATTGTCTGGGCGTGATTGGAAAATAGCCCAACCTTCAATTGAAGCCAAGTTAAGCTTATCGGCCAGTTTTTGTACTGCATCGATAGCTGTATCTGTGGGATGAACATCAATAGCTTTTGTACGCGAGTCTAAAAAAAAAAACCTGCAGACAATAGTGCCAAGGCGTCGCATAGCCTAAAAGAAAAAAACCAAAAATATATTTGCATATAATAAATAAGTATTAATTATTACATAATTAATTGTAATAAGCCGGAATATAAATTCTTTATCAGTAAGAAGAATAAAATAATATTTTAGGCACAATTTTGGTCGGTTCACGACAAACGTCCTTCTGTAAAGTTATAAAAGCTATGGTTTTAACATACCGATTGCTTTCAAATTTACCAATTGTATAATAATATAATAAAACCAAATATTCGCAATACTTACTGCAACTTCCACACTTGAAGGGGGTTGCAATCTGTTCGAAACTTTGGTACATTTACAATTATCAAAACACCACTGAGCGTATTGCCTCAGTTTTCCGTCCAATGATTTCAGTTGTTGTTTTAAAAACGAAACGTAATATCTGAAAAAATGTTCAGAAACAAGAGCGTATTAATTATTATTTACGATTTTAAAACACATTTATTTTTATGTACAAATGGGAAATTAAATAAATATAATATAATGGTCTGTGCCGTAGTCATGTTGCTGGTAAAGAACCAAATTATGGTTCGAGGTAACGGTCCTGATTAAGGTATAATGCGACTCGTGCCGACAGTTAGCCTGGCTGGGGCTCGTACTACCTGCCAACCTCCGATATTATCAAGCCTTATCTGCGTATCGCAGATCTTGTATGCAGAGCGGAAGTATGCAGCCAGAATTTTGAAGCGGCAGAGCGTTTTGCCAAACTTTAGTGAGCAAGGCCAGGAAGTGCCTGAATCTGGCGACGCTTCTTATTTTCAGCTTGTCGCTTCAATATCTGATATTTCGCGTTACAGTAACGATTTCTCGATTAATCATTTCCTAACGCATCTTGAGTCTATAACTAATATAATAATAATAACCCGAACGGTGTTGTCTCGATGCTTCTGGTGTACACTGAATTAATAGCTTCGTTTGTTGCTGTCGACTTTGTTTGGTAAAGACAGACAACTTCGTAAAAACGTCGCTTACAGCTGCCTAAGATTTGCTAATGCCTCCTTTTTGACCACAGATACATTAAATTTGATCTGTCTCTAAGCTTCTATATGCCAGCCAAATTCTGAAGCCCAAAAATACTAACTAGAAAATTGTTAATAAGCCATTATTCAGACCTTCCGGCACGGCGCAGAAAGCCAACCTTGATAGAACTCTCCGCTATCTTCTAGATTCGTTAAAAAATCTTGAAAAATTCGTCACTTGAGCCAAGCTTTAGAAAATTCCCTCTTGCTGAACTCTCAGGGCAATGTAAATATATCGAAAGCCAAACTACCGCAAATCTCTACGAATCTTAATTTATTCGATATATAGGACGCACATACGTGTTAAGCATAATCATTTGAGTTGAGTGAATTATAATAGAATATATATTTGAATGTAATCTGTAATTTTGTTATTTAATTGTGTATTTGATATTTACCTGAATAACAATTTGCTTGGTTGAAATGCAACAATAATGAGGCACATAAGAAGCCACAATCGATCTGTCCACTCAGAATTGGGGTTATTTGTCATTTGCCGCAAGCATTGAACAAATATTTCATCGCGAAGCTCCTCTCTTTCAATTCCCAAGCCAATGATATATTGTATGCTTTGGAGTTCACGTTCCCCATTTTGTTCACCACGCATATATTTACATAATTCCTAAAAAAAAAATAACAAATGTAAAAGTGTAAAGAAATTTGTATTGAACATGTGTAAAAATGTAGTTTTTGTCAAAAGTATGTAAGAGGAAAAAGGAAGCAATTCCGTCCGCAAAAAAAATAATTATATATAATACTGATCAGGATAATCACTGATTTGATAAAGTAAATATGTCAGAGACTATAAGGGCTTGAGAGTTTGGAATATAGGCTCTCCTATATAGATCAAGTTTATTTCAGTTTATCGATTGATATTGATAGAATATGTTTAACAGCTGTGCTCTGACTAACTCGACTACAACATTTATTCTTGTTACTTAATAACCTATGCTTGGAGGGACGAATACAATAAATTCGAGGATCCATTTGAATACCGATAAGAAATCGTTTACCGATGGCAATTAAAGATAGAATTTTACAAATAAGGCCTTTCAGTCTTGCTCCATCTGTTATTCCGGGGAGATCCACGGCGATATACTGGGCGGCAACCAAACAACATTTCATTTATTTTTTATTCTTTTGCACAAAAAAAAAAACTAGACACTTCCGACATTATATATCTGTTTCAGTTGTGGCTGTGACGGCGTTGTACAACCTGTTTAACCCTCCATTTCTGTAAATTCCTCTTTATATTGGATTTCAGAAATTCCCTAGAATTTTATTATGTAATTTTCGCTTGCTTGCTATTCTCTTAACAAATCAAAATATTTATTTCATATTCTTTTTTTTTACCACTATATAATTTTGCACGCTCGCTTATTAAGATCAGTGTCAAAGAAAATAGGCTACTTTTTTACATAATCCTACCTAGCAGGTGGGGAAACCCCAGTGTATTGGGGTCATATATTAATTTTGGTGGTTAATACCTGTACCTACCATCGGTCTTTGGAATTTTTGAAAAATAATTATTGATTAGTTTATGGCAGGCAATTACTTTTTTTCTTTGACACTGATCTTAATAAGGTGTGGGTCACTGTATATCCCCATACCCCATACATGTTTTATTAAGGCCGACTATGCCTGGGACGGTGAATTCACATATCGAGCAGCCTGACTAACCTAATCGTACCCAACGTAAGAGAGTAAAGCCTCTGCGTTAAGAAATTTTATGATGCAGTTGCTTCCGAATCTCAGATGATATTACTTTGCTAAAAACCGAAAACTTCAATAGGCAATAAATTTTATATATTTTAATATTAAGTAAATCAATTTAAATATACTCTTTTACTTACACGAAATGTATTACAGGATAGTACGACGTTTTCTGGATCATACATATGTATGTGCGATGTTGGAATTTTTTCAATTTTAGTGAAATTAATCATTTCACTTTTTGGCGTTATGTCCGAGACTTTCTTTCTAGTTAATGTTGAGATTAAGGTGCCATCTATCAAACGCTCGTGCACATTAAAGAAATTCTCTGCAAAATCCAGAATATTATAAAAGGCATCATTGTTAAAAACTTCATTCTGAATTTCATGCTGATGCATTTCTTGCAGTTTCTTTTCAACTCTAAATCTCCGCCTTTGTTCTCGCTGATTGGGTAGAGGTGATACAATGGCAGACCCATTTTCTTCTCGGGTTGGGGGTAGTTGCGTTGAATTCAATATCGGCTTTTCCAAATTGGTTGGCACATCTGTGATCATTTTGACTTCTTCCGAATGTGTCAATGCTTCATAGATCGGTTCAGGTCTTAGTTTCTGCCAGGAGTCTGCACCGTTACTTTCCACTGGGGGTGGTGGTGGCGGCATTGATGGCTCAGGCAGAGAAGACACTCCTATAGCTTGCATTTTCTTCTGATCGTCAACGCAAAGTGAAGAATCCTTTTGCAAACAAAGTTCAATCTAAAAGAATATCAATTTGTTTACATTATAGTTATATAATCAAGGGGACTGATTAAGAAAATGCCTCAGGCTCTGCTACTGGATGTAGCTACTAATTTTATTTGATGAAATTCAGTGGTTTTTGACAAAGAGATGTTGACTAGATTGAGTTGGCGGATGATGTTCAGATTATTGCTCATTCTCAAGGTATTGTTCATCAAATAAGTTTGAAATGAATATCAACTATCGCATCTGTCTGCGTACATATATATATATATATAATTTTTAAAACTTTAACCTTCATATAATCTCAACAAGCAAGACAGTATAAAGTATTAGTTTAAGGAATTTAACTAGCCTTTTAACATCGTAAATAATGCTCTTAAATTTGATCTCCTCAGAATAAAAGCTGCTAAGATTGAATTGAGTTTGTGCAGTAGCAATTCCTTGTCTTAGCCTCCATTCAAGTTTGTACTTCTTCTAAGATAAAATAAAATTTCGCGGAGTATACTTTATGGAGTGAAGGAGTTTTCATCTGCATTGCACAAATTTGTTAAACTCTTTTATGAATTTTTATAGAGATTTCTGCTAAGACTTGAACTTTTAATAAAAAAACACTTTTCAAACAAGTAACAAGAAATGAGATGCCTTGAGTCCAGTTGTTAAATACTTTATTCTAGCTTTAGCGTAGCGTGCTAAGCTCCCATCGATTATCATGCTATCTAATTCTCACATATGCACGCCCATATTTATTTAAGTATACCAGAGAATATAATGAATACTATGGTAACTGGTAAAATTGTATTCCAAATTTAGAGTCTTCAGCTCTAATAGTCTCTCAGATCCTTTAGTTAGATCGACTCGGCTTTTGATGATGATCAAGAATATACTTTATGTGGTCCGCGATGCTTCTTTTTATCCGTTTCAAGCCTTTGCAGAACTTCTATGTACCCCTTTTACATATTTTGAATTTTTTTAATATTTAAAAATATATTTGATTACTTACTTCGTCATCTAATTCCGATTCCAAATCGCACATTTTATCGTGTATTTCTTCAATGAGAGGATTGGGTGGAGTACTTGTAGCGTCGGTCAAAAATGCAAATAAATTATCTAAATCGAACGTGTCTAAGTTTTGCAAATTTCGTTCTTCTGTTAAAATGGGTTCTTTAGGACCATTTTCAACAATTGTTTTTCCTGAAGAGTTTTTCAGTTGCTGTGTCATATTTGCTATCACCTTAATTTCCTCTTGTACGATTCTGCAAATATAAGATTAAAAATTGTAAAGTATAAGTTAGGAATGGATTCGCAGATTAATCAAACAATATAATAATGTTTTACAAAAATGTATAATCAGTGCTAGTGATTTGTTTGGATTTTTCTACAGTAATGGACGTCCAATCAATCTTGGGATGATTTCTAATGAGCTCGGCTTAATTAAAAATTACCCACATGAGTTTTCAGTGGTGGAGGCACATCCAACCTGCTGCTATAAAGAAGTTTTAACATGTCCATTCGAGGGACGAGTTGATCAACGGTCCCCCAGAGCGGAGTGGGTCGATAGAAATTTAGCCAGTAGAGTAGGACGAGCAGTTTACTTTCAATATCTTAAGTTAAGCTATAATTTTAAGCTCCATGATAACTGCAGTGTCTTCCAAACAGAAGTCTTCGCGATCAAGGAAGTTATCACATAACGAGCACCCATGGAATTCCAGACAGAAAGTGGCAATAACTAGCCATTTGCGCCTGATCTGGTCTTTCCGAACAATTGTACTTATTAGAGTTGACTACATTCACTAAGCAGACAATGCATAGATGCTTCGAATCGACTAAAAACCTGCCGCATATTTTTTCTGTGACCATGGGTCCTATTCAGCTTTGGATGTCGAAAGCAGCGACCACTCGATTTTAATTTTTTTTAGTTTTTGGGCCTGAGGTGTAACCTTTTGTAAAGCAGGGTGGTTTAACTGATGACCAATTTTGTGACCGCAGCACGTGAATCTAAATGATATACGTTCATCCATGGATGGTGTTTTCTGTATCTGCGTTTATAAATTCAAATTCAACTAATCTGAACTCCAAACGAATATTAAAAAAAAAAAACATTCACATTACTACAGATAAAGTTATTTGACAATTTTAATGAGTTTCTTTGGAAACCACTTTGCATTTCCTTCTGTTCTCGTCTATGGTTCTTTCCGATTCAGACATATACTAAAATGTATGTAATTTCGAGTAAGCTTTAATATTCTTGTAATACTCCAAAATTGCGGAATGTTACCGGCAAACCAATTCGACAGTGTGCAGTTCCTTGGTTTGTTTGGTCTGTGTATTTTTAGTACTTCAGCGCATTTCCACTGAATGGTCAAGTCTGAACATTTTAGACATAAGTAAGTAATTTTATACATTTTGTGAGCAGTTATCTTGTAGTGATTGCAATAATTTTATATAGTCCTGGAGATATTTTAAGTTTTATTTATTTAATCTCAGAATTAATTTACAAATTCATTCTAGAGATATCATCATCACGCGCTAAGGTTAGTTGAAAAACTGACTGCATATGCTAGGCAGTCGCTCGACTTGTGCTTTGAAGTAGTTTTGATTTAAAATCGTTGACTGCCTCATTAATCTAGATCCCTACAAAAGATACTTATCATTATAATCCGCACCGACAGGAAAGCGACTAAAAGAATATATTTTAATTATTTAGTTTAGTAGTATAAATACTCCTGCTAGATTTGCATCCATATACATAAAGCTTGGATTCTTACCAAACGAGTTTTTAATAATTACTGCTGCACCACCTTTCGCTCTGTCGGACGGATAATAACATCATAGCCATTTTAATAAAACATGATACCTTTGTGAAGTCAGTCACAGAAATGAACGCTACATCAATCATGTGACTTTAAGTCTTTTCAAGACTAAGTTAATTATCATATTTAATAAGCAGCTGCAGCAATTTTCGCAAAACTGAGCTGCATGTGGTCATCGAGTATCGGAGCAGAAGGGTTGGTCATCTGCTACTTCAAACAGGGATCAGTATGAACCAGCAGGGTGAGACACCATTGAAGACAGCCATTGTCATGTGGCCTTCAGGGATTGCCGATGAAGTTAACTGGGTTGTTATTACGTCATCTGACCACATGCCCAGCTCTTG
Source organism: Drosophila nr. perissopoda 5 BK-2023a (assembly GCA_035044105.1). NCBI lineage: Eukaryota > Metazoa > Arthropoda > Insecta > Diptera > Drosophilidae > Drosophila > Drosophila nr. perissopoda 5 BK-2023a. The sequence continues at coordinate 615,705 of JAWNMK010000250.1, forward strand.
GCAAAATGTTCAAGAATTAACACAATTTGGGCAATAAAAAAGATCTTAGTATCCATATAAAAAATTGGTAGATTCAGCTAGAAATATATCTTTTGGATTAAAGCACTTGAGGTTAACTATGTCATTACTCATTCCGCCAAGATTTTTAAGCACATCTGTGTTCAGTTCGATCTCCCATTAACTACATTTTTTATATCGAAAGAAAGGATGAGCAAAAGATCTCATAAACAAAACTATTGTAAACATTCTGATGACCAGCTGCATAAGTGTTGAGCCAATGGCAAATTAAAATTAAATTTTTTGGTTTTCAATTATGAATATAGGGAATATGTAACTCTATATATACTCTTACCTCTCACAATCCTCTAGATCATTCGTGGCAGTTTCATTTATAATTCTTTCGCGCTTTTTCATTTCCTCATCAACACGACGCATTTCCCGCAACGCAGCTGCGACCTAATAAATAAATTGAATTTATTTGATATTAATTATAGCAACAGACGAAAAATCCATTTATAATAATTTGAATAGATAGTTAAGCAATCCATCCATAATAAAACAAGTGAGAACATTGCAGTCGTGCGTAACTGACCGCCAAATACTCTGATACCATCTGATAGCAGGTACCACAATGCAAAAAAAGGGAGGTTCCTATTAATCTACCCTCCAAGTTTGTCTTTCAAATTGCAGTGGATATAGGCTTATGTTTATTTTGGGGGTGGCAGTGGGAGTGCCCAAAAAATACGTTGGAAGGGCTTCCTAGTAATCTTCCCTACAAGTTTTCTTGCCTTAGCTCTAAAATTGCGTTGGGGCGTTGCAAGTTTGGTGACGTTAGTTTGATAATTCTGAATTTTTGAGGCGGGGGTGGACCTAACAACAAAAAATATTTGAGAAAGTACCTAGTACTCTTCCTTCCTAGTTTGGCAACTGTTGATCATAGATATAAGCTTTTATAAGAAGTGGGCGTGGCGATCTTAGTAATCTACCTTCCAAGTTTGTTAACTATAGCTCTTAAATTGCGGTAGATATAGGTACTTATAGTTTTTGGGGGCGTGAGTGGGCGTGAGTGGGCGTGGTCCAAGGATGGTTTTATCGATTTGCACTAACAGACAGTTAACAGGTCTATCATTTTGGTGAGGCGGACTAAGCGTGGCCATCAAATTTTTTATCGATTTCTTAGGGGAGTTACTAGTAACATACTTCCTAACTTTGGTGACTCTCGCTGGCCGGAATTCCTTGGGTACGGGTGTGGTCTGAAAATGTATATGCCGATCTTTGTAGGAGGTTACCTGCAAGTAACCTTCCAAGTTTGGTACCTCTATCTTTAAATTTGTGTGAGATATTCGATACTTCAGACTTTGAGCTATTAATTAAATTAAATTACGGCCAACAGCGATGAATCTAATCAATATAACCACGCGAGTCACGAGCAATAAAAGTTGAGATGCCAAAAAAAAACGAGAGCAATATGAAAGATTTGTTGAACTTTGAAAACTTTATGTACTTGGAGTTCATACTTTCCAACCTAGCTGATTTCTGTGAGAACCAAACAGACCTGTCAGCCTACAGAGGATTAAAACGGGGAGCACAGGCATCCAAATTGGCACAGAAGTATAATTGTGACCAATCAGTGTCAAATATTAATTGATTAAGTCCGCAGATTAAGTTTATTTAATTGTATGCATAAGATAGTTGATTTATGGTTTGAACAATAAGGCAACATTATTTAAGATACAGAAATTCGATTGGTTACTTGAATAAGTTAACATAATAATAAATATAAACGCAAGCATGTGTACACAAAAGTAAATACCATAATAATAATTGGTGCGTTGATCACCAAAATATATATATATATATATATTAGGAGTGTTTATGAGTTGAACTATTTACTTACCTCTCTTGCAAATACTCCGCGTAAGCGACTTTGTATGATTATGACGCTTCGACGTATTATCATAAATTTAATTCTCAACTTCCATCCTCTATATGCATGCTGTATTGTTAGGGTTGCTTTCTTGACACGCAAATAATATTTATTGTTTTTATAACGTCTCCAGTTTTTCTGTATTATAATCGATTTCGCACATCTAATATGTTGTCTTAGATCCTCTAATAGTTCATGCGCTGAGCCCCGTAAGAACATTTTTGTTTTGCCAAGTTGCCATTGGGCATTTTGTATTTGAAGCTCCTTTAATAGAAGTACAACATCATCACGGGTACTGCAATATGACTTGCTCTTGGTCAAACATATATATTTTGATACAAATTCTTCGAAACTCAGATGTATTGGGAAACCTTCTCTTCTAATTCGAATTATATCTAAGATTCCGAGATATCGAAGTTGATCTTTTACCAAAGATTCATTGTAACTATCGGATTGCTTAAGAGAATTTGGCTTTATACATCGGAGATACCTGTAAACAAAAAATTGTTTATTCCGACAAATACTGTATACCATTAAAAATATATTTATATGTAAATAATTATATCCTTGTAGAGGGTAGTCTAATTTTGTCGTGAAATTTACATCATATATGAAAATGAATATATATATTCTTTCTTGACCAGAATGCGCACAGTTCCCTATTTTTCTGTGTCTCCGACCCCTTGCAGCATACTATTTATATCGGAGCCGTCAGGATCGGACTACTGAATTATATACATAAAGATCAGAAAAAGACTTAGTAGGTTATTCCACGGAAAGTTGAAATATTCTTTAGACTGCTAGCACTGTACCTTAGATTAAATTATATTCCTAGACTCGATCGAGCTTATGGTTAGTGAAATCAAATTTTTATCTTAGTGCTAATGCGATATAGACAAGCTAGAGATTTATACTTCAAAATAAGTGTATTTGTATCCCCACTTATTTAGCTTTACTGATTGTTTACATATTGTAACCGTTTGTACCCGTACTTAACCGCCTCTCCTGTGCACTAAAATATGTCCTACGCACTACTCCAAGCCAAAAGTACGAATTTAGCCTGTGAATAGGATTTAGGGCAAACACTTCCTGATATTTGCTAGAATTCGCTATTAATCTCTTCGATAATTCAAGAATTTGTCTCTAACATGACTACTAGCACGACCACTCCAACTCCCAAGGCCGAAATACCTGATGGCTTAAATCGGTAAAACCATATATCTCACATAATTTGATAGCTAAAGTCACCAAACTTGAAAGGTATGTTGTTAGTAATACTTTTTACTTCTTAAAAGCTTATATCTTTTGCAATTTTAAAGCCAAAGCTACAAACTTTGAAGGTACTTTTTTGAAGATTACTAGGAAACTCATCCAACATTTTTTTAGGTCATCCAACATTTTTTTTAGGTCATTCAACTTTTTTTTTAGGTATTCCCACCCCCAAGACATTCGCAACTCAATTTAACGTCAAACATGATGGGTAGATTACTAGGAAATTCCTTTAAAGAACGACATTTCTTGGCTACACCCTACCTGTTCTGTTTAGAGTATTTCGCAGTCGGTTACGCCCGACTGCAACATTCTCACTTGCTTAGTCTGATCAAGTGTTTCGCGGCTGCGCTCGTTTTATACGATCCATTGAAACAATGGAGCTTTGCCTGCCGGCACGCTGAAACGGGGTCTGGCCACGCTGAAGCTGGACTGGGAAGGCAAAACTGTATGCAACTGCACTCGATTATATGTAGAATCAGAAACTAATATCACCTGCCTATCTGAACGACAGATCATGTCATCCCCTTGCTGTGAACTTAATACAAGAAGCCCACAGCTATTACTTCAATTGCCTCGCGAATGCAATCATTCAAAATCGATGTCTCAAATATTGCCATTCGAATATTCTAACCTCAATTGACATGGTAGACCTCGTTACACATCGACTATTCGTATTTTAGCTAGATCGAATAAAATATATATGTATATATATATTTACTATTTTGATTTTAGATGGATAATTAATATGTATATTTATATAAAAAAAACTTACCAAAGTTTTGTGTTCTGAAGTACTTCAATTAAGGACTGCAATTGTTGGCGAAAATTATCACTGACTGTTGATTTTGATTTACTGGTCCCACGCTGATTTGTTGATATATTTTGTATTAAATTAGAACAGGATGAATCCTAAATAAATTAAATATCCGATTAGATGTAGCAAATTGAAAATTGACACACAGTCGAGAACCCGACTCTTCTTAGAACTTTGTCAAATAAATAAAACAATATTTAAATGTTTGAATTTATTTACAAATGATTCGCTTTTTGATAAAGAAAACATCGTTAGAAATAGATATAGGTTGAGGATGAGAACGATTTAAGAGGGTATTTTTATATATTGACTGATCTCATGTACAAATTTATGCGAAAGAAAAAACTGTTTGCAAGATGAAAATAAGATTTTAAAAATGCAGAAATGATTTCTTGAATATTTAAGGGCTTTTGTTGTCATACCCTAAACCTGAAGTTGTGCAAAATTATATATGAAGCCGAAAAGTATACATATTCTCAAATATATTCAGCAGCCGAGTCGATTAAACAATGTTTGTCTGTCTATCCTAACGAAGTCGAGCTAGGGACTCCAATGAATGGAATGAAAGTCCTCGTCTACCACAAGCATATCGTTTATTTCATCAACAACTTTGCCAGTTAATAAAATCGCTTCATCGCTTATGTACATTATGTACTTTAATTGTATGTATACATATAATAAAGTATAAGTGGAAATCAATATAAATAATGCAATAAATAAGTTATTTTTATCGAGGGATATCTAAAATTTAATGCAGCAAATAAAGTTAATTAAAAATACAATGTTTTGCTTAGTTGTCAACTTAGCCGATTTCGCCAATGTATTGAAAATACATTCAGCGCCCTTAAACTTAGTTAGATGGGATTATGGTATACTTTGCGATTGCAAAAGCATTACCAACAATACAATCGATTACATTATTATTATAATTGGGGGAGAATTAGCACTGCGACCTAACAGGTCTATTGTGCCCCATCGATTACATTACTACCCGTAGTTTTCTCGGAATACCCTTAAGAACTGTGTCAACTCAGCAGCTGGGTCTGAATCATGACAGAGTAAATTAATGAAAAATACAATTTATATTTTCCTTTTCTTTTAAATCTATGTTTTTTACAATGTATTCTATATATTCTATGTTATGTTAATTACATTATCAAATATAATTACATTTATAAATAATAATTTAAAATTTAGTTTTTATCTTATCAAAGTTGAATAGTTTTACTTATCTTATATTTACGAAATTAATGATTATTTTTACCATTTTTATTTTGACAAAGTTGAATAATTTTATGATTCTTAATTTTAAAAAGTTTTAGGTCCTTGTTTTAACCAATTTTTGTGGCCTTTTACTTATATATGTATTACATATTTACAAAACTGATTAAATCCCTATTAGGCAAAATATGAATGGTATATATCAGAAACTTAGTGACTGCAAAGTCTGACATTCGAGCTATGTCTGGCGTCATCCAAACCAATAATATACTGTTAATATCATGAATTTCGAAAGATTATTCAATAAATCCAATTAACTTCAATCTTTGAGAGCTAAGTCTACCAAACTTGAAAAGTAGATTACTAGGAAACTCCTCCACCGTTTTTATTTCCGCCACGACCAATCCAGCACTCAAAAAATTCACAAACTCCTATATCTACTGCAATTGTAAAGGCAAACTTAGAGGATAGATAACTGGGAGTTTCCATCAAAGAGCGGCATTTCTTGGCTACACCCAACTTGTTCTGGGGCACCTGTTATCAGATGGTATTACTTATTGGTATTAGAGTATTTCACTGTCGTTCCCACTTGTTTTTATTTTTAGCATGTTTCTTCTTTCTTCACAATGTTTCTTATGGGTCTCATATTAGTTCACTTTTCTTCACGGTTAAAATAATTCAATCTACTTTTTCCACTTGCAACGTTCAACGCCTCACGTGGTTTTGGGGTGGTTTGCTGATAACCTCCGCCAAAATATATAAATTTCGTTCTATCGACATTGTCTAAAAATCCACACAGGTTGGCAGTGGGCTTGGAGTATGGATTTTAGTTTTGACTTATAAAAACAAAAACGAAATTAAAAATTGCGCGAGCTGTCCGGCATTGTTTATTTTTGTGATCGATAAGTTTTTTAGAAGGAGGTTTTAATCTTCCTTATAAGTTTGGTAACTTTAAAAGCCTCTTTCTTTAAAGTTGTGACTCTTATTTGTATAATAATAAATACATAAACTAGATCTGCACGTACTATACGAAAACGTACATACCAAGTCTCTAGCTCTTATAGTTTCTCAGATCCGAGTGTTCATAAAGACGAACATAGCAATATTGACTGGGCTGTTGATCCTTATTAAGAATACGTATACTTTATGGGATTGGTGCTTCGTTCTGACTCTTACATAAATTTGCTCAAACAAAATTTCTAAATTTAAATTTAAACTTACACAAAAAGTCCATAGAAAATATATTAAAAAAATATTTACTTACGTGGTTTTTAGAAAGATCGCGAAGGAATGAATGTTCACTGCGACTCATAAAATCAAAGAACACATCTTGTTGCATATCCCGATTTTTATCAACAAATCCGTCTACTGAATAAATAACATTTCCCGCGTAGTGTTTTATGCCAAATTCTGTTTCCCAGTGCCGCCGATCCAAGCCTTTTACATACATCGGATTGTATTCGAATTCTGCATGCAAGTTATTTAAATAAGCTGAATCGGAGCCCTTGGGCATATGACATTGCTCAGTCAGAAGTTTAAAAATACATCTTGGAGGTTTTTCTATTAGTTCCAAACATAATGAGTTGTCTGTAAACTCTACGTGAGTGTAATCAATTTCTTCTTGTTTGTACTGTATATAGAGATAAGGAAAATGTTTGTGTTTAATAAAAATGTTGTATGTATGTATATATATATATATATATATATGTTAGTATTAATATGTTTTCCAAGTCTCTAAATTTAAGGGTGCTGAAAGATATTGGGGCCACACTGACGAACAGAAAGCTTGACATGAAACAAAAAAATAAATAAAATAAAATAAAACCATTATTAAGAGAGATTTTATTTTTACTTAGAATTCATTTAAACTTTTTAAATTTCAATATTTCCTGTTCCGAATTTGAATTTCTTTTCACTTTTTGTTGGGATATGTTTAGATACCGATCCATTATTTTAAAACCCTCATTCACGATGACGACTCCCCGTCGTCTTACTCAGCAATTTGCATAATTACTAGATGGTCGTAAACTATATTATTGAATCAGATGATATATAACATTTTATGAGTTGGTAACAAAATGGTATGATACTTACGATTGACTGTTCTAATGAGAAGACATAATGATTAAAAAACTTGTGCAGCTTCTCATTAGCATAATTAATGCAAAGTTGCTCGAAGGAATTTGTTGTAAAATTTTCAAATCCGAATATATCAAGAACTCCCAAAAATTGATTGGCATCTTTTCCAGGATTTGTGCAAACATTTATTTTATCAACAAGCCACGTAAATGTTTTTGAGTATAACGCTCTGGCCATCGCATGTCGGTTTTCTCTGGCCTAAAAGCAGAACAAGTGCTTATGCCAGTTAATAAGATTGATAATAGTTTATTTTGGGGATCATATTGCTGAGCTTAATTAAGAGATAGTTTACCCAGACATTTATGGTATAAACATCCCAATTTAAAAGAAATAAATATATATCGTATCAGTATTCTTTTAACAGGACACCAATCTATCTCGCGCTTGTGGATGGTATTACAATTTTGTTGTGAGGCACTGAAGAACATGTTTCTGACCCCACAATATATATATATATTCTTGATCAGCATGTCTAGCCGAATCGTATAGCTATGGCCACCAGCCCTCAGTTTTAATAACTATCTTCTTGATACTTATATACACGACTTAATCGGCCGACTAAAGCCGACCATAGGTCGAAAGATAAATTAAATTAATTAAATTTTAGGATCAAGATAGGCGTTAAGGAAACTCTTTCTGATACAATATAATCACGCAAATATGGAATATTCATTTGACAGTCAGTCATGAAACTGAAAACATATAAAGACAATTTCCAGAAAACGTACAGAAACATAATATTCCGAAGTCCGAACTAAAATTTGGATGTCAGCTCTACGGTCTACAAGGGTATATAATCATATAATCTGCTCTTTCTTGATTATGCATAGAAACACATTGCCAGATTTGTCAGTTGTAGAGTTTAATACTAATTTAATTATTGTGTGGTCTCGAATGTAGGCGAGATAAGATTTATATTCCAGTATTATCAGTGAATTTCGGATTAAAATATAAATTTTAAATTGGAAGCATTGATCGTCGCAACTAATTTGAAAAATACCCATTTATTAATTGGTGTTCCCATGCAATTCTTTTATCGGCAATTGAAAGTGGTTGCTAACAATATACTAATTCAATCAAGATTCTAGCAACGCTCGCTTATACGGACAGCACGACGGACATTGCACAAAATCAGTATTCTCTTCTTTTTTCAGAATCGAAGTATAAAAATATGTTTGTTAAAAACTTACCTCATGTAATTTTAATGGTATTTCAGTTATATTCCCTCGAACATTAATCTGACGAAGTAAAAGAACCTTTATAAGCTCATCTGCTTTAAGGCCTAGCATATTAGATAATAGTGCGATAATATCTTTGTCAGCCATTGATAAGTCGCATCTTTCTCCATCTACATCCATTAATTCAATATTACCTAACCAAAGTATTGAACTCAACACTCTAAATATACTATCTATAACGGATTGTGGAATTTGCAATACCGCAAGTGCCATTGTCAGTTCGTTAAATTTATTTGACTCAAAAAATACGTCCATTGAGATATTTTCAGATGTATTAAGATATTTATAAAATTCTGGTGGCTTTAAATGTAATGTTTCGGCCATTTTTTGATTCGTTTGGCCTTGAGCTACTAATTGATACATCACATGGTAGTTACGTTCTCCTGGACATTGAAATGTTATCCGTGATTGCTCTAGCAAATAATCTTGGATTACACAACCTTTAATGCAGTGCTTATCATCAAAGCACACTTGCATAAATTTTCCAAACCGCGAACTATTATCATTGCGAATAGTTTTGGCATTACCTAGAAAGAAAAAAAAAGAGTTGATTTTAAAATATAAATTTAAAATAGTCAATTAATTAAATTATCAGAAAAACAAAGATTTTGATGTTAATTAGCTAGATTTATAATTATTAGAGGGTCTGGGTTCGTCCAAGGTATATCGTAAGAGCTTTATTACTAAGCAGACAACAAGGGGACGTCAAATGAGCCTCAATTGTATTGAAATCCCCGAGAAGCTAATAGAGTTCAATGATGGAACTGAAATAGCAAAAACTCTTTAACTTAACTTGGAGCTATTATCAACACAAAATTGTTTGAATGAATATACTTATTGATGTATATTTTTATCCAAGTGGACGGATTGAATGTGCAGATTAATATATCAAAATTCCAGCTGGCCTTTGATACATTCTAGACTTAAAATATGACCTAAAGCTGGTGCAAATTATATATATATATATACAAATAAGGCGCGTTTAGTTTGCTTGGCAAAATTTCCAACATTCGGAATATTGTTATGCTATATACAGTGGCTCACAGTTCAAGTCGACCAAGGTCAAAGAAAAAAAGTAATTTCCAGCCATAAGGTAATTATTCATAATTTTTCAAAAATTCCAAAATTTTTATTTACCATTAAAAATACAAGCAGACGAGTTGCAGAGAAGGTAACCTAAAATAGCATCTGATAATTTTGCAAAGATCGTGCCAGACTGCGACAGCAATAGTGTGCCGGTCAAGCATCGTTTTGCAAACTTTGAAGAAAATGCAGGGCTATATGAACTTAGTGACATGCAAAAATATATGCAAACAAACGGAAAGCTCAAAAAGGTGACAAAATTGTGTTTGGAATCTCTTGTTATTACTAATATGACCAATTGAAAAGTGAAGAAGTGCACTGAATGTGCAGGGATTCACATTTACGAAGGCGTCAGCGGTACCGGGACAGCGCTTACGCAAATGAGCTAAGTATTTATATCATTGTTAAGACTGCAATTTATATAAATGCTCCATCACACTTCAAGCCGTTGGTCCAATGCATAATCGACGAGCATCAGGCGGTTGTATCAATTGCTAAAGTCTGCATTGATTAAAGATTTTTTCATTGAACTTCTAATGTATGACGTACTTGAGAATCTTTTCATTGCATTTCATTAGCAAGCCAAGATTTGATTGTTGAAAGCTGTTCTGGCAGAAGCTAGCTGATAGGTACAATTTTCGGATCATTTGGAAGAAATGTAGTTTACTGCAGAGCCACATTTTCTGGACCAAAGAGTCGAACGTAAAAAATTTGGACAAGTGAAGAGAAATCTCATGCAGTTCAGAAGCTTGCTTATAAAAAGAATATACAAGATGTTTAATCCCTTTTGAATTTAACGGAATTCTTCAGAAGGTTTGTCAGAGCCTCGTTCGTTAATGGATCTTTTGAAGAAAGATGTTGATTTTAAATTCGAGACAGCCGAACAGAATGCGATGCACCAGTTGAAAGATATCTGGTCTCGCAAAACAGTCTTACGTACTGCAGATATGAGCACTTCGACACAGGGAAATTGACGCATTATCTACTTTACGCCCTACAAGTTAAAAGGCGGAATTGAGTACAAGAACGTTCAAATTCGAAGTTATACTATAGTACTATTAAATGATATATTTAAGACGTTAACTTACCGAACGCTTCCAATATCGTATTGGCCTCCAAAATTTGTTGCTGAATCCATGTAGATACATTGGAAGTAACGGCACATAAATATTTTAAAATAAATTTCGTTGATTCTGTTTTCCCAGCTCCAGATTCTCCAGATATAAGGCAGGACTAAAAAAAAATGTTCATGCATAATATAAAATAAAATAAGTTTTACAAATATATGTGGGCGTTGGTTGATGAAGACGGCGACTTGCTAATAAATATTTAAAAAAATATTCCCCCGCACGACCACGCCTTGATCGGTGCTTTATCTCTATGGTATAAAATGGTATGTAAATGTAAAGAGATAATATGTATTTTATGAAATTAGCTTACCTGATTCATTTTATCTTCAACAATGCTTCTGTAGGCAGCCTCAGCTAACGCAAACACGTGAGGGTCTAAAGATCCCATTTTGGCCATATGATATTTTTTAACATGTTCCTTGAAAAAACATAAATCAAATATTGTCATTCCTTAAATGTATAATAAAACTTATATAAGACATGACATGAATCTTGATTCTTGATACCCTTGCGGATGGCATTAAAATGTTGTATAAATTTCAAGCTACCAAGCTACCCCTCTATGGGTCGGACTACTCAGTTGACTTGCCTGCAAGGGTATCCAATATCAAGGCTTCGCTGATGACACTGTTGTCAGAGCATAGGTAAATTCGAAGAATCACTGTGTGACATTGTTTGGAGGCTGGCGTGCAGAGACAACTGCAAAAGATGCAAACTATGTCCTGCGTATTTTTTACAAGAGCACCACTCCTTTACACTATTCGACTCCAATGCCAAACTTTTATCGAGTGATAAAATACAAACAAAAGCCGAAATGAAAGCTGCATGTTTAAAAAATAGTGTTACTTTCGCTGCATGATAGAAAGATTGGCATTGGATGGAGTCTATCCTATGAAACCACCCACACACGTCAGCCAGGGCAAACGCCTTTGAATTGTTGTCGCTGGGATATTGTACCATGAACGAAAATGCAAACAGTTAAGATTAATGGTGTCCTTTGTTATATCCTTTTTGAAGACAAATATGTATTTTTCCATTCTAATTTGGCACACAGCACTCGTTCTGCGCACTTCGTATCATTTTTTGACTGCCGCCAGCTAATGTCTGGTGTGATTAAACACCACTATAGTGTGCTATCGCACACCAACTTAACTTTAATAATCCTAACGGTAATGGCTGACAACCTGCCTTGAAGTTGTCATATGACTGAACTATGTTCTGTCATATGTTTCAGTTGATTTGCCAGCTCATCACGTTTGTGCCGCCAATAAAATAGTATTTTACATGATTTAATATTCATTGTTTCTTAACTTTTTGGCATTAATTAATATAATGTTTTTAGAACATGGAAAACCACTTACCTGGTTAAATATATTTATATATTTATATGGATTTACAGCAAGAAGTATTGAGCCAGAGTATGTCTATTTATTTTATTAAAGTGAACCAATTTCGTTTTGTATTTTCATATTTAAACACATATTAAATGTATTAAAACCTTGTATAAGAGTAATTACAAATATTAGATTTTAAAATCTAATAACTAAAAATAAGGTTAAATTTATTCCTTTTTTACTGTGCCAAAAATTTACTGTGCCTCTTCGTGGTAATCCCAGAAATTATATCCTGCAAACTCAATATTGTATCCTGCAATCTATTCACTCGTATCTCCAATATTCTAATCTTAACCCGGCTGCGCTGAGAGGAGCGCCACTCGCCATTCAAAGGTTAGATGGTGAGCATTGACAATAGTGCTTGTAGACGATAGCGGCAAGAGTGAATGATTTTTTTTATAGAAGTAGGTGAAGGTCGATGTCAAGCTCTCTAGGACGGTAGAGTATAGCATTCTTGCTTCCTCTTCTGGCCCGATTCCCTTCTTCGAAGAGATCGTCAAATTCTTTCCAGCAGCGCTAAATGAAGCTCAGGAAACCAAAGGCTCGATCAGCTGCAAAGCAAATATGCTTCAAACTTAAGCTGCCATCGGATACCAGATTTAAAAACTGTCAAGATCAGTTTGAGCAGAAAAAGCGTTAGTAGACGACAGGCAACAACGTAAATAACATTGGAAACTCCAAAAGATGAAGCTTATGATTTAAAAGGGAGTGATTCAAGGAGTCAGTGTTTGCATTTTGTTCTGATAACTCTAAATAACAAAAGAAGAGAATTCCAATTCTTTGAGAACATTTTGACAACTTCTCTTTCTAATAAATATTAAAATTATTATTCAAAAAATTTTATGAGAAGAACATAACTTTAAACTAAAGCAGAACAGTAAGGATACGGCGAAACCAATTGATGATTATTAGAACTGTAAGTAGTTTGAAAAAATTCAGCAATTAGACCGGCGATAATTTGATCTGAGTTTATCGTCGTTCTTATGAAAGTGTTATGAAAACGTTCTTATGAAAGTGTTATGCAAACGTTGGCTTTCCAAAATTAACGAACTCGCACTAAAGGCTTGACACTCTGGCATCAACACTTCCAACGTTGAGTCACAGAAATCTTGAATAGGATATGGATTTAGCGCGAGAGACAGATAACGAGGAATCCAAAACAAAAATCAGATCAATTTGGGGAATTTGGCATGCCATTGATTCGACATAAAAACATTCCAAATAAACCTTCCAGAAACTCATTTTGAGTTGTGGAAGTCAATAGACTTGAGTCAGGACTCGGAATCCACGTAGTTCCACTAACAATAAAATCACAAAAAACTACAAGAAAATCACGATCGGAGAGCTTAGAGAAAAAAGAGTGTATAGCAGACAAATATGAAGCATACTCAGAGTTGTGTAAAAAGCCAACAGCATTACTACACAATTTAACATCATCAATCTCTATGTCAAAAGAACCATCTGTTATTACAATAATCTCCTCCAAGAAAAGCAAGGAGCACGTTCCCCATACGACGTGGAATGCAAGAACTTGTTAGTGGCTCAGCGACGGTCGAGTCCATCGGAATAGATTGTTTAGCACGGTGCTAAATTGGAACCGTGAACTGCAATACGATTTCTTACAAATCTTGCTGATAAGGTCTACAGATCTTACCTGCCGAACGGAAACTAAAGTGTTACCAAAGTAAAGGCCGCAAATGGACTCAAACGTTTGGTTAACTTCAGCCTCGAAAGCCAAACACAATAACGGACGGGGTAAGTCTACTATTGCTCTGCTAGCTTTTACTAAGCCTATAGTTTGTATAAGGATAATCTGCGAAAGTTCGTAACGATAAAAACGATCTAATAGAAGCATCTCCACTATTCTCAATTTTCTTACCACAGGATCGTTTCTTGAGCAACTAAATGATGAGCATACGAATGCTGCAGTCTAGACATTTAAAAATGCCAAATACGCGAATTAGAAGACAAAATGTGGTATGCTTTGTATACATATTGACGCAGAAGAAACCGATGCACAACATTTCTTTATATTCCTCATCTAGAGAAAAAGATTGTAACTGTACTAGTTGTGTCATTCACAGCAGGAGTTTAATTAATTGACAAAAGCAAGGATCTCTTCCATAAACTATTTTTATTCTTTTTTTTTAAATGTTTTTTAATGTAGTCTAGTAAAATCTACATTTCTGAAAAGGATTTAAAAATACAATATTAAAATAATATATATTTGTAAGGAAATAAATTAAATTACATATTAAAAGAGTCAACAATTAAAAATAGTATTAATATTATTAGTGTTCATTTAATTAAATTAAAATCTAAAATTAAAAACACAAATAGAATAATTAAATTGGGCTTTTCATTTTTCAGAAGGGATCAGATCAGTTAACCAGTCCAGCAATGGATTGAAGCCGAATATGTGAATTTATTTCAGTTTCCAACTTCTTTTGCCGTCATATTGGATTTTATCTGATGTCAACTAAGCTGTCGAGTGTCCGTCAATCCAAAGGACAATAAATTGGTGGAGATCAGTCCAATAGTCTTTGGAAAGGACGGCAGTCAGCATTCATTCCAGCATTCATTTCAGCACTCATTCCAGCATTCATTTCAGCATTGGTTTGTCAGACGATTGTCCTGGTAAATGAATATTCCCCCATAAGATCCAGAGAATTTTACATTGCAATTCTAAATATTACAACCTTCTATTAATTCGTACACTGATCATTTTTAGAAGCTTTCCTTATGTCTGGGGAGTGACTACGCAAACAACTTTATACTGCTCGAGACGGTACATAAATTAGCTTTAATATCAAATCAATTACTGAAAATTATCAGAAAAATGATCGATGCACGAAAATTTAGTAGTTTGGTTTGGATTTGTAAGGGGGAACAATTGAATCACTTTATCGAGTATCAGATTGATGGATTGAAATATTTGCGGATATATTCGAAGTGTTGCCATTGAAATGACTGAAAAATTATTATTTTTTAAACAAGTTTTAATAAAAAAAATTAAATTTAAAACGGGAGAAATTTAATTTAAATTTTTAAATTTCTTTAATGAAAGAAAAAAATAGATTAACAAAACGTAAAATTGTCCAACATTTATTGCAATGTTTTAGGTAACCCAGAAAGAACCCAATGAGACCTAAAAATATTAAGCGTTAGTAGATTAGTAATAAATAATAAATAATAATAATATAAAATAATAGTAAAACTATCTAGAATATGTGAAATAAGGCAATGTAAGATTTATAAATGACCCAAACCGGATTATGTAAAGCGTTGTCAGTTGTAAGAGAAAGGAGTCAAAGTTCCTAATAGGTCTACTAGGAAAGAAAATTTAGAAGACGTAATATAAAAAGGGAATCAATTTTAACCGGTAACTAACTTAAATAGGAAAACCACACGGATAGTATTCTACAGTTAATCAATGACCGAAGATTGATCGAATGCTGCCTGATATTGAAAACAAACACCTGTAAAAAACTACTAAAAATAGTCAAAAATCGTTCCAGAGCAATATTCTAATTAAATCATGAGAAAAACATTATTTTGAAAAATGGGTAGAGTAAATGAAATTTCGCAAAAGTGTGAACCAAGCCTACGGCAGAATATCTGACCCAATAAAGAATTTATATTATGATATAAGGATCGTTCTATGCACGTTCGTGTGTGACTTAAATTTCGAACATAAGACCTCGTATGTATTGACAGCATATACTGAAATAGATTTCCGATTGCAATAATAGAAACATTTTGAAGACAGCAACAATACTGCAACTACTTCCCCACTGCCACCAATTACGGTTGTTGCTTCTCGTAAGCAAGTTGAAGTGCGAATCCGTAACCTCCTATATAGCGAGTAAATTCTCAGTTAGTATTTGTGAGCCAATATTTTTGACTACTTATTTCATTGTTCACAGAGAGCAGTCCCTTTTGCCAGTCAGACTATTATTCAAATAATTAACTCATCATTCATATTACTCAAATAATTTATCCGAATGACAATACTAATTAATTTTTTTAGTTCAAATATCTGTCGTGATTTTCCTTGAATGATTTCTGAGAATGTATGTCAGATATTACGTTGTAAAGATTGTGGTACCTTTGTGAAGGCATGGAGTTTCAAAAACGTGTAACTATTCCTAAAATTTATTAAATATTGAGATTGAGAACTGGCGCCTGGAAAGCCATTCAAAAGCATACTTTCTGACAACTTTACTAGGCGGCTGCTTTGGATCTTAATCACAATAAATTTCGTAGTTATATGAGTATACAAGTTTCCACCCGAGAAATCCTTTAACTAAATTATATTCCACAGTGTTGTATGGGAAACTTATTTAATACAAATCCGAGATCAAAAGTTGTGCAAAGAGTAAGCTCTTTTCGCACAACTGTATAGTTAAAGAAATTGTATGTGTTGTGAAACAAACATATTGCTTGGAATTAAATCGAATCATTAGTTTAAAAGGATGCATATATTATGTCTTGTGTATATCGAAGCTTTAAATTACTGTTGATTCCACTTTCGTCTATTTCGGTAATGGCCGTCATATCGGCAAGTCCTATATTTGATGAAATCGCCATTATTTCTAAAAATAGAAAAATATATTAATTATTTGTATTAAATAATGTATGTGATTGCTAGAGCGGATATTAAAATGCACACAAAATTTCAAAATATGCGGTTAAAAGACAAAATTAAATATGAATTTGAAAATGCAGAATATTTGAGTTATTTTCTTATAAAATATAAATATATAAGCAATGTTGTGATCACGATATGTAATCATAACATTGGCAGACGTGCCAAAAAGTGAGCAACTAATTTTAAGTCGTCTTGAGCGCCTCATAACTAACTAACATAAATACCAACTCGTACGAATTAAATCAGACACTGCCGGTCTCGAGTCCGTACATCGGATATTTTGTCGAAGTTGCGGACAAGCTTTTGCTTAGGAGGCTAAAGAGGACAGGCAACCAGAACATAGTGACCTACGCAATATCTCACCAACCCTGGAGATTATGCAACGGGGATGTGAGAATGCCATGAAATTTGAAATTCCGGCAGAAATAGGCTACTGCGAATTTTAAGAGCGAGATTGAGCGTTGCTCAAAATACAATGTGAGGAGTTTCCTAGTAATCTACCTTCCAAGCTTTGAAACTTTTGCTCTTAAATTGCGAGGATATTACTGGCAGGTATTTACTGACTCTATCTTTGCGTTCATATGGATACCTTCGGTATCGGAGTATAAAAAAATAAATAAATTTAAATAAACCCATCTATACAGTGAATTCATAATTCCATATTTTGTGTGTTTTAAACTTATTCCTTTGGGAAAAATATGATGTAGTCTTTTGACAAATTAAAAATCGCATTTTTATAATTTATTTGCAACAAAAATAAGTTTTTTTTTTTAATTTGTATTACAATTTATTTACATTAAAAATATAAGTAAACCATTATAAAACATAGAGATTCAACTCACAATGACTTTACAATTCCTTTTTGCCCTAATAACCTTGAAATAATTTTAAATAAATATAAAACAATCAGATTATCAGATAATCGCTTTGCAATTCGCCTTTGATTTATTATGTATTTTTTGAATACAAGTATTTTCGAAACGGAATAACCATATTTGAACATATTAAACTGAGAAGAATCGAGCTACGAAGCGTGAGAAGTCACCGATTGAGATGAGCGTGACCTTTTAAAAAGAGTGGACAAAAGTCGTACGATTTAGGGAAGATGCTTTACAAGCAAGCTTAATGAAATAATGCTAGCATTGCGTCTTATGGAGCTGTGCGTCATCTCAAATCTTGCACACATCACGGTGTGGTTGTGCATATTTAATAACTTAATTATTGCCTTGGCCATAATTGAATGCTTCACAATGTAAAATTCTATAGGCTCATTTAATACGCAGCGCACAGAGTCCAGTCATGAATCCTATTGAAAATAAAACTTTTTTTATTTGTTTCAAAAATGGCAAACAGAAGTCCGAAATATCGAGGTGAACGGAAAGCTGCCATAGAGATCTGAAACATATAATAAGGAAACCCTTATTAGTTATGTGAAACACCGTTTACTAGCTGGATGTGTTGCCAAAAGCAGCCACTTGAAGTGATAAATTCATTTTCTCAATAT
The DNA here is from genome assembly GCA_035044105.1 of Drosophila nr. perissopoda 5 BK-2023a. Classification (NCBI taxonomy): domain Eukaryota; kingdom Metazoa; phylum Arthropoda; class Insecta; order Diptera; family Drosophilidae; genus Drosophila; species Drosophila nr. perissopoda 5 BK-2023a. Next base: position 634,078 of record JAWNMK010000250.1, read on the forward strand.
TTACTTAAATTTACCGATTTTTAAAATGTTGTCAATAAAACTTTCTTGTCAAGAAGAATCGTTATTTGTATATTGTATAAAATAGTATAGTATTAATTCAATTATAAAATCCATGAAGTATCGGAATAAAATTTAAATAAATTAAAAAAGCGTGAATAAATCAATTTATTACCACAGAAATTTAAAATTTCGGCAACCTATGTAACCTTATGTTATTAACCTTTGGTCTATGGAACTTGATGACCCTTATACCTATCTATATATATACTCTGTATCTCTGTTTAGCATCCGATGCTGGATCTTCACAATATTCGATTCATAAATTTTTGAATCAGTGTAAAAGAAATCATGCTTTTTGCTCTATCTCGGTATGACCTATAAATTTTCTAAATCCGATTCTTGTGGAAGACACTAAGACTTGGTATTCAAAATTGGTATTTCTTGATTTTATTTAAAAAAGATTTGATTGCAGACAACCATCAGTAGAGCTCTCAAAACAATTCGAATTGTTAATTTAAGCATTCAATTCTGGCTACGACACATTAAAGAAAAAAGTCTAAAAAATCACTGAACTTAGATCTTTTGCACAAATTGTGCTTTTCAGTAGGTTAATTTATTAAAAATGCTGGAGTTTCAAAATCATGTTTCTGCCGGCTTTACTCATAATATTGGTGTGTGAGTATTTATGAACAGCAAAGAACTATCAACATCTACAACATCATTATGTGCCTAAGGCAGCCGTTTCTTGTTGCTTTTTTTAAATTTTTTATTTGTTACTCCAAATGAATGGAATAAATATTAAAGTTATTCGTTTGAATTATCTTTCAAAAATAAATATAACCATGCTGATCGACTCATTTTCTAGCAATTGTGTGTACATTGATCAAATGTTCGGCCTGGCGCTTAGCAATAGGCAACAGATCTACCATAAAAACTAAGTGCATGCTTAAAAATGCATCCACAATAAATACTAGTCCGGGAGGACATCGAACTCGAATCTGTAATATTTAGTGATGAACAAAAGGATTCACTTGGATGTCATAAACAAGCATACAATTATTAGAGCGATAAGCGATATCCCAAGCCAGCCGACTCATGCGCAACCATGAGGTCAAGTCCAGGCCCGACTTGTCGAGTCAGACAAAACTGTTGGAAAATGAGTTGATCACCATTACAGAACAAGATTATGGCGGCAACTGGATATTTCATGCAGATAATACACCGATATACGCTGCAAGCATTTAAACGCGTTTGAACGAGGTCAAGTGGCCGGATATACGGAGAGCTTGTGAATCATCCTTTCTGGAAAAACAAAGCATTAAAACTCTTTGAAGCTGATTACAAATAGACATTTCCACAAATAGTGAAGATGGACCGGGCTATTTTAACTCAGTAGGTTCAACCCCAAGTCGGTATTGTGCATTATTAAAAAGTTAACACGGCAAATCCAATTTATACGAAATTGAAAAAAAAAAAATTATTTCGGTTATTTTATGCTAATTTCAATTTAATACAATTTATTAATTTTTAGCTTATCACCAACAACCTAACCAATGTGGGTGTTATCATTTAAAGGCGTTGTTGCACTTCAAGGGAGCAAAAAATGTGTCAGCAGTATATAAACTGTTTCAAAAACACAGAAAAATCAAAAAATTGATTCATGTTCGAATACGTACAATATTTTCTGTGGCATTTTTGCAGCCAGGATTACATAGTTGTTTTGGAAGAATTGAAGTAATTCCCAAGAGGAAGCTATTACTGTTTCCTTGATAAGGCAATTATAATATGCTTACATGTTCCTTCTACTCCAGTTTTATCATAACATATGTTAATATATATTTTTGAATTAGCTGGGTACTTTCAAAAACTGTTAGAATCCGATTTAGATGAACACCTCATTTATAACAATTACAAACAAGGCGCGCCTTTTAAATTGTAATATGTATTTATATACTTATGTACATACGTGTGTTAATGCAGGTGCGTTCCATTAACTTCCAAGTATCCGAATAATAATCCACAGTAAAACACACGGTTTTTAACTCATAATTGTCCAGAAGGTCTGTATCTCAACCAACAATTTGTTTATCAAATCTTTGCTATTCATTCATTTTCTGTTGTCAAATTTAACTAAAATGTATGTATATGTATTAACTAGAGATGTTAATGAATTACGATATCAAAATATTTTATCGATATTTGATGCGATATTTAAAATCAAATCGTTGGTTTATATTACAAAATTTTTTTAAATTTAATTGCTATGTTAACATTTGAAATTATGAAGATTTAATAATGTTCATTAATAAAAGTATTACAGAATTATTGAAAGCAATCTGAGTCAAGACATATATACGCAAAAAATTGTCCTGAAGTATACAAGCAGAATAATTACAAATAATTTTACAAAATATTTCGCTGACAAATATGTCCATAATACAATTCCAAAATATTTCCGTTCTTTGTACGTATGCGATATTATCAAAGAGCAATACATATGCCAATATTTATAAAATTGATATTCAATGCAATGCATCCGATTTTTGTCACTTCGATAAATTTGTCATCGATATGTGACTGTAGGAATCACTCTGCATCAGAAGATGTTCCTAATTCATTCCGTATCGTTTAAGATAATAGTATATTTCGGTCCACCACTACAAATATTTGGCATTCGCTGCTAAAGCCCAGTTTACAGATACAATATATTTGGGAAACCCAAACACAAAAATATCAGCTGTAAATGAAAAAATGTTTTATGTAATTTTCTCGCCTTTTGTTTACTGTAATCTCGCTTGCTGCAAGTGATTCGCAGATTTACAATTTTGGAAGAGTGAAACTGAGTTCAGGTAAATGAATGTGCATTTTGAGCCCCGTACCCTCATCAATGGCAGCATGCTAAAGCAGTTTGCCGGCCAAACCGTCAGCATCATGGTGCGAGTGGAAAGTGTTGCCGGTACAACGCTGTCGGCCAACAGCACGGATAACCACAAGCTGCGCATCAGTTTGCCAAGTGAACTAGGATCGGCCGAGGGCACCTGGGTGGAGGTAATTGGTAATCCAAATTCCGCTGATGCCCTACAACACAATGACCCAGTTGCTGACTAATGTGAAGCAGTTCTATCGATATGGCTAAGTGAAAGATCACTCTTACTGCAGTCCTGCAGTAACTTATTTTTGGGATACCCTCTTTTTTTGTAACTTGATCGTAATAAAAGCAAAGTTATTTTTCAATTAAAAAATGTTTTTTCATTCGTTATTTACAATTTCCATTTCGATGAACTTGCCGTTTCTATGGTGGTGTGCCGATAACCACCGTCTGTCTATGTCAGTTGTCTGAGCGTTGTGCGGAGCGGTATCAATTGGAACGAATGGAAATTTTCAATGAAGTGAAACATTGTTTATTAAATTCATCATCATTTAACACAGCTGAATGTTAAGATATAATTAGCTAAATTAATTTTGAAAAAAAAAAATACAATACGGAATCATTCTCGCATACAGAACACATTCATTCTATTTTTCATCAGTCAGTCTTCTTAGCCGGAAGAAAAAACTTGGCCGCATGGTCTCCGATCCACAAGGGTTAATCTTTTCAAGCAGCATTCAATTTGAATATCTCTGGCAAATGTAGCTGATGCCAATGCTGTCCGCCTTTATGGAGTTCCGTAAATTTAAGCAGTAAACTTATATTCAATGTTTAACGTATTCCGTTATTTGCTCCGTATCATCCACGCAGCGATGGGCACGCTTAATTTTAATAAAACTAGCGCAAATAAGCGATAAAACGGCACGCGGGGCATTCCGGCGTAAGACGAATAGTCAACTGAATTTTGACATCATTATTTTGACTCTGAAGCATGCATCATCAAGCAGCTAACAAAAGAAGCATACGAGAATCACGCTATAAGCTAACCCTCCAAGCTAGTTATATGTTGCACACATATTTTCACAATTTGCAGAGGATTCCGGAAGTCGAATGAAATACTCGATAAATTTTATGTATCTAAATTTAATATTGCTTCCGTTAATTAAAATCTCATGTAACCTCGTAATTGTTCCATCAGTTTGTATTTGTTCTGTCTTTGTAGTAATATTTTTATGGCTTATAAATTATTTGGCACATCATGACTATAGTAAGGCATTTGACACTGGGAATCCTGAAGTTCTGTATTCTAAATTCAGTAACATCTTTCATTTTTCTAATACTGCAGTTTCGTCTATAAGTTGTATATCGTATCACACTGTATGTCAGTGATCTCCCTAAGGATGGGCCTCACTGTCAAATCCATAAGTACTCAATGTGAGCCGTCAAATGAATTCTGTAATAAAGTCAGGTTTAAAATGCATGCATGGACTCTCTTTCTTCGAATCAGCTAACCTCATATCTCAAAAGCATAGACAGTAAAACGGAAGCAACTATCGGCTCAGTTAGGGATCGACCGCGGCAATTCAACAATAATTGTTATTTCTTTCTTAAGCAAAATCGACCATCTCGATCAGTCTAGTCAGCTCATGTCACTGTGTTTGCTGTTTGGGTACAATATAGACTGCGTGGCTCTCCCCTCCTGCAAATTTCTCATTAAATTTTAAATGAGAAATTCCCTTTTATTTATTATTTTATTTTTGTTCGGTTACGCTGCGCTCAGCTCTCCTCATCAAGTTAAATAAAACATTCATCGGAAATTTCATATTTGTTTCAATCATTTAATGCATAATTTTTAATACTTAATTACTAATGAATTCATTTTCTACTTACCATTCATTCTTCTAATTATTTCATGTTATTTAACAATACTTATTTATCTTCCCTATATGATGATCTGCTAACCCTTTCTTCACGCTAATCTGGCAACTCTGTGACCCAGACAAGTTCAATACGCGGAGCGCGGGTGAATTAAACAATTAAATACGAAAAGATTTTATGTCGATAGCGATGACTACTTGAATTTATATACAAATTAATGCTTTGCTCAGCTTTATTATGATTTTATTTATTTAATATTGCTTCGAATGAATCGACCACAAATAAGTTTCCAAATACTTTATTATTTGAAGGCCATCTCGCCTCTTCGTTGGTATTATTAGAACTAATTACAAAATGAATATCAAGAAACCTCGTAAGTAAGGCGATCCGCTCCGCTGTCGCTGCCGCAGCTGGCCCCGATAAGAGTAACATAAGTACTTCACGCAGGCGCTCAAATTACCAAGCGGATATTACGCAATAGAGTTTCGCTTGTCGCTGGGATTGTTGCACTTGACAAATGACACATCAACATATTTGGGCGGCTGATACCGATAAGTGAGGGTAGTTTATCGTTAACTACTCGCATTGAGGCTTCCCATCACCAAAGGACGAACGCCGCTTGAATCCTGGTGTCGCATGGAGATGTCGTTATTCATGTCTCGTATAAAATTCAGGCTCTCTTCGCTGAGACGGTGTAAATACGGGAGGCTAAGGACAACAACTCCAGGGAATCGGCTGACGTTGTTGCGGTTCATAAACTTTAAGACGTTTACCAGCGCATAGCGATCGAACGTGATGAGGTTTGTTCCGATCACCTTAGTTGCGCCGCCGTCTTCCAAGATGATTTTTGCCGGCGGAACATTGAGGATGATGATGTCGTCGTCCACTAGAGTTACGGAGTTGAGATTCCCGGCTGCGTTTGACAATGCGCCACGCCTCCAGAGTGTAGGTCTGGCGGACAAGTGCCCTTCCTTGCTTGAACTTGAACTCGTGCAGTTAGTTAGCTCTGGTAATTGATGAAGTTGTCTGGGAGATGCAGTGTTGAGTCATTATGTGCCACTGGGAAGATCGTGACTTGACATTAGAGACTTAACATTAGGATACTCAAGAAAGAAATAAATTATATTTATCGATTGTAAAATCTTAATATTAGATATACCTAAAACGCTAGTGAATTGATTAGTGAATATGGATTCTAGATCGGCATTATCAAAAAGGCTGGGGTACAATATTACATTTTGAAAAAGTGATTGCAGGTTAGATGTTACTGATTTCTGTTATTAGTATTCGGTTTCTTGCCAACAAGGTCTTATCTCTCAGCTTGTTGCCTAGTCTCCAGTTATCTCACTTATCACTTATCACTTATCTATTGTACTCCACCGTAGCCTGAAAGCTTAATGCACCTTGCTATTTCTAATAGGGTGCTATGAAACCGCTCTCCCTGTTTGTTTGACGTCCTGTACTGGCATACTGTCGGCGCGTTGACGACGTGGACGTCGAAATTGTTCAGCAATAAGGAGGCAATGGTTTCCGCTTTTAATGGAGGCTCATTGGCACAGTACACCTGCTTATCGTATGGAAAAATATCCATCAGCACCCAAAGAGGTGTTTTCACATCGTCAATGGTTCGTGATGATATCAGTTGTGTTACTGCAAACTTCGAGAATTTATCTATGCATGTTAAAAATAACTTCTTATCCGTGGTTAAAATGTCAATGTGTAACATTTAAAGGCAGTTTTAAACAAAGCTAGGAATGCGTCAGCGGATCCCCTTATCTTGCTATGGATTAAAAAAACCCAGCCTGGTAGTGGCGTGAGCTCCCATTGTATCTTTCGAAAATTTTGTACGCGGCGATAGCTGCTTGTCGCCAAGCCACGTACGATTCTTGGGTATCATGGAACTTGGGCAAGCTCTTCACTACGTCTAGGGGTTCGTCGTTCAAGATTCTTATTATTATTGATTATTATTATTATTTGCATTTCTACACAAAATAACTCTCTCTTGCGGCGGTATTTAAATAAAATTTCGCTCCAACGCAGGCTTTTCTCATTTTTCGCCTTCAAATCTCGACTATCTGACTATTACCTGACCTCTAAAAATTTGCACATTTGCATTCTTCCTTTCATATTTTACACACAAATAAAACAAATTTTCTCCTTAAGATCATTTGATTACTTGGAACTGATTGGCACCACTTTTGCAGTGACCCGTCAACTAATAGGTTTTGACCGACAGGTGAGGTGGGGTACTATACTCTTCCCTCCGAAAGATGGTGCTGGCATATTTTGCTAACAATTAATTCTAAGCATAATGCTCATGTGGTATGGGAGCTATATTTACTTGTTCCCTTTTATTTTTATTGCAATTATATCTAACTTTTGTGTGACCATCTAAATATAAGTTTCATCCATGTAGGATAAATAAGAAAAGACCCTGACACGAGTGGCACACATGTAAAACAAATTTAAGAAAAAAATTGAACTTACAATATTCCATGAAAACTTGCCCGTGTTATGGTCGGCGGATACATCGATAGGTTTCAGTAACGATGTGCTAGCACCACCTTTCGGAGGGAAGAGTTGAGCACTCAACGCCACCTAGCTGTCGAAATTTGATAGTTGAGGGGTCGTCAGCTTCACAAAATCGAAATGATAAGAAGACCAGAAACAGCTGCTGAGATTTTCTTAAACTGTCGCAGTTGCGCGAGTCAAGACGTGACTGGAGGAATTCTGGCCACTCTGTAAAAGGTTAAACTGCCATTAGAAGCAGCAGCATAAAAAGAACGATCATTTCAAGTTGTAAAAGACTAAGGCAACGCTCAGATTATTTTAAACTGCCCCGACCAATTTATTTTGATTCTTTTGCAACCAAATTCTATTTGCACAATCCGCATAAGCCGCACAAACAATGTAATCTCAACTGTAGAAGGAGTCGCTAGTAAATGTTGGATTGAAAATGCCGACTAGAATTGGAATTTCTACACCGATTTAATGTCATTATTTTTTGGAACAATACAATTACTTACCACGTCGGCGTTACCAAATTGTTGGGGAAGCCCGTTTTCTTGATAGCTTTAAGAGCAATAAATCTATATTGTTTAAAAAGTACAATTCGAATGAGTTGCTTTAAGTGTATATTAATGACTAAACCGAAAAAAATATATATATTGAGATTTTGCTTACCGCAAGGGCAAGTCCACACATAATGCATTCTGGAACAGAGTGGATCGACCTTTCAAATATGACATAAATTTACCTTATTTTTTCGCGTCTTAGAGGGTTTTACCAGGAATCCACCCCATGAATTTGGTGCTTACGAATGTTACTATAATGTTGATATAAGGCTTTATCGATTTTCTTTATTTCAACACCTATCACATTTTCTGACGCTCGCATAGACGAACATATATTCCAAGTTTCAAGTCACTATTTTCTATGGTGTCGAAAAAAAGATCTATCAAAGAAACTACACTCACAAACAAACAGTATCTTTTTAGAAAGCAAATCAGCAATATAAGTAAAAAATTTAAATAAACTAAGAGAGAAGAATACAATCTAATGAGACCCAAGTTTCTGGTGTTCCCGGCGATGTAGTTGCCGACGATATTAAGGTAGCCAGCTCATCTTTCTGGGATTCTGGGCAATTTTGTGAATGCAAAAAGAAAGTGGAAGGTACTGGTAATTTATTCATGGAGCCATATTTGGCGGACTCTGCCCTTTGAATGACTAGATAAGAGAACATCTAGTAAGCAGGCTGAAGTCGTCACAACGAGCACCCTCAACACTAGAGAAAGACATAAGAAAAACAAATTTTATGATAATACAAATAATGTATTTATATTTAGAAATTTATATAAATCAGCTCATGTTTCTCTGACTCTGAATAATATATACAATCGACAGAGTGTGAATCAATTTGAGTATCGTTCCCAGGTATTTGGCACGTGTACCCGATGGTAGTGTAGAGTCGCATATTTAAGGGGGAATCCATTGCAGAGCCTTGACCGACTTTGTTAATAGGATGAGGTGCGTACAGTCCGGAATCAAGTTTTTCATTGAAAAAGAACACACTGAAAAATCGTCAATATAGCGAATTCGATATGCGCAAGGGTACATCTGAGGGCAACTGAAATTACCAATGCACTAATATTACTAGCTTTGTGGCAGCATCTCGGCGCAAGCAAAAGTATCCTTTAGTCTTTGTTTTATTGGTCTTTTTTTTACTGTGAAACTAGTACAACAAATTTGCGGTTCGTTTAATTGTATTAAATTTATTGGCCAATAACCTCCGGTGTCTAATGAAATCCTTTTTTTAAGTACAGCTGTACAAAACTGTTCCAGAATCAACTTAAGTTTAAGGGTGTAAGTATACAACAAGACTTAAGACAATATAATAAATTGCTAACTTCATGCACTGACAAATTTGTTAAAAATCCATACTTATATTTAGAAATGTGTTAAGAAATTTGTTGGCTTAATTTATTTAGCTTTTTGCATTCTTCCATTTGTCCGTTGCTTCTCGTTTTGCTTCCGGAACAAGAGAACTCTTTGCGCCCCCTAAAATATTTGTAGTTGCTTGCGTTGCCAGAACTGCCGGACACACAACTAACTGAGGTAGTTGCCTGACAACTGCACCAACTGCTCCGCTATATCCTTTTTGGTCGTGCTCCACAAATGCTGCTTCCATTAACGTATTCGCCGATTCGTTTATTCCCTGTAAGTAAGAATTAAGAACAAATTAGAGAGTGATACAATTTTGCCGAGAAGTTTTGAAAATATATGTCTCCGATCATAGAATGTTCGATGCAAAATAGTATCTCAGTATTTAAGACATCTTGATAAAATTTGTAGCGCATCAGAAGGCAGTATATATACATGAAAAGACCGCAATGAATTGCCGTGGAAACTAGTTCTAATGTGAACAAAATTATCAGCATCGAACACTATATCATTTAACTCGCAATTGAATCGGTTGACAGATAACATCTTAAATTTTAAAAGTTCTCCGAACATATATATATATTTTAGAATTTGTTGTCTGTACTATATACACTACACTAAACCAAATAAAAAGATAAATAATTAACAGCTCTTCTAGATTCCTAACCGGTGAAATCAAATGTAGCAACGATTAGCCAATTTTAAAATGAATTGGAAGGCATTTTCCAAAAGGTCGTTTTTAAAGCCGTCGGAAATCCATTTAGTGAAATGAGTTAAGTTATCGATATCGATATCGAAGTTCGATATTGATCAAGAAAGTTTATAAATTCCTTCTACCTGCTACATACATCACAATACAATAAAAATGAAGAGAGAATTGGATAGATTGGCAGACAGGATGGGCTAATCATACAGAAGCCAGGTCATTTCTCTAAATAGGTATGTATATAAAGTGCACTCATTTCGTGACAATATTCGAGCAATATTTGTGTATACATAATTAAATAAGTTTATTTTTACCTCCTTTACGATTGTGTAGGCATTAGCAACACCTTCACGTAAATCCTTGGGCCGGCCCTGTCGTCGTTTACCATGCTTAGGATTACGCCGTCTGCTTAATGATGGTCCAGCAGACAACATGTCAAATGTGGTTTCCGCAGTAAACTAAAAAGAAATTGAGAACAAAGATTTAGTATTAAAACAAAATTATTTAAAAGGTCAAAATGGACCAAAGGCCAACAGTAACGGACCACTACACTATATAGCTACCATAAGAACAAGTGATCGAAATATGAGCTTTAAGTTGGGGGATCGAGATATGCGCAGATAAATAAACCTTTCTGACACAATATAATTAGACAAATGTGGAATATTCAGTTCACAGCAAGTAGTGAAACAGAAAAATATAAATAAACTTATTTTTTTAATCGAAATACATAATAAAATATCACACTCCGTTCCACAACAGTTAGTTATACGTTGAATTTAACATGATTTCTTCGAAGTGCCAAAGATAAACCTTCTTTTTGTTTATACAAAAAGTTTTTTTTAATGAAACTTATACTATTAACTACATAACTGATATACTATTGTGGCGAGAAATATTGCCTTCTTCCCCTGACTTACATTTGCACATTTTTGTTGTACCGTCATAGTGCATCCATTTAAAATTATTTTCAAAGTTGAATGAACCAAAATATATATTCACCTGAAGTAAATGAATTATTCTTGATGTTATCTCAAGTGCTGCAAACGCTGTTCGGGCACTGAAGCTTTGAGCACCCAGCTGAAAACCACGGATTATTCTTCCATCTTTGTTATATTGTTGCAATGGCAGTCTAAATAAGTCAAAGAAGCCTTGAACTGAAATGAATAAAATAATAATAAATGCATTATATTTAAGTCGCAATGCCTGGATATATATATTATCATATATTAACAAAAGAGAGTAGTTTCATACTTTTTGTTAGAGTGAACTCACATGTATAAATATTCAAGCAAAATATGGTTCAAATAAAAAATTATTAATAGTTTCAAATTAATTAAGTTTTGGTTTTGATTCGAAAAGAATGATTGATGACAGAACCAATTTGATTGATCTGGACTTCGGTTTTGAATAGGTAAAGTCTTAATGGCCAAATCCCTCAAAAATTAAAGTCAAAATAAACAAAGTGCGCATCAACTCACTATATATCTATCTGTAACTATAGATCTGTATGTTTTAAAAGGGTTTACACATTTATAAACAAAGGGCTTGCTCTGTAATTTGGTAAATATAAGTATATATAGTATATACACGGTTTTCTCCAGTATTTGTGAATAGATCTTGATTTAGATTTTAAAAATAATGTCGAGGTATACTCATACCCAATCGGAAGAACATATCTTAAGACTTGTGGCATTATTGCTATCGGTAATCGATTTTATCTCAATCTTGCAAACGAAAGATATCGATAAAATTAAAGCAACTTAATCCGTGTATGATATACGAAATATTCAAAATTTACACATCAATCCGAAGAAGGAGATTCTTCCTTCTGCTTGTTTCGCATCTTTTTACCAATTTTCAATGGGTTCGGGATATAAAATGAGCGATCTTGGTCTGACAGCTAATCATGCAAAGAAGCTGAGCATACACAGCGAAAGGTGGAAACATATAGGTATAGGGTATCTCCTGCACGAACTTTCTGCAGATAAAACCAACTTTTACTGAAGGCTGGGAAATAGACACTTTCAAAAATTTTCATTTCTTCCGCCACATTCCCCTTTCAAACCTGATAAGAATGAATAATAGTGACATTCACTGGTCATACATTAAGTCTAGCCTGGCAGAGTACAAAACAGCAAAACAAAGGAAATAATGGCGATCAAGAATATACATATCATATTGAGTCGGATATATCTTCATTAGTTTTTAACACATATTTGCACAACTTCATGATACAATTTTTAACAAATTTTAATTGGTAGAGTATATATAAATTACAATAAATAAGACGAATACTTACACAGTTGAAGAACGGCATTGGTCGGTCCGATTCCACTTAATATATTTGGCAATTGGTTTCTTTTAATGTCCTTAAGCCATTCCTTGCAGACAAATTCAAATAATTTGTTCCAGCCCAAAAGCCCCCGCCTGGAAACGAATAGATTAATAATAAACGAGTATATAAGTTTTTGATATTGATATTTTTCTTTCCCACTTACCGATTTATAACTTCGCGCAGGCATATTCCAGAACCTTGTAGCTGGGCAAGTCCCATTACTAAACCAGTTATAGGACCACGCGAAAGTTCTACCCTTCGACCATGGTAGTCGAAGCATATTGGTAACGCAGGACTAAATACGAACTCCTTAAAGTAAGTGGGATGTACTTCATTTGGGGAATAATCTTCAGCAAACTCAAACGTTTTTGAGCCGTCATCTGAATCTACTTCTTTTTTCTCGTTCAATTTGAAATCATGCAAAGCATTCGATAGTTCATTCACGGCCATCATAGGATCATCTTTATTTGCCACATTGTCCACATTGTCAGCATTGGCCGATCCTTTCACTAAAGCAGAAAAGAATTCTTCCAAAAACAATAAAGTGTCTTGATCAATATTAAGTCTGATGGGCAAAATGGAGACTTTTAGTGAGCATTCCTCTGCTCGGTTTTTCTTCACATTTGATCGAACGTTCAACGCTTTCACTGTTATCATGTTATCATCGTTTCTCTGTGGCAAGCTGTTCTTATTTGAGTGATAAAGAAGCTTGTTGATATCTGAAGTGAGTAAGCGGTCTCGTATCTCTATATCCGAAATGACCAACACTTGTCGAGATGCATAAACCGACTGTTTGGGATATGCGTCATGGGATAAGCGAATCTTCGAAAATTGAATCTCGACAAGCACATCTGAATTCCGAAATGTATTCAATTCTTCACTGGCTTCTTTTTTAAATTTTGTTTGCTTTTTCCTTGGAGCCTGTGACACTCCATGCTTATACGTCTCCGACATACCACTGCCTGTTGTAAAACTGAAATAAAAAGATCATATTATTAAGAGAGAAGCAACTATTTAAGATGATATCATTTGGAATAAAACAACTATTGAAATAAATATTAAATTAAATAGTCAATAGTCAGCTGTTCGAGTTTCTATTTACATTAAGAGCAGCAATTTATTTAATTTATTAATATTATTTATTTAATAATAAAGGCCAAAACAAAAAACAAATCATTGCAATTGCCGTGAAGAGTTCCTGGGAAGGTAAAGGCATGTCTCCACGCTTCATTCTTTTGAATGTTTTTATTTAATTATTATTATTTTTATAAAGTGATCCATTAAGAATAAATTTGTAAGTTACGGTCTTAACAATCTCAAACTGATTAATTTTTAAGATTCGTAATTAACTCAAATGAGACATTTGCTATTTGAATTTATTTCCTCAGATTTTCTTCATTATTTATAGTCTCTAAGAAATAGTTTTGACTGCTGCTAAATCTTTATCGTTCTATATTGGTAATTAATGGCGGTAATGATATTTAACGTGAGATGTTTGTTTTATTTTAAATCTTGATACAAATCTGTTAAATAGATTCATCCACCACCGAATATCAGAAAAATGAATACCGTGGAACAGAAAAAAAATCTATAATCGTGCAAGCTGTGCCATAAAATTTATGTGATATGTATATAAGTATTCAATATAATTATTATTTATTGCTATACTTTAATAAAAATTTCAAATATAAAACTGTAAATTGCACATACCTTGATTTCTCCTTTTTTGGAGGACTACTGGTTACATCTGGAAAATCTTTTCCTCCAAACAAATGCCATGTGAATGTCATCTCACACAGTGTATAACTTTGCTCAGGTATTGGAAAATGTACTGGAGGCCGTAGAACATTACTTTTCTCACTTGGCAAACAGAAATGGTTGTCAACTATTTGAAGTGGGTCCTCGGAAACATATATTTGCTCGACTCCGAATTTGTCCTGTAACATAAAATAAGATATAATCAACATATTTGCTTTGATCAAGTTTTGTCATTAAGTATACCCCTAAGCAGGATACACAATTAGTTATCCTGGCAGATATCATATATTATTATAATTTTGTCATGCAACGAGTATTGCATTGAAGGAGACACGGATAAACCCCATAAGGTATATTTATATTCTTGATCAGCATCATTAAGAGTCGAGTCAACTTCTTCGAGTCTCATTTTCCACTCTTTTCTAGGTATGTAGAAGCTTTCTCAGTGACGATTCACGTTCCTTCTGCTGAGCTACAAGGAAGCCATCTTAGACCAATATTCTTCTCAAGTGTTAAGAGCGATAATCGCTACAATCACTGCAAATTCCGATAACTTATGTATGAAAACGATTTGAAGACTATGTTTTCGTAATCCAACCCTCAATAATAATAACTTCCGTATAAAAAAGAAATGTTTTTGTATTTTCTTATCCTTTTTATAACCCTTTTTTAAATGTGTCAACTGTATTTGTTTGTCAATAAATATTTAAACAAGCCGATCAATTCAGTTATTCGAATGTATTACATATTAAGAGTAACATAGCTTTAGCTCAGTAACATTCATTAGTTAATAAAAAAATGTTTGTGCATATCTTACCATAAAAAAAATTTCATCATCATGTATGACATGAAAGTCTTTTTCCTCTAATGCGTGCGCATTGGTGAAGAAAGTAGCACCAAGATCGGCTTGGACTTGCGGTAGAGTATGTTTTTCGTGTTGATAGCATGATTCAAGCATTACATTTGATTCAAAGTCGGAAATATGGCAGGCATCAAAACTATTTTTGAATAATAATGTACTTTCTGGGATTTCAGTTTCGTTTTTCTTTATCACATTCATGTTTGCTGATAAATCCGATGGCGAAGTTTCCTTAACATCTTTTACAGCATCGGCCATCAGTATATTTATATGCTTTAGTGTGTCATCATTATTCTGATCACTTTTTTTCAATGGGCTATCATCGGGTTTCTCTAAGCCAACGCTATGCTTTTCCTTTGACATTAAGTCCTTATCGTTTGCTATATATGCAATAAGTTGTGCCAATGCATCTGCTGCGTCGAAGCACGTTTTTAAATGCATGTCATGAATTGAAGACCGCAAGTCAATATTGGGATATAATTTACTTTGATCGTTAAGATGGATGGAAATATTAATCAGTCCCACGTTTAAGACTGGTACTAAGCCGGAACCATTTATGTGCGCCAAAGGTTCATCAACGACGCTGGCTCCTTGAATCTAAAAAAAGAAGATAAATTTACTCTGTCGTAAAATGTTTATTTATTTGATGTATGTTATATACAGTCTATAAAAAATATGTAATTTAAGCAATAAATTTAATCAAAATTAAAATTCAAGTAATACTAATTAAAAATTTAAAATTGTAAAATGTGTATAAGGTATTAAAATGTAAAATGATCTAGCATCATAGCAAGATTAAAGAAACCGAAAAAAAAAAACCAATTGCTTCAATCTTAGTAGATTACCGAAAGAAAACCCAGAGGAAGTAGCAAGAGTGGGATAAAACAGTTCCCACTTTAAGAAAAGATTTTGTACCAAATTTCAAAGGAAGTGGAACAACTCTTGATAATTACTATATACCAATGTGATTATCCAAATCTGAATCATTCAATCTAAAAGGACGTGGACTGTCAGAAATCCGTTCCAAATTTTGCGATTTTAGCTTTAAAACTGTATACACAATTTGTGGGGTCTACAGTGAAGGGGGATTAGGAAAAGTTTACCAATTTAGTTATTTGTAATGCAAGTTTGGTAACTAGCTGCTAAATTTATGTAATATTTAGAATTTTGCGTATTAGGGCGGCAGAGTGGTTGGGAGAGGACTCTAGGTATCTATGAAGAAGTTCATCTTCCACGTTTGCAATGGAACATTGTCAATCGCAGAAATAAATAATCCAGATGAGTTGAATTAAATTAATCCGAATCCCCGAAAGATCAAGCATTAAATCGAAGAAGTCATTGTGAAAAGGAGATTTAGACCGTCGAAAACATCAAATAAGTCTTAACCTTCCACATGTGAAGAAGCTCCCTCAATACGAGATATATGAAAAGCGTATAATATTATTGGTGGAAGTAACAATTACACTTCCTGTATCAGTAGTATTAGCATTCAAATTAATTATCTCAGAGCTATAAAGCTAGATTTAACTCCACAGTCAAATACGATGGAGTTTAACCAAGTTTCTGCAACATTGATTATGTCACTTTCAAAAGATATAATAGTCTGAAAATAGGCCTCTTTCTGGTATTGATTAATACAGCAATCGGAACACGGACTTAGCTTGTAAACCTTTTTGGAGCAGAGCTTCAATTTGAAAGATTAAAAGAAGAACATTTAGTTTTCTATTTATTAATTGCAACCTACAGTGGCGGACAGCTTATTAGGCACAGAGTCAAAGAAAAAAAGTAATTGCCTGCCATAAACTAATCATTAATTATTTTTCAAAAATTCCAATGAGCAATGGTAGGTACAGGTATTAACCATCTAAATTAATATATGACCCCAATACACTGGGGTTTCCCCACCTGCTAGGTAGGATTATGTAAAAAAGTAGCCTATTTTCTTTGACTCTGTGCCTAATAAGCTGTCGGTCACTGTATATGCGATCATGTGTGCTGATCAAAATTCTGAATCTCTTATCGGAAAGGAATCGTGAGGAACACTTATTCTAAAAAATGGAAATCGAAATCACAGTAAAAAGTAGTTAGATTGCTGCTAACACCGGTTAAAGGAGTGGCAAATTTGAGGGGCACGTCCGCAACAATAAATTTCGAAATATGAAGTCTATAATAATTTTATAGCTAGAGAAAAAAAATGTAAAACTAGATGAACGACAATCCTTTTTCAATTGTTGATAACTTAAGGCATAAATAATTTACTTACTGTTGGGCCAATAGACAGGATACAATCTTCAGTTATCATTCGCAGAGTACATCCGGTGATTGGATAAATAATGTTGCTGCTAAAGGAGCAATATCCGATATCAAGTAATGCCCGATATGGCAGGTATTTTGGCCTATAATGAATATTATTAAAAAGTATTATTTATTGTTAAAAATTAATGACGAATGAGGAATTATTGTTACCAAAAAATAAGGAAAAATATGAGTTTGAGTTGAAACTATGTAAAAGTGACTTTTTATAAGCAAACTTCAGTTGAGGCTAACTACTTAAAATTGTTGTTAAACTTGATTTGGGATTATTATCGTACAGAAATGTTGACATGCAACTGCGTTTGTCACATGAGTATTTCACAATCAATATGAATATCAAGAAATCTTTATAGTTCACTCCACTTCTTCAATTCTAATTGAAGTATACCCATATTTCAGTCAGTCGAAAATGATTAGTTCGAATACTGACACCGAAATTGTTGTTAAGCTTTTCATTTACATCTCTTCTTCTTCTGATATTTTAATTTAAATGCCACATTTATCTCAAATAAAGCAATTTCTTCACGGTCTTACTATGCCTAACAGCAAATGGTAATTTTGATTAGCACAAATTTCGTTATTCCTTCAGATCACAACTATTTCTTAATTTGTTTGATTGATCTTTAGGAGTTTCCGATCAATCTAAATACAAAAGCAATGAATACAGTTTTTGGATTTGGATTTTGCCCCACAGCTGACAGTTTCAAATTGGCTATATACGTAGATGTCAGATGAATAGGCAGACTAACGCATAAATTGAATTTGTGCTGGATTTAAACTAATTCCCAAACAGGACTCTTTATTTTTAGTTTAGTCAATCCTAACCAAGATTGTCTATATCAAATTTAAGATAAGTTGCATTTATAGTTATGCTTATGTTTATATTCTTTAGCATTAAAACAAACAACTTACCGATACTCCATTGCAAAGTTCCAAACATGTCCCTGAATTTCCGAAACAAGCGCATACGGCTCATACGCTTCAATAGGAAAGTCCTGAAATAAAAAATCTGTATTCTTAAAAAACAAGTAAGAGTGTGACGACGTAACCCACTTATTAACCCTTAAAACCTGGCAAATTTTACTTCACAACTTTTTCATTTCCGGGCTATGCTCTTAAAAAGTGTTGGCGAAACACTTCAGGATTCACCAAATTTAATTTAAATATGCTAAAATTGAGGAGAAGGTTCCTTTAATTATAACTTCTTAGTTTGTTAAACCCAACTGCAGGTGATATTGTGCTTTGCGATGTTCGATGAATCTAAATTTATAATCGAAATTTTATGAATCTATATCAAATCAAACACTGGGGCAGATATAGCCATTTCCGATTTGTAAGCGCGGAGTACTTAGAGATGTTCGGGTGGTCGATTTTTAAAGAACTTTACCAGCAATATGCGTTCCAAAGTTTGATGATTCTAGCTTGTCTTGTGGTTCTTGCCCTCGTTGGTGGACTAACCAAATTTGGCGACTCTTAATCGATTGCAATTATATAGATTTTCTATCCCCTTTGTCTGATATGGGTACAAATGAGAATATGTTCTCAGTTTCAAATGCATACTTACAGTTACGTTCAAAAAATCTATTAGTTCATAAATCCAATGATTAACTGAATATTCAGGCTTGTGCCACACATTGATTCCATTTATTCCAAATGCAAGCTTTATTCTCTGTGAAGTAAAATAAAATAAATTTATTTGCAATTCATTTTAAGATATATACTTAAAATAATAAAATAAAATAAAATATTTTAAATTAAATTAAAGATTCTTATTCTGTGAATAAACTTGTTCTAAACTTCTGGGAATCGGAGGGACATTCAAATTAACCAAATCTGCAGTACTGAAAATCTGCACCAGAACAGCTGCTTTTGCACTCTTTTCTGGACAGAATCAGTCGTTCGCGGGTCAAGTCTACCACATAGTGTCTACTTTCTTCTACGACACAGGCATCGGTTTTTAAGCGTTGGAAAGGAAACTTTTCAAACAACCGGAGGCAACCAGTCTCATGTAGAGTGACTTTTCGAAGTGGTGCACAATTGAATGCAATTCCCAAAAAGCATAATTTCAGACTACATCAACGGGTGCTACGACCACAAAGCCCATCTACAAAGCTACGTTTTTCATGCGATAAGCATAACTTCATCTCAAATATCTCTCAACGAGCTTTTCATTGTGGGTTCAACAATCCAATCCCCGTAATTCCCGTGCGGTAACTCATGACATCTCCAAAATGTAACATCAATTGTATGATGACGAGACCCAGCACAATGTGCCATCTTGTCTGGAGAAAGCATCCCAATGATGTACTTCAAATATTTTGCTTCCAGCCCGATTTTGACGATTCACTCCTTCAATCAACCATCGAGCATGATCCAAAAGGAGATGTGTTTAATAACTATTTGTCATTTGTATCTAGACTCAATAATCTATTAGGCTTATTAAGGCCAATAATTATTTGTCAAAAATACTGCTCTAAGAAATGCGGCTTTACGACTTTGAGTGTGATGATTTAATCCTCCATAAGTTGCGGATGATCGCTTCAAATTTGGATACGTTTGGATCCAACAGAGTTGGAGATATCCAACAAATAGCTTCAGATGTAACTTAATTTCATTTTCCAACGAAGAGGAATCCAGAATCAAAATTAAAGACTCAGTCTAATCCTTAATAATGAAGAGAATGAATCTTTGGAACGAGCCAAGAAAAGATTTAAGACTGTAGAAAGCACAACCATACCGCTGTGAGCAATAAGTGAATGACCCTTTTCAATCTAATCTTCAAAACTAAGTCAAGCACTCGATGGCCGATACAACCAGTCATTCATCCTATCTGACGCAGATATATATACAAATATAAAGCCTAAACATATATAGAATATTAAGTTAAAATTATAAATTACCTTTAAGCGTTTTTCTGGTTGCTTTCTCAATTCAGCGACAACAGATACCATTTCCTCTCGATTATTTGTCACCCTCTGTTCATTTGGAAGGTTACAAATTATCCGTTTTAGATTTGGATCAGTGGCGTCACTCCAATCAGTGGCTACTGATTTAGTCAAGATGTTTCCTGCAACATGAATATTGAAAATATAAAATAAAATATAAACAGAATATGTTAAATAAGTTAACTTACCACAGTGAAACACATCAATTTCTTTTAATTGAGTACAAAAATAGCTCAGATTTTTTTCATTTTTAAGGCCGGTCACCGAAAACAATCGAAATTCTTTTAAGTTGAACCTCAGTTTTCCACGCGAGGCTGTTTGTTCTTTATTTTCCAAATCCCGAATATCCGTATGCATAAGTAAGATTCCTTCTTTAACACTTAATTCAAAGGAAAAGACGCTGGTTTCTTCTTGTGATGTAGCAGATTGTGGCTCCCACATTAATAGGTTCCAGTTCAGACGGTTGTAAATTATTTCATAGAGATCTTTAGACCTGAAACCAAGCAAAATAACTTTTCACTAATTTTTGTATTTGTGTTAGTAATAGTAATAGTAATAATAATAATAATAAATGAAGAAAAAATAAATATATTAAGAAAAAGAATGGCTATCTTCAAATCAAATTTTAGTCTCAAGTTCCAAATAGTATTATGCTTTCGATGCTATTAGTAAAAATAGGAATATATATCAAGTTTCATCAGGATAGCTTTAGAACTTTTGCTTATATAAACCAAAATACAAAAACAAAATAAAATAAAAAAATTCTTATTGTTAGGTTTGAAATAGCGACATAACAACACGATATGGGGAAATAAGACATAACATTCTCAAATGACATTTCGTTTTTAATCTTACATAATAGTTCTGAATGAACATAACGTTTGGTAAAAGTTTTCTACCATTTTTACTTAGGCCGACAGAACATCTCAATGGGGCTGGAATTTTTTAATTTATCCCAAAGAAAAAAATAAGAGAGAACATTGCAGTCTAGCGCCTGCGAAATACTCTGAAACCAGAAGTAATACCATATGATAGCAGGTGCTAGGTGGACTTAGATTTGGAGTTTGGTATTAAGAGGTTTTTGGTAATAAAAATTGGGTATTTCAATCGCATATCAAGGATTATTGGGCTCAACGAATCGACCTTGATTCGTTCTTGGTATTAAAAACTTCTGGAGTTTCCGGATGAGGTCAACTCTCACATGCGTAAACTGGAAGCTCTCAGCAAATCACTAACTACATGCACATGCAGCTGGATATTCTGGACTCAGATGAGCTGGGAGGAAGCTGCGCCGAATGACAAACTGTCTCCTCAGATCAATAGAAGAACCATTGTGGCATCCCAAGCTGCCAATGTACCTAGCTCATTTTGCGATTGAGTGTGTTTATGAACATATTATTATATACATACCAAATAAATAAACAATTTTACTTACTCTAGTACGATTTTTACTTTTGGAACAGAAACCAAAATTTTCAATTTGGATGAGTCCTTACAACCTTCACAGAATTCATTTATTTCATCAGTGTCTCCAGGCAAAAAGAAATCGGTCTTGTCTAAAAAAGAAAACCAACCATTAATAAAATTTTCAGAACTCAAGAAAAGCAAGTCAATCACACTAAAGCTAGAGAATTATTATATTATTAGTTCATCAAAATTTCTTAACTCTACTTTAGATAGCTTAACTCGTTATGGGGTAGCATTGCAACGATCAAGCGATCAAGACACGTTTCACCAATGACTGTAACACAAGCGTTACGCCTATCTTCATATCCCTCTGAAGTGAGAAACACCAACACAAGAAGAATTGTTATATCACACATCAAATACGAAGCAATGCAATATACAAACGACTCGAGTAAATTCCAGAACATAGTCCCGCCAAAACTATCAGCAACACGATCCGTTTCATATTTCATATATGTCATATTTCACGAATTGTATATATAATTGAGTGACAGTTCCGCAGTGTTCCGTATCTTTAGATCTTTTTATATACAGTGAGCCACTGCTTATTCCGATCAGTGTCAAAGAAAAAAAGTAATTGCCTGCCATAAACTAATCAATCTTTATTTTTCAAAAATTCCAAAGACCGATGGTAGGTATATATATTAACCACCAAAATTAATATATGACCCCAATAAACTGGGGTTTCCCCACCTGCTAGGTAGAGATTATGTAAAAAAGTACCCTATTTCGAGGGGAAATTTTATTTCGACCAGGTACATTGTGGACACCTGGGTGCCATAAAACCCGGATTTTGTACCTAAAGTTGAGTATTTTTGGTATAAATAGACCAATCCTTCGTAGTCAGTTTAGTTTTATCCTGCATCTTGGGTGCAATAAGCCAACAAGGACTATGGACACACAGACTACCATTGCACAACGGAAACTCATCCTGGAACACTTCAAAATCGGATATTCATATCGCCAAATAGCTGAAATGGTCAATCTGAGCAACTCAACTGTGTATAACATCATTCGGCGCTTCGTCGACGCAAATCGGATTGAGGGCAAGGGCAGAATGGCACCAAACAAGATTTTCACCTAAGAGGAGGAGCGAAGGATCATCAGGAAAATAAAGGGAAATCCCAAGCTATTGGCTCCAAAAGTGGCTCAACAGGTGGAGGATGAAATGGGGAAAAAGTGCTGTGTGGAAACTGTGCGCAGGTTTTCTGCGCAAACATGACTTTAATGCCCGAGTACCACGAAAAAATATCTTTATAAGCGTACAAAATAGAGGGACTTGGATGACGTTCGCCAAAAACCACTTGGACATGGATTTGGAGATCTGGAACACAGTCATATTTGCATATGAGTCCAAATTAACCGTTTTTGACTCGGACGGACGGAATTATGTGTGGCGACAGTCCAATACTGACCTGAATCCCAAACACGTAAAAACAACAGTCAAGCATTGTGGAGGAAGTGACATAACATGGGTATGTATCTCGGCAGCCGGATTCGGGAATTTTGTGATTTTTGAAACAACAATGGACAAGAATGTGTACTTCAACATACTAAAGGAAAATTTACTCCAAAGTGCCGGGAAGGTAGGAATCCGACGTACTTTCCGGTTCAACCAGGACAACGATCCCAAGCATAAGGCCAAGATAGTACAGTCCTGGCTCATGAGGAACTGCCCCCACATGATAATTCCGCCGGCCCAGTCTCCAGATTTAAATGTTATTGAGAATTTGTGGGCTGTGCTGGAAAATAACATCCGGAAGCACAGCATATCCAGCAAAGAAGACCTCAAAAATGCTCTGCGGGATGAGTGGAGCAGAATCAGCCCAGAAGCTACCAGGAAGCTGGTATCTTCCATGAATATTAGGTTAAGGGATGTTCTTAAGGCCAAAGGATATCATACTAAGTATTAACATCCTTATTTATGTTTTTATACTCAAAATATATTATTTTATTTAGACTGATCCAAAAAAATTTCCCCTCGAAATAGGGTACTTTTTTACATAATCCTACCTAGCAGGTGGGGAAACCCCAGTGTATTGGGGTCATATATTAATTTTGGTGGTTAATATATATACCTACCATCGGTCTTTGGAATTTTTGAAAAATAAAGAATGATTAGTTTATGGCAGGCAATTACTTTTTTTCTTTGACACTGATCGGAATAAGCAGTGGCTCACTGTACATGCTTCAGACTCTCGGTTACTTTCGTGCTCTTATGTATTCCGATGAACTTTGGAATATAGATCATATGGTATCCTTATCACCATAAATCTTAAATCTTAAAATAAAACTTAAAATATTACAAAAGGGAGTGAATTTTTCGACCGGCTTATACTTCATATATGATATGTACATTATCAGTTTCGACATATTTATTACCTGTACTCTCGTAAAGTCCTTCGATATTAGATGAATAACCATATGAACACTTAGAGCTGAAAGGCGATTTACATTTTTGTCTTGCGCTGCTTTCAAAAGATTTAGTATCCGCGTCCTTCGAGTTGTCTTTCGAACTGTGAACTTTTATAACAATTCTGAAAAAATATTCAAAACAAATTTTCATTATTATTTAGAAGTTATGAGAATTTAGTTGATTATGAATTTGATTTTGATTTGAAAACTTCTGCAAGAATTAATGAGAAAACATTTCATTTTGGCAAACTTTGAGTCACAATCCATTTTGAATAAAGAACACAAAATTCTTAAAATATTTTCTTCTTTCCTATTCCTTATTCTTATTCCTTATTCTTATCTTTGAGCTTATAATCTTAGTTATTCTTTCGATTATCATAGCTCACAGTCAGTTTCTTTGTGTTGGCTTGGATAAATAACTCCCCCTTTTCTGACCATTATTAATTCGAACAGCAAATAATTTGAGCAATAATTAATAATCATTATTGAATTTTTTAAAATTATTAATAGAAAAACTACAACAGTTTTCTGGAGGTAGTGAATGTTAATATCTGCTGGTTTTTGTTGCAGCTGTCTTTGCCTGATGTCAGATATCAGAATTATTCGCTTGATGCTTTCGGAAATAAGCAAATTTGAAATTTATGGCATGAACAACATTTTTAAGATACAAAGCCAAATTAGTTAACTACCTTTTCGTCCTCTAGACAAAAATAAAAGTCTCAGAAAGACATGTTAGCAGAAAATAACAATAACAGGATTTTTTGGACTAAGGATCAATTCAGTTCGGATTCAAACTCGGCAATGGCACACCTGAACAACTTCTTCACAGAGTTGTGATCTTAGACCTGAACGTATTCAGCGCGAAGGAATATATACTTGGCGCATAACTGGACAATCAAAGAGCATTGACCGAATCTTGCACCCAGAATTATTGAAAAAGTTGAAAAAATGACTCAAACCCCAACTATACCTAAACATCAAAAGCTTATTTACGGACAGGACATGCTTGTAGTTATATCAAAAAATTATCTGGGAGTTTCACAGGATAGTGTCCTATGCCCAACGCTGTATAGCCTATATAGTTCAGTATGAACTGGATGTTTTCATTGTCCCTTTTGCAAAGGACACCGTGGTCCTACCCATTAAAAAAATATGCTTACACTGCCGCGGATATCGTGCAGAAACTGGAATACTGGTCCAGATGGAATATTTAAATCAAAACTGAAAAGTGCGTCTCAGCCACGCAAACTCTTATGATGGAGTGTTCCTGCATGCTGAGGTCCTTTCGCATAAGATCATTCACAAATACTTAGGTATCATCATCATGGACAAGAGGCATACTTTCAGAAATGTTGTCGCGTAAAGAGCTGTACTTGCTACGAAATTTAGCTGGTGCTACGAAATCTAGGTTTACGGAATAGAAGCCAAATCCTACATAAACAAAATCCGTGAGGCACAAGCGAAATTTCTGTGAAGGATAAATAGTCCAACAACCCTATTAAACCCTATAAGCCACAGTAAGACCTACCTTATAGGTAAATTATTATAATACTCTGAAGTGACGACTCTTTCCTATTATTAAAAACTAAAAAAAAATTAACTATCTAAAAGTAACACTGCCATGTAAATATTTATGCATAAAGACAAATATAAGAAAGAAAAAAAATCTGTTGTGCTTCCGTTATTAACTCTCGAGTGGGCAAAGACTCAACTCCCAAGATTTTTTAAATGATAAAGATATGCAATCTGTATAATCTGGCAACAGCATTTTTAGAGCAAATGCTGAAATAGATTCCATCTTACTTTTCCGTGTCAGCCGTCGACTTATCCACTTTATTCTGAGATGAACATTGCATGATATGAATATCATTCTGAATGCCTTCTTCCTGAAAAAATCAAATGTATATTTTGTATAGAATGTGCTATTAAAATAGTTTGCTGTGTTAACTTAATTTGATATCCAATTAAATCATAATTTTTAACTTTAATATTTTAGCATTCAGCTTAACATCATCTCCAATAAACACGCCATAATATTTGATTGCTATCGGAAATCGATTTTAATCGATTAAAAAAAAAATGGATATGTCTACATCAACTCAGCTATTGATCTTGAGCAAGAATATATAATTTAAGCGATCAGATATGCTTCTTCTATCATTACATACTTTTGGACAACTTCATTATACAATTTTTAATCTTTTTGGTGTACTCTTTTTCTCAGTGTATATATATAAACTTTAACACAAGATGATTTTTGAAAACAATTACTTACACAATAAAACCCTTGAACTTTATCCACAATTACACAAATATATGATTTCCACTGAACTAATACATTTCGGAAGTCCAATAAGAGATAGTCGCTTCTTATATTTTTCATCATGGGATCTCGAAGTAGTCCGCCGTCTATCACTGGAAACCTAATAAATTGGTAAAAAGAAAATATACAAATAAATACATTTAGAGATTAAATTATGTACTGTGTGAAATCTGTTGTGTATGTTATGCTTGTTTGCAAATATTTCACTGAATACTTAAAGTATCTTTAATATGCGAAATCGGAAAATCTTTACTTTAAAATTTTGAAGCCGGCGCCTGGCGACAATTACCGAAAACGGAAAATTCAATTTGTAAATGGCGGATACCAGCTTGGTAAATATAAATTTGTGTCTCAATGGAATAGTTGCAAATACAAGTCAGGTGCTTCTTCCTAAGAAAATTGTTTATTCATTTATTTATTCAAATGGAAAAACTTTGGTCTGAAATTGAAAATGAAATCGGAAAAATGTTGCGCTTGAAATATGAATTCTAAATATTTATTTATTAGCGGCAGAAAATCGTTGACAGAGGGTTTCGTTTAGTTTCTTTTGAGCAAATTTGTTTTGCAAACTTCCGGCAAAGGTATTGCCGAATGTTACTGGTCGATTTTTGCATAGGACTGATAACAAAAATTCACGAAGTGAATGAATGACTGTCGCACTGAATGGCAAATTCAACTAGTGATTTTCCGGATCGTTTCATAATGCTCTACTGCTAATTTATTTTTTGAATCATACGAATAGAACTAATAAGAACTGGATCACCTAACCTGCAGCAATAAGTTATTTTATTTAAAAAATATATTTTAGAGTCATATTAAGCCAATTGTAGGCGAATTGTACATTTTTTCTTAGTTTCATGGTTAATCGGAATTGAAATAAAACTTGAACGAAAGCAATTTCTGTAGCACCACCAATTTATAGCCCAATCAATCAAGAACCAAGCGCAAAATTTAAAAATTTAAATCAAAAATGTAAATAATTTGCCAAAATATTGCACCCAAACCAGAAAGATAGATCACCAAAATTAGTTTACGATCGAACTCGACTGTAATGGATCGATTTTCTAGTCATAATAAATTAATACATGGTTTGAAAGTTACTCAAATTAAGAATCAGTTTAAGATTAAGGTTTAATGAAGAAAAGAGCAAATTAAACAATCAAAATAATATATAATATTTAAGAATGCAAATACAAAAAATAGAAGACAAACAGTACAAAGCAGACTAAAAGTGTTTTAAACTTACCTTAAATGTATTTTGAAAGAATTACATTTAATTTGCACATCCATGGGATTTGAATTTTCCAGTACTACTTCATGAGTATCCGCATCTATAAAAGGCGATGCTCCAAAAAGAGCACTTAATCTGTCATAAATTGAAATATCCAACTCAGTTGTGCAGTCGTCCAAGGTGCATTCAATTGTGTTGCTGCACGTGTTGTAGTTCTGCTTAAAAAGGTACGACGAATTGTGCGACAGAGTAATTTCTGGTCTAGTGTGGTATCCCTCATGACAATTCTGAAAATAAAAAGTATTATTTTTTTAAAATGACAATGTATGAATTACAATCTGTTACGATAGCTATATCGAGTGGTTTATCAATCCAAAAGTATTTTGTGAACTAGAAGACTACAGATTGGTATGAAGACATTAAGTTGTAAGTAAGTAGGTGAAACTTGCATTGCATAGTATGAGCCTACGACTTTTTAGAGCCTATTTTTTTTTTAGTGGCAAGCATAATTCGATGTGCGCTAAAAAATGTGTTTATATGATTAATGCATTAAAGTGTAATTCAAAACTAAATATGTTGTACATCATCATGGACTAGAAGAGAGGGAACAGAGTGTGAGCACAATTTTAGCACATTGGCTGGCTTGGGTACAGATCAAAATATACTTTTATACCAGCGGTTTCAGAATATAAAAAGAACAGGCTCGGCATAAAAAGAACAAATCCCAAAAATCCGAGTCAATAAAAACATTTTTCTAGTTACATAAATTCAAATATTTACATACAGTTAATAATATATATATATACAGTGAGCCACTGCTTATTCCGATCAGTGTCAAAGAAAAAAAGTAATTGCCTGCCATAAACTAATCATTCATTATTTTTCAGAAATTCCAAAGACCGATGGTAGGTACATGTATTAACCACCAAAATTAATATATGACCCCAATACACTGGGGTTTCCCCACCTGCTAGGTAGAGTTATGTAAAAAAGTACCCTATTTTGAGGGGAAATTTTATTTCGACCAGGTACATTGTGGACACCTGGGTGCCATAAAACCCGGATTTTTTACCTAAAGTTGAGTATTTCCGGTATAAATAGACCAATCCTTCGTAGTCAGTTTAGTTTTATCCTGCATCTTGGGTGCAATAAGCCAACAAGGACTATGGGCAAGCGGACTACCATTGAACTACGGAAACTGATCCTGGAACACCACAAAAACGGATATTCACATCTCCAAATAGCTGAAATGGTCAATCTGAGTTACTCAACTGTGTATAACATCATTCGGCGCTTCGTCGACGCAAATCGGATTGAGGATTGCACCAAACAAGATTTTCACCGAAGAGGAGGAGCGAAGGATCATCAGGAAAATAAGGGGAAATCCCAAGCTATTGGCTCCAAAAGTGGCTCAAAAGGTGGAGGATGAAATGGGGAAAAAGTGCTGTGTGGAAACTGTGTACAGGTTTCTCCGCAATCATGACTTAAATGCCCGAGTACCACGGAAAAAGCTCTTTATAAGCGTACAAAATAAAGGGACTTGGATGACGTTCGCCAAAAACCACTTGGACAAGGATTTGGAGTTCTGGAACACAGTCATATTTGCATATGAGTCCAAATTAACCGTTTTTGACTCGGACGGACGGAATTGTGTGTGGCGACAGTCCAATACTGACCTGAATCCCAAACACGTAAAAACAACAGTCAAGCATGGTGGAGGAAGTGACATGTCTGGGCATGTATCTCGTCAGCCGGATTCGGGAATTTTGTGATTTTTGAAACAACAATGGACAAGAATGTGTACTTCAACATACTAAAGGAAAATTTACTAAAAAGTGCCGAGAAGCTAATAATCCGACGTACTTTCCGGTTCAACCAGGACATCGATCCCAAGCATAAGGCCAAGATAGTGCAGTCCTGGCTCATCAGGAACTGCCCCCACATGATAATTCCACCGGCCCAGTCTCAAGATTTAAATGTTATTGAGAATTTGTGGGCTCTGCTGGAAAATAACATCCGGAAGCACAGCATATCCAGCAAAGAAGACCTCAAAAATGCTCTGCGGGATGAGTGGAGCAGAATCAGCCCAGAAGCTACCAGGAAGCTGGTATCTTCCATGAATATTAGGTTAAGGGATGTTCTTAAGGCCAAAGGATATCATACTAAGTATTAACATCCTTATTTATGTTTTTATACTCAAAATATATTATTTTATTTAGACTGATCCAAATAAAATTTCCCCTCAAAATAGGGTACTTTTTTACATAATCCTACCTGGCAGGTGGGAAAACCCCAGTTTATTGGGGTCATATATTAATTTTGGTGGTTAATATATATACCTACCATCGGTCTTTGGAATTTTTGAAAAATAATGAATGATTAGTTTATGGCAGGCAATTACTTTTTTTCTTTGACACTGATCGGAATAAGCAGTGGCTCACTGTATATATATATCCTAAGCGTCGGCACAAGTTATTATTGTTATCTGACGTTGTCACTTTCGTTAGTAGTCGATTCACAACTCGTGTTGCAAATAATTATTCGTCGTTAAAGAATTTATTACATTTATTATATGTAATTAGTTCAAAGCTTAATTTTCGACTGAACTAAAGTTTGTTGCAAACTTAGCCTAAGATTAATATTAGATTTCGTCTTCTTTATTCTCTTCTTAAAATACAGCTTACATTTGCGATTGGTTATATACTTATATGTGACTATATAAGCCCTTAGATTTCGGAGCGCTGAATATAAACATCGATTTCTGCTTAGCACGCTCGATTAACATTATATTAAGCTATATTCCAATACAATAGGAAAACTATATCCCAAAAACTGACACCTATTGTTATTGAAACCAATTTTGACCGAAAGTATGGAAATTTATAAAATAATTTACATAAATTAGACGTTCGCTTAGAGTTCGCGTACTTATATTCTAAAATGTAAGTAACTCTTATAGTCTTTAAAATTTGACTTTAATACAGAAGGACAAACGGATAGATGGATCGACAATCATACGAAAATGATTATATGAAATCAGCTGTTAATTCTGATAAAGAAGGTATTTATGAGTATCTATGAGGGTCGGAGACAGTTCTTTTTGCCTGTTACATAGATATGTACAACTTCATATACAATAATAATCATTTAGCCATTTCAATACTCACATTTTTTCTGTCAAACAAAATGAGGTGGCTCTCGACGTTGTCAAGTATTTCACTGAAGTCAAACGTCGTTGCTGATAATGTACTCTTTAAAGTTAACTCATTACATCGCCTCTGTTGGTTTCCGTTTACTAATAAGGAGGAGACCATAATCAACAGATAATTCCTGTTTGGTATTGGTATACAGTGTTCCTTCAAGGGATTTTCCATATATGTGTTTGGGAAAAACGTATTAGCAATTTTCGAATAGATTTCGAAACTTTCATTGCTATACGTACTGCTGGTCCCCACACTACTAGTAGGATTTTCAAAAAGTATATCATTGTGTAAGATAACGGCAACAATTTTAAATATTTGCATTTTGAATTTTAAAATTTCGCCAGATTTTTCGACAGCACCATTATTTATTAGAGCATTGCTATAGGACGTTGATATGCTATTGGTAGATGTCGAAGATATATCAGAATTTGTTGTTTTGATCTTTTTCATGTCTGTATACAAAAATTCTGATTTTTTAAAGCTATCTCCTTCAGGACACCACTCTCCATCCTTTTCTACAATGCCTGTCATTTTTGTATTGCAATGTGGATAAGATAATTCAGTTTTAAAATCCGAAAACTTTTTTAGCATCTTATCTCTTGGACGCACATCATCGAATCCTTTCAAAATCCGGGTTAGCAGATGCGTTTGACGAGGGGTGAGCATAAAATAAATGTCATCTATTATAACTTCCAGGTTGATTTTTGGACCAACTATATTTTCAGTTTGTTTTACGCTAATTTCAAAATTCTGACACCCTTTGAACTCCACTATTTTACATAGGCTTCCGACAGACACCAACTCCGCAGTATGGCTTTCACTATAAATAAGTTCCGATGTGTGAATAGTTAAGTCATTAGTAACTAAGTTGTGCTTAGCAATCATCGGTAAATATTTCAAATTAGGAGGCTGCTCCGTGCTGTCATCATTGCTTCCAAAGCCTTCAGTTGGTGATGAATATTTTCCATATCCAGTTTGATTTTTATATTCAACATGCTTAGCTTTAAATGATATAATAAGCTTCTTGTCTGACTTTGGCAGCGTGTATTCGATGTTTATCGTAGTATTAGTTAAGTTGGCGTGTATACGATTCAGAACTAAAAAAATTAATAAATAAAATTAGCATTTTCATAATTGTGTTTTTCATTGAAAAACTATTATATTGATAGATAATATATAAATGTATTTTAATGGCACTACTATGATTTTAGTTTCCGTATCCTGTCGTTTTAATTTTGTATTCAATCGCGATTTTTGTGCCTATAATCTACTTTGCAAATCTGTGTTTTATCGGTTGTGTAGAACACACATCCTGGACACTAATTATTATTTAATTTATTGTATATATCCAAAGTGCTTTAATACTACAACAAATAACAGTTCAAGCTTACTGTTGGCTTTTTTCTTTTTGCGTTTTTACTCGTTTAGCGTCAAAACCATTTTTCTTTTCCGCGCTCATTTTTACTTCAAAGAAATAAAACCTTTGCAGCCATTTGAAGCTGTCTATTGGCCCAAACGTAAATTTCGTTTGTCCCTCTACACCACTTCTGTGCCAAATAGACAGATAATTAATATTGTGCCCTGTCTCCACATATTTGAGATAGGATGACGAAAACAACATCATTCCCATGAATGTTATTGCTGCTGTCCCCGAAAAAGTGCCCGATTCAAATCAATTATTTCGGCGCTAATGAAATGGTAATTCAAGCAAAGAAATAGTTCCAATGGATGATACTGTTACATTTCCTAATATGACCTTTGACACCTGATTCTACGTCAGATTTTATTCAGGTCAGACCTAAAGCCAAAATTGTTCCTATATATTTAATGTTTTTTAGACTGACTGGCCTGTGGCCAACGAATCAAATAAACGTATCATTTTTCAAATGCGAAGCATGCGATTAACTTATCTCACCATTGTCAATGGTTTCCGCAAACTTTTCCAACCCAATCAAAGTATTGTTGTGATTTAGAAATGGTATGTCATCATCAATTTGCTTCATGCATTCTTCGGCCATTTGCATGGAACTACTAACGGATGACCACATCGACTCTAACATAGTTGTTCCGCTTTGGCATCGCGTGACTGGTCTGAGAGTTATTGTCAAATTTGATATATTGAGTAAGCTGTCGTTGGTCATAAGAGCATTCCATGGAACCATTGCCGTCAAACATCCAATTTGTCCAGAAACCACTTCAAAAGCCCAACCTTGACCTTCGAACAATTCGTTGAGGGCCTAAAAAAAAACATTGTTAAATATTATTTTAATTCTTATATTAAATTTAGTAATCATTGTATGTGAATGTTTGTTTGCTCCGTGAAAAGACCTTTTTCCAACCCGATAATGAAGGCAGCGGACTTAAATCTTAGTGAGCCCATTTTTGATATGCTGGAGGACACACGATTTCGAAAGATTCCTTAAAAACGGCATTGTTAAATACCTTGTTAAAAAGCAGACACTGACGTGTGGGTGCTAACATTCACACACGATTAAAATCCATTTATCTGCCCAAACAATTTTAGTGCGTAGAAAGTTAGCAATTGTTTTTACTAAATTATTTACTTAACATTTTTATGTAAGCCAAAGAGGAATTTTCTATTTTTATTTAATTTAGCTTAAGTGCAAGTTATAGATTGAAAAACATGATTAAATCAGAATTATACTTACATTAACTTTTAGTGATATATTTTCCACAACAGCTTTCCCATTATAAAGATCCACTTTTAATTGTTCCAGGTTAAGATTATTTTCAAAGAACTGCCCCAAATACCTTTGCAGTAGGTACCTGCATGTCTTCGTTTTTAATCCGTCCCACAGATTAAACCACGACATCTTTGTTAACAGTCAGATTGAAGTAAAACTTCATGTAGTAAATATTTACACCTTTGTTTTTATTTTCCTTTCATTGGAGATGTGTTGCTGACAACAGGTTATTCGATACGAAATATCGATAAGAAATAATAATAATATCTATGGTGTAATAAGTAATTCACTTGCAATATATATCGAATATGCTTCCTTTTCCCGGATAATCACACAGAGCAACATCTTGCGGGACCATTGGAAATTTTCAAATATGTGAAACACTGTTCACATAGCCAAAGGCATCTGTATCAGTCCCATCTGTTAATCCACATTTTCAGATCGTCGAAAAATTTCGAGAGCGAAATTGCTATATACTTCGTTCGTGGACAATATATCAAAGAAAATATATTCGACCAAATTCGTTTTTTTCTCAATTAAAATTAAAAGTAATATATAACTTTTGAACGTTTTCAATGGCTTTATATGAACACGTTTTTTGATATATTATTATTATCTAAAAAAAACAATTGAGATTGATACAGTGAATAAAATCCCTAACATAAGCTCTGCATATCATTTTGAACCTCCTCTTCCATCTGCATCGACAAGCAATTCTTGCATAACAGCAAAAATCATTAAAAATAATTCACCTTTGCGTGAATGGCCTAATCCGAACCACCAAAATTAAACTATATTCGATATATAGTTTTGAGTATCGGATCGGGAATCGGATAATATCGTTTATTAAAAATATCGATATGACGAGATATTTGCTTGTTGTTTACCATACCTAATATAGCCCAATTTTTGTTTTAGAAGTTTATACGAAATGGGCAGCAGATTGTTAATATCATTTGTTGCGAGTAACTGGAGGACTTCTGCCTACAGACTTGGAAACCATGTAAACTGTCTAAGCGTCCCATCAACATTTTTGTTTTCCCGAAATACAAGTTTTTTTAATAAATGTAAGTACACGTGCTATGGATTACGCTTGTGATCATATAATATAGCGGCAGCACATCACGACTACCTCCCTAATAATATATGTATGTATATATCAAAGAACAATCAATTGTTCCTATGAAACTTATACATTACATAAATTGTTTGGATTTGTTTTTTCAGAAGCAAATTTGTTATGACGTTATGGGTAAAGTTTAAATAGGTGTGTCGCTGAAAAATAGATAAGAATTCAGTCAGAACAATTGGTAAATTTTTTTGATCTGCGATTACTATGCATATTCTGATGTTAATAATTTTGTGCCCAAACATCAGGAGCATTTAGCAGCATATTAATCTGAGATTGTTTGCAAGGGTGGTCATTGGCGATATCGATAACGTGAACTAGTGACATATTATTTGATTTGATCTTATTTCGCGCTGTCTCTTATTTACTTATTTACAATAATAAGTTTTAAAAAATAAAATGAATGTCATATTAAATCCTCGACAGTCCTTAAATAATAGGTATAAATAAAGTATTCAAGCTAACTTAAGCACCCAAGTCTCTCAAAACTCTTTGGTTCCAATTACCTAGTCAATCTCCGCAAAGTAATCAAACTCCAAAAGCGGTGCAGTCTAGCAAGCGTAAGAATATAAATGTGTTATATTTTTATACAAGTCTTATAAATTGTTCAATGAATTTTCGGCTTCAGTAAAATTTGAGATTATTCTCATGTTTTGAATTGAGATTTTAACAATGAACTTATCCATCCCAACTTTCTTTGATGTTATGTCTACGTCCTGCGTTTCCGAGTGTACTCTTTTTTTATATTCTGAACCCATTGAAAATACATAAGAGAGGTGTTGTGGGCAGTGTGTCAAACCGGAATGGAAACTGCGTGTCTTCCAATTAAAATAATATAGATAAAAAAGGTAACATATTTCAATCTCGAATACGAGAACTTATTTTTTCAACCGGAATGTTCTTAGATATTTTTTAAACTTTTATATTGTACCATTGCCAGTAGCATATCTTAAAAATTAAGGAACCCATATGTAACCGAATATTATCGTAAATAAGTTTGGAATAATACCGGAACTTTTGTACTTTACTTAATAGAATCGAAAACCGATTCGCTCTTTAAATTTAAATATATATTTTTGTATATCGGAGCCAGTGAATTTTTTTTAAAACTTATTGCCACTGCTACCAACATGCTTAGACCTGAGTAATACAATATAATATGTGGAATATACTTTGCCGATCACTTCGATCAGATAAGTGAGGTTCCCGGTGCATAATTTATTTTCACTATTTAAACTGGACTGTGCCTTTTTCCAAAGCTAGCCCTATGCTCCAGACCAGGCGCTTCGTGATTAGTGTTAATTTGGAACCAGCATTTTGGGAAAATAGAAGACTTAATTTTTTTCTAACTCAAGAATAATTAATTAAATGACATTAGGGAAAATTTAATGCTAGAACTTTGATTCTTCTATAATTGGAGTATTTTGGATTTAAGAAAGGAAATGTAATATACATAATAACCCCAAGTTCCATATATACGATTTAAAAGAAAAGACCATATGAATCTGTGCATTGTTATGTTAGTATATGGTCCAAAAAGGTATTTCCAACATAAATTGGAAATAAACAAATAAATTTTGCGCAGAGAAAAGAATAGCACACATATAATAAATTTCGATTTTCTGCCACTAATCCAGGAGTGTATGTCATATTTGTCACGCCTACAACATACTTTATTCCTTATTTATTTATCGACTATATAAACATTAACTACATTCATTTTTTATTACGTTGTTTATAAGGTAACATATTCTACTTTGTTTTTTAGTACCTGCTGAAGATATATGGCGCGGAGTAACAGCTGTTAGTAATGCTGGTAAAAAAAGAGGACGTGGAAAGGGGACAGGAAGAAAAGTTGCGAAGGATCTTAATAGGGGTCAGACAATCGGACTCGGCAAAAAAAGTTTAATATGGCCAGGTTTGAATACACCGATTCTACGAGGAAACGAACTTATTCAGCAGCAAAAACAAACTGAAGACTCAGATAGAGAAAAAAACATAATTAATTTGCGGGACTCTATTGGCAATTTTAAACTAACAAAGTTAAATTCAATTGATCGAGGATGGTCGGGAACAAAAATGCCTGGCCGCAGTACTGGGCCGCCGGATGCTGTCGGGGAGGATGTATTTAATTCATTTGACACGCGTGTGTTGGAAAATAAAATTGTTTTTATTATGAAAGGAAATATGGGA
The DNA here is from genome assembly GCA_035044105.1 of Drosophila nr. perissopoda 5 BK-2023a. NCBI lineage: Eukaryota > Metazoa > Arthropoda > Insecta > Diptera > Drosophilidae > Drosophila > Drosophila nr. perissopoda 5 BK-2023a. Next base: position 670,850 of record JAWNMK010000250.1, read on the forward strand.
AGAAAGCGAAGATATTCGGTTTTATCTGTCACTGGAAATACAAATGGATTGGCTGGTTTTGCAACCGCTAAAGCTCCTGAAGTTCGAACGGCTCTTCGGAAATCCAAAAACCGAGCGGGACAAAAACTGATAAACATAAGTCTTTATGAAAACAGAACTGTTAATCACGATTTTTATACGGGTTTCGGAAAAACTAAAATATTCGTTTTTAAAAAACCAGAGGGTCATGGCTTAGTATGTCATCGGGCAATACAAACTATATGCAAGGTGATCGGAATAAAAGACCTGTATGCGAAAATTGAGGGGTCAACAAACCTACAGCATATTGTTAAAGCGTTTTTCATCGGACTTATGCGTCAAAAATCGTATCAAGACATAGCTAATGAATCAAATTTGCATATTGTTGAGCGTCAAATGGCTAAAAACGGATTGGCAGAAATAAAAGCAAGTCCTCTATTCGATGTGAAAACTTCAGGAAAGGACCGCATAATAGATTTTATGCAATTCACCTTGGGAAATAAAATTGTGTTAAGAAAAAAGAGAATGCCGCCTTTCTATGTAGGTTCTAAGGGCCATAATTTATATGAATTAAAACAAGAGCGATTTCGAAACCAATCAAATGTCCGTTTGCACAAATTAGTAAATTCTTATGCATAAGTTTATTTATGTATTTAGGCTCGCATATTTTTGTGCGTAAAAATTAATAAAATAAAATGTGACATAATAAAAATAATAATACAATAAGCAAAACATTGTAATATTCTTATTTCGATCAGGCTGGATTGAATATTGACAGAATAAAATTTAAATATTTGTTATCTATTTTTTTTCTTGTAAAATATTTAGAAATATTTTAAGCATCAAAGCAAAACGCAATCAACAGGCAAATTCACAATTATCAAGCTATAACTTTTCTATATGAATATATCTATATACCAAAGTGTATAACTTTAATCAACTTTAAAATTTAAATTAATTAAGCACACAAAAAGTTTATTTATGCACTCCAAAAATACTTGGTAAGTTAGAAATATTAATAATATAATAATGCCGATAGTCAGCCCAAAAATCAATGAAAATGGGTGGAAGGAGCGTTAACTGACCGGTGTTTTGAAATGATAATCAGTGAACCCGGACCACCACCAGTATGTAAGGATGCTGGCTGGTATCAGAGTAATATTAAGGTCATCGCCTGTGACGAAGCACGCTCCGTGGAGCTGTACAAAGCGGTCGTAGCCAGCGTTGGCGAGATCTACCCGGGAGTTAGGCTGGTTGCAGTTGACTGGAGCACAGTTTCCAGTTGACCTCGGGCTCGAATTTGGAACGGACCAGGTGTTGAAAGTCTCTTCTCACCCATAATTGGATGGTGGTGAAGATTGGGGCCTCACTGGGCGCTATGAATCAGGCGGTGGTGCTTGGCATGTTATGATCATCAAACACAATTCTTATATTAGAAGCAAGTCAAAAGTGCTTGCTTCAGACCTGGTTCAGATAAGACAGAAATAAGGCCAAAAAAGGGAGAGACTAAAACTTAAAATTAAGTATATATATATATATGATTTAGCTTGAAAATTAAAAATTTAATATTAATGGATTTTGTGGAATTATTTCCCCAGAAACGCTGTTCGATTAAGGAACAAAACTGAGAAACAATGTGTTCTGATTTCTGTCGTTCCTTTGTGTTCACAATCTGTTTTTGTCAGAAGTTATCGATATAAGTGAAACTCCAAAAACATCGATACTATCGATGCTTGCCCAGCTCTAGCCAAAGGCGTCTACCGACATATAAAGGTGATAGAGAGCTGTTTGCGAAAAATATAACATTTTCGTGTTAAAATGGGATCTATTTCGGATTTTGGTCAAATAGCTCTGAAATGGGATCCAAAAAATTTAGAAATCCGCACCATGTCAGTGGAGAAAACCTTGGAGCCCTTGGTTTTGCAAGTAACAACGCTCGTGAACACCAAAGGGCCGAGCAAAAAGAAAAAAGGTGAGGCATTATTTGGAAAGTGGTTTTTCAGCTCGTCAATTAAAGATGTGTTAAATTATTAGTATGCATTTTTTGTTATATATAAATATAAGTACATTTATATATAAATAAAGTATGTATTCATAAACATACATACATACACACTCAAACATATTTGTAAGTCGACTTTTCGGTACACATCGTCTACTACTACACACAAATGTACGCACATATGTGTGTATCTGTATCTAAAGTAATGCTGTGAAACTTTACACAATGGGCTTACTCAATTTGCCTTTTGAGTTGTACATCTTTAATGAGCAAAATTGTAATATCCACATTGGAAAAGTATTTGATTGGTGTTTATTTTGTTCATTACCTTACATCGGTCTTATTAGTGCCCGAAGGTTGAAGCTAAGGCTTCTTTTATTATGGATTTTGCACAGGGAAAGGGAAAGCATACAAACAAAAATACATTTCAGTTTGCTACAAAAATAAGAAAGAATTGTTATTTTCCGCACGCCAAAGATTATATTGCATGGTATACAGGAGTTAATTTTTTGACGGCAATTTTAGTCGGGAGCTCTATATCTGCCACGACCAAACAGTAGTGATTTCAAATTGGTACCTGCGGAATTTAAGTTCCACTGGGAAGCTTAAATTAATTCTTGTGTTTGGCTTGGCCTTAAGGGGTCATGAGTCTTAATGGCTTAAGTCTTTATTTCTTTTATTGTGATCCAACTGGTTCGGGCGTCGATTCCTGAGTGACCTAAGGAAAGTGAAAAATATATACCAAGTTTAATCAAGATTGCTCATTTAAAAAATGTGTGAAAAATTTAGACATCCGGACGAACGGATATATCGACTCACATTATGGGTTGTGAGAAGTATCATTCATGACACAATTATATCCCTTATATAAAACAGGAAGGAAAAAAAACAAAATTTCACTTTTTGTTTGTTGTGCAAGAAAGTAAAGGTCGGCAAAATGTCCAAGGGATTTGCCGAATTTATTCATATATTTTAACTTAAACCATGGTTCATACATTGTAGTCAACATACATTGTAGTAAATCTATGGAAAAATTTTCATTTCATAAGAATATATTGGTATTGTGCAATGTCCATGATGCTGCTTGTCCGTCTGTATGAACGCAACTTTTTTCGACACCCTTAGAGATAGGGGCATGAACCTTGGAACATATAATGGTCTGTGTGTGCGCAAAAGGTACAAATTTGAGAGCCACTAGGAGGTTATGACATCAATAAAAACGATATTGGCAGATCGATAATGTTATCCGATATAAGCGCATATCTTCCACAGTTTTAAAGATAAAGCTGAACTTGGAAGATAATTTGGCCTTCAAAGATCGGCATATACAATATCAGAATGCTCTCACACCCGCCGCCCAAGGAACTTCGGTCCTATATATTTTAAAAATACGGAAATACAATTTTAGAACACGCCCTCTCCCGCCCCCAAAAACGGTAAAAGCCTGTGTCTCCCGAAATTTAATAGCTACAAACCAAAACTTGGAAGGTGGATTGCAATGAATATCCTCTAATATTTTTTCCGACCATGACCACTTCCGCCCCCAACTCGTCCGCAATTTTAGAGCAATGGCTACACAACTTGGAAGGAAGATTACTAGGAAGCTCCTCGAATATTGTTTTCAGCCACCCATTCTCCTACCGCAAATTCAAAGGCAAACTTAGAGGATAGTTTACTAGGAAGCTCCTTCAATGATCAGCATTTCTAGGCCACACCCACCCTGTTCTGTGGCACCTGTTATCAGATGGAATGACTTACTAGTATCAGAGTATTTCGCTGTCGGTTACGCCCGTCTGCAACGATCTCTTGTTTAGATTAAATCAATTAAATTCACAATTTGAATAGAATTATCAAAAGATTTAATTGAATAAAATGATCAAAAGATTTAATTGATTTAAACTAAACAAGAGATCGTTGCAGACGGGCGTAACCGACTAAACTGATTAAATCAATTAAATTCACAATTTGAATATAATGATCAAAAGATTTAATTGATTAAATCTAAACAAGAGATCGTTGGGAGTTGTCATAGATATAGCTGTTGAACTCTAACGAAACTTGTTATGCGCTCTTTGCGAACTGTATACCCAAAATAATACTTTTCTTTTCTAAACTTCGAAATGCTACGATATTTTACACGGGATTCTAAGCAATTTTATAACATTGTCAATTCAAAATAGAAATCCTAATTTTTGTTTTCCTCTCTTTTCCTTGAAATAGAAAAAGCAAGTAATGATGAAACTTCTATTATATTTGCAAATTTTCTATATAATTATTTTACCTATATTTTGGAACTTAACTTTTCTCTCCTGAGCCTGTTAACTTTCCAAGTTGTGTGTTTAAAATGTGCCTTAATTTATTATCAATTGCTAACGGTTTTTAAACTATCCCTGGACTTTGCAGTCTTTCCATTCAAATTTATGTTTATGATCATTATAGCTGCATGCAGAATCCATCTTCTTGAACCAATATGCTTGAATTAAGTTTCTCTTCTGACTTCAGTAAAGCATTCCATTGACTTAACTATGATCTGGAGTACAAGCTTGATTGCAATGGATTCCCTCCCTCCATTCTGTCTTGGATATTCTCTTGTTTAAAAGGTCGAATTTAAATAGTGGTACTTCGGACGACTATTTTTTTTTGAACGGTACTTAAAAAAACTGTTAAAACTCAGGATCATCCAGGAATTTTTAATTTTTACTTTTTCATTAATGACCTCCCGTCAATCTAATCTCATCCACTTATTCATATATGTGCTGACGATGTGAAACTAATTTTGTTGTACATTCAGCGTCATAATTGTGCATTGTTTTTAAACTCTGTGCAGTTGTATCTAAGTTATTCTAAGTTGTTGAAAACATATATTATTTAATTACAGTTAAAAATATTAAAGTTCTCTTTGATACCAAACTTAGCTTTACCTAACCCTCCATGTGTCCATATTTCATAATTTGAATACTTTCTTTCAATACTGCTTATGTGTTTGATCGCCTTTGTATATAATGTATCAAGATCAAATTGAATCCGCTCAGAAGCAATTTCTTCTCATAACTTATTTTTTCCTAGTAGTTCTGTTATGTATCCCTTCTTTATTACCCTTATGCAGGACTGTTTACATTTTGCACAATCCTGCGCCTGCGCGTGTTATATTTAAGTAAATTAACATATATAAATAGACGTAAGCCCTACATACTTATCTTTCAGCTACATACTGACGGTTATATTTTGTTCATTATATTCATAATATATTTAATATTTTTAGGAAAGTCAAAGCGTGCAAGTGCTCTAGTTGCAGCTGTTGAGAAAGCCACTGAAAATTTTATTCAGAAGGGAGAGCAAATTGCATATGAAAATCCGGACATAACTCAAGAAATGCTGTCTGCTGTTGACGAGGTGCGCAAAACAGGAGATGCGATGAGCATTGCAGCAAGAGAATTTTCAGAGGACCCGTGTAGCTCCCTGAAGCGAGGCAACATGGTTCGAGCAGCTAGAAATCTGCTCTCAGCTGTTACACGTTTACTAATTTTAGCAGATATGGTCGATGTTCATTTGTTACTTAAGTCTCTTCACATTGTTGAAGATGATCTTAATAAGCTCAAAAATGCATCTAGCCAAGACGAACTTATGAACAACATGCGGGTAAGCGCATATAATTCATTTTAATGGGATTTTTACATTAATGCTTATCTGATAATGCAGCAATTTGGTCGCAACGCTGGAGAACTCATAAAACAAGCAGCAAAACGTCAACAAGAGTTAAAAGATCCGCAGCTGCGGGATGATTTAGCTGCTGCGCGTGCAATGTTAAAAAAACATTCAACAATGCTGTTAACTGCATCTAAGGTCTATGTTCGGCATCCAGAGTTGGATCTGGCCAAAGTCAATCGGGATTTTATTTTAAAACAAGTGTGCGATGCCGTGAACACGATCAGCGATGTGGCCCAAGGAAAATCATCACAGCCCACTGATGTCTACAGTGGCGCAGGAGAATTAGCTGCAGCCTTGGACGATTTCGATGTGCGTTTAAATACTATAAAGCGAACATATGTAAATGTATTTTTATATAAACCTTTTTTTGTAAACATTTTAGGAGGGAATTGTAATGGATCCCATGACGTACAGTGACAAACGGTCACGCCAACTTCTCGAAGAACGTTTGGAGAGTATTATTAGTGCTGCAGCACTGATGGCCGATGCAGACTGTACAAGGGACGAGCGCAGGGAGAGAATTGTCGCCGAATGCAATGCTGTTCGCCAAGCTCTACAGGATCTGCTATCTGAATACATGTCAAATGTAAATTATATTGAAGCCAGAAATCGACTTATGTCTGTATAATTTATGTAATTTTCAACAATCTTATATTATTTTAGATGGGTCAAAAGGACAACAGTCCCGGACTAGATCGTGCGATTGATCAAATGTGTCGCAAGACGAGAGATTTGCGACGGCAGCTTCGCAAGGCTGTTGTTGATCACGTGTCTGATTCGTTTTTGGAAACAACTACGCCTTTGATCGACTTAATTGATGCCGCCAAATCTGGAAATGAAAAGAAAGTGCGTGAAAAGGCTGACATATTTACGAAGCACGCTGAGAAATTAGTTGAAGTTGCTAATCTCGTGTGCAGTATGTCAAACAACGAGGACGGAGTAAAAATGGTTCGATATGCTGCGGCCCAAATAGAGAGTTTATGCCCCCAAGTCATAAATGCTGCATCAATACTTACGGTGCGACCAAACTCTAAAGTTGCCCAAGAGAATATGGCAGCTTATCGCCAAGCTTGGGAGGTGCAAGTTCGGATATTAACAGAAGCTGTGGACGACATTACAACCATTGACGACTTCTTGGCTGTTTCTGAAAATCATATTCTAGAAGATGTCAACAAATGTGTCATGGCTTTACAAGTTGGTGATGCTAAGGATCTGCGTGGAACTGCTGGATCCATTCAGGGTCGTTCGTCCCGTGTGTGCAATGTTGTTGAGGCTGAAATGGACAACTACGAGCCATGTATTTACACAAAGCGAGTCTTAGAAGCAGTTAAAGTGCTCCGCGAACAAGGTTGGTATTGCCATATTTTTAATGGTTTCGTGCAATGTTCGTCTTGCTGTCTGTATAAGTATTTGTGTCTCCGATTACATCATACCAAGTGCTGCAAATACTGTCTCATAGCGTGAACCGATTAAAACCTAAATGTTCACAATTTTATAGAAAAATCCAAGTCGATATACCTCTTTAAATGCAATTTCAAAGCTAGGTTCACCAAGTAACGTTCTTGTTGGCTTCATACTGTTGAATACCCCAAATAGTGGGAAACTATTGTGTGCGCTTTTATATTCTGTCAGAGGATATTATAATTTTGACAAGGTATAAATTCTGAATCAGTCTAATTATCCGAGTCGATATTGCCGAGTCGGTCTGTCTTTAAGCGAATTAGTCGGATCGGATCATCGAAGATGAGCTTTTGTATTAAAAACTTGTTTGTTTACCAAGATATCCATAACTGAGTACCATACTCACTAAGAACGGGGTTTTTCGAGTGCTCAATTATCAAAATCGGACTAGCATAACTCGCATAACTAATAACTCGTTATTCTTATATAGGTACAAATAGATATCCCAACACGTGCTGCTTTGCAGTCGGTAGTTATCGATTGAGATATTTTTCGTAGTAGTTATCGACCATATATATGCACATTGTAAATTATTTAAAAATTTAATTTTATTAATATTTTTTTATATTTTAGTGATGCTTAAATTTGAACAACGAGTTGATGCTGCAGTGGAAGCCCTTGCTACCAATACAAACAAAAATGTGGATGAGAATGATTTCATCGATGCCTCCCGTTTGGTATACGATGGTGTACGTGAAATTCGACGTGCAGTATTAATGAACCGGGTAAGAATTTTATAGCAATTTGAAAACTAGTCATGTAAAACATTTCCGGTTGACATACTTTTGGGGACAGCTGGCTTACAAGTCTTTAAAGAATTTCGTCAGTAACACACAACTTTGAACTTATGATTTTGAATGTCTACTTAAACATCTTTCGCTGCATACAATATGTCTACGACCCCAGAAAGTATATATATATTCTTGATCAGCATTACTACATTACTCGGTCTACAAGAGGGTATCATATCTTTGGCGTGCCTAAGAAAATCATTCTTTCTTGAATTTGGTTTAATCCAAATTAAGTGCATTGTTGTGTTTTTCATGTTCAAGGAAAAATATTTTTATTTATTGCCAGTCAAACGAAATAGCTTTGCTGTGAACTCTAGCATTCTATCTATCTATTTAATGATTTATTTCATGGTTTTAGAAAATTAATTTTTATTAACTAATTAATCAAATAAAAATCATAAATCATTTTCTTTCCACTTATTGCTTTAATTAAATACTTTCATCCCTAGAGTTTACACTAAATCATTTGATTACCAAATTTGGTTATTATCTTGTTGGCTATGTCATTTAAAGAAAATCGCCAGGCACGCCTGGTGTTCCGATTTCGACAAATTATTGTGTACAACGAAAACAAATTATATATATATTAATAGAACATAAAATATATATTCTATAACCAACACTTTTAACTTAAACTTGAACACTTTAATGTTTTAAATTGTTAACTTTTACATGTTTCATAATTCTTGTTTTCATTTCAGAGTTCTGAAGACTTAGACACGGATACTGAGTTTGAACCAGTCGAAGATTTGACACTGGAAACACGCAGTCGATGTAATTATTTTTTTATTTATTTTTTTTTATGTGTAGAAAAGTTAACAACTAAATTAAAAATGGGAAATAGAAAATCGGTGGTCCCTAAATATGCGCTTTAAGCATTACGCAAAATTAGACAGTAGTTTGCTGTTGGCATCCTTTTACTATCGGATATTAGCAGTGTATTATGCAGTCGGCTAAATCTGACTTCAATATGGGTGACTGTAGAAGGAGACGTTTGACCAAGCTGTTATCCTAGTTACTTCTACGAAGCCCGGCTTTGAATAGATTTTAGGCGATGGCGTTAATTCTTATGACATGCTCCAGAATACAAGTCTGACAAGAAAATTAAGGGGAAATTTAGTAAAATAAGGATGATAAAACTCTGAAGCTCACCGTATATTAAAACGAAGGAATCCTTTAGATTTATCAATTGAATTATAAATACGATGAAGCAAAGTTTGATTAACTTGACGATACGAACCAGAAGCACACTTTTAGTAGAATAGATAGAACGAACAATATGTTACATCTAGAAATTAATACTAAGTCGGACAAATAATATGTATTGTATTGTGTTGAATGCAAATTCAACTGTTACCTAATGATCGAAGTGTTGTCAGTGGAAGTGCATGAAAATCAAAGTTGAACGCCATTTTCATATTACATTGAAAAATAGAGTTAAGAATTATAATTTTTGTTTGAGATTTAACTACAAACTCGTTAGTTTGGAGGCTCGAAGTTTCTTTTGTATATAGGAATGTTTTCATATACATTATTTTAATCTAACGTTAGCTGTGCAAATTTCTAATATTTCATAATTTTTGTTATAAATTCTTATATTTATGTTGAACCACTTACAGCAAGCGCTCATACTGGTGACCAAACAGTTGACGAATATCCGGACATAAGCGGCATTTGCACTGCTAGGGTAAGTGTGCAACTGAGCAATACAGTAGCATTAGCTATATATCATTTTATAATTATTAGGAAGCAATGCGTAAAATGACAGAAGAGGATAAGCAAAAGATTGCACAACAAGTGGAGCTGTTTCGACGAGAAAAACTCACTTTTGATTCAGAGGTTGCTAAATGGGATGATACTGGAAACGACATCATTTTCCTGGCAAAACATATGTGTATGATAATGATGGAGATGACAGATTTTACAAGGTATTTCTTAACATTTGCTTTTATTACCTAACAACTTATATCTTAGGGTCGTTGAGAAATTTGACTAAAATGCTTGCCATTCCTGGCTCGAACCAAATCCTTCTTTAACATAACAAATTTGAAGCAATCGAAGATACACTGTGCTAAAACATAAATAAATAAAATACTTACTAAGCGGTTAAATTGAAGCTCTTTACTTTAAGATTAAAAGCTGAATACAATCGCCTAGTACGATAGTTTTTGAAATTCTTTATTTAATATTTTTTATTTTGATGTATTTTAGTATATTAATTAATTGCTTTCATATATGAACTTTGTAATAATTAAGACAGTTTGATCAAAATTATTTGTGTATTATATTGACAACTTTTAGAGGTCGTGGCCCCTTAAAGACCACCATGGATGTTATCAATGCCGCCAAGAAGATATCCGAGGCCGGCACTAAACTCGATAAGCTTACGCGTGAAATAGCAGAGCAGTGTCCGGAAAGCAGCACCAAAAAAGACTTGTTGGCATATTTACAACGTATCGCTCTCTACTGTCATCAAATCCAAATAACTTCTAAAGTCAAAGCAGATGTCCAAAACATAAGCGGGGAACTGATTGTCTCTGGGGTAAGCATTGTGTAAATTCTATGTTTCGTTTTAAATAATGTAGTTTTTATTTGATGCTTCAGCTGGATAGTGCTACTTCTTTGATACAAGCAGCTAAGAATCTAATGAATGCCGTAGTATTGACAGTGAAATACTCTTACGTGGCATCAACAAAATATACCAGACAAGGCACTGTAACTGTAAGTTTATCTATATCTATATATAAATATATCTTTTATTTATTGTACATGTTTGTAACATATCCGGTTAACGTCACAAAAAAACGATTATTATTTTCATGATTTTATGATACAATCTTCTGTTCATGAAGATTCAAAATTATGTGCCTGCAATTAGCCAAATTGTAACAATTTAAATATTATTTAGAAAGACTTTCATCGGATATTTCAAAAAATTCAAATACTCTCGATACTAAACGCTGCTTTTCTCTTCTAAAGTCTCCAATTGTAGTATGGAAAATGAAAGCGCCAGAGAAAAAACCACTCGTTCGACCCGAGAAGCCAGAAGAAGTTCGCGCTAAAGTTCGAAAAGGATCGCAGAAGAAAGTTCAAAATCCAATACATGCTCTATCTGAATTCCAAAGTCCTGCTGATGCTGTGTAAGGGATTTAACTTCGAATTATAATATTAAGTATTATATACCTAATGGATAATATACTCGTATATTGGTATAAATGAACTGCCGCACGGGCACAGTTTATTATTAAATAAATATATTCTACGATAGGCTCGTAACATATGTGACTTTTATATCGTTTCTGTCTGCGAAGGGATCCTTATTAAATCATTCCTGTACTTTGTAAAGACGATGGCTGCCCTCAGCTAACAATATTTTCATTGCCATAAAATCTACGGTAGTGAGTTGTATAGATTTTTATTTTGTAATACATACCTATCGAACTCAGCAGCTAGGAGTGTTGTATGCTCCAAACTTATGAATGATATATCATGATTGATTGCGACCCTATAACACCAAAGAACTTGACTAAATCTCCCACATGGAGCAATTGTTGTAGGATGATGTCGCTGTTGTCACGCTGGCGAAGCATATACATGCGGCGGAAAATACCACCAATGTAGCCATCAGTATGGCTCATGATTGGTTACTCAAGTCAGAACTAAAGCAAGCGGAACATAAAAGCGGAGACATTACCAGCAGCAATGGTATTGGGAGCTACGGTACCTTTTGGGAACGGGTAAGATTAAGGAATCTTGTGGAGACTGCGGAAGAGGATAGGAACACCACACTTATAATATGGCAAACAAGAAGGGATGCCGGAAGCTCGGGACTTATTCCGGACAAAACAGACTAGGAAGGCAGGAAGCAATTTCCGACTGGTCACTGGTGCTATCTCTCATCCTTATGTGTATAGATTTAGACATAGTGCAAGCGCCATATGCACACTGTGTAACATGAATGCAATTGGAGACGCAGAGCACTTATTCTGTGCATGTCCAGCATTTTAAAAAGAAGAAGATGCCAAGAAAATAAGGAATGATGTCTGACTGAAAAGGATTGGGAGATGACGTTTGTATTAACGCTCACGTAAAAAAAAACCTAACGGGATCGACGACTATTTCTGATTACAACTCTGCATTTTAATCGGTAAACAATTGAGGTTTTACACTGGTAAAAATACTATTAATTTGTAGAGCACTTATCGTTTATAGTAATTCAATTAAATTCTTTTATTTATGCCTTGGTAATCACAAGCAAATTTAAACTTTTTGAAAATGATCAATATCAAATATCAAAATATCAATTATCAGCTTTTCCAAAAATTAAGAGTTCGAATTTATCTTTGTATAAAAAAGTTTTTTAGGTCGAAAGATGAGATATCTATGAAAAACTTTAATTTTAAAAGTATTTATTGATTTGGTGATTAGAAGTTCCCGAGTTTGAGTCTACTAATAAGCTGGACAACTGGTTTATGTGCCTATGAAGATCATTATCGATTGATCGACACCATAAGCAATGGGATACCGTAGTCATGGTGTAGTGCTCGATTGCACATATAGCACTTGAGATATCCCATGGGAATAATACTCAAAGATTAAAGAGATGAACTATGAGTTCAGCTCTATTCGCTCGGATATACTAAGTCAGTCAAAGTCAATTGTTGTGGGAAGTAGCCTGCCGTGCGAGTAGTGCATTGGATCGACCGTCGCAAGAACTTCGAGTTTGGTCAACAAGGGCCGAAACCACAGCGCACTGGAGAGACTTCTGCGATTTCCAGTCACGATCAATTTGCAACTTGGGTACAAGATCTTCCAAGAACCTTTTTAAGTTATCTACTGTTTAAACAAGGCGCGGTGAGAAGAAGTACTTCCGCCTTATCACTTGAAACATTACCAGAAAACTTTAGGATCAATATTTGAAGAATACCCTTATCTTAATTTATTTGATCGAATTACACTTTAAAGTGTATCGACGAGCTATCGATTTGCCAGCTAGATGCGAAATCATCCTGTAATTATATTTATTTTCGTAGTTTTCAAATTTAACGACGTTCATAATCAAATAATTAAGAGTTTTTCAATGTTTTCGAAAGCGTATATACAATTAAGTATTATTAATCCGTTTTTTTTTCCAGAGATCAACCGGAAGGTACGATAGAGGGTGTGTTAAGACAAAAAACAACAGTTTTAATAATTTTCAGAATTTTTTGTGTTGCTTGATTTTATGAAAAACAAAAAAGGCTTCAAAGAATGGAGATGTCAGGTAACAGCAACTTCCTGGTTTCAGTCACGAATTTCAATCGAGATGACGATGTGACCAAACCTTTACAATACGCAGCTCATACAAACATGTGGAGATTTCAAACCTCGGGAATGCTAGGCTGCGTAATGATCATCGTAGTCTTATCCGGACTTTGTTTTTCTGGTTCGTACCCATGCGAAGGAGGCAGACTGCTTCAAATAGGATAGCTAAGTAATCCCTTAGATACCTTCGATATTTCGTAGTTTCTCTGTGGATCAAAGGGTCTGGGTGAGGCTATTTTATTTTATTTGATATCTTTATTGAATACTTAGAAAAATTACATGATTTCAGTCTTTCGAAAAACTCTTAATGGAATTACAGATGACCAGTATTTGAAGACTTAAATTATGAACTGCACATGTTTCAATAAGTGTAAAGTTAACATTGTTTTTTTCGCTAAAAACGAGAAGATAATATAGCTTTTCACCTTCACTTTGAGTACAAAATATAATAAACATTTTCTTTATTATCATTTCTATAAGTTGTCTATAATAAGCACGAAACCAGCTAAGAAATTCCAAATTTGTTTCCTTAATATTCAATTATATATATATATTTAAATATATTTAAAGATGTGTACATGGAAACGGGAAAATTACTAACAATTCGAAATAAGTCATGAATCTTTTTACTTATACATGTTATTACATAAGGCTTATGGCTACAATAATTTAAGCTAACAAATTTGCAAGTTTCGAATATTATATTCTTGGTGTCAATACTAACGGGAAGCAGATTGCTGGTAATGCTACGCTTGCCGGTTTAATCTTAATTGTTGAAAGATCAGCGGAGTTTATATTATATTTTTGTATAATATTGGCTAACAAAACAAATCCAAAGCCACGCACAAGATTTTGCCCAATGCAAGTGCGTTTTCCAATACTAAATGGCAAAAAATGAGGAATATTTTTTCTTAATTGAAATTTGCTTGGCTCCGAGTTCACTTTAATGTTCTTTTCAACAAGCTTGCTTGTGATATTTGGATTTTCTTCGGAAGAATGACATAAAATCGCTTCCTTTTCGAACTCGATGCCTGAATCCGATTCCTCTGAGCATCTTCTCTTGGTATTACATTTTAATGGTATTGAGCCACCGTTTGTGTTTTCTTCTAAAAACCTTTCTGGTTGAAATTGATCAGGATTCTTCCAGTACTTATTGCTCATATTAAGCATATAATTGTTAATGAAAACAATGGTTCCAGTAGTGACTCCGAAACCCGATATCTGTGTGTCCTCTGTGGCTACATGTGGAACAATGGGAGAAGATGAGTAGCGTAAAACTTCGAATATGGTAGCCATGGTATAAGGCATTTTGTCCATATCAAATAAGGTAATATTTCGCTGACCGTTTTTGGACACCAGATCGACCTCACACTGAATTCTGCTCCCGATAACTGGATCCTTTGCTATATACGAAAGAGTTAACATCACCAAATTTCCTACTGCTGAGTGCCCACCTATAAAATCTTCTAGCATAAAAATAATCGTGTTGCGCGTCACGTTTTTATTCTCTAAAAGACTCTTTAAAAGTACGTCCGTGAAGTCGATATCCGGTCCGTCCAAGTCAATGTTTAACTCCCTCTGATTTATAACGCGCTCTAAAATAAATCTACGAATTGTGGTAGACCAGTGACATATCCTTTTAGTGTGTTGGACGTAAAAGGGTAAGAGCCATGGCAAAAAATCTAGTGCATATCCTTGATTAATTTCCCAAAATATCTCATCAAAAAAATGAACTATTTGTCGAAATTCTTTATCCTCATAATCGAACCGCATCGAGCACATATATTGACTAAACATATTTGCGGAAGCCGTGAGCAGGAGAGGTTTTAGATCAAAGGCCTTCCCAGGCTTGATCACCGTTTTTAACTTTTCCATTAAAATAGTAATTTCATTGCATCCAATACGCGACATTTTCTTGAAGTAAGATGATGATTCACGTGGGGAGCAGTGTCGTCTCGCTAAGTTTCTCCGTTTCTGTTGCAGCAGTGACCAGTCGCAGAGAGCAAGAGCTGTGTAAGAAGGAAAGGCATACGCCAAAGATGTAATACATTATTTGGAAAAACATATTTTACAGTGTGTGTATACAGAAATTAGAGTCATTATTATTAAATTGGGGCACCTGCGCTGCGACCCATCAGATCTATTGTGCCCCTTCTGAGCCTATAGCTCATCCATCAACCCCAGCTCCCGCACGAATGCTAGAATCCTTGGATGCTGCATCTTTTCCTAGTTAAGGTGACACATTCTGCTAGGATGTGCATTGAGGACTCCTCCTCGCCACAATGTCCTCTCAGTAGACCGATGAATGTCCTAAGCCTGTTCTTGCCTTCCTATGCCACAATTCTGTTCTATTCCTGGTAGGGGCCTCTCTGCCCCCAATCCTTCTTGCTCATCAGCAGCTTAGTTCCCCGCTCTGTCCCTGTGGCACGGGACCCATCTTAGGGTAAGCCTATTGTGTGTCCCGAGCTGGTCACGCTTGGGTCGTACTTCATGGACTAATTTTAATGTTATTTTCGTCCCCTTTATAGCGTTTATTGCTGCTTGGCTATCGGAAGGGATGGATATAGCCGTATTCCGATAGTTTAATCTTACTCGCTGCTATATTAATGGTAGGTTTGATCAATATATCGTGGGAAAAAAAACAGATGCTCATACATAAGTTCCTCTATCCAAATATTATTATCTCTCAACAGTTGATAAATGTTATGCCGACGTATTTTCTTACCGAGACAAAAGATTTATTTATTTATTTGGCTTTTACTTCAATCGGTATTCGATCGAATGCTGTTTTTAATGGGGAAACGGAGAAAGTTGTCAATAAAATAAAATAAATGTAATCTGCGAGTGGTAAAAGACACCTTAAATTTCCAATTTAACGCTTATTTAATCTGAAAGAAGGCAATGTTCATTCCATTTTTGATGGGTTCAGGGAATTGAAAGCGTTTGCGGCTATTGCTCTTTTCTAGGGGATGATTAAGGGATGATTTCTTTGACCATTGTTCTGAGTTTTAAGGCATGGCTGCCACTCAAAAGAAACCATATAATTTATTAAATAGTTTTAACTAATTAATTACAACTATTGAATATAAACTGGATTGTTTTGACTCAGATAAATCCAGTAGATTGTTATTATTTTCATTTTAATTGTATACCTTAGAGCTCTACTTTAACAGGACAGGAAGGACCTCGCCCAATGTAGAAACGGATGCCCTTTTTATACTTTGCTACCGAAGGTTTCATTATACATATATTGGTTGTGTGCAATATCCGTCATGCTGTCTGTCCGTCTGTATGAACGCAACTTTTTTCCAAGCCCTAAGAGAACAGTACATATATTGGTTTGTGCCCGCGCCAGACAAAGTGTAAAAATTTGATTACGACGTCCACTAGGTGGCTAGGAAATCGATAAACATCTATATTCGCAAATCGATAAAGACATATATCTCCCACAATTTTAAGACTGCAGTCCTCAAATTTGGTTGGCAGGTTGATGGCGACGTTCTTTTCATATATTTCATATATAAATGAGCATATCTTCTACAATTGGTAAGCTAAAGCCCCACAGTTTTAAAGGTATGCTACTGGTAGCCTCCCTGAGGGATCGATAAAAAATTGGATGACCACGCCCACTCTGACTCCCTAATCCGAGACACCTACTAGTGGTAATCGATAAGTCCATACATCTCACACAATTTGAAAGCTGTTATCACCAAATTTGTAAGGCAAACTTGGACAGTATTTCTTGGCAACACCCACCCTGTTCTTTGCTACAAGAGGCACGTCAGTAGGGATGGTTATCCGCTGGAATAACTTTTGGTAATAAAGTGTTTCGCAGTCGGTTACGTCCAGATTCGTAAAGATTCCTCGATACAGAACCTCACGCACAAATTCGAAGCGACTGAACTTCAAAGCGGCAGAATTGCATTAGGGCAAAGCTTCAATTCATTTCTGAGAGATAAATGATGCAAGTAAGACAATTCGTAAAGCAATATGAACTTCATGAGTTGCACTGATTTTTGAGCTTAAAGGATGTATGGTAGGGAAATTGGCGGAAACAAAAAATGAAATTATCCGAGCATCATGGAATCATATGGACAAAATATCGACAGAGCAAAAGTTAAGTCGCAATTGGATATCTCACTGAGCAAGAGCGATCTAAAAAGCTATCAAGTAGCTTACAGAAATTTACTAAGGGAGATTATTTGATCGAAGGTTTGATGTTGGTGATGGTAAATGCAATCTGATCCAATGGCTGTAAAAGCTAGACTGCTTGAATTGGTGATACAAACTAGTTCATGTTATTATTGATCTAGAGTTTCTTACAGTTATGCAAATAGCGATTTAAATCGAATCTGATCCAGCTCTGTTTTTGGTTAACACAATCCACATCAGCTGGCTTAGTCAGATAATATCCGTAAACTATTGATGTGGGGGAATTTAACCGAGCACTCTATAGTCACATTGTCCGCATATGCAACAATGTGGCAGCCACTCCTCTAGAGTTCGGAGCTGTTCGATTACAACTATGTTTCAAAAGAGAGGTGAGAGCACTCCGCCGCTACTCACGTGCCTATTGTGAAATTCTAATGGTAATTGAAGAGGCGCTTCAGTAGACCTGCGTTGCAGTACCTGATCTATCGATATTTTATGAAAGACTCAACTTGATCCACTACACCTGCTCCTAAGGGAGGTCGTCACCGACGGCGAAGTCAACAACATCACCTCAGGATGCGATGAGGAATCGACACAAATGGAAGGGGTGAGTTATTTTAAATTTTACACTCTCTACAGGACTAACTATATAATATTGAGGTAATGAGTCTATTTTTATTATCAAAATATCCACTTTATCTTAGGAACCTCAGTTCTATCTGCAGTAGGTTAGCTGAAAAGATAATAGTTCACATGAAAGAATACCCCAAAATGAAACAATAAGCAAACTGCATCTCAATCAATCTCATTAAATTATAAAAGACTCAGCGCATGGCTGAACTGTGTATCACAAGGCGATGCTTTAGACACTATTAATGGGAAATGACCTTCCATTGGAACTGACCTCATTTTTCCAACAGAATACTCTAAAAACACCTTTCCATGAGGCATGGCTAAATTAACCCATGGGATCGAATATGGCTGCACAAATAAGGATAGATGGTTCGAGGGTAGACGGCAAAGTTGGTGGGCCGATCTACTCTGAACATCTGCTCCTAATCATTGATCATTGCAGTGTCTTCAAGGAAGAACTTGCTCTGCTGACTGCTCATGAAATAGAGAAAACACTCTGTATCTTCACAGACAGTCAAACCGCTATCAGATCACTTGGATCTATATCATCCAACTCGGAAAATGTAAGAAACTGTCTTACCGAAATGGCGGAACAGTTTCACAGTCATTAGGGACATTAAGGGAAAATGCAATGCGGACCAGTCAATCACAACTCGTAATATCTAGCGCACGATCTGGCCATTAACCCTGCAATGATCCGAGCTATGATTGGTACCCATGCAGCCAGAGTGTCTGTTAAAACGGTTGTCAACCCGAAGGTTGACCCACATAGGCCACTTTGTGTATGGAATCTAGGTCAGATTTCTCCTACACTTGTGTAAAACCTAAGATCAAAGATTAGAACAGCCCGGGGCGAATAAGAAGAGAAAATTTCTGGGTGCTTTTTCTTCTCAGACATATCGGATCTTATCAACATCCAACCAATGGAACAGGGAAATTAGTCCATGCGGGAACGAGAAGAGCCAATTGTAGCCCACGTGAGTCTGGGGAATTGTAGGTGGTCGAGTGTGGAATTTAATAAACAAAGAAGTGTGGTCAAAAAGTTTATAAGCACCGCCAAAAGCAAGTTCTACTGGCAAGAAATTAACAATTTATCCTCCGGTGAGGCCTGGAAGAAAAAAAAAATGATGGTGCTGAGAAGCTTTCATATGAGTTAATCAGAGTCATGTTCTCTAAGCAGCTTAGCGGACTCAAGCGGCATTCTTAAGGGTAGGTTCTTGAGGCTGGCCTGTAGTGGGTCACGCTATTTTTAGAGATACAACCTGCTGCATTAGAATTGAAACATATGTATTTAGGTTTAAGAATTTAAAATAAAATAAAGGCCTGCTCGTCAGAGCTGACCAGTTCGAAACTAAACATCGTCTCATGCACACTTTCCGTGTGCCACACATTTTTTGGACCCTAGAGCCGGATTCAGAGTTCGATTTTAAACGTCAAATCTTAAAACATATTTTGTTCCTACGCGAAATGCGAGGAGTGTTCTGTGTCTTAAGACAGAACTGTGAAACAAACGCATTTAAGAAGGAGAAGGAGCTGCTCAAAATGGAGCAGTCTACATCGCAAAAAGAGAATGATCAAAGAAAAGTCCTGCAAAGAAGCGACTGAACAAATGCACGGTGAGCAAACGCCCTTGTGCAAAGTGTAGATTTATATTAGATTATAGGCTCACAGTCCATCTACGAAATTAAATAGAAATAATCACCAGATCTTTGGAAATTATCACTTCTTTTTGGAGTAAATTCGAATTTGGGGCATTTAATTCCGAAGAATTTGACGATCGACTGTCGGATCAGCAAACCTTACCGAGACAGGAATCTCCCAGGCAAGACGCTCCGATATTCAGTGACGATCTGAAGCGTTTTAACATGTGTGTGAGCAGGGAGAGGGAGCAGTATCTCAGCGAATTCGGCTGCTAAGAGCCAAGTGTTGGCGTTGTTTGCGATGCGAGATGAACTTCTACTGGTCAATGCAGACAACCTTTTCAGTCAGGAGCACTTGTGCTTTCTCGAAGTCACACAACTTCGAGCCCAGAACACGACAGTCAGATCTATAAGCGATTGGCATGCTAGATCTCAAAGAAATGACCGAGTTGCCATCCCTGATTGAACTCAAGACGCAGCAGCATGAACAGCTGCAATACGCGAGGAGCTAAAGACGCACCTACCGGAAGTACAGCGCTCCATAGAGCTCTACCAGGCAAGCGAGCTCGCGAAGCGTGTCTTCAAAATATAATTGGAAGAAAGCGTGCCTCAAACATCTATGACAAACTGCAGCTGGAGAGCAGGCTTAAGGAATTAGAGCAAATGCAAACTCAGCTGCAGAAGCAGCAAAGACAGACAGCAATTCATCGTAGGTTTTACAAAAATATAGCAGAGTCTGGCACTTTATTTCCTCGGGGAGTGCCCACAGGGGTGGATTGTGGAAATCTGGAGTAGAAGCGATGAGATATCATCTAAAGCGGATTCTTCGCAAAATACTGCTACCTAAATTTGTAGACTTCCTTAATTTATATTTAACACAGCACTGACAACAAAAAAACCGGTGCAATCCCCATTTCACAATGTGAATATAGAGCTATAGCAACACTATCATATCTCTCAAAAATATTTTGGCCATTCATATAAAAAATATTGCAGTTGCACTTCGTCAATTTTAAAAATATCTGACTATATTAGAGAACAACCTTTCTAGCACTACTTGACTATA
The DNA here is from genome assembly GCA_035044105.1 of Drosophila nr. perissopoda 5 BK-2023a. Lineage (NCBI taxonomy): Eukaryota > Metazoa > Arthropoda > Insecta > Diptera > Drosophilidae > Drosophila > Drosophila nr. perissopoda 5 BK-2023a. Next base: position 691,625 of record JAWNMK010000250.1, read on the forward strand.
TTAAGGCAATTGACATCCTAAATCATAACGTTCTGTGTTCTAAACTAGATAACTTGATGCGCTTTACTAATTGGTGCACTTCTACTCATGTCATACATCGTCTATAAGCTGTTTTAGTGTCTCACAATTGCTCTAAATTAATGTATAGGTATCTGAAATAAAGTCCTCGTCAAGATAAGATAAGGCAAGAGACAATGGTATCCTCCTAAACCTAAAAGATAAAAACGTCTCTAAGTCTCTACACCTTGCTGAAAATTATATTAAAGAACCTGCTTTCTACTGTAATTTTTAGAGTCTTCAAATTTGATTAGTAGTTTGTTGCTCCCATATTTCAAGGGTCGGCACCGGCCACGCTAAACTCCCGCCGATACCCAGCTGGCTACGCTCGCTATACCTGATGCTGTAAGGCATTACTAAAATATATCTCATCCAATTGGATAGCTAGAGTCACCTTTCAAAAAAGGGGAAAAATGCATGTTGTAACATTAAGTTTCTTGATTTTGATATCATACTTTTTTCCAAAGATATCTAATTTTAAACTATTATTTAATGTGTGCTAATATTCAACTGAAGTTAAAAAAATATATATATTCTGCAGAAACAATAGGTCAAGCGTAAAGATCAGTTCAAATTACCATTTAATTTTAGCTCTTTCTTTCTGTTCACGACTCGCAATCTGAGAAAAATTTATTTGGCTTATTGTTAAAGCAACTACAAAGGCGGAACATACGATAGTGTAAAGCTCTAATGAGCGGAAAATAAGTTTTCCAGATCATTTACTACCAACCACGTAATTTACAAAGCACAGAAATTGTTTCACAATTCAAGAATTTGCCAGAAAATATAACTCAAGAAATTTGATTTTTTTAAACTTGTTTAAAGACGAAGACACTCTCATTATCAGACCACACCCACAATAGCCCCTTCACAGAAATTATGACATAGTTTCAAAGTTTTTCGCAGACTCCCGATGGAAGAGTTCTTACTTTTTAATACTTACATTTTCTTAATTCAAAATTTTTCACGCTTCAAAATTACACATTTCAAGTAAGACTTACAATTATTGCGGTCACCTCCAAACAGCTTATGGTAACGTAGAAAATCAGGTCGTCCGCCAAAAAACTTTCCGTTCTTATTTAGTACCTCTCTTATTAGATCTAAGTTATTAACAACAAGACAACGCGTTCGACCAAGAGTCAGGGAGTAAATATCGCCATAGTGATTCGTTAATGATCCAAATCCTCGGAACGGATTTTTGAAGCGTCCAAGTATATCTAGGTTTCCGATTATTGGCCAAGGATGTGGCCCAGGTGCCTGAACTAGTTTCTGGTTAATTTTTTCAGATTTTGATTCTCCGATACTAAGTATTGTTTTTCGCTGGCAATCACGAATTATTAAAATATACGAGGCGATTATAACTAATAATGCCGATCCGAAAGACAGGTAAATCATTAAGATGAACATTTTATATAACTTGTGCGTTCCACTTTTAAATCAATTCAACTTTTTCTATTAATAATCTCAACTAAATAAAATCGCGTCGCTTTTGTCTTTTTATAGCTTCACCAAATAACAACAAAATGCTTGTGCGACTCGATCGAAAATTATTTGCTTTTCCAAGACCCGTCTTTCCTACGTTTTATTTAAGTGTCGAACTCAGACAGCGAGCAAGTACATTCATAAATATGTATCTGTATCTGTATCTGTATCTGTATCTGTATCTGTATCTGTATCTGTATCTGTATCTGTATACGTATCTGTATGTGGATGTGTATATATTAACATCTATAGGTATGCGCATATTTGTTTATCCAAAGTTCCTACATGCTTTGATTTAACAGAGTTTATACACAACTCATACATGCATGTATGTATCTATGTATGTACATATGTGTAATACATTCATTTGAAAGTTGAAATTTCAAGAAAATATCACAGATTTTAGCTATTGATACTTATTCCAATTTGCAATCGTTTCTACACATGTGTTTATCTACACACACACATTACATGTATACAGTTATCACTTTATTTAAATAAATATGTATCAGCTTCATACACATGTATTTGTCCAAATACGATTAAAGTTTAGACTGATGCCAAATATTTTTTAGAGCTGATCTTTTCGAAATCGAACAAAATTGATTGTTTTAAGTGGGAAATGTACATACTAAAATTATTAGAGCTGATGTGACCAAATTTTGGAAAAGTTTAAAAGTGCAAAGTGATTTTTGCTTTTTATTTACGTCGAATGATACTCCAATCAATATAATACGATAAATTGTAGAAAAGATATTCAAATCATCAAATATTAGTGGCATTTCAAAAATTTAGATGATGAGTTTTTCTGGGTTTGCAAACTTGTTTTCTTTAAAAATCTTTTGGATTAGTTGGCTTGCTTTTATTTTAATTTTATTTTTTATTTAGATAACTTAGTGACAAAATTCCTAGTCAACTTTTTGTGGGTGTCGGATAAACCAGTTTTCGAATTCCCGGCTAAGTCCTCCTTACTCTGACCCTGTGTTAGCACCACTAGCAGACAATAAATAGACATGTTCTCTAGTAAACCTGGTACGGTTATGGATCGCTAAGGCCCTTCAATGATGAACACTCAATTCTTATCTTCTCGGTTTTAAATTTGTAGTTTTTGGCCCTGCGATGTAACCTTTGGCAAAATGGGTGGCTTAACTGTTGACATTTTTTGTAACTTCAGTAGAAACTAGTAGCAAAATTGTACTCGCACCCGTCATAAAGGGCTGGATCTCTTTTCTACCAGAGAACCTGTAGCAACGAAGGCATGCGAAATAATGATACCAAGTCTAAAAAATATAGCCGAGAGATGTGTACCCAAAAAATAAGATATTTCATGCAGTGATTTTATAGTCGATTTGAGGACTCTTTGCATTGTCTGCTTTGTGCTATGACCCATTAAAAGTGCAATGTAGTACTGGGATAGTATAGATCTTAAGCCAAAAAGGAGTAATTGAGTTAATATCTGAAATGTAAGATGATCCATCCATAGGATTGGAGAACTCCAGGTAAGACCCAGTCAGATCAAAAACTGTTATTGATTACATTCGTAATGTACAGAGAGCAACACAAGAAGACAGTTTCTGCTTCGAAATGCTAAAGATCGCCAGTAAAAGGTCGCTCTGTCTACATATAAATTTTACATTTTAAGGTTTTATATGTCCTAACATTGTATATTTCTATAACTTTTCACCCAAGCAAGCACAATTTTTGACATATTTTCGTTACGCTGTAGACTTTAGCTTTGTATATGGAGTTGTAAAGTTTTCCGCTTACGATCCCACATAATATCTGAATTACAAAGTTATGCAGCAAGATCGACCATGCTCATGGAAAAGTATTCGGGGTTGTATTTAGATTCAAAGCTACTTCACCTACAAAGTGTTGGTAACGAATCGCATTCGTAAAGACATATTCCGTTAAATCTGGAAGATTCATAGAGCTGTAAAGCACCAATTGCCCATTTTGGCCTCTCCTCTGGGACTGCCGACTTGGCGAATGCCCAGTCAAGCATCAATTATGCTTTTGTTAAGATTACCTACAGCCCTCTCTAGTTCCAATGGATTGCTCTGGGTATACCAGATGTTCCCCTGGCTTGATTGAGATCTAAGATCGACTTGATTCAGCGCTGTTTCGATGATCATTGGGATTTCCTCGTCTCCCAACTCTTCTTCGGCACCGAGCGTCATCTCCGTCAATTCCTCGTCCACCACAAAGTACTCCGACAAGTCGGCGGGCTCCTTCGGGTGACTGCTCGGTTCTGCAGCGGGAGTATCTGATGAGGCGGGAACATCCGCTGTCTTGTTTTTTTGAGCGGATTTCGTCTTCGCTCCAATCTTGCGGAGATGGTACCTCATTGAAAGAAGTACTGGTGCCCTCTCTCCAACGCACATCTAACCCGATTAATAACAGAGAGATATCACCTTCCACCTGTCGGTCTCGGTCTTGTTCTGGTTTCACAGGTGAACCAACAAAGACTCGGCAGACCGATTGTTGTACAGAATATCATGGTACAGTGGGGCGACGACATATTTTCTCCCATCTTGCGGTCAAGGGGCACGTCCTTCCGTGATTATAGCCACGACTTAACGGTTCTCAGCCAATCAGCTAAGCTCTCATCGAAGCATTCTATAACCAGGAAACCAACAGGGAAATGGAGGAATTATAGATGCTTTCCTCGGCTCTTTAACTTTCCTCAGAGCCTCATCCGGAGCGAGTCCTTGACCTTGAACAGCAGAGATTCCGTCGGTTCGGGTAATCCAGCCTACCGGGTTGACCCCTCGCAGAAACTCTTCCCTCGTTCCCGTCGTGCCTCACAGCGTTCAGTAGGTCTCGGTCCTCTAAATGTCTTGCGGCATTCTCCGCAGGGAGATCGTGCGGTATTTTAATACTACTTAAACGTTTCATATTGTTCCCACGATCTGAGGAGAAATATGTGTACACCCGGGCATAAATCCGCATTACCCGGGTCGCAATTTGCCCGAGCCCATCGTTAGATACAGCTAGTTTTGAATTTGGGTCTTAGTCCGGCCCGGACTGAGATGTGGGGACAGGATGAAGGTAGGTAAGTGATGCGGGGAGGTTGGGATTGTGTGAGGATAGGCTATGTGAGGCTGGAATTGGCCAACATCAACCGGTTGATGAAAGAAGCCATGGGATAGGCCATCAATGATGGATCATTGAAAATTAAAATGAGTGCGCTCAGTTTATGTGAAACCACCCATTGCCATCCCCCTACTGATTTTGTATAGCGTTTCTCCAAATTGTACAGCTATCTCCGACAATTACATGTGACAAACATTTACACAACTGAAATTAAGAAAGTAAATTACATTTGAATGCTTACTGAATAATATCGTGTTGAGTAATGATTGTTTTGAGTGACTCCGTTTTACCATTACCAGTACTAAAACAGCTAATCACAAATGGCAAAGAACCATCTTTTGGAAGTGAGGGCGGTGGAGTTCCTCAGAGCATGTGCTTGTCTCAACTATGAAGTAATCATTAATGTGCCACGAAAATTCGGCAAGTGAAGCTCGAAAATACCGGGGAGATATGGGCTCTTGCAATTTTTGAGTACGGGATGGGCGTGGCAAACATTTTTTCTACAAATTTTAGGAGAAAGTTCTTAGTAATATCCATTCCAAGTACATTGGCTTAGAAGGTGTAAGCAGAGGGCAGCTTCCCTTCACACCCTTCCCTTCTCACGCCTCTGAAAAATTCGGCCAACTTTTCGAATAACTCGCTATGCCAATAAATATTATATATAGGAGAAAGAAAACATCTTTGTCGAAGAGATGACCATTTAAAATAATGCAAAAGCCGATATCTCGAAACGGCGCTGGATTGAACATCACAATACGGTTGTTAACTGCTTGAAAAGAAAAGTTTGAAGTTAAATTCTTGTTTGATAAGATCAAATGAAAAAAATGAAGAGAAGAAAAGAGAAAAGTGAAATGGAACTTGAACAAATTGAAAATATTATTATTAATTAATTTGAAGAAAACAAAAATTTTGGTTGACTTTGATTTTTAGAGCAAAATAGTTTTTAAGGTTTTAAATATATTACTATATATTACGGGGCAGATGCCCCAGTTTTCCAATTTTGGAATACCTCATTTAACCTCAGCACACATTTATAATATATTTAACAAAAGAAATTATCTTAAGATCTAGTTTTTGCGTCGTTTTTTGTTGCTCTTTGCTGATTTTTGACTTGCTGCTGGATGTGGATTTGGAGCATCATCATTGTCGACGAAGGAGGAGGAATTCTCAACTGCCATTTGAGCCGACAGCTCTTCGTCCAAGTCTGGAATGATGACGTCGGTATCTTCGGTGCTATCGTATCTATTATCGAAGTTTGGCGGTGAAAATTGGGGTGCTTTCACATACTCGTCCGTGATTAGCAGCTCAATCGCGTAGTCATCATCCTGGCTGATCATTCGGTTGAGACTGTCGGCAAAGAATTTCATTGGCTTGGGACCCGCATGGAATCGGGCGCTGCTCATCTGATGCACTTGCAAATTATCACCCCCGGCTGTGCTCTTGATCAGCTGGCGACTGCTCACATCCCAGACGCATACGCGCTTATCCTCGCCGCCCGAGATCAACTGCTGGGCATTCATCGACAGCGCAAGGCAAGTGATCGTTGAACCGGCGGTGTGGCCAACGAACGCTTGACTCCCCTCCTCCTCCAGATGATATTCCCTCATGCGCGGCACTTTGTCCATGCGAAAGATTAGCACCTGACCGTCCTCGGTGCCGACGTAGACGCTTGTCTCCAGCCTGTCAACGAGGCTGTACAAGGCGACGGCAAAGACGACACTGAGGAGCAATGTGTCATCGGACAGATCGTACACCTTGCAGCAGCGATCCAAGGAGACGGTGTACATAAAGGCTCGAATGCCGCCCTTTCCAATCTGGACAGCCAGACCGTGATCATTGAAGCTGTAGAAGGGAGCGTTCTCCTCGCTGTCGCCGCCACCCAATGGAGCTGTGGTGCGCGTCAGATTCCAGACGAGGACGGCACCATCTTTGCCGGCTGTGGCAAAGTGTTCGCCATTGTCGGTGAACCGGATACACGTGACAGGCTGATAATGCTTGGCGAGCGTTGTCAACAATCGGCCAGTGTTCAAATGCCACACATAGATCGTCTCCTCTGTGCTGGCAATGAGGTAGCCACTGTCCGGCGTTACTGCCAAAGCGTTCACTTTGCCGGCTACCACATATCGTATGTTGCCTACCTGCTCCTGTCCATTGATAGGCCACACATGCAGAAACGGTTTTTTGCTGTTTGCTGCAATCATAAAATGATTCCCGAGCATTTGCAGGCTGTGCGGCTGCATTGTGCCTCCACCTTTGTATCGCATCAGGTCGGTGCCCGTGCGCAGGTCCTGCACACAGCAGGAGGCCCGCTCATTGTTCAATGTGCTTACAAATAGTGCTTCGCTAACGTCGCCCATCATTCAAATGCCAAAATGAAGCACACGTGCACTGTGCACACGAAATAAGCAAACAATGTTAAGTGTGAACTTAACAGAATAAGACAGAAATGTATACTTATACATAGTGGTAGCAGTTGAGGTATCGAGCGCAGTATCGATATCCCTGTTATTAACATTAGTAATCGGAATGTTGCATTGATCTTTTACATATTTTCAACAGTTCGAGCAACAAATTTATTTTTGTATTCAACTGCGATAATAATTAGATAGTTTATTTATGATTTAATATGTCTTTATTTTCATTTTAGATTAATTTCGAGAATTTAACAAATGAAATGAAGAACATCCCCAACAACCCACCAACCAAACTAGGTGACTGTTGCCTTAAAACGGTGGGAGATATGTGGTTTGATCGATTGGAGATTATTCGTTTTTTCCGGTATCTAAGTATAAAAACGATACGCTGAGGAAATTGCTTGAACGACTTAACTTAGCTACATTCGGAAAACTAACATTAAACGATGCGAGTTGGCGATCTATTAAAACTTATAGAGGCTATGCTTGGAACTAAAAAAGAAAGCTATTGCTTCGATGCGAAATAGAGGTAAGGTTTAGTTCAATGACAATACACCCAGGAAGCGCGCATAAATATTGGTAGTGATAAGTTGATCGACAGAACTATTGATGGAATATCAAACGGAAATCCGGTCTCATCTGCTACTATAATTAATAGCGCGCCCTGATGGCGATTTAGTTATCGCATTCCAGAAAAATTAGCAACTGTTCGCCAAACTTGTATACGGAACATGCCGCTCAACTATCGGAATAACACTCTGCGAAAGGCTTGGATCATGGGAACCATACCAAATGCTAAGTCTGCACTAATGTCCTAATATAAGTCCCTTGCGTTATTTGCTCGGCAAAATTCTCTAAGTGAGCCCTTCACGAGGGTGCCGACTGCTAATAGCATCACAGTGGTCCGCAAGGTGGCAATGCCAGCCTTGAGACTTGTATCCTGAACTTCGGACATGGTCTGTTCCATAGTCATGTTCCTGGTTAAGGATCAAGTCAAGGTACAAGGTAACGGGCCGGACTAAGGTGAAATGCGACACAAGCCGATAGTTAGTCTGGCTGGAAGCCCGTAAATAACCCAGTCGCTCACGAAGCATATAGGATAACTGGCGACATCCGATATTTACAAGCCTTACCTGCATAGTGCGGGATCTCTGTACAGGAGGACCTCTATTCACGGTAATTCGTGGGATTCAAATGTATCACAAAATAAATAAAACCGGAAAGGAGAAATCCCAAGCCATCAAAGCTTCAAAGCCTAGGCAAAGTGGGCTAAATTGGCATCTTTATTCCGGTATCGTTAAAAGAGCCGGTCTAGGGGCTAACGATGGTACAAAAGCGTAATCCTGTAGTGATGCTAAACAAAGAATCACTTGCGCCGATTGAGGCCGCGAAGGGAGAGCAGCTGGTGAGGAGTCTATCCAAAAGCCAGTCTAGCAGGATCCCTCTTCGGAGATCGAGGCACCCGACGACCAGTTGGACGAGGACGATTTCTCTCTGTCGGAAGAAGAAAGATAATCCAGATAAGCCTCCACTTGCTTTGCTGGGACTGAATTGGATCGTCAACTCTCTTCAGGTACTTTGGCAGAGGAACGCTGTCATCCCTCCTATGGAACATAGCAGTAAATAGACTACTAAGGATCATGCAGGGGGCATCTGCCACACTGTCGCGTATGCTGATGATATTGCGATTATCTTCAGAGGAAAGTACCCCTAAACTAATGACCTAATGATGAGTAAACTAAAAATACCATCATCACAAGGGAAATACAAAATTTCCAAATGGCAAAATGTCAATCTGCAGTAATCCATGCTATAACCACAGGCCAAAGGTTAGTGAGTATTCATGTCAACAGCTGCGGAGAAGAGAGAGAATTTGCTTCTGTTTTTTACTTGCCAGGAAAAGACTCCCTACCCTGGGGAGCCACTTTCTACCAAGTCTATCAGAGAGAATGTAGCACCGAACAGAATTGCGAAACTTATAAATGCAACTGGCTGGTTCACCTCTTGATCTTATCTCACACGAGTGCTACAGAAATAGAGTGAGAATCCACACCGTATCACAACGGGTCTAGCGTGGCCCATGTGTGTCAACCGTCTAATCTAACCTAACTTAACCGGAATGAATTGTGAATGTGAGTTTATTGTATTTTTTAAACAGCATGCTTATACATGTAACGAGTGGTAACAGTGGGATTACAGGGTTTTTGGGTGGCAACGCTGGTTAACAGTGGGATCACAGAGCTGTTGGGTGGCAGCGCTGGTTAACAGATGGTTAACAGCAGCATAAGCTTTAATGGAAGAAGCAGAGGCGTAAAAGAACAGCAGAACATAAGAGTCGAGTTCGAGAAGCGCAGCGTGAAGATCGTCAATGAGAAGTCGTCAAAGTCCCGAGCACCTTGTAAAGTGGTTGGTGCATCGAGGAAATAAGTCGTTGTTTTACAAAGTGGAACATTATGTTGTAATTCAAATACTCTTATTTCACTGTAATATATTTATAACTATAATATTAATAATAAACAGGACTTTATCAGCAAAAGTTCATTTTATCATAAAAAAAATAATAGTTTTGTATTTAATTTTTATTTTTCAAATGTGGTTTTTTATTATATTTCATAGTTGTCTCTGTATACGCTAAGGGAAGTACTGCTTTTAAAATTATTATCAGTACTTATTCTTCAAAATGTATTAATTCCTTAAGGAAATTGTTCCTATTAACGCGTTTATGTTAATATTGTCGATATATTAACATGAATTAGAGATGTCATTAAGATGGGTTTGACAAAAAATCAGTAATCGTTGTGGAGTGGCCTGCACAGTAACCAGAATTGACCCAAATTGAAAATCGGTGGATTGAAGTCAAAGAGGCAATTGCTGCTACTAAGCAAACGACCAGCGTCCATCATATTTGGGAAGCCGATCGGGAATCCTGAAGCAACATTACTCCACAACTTTATCAAGACTTAATTTTGTTTTTCTTAATTCCGTTAAAACCGGAGAATAAAATGATGGTATTTTCTTCCTTCCTCTTTTTATAGTCTAAATACGTTTTCATAAGTTCCTTAACCATGCAAATCAAATAAAGACACATTTGAAAGCTTTCTGATAGAATTTTATTTTTTTTTGCTGCAATATTTGCACAAAGAAAATATTTTTCATACTTGCGCAAGGAACTGAGCCAGTAGCATAGCTGAAAAACAAGATAATGCTTGAAGTGAAAATTCCGGCAACATTCAAATCTGCTGGATATTATGTAAAACTGGAAAGATATTATTTATTATTGATGTGGTGATAGCCAAAAGAGCCTTATTTTATTCCTGCTATAGTATAGATATATAATAGATTGGGAGTTTTTTGCGCAGCCTGTTGAACATAGGGAGGTAAGCAATTTACTTTGTCCGATCTGTTTTTCCGATGAAAACATCAAATATTTATCAACCGCGTTAATTTCATATCTTGCTAAGTTAATTGTTTGATGAAATTTTCAAGCGACGCTATTGCATTTCTCCATCCGGCAACGTTGCCGAACCGCCAGGGCTGGATCGCTGAAACGACTAGCAGTGTGTCTGAGTCTGCCAAACAATTTCGCACATCGCCATCTATTGTTCATATTTATTCCACCTGCCAAGTTTGTAGTTTTGCTAGTGAATATTTGCTCCGATAGTTGGTGGCTCGAGTTGACGCAGACAATCACCAGAAGCAATATTTAGATTCCACACTTAACGAAGGTCGTATATTCCTCGTTAACTTATCATTGTTGCAACTTAGTGGAGACACAATTCAAACGGATCTATTTGCACTCAGTTTTGTCGACTGGCTTCTTGTCCATTGCTCAATTTTGAAACATTGTTTTTCATTATTCATGTTTTAGCTTATAATAACAATAATCAAAAAGTATTCTTATTCGGCCACTTATTATACGATATTCCCCACATAAAATGTAGAAACAAATTTTTAATAATGTGTTAAATAAATTGTTATTCACAAAATTATAAATGTATTTAATGTATTATATTAAAAAACAGCTCGCCAAAATTCGCTTTTCGTTATTGGCAACTTAATTTCATTTTGTGCTCAGTAAGTTTATCAAATTTATTGCTCTCATTAATTGCAGTCAGCGACAACAATATTGAAAACATAAATAACAAGAATAAATAACTGTCTGTGGCACGTCGAAGATTAGATACTCTTCCAGGCGATGGTATACCTGATGAGTGATAACAAATCAGTTTAATGATAGATTTAAAAAACTTAACCTTGGTGTTATCAATTCTCTATGATATGGTCTACCAATCATAGTTAAAACTGTAAACAGCATTATAAAATGGGTAATTTGTTATTAGATTCACATGCCTTGAAAAACCGAAAAGATCCCATTCGATTTTTGCCAATCATAGCTTATAGCATCAAGTCCGCTGTTTGAAATATCTTGATAAATTGTGGCAAGCATTACATGACGAATATATGTATATTAGTCACAGGTACGTTTCCTGATGTTTCCTGTAGTGCTTCACATATTTCGACATAACCTCTACTATCAACAGGGTATCAAAAGGCAAACCTAATTTTGCTCAAGCTAAAACTGGTTTTTATTGATTCGTCTGGATAGCTGTGCTCAGCTGCACAATATATTTATATACATTCAAAATTGTCTAATGAAATTATTCTTATTTTATGGTTTGAGCCAACTTCGAAATTGTAACCTCATAGAGAGAGAGAGAGAGAGAGAAAGAGAGAGTCCCTCAAAAAGATGCTTAAATTTGCAATAATTTTCTTATATTTATTTATTTAAATTGCCAATTAAATAATAAAAAATTAAAGTGAATAATTGCATTAAAATGTAAAAGACTAAAAGATATAATACATTTTGGGGAGTAATAAAATCTTAAATGATGCAATAATGTTGCAAGGTTACGGGACACTCAGGAAAATCATCAGACCAAAAATGATTAAACGCTATCAGCTGTGTAATATGGAAAGTAAAACGATAAAAGACGCCCGAAACAATCTGATTAATCTTGTAATTTGCACAATATGAGTGATATAATGTTACTCACATTTGATAATATATTATATAGCTATCAAAGGAACAATCGGGTTTTTTTTAATTGATAGATCTGAAAGAGAAGGCGTGCAAAAATTAAAGTTTTTGCTACCAAAAAAATGGCAACTTTCATTTTTCTTTTTAACATATTTTTTACTCTTGTGGACAAGAATATATTTTATTAGTAAATTGTTTACATACATGGTGATTACATACATGATGTAATTATTAAAAAAAACTGTTTCCTAATTACATATTACTTGGATGACTTTCATTAATTTAACTTATTACTTGACACCAAAAATGTATTTGTTAGATTCAGAATTATGAATTGTGTCATAATATTTGCGACCAAAGTTTCAAGTAAGTTTTTGAGAAAAAAAAGTTTTTTAAATAAATTTTAAGAGCTTATAGCTCACATAAATATTTTTCATTTGAGTAAAGTTCAATTTGCCAAATTGGGCTGCCTTATTCAGTGCAATCCTAGCCACTTTGGGAAGTGGGTCAATCGTCACAATAACGTCACAAAGAAGAAAAACTCTTTTATTTCAAACTATAACAACTCTGCTTCTTTCTGGTTTTTCCCATACGTTTTTCGATGACCCAGATATTGATCTTATATATATATTTATTTTATGTGAACTAAAACTACTTTACATATTTAAAAACAAAAAAAAGTTTAAAAAATTTTAAATTAAATATATACAAGACTGTAAACAAGCTGTATTTATATATATAAATATATATATATATATCGCCAAAATCTATCCGTCCGGATTACAGTTTTTTAAGTAGTGTTTTTGAACAGAGCTGAGTGAATGACAACGGCCAATCAAGATGTCTGTTTTGGATGTGGGGCGAGTATTTCAGTGTTTTCAATGGGTGAAATAAAAATGATTCAATTGGCGGTTCAGCTGAAATAAAAGCCGTCAGCGGTTGTTGCTTTGCTCGCTGTTGTTGTTGTTGTTGTTGTTGGTGCAGCGGTGGTTGTTGTTGCTATATTTGGTGTTCTTCTGGCGCTGGGCAGCTCCGAAAACGAGTTTCGACTTCCAGTTTCCAGCCCCGTCGAGCCGTGCAGTTTCTCTTTAAACGCCGACTTATAAGCTAAATGCGCCTTCGATAAAGACGACGATGCGAAAATGTTAAAATAAAACAAATTTATGTTGCAATTAATGCCCCCGATAAAGTCGCTCCTAAGACATGTTGTGGTCCATAAAATCGGTACAATGCACCCCCCCCCCCCCCCCGCTCTCGGGGCCCCAATGAGATTAACACATAATCAAGCTAACATGCGCGACATTAACATATAGAATTGAATTGAATTTAATTCGAGCTGAATACGAAATGCGAGCGTGGATTGTGGATTTGGCGCTCCTCCATTCTAATTCAGTTGGAAAAAAGGTTACTTAATTAATCCGAGTGAGGCTAGCAGGAAAAGTGTTCAACGGAACTTGGAAATGGGCTAAAGCTAAGATAAATTGTATGCTTGGCTGCTGCCTCTGGTTGTGGCTGCTGCCTCTGGGCCCAAAGGGGTATTGGTAAATAATCCGAAGCCACAAAGCACTCCATGATTACATCAGGAGTGCCATCCTGTTTGGGCACTGAGCAGGAACGATGGCAAAAAGTTTTTGTGGCAAAGAAAAAAACGAGACCCAGAAACAGAAACACAGACGCACTAAGACCCACGTTGTTGCCACAGCCAGCAGTGACACAAAGTTGAGTTTGAGTTTGAGTTTCAGTTGTGGTGCAAGTTTGGGTTTCGGGCTGCGGCCATAAATTATCGCAGACAAAGTCATTCGTTCCATTTCGAGCGAAGCGCTATGCGTGCAGGCAAAGGAGACGACGATGGAGATGGTGATGGAGATGGAGAAGGAGAACGGGACGGAGGTGGAGCAGTGGAGCAGGGGCCAAAGCCGCAGGCTGTCAGACAGCAGCAGATGCAACCGCAGAGGAGGGTTCGGTGTTCGGTGCTCAGTGTTCTTCGGCGGGCTTCTACGGTGCGGGCGCAGAGCTGCTTGGGCTTAGTGGCGGTCTCGTATCTTCGGAATCACAATTCCATTTTAAATTAAAACCCAAAGACGAATGCGTGGAGGGGCATACCTAGAAACCGAAGAAGATGAAATCCAAACTGAAACAAAATGAACGCAACCGGGAATTCGAATACGCGTCGATGTTTCTGATTATGAGAATTTCTTGCTGTTGTTGTTGTGCGAGTGGAAATTGTTGTTGTTGTTGCTGCTAAATAACCATACAAAGGGTTCAAGCTGCTAATAACAATAACACAAAGAGCGCACAAAGAGATGGCCCATAAGGCGGGCAACAAAAAAGATAAATTGCATCTGTGGGATCACACGCACGCAGGTACAAAAGCCACAGCCACAGCCACAGCCAAAGGTGGGCACAGAGCTGAGCCATGTGCTTTCCAACAGATACATAAAAAATGCACAGAATGGCCATTGGATAATGGTGGGCCTACACACCTGACACTGACACTGACACTGCCCCAAAGAGTGGCATTCAAGTGCGGGTCGATTGTGTTTTAAATTGCAATTGGTTGTATCTGTTTTGGGCGCTGCTTGGCTCGAACTCAGAGAAGCGAAAAGAAGTTAAAAAAATATATATATATATATATATATTTATAAATATATCTGATATATATGTTTATCTCACAACTTTGCGTAGACGCCGAAAGAAATTGGGAAAAATTAGACTTAATTTCAGCTATGTTTTCCAAAAACATTTTGAATCTTTTACTTATTTGCAATTTTGGAAATTTTTAACAATATTTAAAATATTTTATTTAAAAAGCTAATGGATAAGAATTCCATTTTTACTTTTAAATTTAGTAAAATAATCTACAAAAAATTAAAAATTAATTAACTGGGTTATTTAAATGAATTGTCCATTATTTGTTTCACTGATTATTAAAACATCAGAAAAATCAAATTACACCAAATATAAGTCAAATGTGAAAGTAAAAAATTTAAAAAAAAATGTCAAGAAAAAAAAAAATTTAATTTTATGCGAGATTCGAAATTAATTGGAAAACAGAAACGAATAGAAAACATTAAGAGGAAGTTCTCTGATCCTGTAAGAAAATACTTATTTACCAAAATTAAATTTGCTCAAATATGGGCGAAAGTAAGGAAAAGAAGAGATAGGGAGAAAGAGAGAGAAAGTAAGCTGAAAATATTTAGATTAAGATATTATGAAAACCTTTATCAGTTAACCATTTAAAATTAAAAAAATAAGAATTACAAATTTGTAACACATTTTATCGGAAGCTCGTTTTTTATGTTAATTTTTTTATTTATTTATTTGTTTATTGTCAACTAAGATCAGTCGACACAAAAATTACAACAAGTAAGAAGTTTAATTTAATTTAATTTAAAATATAAATAAAATTATAAGTAAATTTAAAAATAAAAAATATTTATAAGATTTCTGGGGCAAAATGGTCCAACATTTGTTGCTTGAATTGGGGAAAACCCAGAAAAAAAACCCAATCAGACCAAAGATGATTAGTAAGAATTAGTTAGTTAAGCCCCACCTCCAGTTCCATGGAAAAGAGTTATTCACAAGTTTAGTCTTAAGACCTCAAACATTATGATATACTAGAGAAAGAGAGAATTTTAGTTTTTTGGTGCAACATGATGATAACAGATAAAAAGTGGGGGAATTCCCCCAAATAGAAATGCTGGCAGAAGATTTACTAGCAGAGGCAGTGTTCGCAGCTTGTCTAATCACAAAAACTTGATTTGGAGACGCAAGAACATTACGAATATGTGGAGCTGCCGGGGAATTATATTATTTTAAACTTGTGGGTCAAGGTGTGCAGGGGACGACAACTTCACTTGCACTCTTTTTAGACACTCGATTTTGGCATTGGTAACACATTTATCGCATTCACGCCCAGAGAGCCTTGCACCTTTGGCATGCTTAGTGTTGTCACACAGGTTGGGCAGAATTCTTTGTAAGATTTCTTTTATGTTTTGGAGCATAACTTATTGATAAAAACAAAATGCAGAACAAGATGCTGACAATTTTGGATTCAAAGATCGAGTAACACAAAATGCAGAAATAAGCTAGTTAGCCAGTTAGCACAAAGAGACCAAAACAAGCACTGAAATTAGTTTCTCAAACTACGAATTGTACACAAAAAATGCTTGTGTAGATCGAAGAGCAACAGTCAATTTGAGTGATATTTGCCAAGAGTGCCGCCAGCTATTGCAAATAAAAGCATTAACAAATTAATTATAAAATTAATTGGCTTGCGACTTAAGCTGATGTTGCTTTGCAACCAGTCAACAAGATGTCAACAATTTAGAATTCACAAAAGGCGAATCGCAAACACAAATCAGATTTGCGGAGCACAAAAAATGAGTCACACTCAAAACTCAGAAAAAGTAGGAAATATATACATATAAATATATATATATATATATGCAATATGTATATACAGATATATATATATATGTATGTAAGTGTATTAATTAGTCGGCAAACAGAGTAAGTTTACTGGCAGATCTCATTCAGCTAAAAGTGGAACAAAGCTGCTGGAAATAACCTACTTATGCTATCCAGTTAAAGTAAGTATTATGGCCAGATTTATGTTTTGTTCTTTCTGTGTTAGGGTTAAGGAGATGAATTCTAACATTTGGGAATTACAGTCATAATTTTCGAAGAGCATTCCACAAATGTAAGTGGTCTTCTCGGTAAACACGCGTCAGTGCGGGCCTCTAGGAGCATATGTTTGCAAGTATTTTATGAACTGTTTACTGCCGTTAAAGTCATTTTTATGTGCCGTCCGCAGTCATAACTGTCGCCGGCGATGGCCTAGCGGAAATTATCGAAGGTGCCGAGAGATCAACGTGCACCGAGAAGATGTGGCAGGATCGAATTCAAAGTACTGCACCTCGAGCCACTGGGAAAGTAGACAGTTTAATGTCTGTTTACAGTCGTAAACGTTGTTCAATTGCAGAGCCAAATCAAAATGAAGCCCGAAAGAGCGAAAGGTGAGTCCGAAAGGTCTGCCTTGGTTTGAATAGATACGGATACAGCACCAGTAGATGCGGCTGTTAGATACTTATGCGATGCAAGTATAAATGAAAAGTGCCCACAGTCAACCGATTATAATTAAAACCAAGTCTCGCAGGAGAAGGAGAAGGGGCTGACGCAAGCAAAAGGGAAAGCCAAGGGGCATGGCCAACTGCCATGTTTGCATCAAATTCAAAACAATGGCCGTATCTCAACTCTAGTTGCTGTTGCCGTTGCTGTTGCCGTTGCTGTTGCTGTTGCTGTTGCTGCTGCTGCTGCTGTTGTCATCCCTGCTCACCACACTTTATGGCCTTTCCTTAATCTGACAGATACGTCACGGTCGCTCAGTGGTAGTCCCAGGTATATATACACTCCATCTTATGTGTGTGTGTGTGTGAGTGTGTGTTCAGAAGCAGGACTAAAGAATGCCTTATTAAATATGATTGTATAGTACGAAATTCAAAATTTGGCTGCCATTCTGCGCCAGACATTACATCTGTTCAAGTGGTAGCAAGAAGATAGATAGATATTTATGGAGGCGGCTGCTCAAAGGTGGTTTGTTCCAGTTATGACTACAGTTGGTTGATTCAACAAACAAATGGATATCCAAGATCTATGCGATTAGATGTATCTCGGGCTGTGCCAAGTCTAGCTCGATGCCATAAATTTGTCACAGATCAAAACAATTGTCCTTGCAAAGGACCTCGCACCAGTTGCTGCGTCTTTGGGAGTGGGCGTGTGACATAATGCTTATTGGCTGGCAAATTGTGTAGAGCAGCCTGAATTGCTCACATGGCGCACCTTTGCCAAGATGGCGATATCGGAGTCGTAGTCGTAGTCGAGGCAATTTTCAGCTCGACGTTATTATGCAATATAAATCAGCAAATGGGCTCAGCAGACACCAGCATGCAGACACGCAGATGCAAAGAGCAGAGGGTGGCTTTGGGGATGAGCGGTCAACAGCAAGCAAGCCTCTAGGCCATGTGGTCCAGGCCAGACCAGGACTGAGCAAGGGTCCTCAACTACTGCAGTTGCCAAATTTAATTCGAAATGATAACAGAAGTTCCGAAAATGTAATAGGCAACCGTGAAAACGCCGTGCGAGTGACAGCCAACAGTTCCTTACAGTGGTCAAAAATTCGTAAATATATTTATTTATTTATTTAATACTAATATCAATCAATACAAAAAAATTAAAAAAATTAAAAAAATTATTAAATGTAATTAAAATTAATATTTGTAAAAATAGGAAATACAAAATGTATCCCAAATTGAATTACAATAATTTATAAACCAACAAAATTACTTCTTACTCGCCTTCTTAAAAACAATAAATTAAAAAAATGGTTTAATAAATATTTAAGTTTATTACATATTGGAATAGAATTTTTATAGTCTTAGACAAGCAATTGTTGAAGTTTTAAAAAGTTAATACACAAATGAATAATGTGTTTTCCAAATTTCCTAGTATGATGGATCTATTCGCAATTAAAATTTATTTAAATGCACTATTTATTTTATATTTCAGATATTAATAATAGCAATTATTTTTTACATATTTTTTTATTTTTTTTATATGGCAAATTGTATTATAATAACAACAATACTCATTTTTATTATAACAATTGTAAAAATGATTTTGTTTTATATATCATTTTGCAGATTTGCACAGAAAGTATATCAATACTTCTACATTATATTTAATAATTGCTATGATTTTATTTAAAAAATAGCAAATAAAATATTTTATTCATTTTATATTTTTTGATTAGTTTTTCGCCATTTCTATTTTCAAATGAAAAATGTGATTTGCTTAGTAATTTTGTGAATTTTCAAATGTTGCTTCCAAATATGCACTTCTTTAAAGTTTTATTATTTACTTTTTATAAAATCTCAATCGACTTTGTTTTTGTGCCACTGTTCACACGCACAGGCAGTCGAACAATAAGGACATCAGGACCTTACCTGGAAGTGGAACTGAAACTGAAACTGAATTTGGCTGTTTTCGACTGGCAACGTTCCATATGAATTAGTCTCATGGGTGCAATTTTATTAAATCAACAGAATTTTGCAATGTTAGCGGCGTATTTCAGCCCTCCAAATACAGTTTTCGCTTTACGCCCCCTGATTACGGAGGGTGTCGTCCTGGTAATGTCCTAAGTAGCAATAGCGAAACAGGCACAAGCCGCTTGGACACCTTTCAGTTCCGGGGGCTCGTTCATATTAAAAATATTGTATATCATTTGTCGGTTGACTTTTTTTCTTTTGTTGGGGATTATTATAATATATGGAAAATCGCTTAGCACAAAATAAGTGTAAATGTGGAGCACATGAAAAGCGAATTGGGCAGACTACTTGGAAAATTACCTATTTTGATTTGGAATAATATTTTGCTTAATCTGCCAATCTAAATAATATGTTTAAAATCTTATTTTTTGACATCCCCAAAAACAGAAATTTAGTGAAAATGCTTTTTGTATCTGAACATAAAAGTTAAGAATCTTTTATCAGACAGTTAAGTAATGGAAATGGAAGCGGTTCCAAGCCATCAATTCTCGTTTGTTTTGTACAATTTTTTGCGACTGCTCTCAGATATATTTAAAAGTGAAAAATGTGAAATATGTGCGCCATGGGCTTTCAATGACTGTGGCAAGTGTTCCCCACAAAAAAAAAGGCAAAAAAGGAAAAACTCATTTCATTTTGTTAATAAATTATGATACTCGTACACCAAACGCGGGTTGCGCAATTTCGCAGAAAAAAAAACGAAGAGCAACAACAAAAGCCTATTGCTGAGCCAAACAAACACATTCGGGGCGGAACATGAAAAAGTGCCAGGGGATAAAATCAACCTGTGCATTCGCAATGAGCTGTGAGAGACACCCGACGCATCATCGCAGCAGCATCAACAGCAGCAACAACAGCAGCAACAACAACAGCAACAACAACAGACACAATGGCCACAGGTTGTCATTTGCTGAAAATGGGTGACTGCGGCAAGGTTTGCAATTGGGGCCCTTTATTTGCACATATTGCATACGAACTGGACTGGGAATAGGACTGCGGCAGGAACAGGGGAAGAGGGGATTCAGAGGCTGGGGAGGGAGGTGGGTTGTTTACATTTTAAAAACACCCTTCGCACATTAATGGCGGATGACTGCGAAAGAGAGGATGGGGTGAGGGCGCCATTGAACAGGGTGTTTTATGCCTTGTTTTATTTATGCAAAATTATGTTTCAATTAAACGAAACGCGCTTAGTAATTGCCAGTAATTACATTGCCTAGCATTTCAGTCATTTTGAACCGCTGTTGCCAGGCGAGAGGATTACTCGCGAGCCACATTCCTCACCAGGTGTGGGTAGAGCAGCGTGTAGCATTGTGGCAACGGCAACATCTGTGGCACGCTGTAATTAGGCCGCGCATATGCCGCAGCAGCAGCATCAGCAGCATCCAAACATCATCTGAATTTAAAGTAGGATCAGCGCTTGGCTTTTGCGGCTTTGTTGCCTATGTCAATATATTATAATTTATTTTTATTCTTTAAATACATCCACCGATCGTTTTGGCATTACAGTTTTTCAGCAGGCTCATTGGGGTTGCGCCCGGGTTGTATCTATGGATGAATGCCTATAATTGTATATATGAACAGCACTGATATATAAAGTATATACGATTTTGATGAGCCTCAAATCCGTTTTGGATATGTTCAATTTGTATGCGAACTAAGCTCTTAACTTTGAAACTATCTTCCATAATAATAAAGTGAATTCGCCGAATCGAGTGTCGTAAAATCATTCGTTTGATGGATATGTTTGTTTAAAAACATCTATTTAGTTTTCTTTTTTAGTTTTCAATATATTATAGTTCAAAATTTATCAAAATCAACATTACAAACACACACTAAACATATTTTTTTTTTTTAAATTAAGTAAATATCTCTAGGTCAATGAATGAGGAATTCTTTAAATGTTATTGGGTTTATTTGAGATGTATTTAGTTACTCAATTAGTAACTCAACTAAATACAATAATTGCTTTTTAGTTACTAAAATAAATACAATAATAGCTTATTAATATTAGCATTAAAACTAATTATTAAGAAATTGTTGTAATTCGAAGTTTATGATTTTTATTAAAATGGTTTTAAGCATCAGATGATTTGCACAGTCAATTAAAAGTGAATAATTTTAGCGTAAGTTAAGGAAAAACTATTAAATAAGTAACTTTTTTATTAGACTGCCGTGCTCATCCGTACTTATCCTAAGTATAATTAACAAGTGGCATTAAAATACATGCCAAAGGTTGGATATTGCTGCATCCCATATAAATAAACGAGTAATTTCCATAATCAATAAGCAGACAATTCAGAAAACAATAAAGGGGAAAAATTCGTATTAGTTTCATATAATCGAGATAGCAATTTGTAAAATTTGTATTTAGAAATCGCTTTTTGCCTCAGGTGAGTTGGTTATGTATTCATGCTTATTGCTATCCATCTGTGTACGCTCGAGATTGAGATTGTTTCTGCTCTCATATTTGATACGCTGCCTTATCGCGTCGATAATCGGCTTCGGGGCCAGTTTATCGCAGAAACTTTTCTAATAACAGCATCCAAATGGGAACTTATGGCAGGCTACGTGCACGGCATGCCAATGTGCTACACCCCAAACAGACCCGAAGTCGGCCTGCCTCCGGCCTCCCACTCTGCCGACTCTACCGCCCACTCATCATTAATGGGACAATTTTCGGAACGCCATTTTGGCGTTTTCGAAAGTTTCTTTTATTGCATACATGAGCCATTTGCGTGCTTCTGCTTTCGTTTCCGTTTCCGTCATAGACGCAGCTCGTTGACGCAGCCATTATGCTGTCGTTGCTCCGAAACGGGACAACGTCTGGCCCCTCTCTATCTCCCTCTCCCTCTCTCTGTCTGTCTTTCTCTCAGTCTCTGATTGGGAACCCTCGTCCTTGTTGGGTTGCCTTGCTGTGCACATGTGTGCCTCGTCATAAAGGCCGCCGTTATGTGTGCTCTTATTATCATAATCCGTTGAGTTGTTGCCGCATTAATTAAATTTAATTAAAGACGTTTTGCAACATTTCTGCTGTACGTGGCAAACGTTGCAAATTGCAAGTCGAGCCCAGAGCACATGGCACCACCCTCAAAGTGTATCCCAAGCACCAGATTTTCTCCGCCTCACACAAATCAATTTCCACATATGAAACTCCTTAATTAATATTAGCAGCATCCACATTAGGCAGTGAGAATTTATGCGTCGTACAAATGCCAATAAGCCATTGATATTAATATTAATATACTAATGATTTCAACTAATTGTAATATATTTATCAGATGTCAGTTATTAACAATGGAACTAACTGGAATAGTTATCTTACACGCCCTGAAATATATCTCCTTACTCTTTAGTCACTTTGTGTCTTAAATACGCATCGAATAGTTATATGGTCAATAATTCCAATCCTAAAACCATTCAAAATGTATTCAAATATTCATTTTTGTGTTATTTTTTCAATTTGAGCGAAAAGTCAATTTTTGCATCTGTTTTCCCTTGCATCAGAGTATTAAAATAGTTTTCTCTAATTTTATCAGCCTATTTTCTACCAGGATCCAAATATGTTTGCCTTTAACTTTCTTAAAAACCGATAGTTTTGCGAGAAAAATTTGTTTAATTTTGTTTTTGTTTCTCAAAAGACCATTAATGTCTTGATTAATTTTAAAAGTCGAGTCTATATAGATATATCCATCCGTCTGAACACATCGGTCATCAGAATCAACCTATAAAAGATGGAGCCACCTAATTTTGAACATAAATTCTTGTAAACCCTACGCAGATCAAAATTTATATTTATGTATTTGTGCAGCAGAAATTCAAAGTATTTAACTTATCACAGGTATCCACCGATCCCACCTAAACTTAAATGAACTCACTTTTCGATATGATTACAAATTTCAATGTCGCATAAATATATACATTATTTATGAATCAATTTGCGCTGATTTTGCCCCTTTTGTATATGTGTTTTGCACATGCATCTAAACATATCTTCAAGTCAAGGATTCCGTCATTTTGATATCGTTAAATATAAATAAATTAAAAAAAAAAAATATATATATATATAAGCAAATATTTGCGATTAAATATGAATAAATTAAATAAATGAAAGAAAAAAATAAATATATATATGTACATATATAAACAAATATTTGCATACAGTGATTAAATATAAATAATTTAAATAAATAAAAATATAAATATAAACATCGATTATTTCATTTCGACGGTTGTTTCTATTCAAATTATTTATAATTAAAAAATAAAATGATAAACTCCAAGTTTATGAAAATGACTTTAAAACAGAGCTGATTTTTTGTTTTCGGGGGTGTCAAATCGGTAAACCTCAAAGGAACGTCTATAAAAATATTACTCATAATCTTACCTCGAAAGTGTAAATCGATGAAATTTACGCACAATTTTAAAGTTAGTTTTACCAAATTTGTAATCTCTACTATCATCCCAAAGATTGACTAAAATATTCAAAAATTCTCTAAATCTGAAAAATTGAAATGCCTATGGTGTAAATCACTGAAATCAATATATTTGCAAAGATTTGAAAACTAGAATTAGCAAATTTGAAATGGAAAACACTGAGAACAACCTTCCACAGCTTAAGAGCGAATGTGTTGGAAACAGAATCGGAAGGAGAATGCGATGATTCTGGGTTTATGATCTTAAAGGGATATCCCTACTTTAAAAACATTCTTCTTTAAAGACTACGTATTACGAACCTGAAATTTCAGAAGATATCATTGGGAGTTCCCCCAAAGTAGTTGAAAATCGGCAGAGAGAAATCTATGTTATCCGATTTTGTAATAAATAAAATAATTTTGTTAGATAAGGCTGAACAAGAAGTTTTCTTTTTAGTTTTTTTTATTTATTTAATAATTTTTATTGTGTTTTACTTAAGATTAGTTTTGTCATACAGCGCCGTTTTAATGCTTGCTTTAATTCAGTTTTCATTCAATTTTCAACTCACATACTTATCTGTTGTTTGGTTTGCATATTTTAAAGGATCGTTTAAAGGACTCTTTTGAAGCGCGAAGAAGTCCGTTCAAATCGTGTAATTTAATTGTTTACTTTTGTTTTTTGTTTTTTGTTTTCTTATAACTTATGCATTGCACTGCATTTATTTACAAATATTTGGGCAAGAGTTGCTGCGTTTTAAATATTTGTGAGGCATCACTCTCTCTCTATCTCTGTATCTCTGTATCTCTCTATCTCTGTATCTCTGTATCTCTCTATCTGTAATACACTTGTAAGTCCTTCATAAAGTTTGAATATCATTCAATTACGTATATGTGTGTGTAGACGATTTCAATCGTTTGTTTCGAAAACGTATTTCGATTTCGCATTGTAGTTGATTAAATAAAATTGTGTATCTTTTTTTTTGGTTTTTGGTTTTTTTTTTAAATTTATTTGTATATGTGTAGTTGTTAATAAATAGGTTTGTTGACTTCTACGTATATAAGTTGTTAGTTTTTAGGCTAGTCGATTCTCGTAATATTTTGTGACCCTGACAGGTCGGTCAATGTCTTGGATGGGCTCTTGTTATAGTTTTTGTTATTTGTTATTTGTTATAGTTTTGTGGTCGTGCGAAATAAGAACAACAAGTTTTCTATAGGATTTTAATTATTTTCGTATTCATTTGAAAAGTCGCATTATATCATAATTTACACAATTTGTCACAACTTATACTAAAATTAGCAGTAATCATTTTTGCTTGTAACTAAAACAAAAAGTATGCAAATAACGTAAATATTCTTTTAAGAAAAATGAGCAAAATTAGCTAGGCCACATTAAACTAAACTTATTTCAAGTTGAAACTTCCACGAATCCATATAATATTGTATGGCAACCAAAATCGAAAATGTGAAAATGCAACAAAATTCCATTCATTCAAATTGTGAAACAAAACAAAAGGCAAAAGGTCCTCCAGATTGGGTGTGTGGATGTGGATACTACATAACGAATTACTAAAAAACATAACGTGCCCATTAATTAGTATAATAATATCACTTGAGCCAATGTCGGAGAAACAAAGCGAAAGCATAAAGAATTTTGGATAGAATTTGACTAAAGATGTTGCAGGGAATTAGTCCTGCGCATCTGGAGACAAATGTGCGCGAAATATGACTGCGTTTAATGTTGACAGTACTACATACATATATAAGAATATATTCATATAGTTCATATTTGTATATATATTTGTAATATATATTTTTTGTCGTTAAATCGTTACGTTTGTATTTGTAAATATGCATGTGAATGTGTTTGCTTCGCTCCATTTATGATAAATAAATATACTTCTTTTTTACCTTTAATTCTTTTAATTACTTTAATTACTTTCAATCATCTTGTAATTCTCTTCTCTCACTGTTTACATTAATTTAATTTTATTTTGGGAAGTTAAAACTCTACGTATATGGGTTCTAGTAGGCTTTACTTGGCCTGCTCAATGCTTGTAATTTTTTCACTTGTTTTTTTATGGTAATTTCAGTTAATTTTTATTTCTGTTTCTGTTTTTGTTGTTGTTGTTGTTGTTGTTGCAACCTTAAGCTGATACGTATTTTAAAGTTAAAAATTTGTAATATTTAGCGCATTTCATTTAACGCTTATTCCACACCGAAATGTGTTGAAAACATTTTAGTCACTGGCAAATCGACATCTATTTTTATTTTTCATTTTCTTTTTTCTTTTTCTTTTTTCATTTGTTTTTATAGTTAATAATATTATTACGTATTTTAAATCGTGATTATGCTTTTGGGTATGTTGCATACCGTTTGTTACATATTACAATACACTTATACTTGTACATAGGGAAATGTTTGCGCTTTTTTTTGTTTTTTGTTTTTGTTTTTGTTTTTAAATTTATTTTTGTTCGTTTTGTTTTCATATTTTTGCTTATCATGATTTACATTTAGCTGGTATTATAATTAATATTAATATGGCATTGACGGAACTATTGTACTTAGATTTCGTCTAAGCAAAATTTAAAAGCATTGGCATACAAACAAATTACTGCAAAACAAACATACAACACAATAAACAAAACGTTGGAAGAGTTTTTCGATTAAAAACATAAACACAAAAATTTCCAATAAATATATATATGAGTACAAAACGTACATACGATCTCTATTTCTCTATTAGTAAGTAGGGGTATCATATCTGTAAATACAAACATATATTTCTATATATATATAGATTTCCATAATATTCATAAACATAGTTAATCGTGATTCTTTACCATACTATATATGTATATGTATATATATATATATATATATATGTATATATATGTATATATATGTAATCCTACAGCAGTCGCAAATAATTTTACAGTTGAACTCGCTATTCGCTTTGTCGTCCTTGGCAATGTGCCACTGGCAACTTCACGGGGTTATCTGACTATCTGACTATTTGACTATAAAATATAGCTCAATTCACATGGTTATCTCCAATCATTTGTTTTTTTTTTTTTGTTTCTGCGAACCTCTCAGATTCAGCGTTTTGCTCTCGAAAGCACTACGTAAGCATTTACCGCTATTTTTTATTTCTTTATTTCTTTATAGATCGATGTATTCATTAATTTCACTATGATGTGCACAGTGGGCAGGGATTGATTGTGGCTGCTTGAAATGAAGATGAAAGGGAAATTAAGGAAATTGAAAGTAAGATTGACTTGGCAACACTGTCTATCAAATAGGCAACACTGCCAGGCGAAGCATCGATTCCGAGAAATTATAATCTGATACAAATTAATATCTGCGAATAAAACAAAGAAATTTGTTTTGAAAATAATTAAAGCCTTTGCAGTTGAAAATGTTTCTTTTTACTTTGAATCAAATCGACAATGACCCACTGTGCACAGTCATGGATTATGACTGCATGCGAGTACATACATATGTACAAGTATGTATGTACTGTGTGTTTTCTATATATGTATGTATATCCGTTATATGTAGACTTAAACAACTATTTACTATGTAAAACATTACGTATTTATGTTATCAACTTTTGTTTTGTTTTCTTTTACACAGAAGAGACGAAGAGACGCCAAACTCTAGACAACTCAAGCGACGACGATGACGATGACGATGACAATGACGATGACGATAACGATGGCGATGACGGTGGTTGTTGGATTGTGGCGCTGGCGACAATGACGGTAATGATTGTGGCTGACTGATGATCGGCGGCCCATTTAGGAGTTGACCTTACTGACCGCTTTGAGTAGGTCGTGACTGTTCTTGTCGAGGGCGCTCATCATTCCCAGATTGCCGCCGAGGCCAGCTCCCAGGCCGGGACCGATGCCAGCGCCGACGCCAACGCCAACGCCAACACCCATGCCCAATCCAAGCTTGAGATCGTTTTGACCGACAACGGAGTGGTGCAAGTGGCCCGGATTGTGTGTGATGATCGAGTGATGATCTTGTTGCTGCTGTTGCTGGTGCTGCTGCTGTTGCTGTTGCTGCTGCTGCTGCTGTTGCTGCTGCTGCTGTTGCTGCTGCACTTGCTTGTTCTGCTGGGCGGATTTCATCGTCTCCTGAGCCTTCATTTTCTCTTGCTCCTCACGATCGCGTCGTGCCTAACAAAGGAACATGAAAAGATTCAAGACAAGAGCACATTAAACGCCTGTCCACAGCGGGGGTTTCTCGTATTCTTAACTCTGATGACTAATTTCAAAATGCCATCGCTATCGATCCGTTATGCAAATCGGGGCAACTAACCTGTTCGTTGATCTCTTTGACCGCACGCAACTCCTTCTTCAACTTCATGCGCCGGTTCTGGAACCAGATTTTGATCTGGCGCTCAGTCAGGCAGAGGGCGTGCGCAATCTCTATGCGCCGTCGCCGCGTCAAGTAGTGGTTGAAGTGGAACTCCTTCTCCAGCTCCAGTGTCTGGAAGCGGGTGTAAGTCTGGCGGCCGCGGCGACGTGGGCATCCGTTGGGCCCTGCAAACCACAAAGAAAATAACAAAAAAAAAGAAGGAGCGTTAGTCACGATTGTCAAGTGGCGATGCCGGTCTGATTCCGGTTCTGTTTTTGGATGCGCTCTTAACGAGCTGCGAAGAAGATGCGCCCGGCCAGAAATGGAATTTCGCCTTACGTTAACGGGTTTCAGCATCGTTTGCTTTGTGTGCAAAAGTTTTGCTAACAACTTTGTTTAATCGCAGGTGCAGGCCTGAAGAAAAAGGGAAATGCGATCGAAAGCGGCTGCGGGAACAAAATCATCTGCTGCAAGTGACGAGCAAAATAAACAGTTCTTCCAACCGGGCGAACTCTCTTACGTCAGTCGGCAGCGCCACACAGTGCGAGGCGCGGCAGGACACTATCTCCCAGGGGGTCGATTGTCGGCTGGCCCGGCTCTGATTTCGATTGCTTGGCATGTAAAGGGTGAACCAGAGGCAGAATTCACAACAGTAGCTCCCGCTGGGCTGAGAAAATGTTTTCCAAGCAGTTTTGTCTTACGTTTTCGATTTATTTTTTGTTTTGACTTTTTTTTTATTTTCAGTTTTTGTTTTTTTTAGTAATTTTTCACGCTACCTGTGCGAATTTTTTGCTCGACGGTGCGTGGATGATGCAGCAGAGAGAAAGGCAATGGAAATGGGAATGTTGTGCTTCGTGCTTATGTTTCGGAAATCAAAATTTCGCTATCTGCAAATTGCAGGCCACGGCTCACTTTTCCCGCTTGCTGTTTTATGACAGCTCCTATCGTTTTTTTTGTTTTATTTTTTGAGTTCAGCGGCACATTTTTTATGGTTTGGCAAGTTGCGAGTATGCAACAACAATGCAAGGGACATCTTTTGCGTAATATTGTGAAAGGTGCATTTTCACAGGAGTTGTAAATCATTCCCAGAAAATGTTGTACTTTACTAAATCTGAGAAGGTTCAGTAATATTTATATTAAATATTCTCAGTGGTAGACTTTAATGAATAAAATTATATTGATTGCATGCGAGTATTTTATCAATTCGATGCTTCGAATTCCTGGGGCAGGCAAGGGTCATAAAAATATTGTGGAGCAGCTTTGGCCAGTTGACAACAACTTGAATTCCAATCAGCACCCAGCAAGGAGCGGAGACAGAGCACAAAAATGCAAAACTAATCTAAATTATTTACTCGCTACAATGAGCAGCTACAATTCGTCCCATAAATCACGACTCCCAGGACACACTCGCCCCTAAAAGAGATTTACGACGCCCGCAATGATGGCGCACAGGTGCGAGCGGGATGGCTGCATTGCGCACAGGAGTGCTGGAATACAATATGGCTGCCTTTGCGTACAGGTAGATACACTCACACACACACACACACACACACACACACACAGTCACACTCACAAAGCGGGAGCGTCGTCATGGCAACAACTGTTGTTGCTGGCAGAGAGCAGTAAACGTTGCCGTTGTTATTTGGTGGTGACTCTGAGTGGTGGTGAGTCGGCGCACAGCTGAGCGAGCCAAGCGAAACCTGAATTGCTGAGAGCGGAGCAGAGCAGAGCAGAGCGCACTTTGAGCCAGATGGTGAAGCGGGCCAAAGAGCCAGCACTCAATCTCTGAAACAGTGCGAGACATATTGATTTTTCATTCAAGTCAACGGCAGATTTTTGTAATGGCCGTCAATGGACGACTCTTGTTGAACCCGTCCCCCGACCCCCACTCCCGTGATGCTCCCTAAGGTATTAACTCAATGCAGTCAGCTTGCAACCTGATCGCACTGCAACATAGATGCACATTAATATTGATGGCCAAGTTTCGCATAGTAAAATCTCGATGAAAGCATAAAACATGCAATCTGTAATGGAGACCCATTATATACATATATATATATATATATATATATATATATATATACCGTTATACTATCACAATATTTATATTTAAAAAACATTTATTGGAGACATGTTTGATATGAATAATTTGTAATTAATATGCAAAATACTTGTAAACGTTTAATTTGAAAATAATCTCGATACGCATTACTAATTACAATTGAATAAAAATATGAATTTAAAAAAATATGAAATTTATTTTACATTAAAATCAGACTTGAAGTATTCAAAAGCATATTCAGTTAATTGCAAATTTGCTTTTCAATTGATATTGTGTTATATTTCATTGACTTACATCCCCCGTTGCAGTGATAAAAGTCAATGAATTTATGGCCATTTAATTAGCGGTAACTAGAAATCAAGTTTGAGCCCCGACCGGCGATCCCAGTTTGGCTAACCGGTTAATTGCACAATTCGTGCAAAATCAATTTTCATTTTTTCAATTTAAAATCAATTAGCTTGCCATAAACTTCAGCTGCAATTGACGGGCGATGTGTCTTGATTCTTGACCGGTAATCGCAACCGAGACTTTTGTGCATCTGAAGTAAGTTATTGAGCTATTGAGGGCTATTGGAAATCGAAAGGCCAACAGCCAACAGCGAGCCAGACGCCCTGGCGTTGGCCAAGTACCGTCGTGGCTGCAACTGAAATGCATTTGTGAGATTTTTAGGGAATGCCTCGACAACAATTGAAAATATTCATGATATTCACAGTAATAGTTCCATAAATTGCGACGCGCATAAACAAGTCTCAATCATAAAAGTATACATACTTAAACTTATGATGACATTAAAAACATAAAAACAATTCAATAAACATACAAACACACACACACACACACACACACACATATTGACACAGCAGTCCGACGGGGTGCGTAAAAGCGTTATAAGTATTTGGTATGGCCGAAAATGTTGGGGAAATATTTGTCTATATATATATATGCATGAATCTGTGTGCAGCAAGCCAAACAGTATCTAAATTTATATACATATGTACATGGAATTGTGTGTGTGTGTGTGTGTGTGTGTGCATTTGAGAATGCTTTCAACGGCTTCGTTTGTTTACCAAGCGACACAAAATTGTTGTTGAGTAAACAGCCATTTTGCTTCTATTTTCTATGTTTTTGTTGTTGTTTGTTGTTTGTTGTTACGATGCACAATAAACAAATTTACAATTGTTTGACACAAACTGTGATACATTGTGGCGAGTGTTTTTGTGTCGCTTTATCTGCTTGCAAAGTTGGCAATTAATTGGAATTGCTTCCATAATTTGCATGATTTGCAACTGAATTTCTGGCAATTGCCGAAGTTTTACCAGCAATTGTTTGTTGTCTTTTGGTGCGCAACATTTTTGGCAACCGCAAAGTTTGTTTTCGCAAGTTTGTTTAGGAGCTGCGTACCAAAGATGCTGATGGCATTAGTTTTGCAAAGAAAAACACAAACAGAACTTGAACACTGGTGAAACCCAAGATTTGTGTGTGTTCGACAAGAAATCTACTTTGAAATTCATGTTCAATAAAACAAAAGCCGCAAAGAGAATAAGTTTGAAAATATTAATACTTAATATCGGCAGACTTTATGTCTTAAAGTAAGATTATTTCCCTTCTGAAATAACTCCAAACAGATCAGAATGTTTTTCACAACTATCATATGTGACGAACATATCTTAATAATAAAATAATTCAAATATTTTTCATGAATATTTAAACGAAAGCATGAAGCATGAGCAGAATTTGTTTAGGAAACTGAATTCATTTAAATGCTTTCTCAATTTGCTTAATGAATTATTAAATATTAAATTCTCGACCTCCTTCCGAGCATGGATTTTGAAGATCACGCGGACTTGTCTACACTTTCTTCTGGATATTTCACTGCTCAATGTATTTTGTGGAGGGTTTCGTATCTTGTATACTGATTTGTTTGTATTTGGTATGCATTTTCGAAACGAACTTCCCGGATGGCATGTTGAAAGATATATAAATAAACATCAGGCATTCAACAGCGCACTGCGCACACACCCAAAAACAAACACACACATGCACACACACACACCCACACAGATGTATCAACAAATACAAAATGAATCGATGTCTTCACAACTGGTTCCAAATTGGCTCCCAGATTTGGGAGTTCGCTTTTGACAAAGCGATTTGTGACGATCTTTTAAGTATTTAGCACAAATTGCAGTGTTATTCGGTGAATGCACGACACAAAATGGCTTCCCCAGGGACCACCAGGATGTGCCACGATATGCAAATGCGAGCCAGCAGCGGTGCCAGGACTAATTAAAGTTTCAAAGAAAAGCCGCTCAGAGTCTGTTTCAGCTCTGGCTCTTGCTCCACTGTTTGGGCAACATCTGGCGGCTTTTGTTTGGCTTTTAGCAGAATGCGAGGAGCAGTCAGAATAAAGGCGTTTGCAAATTGGTGGGCGGGGCAGGTAAGCGCCGCCATTTATTTTGAAGCTAAGAGGGTGGCAGTAGTTGATGCTCGCCCTGCTCCGCTCTGCTCTGCTGCTGGCTGCCGCTGCAAATAATTTATGTTTATTAAATTTATTTAAATTTAATCAGACGCGCAACATTCCGTGCTAAAGGCATGCCGGCAAAAGACACGGAAATATTTGGGTGGTGTATGGGGGAGGGTGGCGGGTGGAGGGGGCTGTCGGTGTGCGTGTTTTGTGAGGGGTGAGGCCGAACAACCTGGTAGCGACAGGCCAGGAACCGGGGATGCTTTTTGTGCAATTTATGTGCAACGCGTTGCCAATGTTGTTATTTTCGTTAGCATTGCTATCCGGCCACGCCCTCATCCTCCACCACATCTCCACCCACATCCACAACACCGTAACAGCCCCAGCACTCCCCTCAATTTACGGAAAGCCAGGCCAGGCCAGGCATAGCCAGCCAGGAGCAGCAGCAGCAGCAGCAGTAGCAGTAGCATAAATTGCTAATTGTGTGCTTAATCTTGAAAAATATATGGCAGGACGTCGCTATCTGTCTGGTTCGGGCCTGTGCCACCAAGTGGCAAGTTTTTGCTGTTGCAAATAATATCAAGCATTAAGTGCTCGCTCCTCGGGGATTAATATATTCCCATCAAATATTTCGCGCCATTATTGGAATTGCACACTTTTGTTGTTGTTGCTGATGTTGCTGTTGTTCTTGTTGTTGCTGTTGTTGTTGCTGTTAAGGTTGCTCGCTAAACTCAACTGCCAACTGTAAAATAAGTGCTGTGGGCCCCCAATGGATTTTATCTCATGTAACGATATGCAAACACAGAACACAGAACACAATTTAAGTTAATGCTAATGATGCTCCAAGTTTGGCCAATGCAATAAATACATTTCATATCTGCAACAAATTTGAAGTCTTATCTTCAACAATAATGTGAATTAAAATTATAAAGTAAATTTAACATTTCGAAAAATAAATGGAAAACTGGACGCACTTTTATACATCGAACCCGCTTCACTTATTAAATAAAGTTGAAATTAAACCAGAAAATATGCGAAATATTTGCAGAAGTTGAATTCATATTCTTCAAATATCGCATGTATTTTTTGATTAATCAATATGAAAATCACTGTGAATATATTATGCAAAACACATGTTTAAAGAAATAGTTATTTTGAAAGTGCACAATTAAATTGGAGCCCCTTCAAATCTTTTCGAATAGATATACCATGGCGACGTCGAAAAGAGACAAGTTAGAATATATATATATATATATATATATATACAGTGACCGACAGCTTATTAGGCACAGAGTCAAAGAAAATAAGCTACTTTTTTACATAATCCTACGTAGCAGGTGGGGAAACCCCAGTGTATTGAGGTCATATATTAATTTAGGTGGTTAATACCTGTACCTACCATCGGTCTTTGGAATTTTTGAAAAATAATTAATGATTAGTTTATGGCAGGCAATTACTTTTTTTCTTTGACTCTGTGCCTAATAAGGTGTCTTTCACTGTATATATATATATATATAGAATAGCCTTATTGCTTATAAACTAAGCTACTCTAGCTGCGACGCTTAAACTTTAACATAATTTAAATAAATATATATCTTGAAGTTTATTAAATCAGTCAAATAGATGAACACTTTTTGGAATGAATTATATTTGAAAATGATTAAATAAATTACAGTTTTAAGTATTTTTTAAAACCTGTTCAAAATCCTTGTGCAATTATGTTGGATATGTTTTCAGTTGTTGGCTAATTTTAATTCATTAATTATTATTTAAAAAAAAACTAAAGTTTCTTTTTCAAACGTGATATAACAGGAAGCAAATTGGCATTTAAACATTTTGCGTTTGTTTCCTTGTTTAAGCTTTATGGCACTTTTAACTATTTAATTAAACACCTTTCGAATTAAGCTGTGCGACACTGCTTAAATATTATTAATATTAAATATATTATATTAATATTAAATATATTACTTTTCACAGTTAATTCTTCCATTTTTATTAATAATTAAATGAACTAAAACTTTCTTCGGTGCTCGATCTGTGTAGCTACGCTGATTGGCCACAATTTAAAAATATATTTAAAATAAATATTGGAGAAAAGTGGAAAATATATGATATATATATATACATAAAATAACAGCAAAATATAAAACATGATAGTTTTATGAGTTTTTTTTATTTTTTAGTTGTATTTAAGTACACCGAAGTTTATAGCTACATTTAAACGATCCGATCACAATTGAAATGAAGAGTTATTATGCAGACGATAAACTTTGAAAATTCCACTATTTGTTTTATGTGGAAAATATATTGTTAATATGTCTGCTCAAGATTTATTCACACTGATTACTGATGCTTCAGTTGCACAGATTTGCGTGCGTAACAATTGTCTGCATATGTTTCTTCGCCGACATTAAAGACAGCCTCTGCACAATGATAATGAAGGCGTACCTCCTTTTAAACAGGGGCTGTTATTTTCTACTTCCAGACCGATGTGTCTGTGTGTGTGTGTCTGTGTATGTGTGAGTGTGTGTATATATATACTTGCACGCATGCATAAAGCCATGACAACAGTAACATTTGAATTGTGCAGGGAACGGGAGCGAAAGGGAGCGAGCGCATAACGACAACAACAACAACAACAAAAGCAGTAACAGCAACAACAACAACAACAACAACAGCAGCAACAACGGCTGCCATTAGAGCCATTCACCCTTACTGTCTTTATGGTATTTTTAATCTCGTGGGTGGTTGGCGTTGGCCCCACCGTTGCCACCACATCCACTTGGCAAGCCTCGTGTGCTTAGTTTCAGGAGCAAGGAGTCACAGCAGAGGAGCAGAGAATACGGAGAATACAGACGACGACAAGGATGCGTACGAGGTCGGAAATTTTTTGCACGCACTGCAAAGACGAGGGTGTGATAAGACAAAATACCCGCCATAAATGTGAAAAATATATGGCCAGAAGTAAAAGGGAAAACGGAAGAAAACCGCACAACAACAACAACAACTACAAACAGCATAAAAATACAAAAAAAAAAGAGAAAGCAAAAACCTTGCCAAAGCAGGCGAGCAGAATCAGAGGGCTACTTGGCGCTGCACACCCCTCTGCCGAAACTGAATGAAAGTTGCGATAAATTTGTTGGCTTGGCCCCGGGGGGAGTGCGAACTAATTTTGGACAGACGCCGCAAGAAGAAGGCGCAAGGAGGCAAGGAGGCAAGGAGGCAAGGCGAACGGATTCCATTCGGGCAGCTGGAACATTTGTAACGATGGCCTATAAATGGCATTAGGCGTCTAGAATTGGTAATCCGCAAGATTTTTGCCAATGACGGTCTGGTCTGGTCTGGACTGGTCTGGCCTGGTCTGTGCTTGACAGCTGTCGTTGCTGTAGCCACAGCTTCCGGCCACGCGTCGCCAACTGACCTCAACTTGAACACACTTTGCTGTGTATGTGTGTGTGTGTGTGTATTATTGTGTGTGTTTTTGGCTCCATTTAATTGCAAATGAAAGGCGTTTAATGCGCACCAGTTGCGATTAAAATCGCCGCGAATCGACACAACAATCAACGGCCTCTCAATGATGACAATGAAGTGGTGCCCAACATCTCTGTGTGTGTGCATGTGTGTGTGAGTGTGCACAGCAAACACATGCGTGTGTAGCCGCCGGGTCGTCAACACTTTTCGACAGAATGTTCACATATGTACAAGAATAAAAGAAAAAGGTTCAGCGACGACTGCAATTGGCCTCGTCTTGCCCTTTTGGATGGCTCATTGGCTTTCGGCAAAGGCGAAGAAACTGAATTGAAATTGATTGCCTTCATTGGGTAGCTGTTGCCGAGTTGAGTCTGCATCTGAATCGGAGTCTGATTCGGATTGTGAGTCTGTTTTGTTGCCAAGTTCATTTGTGCGTTCCATGAACCTTGGCAACCTTATAGCGACTTCTATTGAAAATTAGACCAACTCTGCTGCTCGCAAGTGAGAAAAGTGCTTCCATTCCGTTTACGGCCCACTGAACACGTCGATATCGATAAGGCAACCGTCAATAGTCAATAGTCAATAGTCAATAGTCAGAGCTGTTTCCACTTGGTAAAAACAAACACGAATTTCGAATTTCTATTTCGACGAACAACTTGAGCAGATGTCGCCCATAACTTAAGTTGTGTGGGCTGCGCGACTGCGGCTTGGAACGGTGACGTATTAAATCGCCATTCCAAGAGGGGTGACGTTTCCCCCATCCCCAATCCCACATCCCCCGCCCAACTCCCCCCTAAATACACTGCGAGTCGCCTGCCCCTGCCCTTCAGAAACGTGACATTTAAATTCGTATAAAAAACATCGATTGATCGACGCATTTGCTGCGGGTTCTATATTTACCTAGCCATGCACATAACTCATGCTTAGCCTCGATTCCCATTCCCAATCCCATTCCCAATCGCATTCCCATTCCTATTACCGAACCCGGATCCATACCGAGGCCTTCGCATAGAAATTTAAATGTGCCCGTTGCCCAATACTTGTAATTTCATATTGTCGTGGCCCTCCTGCCTGCCACTTTGTTTGAGGTGTGGTCCTGTGTGTAAGTGTGTGTGTGTGTGCTCCATGGGCTCACTCACCCACACAAGCACTCACTCATACACTCATACACTCTCCCTCGCTGTCAAAGGTGCCCAAATTGTTGGACGCTGAATAGCTGCTCAGATGACGACCACAGACCACAAATTCCGCTTCAGCTCACTTTTTCAATTTCCCCCGCGTTTTTTTGTTAGCCAACAAACTTGATTCGTGTTACCCACACATACGCATCTGACAGTGTGTGTGTGTGTGTGTGTGCGAGTGTGCGTGTGTGCGTGTCTGCATTTGTGACTGCATTCTTTTGGTTAATGCAGATCCTAAAAATGGCGTCCAAGACCAGGTAACCATTTTTGATGCACTGTTTACCCACATCGACGGTTGACTACCCCCAAAAAATTACTCTCAAGCTCAAATTACATAAACTGGAATTTATGTCTACTGAAAGGTCTACTGAGAGGCCTAAAGGGTATTCGGAATGATGTGTTCATTAGAGGTAGAAAGAAAGTTGATTTACTTCTTGCAGCAACAACAGATTATTATAATTGAAAGTGGGAACAAAAACCAGTTTTAAAAGGCGAATCCAAAAACAAAGAAGCAGCATCAGCCGGTTATTTAGTACTTCCTGCACATTATAAAATGTGTCTTTAAAGAATCTGAATTTTTCTTAAATTCGAATCTTCAAAATTGTTAAGTTTTATGTCGATTGATATATTTTAAATGTGAGCCAATATTAATAGACTTTTATTAGCCCAAAGTAAGTACTTGTGTAGATTTTGTGTATTAAGTTTGAATAAACAAGTTTGGCAAATATTAAAATGAAATTAAAAGACTATTAATTTTATTATTATTAATTATGATAATTATGATAATGAGACACCAATTATGATGTGCTTATTTAAGTATCAGGCAAAATAATCGATTCGAACACCAAATTTGATATATAAGTTTTGATACAGATTTGTTATCTAGTTTATCTACTTGTTTCGAACACTCCGTCTTTTTCCCTAAAATTTATTTTAAATTTGTTTTGCAATAAATGCGAATTTAGCTGCAAACACTTTAGTTTAATCTTGTCTACATTTTTAATGCAGTGATGGACTTCCGGACGGAGAAAGTTACAGTTTTTCAATATGATTTACAATCTCTCTGGAATAGAGCACGCAATTTGCTATGTTGATGAAAAATTTGAATTAAAGAGTATTCAAGAGTAATCTAAGAAACTTTAAATGTTTCTACAATTTTCGTACAATTTTCACGCTTTTGGGCAGAAACCTTTTCACATTGTTGCAGTTCCAAACGGCTTTAGAAATTTCAACAGACAGCTTTGATTTTTGTAAGAATTAATTACAAATTAAAAAAAAGTAATAATTATTATATTATGGTTATATTAAAAAAAAGCCAAAGCATCAAAAAGATTTATTTGCACTTATTAATTCTTTTAATTATTTCTTTTAAACGGACAAAGTGAAAACTTTTATTGATGCAACATTAAATTTTAAGTAAACTTTTTCTCGAATTTTCTTTCTTGTGGATACAGTTTTGAAAGCAGCTTTCCATTCCTCTAAGTGCTGCTTTGATTGCCAGTCGTCAGACAGGTAAAATTCTTTTATACATTTAGGTAATAAAAACTCGAATATTGCCCAACTAATTGCTTAGAAGCATTATAATTTTATTATTATATTTTGCAATTTAGCATTTATATTTTAAACATTAATCAAGCTGTTAAAATTGAATACAACTTTAATTTGAAGCATTATGATTGAATTATACAGTCACAAAACGTGATTAATAATTGTTAGAATAGGAATAGAAAAATGTGGAAAAATAACGCATGCCCAGAGCCATCATGAGTGAAATCAGCAATTAGTTTTTTCACGTAATTATTTACATATGTATTGTTTGAATATTTATATGGCTCATATCGCTAACGATAATGGTCGCAATCGCAGCTCAGACACACATAATAAAAGTTAATCAGGCAACAACTGAAAGAACTGCAAAGTGCATTAGCCGGCGTGTATAATAACGCCATCAAATTTATATTAACGACTACTTGCACTAATTAATGGTGGCTGCTCGGAGGCCCAACAGCAATTACAGCAGCGTGAAATCCAAATGGAGACCGTCACGCAGAGTGCGAAATGCGGCAAATGGCTGGGAAATGGAAAATGGGAAGTGGGAAGTGAGGTGGAGCACGCGAGACGTGAAAAACAATTCAACACAAATAACACCTAAAGTAAACCCCGTTGCAGCAACAACAATTTACTTAAACAGCAACTTGAAATAAAAGTTTAGTGCGGCTTTGACTAAATTTAAATTATAATTAAAATTAATGAAAACGCAAAAGTTCGCGTCGAGGATTTGCGACATGTGCGAACGGACGAATAAACCTTAAATTGGAATGACAACGAAGGTGGCTCCACGGCGGGGGAACGAATGAGGAACGAGGAGGGAGGAGGGAATGGCACCCAGGGGCTATTGTCTGTGGAACGTGTGCGCTTTTAATTTGATTTCGTCTGCAAATTTGCATGTCTGTGTGTGTGTCTCTGTGTGTGTGCGTGTGGCAAGACAAAGCGCCAGCCAGCCTCCGCCTGTCTGTCTGGTTGCCATTTTAAGTCTCAGTTACCCAGACCAGACCAGCCCAGCCCAGCCCAGCCCAGATCAGGCAGCCCAGTTTGCAGTGCTCTCGTTCTGTGTGTGTGTGTGTAATTCAAACCCTTTTGCCAATTTGCGCCACTTGGGCATTAAAACCGCGATTAATAGCCACACAGGGTAGTTAAAAACTCCATGCTTTTGGCGCAGGGTTTCTGGTTTGGTTCTGGCCTCGCTCGCATTCGCAAACGTGTCATTTGAAATATTCCGTTGCCGCGGAGCGGGAGCGGACCAAAAAAAATACGCCACGAAACGTGCCGATAACACGGTGTCGCACATTTACCCCGCCCACTGCGCGCGACACGCCCTCGAGGGGCGTGAGTGCCGCGGCACAGCAGAGCGAGATGCAAGAGGCTAAATGTAAATACATGCGAGAAAAGAAAGGAAAAAAAACAAAAAATAAAAATGAAAATGAAAACAAGAAAACAACAGAAAATCGGAAATTAAACAAAACCGAAACGAAATGGAATTCGCTTATCGCGCCTCATAAATTAACCCTTGCAGCGTCGGACAGACGGACGGACGGACAGACGGACGGAGACGGGACACCAAATTTCAGCTCACTCCTCACTCGGCCCACTCAGCAAGCCAGCCAGGAAAGTACACGGATTGTTGCCGAGCGACAGACCGAAGACCCAACTAGGCGTTAAGTGGTTGCTCCGTGGCCTGCAGCAGAGTTTATCTGCGTCGCGCCTGGCCAGGCCGAGGCCGAGGCAGATACAGCTGCGGTTGCGGTTGCGGTTGCATATATACACTCAGCAAAACAAAATTGCCCTGAATCAAGGGTGACTCAGCTGATTATTCACCACCTTCAGTTCCTTCTAAAAACCCTTTCTTTACATAAATTCAGGGTACATTTTGCAAATAATAAAATAAATTTAAATAGTGAAAAACTATGTCCGATTTTCATGTTTTATATATACATATATAGATGTACATAAAGAACTCTAATATTAGATTTTCGCTTGCTTCTGGTATTAATAAACATGAGTATTTTTAGAATTCGGAAATATAAAAACATTTCAAGTTGAAAAAAACTTAAAATTTTCTTAATTTCAGAAAGCGATTTTTCTAGTTTTTAGAAACATTTTCAATTATTATAAAAGAATCAAATTATGACAAATGGAAAAAATTGAATTTAAGGCAATTAACTACAATTCAGTGTGATTTTTTTCTGAGTGTAGAGATGTTAACATTGAAATCCGATGGATCAAAATTGTAATTGAAATTGAGAAGAGCGCTTTGTGCCACCGATTTGAGCGATTTGACAACGAATGGAACTTAAGCTCAAAGTGAATGTGGAACTGTGACTGTTGTCAGTCGAAGTCTGACCCCAAATCCCCAACGCGATCAGTTATCATGAGTTACGATTATGGCATGTTAAATTAATAAAAAATAATGAATATTATTGTTTAGCACGCGATTAAAGCTATCTCAATAAAGGTGAAAAGCCAAGCGAAGCGTTCAGACTGTCTACAGATAGAGCAGGTCCAAGATCATCAGCACCCCCTCATTATATATATGTCTATAAATGTCTATATATGCTTGTCTTTTATTATATATTGATGATGTCGGCATGAAACGATTCAATAAGAAATACACGACATAAAAACTGAAATAATGCTGACAAATACAGTCCACAAAACATCTTCTAATTTCATAATATACAAAATTAATTACGGAATTTTATTTGTTGGTATTTATAAAAATTAAAATAGTAGCAAGAATGAAAAATGTGATTTACTGAAATGTGCTACTTAAATTAATAATTAAAATGTGATACTTTAATTAATAATTAAAATGTGCTACATAAATTAATAATTAAAATATGCTACTTAAATTAATAATTAAAATGTGCTATTTAATTGAAAATGAGAAAAAATACGAGCGATATTTCAATGAATCAAACACCTGCTTTGCTGAACAGTAAAATATGTCATTGTAATAACCACAAGCAATTAGGGCCAAAAGCACTGGAGAAGTCAACAAAACGGGCCAACAAAAAGAACATATGTGGGCAAATTGAAAAGAAAATCGAGTTAATTACTTGTCAAACAACGACTGTTACTGTTGTAAACTGCGCAAATGAGTTTACCTACACTCCACTCCGGCAACGGCACCCACATTGATTTATTTACAGAGCAAACAAACGACTCAGCTGAACAGCGCTGAGGGGCGGATGGGGGTTGGGGGTTGGGGCAGGGTTAGCCAACTCTCGAATATCAAACGATCTGTGAAGCTGAAAGCAACGCCCCAGCACGTACGTACAGCAAACCACCGAGTTGCCGGTTGCCGGTTGCCTGTTGCCCCGCGCCAGAGCCGACTCCGATTTCAGCTGAATCCGTCAGACTGCCTGAGCCAAAGATTGGTTTTGGAGCGGCACCAATAAAAAGTTCCGCAATTGCATGCCAGCAGCCAAGAGCTGTGGCACTCACACAAGTGCCACAGTCTCGAATGAGCCAAAGGAGACCGGTTGGAAAAACGTTTGCAACTACTGTGCACTTATGCTGCCAAATGCTCGTTCAACTCCAATTAATGGCACCACGCGAAAAATGTGAAAAGCGCTTTTCTCGTTGCACTTCAGTAATATTTTACACGTTAGTTGAATACGGCTTAGACATGGCAATAATAAATATTAAAATAAGAAGAAAGAGGAGAAAATGATTGATTTATGGTGCACATAATTGTGCACTAAATATGTTCTCAAATTCGATTCGACTTGGTCAATAAAGCAGCTCGCCTGTGTTAACTAATTGAAGCAATCGAGGCAACAAAATTGTTACGTGACGCACATAAACCGAATTGAATTGCGAAGGCAGTCGTTAATCTTTTTATGACTCCCATTGTGGACGATCGTGAGCTGCTGCTACTCGTGTTTTGCTGGTGTTGATGGCTGTGGCTATGTTCTGATGCTCTGATGTTCTGATGTTCTGCTGTTCTGATGCTCCTCAGTCGTCGGTTACTTAATGTTTATGGCCATTATCGATGAACTGAGTAATTAAGGCGAATTGCAAATCGGCCAGCACCTGGCCACATGGCCATGGCCCGACTGGGAACAATCGGGCAACATAATCGAGCCAATTATGCAGTGATCTTTGCGGGCCCAGAACCGTAGCGTTGCGGTATGCGTGCCGCAAAACCGTCCGTAAAATCGTAAATAGATCATAAAACGCTCGTAAAATCAATTTAACGACAGCAACACCAACAGCCACAGCAACGGGGCCAATTCACGATCGAATTGATCACTCGAAACGGGTTTAGTTTGCTCAAATTGTGTTGAATTGAATTACACTCTCTATTATGGTTTACAACATTTGGCGCCTCGCATTTTGGGGATTGGGTTACGTGCTTTTATTGTTATGCGCAGACAGTTTTTGGGGGGCCTGGGGTTTGGCGACTCGACTTGACTTTAATAAGCGGAGAACGCCGTGCAGACTATCAACGTGATTTATGATCTTGGCAGACACTTGACCCGCATGCCATATTGGCTCCATATATAGATATATAGATATATATATATAGTTTTTGAGTGTAGTCAATTCAGCTACTTTCACAGTTGCACGGACCTGCGATCGAGATGGGAAAAGGAAAAGGCATCGTCTGCCAGTTGCCGGATGTGTCCATTGTCGTGCGTGAAAGAAGCCTGCACGGAAAGTGACTTCAATAAACAAACGATCGCACCAGGACTCAAAAGGCTGAGCGCAGGATTTATGATAGGTCGCCATAAAGTCACCGGCGAAGTCAGCAGGAGCGAGCCTTGTGACGAATGCAGCGAGAAGGGTTCAGCTGCTCTGCACGCAGCAGGTACGGCTTCTTCAAGGACATTTCGGCGTAAAAAAAAGAAAATGTTTCGGAAAAGGAAAGACGCGGTTGATCCTTTCCGTACTCATAATTCATATTTATGCGGATAACCCATTGGCCAATGCCATTCGACGCGTTTTCTCAAGGGACTTGCTTAACTAGCGGTACTTACCATTAAAATCGCCACAAACGACACGCTCAAAGGGACTTCCCATCCAATCTGCAAAAGAAGTAGAAGTATTTTTTAGTTGTTATCACATTATGAACTGAGCGAGGCTTTAATTTGTGTGGCACGGTTTGTTTAGCCTTGAGCTTCATGGCTGACACTCAACTACACATGGCAGTTGCCTTTTTCTATCCATATTCGCATTGACATGACCTCACTAATTATCTGCCACATTTTTAAACAGTCTTTTTTTAACATTCACCAGAAAGCAACTCATTCAAAACATATTACGCTAAGCTGTCAGTGCTAGGCATACACTGAGAAATAAAATCTGCCTTAAAACGATTTTCCTGAGTTTATAATTAATTTATAAATATTAGAAAACAATTTCTAAAAATTAGAAAGGTCTGCACTAAATCGAGCATCTCAAAATTGTGGTGCAGTTTTGCTATTTTTGAGCATTTTTTAAATTTTTTATTTCTTTTTTAACTGTTAAAAGTGGAATTTTTCACAGCTGTTTTATTAACCTTTAGCTGCTTTTACTTAGCAGTTCTTGCCTGCTTACTGCTGCTATCTAATTCAAGTTCCGGTTCAGT
This sequence comes from Drosophila nr. perissopoda 5 BK-2023a, assembly GCA_035044105.1. Taxonomy (NCBI): domain Eukaryota; kingdom Metazoa; phylum Arthropoda; class Insecta; order Diptera; family Drosophilidae; genus Drosophila; species Drosophila nr. perissopoda 5 BK-2023a. Next base: position 735,899 of record JAWNMK010000250.1, read on the forward strand.
GAGAAATCAAAATAAAATTATGAGAATTTTTATAAGCTATGTAAAATCCAAAACTTAATTGATGCCAGCCCTGGTTTTCATAGATCTACAATCTACAATTTAATAAATTAACTTTCTGAATAATAATGGGCGCAAACTTTGGCTTTAAATAGTATTTCTGCAGGTGCTTTTTTCGCTGAGTGTTGCAACTGCAGTTCCAATTCGAAGGTTCGGACCACCAACAAAGTAAAGTGGCCAATGGCCAGCGGCTCCATCCAATGTGGACCACGGCGTCGTCGTCGACAACGTGACGCCTAATTAATAAGCAGATGAAGCTGCTCGGCTTTTAGCCCGGCGCGTTTTTAATTAAAATACACAAATTTGTGTGCAGTTGCCCTGTCCGCTGTTGGCAGTTTATGGGACAGAACAGACAGACAGACAATCTCAAACAAATTCGCCAGAGAGCAGAGTCGCCTCGCATGGTGCATGATTTTGTCCCATTCAGAATAGCAGCCTTTTTTTTCTCATTTTTTCTGTATTTTCTGTATTTTCTGTATTTATACATAAATTTGTACAAGTTACCAGTTTTTCTACATTCATTCGCTGTCTCGCTTCCCCTCGCCCTCGCCCTCGTTCTGTGCATCAATTTCCTTTGCCCTGCGCTTGCTAATTCAAATTTTTACGAGTCTCCTGCTTGCCTCGCTTTTCCAGATAATTACGAAAAGTTAACGTGCTGCTTTCTTATCAGCATAATCAGAAACTGCAGCTTCAGCGCGATGCATCTCCTGCTCCCCAACCAAGCGCATAGCACAACTTTGTTGTTGTTGTTGTTGTTGTCTGGCTGGTGCAACGATGTGAAAATGAAAATTCATTCAGACGCTTTGGCGTAAAATATTAAAATTCATTAGTTAAATTGCATTTGGCAAGCATTCAGCTGTAAAGCTGCGTCCGGGTCTGGCTGTAGACGCAGAGAGCGAAATACAAATTGAAACAGACAAAGAGAGACAGAGTCAGATAGAGAGAGAGAGAGAGAGGGAGCAATAGAGAAGGCCAAAGCTCAATGGCTGCAGTGTGTGTGTGTGTGTGTGACATATTTGGGACCTGGAATCGGCTTTGGGGCAAGAATGAGAACGTTGTCCACGACTTGGCATCGATTCTGGCCAAGCATAGCTACAGACCCAAACACACATGCACATCTATGCATATACATATATATTTGTGTATGTATGTGTGGCTGACTCGCTCTCTTGAGCAACTACAAATGCATTGTTGTAATGTGTGTTGTATGTGTGTGGGTTGTGTGTGTGTGTGTATGTTGTGTGTTGGTTGTGTGCTGTGCTCCGACGACGTGTCGCGCACTTGGCTGCCATAATGGCGTCATGCTCATATTTACTTTCATCGCAGCCAGTCTCGTCTATGATCTCGCTGACAATTTTATCGCTGCGAGAGATATGCAAAATATTTCATTGCGCAAAATGCCGTTTGTTTTCTGGCAGCAGCCCGTCAGGCGGGTTTTTCGATTATTAGTCGCATTTTCAACAAACTTGCATTTGGAATTAACATATCGAATCTAAGATTTTCATACTTCATCTCATGAATTAGACGTCTGTAAGATGAGCTCTATATACTTGGTAATTAAAAGACTTATTTAAAATATTTAGTTTCCGGTGCATAGAACCAATGACAGATAATCATAGCAACGAGTTATTTTACACGATATTTGAGATACGTGTGATAGGTGAATACCTTATAAGTGTGGGCAGATATTCTGCACCGAATAATCCAGAAAAAAATCGCAAATTTCTCCCAATCTGGCAGTTATTTTTCATATCTTTATTTTTTATTCCAAACTGTTTTTGCAGGGACAAATCTACACAGTTTCGATAAAAATAATAGCTCCACGACGAGATTCTTTCTATCCATTCATTTTGAAAGCTTTTTAAATGTTGAAATTGAATTATTTATAAAATATTATTCAGCATATATTAAAGTAAGCACTGCTACTTAATTTTTTTTTTAATTCTAAATTTCATAATTAAAAGAGCGCATTTGATAAAATTATTTATTTTTTTTTTCAATTTAAATACGAATAAAATTATGGTTTTTTCCTTTCTAATCTCATTTTTTCAGTATTCTTCCACTTCTAAAAACTTATTCATTGATTTCAACTGACAAATTAAAAAAAGTAACATTTCTTGTTGGAATTACTTTTTTCGAATGAATGAATGAATCCTTTTCAAAATTGTTTAAGTTAATGAATTTTGTTATTTTTAACTTTTTTTTTAACAAGTATTTAGAGCTCCATATTTAGCACAGTAATGAAGTATATTTTTTTTGAGAAAGAGATGGAATTGAATTTCTTTCCTTTGTCGAAACACTTTTGTGATATGAATTTTGTGAGCGTTTTTTTTTTAATCAATCAAAGAAACGCTATTTTAGGCTATTGATTTTGGAAAATAATCTGATCATCTGCAAGAGAATACGCTCCAGGAGGACCTAAGATTCAGATCAGAACGCTCCCAGATAACAAAAGTATTAACACATTTTCTCGTATTTTACTTATCAATTTGGATTTATTCATTCAGCTAACAAACAATATATTTGCAGTTGAATGTGTTCAGTTTTAAATATAGACAAAATATTTTTAATTTTATTCTGCTGGCGACGAGGCATTAACCTTTTCGGGTTTGAGAATGAAATTTAGGTGGCTAAGCTACTAAAATGAAACACATAAGTTAGTAAAGCAGTTGACTAAAATTAAACACACAAGTTAGTAAAGCAGTTGACTGAGTGTTTTTCTCGAAAAAACTTCAAAATCTTTTTGAATTTGTCTTGTTAGTGAATTTTCCAACAACTTCTTAACTTCAGTTCAAATGTAAGCTTTACTAATTATCTAATTTATTTATTTAGAGAAATGCCCAAAAAAGTTGAAAAGCTATTTTGAGGATTAATTTGAATATCAGATATGCCATCAGGCAGATGATTAAGTATTTAAGCAGGCGGACAATGCGCCACAATCTCTTTGTGCCTCATGCTACACATGGCGATTGATGGGTAGTTCGCAATTCAGACTAATTGGCAATCCATTCATATTTTGATTGCCATAGCTCTCGAGAGAATCGAGACAGCTAAAAAAAAGCCGAAAAGTCAGAGCACTCTATGAGCATTATATAGAAGATAGGGAATACTAAATAAATAAATCAGCTGTGCAAAAATGCGATGCCAAACGAGGTACTCGTAAATTAAACTGACCCACATAAAATGCGCGCGAATATTGTACTACGCTTAAAGCATAACAAGAAACAAGAAATCAACAGCAACAAAACATTGAACAAACAGACAAAAAACATACAAAACAACAACAACAACAACAATTGAAAAGCCACTGTTTCGTCTGGCAGCAAAAGCAATATTTATCTGTATCTTTTGCCGAGTATCCGACACTGAGTGATTGCGCGCTTTGTATGCGAGGGGGTACATCTGAGCATGTGTGTGTTGTTCATCTTTTCATAGTGTGTGTGTGTGTGTGTGTGTGTGTGTGTGCGTGAGTGTGTGTGATTGTTTCAGTGTGTGTGTGTGTGTACGGCAACCTTGAAGTTATTTAAATTACAAATCGACGAACCGCTTCAACGAAAAAACAACACATTTCTTAACCATTTTCATTTTTATACTCTTGCAGGGGGGCTTTATAAATTTGTCACGATAAGTGTAACTTATGTATATATATATTTATAAATTTTTGATAAACAGCATTATTTATATATTTTTTGATAACCACGTCCGCCTGTCCGTCTTTGTTTCTGATGAACTCTTGCTAAAACTTTGACTAAATCTATCTTTTTTGGTGCAGGCAACATGTTTGTAAGAATAAGATCGAAAAATATCTCTCATATGGGAGACATTTGTAATTATACTTGAATATTATAATAATAATACTTAAATATAATCCAAATAAGCCTACTTAATCTCACATATGAGATTAGAGAAAATTGTCTTGAGCAAAAGCGTTTTAACTTCAAATTATCCAAATTCATTTATTTATTTTATTTTGTTATTAGTTTAATGTAGAATAAAAACCGTACACAAATAAATAATAAAAAGGTTTAAGTAAATAATAATTAAAGAAAGAAAAATAAAATTTTAATTTAAGCTGAACAATTTAAGCTAATTATAATAATTAATAAAATTTTTGCATTTTAATTTATTGCTGTATTATTTAATTTTTCAATTCTTTTTTAACTTTGTGTTTTTAAATTTTCGAAAATTTGTGAACTGTTTTAATTCAGCTTTAAATAATTAAAAATAATATTAATTTGAAAAAATAAGTAAAGAAATAACATCGAATAAACTTCGGTTTTTTTTTTAATAAATTATTTAAAAATATGAAAAAGTCGAGAACTGTAAGGGTATCAATTGTTCGGCGTGTCACAACTATTTTTCATTTCTAGCTTTTTATTTACTGCCGCCACTTTTTAGCTAGCTGCTCGTCTGTTTGCGAGCTTCAGCGGCATTCCGTCCGCTTGTCCGCTCGTCGTATAGACAAAAAATATTGTAGTTCTTATTTAGCGGAAGACTTATGCGAATCAAACGACTTGGAACTGCCCCACAAAGTGTTCATTATGAATTTGGAATTGGCCCAGAACGAGCGCGTTTATCTATTGTTTATACGCCTCAATGGCCATAAAGGTATAAATTAAATTGCCGGCAATTGTTGTTCCCCCTCCTCCCCCGCGCCGCACCCATTGAGTGGCAATGATTTATGCACAATTTAATCGAACATTTTATGTGCGAAATAAATAGGATTTCGATTGGTTAATCCAATCCTCGACTGAGGCAGTGACTCACCTGTGAGTGTCATCCAGGGATAGCGCGGCAGATCCGCAATGCTCTGTCCTGCGCCACCGGCTCCGGGCACCCCAGAGGAGGGCTGTGTGCAGGCGTTGCCCAGCGAGTCGACACCAATGGCTCCTGCGCTGGCCGCGGATACCGCCGAGGCGGCCGCTGCATGCTGATAGAACTGGGCGAAGCTCGCCGATGCCGAGGCAGGTACGCTCATCGACTGGTAACTGTTCATCATGCTGTCTGTATACCTGCTGGTAAATCGAAAACAAACACGATTAGCATAATTGAGTGTGAGTAGGAGTGTGTGTGTGTGTTGTGTGTGTGTGTGTGACTTAAAAATCACCAGCCTAATGCTAATCTGCCATGCACATTGGGCGAGCTCTGCGCCCTGCCACAACAGCCCACTCAAAGTGTGGTTGCATCTAATTGCGCTCTAATTTTGTTCACGTTACGCCCGCGGCGTGGTTCCAGCTCTCATTTGACCCCGGCCATATGCAAATGGCCTCAGCGGAAGGTCAATGTGCGTGCGAATCTTGTGGCCACCAAAACAGGCAGCAGGCAGCAGGCAGCTGGTGAAACCGCAGCGCTACTCTAATTTTCCCAGCGGCCATTTGAGCACAGTTGCTCTTAATGGCCACTAAATGATTGGTCAATGGACGACTCGATAATCGAGTAGAGTCCCTGGCAAATGGATTTGTGGTTAGCCCAAAACGAATTATGGCTAAACACATTTATTTTTATTTTATATATTTTATTTTATATATACATATATATAATATGATTCATATCATATGATAGACAATCTCTTTATGATTGATCCATTTACAATTAAGCTCAAGTAGAAGAATTTGGCTTGATTTGACTTCAGGATAGGCTCTATTATCGATATAGATATATATAAAAAAAACATTTTCCCTGGGTAGCTGCACTCATAAAAAATCGCACTAAATTTTAGTAAATCGCCTTACTATGGACCCAATGGGTGGTCCTCATTATATTCAGAAAGTAAATTTCTAAAATTTATGTTTGGCGTTTTCTAAAAACTGTGTTTCTTATTTCTAAATTTCAGAGTGGATGCTTCCTAAAATTTTGAAAAAATATGTCTAATTTATAGTTTGTTATTTTCTCTCTGGGTACATTTAATAATTCTGCTACTAACTTGTACTATTCGATAACCTTTGGTATATTTAGACCTCACATATATGCAAACATTTTGCAGGGTTTAAAAAATATACTTAGCTTGAAAGAACTTAAGTGATCATTTGAGCGACTCGACTAATCTAAGCTGGCCTATAAGGCATACAAAGGCCAAAAGAGATTTTGTTTCTTCATTTTAAAAACAATTTTTTCTGGAAATTATGGTTTGCATCTCAACTTTTTAGAACTGTTTTTTAATAATAGAAAATATTTCTAAAAACAAGTTAGAAAAAGACTCCATGTTTTTTGGGATTGTCAATTTATTCTTTGTAAATTGCAGACTTTTTTTTCAAAATGTTTATAAATTGTTTTTTCTAGAAATTCTTTTGAGGTGAAATATATTGAATGAAAGGAAGGATAAAAGGAAGTTTAAGTTTGAAGTAAAGCTTCTTCTTCTTTCAGATGAGGTTGTGAAATATTTGACCAGTGTTCTAGGAAACTATTTGTATATCAGTTTGTAAAGTAATTTTCTAACATTTATTTCGATTTAATTTTGTGCATCTATATTTATATATGCAAGCAGTCGGGGTTGCTTTTGGGTGAATTCAAGTTTGATTCTATCGATGAGCTAAAATTTCTAAGGTATACAAATTGACGGATTGAGCTAGAGAAATGAGCTATTAATTCTGATTTGGCAAATATTTTGTATATATACTTTATCAATATTCTGTCCAAGTGTTGAAGAGCGTATTTTCAGTGGACTCACCTGCAGGATTTATCTTCTAGGCCCGAGAAGCCCGGCATGCCGGAGAGGCCACCATGGCTGGTGGGATGATTTGACACGTAAGGATACATCTTGCTGGTGGGGATGGCGAAGGAGGAGCTGGCCGCTGGCGAGGGCGAGGAGCTGCTGTCTCCGGTCTGCGAGTTGCCCGCCGACGGAGGCGTCAGCAGTAACTGCTGGTGGGCGTGGCTCAGCGACTGATGGCCACCAAGCCCGGACACGCTGCCCTGTGAACTGACCGCAGCGGCAGCGGCGGCTAACTTGTTGATGTGCTGCTGCTGCTGCAGCTGCAGAGCGGCCGAGAGGGACGAGTACTGCGACTGTTGTTGTTGCTGCTGCTGCTGTTGCTGCTGCTGTTGTAGTTGTTGTTGCTGCTGTTGCTGGGCAGACGAGGAGGGCGACGAGGAGGAGACGGGCGAGTTGGAGGACTGGCTGAGATGATGCTGGCCAAGCTGGAGGCCACTGGAGCTGGGCGATAGCGAGGCGCTGATGTGGCTGCTGCTGGTGCTGCTTCCCGGATGGATGCCAGGCGTCGACGCTGAGACTGTTGTGGCTGAGACGGCTGCTGCGGCTAGGGCGGCGGCAACTGCTGCTGATGACGAATTGGGGGCTGTTGTGGTTAAGTGCGAACTTATAAATGGCTGAAACTGTGGGTACTTTGGCAGCATACTATCGAAAACAAATTTTGACATTGCACATATCTTTTTGCTCTGGCCCAGAAATGCCGAATTGCCTCGGAGTCGATTTTGTTATTGGTTTAGTGCATTTAGTTGATGTGGTCGATGTTGTTAATCTTTGGGTTTGCAGCTCTCTTATCTGAATCGATACATATATACATATATATATTGCTTGATGTATGTGTGGTTTTGTGTGTATGGATGTGCTCTTTAACAAATTTGGTTCGATTTCTGATGACTTATTGACTCTACCATTATTATGTGAACCTACATCTTGAAACAGGACAGCAATAGCATCCTTATGGAACACACTGCGGGGTAGAGCGAGAGAGAAATACAATTCAAAAACTCAAATCGAACACACTTGCCTTCTCTCTCACTCCAATCTCTGCCTGGAAGCCAATAGATATGCCGATAATTTAAATGGGTGGAGCATTTGAAAATCAACGATACCCGAAAGAAACTACGCTAAGAGGAATATCATTGATATAATGACTATCTAATCGGAGTCTGATGGGAAGAGTGCAACTTGTGCGTATGCAACAAAACAAGCGGCAATTCTTAGGTTCAAAGATGGGAACTTCTTTAGGGACACTCAACTATGTGGCATGATTAAATAATTAAATGTAAATGGAATCATGTTTAGGTATTTACATACACACAGAACTACTCGCCACTCTCCACTAAGTGAACTCCTACAGAATGAAGATTTGACTCCTAAGAATTGAGTTGACTTCTACAGAATAAAGATTAGACTCCTAAGAATTGAGTTGACTTTTGTATTTTGTATTCCCTGTGTTGAAGTTTATATATAAAGTTAATTATATTTAAAATATCTGTAACTTCCAAAAAGTAATATTCAATGCAATGAAGTTTTCAGTTATATGAACTGATCTGATTTTAGATTTCTCACAACTAAGTAGCATTTTTGTATGCTGAAGTTTTTACATCATTTAGTAAATTGAAACTGCTTATATTATGTGGCAATCTCATGTGAATAATCAGTTTGCTATTCAAGTGGCTTATATTTTAACCAGCTGCTAAATACTTCAATTTCGTTCAAAAATGTGTCTTCATTAACATAACTTAAGTCAAACAAATAAAAACATAAATCAAAGACGTGAGCTCTGTGAAAATGGGGGAATATTCTTTAAAAAACACACATAAGAAGCACATAAACTAAACTAAACATATATTCAGAGGCGATATAAATCTCATTTTCAACTTAAAAAATCCGATGTCTGCTTGACCAAGTAAGAAAAAAGACTTTTTTGATATGGCGCATTTCCAAAACGAAAATTTTACTTTGCACAATGCCAAAGGGTTAGTGGAAAATTGGACAAAGTTATGGGGGCACCACTAAGCATAGATGAGGATAGAGTTAATAATAAGATAGTTTTCGGGTCTGTGTTAAAAAGATGCTCGAAGAGTTAGCTTGCCAAGTGATCAAGTGTACCATTTAACCCGAATTTGTTTGAGCATTGCGAGAATTAAATGAGGCAAATTGTTAAGTTGTGTTTTACCTTGCGATTAGCGGCGCTCAGCTTGCGCTTTGGCTAACTTGAAAGTGTGTGTGGTTGGCGCAGTTTGTGCAACGCGTTTCTGTTGAAAATGTTGCACAATGTGAATTCGCAACGAAATTTGTTAAATTCTGCACATGTATTCAGATGCACTTGCAGCTGTTCCTCCGCTTGTTGATGTGTGTTGAGTGTGCGTGTGTGTTGAGTGTGTGGTGTGTGTGCTGAGTGTGTGCGACGTTTATTTGTTGTAAAAGTAATTAAACTGTGGCCATCAATTACACGGAAAATGTTTGAGGGCGAGGTCTGTCTGCCGTCGCTTGATTTATAGGCGCGCGATTTTTAATGGCTGCGACGGCACTTGGCACTTGGCACTTGGCACTTGTCTCAAGATTCCCGATTCGAGGGATCGGGTCAACTGGGGCGATATATTTTTAATGACATTCGAATTTCACACACAGTCCACGCTTTCACAGTCTAGGTGCTGCTAGAAAGTCCCGACGCGTTTTTCTCTTTTTTACGACCTTTCGAGTGCGTGTGGCAAGCAGATATGTCGCCGGATAGCTGCTGGGGTATTGGCTTTAATTACTTGGTTTTAAATGCCATAAAATAACTTTTTTCCGGGCTCGCACAGGTAGGTAAAAAACTATCGAGCTGTGCGTCAGCTTTATGACTTTTTTTTTAATATTTATTTATGCGCGCAGCAGCACTTATTGTTGGACAATTTTGTATTTGTTTTTGTTCACGCACTGATTTGCGATTAACGATCCCCGATAACTGATTACGGCAGTTTAAGTGTGTAGTTTTGCTTGTTGATTGACCGTTAATTCACTCGACAGTGTGTGTGTGTGTGAGTGTGTGTGCAAATATGTGTACTCATGTATTTGTTTGTTTCGCTTGTTTTGTTTTGTTTTGTTTGGTTTTTGTGACTGCTGCCGGTGAGTTTTACGCGAGCTTCGTGCCACTATAAACCACACTATAAAGCCATAAGCAGCAACAGTAAAACGACAATAAGAATGCCACAAAATAATAAACACACTGCGGATGCGACTGCGAATGCGAATGCGAATGCGAACGCGAGGCGAGTCCAATCGAATCGAATCGGATCGGTTCGAATCGGAGATCGGAGATCGGCCAAGTCAAGCCAAGCCAAGTCGAGCTGAGCTGAGCTGAGCTAAACTGAGCAGAGCGGAGCGGAGCTGAGCTGAGCAGAGCTGAGTTGAATTGAGTTGAGTTTTGGGCGGCGAGCGCTGTTCCGCAGACACTACTGCGCGCAACGATAATAAATATTATAATAAAACGAAATTTTTAAAAGAGTATAAAAATTTCGTGTAATTGGTAATTTTTGCTGCCGACGCTGGCATCGGCGCGAGCAGCGCAGCAGTGCGGCGACGTTGCGACGACGTTGTGGAGAGTTTTTTGGGTTTGGGTCTGACTCTGTCTGTCTATCTGCCTGTCTGTCTGTCTGTCACGTATGTAGTAGTACATACGTCTGACTGGGGGCTCTCTGCCACCGTTGGATCGCTGTCTCCGCTGTCTCGATGCCGGGTACGAGTGGGTGCGGAATTTTTGGTGCTGGCTGGCTGGCTGGCTAACTGGCTGGCTGGCTGGCGTACTGGCGCTGTGTCCGCGTCGGCCGTTGTGGCGTTACGAGCAGCGAAACGTTTATGGCGCAATACAAAAGCCATGCGAGGCTAAGGCCGCAGCTTTGGCCATGCAGAGACAGTGCCGTCGTCGTCGTCGTCGTCGTCGTCGTCGCCGCCGTCGCCCAGTCAGCAGCAATTCATTTCAAGCGCTGCGCTTAGTCTCTCACACACACACACACACACACACAGGAACACACATACGTATAGCAGGCACGCACACAGGCACACGCGCATAACACGCAAATATGCAGTCAATATAGTCTCATGTCTCTCAGTCGACGCTGGCGGCGCAGCGATGGCAATAAGAAATACGGATCTCCAATAGCTGTTTGTCTCGCTCGCACTCGCCGATTCGCAATAAAACGTTAACAGCAGCAGTTGCCATTGCTTGTTTGAGTTCGTGTGCGTTCGCCTCTTCGTCTGTGCATGTGTGTATGTGTATGCATGTGTGTGTGTGTGTGTGTTAGGCATGATGGCCGTTCACATTTCGAGTCGGAGACAACGGCAACAACTGAGCACAATGGCAATTTTTTGAGTGCAAGAGCGAGGTTGAGTGCGTTTTTGGAGTCGGTTTTGTGTGGGGCATTTTCTTATATGATTTCTGGTTTTTTAGAGCGCACCCAATGGATGCTTAATTTTGATGTTTATAACGTGAGAATGCGAATGCGTATGCGCCAAGCATCCACACACAGCCACACACCAATTGCCACAACAACAACAACAACTGATGAGCGAAACTATCGTTTGGAGTGCAAGTGCTTAAGCTATGAGCGAAAGAGTGAGAGAGAGAGAGAGCGTGAGTGAGTGGGAGCGAGCGAGCGAGTGAGCGAGTGAAATGCCTTCTTAAATGTTTTATGCTTTGTTTGGCAAAATGTTATTGTTGCTTAAATTATTTTGTATTATTCATGTTGTTTATACCAATTTCTTATGCACGATGCGCGCCACATGCGACAAAAGCGCGCCAAAAAAATGCGGCAAAAACATTGTTGTCGGTTTGTTTCTTATTTACATGCACGCATTTTGATATACATTTCACATTTCACATTTCACATTGCGCTGCGTTTTCTAATAAAAATTAGTGCAAAATTTAGTCACTACAAATTTTTATTGTCATTTTTTATTGTACGCATAAAAAATTCGCAAGTCTGCAGAGCTGCTCTCCCTCGCTCGCTCTATCACTCACGCGCTATCGCTCTCGCTCACCCTCAAGCGAACCAGTCTTTGGATGTTGTTTTACCCTTAAGCGAAAGTACGAAAAATCCATAAATTTGGGAGATGAAAAACGCCGACACAGTCAAACTTAGTTGTTGTAGTTGCCGTTGTCGTGTTGCTGTTGTTGCCGTTGTGGCTGTTGTTGCTGTTGTTTCTGTATTCTGCCATTGTCGCTGAAATTGCTGTTATGACATTTTTATGAAAAATTTCAAATTTACGATTGAACACGAAGAAGACATTTCTCTCTGGGAATTTTTTGCCAGCCTGAAATTTATTGGGAAATGCAACGAATTCGCATTTTCTCAACTAGACAGTTTTTGGACTTAGACATAATCGAATCTTAATGGCTTTTGTTGGCAAACTACTCAGTTCCAAGAAGCACAAACTAATGTTATTCTAATTTTTTTAATGCCAGTCTTCAAACTTTGTCCAAATAAGTAAGCATGGATTTAAACGTATTTATTTATTTATTTAATGCTGAAAAATACAAAAAGTAAGAAACAAATTAAGTTTAATAAAAATATAATTAAGACTTAGCTGATATTAAATATTATTTTATGTTCAATAAAAGCAATTAAAATACTTTTTCTTACATTTTGACATTTGATTTAAAAATATATGTAAATTCTAAAATACAAAAATATAATTTATATAAAAACAAATTACATTCATACTCACATAGTTTTTAGAAGTGGTTCTTTCTTTCCATTTTCAAATATTATTATTATTGTTACTCAAATATCATAAGCAGCTCAAAAGTTGTAATTATCAATGAGCGTTGATTTCCGACCGATTATACGATGCAAAGCGACAAAATGATCACACGGCAACTTATCAACAACAATAATATTTCACTATTGAAGAACTTTTCCAATGCGCATCTGGCAACATGCTGAGAAGTTATTTGAGAATGGATTTTCCACTGTGTTGGGATTAAAAAAAAAGAGCCGCTGCCTAAGGCCTACACACACAAGTGTGTATCTATGTTTCTTATCTATATCTATATCTAGCTATAGAGAGGGTCTTATACTATTATTAATTATTCGTTATAATAAATAATTGCATTTTAATTATGACTTTTTTTTGGTAGACAACTTGGGTGACTCTCGACGTTTATTTTCCACTCCAAGTTTTGTGATTGAACAAACTTATATAAAAACTGATATTTTCTTCACAAACCTTCGCAGAAGTTTTTTCTTGGATCTGATAGCTACAAATCTAAATAACTAGATTCAAATATGTCTTGTAGCTTGCCGAGGGGACATCTTTATCCGTTTTAACTTAAGCTAGTTTAATCTGGATGCGACTTTTTAAAATGTTACAGCAAAAGGTTGGTTTAGTCTGCTACTTATATGGACAAAGTTATCTGCAATATCGGTAATATTTCATAGCTGCACCAAGATTTATAAGGTTGAAAATTATTACTTTATTTAAGAGCATTTCAACTTATGACCTAGTCAGGTACTCGCGACTATTTCTGAAAACAAACATTCCACTAGAAACATACTTTTCACCTTGGCGATAGTATAACAATTATATAACATTGAACTGAATACTTATTCATATATAGTATTATTATTAAAAAAGTCATTTTATTTATTTTATTCGATTTATTTATCTTTGCATTATATTATATTAATATATTTATTTGTATCTACAAGTCTGAGAATTATAAATTATTGCCCTGATGTGGCTAGAGCTAAATATCATTGGGCTAAAAATAAAAGTGAACATAAAAATAAAAATGTATGCTTTAATCTAATTCGTCTAAAATTAATTGTTAATATTATCAGCAAGTTAATTTATATGATTTGTTCAGTGTTGTCTTTGTTGTGCTGCAAATTAATGTTAAAAGTTTGAATTCAGTTTATGGCAAATCTGTTTTTTCATGTTTCAGGAGTCGTGAATTTTTTTCTGCAAGTTATTGAAATATTTCAGTAGTTATTATTATTATTATTATTGTAATTATAATTATTATTATTATTATGATTATTATTATTAAAATCTATGCCACCCCATTGAAATTGTTTCGTTATCTAGATTAATAATTTAACTTTGCTGGTAAGCGCTGTCCTGCAAGAAAATGTTATTCTCGGAGTGTCAGAGATTGCTCTTCACCTTTCTTTGTGCTATCACTTAAAGCGTTTCCAAAATTTAAATAAAAAATGCCGTAGTCAGTATCATTTACATCATATGAGCCATTCCGGCGTTTGATTTCTGGGAAATATTTATTTTATTTATTGATCCAATTTTATTCTGACTTTGTTGCCTCATAAAACCCCGCTTTGTTTCAGGCTCTTTTTACTAAACATTTTTTTATTCCTACTCATTCAATCTGGCGATCCGCAAAAAGTCATGTTTATATCGAATTGATATTAATTTAAAAAATGTACAAATAATTATTTATTTTTTAAAAGCGTTTATTTATTTATTCAAAATATGAACTGATTTTCAATAATTAAATTTTTAAACATATATATTTATATACATATATTACATGGGTTTACCTTATGTAAAATTTTAAAATGGTTTTACTTACTTATTTAATAATAATTTACTTTTAAAAATCCTTTTTTTTAACAAAATGAAAGCGCAGCATTTAAATATTATCGAAATATAAGTTATTTTCCAAATAAGTTAAGCTATTAATTTATTATTTAAATTTTGTTTTGGAAATTGTATTAAGATGGATCAAACACGTTTGCTGGCTTCAGCTATAAATTTGTAGTTATATATATATTATAAATTTCAAATTATATTATGTAATTAAAAAAAAGCAAGCAATCAGAAACTATTTTTGAATGTTATTTGCCAACGAAGCATATACAAATGCTTCGGAAGCACGTATTAAAAATGAATTTATTATTATGATTGCAAATTAAATATATATCGCGGCACTTGATGGTCAGGCGACACAGACGAGGCACGAGTCACGAGTCGAACCATGTGATTGCCGCTTTGAGTGCATTCAGATGGCTCCTGGCGGGTGCCACCTGCGTAGCGTAACAACGCCAACGGTGAGGGGCTGAGCGGGGCGGAGCGGGGCGCCTAACGACCGGAAAATGTAAGCCGGCCATTTTGATAATCAAAACAAATAATAAAACAACTTCACACTTTATTGCGGAACAACTGGCCATGCGAACAACAACAGAAGCAACAACAGCAACAACAAGAGCAACAACAGCAACAACAACAGCAGCAACAACAACAACAACGTCAACTACTCGACTGTGATATGTATGAAAATACGAGAGCAACAACAATTTGGAACGTTGTCAGCGGCGGCGCTCGCGAGCATCATTAAAAGATAATAACCGTAATAAACTAATAAAATTGAAACTGGGTGAGCGAGAGGAGAGCAGCACATAATAATAAAAATGAGCAAAATCACAATAAAACACTACTCGACGAGGACAGCGTCATGCGTCGTCAAACGGGAGGTGTTGCTGGTATCGTAAATTGTATATGTGTATATAAGTGTGTGTGTGTGTGTGTGTGTGTATGTGTGTAGCTGCAATGTCGTGTTTCGTATCTCGTAAGCGGAGAAGAAAAGCGGAAGCGTAAATATCGTAAAATTCAAGCAAAATGGATGCAGCTAAAATGCACTCGACAGGTTGAATCTAAAAAATAAAATAAAAAATACGAAAAAGCAAGGAAAACATGCAATGAAAAACGACTTGTAAATCCATTACGTTAATCGGCCCTATATATATAAATTATATGTAGCACACAGCAGGAAACGTTGCAGAAACCATGAAGTGTAAATATATCGAGCCTTAACCACCACAATAATTTTAATCTTGTTGTTGAGATCTCTGCCTTGGATTTAATTTATATGTATGTCAAAATTTGCATTCAATTAAATTTTGGCAAACTTGATATATTTTTGATTATTAATTATTCTTTAATTCTTTTAATTCTTTAATTACTTAATTTCATTTTTCAATTCTCCTCAAGCACAGAAAGACTTTGCATAACTATTTTTGAGCGCTTTGTCAGATTTACTCAGACTGAAACTCGCGCTGAATTTTAGAAAATCCACCAAAAAAGAAAGATAAATAATGAGAACTATTTCTTCTTGCGAATCGCCGTAAAATCTTTATTTTTTTAAATTACCTTATATGTTTTTATAAACTATCTAAAATGATTGTATTTGTGAAACATAAAAAACTATTGTTTAATTATAAACAATCTTTTGTTTAAGAAATATAGTTTTCCAAGTTAAGAGCTGATTTACCCTTGGATATTTTTTAAAATTCCGCACGAGTGTATAGAAAGCAAAAATTGCATTTTTCAAATAGTATGAAGATGTGAAATATTTAACTTGTTGGAAACCTCATCCCGAGTCAACCCTTATTACCAAAATGCCACTTTCAGCGTGATTATGATTTTTGTGTGTGTTTTTGTAAATACTTTCTTGCATTTAGTTACATTATTATAAATAATGATTGGGGGCTTCATGCACTGAAAATGAGACAGATCTATTGTGGCCCCTTCTGAGTTTACAGCTCTTCCATCAGCCCTGTTTCTTTCCCTTCCTTAAGACATGGTTTTCTGGGATATAACATTTTCTCCTGGCAAAGGCGACGCAATCTGTTCTGCTGATTTCCTTTTCATTCTCTGAAAATTTGCAGATTCCGGTGCTGATTAAAAAAAGTTTAGTTAGGTAATACATAAAGCTAACTATTATTGAAAGTTGCATTAATAGATAGCTATATTTATCTATATCTAACCTATGCATAATCAGTGGCAGGCTAGGTACAGGCTATCTCCATGTTGAGCATTCTTAACCCAAATATTCTTACTTGTTTTCATTTATTTTAAATTTTATTTCATTTTTATTTGATAAACACATATTTTTTATGGTTTATTTAAACTTGTTTAGTTATCGTGTGTTTAGTGCTTTTAAGGCAATGCGAAAACAATCTGTGAATTTATTCTGGCAAACAAACAATGAATAAATAATAAAATGAACGGAAAATAATTGAGCTCATTGTGGGTGCAGACTACTTTTAAAGGAAGTAACTAAAGACAGTTACTTGAATTCAGAAACACAGATTGCAAGCACTTCAAATCGATAATATCGGAGTGAAACCGAACCGAACTGAGTGAAACGGATGAAATCTTCTGCTCAATGGCAGCTGAGTGGAAACCTTTGAATCACTCGCGACACAGTTGTAAAAGAAAGAAGAAGAAGAAGGTCGCTTCTGGTTGTGTTGCACATCAAATTCATTCCTTAATTTGATACACTTTTATTGCGGCAGTTTATGGCTTGTTTGGCCCTTGCGGTTCGCCTAAGCCCAATCCGGATCGCACCCCGGCTCTGACTCCGACTCCGACTCCGACTGACATCAACTCACGGGCTGCGCATAAGTCGGCAGCGACGATGGATGTGTTTTTAAGTGATTCAGATGATGATTATAAAATGCCTTGTCACGCAATCATTTTTTAATCCTTCGACGTTGTCGCACAAAGCTGTGTTTTATGGCACCAACTCCCCGCTCCCCGCGCCCCGCTCTCCGCTCCCCTCTCTCTCGTTCCGCATCTTGCGCCGGGCTGGACGAGCACCAGCCCCCGCCCAGGAATGTGGGCTTGTGTGTCACTCTGCCTCCGCCCCTGGCTCGTCTGTGCACCTACTCAGTGCATTCCTCAGAACGACTCAATAAAATGTATACGAGTGGCAGGCAAGTGTCTTTACGTCTGGTTGGGGCTCCGCTCGTCCACATTTATTGCATTTTAATTGCACCAATGATGTACCGTTTTGTAAATTACGCAAATGAAAAATATAAATCACAAATCTAATTAAAAGCGGAACAAAACACTCGTTAAACTCAATACCATGTCGAGCACTTAGCATTCTCACTTACCATCCACAAATACATATAATAAAGTATTTCAGGCTCAAATCTCCACGTGCATCTGCAAATAAAAAAAAGTGTACAAAATTTAATAAACAATCGCAATTTATTTATTAGTGGTTTTCCCACCAGTCAAAGAAAATCATTTGCACATTTTATTTACTTTTCATTGTTGAAAGATGGCTTTAACAAATCAGCTAAAAGAAATGCTATTAAATTATTTTTATTTTCTTTTTAAATTATCAAAGCATTTTTTCAATTGTTAATAAAAAGAAAAAAATAGTTAATAAAATAAAATCATAAAAAATAAGTTGCAACAATTCTGCATTATTTTTATTTGTTTAATCTTTAAGTGTATTTATGCGTAATATTTTAATTTGTTGTTAAATTAATGTTTTTTTTATGTGTTGATCAATGTTTCCAATATACATTTTTATGCACCAAAAAGAGTAGTTTTTGTTTATGTGCAAAAAGTAAAAAACGAATGTGTTTTTTATGTGAAGGTCATATTTTTTACCCACTTTTTATGAGCACAGCGCATTCGGTCAATTTTGAGCCTTAGAGATGATAGGTCAATACTTGGCGTGATTTTTAAAGGTAAGCTCAAAAGCTGAAAGAGATGCAGGTCTTTGCTGAGGAGGCAGCGTGGGCGGGGCTTTGACTGGGGCAGAGCCAGATCTTGACAGGAAGTTGGTGGCAAACTCAATGCCAAACTTTACGACTACAATTTAAAAGTGGTAGCAAAGATTTATGTTTATCGATTGACCAGAACTATGAGTGGGTCTCGCTGCTCTGTCTGAGCCAGGGCGTCAAACTGAACCTAATTTACTTTCCGATTCCGTTTCCGATTCTGTTACGTAACGTACACAAAAAAACCAAACTTTTTTTACGGTATTCGGTTACGGTTACGTTAAAAATGTGCGAATGTTTCAGTCGCGCTTAACTCTGGTATTAGCCTAATGCCAGCCAATTGACAAACAAAATTATCAAAGTCGGACAAATATATATACAGTGACCGACAGCTTATAAGGCACAGAGTCAAAGAAAATAGGCTACTTTTTTACATAATCCTACCTAGCAAGTGGGGAAACCCCAGTGTATTGGGGTCATATATTAATTTAGATGGTTAATACCTGTACCTACCATCGCTCATTGGAATTTTTGAAAAATAATTAATGATTAGTTTATGGCAGGCAATTACTTGTTTTCTTTGACTCTGTGCCTAATAAGGTGTCGGTCACTGTATATATCTATACATATATAGTTCGGTCGAAGTCTTAAATTTATATTGAAATTTAGGTGTCAGCACGTAGACTGAGGTCTGCGAGGGAATGTTATCTTCGACGTGCTTGTTTAGGATTGATAATTCTCCATCCTCATTAGATATATACATATATATATTCTTGACCAGGATAAACAGCTTAGTCGATCTAGCCACGTTTTGTTTCAGATGCGGCACAAATAATATCAGATATCTGATTCCGATTCAGATTCTGAAATTCTGTTTGAAAAAATGCGGTCTCGATTTGGATTTCTATTCCGGCTACAACTTTGTCTGCTGCAGTCTTTTACAGGTATATATTTCCACATAATTCTACATGATATGGCGGTGCAATCCTACCGATTAAAACATGTTAACTGCCTGCATTCCAAGTTACCGCAAAATAACATTAAATTGGCCTAGATAATAGCTCATTTAACTTTCCCAATTATATATGGACTTGTCTGGCCACTCGCTCTAAATTTTCTTAAGTGAATCCAAACTTTCATTGAGGCTGTCGTCCCTCTGTCTACACGATGAGCGAAAAGACGTTAACATATTTAGCAGCAGTGCGGCGACGAGTGTATTTTATAGTCCCCGGCTATTAAAATACGCACACGCCCCCTTTGCAAGTGCATATAACGGATGGTTTTGTGGCTCGTGGCGAAAAAGGAGGGCTTGGTATGTACCTGGAGCGGCTTTTCAGTTTTCCCCCAAGTTGGGGAAAATGAGTTTGGGCAAAGTGCAAGGCAAATCAGCGAAAACTGTTGGGCCTCAGATGTTTTTCTGGTTGCTGAAGAAGACGAGGCCGATACTGCTGCTGCTGCTGCTGCTGCTGCTGCTGATGGGCTGGTATACTGGCGAGAGGAGATTTCAATATCATAAAAAATCATATTAAGAGAATCTCATATTGGGAATCGTAAAATTTTTACGAGCGTTTAATGGACTCTTGCAGTAAGCGTGAGTATTTACGCGCTGCTTAAAAGCGGTAAAATATGGCCAAGTGGTGCCAGGGGACACGCACACTCCGATTCACGGACTCCGGGCCCTCTAATATGTATAGTAAACATGTTTTTCAGCCAAGCAACGGGGCTGGCATTATATGCCAGGCGAGATATGCCAGAGCCGTATAAGTCCACTGGAAAACAGTTCTAAATAAATATTGTAAACTTTGTACGATTCTCTCGGAGAAATTGTCAATTACAAGAAGGTGACAGCAGCGCCATCTAGCTGCGATATGCCGCAACAGCATGCCCTGCACAGTCGGCCAAGCAGTTGAGGCAAAGCAGTGCAAATGCGTCCTTGCTATTACATTGAGCGGGAGGAGGAGTGAAGTGACGGAACTATCCCAAGTTGGCAAAGCTATAAAAATGCTGGCAATAAAATACAAACAGTTCGAGTTGGACATGTTCTTCAATGTTTAGTTAAATGCGGCATTGAAGTAAGCCTCAGCAACAGTTGTAAATAATGCTGTTCGCAATGTCCACTTAATGATATCCAATTACGATTACACGTTGAGCAACACTGCGGACCAGTGTGACCAAACATTGCAATTATACTCAATGCTATTGCCAAAATCAGCTGTTCCTATTCCCCACACCCATATTTATTATTATATTTAATTTAATATCCTTTGATCTGTTTTCAAATCGGAATTAAAATTAAAATAATACATTTGAAGCTCAAATTTATGGATGTTGTAATTGGCCAGCGAACACTGTATATATATATGATCTGAGAATAAGTGTAGTGAGTAATAGCGTTCAATTATGACAAACATTTACGCTTAAGATCCGCTTCAACTTTCAATTTTATCCCTTTTATTGCCGACAAAACACGCCAACGGCTATAAAATACACATATATATATATATATATATATATATGTATTGGTTTAATATGATACTAGAATAAAGTTGTGCCTATGATCTCGACAACTTTTTCGATACAATCTAAAATTTAAATATTTTTTAAATACGTATACAAATAGCGTTTCTCTGAGTTTGGTAGCCTTAGGGAAAACATTGTTTAGGCTAAGAAATCGACAAAATCGATAATCGCAAATCGATTAGGCTATATCCCACACACTTTTAAGGCTACTATCACCTAATTTGATTGGTCAAAGACATGCATATGCCACGCTCGACCAGCCTCTAAACGTATGAAATGGCTATATCTTCCGCACCTTTGGAGTATGTACGTAGACTTTTGGAATGTTTTCAAGTTATTTATCTTGGAAGTAAGATTACTAGGAACATTCTCTATAATTTTCTTTCAGCCAAGCCCATATTTGTATTTTTTTTCCCGATTCTAGAAGCTTAACTTTACTATTTGTAGATCGATAGATTTAAGCTTACATCATTAAAATTCAACTATACATTTAAAAAAGAGACCGATGCCTATGAAAGATATATGGAATGATAGTTAGATCTTGATCACATTTTATCAAAGTGTGAGAAGCATAGTAGAAACTTTTAAGAAACACATTTTTTTCAATAAATGATTTATTATTAATGATTTATTATTAATCATTTATAGACTCTAAATATTACGATTTGAATCTTACATATTATACATTATTTTAAATTACATATTCATTTAGTTTGATTTGTTTTGATTTTTCTATTTTTGTGTTCGTTAAGATATGATATTAATTTATTTTTAAATTGATTTTAAATTAAGAAGAAATTGGTTCCAGATGAGAACAGCATAATTGATGAAATGTCTTTAGGATTTTATAAAAGTTTTTGCAGGAAAGTTGAAGTTTAAATTTAATCAATTCAATAAAGCTAGAATCAGCTAATCGGTTGACTTAGTTTTTAAAATGATCATGTGAAGCGCTATTTTTTGTAGTTATTAATTAATATTTATAATTATGTAATATGGATTGAGAAAAGCATTTTTTTATAGGTAATTTTGTTTTGTGGGAAACGCTTGTTTGGCAACTGATAATCAGTATATTATCAGGCATAAACAAAGTATACCTTTTAGAAGGTATTATAATCTTGAAAGCTTGGTATGTATCGGTCTTAATGCTGCAGGCAGTACGTATGTCGGAGACGTTCGGATTGGATCATTATATCCTACAACTTCTTTGTTTAACAAAACATTCAAACAAACTTTCTCATAATCAAGGAACAGTGGTTCGGAAGATAAGTTATTGTAAAAAATACTTTTTATTTAACAAGTTATACGAACCAAACTTATCAGATACACTCACAAAAAAAACGAATTAAAATTAAAATCGCCCTGAAAACTAAAAAATGTTTCCGGTTTTTCAAAATTAAATCTTTAAATAGGAATAAATATTCTTAAAATTTGAATTTTTTTCTAAAAATAAAGCCTTTGATTATATCAATTCATACACGATCTAAAATTGTTCTATATGAAAAACTTTGAAACGCTAATATGTAATAGTAAGAAGGAAGAGTTTTTTGCGAACACTTACAAAAACACCGGAATTTATATATACCTTCTGCATAATAAGTCAAGTTGCGTTTACTGAAAAAAAAGCATAAAATGCACATGTGTCTTCATGCTATATAGAATGTCAGCTACAAATTGAAAATGAAATCTGAAACATATCTGTTAATTATATATATTATTGGTCTATAATATAACTTAGCTGCAATAGGAATAGCTGATTAAAAATCAAGATAATATTAATTTAAAAACTATCTTAAATACATTAGATAAGTAAGTGTTAATTTAAGAAATCAACGGCTTACTTGGAATACTTATTCTAATTGTTATGAATGCCAGCCCATATGCAGTCGCAGACAGAGTTTATTGATTTGTATTCGCATTAGTGAGACCTCCGCAACTACTTACTTTGAGAATAGATGGGAAACTAGCTGGGGCGAGTGTGGTCACTCGGATGCACTTGCTCATTGGGTGCAATTCGTAGGTGAAGTCACGTAGAACGACAGTTTTCAACGCGAACAAATAGCATATGTCTGGTGACAACGACCCGACGTCTTCATTAGACGCGGGCATATATCAGCAATGTGTCGGACTAACGACTGCCCAGAGTTATGTGACTTGTCGAAAGGATTTCCTATAGTCTATAGTGTATAGTCTGGCCTAGCCCTGGTGTACCCGGGATGAGAGTGTAGACGTGACTTCCCCACGTCCTCGCCACTGGTCTGCAGTTGCTGCTTGCTGCTTGCTGCTTGCCCCATGGTCGAATAAATCAAAGGCAGTGCCGAGTGGAGTGGATAGCGCACTGGCACAGATCGTAAAACAAATTTCACCGATTCGACGAATGTTTGTTAATTATGGTTTTGCGTAACATTCTCTCCCAGCCAGGCCCATCTGGCAGGCCACTCGAGAGTAATTTGTGTTTGAACTCGTTAAAGTGTCGAACGATATAATGAGGAAATGCCCAGATACTTATTCGCATATGCAGCGGCACGACTCTGTTCGAGATTTGTGTCTTTGCCTGCCTGGCTGCCCGCCCCCAGCTCCACATTTGTGTGGCGCGCATCTTCTAAAATGGCACGTCCGGCCGAGTGTTCCTCGCAATCAAATACAATTTGCAACAATTTAAAGATTCTCGCTGTGGTAGCGCCCCATTAAAGTTAAACGCCAGCTCGGATAGCCAGCACAAGAACGAGATTCGAGCGAAACTGCCTAGATGCAAACTGGAACAGTTGCTCTGCCGTGTTTGATGTGCCCATAAACTGCCATTGCTCCTGGGACGCCACACAGCCCCACCATCATCATCCTCAATGGGGGCGCATCGCTCGTATGGCGTCTGCTGCCTCCCCCAAACCACAAACACCAATCCCCAAACAAACAAAGAATGCGCTGGGATGCAATTTAAGTTTGGTTCGCAAACGCTTATAATTCTGATGAAAAATGATATCGGCGCACGCCGGCGCTTGCCTGCTTGGGGATCCAATTCGGATTAGCCGGAGCAATCCGGCATCGAATCGAGCTCCCATGCAACCATAGAGCATATCCAAATGGATCACTTTTTTGACTATATCAAATGCTCTTTGCTATATTTACATATTATTTCTTGACAAATTATTATTTATTTTACTCATTTTTTTGTCTGATTGGGTTTTTTCTGGCTGTTTCCCAATTCATACAACAAATGTTCGACCATTTAAATACCCCAATAATCTTATAAATATTTCTTATATTTAAATTTATAAATAATTTCAAATTTTATTTTATTTTTTGTGTCGCCTGACTTTAGTTGGCATTAAATAAATAAATAAAAAATAAAAAAAAAAACTATGTCCCAGTATTTCCTAATCCATCTTGACTAGAGCACTCTTGATTTAATTCGCTCATCAACACATTTTTGGTATCTGGCAACCCTATCAGAGAAGCACTGAGTCCTTATCAACAAACAGCTGACTCATTTGCTAATTCGGAAACATTTCCGAAAAATGTTATATCTTTTAGTTATATGTCGAATGATATTCTTAGTGGCAGAAACATTATAATTATTATATCATTGATTATTATTATTATATAAATTTTGTGTCCAAAAGATTTTTTTTTATGGTTTTTTACGCAGATAGACTAAAAAACTCGATTGCACATCGGTCCTTTGAGTAAAGAACTTTATCCTAACTAATAAGGGCCAGGACGCTGAAATTTGTAAATTATTATTAATATGAATAAATTTGAATGATTATATGAAAAAAAATTAAACAACATAATGGATATACACATATGTATTTATGGCGTAAAGAAAACATAATTAAATAAGCCGTATAAAATAAGTAGGATTCTAAAACGAGAGAGGTCTGGAATCTGAAACTGAAATACGTAATGCAAAAAATATGTTGTTTTTTCAATCATTAAATTTTTGAAAAACATAAATTAATATCAAACCTACAAGATTGTTTTCGTCACAATTTAATGAAATTCAAGTTTTTTTTTATTTTTTATTTATAGCCTAAAACAATATTTGTTAAATTGAATTTTGTAAAATTCCGTATTAAGTTTCTATTCAATAGAGTAAATAATTATAAAATGAGTAAATAATTTTTGATCTAAACCAAATTTATATATATAGAGCGAAATATAAATATATAACATAAAAAATATATATTATATATAATTATATAAAAATTATTTCGGCATCCAAAGTCGTCCTACACTAAAGAGCAAACGAAATTTGCAAAATCTCGAATTACAAATTCAGGTATTTTCCGATGAGTTCGGTCTAAATCAATTTCTGACCAACGGCTTCGAACAAATTTGTATGCTAATTTCTCGCAAATTACATATTCTACTTTCCTGGGGGTGACGTGTAGTATTTAATTAATTTCAAAAAAGAGTATGAAAATAGGCCAACAATTTTATGTTTTACTTGGCTTAAGGAAATCCGAAGTTACCGCTCTTCTGATACCGAAACGCAGAGTACATTTTATATTTACACTGTTTTTAAGTAATACATTATAAATTATAATATTCTTTAATAATATTCTTTAACTTAAATTAAAATATTAATTTTTTTTTAAAATTAAATATATGACAAATAAATAGCAATTGTGTTGAAGTAGTTAAGTACGTGCTATAAATAATTAACCCTGATAGATTGTAATTATATTTTTCTTCTAACTAGCGTAAAAAGCGTGTCTCATTAAGTGAACAGCCAATGTAAATTAAATGTAACTATAACGAACTGAATTCACTAATTCTAATTAGCGAGTTAATTGGGAGTCAATTGGAATTTTCGATGGTATTTGATTAGCATAATAACAAATTGTGGGACCCATTTCGGTTTAACGATGCCAATTTGTCGCAACTAAGTACTCATGCATAATGAACAAATGTCACTCGAGTGTGCAGCGCGACAATTGGAATTCATTGAATTTATTATGCAATGACCGGGCTCAGGTGCGTATCTCGACTTAGAAGACCGAGAGACCGAAAGACCTTCGCACACTCCCCGAAGACCCACAAGCGAGCGGTCTAAAGAGCAATGAGCCAAGCAACACGCTGTCAACTCGGCCAGGGGACCGTAAACCGGATCAACCACTTTGAATGTGGTTCATCTGTGGCATCGCATGGCGGCAACAATGGCTGTGGATGGAATCAGCAAATCGCAATGGCTCTGATAACAGAAGCTGCATAGGAATGGCTTGGACTCTTGCCTCTGCTTTGCCACTTTCAATGTAAATAAATAGATTCAAACGAGACTTGGCCACACTTCATCCCCCATGCGCACATCTCGCCGCTCTCCGCTCTCTCCCGCAACACACATTGCTTCAGTTGAGCTGAGTTCCTTGCCTGCCTCGACGGCCATGCGGTTGAGTCAGGGATGTTTGAAAAGGCGCAGGGCAGCCATGATGACAGCGTGCTCAGCATGGCGTGAAACTTGTTTCGAGCTATTGACTCATCGTGCGGTCATCTTGGGGCAAACTCTTTCGCTGCGTACTCAAATTTAATGCTCTCCTCTTGCCTCTTACGATAGAGGTTGGAGTAAAAATTCATAAATCAAGAATTCCATTCCCTCAGAATACACTCGGCATGCAGGTCGGAGACTAAACACAGATTAGTTCATTGTCAAAGAATGAAACTAAAATATCATTGTCATAAGCACCAAAGAAGAATTCGAAATTTTCGAATCTTGTCAAAAAAAATTATTTATACACCAAAGCAGTAATGAAAAAACTATTTTTTCTTACTCAATTCACAATCAAATGCATTTTTATTATATTAATCAAATTTGAACATTGTTTGAAAGCAATTTAAAATGAGAGAAATTTATATTGAAATTGAAATTGAAATTGGTCAAACCGAGTATTTGGCTTTATTGTAGATTGGGTAAATTAATCTTTCTGTTGTTAATTTAATTAAGTAATTTTTGGTGGAGTCTTACACAAAAAATACAAAACTTCTCTCCATGTTTTTCATGAATTAAAATTATAAAATAAGTTGTAATTCTTGATCTAAGCAAAATAAAAATGCATATATATTATGACTGTTTATCGAGTACTAAGCAAACTCGATAAGCAGTCATAATTTAAGGAGCATAAGGAGCAATCGTCCCTAAAGAACTAAAAATATTAGAATCTTGTCAGCAGTAAATGTAAATGTATACAGTAAATAAAAAAATGAGTTAGTTAAGCTACAATACATATTTGTATATACATACGCAATTGTTCAGATCTTGAAGTAAAAGTCGGTTAAGTCTATCTGCAGTTGTTGCTCAACTTGAGGAATCACTCCTGACAGGGACAATCGTTAAACTCTCTGTCTAGCTTTCAATACTACAACTTTTGAAGTCATATTTCAAGTATGCTCCTTTAATAATGTAAAACCCAATTTCCTGCCACGCCCTTGTGTATCGCGAATCGATTTATGCGGCAGACTTTGAGCTTGCCATTAAACTCAGAAGGTTCGAACCTTAACCTTCTTCAAAGGTCGAGTCAAGTCCACACCCAATAAATGCTATTTAGATATATTCCAAATATATTTGAGAGCAAGTTAAATAATATGTTTCTTAGCAACAAATGCTTAATGTTCAATTCTTAAATTCTTAGAAGTTGCTGCTATTTTTCTCTTTAAGCAACGATCTGCTAAATAATACACAACTTTCAATGGCCGCTAATTAATGTAATTCCAACCCACTTCTGATAGCAGAGTCACAGAATTTAGTAGCTTTGTAATGCTTGGGAAAGTAGTCGGTGGAGAGAACTGCGAACTGGTGTTTGCGAATATACGAAATACGTGACGCTGACACTTGCTATCTGGAGCCATAAAATAGCCGGGCTTATCATCGCTGCCGGCCATTAAAAGTCAATTTTTAGTACTGGGATAGACGCTCCAGCAGCAGTCAACTTTTAAGCGAGCCTTCGCCAATTATGCGCACAGTGGACAGTCGGACAGTCGGATAGTCGGCCAGTCTGATAGTCGGACATTGCGTGTCCCGTCTCTCTGCTCACTCCGACGTGGGCAGGTCCCGCCGTGAGCATTAGCCGTGGCGGAACTGTGGCTACGGCAAGCCAATATTTACGAGTTCTTCGAAGTCGGTTGCGAGTCACTCAGCAAAAAAAGTTCGCCTTCAAATTTAGAAAATCCACATTATTATTATTATTTTGGCGCCTAGACCAACTGACTTTCAGAATATAAATTTCTAAAACTGATTTGGCTGGCTTTCTATAAGACAGTATGTTTTTTTTTTTAAGTGTAGGCGTGATTTATAGATTTGCTTGCTTTAAGTCTGTTACTACAACTAATAGTTCCAAATAAGTTAAGCTAGCTTTCAAATTCTAAAATTGTGGCATTTCAATTTATCATACTTTTCAAAAATGTATAACTACGTATATAGATATATATATACATATAACATAGAATATAAATATATATATATATATAAATCTATATACATATATTGAAAAATATTTCTGAAAGTAGAAAAAATTGTAACTTCTTTAACAGAGTATAAAAACAAAAAATTAAAAAGTTTGTTGTATTTGTAAATTTAAATGTTATTCGTAAATTTAAAAATTATCTCTAGAAACTTTTTATAATGTGTACTCTTAGAATTTTACATAGAATTTGAAAACTAGCTAGAAAACTAGTTTTTAATCTGATACAAATGCTCAAAATTCTCAAAAAAAAAAAGAAAAGAAGAAAATGAAATGCAAATGAATTTATTTCAGTAAATTTAGCAGAAGTTTTGCATTCTAGCATTTAAAAAATATAAAATATTATTAAAAATATGTTTTAAAAAAAAGATAAAAAATGCTTAAAAAGTAGAAAAAATATAGCTTTCGGTATGAAAAATGAAAAGCAATTAAAGTTTAAAGTTATTCGTAAAATGAATAATTATTTATAGAATCCATAAAAAACTTTCTAGTGTCAGAACGATAATAATTTAACGCTGATTTTAGACTGATGTTCCACTTTTCTCTGAGTGTATGTCCATCAGCAAGCATTGTGGCTCTGAGGAGGTCTGGCACTCAGTTGGACGGCCCACTAATTCGTAGCACTGCAGCATGCCCAAATTATGCGAGGCAAGACTATAATAGATGCACGCTGAACTCGCAACCAAGTATTTGTTGCACACACAGTGGCATTGCCGCTTGGCGTGGCAGCAGCTCTCGTGCCTCCAGGCCACGACATGAGCGTGAGCAATGCAATGAGATTAGGCCAAGTGATTAGCGCTAATGATCAGAGTGAGTGAGTGCAGTTGTGGTAATAAATTTAGCTAGTTGGTCTTTAGATTGGATTAGATTAGGCCACTATGTTCGAGGATGGCAGCGCTTTGTGAACAGGTGATAGTCTCGGTCCACTTTAGATAGACTTCCATATTTCAGAGCCAGCAACTTATGTTGGCAATATGAAGCCAAGTCTGCAAACAAAAAGTGTGCTCACAAATATATTCCACGTTTTCGAACCGCAAAGAGTTGTCGCAAATTAACTTTCCGGTTAATTCCGGTTTTTTAGGCTCATAAATCACGAAATATGTTGAAGAAATGTTTTGTCTTTTTGTGTGTTGACCGGTCAAAATGCCAGATGGACTTGCAGGAAGCAAGACACAAGTTTCCAGTTTTCAGTTTTCAGTTTGCTGTCACTTTTCACGCCATGAAGCTGAATGACATCGTCCATTGAAGGGTTAAACTGTCCAATTCTTATGCAGGGCCATAAAACATGGGATTCTCGTTTTTAAAATGCATTGGAAATCCTTTGGCGTAACAATAAAATGCCAAACAAAAGTCAGCCAACCAGCCAACCAGCCAGGCTGCCAGGCTGTCCGTGTCCGTTCTCATATTGATGCCTCACACCCCTTGCCCACGTAATCGACGAGCAAAAATATGGAAGCAGCAACTCCGCCGATGCCCCGACAACAAAAATATTTAACGATATATATATATATATATATATGCGTGTGTGTGAGTGTGTGTGTGTGAGGTATATCTGGAAAATGTCACACCATGTTGCCGCGTTTTACGACCGCCGCTCACCTTTTGTTCGAGGAGTTTATGGCCAAGCGGGACTCACTCCCGAAACACGCTCCGCACAGCTCCCTGGCTGCGTTTTAACTGCTTCACTTTCGTTGATAAACTGGCGGCAACTGCAGCTGAGCATTGCCCAAATGGCGAAAGGCGAATGGCGAATGGCGAATGTCGTCGAATGGCTCTTAAAAATCGCTTCGCCAAATTAACAGTTTTTTAATATATCGCTTGGCAAAGCAGGCAACAAGTTTACCTTTAATTCGTTGAATTTGTCCAAATGCCTAAAAAACAATCGAATAATTTCAAGGACGTACAGAAAGGTGAAAGGCTGACAGGTAGTTTGAGCGGCTGCTGTAAAAAACATATTTCGGGGCATAACTGCACACGGTTCAAGGACTCAGGATGACATACACAACAGGACCTGACGCGATTGCCACAACAGTCCGTGAATACATAACCATAACCCTTAATGTAACCCAGTCTGAAACCCTGTCGATGTCCTTGAGTGGCATTTTGTTTTTTCGGAGACAAGAATCGTTCCGCCCATAAAAGAAATGATGTAAAAAAACAAATGAAAAAGTTCATGCCGAAATTAATGATTTCAACTGTTGGAACTGAAAAACATTTCATATTTGAAAATGCTTTACACAATACACAAAATGTTAGTTTCAATTCAATTTGTTGTCTTTAAATTGTTGTTAAACTCAATTAGTGCATATAGAAAAAAACAAAGCAATAAATCACTTAAAATTCACTTCAAATAAAGTCCAAGAAATTTATTCATTCCAATTATTTCAGTCTCTCAAATAAAGCATGAATAATCGAAATATTCACTCATTTTTCAAATTCCAATTATGGCTTATTATAATTTATATTTTTGAGCCAACTGGTTTGTTAATGTGTAGTGATCTTATTAAGGGTTGCTTCTGCCTACATATAAGCCTAAGTATGCCATAGTAAAGCAACTCAAAGTCGCAATAACAACAACAACAACAACAACAACACTCGACAATGTGGATTGTCATGATAATGTCTGTCTGTGGGTCTGTGGATTCACATGCCAATTCATTCATAATTCATTTTGACTGAGTCATAAAATGTTTTTACTATCAATAAAAACACGATTAAATTCACATTTAACTTTTTTTGCTTGGCATCTTGGGCTGCAAAATACAACTAAATATTTTTTAAATATTTATATATATTTTTTAGTTTTTATATCACAGTTTTTATTTGGTCTGCTCTACTCTTTTGGTAATTAATTTAAAATTGTTGCACATAAATTATTTTCCCGTGAATTCAAATATTTTAATTTTTCGCTTCCGCAATTTACCAAATTTACTGAAAGTGCACGACTGGAAAATATCCTGTAGTCAAATTTGAATTTAAATATAAACAAAAAAGCATAATTAAGATCTTAAATAACTTTTTAATTATTCATGCATAATCATCTCACAACAACAATTCGGATGATCGTGCTGGAGATGGGCATATTATAATATAAAATACTTTTCGCCATTGGTGTCTGTCTGATATGCTCAAAACGTGATTCGGATATTTATTTATTTACTTATTTATTTCCTGCGCATTATTCGCACAAATTAACATTAATAATTATCAAATATTTATTATCGTTAGCCATTTTTGTACAACTTTCAAAAGCGGAAATTAATTGCAAGTATTTTATGAAAATCAACAAACTTTTTTTAATTATGAAAATCACAATAATAATTAACAATTTTTGATCTGATTGCTTTTTACTGGATTTTCACAATTATCTAAATAAATATATATATTAATTTTTTAATTTGCATTATTTTACTTATTGTTGAATTCATTTTATAATTTTTTTTTTTAATGTATTCTTTTTCATTTGATATAATTCATAATTTTATTTTTCAATTGTTGTTAAAATGTTTTCTAATAACTATTAACTGCTTTTAATACATATTTAATTAAAAAAATAATAAATAATAAATAAATCAAATTTAAATTTAAATTTTACACAGTCCAATTTCAAGAAGTTTATCTCAAAGTACAAATTTTATGTATATAGATTTTTGGTTCATGTTCTTAACTGTTTATCTTAGCCAATTAAAATAGCTTTCACAGCTTACTCAAACGCAGCAGTTTCCAATTATAAATCGATTGAAATGGAAATTGAAATTGCGTCTGCAGGTAATTAGTACTTATAGAGTGACACACACACAGCTAGGTTGGAGCAGGAAAACACAACACAATTGATTTGATGGCCAAGTAGATGGAGCACATGTGGCATTGGCTGGGTTGCTTGTTACTGGTTGCCGTAGCCCATGTGCCACATACCTTTTGGGGCAATGACAAGCACGCTGGCAAACTAGCCACTTGAGCCAGTTGCTCATTACACTCGGCTGAATAATTATTTCAATAAACAACAATCGGGCTCTCGAAGTTGGCTCGGGGCTCGGGGCTCGATTATGAACTGTGCTGGAACGACGCGCACATAATACAATATTTCAAATTTCAATTAAGTCCAAGTGCTGAGAGAGCTGCCCCTTCCTCCGCCGCCTCCTCCAGCTACTCCCTGTTTCCCCATTGAACTGCCAATTGCAGCACTGCATTTCTACACATATCGGGGCACTGTTGATCTTTTACGATTCGTGTTTGACTTTTGACTTTTCGAAATATAAACATTTCATTTTATGGCATTCAATTGGTTTGCCTTACATGCCCCTAAAAGGAACTCAAGTGCATAGCCGGCCAATGTTCTGCAAAACATTTCGAAGCCTGCCCCACTTGGGGCAATGCGTTGGCAAATCTTTTGGCTCAAGTGCGCAAAGCAACACAAAAACAAGTCAAAGTAATGCCGATTAGCGATAACGTAGCCCCCTCAGCTAAGAAACAAAATTTGTTTTAAATTAAAAACAAGTTTATGCTTTGCATTTACAAAAACAAATACACTTTATAAAGTCTAACAAACAGGTAGTCGAGAGTTCAGACTTGCAAATACCCTTTAGTTGTGTATGTATAAAAATGAGCCAAATTGATGGAATAATCGCGGAAAGTATGCAAAAATAGATGATTCCCTTTCTTAATAAAATGATAAGAAAAAGGAGTCGATAATTATCGATATTTTTATGGAGTTAACGATCAACGATTTATCGTGTTATTCCATCTGATAGCGTCTGATAGATGGACGGACATAGAAGCTTATACTGAATGTACAAATTGAATTAAGAATTCAATTTTAGACCTTTTGTCTTGGGAATAGTATAATAGTCTGCTGTTGTTTCTGGGGATCTTAAATATATCTTTTATCTCTTTTTAGAGTTATTGTCATGGGAAAAATATTATCGTTTGCTGTTGTCTTAGGGCATCTTAACTAATTCATACTAAGTCTTTTTTTGTCTGAGGTTGCCACAATCCATGCAACAAATCTCGGACCAATTTAAAAACTAAATGCACACAGAAATTTTACAAATTGTTTCTTGTTTTTCTTAAATTAATATATTAAATTTTATTTTAAATTTAACTTATTTTGTTAATAATAAAAATGAACAATAAGGTTTCTTTTGCTCTCTTCGCTGCTTACTTTTGCACAACTTCAAGATACCTTTTCAGGCAACTATTAATGGATATAGCGTTTAAAAAATCGAACGCCGGCCATCGCATATCGATGAAATAATGTGTGTAAATAAACATTTTTAATGTGTCACACTAAGAGTTTGGGCTGTCAAATAAATGTCCGTGCCCGAAACAAATTCCAACGATTAAGCTCAGCAGAAGGCAATGGACTCGGTCTGGTCGTCGCGGAGACAACTCAAACTCGCTCAAACTGGATAGAGCCTGAGTGGTTTCAGATACAGATTCTGTTACAATATTTGTTTTAAACGGGGAAGATAACATCATTTGAAAGTTGAGCAGCCAAAAATGATTCTGAAAACTTGCTGACCCTTCTGCGTTTGCATTTCATTCCCCAGTGCCAACAACAATAAGACAAAGAAAAACTTGGCTCCAAATTAACATTTACTTAGCCATCCCAGCCGGCAAAGAGTTACACCTTGGAGG
Source organism: Drosophila nr. perissopoda 5 BK-2023a (assembly GCA_035044105.1). NCBI lineage: Eukaryota > Metazoa > Arthropoda > Insecta > Diptera > Drosophilidae > Drosophila > Drosophila nr. perissopoda 5 BK-2023a. The sequence goes on from JAWNMK010000250.1 coordinate 769,789, forward strand.
ATGCTCTTGTTGCTAATCTTTCTGTCGATCTGGTACAAAGTCTGTTGACTTAGGCGAATCCCAACTTCTAGCTGTGGCTGAGGCTGAGGCTCCACTGTTGCTGACTAAATATCCAAACAATATTTTGCATAATCCATTGAATTCTCGGCTCAAAAATGAGTGCGCGCATAATCAGGGCGCGAGCGAGACAAATTCACACCGTGCTAACCATGGACTCCACACAAAAGACAGAGAGAGCGTGAGAGCGAGAGAGAGAGAGAGAGACAGCGCTGCTCAAGCTATGCTGGGTGTGTCTATACTCAGAAAAACATTGCTGCAAAGAAAGTTCTGTCTTTCGCAAACCAAAGGAACTTTTTTAAAATTTTAATTGAACAACAAAAAATGAGCTGCTTTTTTGTTTAAATAATTAAATTTGTTAAAATAATTAAACATTAATAATTTTAAGATTTCAGATTAAGATTAGTGAGTTCTCACTGAGTTCAGTAGAATCAGAATGGTAAACTCTAAAATAATTACTAATTTTAAATTTCAGCCATCATTTTTAATCATTTCTGCATTCTTTTTAAAAAAATTTTCTATTAAAAAAAAAAAAATATTTTTTTGTATTAGAAAAGAAGTTTTTCTAATTTGAATAAATTGTTTTAATTAGCAGTCGAGAGCGCAAATCCTTACTAAATCCCGAATTTCAGCAAGTAATTTTTTTTTGAGTCAGGGTTGCTATTTCTACTTTATTTTTTTAATAATTTCTATTTATAAGTCGAAAAGAAGCTTTTCTAATTTGCATAAATTGTTTTTCTAATATTTACAAATTATTAGCAGTCGAGAGCGCTATCATTATTAGAATTTTCACAATGAGCCAGGGTTGTCATTTCTACTTATTTTTAAATATTTTCTATTATTAAAAAATATATATCTATAAAGTAGAAAACAAGTTTTTTTTAATTTTAATAAATTGTTCTTGAATTATTTCAAAATTATTTCAGGTCTCAGTGCAATGTGCTAAAATTAGTATAGATTTTTTTCTCAGTGTAATAGTCGTAGCGTAGTCGCAGTCGCAGTCGCAGTCGTGTAGGAAATGTGTCGCCAAAGAGGCTAATTTATTATCGATTTGCTATCATGTTATGCTTCATGCGCTCCAAAGTCGCCGTCTTAGCAGCAACTCTATTTTGCATTCCATTGTGCCCTTTTCTAAGCGCTGTCGGCTATTGCATAAATCTCGATAATTTATGTTGGATGCGTGCGAAATGCTAACAAATTAAGGCTCGAGTCGCCAACGCCCCCACAACCTGATGTGACGCGACTCCTTCTGCCTCCCCCATCCCCATCCCCATCCCCATTCAAATGAATGTTGTAAATGTCAAATGCAAATCTATAAATGTGAGCGACAAAATGCAGAATGCAGAATGTGAAAACATGTCCCACAGACAGTTGTTGTCGCATTTGAGTTGCTTTGTTGCTTTGTTGCTGTCGCTGTCGTCATTCTGACAACTCTCCAATTCTATTTAATTGTCAATTTCTGTCGCACTTCAGCTAACGATTTTCTGGGCAAGTTTATGCTTTGCGCTTAATTTATGACACTTCTTGGATGTCATTTTGATATTGATGTTTCTGAAGATTACTGCAAATATTGGCAATATCCACTTCACATGCACAAGTGACCTGCATTAACGAATATGATCGAAATTTTGAATTTGGTATATACTGTCGACTTTTGCAGAACTTGCTTGGATATTTACATTTTTTATGATTTACAAGGATAGTGAAACGCATATTACACAAAACCAAACCAAACCCGAATCTTGTTCCTTTGTGAGACCCAACAAAGATCCTGGCATTCGTGCAGGAGCTGGGACTGTCGGAAGAGCTGTAGGCTCACTAAGGGGGCACAATAGACCTTATAGATCGCAGTGATGGCCTTTCCCCCAACTATAATAATAATAAAGTAAAGTTTCAAGTGCAACGAAAATGTATCTTTTGATCAAGGTGTCGATCACAGCATCCCCCAGAATTGTTGCATCGAAATTGGGCTCTTATGTCTATGTATATCACATTATATATCGATGTAAATCATATATATGTGTATATATGTATATAGGAGATCAATTCTTAAATCGTATTAAAACTGCCTTCTAGGACGTAAGTAAGCACCAAAAATTAAATTAAAATAAATTATTAATATTAAGTATAACATAGAAAAACGATTGAAAATAATATTAAATCATAATCGTCAAGGTCCGATGTCTATATATAATTTTAATATCATTTATTTTAAGTTTATAAAACGGATTATTCATTAGTGATTGGCGGCTTAAATAATAAGCTCAAGTTTGTAGAACTGAAAAATATCAATAAATATTAATCAATGAAAAGAAGCTTCGAAAAATTATAAAAATTGCAAAATATGTGGAAAACCGATTAAATAATATGTTGATCTTTTTTTGCAAGCTCAAAATCCCTGTGACCCATCAAATGGATAATATTTGAGATTGTATTCCAAATTAATCTGAGAAAAATTATAAAAAGAAAACTCAGCAAAGGACCAAAAACAATTTATGTTCATCTATTCAACATTTTTTGTAGAAGACATATTTGCAAACTCTATCTTAGTTAGATCTTAGATCTTAGTTTAATTTGCTGTTTATTGGGTGTTCCGGGTATTACTGAGTACCAAGTTAAGCACCTCTGTTTCCTGTTTATACAAATTTTATGCATAGCATTGTTACAGCTTGATTGTCTCGCATTCATTCCTTTTGAATAAGAAACATACGCAGTGATTTCAGTCTGAGTTATTTTTAATTAAGTAGTATATATATATATATATCTAAGTATATAAATATATATTTATATATACATTAAGCGTGGGCGACAACTAATTTTGTGTACGCTAAAATTATACTTCTATGTAAGAAGACTGTTTTTCTACCCACAATTCACATTTTTACTTCATGAGATAAATTACAACGACGTTCTAAATACCCTTATACCCTAAATAGTAATATAAATAATGTAAAATTGAGTCATCTGTGAACTATATTCTGTGATGCTTTTACATACATGTACATATAAATATTTATATATATTTATGAAGAGGTTAGAGACCTTTCGAACAGAATTGTTGAGAGCAGATGACTTTAAATATTATGTCTTATTTTTGACACTGAATAAGATTCAGAAAACATTAAATAAAATATATATTTATATATGTATATATATTTAAATATATATATATATTGTATTCTACTATCTATTTTATATTCTGTATTCCATAATTATAATAAGTTAACCAAATTACTTAAACTGCTCACAGACAAACAATTGAACAGAGGAAGAAGAAGAACAGGAACAGGAAATAGTAATTTCCGAGTGCAACTTTCTTGATTGTTTTTGATTTTTGGGTTAAAGGCTAAGCACTAATTAATAAACCTACTCACAGAGCCATGTCTGATTAGCTGATGGCTTGCAATGTGGAATTTGTAATTGTTTCAATTGAGATGTGTGCAACTATTATTAATCTGTGGACAGACAGTTCCGTATGGAAAATACTTACTGATTGTTTATTATGAAAATGATTTCTTAATCACAGGCAGAGACTGGAAGTGGGACTAGCAGATAGAGAGACCAGAGGACAGAATGCCACGAGCTGTTGGCAAGGTGTCCCCGAACAGCTGTCAGCTGTCAACTGTCAGCACTGGCCGGGGGCACAATAAATGAAGTAATCAAATAATTTAAATCTGTGTTTAATTGACAATTAAGCTCATTATACTCATCACATGATAAGCGGCCATTGTGCATGCTCGAGTACACAGAAAACAACAATAGTTGTAATACATATTATTATATATATATATTTATATTCAAATAAACTTTTATTATGACAATAGCAGCTGAGAATTGTGCAGATTGTGTCATGCGGAATGCAATTTCTAAATATACTTTACTTTGTTATTCAATTTACTTTTTATATTCTTGTTATGCAATTAGAAATTTGCCATAATTTTGGTGCCGAAGGTTCCTCGCATTATTATTCGTATTATTATTAAATACTTATAAAACTGAATGTTTTGGCTTGCTAAAAAACAAAGATTTGCATTTCCTAACTTTAGTATGGATTCTTTTGAAATGTAGAAAAAAAATATGTCTGTTTTCTAGGTGTGTACTTAAAATAATGCCCATTTTAGATTTTAAGGTTAATAGTGCAATTAAAATAACATTAATAATTTATTAAGATTTTCTTAACTCAATTTGCAACACATAACGACTTTACTGGGATTCGTTCGCCGAAATAATTACGAATATTAATATTTTCTGAATTTCAGAAAGGATTTCTTCTAAGAAAACAGGTTTAAAAATATATTTTGCATTAATAGAAAATATTTCTAAGAAACAAAAAAAAAATCATTAATGTAATGAGATATTCATTTAGGACAAGCCTTTTTAGTTCTTTTTTAATGGTCAAAGTTGCAGTGCATTGAAGGAGACGTCTCTGACCACATAGGAATCTTGATAAGGATCAATAACCATTTCATCATCACATAGCCTTGGCTTAAATGCGCATAGTCTCCTTGTTTTATGATGATATGATCCGATGGGACTATTATTTAATATAGGTTCAATCAGTCGAATTTTGAGTTTTATGTGACATGTTTGTAGACGCAAATCTTGAGCCAGAAAAAAGGGATGTCTTAGGTCGAAATTTGCATACCCTCGTAGACCACAGTGAACATGCTTTCATCTCATTTTTGGGTAATATATAAATATATGTACATATTTAATATATATATAATATGTATATAATATAATATAAATACGTATTAGATACGGAATATTCAGTTCAAGGCCAGCCAAACTGGAATCATTAGAAAAATGTTTTTGTAAAACAAAATGTTTTATGTTAAACATATTTGTGCATAAAGAAAAAAATTGTTTTCAATATTTGTCATATATTTGACGGGCGTGTCTAAGACCCACAAAAATATAATTATATTTTAACTCCCTCCGAACAAAAGTGTTTATGCAGATTTTTCGGGGGTTTCCCAAATCGTTGCCATAAATATTCGACCATTTTGCATTTGAATGCACTCAGATTTGATTATTTATTATATGCTCTATCTTATTATTTTTTCAATTTTAAATTTCATTTAATTTCTCACTCTAAGTTTTAAAATAATTTAAATTTAAACTTTAGATTTCATTGAAGATTTTCATATATTTTAGAAACTTTTGAAAGAATGTCCAAATTAACTCTGCTTTACAAGAATATGCAAATTTAACTATTATTAAAATTGTTTTTGTGTTGTGTAAAAAATAGTGAAATATATTTAAAATATAAAATAAATAATAAAGAATAATAAAATATAAAAAGTTGAATACAAATTAAACTGCCTAAAATGTTTTTGTTGCTTCTTGTTTCACTTTGCTTTTAAATCGTTTTTGCATTGTGTACAAAAAATAGAGGAAAGCATTTTCAATTTTGAAATTTAAAAATGAAACATTTCAAAAATGAAACTCATCGAAAATGGAACTGAATGAAATGCATTTGGAGTATATAGGGAATGGTGGCCAAGTGTAACGACTTATCGCGATAAGGTTGAAGACATGTTGGTTGTTTGTTGTTTGTTTGTGGCTTAATAAAAAGGCCTTATTACGAGCATTCAGTGCAGTATATTAATTGCTCCACCTCCAGCTACAGATACAGATACAGATACAAAGCATTACCGTGCCCCACCTTCTGCAAATGATCGGATTTAAAACTGGAATAACGCCCTCAGGCCCTCTCTCTCTCTCTCGCTCGGCATGTTCCTGGTTAGCAGCTAGCAGCATTGGGCCAGTTGCCAGTTGCCCGTTGCCAGATGCCAGTTGCCGGTTGGAGGGGATCTGTGGCATGTCGGTTCGGATTCGCGGCGGCTGCGCCAATGACGCTATTGAACTTTGTGTTGCATGGCTGAATGGGGAGCGGTGCGGTGCGGTGCCGATGGCGGCGAGATTGTGTCACATTCATTTCCCAATTTACGGTCGACTAATGGCAATAATGAACGAATTTTATAGGACCATCCATAATGTCGCGAGACAATCGAAATACGGCGATAATTACACAAAACGTGCAATTTTTTTGCGCGGAGCACATTTTGGCCCCAAATCACTACCATTTCAATGAATCAGCCAAACGGGTCACTTAAATTAAATAGCAAAAGGTCAAATTGCCAAATTAGTCCATAAAACGATTGCATGATTTTTGAAGAATTCTTTTTTAACGTCTCTTTTCGGGCTGAGTTCAGAATCAAATTCGATACCACGAATCTGAGCCAAGCTGGAATCAAGCATCGGCTCCGATTTCGGACATTATTTTACGACCATTTTAATGTGTTTTTAAAGCGCTTAGGCAAGAAATTAGTTCGGAAAGTACGTGAGTCCGAAGTGCTTATGGCAACCGCTTCGCAGACCCGTCAAATTTCTAGATCGATTCATGCGCAACGCTCCTCGGCCGGGATTATATCTTTATGCAATTATATTTTATGCTGATTTATATTTGAATAGATTTAAAATGCGTCTTGATTTATCCGCTTTGTTATTTGGCTTTGTTATTTGTTATTACGATGCGAATAATAATGCCAATAAAAATGTGCGCATTTATGTATCATATAAATTTGAATACTAACCCTTTAACGTAGTGAAGTGCGTGTTTTTTATAGACCTAATCCGCAAATTTTATGAACTTAATCCGTCAATTTTGTAAAACAAAAGCAACCAAAAAAAAGTAGAAGAAATTCTGAAAAGAGAAGATTAAAATTACGTTTATTAGTTATGAGTCTTGATTTACAGTCCAATATAAATTCAAACGATGTTCATAGATGTATGCTAACAGAATTTTTGCGACACTCTAAAATAGATTTATAGATTTTTTCCATAATATTAAATATTGCATAAAGTAAGTCGCTTGCCAGCCGGCGGCACAACATAAAAAATGAACTAGGAAATTGCTCAGGTTTTGCTAGAACAAAAGAATTTCAAGCAAAACAACAATTTTATATTGATAATTTTGTTGGGAAATTATGCAACGTTTATAGGGATTTTGGTTAATAAGCTGTGGCACTTAGTGGTGCCACAAATGCCACACCCGATGCTCTTATTGCCAGCCATTGGGTTGAATCTAAACTATTCGAGTGTCAGGTGTCTCAAACGATAATGTCAAGCTATTTGGGAGTTGATTTTTTTTTTTTTTTTTTAATATAATGCCCAAAAATCAAGCTGGGCAAAATCAATTTCAGCCCGAATTTTATAAGAAGCGATCCGAACTTTAAGTTTGGGCTGTGAGTGAAGCTGAATGGAGCCTTTCCCCAACTTTTCTCACTCAAAACATTTCGCTCGAGCAGCGCGAGATTCCCAAGAATGGAGCCACAGCCGCCAAATTCCAACGCACATATTCTTGTATGTGTATGTGCGTGTGTGCGTGTGTACGTACGTGTGTGTGTGTTGCTATGTACGCTCTGGGCTCGCTGAGCAGCCAAAGTCTCCAAAGACAGGGCCGCTGACCAGCTGCAGTTGCGGCCGCTGTCGACGTTGACGCGAGCGTCTCGCTCGCTGTCGACGCCAGCGTTAGCGTTAACGTCGTCTCTGCTCGTTCAGTACGTCGCTCTCGCTCCCACCAAAATGGCCGCAGCAGTCACACTTACCTCGCTCTCTCTCTCCCTCTCTCTCTCTCTCTCTTGCACTCGAGTGCGAGCAGCATTGCGCTGAGTCGCTACCTCGCTCGCTCGCTCGCATTGTTATGGATTTTCGGTGCGGTACGACTAGCTGCTGCTGCTGCTGCCGCTCGTCCGTTGGCGCAACAGGGCGCACTATAGTGCCACAGCAGCTGCCACGCCCACGCCCGAACACTGGCCGCCCCACCGGCAGCAGCAGCTCCAGCTTTTGCAGTCGAGAGTCGCGAGGCCGCGGGCCGCTTGCGCCGCTTATCGCCCGTCGCGGTTGCTGCTGCTGCTGCTGTTGTTGTTGCTGTTGTTGTTGCTGTTGTTGTTTCTGTTGTTGCACTGTATCTGTTATCAATTCAGCTGTGCGTTGCTGCTGCTGCTGTTGCCGCTGCTGGTGGGCACTTAACTCAACGCTTGGCAATTTCCAGTTGATTGGCAGCACTCCTCGAGATTTTCTGATATCGTCTGCGAGAAATTTGCATCTAGCCAACGGCAGGACACAGTTTGCTTATTGCAATTGCAAACTGCCACAAGCAGCTGCTGCAGCAACTGCTGCATTTGCCACACGCTACTTGACTCGCATCATTCGCATCCATTTGGCCATTCAACCATTCCAGCATATTCATATTCCTCTCTCTTTCCATCTTTCTCTGCAAATCTCCTTTGTCAACATTGAACATGCTGCAACGCATAATTTGATGCTTGCCACAACTGGTTGCCCTTTTGCAGCTAGTGCTTCTACTGCTGATAATGGCCAGAGACCTCATTGTCTGCTCTTCCTTTTCCTTAGCCAGCCGAGTGTCTGCTCTAACGACAATGCCACGTTGCAAGCGCAATCATTGTTGAATGCAACAGCAATTGCCAAGAGTCTCTTTCAGCTCTTTCAGCAAGCTCTGCTCTCCCCTTTGCCTCGCTCGACTCAGTGGTTGTCCTTCGTTTAAATTGCAGTTTTTTATGGCATTGCAATTAGGGGTAAGCTCTTCAAGGTACACACACACACACAGACACAGAGTAGGTAACGCTCATTCACACAGTTGCATTTGTGTGTGTGAACTGTAAGGGTGCAAATGTTTAGCTAAGGGTAGTTCATTATCTGTGCACGCAGGTGAGGGGTTGACACCAACACACATGCATTCACACACACACACACACACACACACACACACACACACATGCACATTCAGCATTATCTCGACTAAATGTTATTGCAGAGATTCTATAGTTAAATTTCAACTGGAAACTGAGTTTGTTTGGAATAACAAACAATTTTCTTTGTTCAATTTAAGTGGAATCAAAATCAATGAAGATCGCTTAAGTCAATGGAAATTTGAAATACAAAGACAATTATCTGTCTATAACTATATTTGTCAATATTGTTGTTATTTATTTTAAATGTTAACTATAATTGTTAATGGGGGGATTTAGTTATAACTATTCTACACCTTCTGAGCCAACAGTGCTTCCATCAACCCTAATTTATATAATATCATAATTTTGAGTGTTTCCCGGCGGAGTTCAGTACTCAGTAGAGTACATACCTAGTTTAGTTAGGTGTTTTAATAGTCTAGAATATCCTGTCAATATTCCGATAAGCATTCTAAATCTGTTCTTTAAATGCCTTTCGTGTTTAAGTTTTCGCAGTTTCATTGCTCCAAATCAAAATTCAGCTTATCAGCCATTTCAATTATAATCAGTCAGATGCTGTATATATTCTTATAAATATATATGTATACAACTTAATTCTGATCCATTCTTGACAGTAAGATAAATAATAACTGCATCTAAGATTCACAATTTGAACTAAACCACAAATAGAGACAACGTTAAACAAATACAAATAAATAAATTTAAATTAAGGCAACGCTGACTTTATTTTATAAACTCTAGTTTACCTGTCGCTTAACATTATTGAAATAAATAAATACAGCTTTTAATTTCTGACTTGCTTTCTTTATCACAAACAAAAAAGAACAAACAAATAGCACTTCAAGTTTTTAATAAAAGCCGAGTGCAAAATTTATTATCAACAAACGATTTATTAAATTAGAAAAACCCACAGTAAAATGCTTGACGCAGCCAACGGTAAATGGGTCCAAGTTCTGACCGGATCCCGGGTGGATGCCACTGAGGAGGGGCAGGGACAGCAGCAGGGGCAAGGGCAGGGTTGCGGTTGTGGATGGGTTGGTTGGGCGTTGGTTGGTCCATTGTCGACGTATTTGCGCATTGTGCGGAAAAGTCGTAAAAATTTCTGCTGTCTACGTACGATGTGAATGGGAAAACTGGATTTTGTGGAAAAGCAGCCGCTCGCCAGTTCGCCAGTTTGCCTGTTCAGCCGTTCAGCCGTTCAGCGGATGAGAGTGCAAACGAAATGCCAGCAAACAATTCTTGTAAATTTTACGATCGCAAATATAATTCAAATGGCCATTAATTGCAACAAAAACTACAACAATAAGCAGAGGGGCAGGGCCGGGGCAGCCAAGGGAACTAAACTTAAAATGGGTCGCAGACAGCCCTTAAAGTGCCTCATAAATGAATTGAAGACGATGACAATGGGCACAAAACAAGCTCACCAACAACAACACCAACACCAACAACAACAACAACATTATTATAAGCAACGTGGGCGTTGGGTTGGGTTATGTACAGCAAAAGACAAAGCTAAAAGCTCGCGAGAAAAAGCACAAAAACAACGGAACAAAACAAAGTCAAAGCAATAACAATTTGAGTGCAGAGCACGTGGTGAGGGAAATTTGGCAGTCGTTGCCGGCTGCACACACACACACACACACGCTAAACTCTAGCCGAAAAATTTCCCAATTTCGAATTTGCAATGCAAGTAAAGTACGGCGCTAACTGTAAACGTTCGCTAGTGTAAAGCGAGCCAAAAAAAAAAATATCTGCCATGGGACATTTGCTGAGTCGCTGCGCGCATGGATAGCATAGATACTCACACACACAGCTAGTAGTGGCACACAGATACACACAGATACTCGGTCTGTGGCAATGGGGCGATATCTGTGAGATACGCACAGATACACATACAGATACAGATACACAACATGTCGCTGCTGCAGTCGTCGGCGTCGGCGCCGGCAGAGGCAGCGACTAAGCGGCGCACAAGAAATTGTCGGGCGACGGCTTCAAATGAACGCAAAACGTTGAAAAGCAAACATCCGCCAAAAAAACAAACGTCCCAAAAATTGCGGCATCTAAAAATAAACTTCAAGTACTCACTATTTGCCACAGCTGTAAATGTAACTGCTGATAACGATCAAGTTTTAAATGTGTGTTTTTCAATTGATAAGTTCCCAAAAAATTCCTAAAAATGTGCTTTACGTGTCAAATTTATGTGTGATATATTTTTAAGTTTCTGCTTGTTATTGTTTACCGTTTAAGAAAAAAAAAACGGGTTACAGTTGTATTTGTATATGTATGTGTGTAAGCGGGAGGGCGCATGTGTGTGTGCGAGTGTATGTGTGTGTGTAGCGTGTAAGTGTGAGCAGCGTCATATGTAAACTTGTTCTGTGAATGCTTTGATAGGAGTATTTTATTAAGGCGCTCACTTAAGCTGAATATTAACTTAAACATTCTGATGTCTGATTTGTGATAACTATAATAATAACTGATTATTGACTATCAAACATTCATTCGCATTTCATTCTCTTTTATAGATGACAGCGTGGCCTAAACGCCTCCCATAAACACCAAATAACCAATTTCTGCTCGTTTTCATTTTCCGTTTTGCGTTTCAGTTTCAGTCTTTTCGAATTCGAATGCGAATGCGTTGCATGTCAAGGTCTTATTAAATTTGGAAACACTTTCGAAGCACAGCCCCCAAAAAAAAAGTGCTCTGTTGTGTGTGTGTGTGTGTGTGTCTCGTTTGTCTGTCTGCGTGCCATTGACATTGACTTATGACACTCGTCGTGCAAAGGGGGGAGGGGGCTGGCAAAGAACAAGAGCGGCTGGCGTCTAACGACCAACGACGAACGAAGGGCGGGGCGGGGCTCGAGGTCGACCCTTTGACGAATACACTGTGGGTGACTTTTTTGCTTTATTCTTATCGCTTCGTTCCTTGTTTTCGTTTTCATTTTCGTCTTCGCATACATACGTATGTGTGTGTATGTGTGTGTGTATACATTGGCGATGGCTACGCACGTTTATGGTTTGTTTTGCTTTTGGCCGCCAATTCGCAGCAGCGTCGCGACATTACACAAACACACGCATACACACACACACAAGCATAGAATGCACGCACACAGCAACATTTAAAAAGGCCCGAAAAATGCCTACGTGTAATGCTCACAGCGAGCAAGAGAGAGAGGGAGATGGCGACAGAGGAAAGAAGAATGACGAACAGAATCCCATCTGTCTGGGATGATAAGTAGGAGCTTTAGGCATTGTGGCGAGCCAATGATGTCTGCATAAATGACTGACTGACTGACGGACAGAATGACAGACTGGCTGTCTGGCGGGGGTACGGTAAACAATAAGCGAACTCCAACTATGAGCACACTCCATTCCATTCCGTTCCATTCCATTCCACTTTCGCATTTCATTTCGTTTTATTTATATTGCTGCACATTTCTAGTCTTCGCTACGTCTAAATTTGTCGGCCTCATTTTCTTTTCAGATTTTCCGTTTCTGCTTTTGTATTGGGGAAGGTTATTTCGGGTATTTTATATGAGGGCTTCTTTCTTGTTCTCAGACCTCTTCAGATGTGCTGGAACAGTCCTCACAAAATGGTAAGATAAACTTGGTGAGTTATGCTTTAAATTGTACAAACTCGATAAATATGTACAAATTTAAGTTTACAATTTTTTAAATTTAAAATTTGACATATTTATGTGCAAATTTACTTTTCTACATTTTAAATTTATACATATTTATCTATATAACTTTATATTTATACATATATAACTTTGCATGCTATTAAAATCGAACTTTATATTTTCTTTTATGTATTTATGCTCATGTATGTGTTTTAATAATTACATACATAAATATGTACACATGTTCATGCATACTCCACCACACACCCTCTTGAAGATAACGGCCAATGGGGCGTATGCGCGCCAAATATGCGCATTGCAGCCCCGCTCGCACATTTTATGAATATCCCGTGATAGCTTTCATTCAAATAACATTTTAATAATTTCTTAAAGATATTATTGACTTCTTTTGAACTATTATCGGCCACATCTTCAACTGGCTCTTATTATTATCCAATAATTAAATAACATTCAAGTCAATGAGAAGCAGTTATTTAGATTATAATCATTCAGCTTGCTTCGCTTGATTTTCACACACGTATAAATCTATCAAATGACAGTTGATGCGGGGGAAGGGGATGGGGGGGGGGAAGTCAATCATGACTATCTTCGGCAGCCATAAAGTTTAGTTTTACGACAGCGAACGCATAATTACGCACACTCGCACCTACAAGGGAGCACAGGGGCGGATTTACTCCCCTCGCCGTGCGACATTTATTTTTTTTTTGTTGCCATTTTATTGGTGTTTCCCTTGTCGCGCCGCATTTAAGACATAAAACATGATGCGACAGATGCAGGCGTGAATTGTGAGCATCATGTGTGTGTGTGTGTGTGTGTGTATGATGCACATATGTGTGTGTGTATATAGCATAGCTCGGACACAATGTCCGTCTGTCTGTCTGTCGCATTTTTCGCAAATTATCAAATGACAGTTTTGTGTGCGCTTCTCTCTGATTTATGCATCTGGTCTGAGGCTGCTGGTGGTGGGTTCATAATGAAGCTGTTTGAATGCTTTGACCAAGCCACAGAATTTACATTTGCGAGCTGCCACACATGTATGCCTGCCACATGCCGCATTAATGCCACGCGCTCGACGGAGCACAATGGAAAGCTTGGCTTCAAATTGTCGAGCTGCGAGCATCAACCTTGCACTTGTCCAAGTGCATATATATATATATGTATATATGTATATATCTGAATGTCTGTGGGTGTTTGCTTTAAATGCGAAAATTGCTCGCAGACAATAGCAAAATGAGATGGGCAGCCAGTAAGGCAACAAAGGCGTGGCTACACTCAGAAAAAATGACTTAGGAATTTGCCATAATGTTGGCAAGGGTTTTTCAGCTTATTATTAAGCAACTAAATTTCTACATGCATTTTTTAATATTAGAATATATTTCCTTGATTTTGGGTAAACCTTTCTAATTTTAATGAAAATGTTTTCCTATATTTGGAAATTATTTCTGAAGACGAGAAAAACTTTACCATTTCAAAGGCGCTTTTCTAAATTTGAAGGTTTTTTTTTGTCTGAGTGTATTTAGCATAAGCGGAGCGCTATCCAATTTGGTCATTGGAATTGCAGGACACAGACAAGGCACAATCATATAGACGTCAAATGACAGTGGGTTGTTGCTGCTGCTGCTGCTTGATGGGGCATAAATTGCACACTAATTGTGCACATTTCAGAGTTGCCACTTGAAGTTTAGCGCAGCTGTCGCTTATATGCCACCAAACCACTGAGCAAACTCTGTGCGCAATTGCCGGGGCAGTGGCTCTGGGGCCACTTCAGTTTTCAGCTGCGTATCAGTCTCAGTCTCAGTCTGAGGACCAAGGACCAAGGACCAAGGACCAAGCAAGCAAAGGACCAACGCCTTGTGTTTAGTTTTGGTGTGAAATCTAATTTGAAAACTTTTTGTGTAGCCATTTTGATGCCGGCGCGCACTCAGCAGCATATGCTACCCACCGCATGGGTTTTCTTTTCTAATTTTGTTTGCAAGTAGTTGACGCAATATTGCCCAGCAACCATTTTCCACCTCCTCAGCTCCTCACATGGGTTTGCTGCTCAAAATTTAAATTACTCCTGATATTAAATAGTTTCGATTTGGGGAATCTGATACCAGGCGAGTTGTTGCCAGCAATGCCAGCTGTACTCAGTTGAGGGTGATATTATTGCTGAATCGACTACACTCAGCACAAAAAACTTTATTATTCAAGAAGTATATTTCTAAATTAGGGTTTTCTTTTATTAAGTTGAGCTTCATTAGTTTCTCAAGAAAGTTATTTTCATTAGTAAGAATCAAGTTTTGCATTTCTATTTTTTAGGAATTCATCTTTTGATAATTGTCGATTTAGAAATTGTTTTCACATATTTACAAATTACTTTTAAAAGCAAAGAAAACTTTCTAGTTTTAAGTCGATTTTCATATCTAAAATTCAGCACGGGTTTTTTGCTGCGTCACTTTCCTTGCTATTCAAAACTTTTTTGCAGCAAAAGTCTGTGCGAGGTGAAACTAATTTAAAAAAACTAAATTAAACTTCAATTTTCAAGATCTAATCCCCAATGAGTGCTAAGAGAAAAATGTGCGCGCAGAGCAAGAAGACAGCAAAATTCGAATGCAGGAAAATAATTGGGTAGCCAAGCTAGAGAGAAAGAGAGGAAAAAACTCATTTGGGAGCTACGCCCCCAAAAGACGCTGAACGGCGGTAACAAATGCAGAAAACTTTACAATTGATTCGGGATGGGTGTGATGGGTGGTTGGGTGGGTTTGTGGCTGCGGTTGGCAGCGTACCCCCGCAATCAACTGAAATGTAGGAAGTGCGAGCACATCAACAGAGGGTTGCACACGGAATGAAAGAATGGAGTAGGTGCTGTGGCTGTGGCTGTTGTTATGCGTCTGCTGCCAACAATGGCGCAATGGTGTCTGTAATTTCAAGCAATTGTTTTTTCTCGCTTATGACGTCTTGCTGTCTGTCTGTCCGTCCGTCTGTCCGTCCGTCCGTCTATTTCAGTTAGTGCTTGGCCAAACGGAGCGTGCAAATTTCAATCGCACTCATGAGTAGCGTTTAGCACCTTGGCAAAAAACATCGGCCAACCATTCGCTCTAAAGTCACGTAGCATTGCGCTGTGCGATTCCGGATACCCGATTCCGTACAGTTGGCAAAACGGATTCCGTTCGCAATCCCAACTGGTTATTTTAGTGATGGCTTCGTACGGCTCGTTGCGTTTGCAAATTGTCGCACATTCTAAAGGTGGGCGTAGCAGCAACAGCCATATATCAACAGACCCCCAATCCCGAAATGAAACCCCAAAACATGCTCAGGATTAAACAGCCCTTGGCGCTCGTTATGCGGGCTCGTCTGCTCTGCTGTTTGTCCATTTGTCCACTTGTCCCTCCGCTCCGCTAAGTTTTGCATCGGAATTTGCTTTGCCAAATGCCGCCATTTAGGGTTGTGCCAATAAAAAAATGATATTTATGGCTGTAACGGCCGTTTTGCGTGTACACCCCCTCCACCTCCACCTCAATCAACCCCAACTCCAACCCTGGCAGGGGTGCTCCTTGCCAGGGAAAATCATACAAATAGTCTCATGTACTTTGATGCTCCAGCACAATGGGCCAAAATTCAAGTTTGTCTCATCTTTTTACCTTGTGTAATCAGCGACTACCAATTATTTTAAGCCATATTTCCAAGTAGGCCCATCTACGCTAGACTTTAATTGTTATCAAAATTATTTTACAAATCTATTTAAGTATAATCCTTGCAAAAAAGGTTGATCCATTTAACATTTAAATTGCTACCAGTAATCTTATAAACATAAACATGTTTTTTAAATTTAAATTAAAGTATTAAATTTTATTCTGAATTTATTACTTATATATTTATTTATTCTTTATTTATTATTTATTATTTCTTATTTATTGTTTATTTGTTTATCAATTATTTATTTATTTATTATTGATTTAGTATTACATATTATTTATTTAATTTTTACTTGTTGTAGTTTAGTTGGCATTATATAAATTTATTTGGTATTTATTATTTATTGAATATTTATTTATTATTTATTTATTTATTTATTATTTAATTATTATTAACTTATTATCTATTTATTATTTATTTGTTATTTATTTATTATTTATTATTTAATATTTATTCATTTATTATTTATTATTTATTTATTTACTATTTATTTATTATTTATTTATTATTTATTTATTATTTATTAATTATTTATTAATTATTTATTTATTATTTATTTATTATTTACTATTTATTTTTTATTTACTATTTATTTTTAATTTATTATTTATTTATTATTTACTATTTATTTATTATTTACTTTTTATTTTTTATTTATTTATTATCTATTATTTATTTATTTTAATTTTTCTTTATCTATTTTTCTGTCTCAACTGATATTAGTCGACATTAAATTAAGACGAAAAAATCAAGCATGCCTTATTTCCAAGTAGACTAACTGTGACTTTTCTTATTTTTGTTTGTAAATTCTTTTTAATATATTTAATACTCAATAAATGCACTTTTTGTTGTTGTTGCATAATAGTGTTATCTACTGTATTTATCTGTTGGTTTGTAACTGCTTTTTTCCTGTTGATTCTCCACAGTGCTTTGGGGGTTGGACGCTTTTGCTGCACAACACAAATGAAATCTCACAAGCATAACGAGCTCGTGACTCTGTGCTGGCAAGGGTTGGGCATGGCTCGAGACTCGCACACACACACTAGCACACACACACACAGCACTGGGTGTGTGGCACATACACATATACATAGAAAAATATGGCACGTACTCCTCGAGAGCCATAAGTTTACGTTTTATATCGGGCAAACTGTGCAATATTATAAATTTTGAATTTTATCTTAGGCATTAGATTGCCAGAGAGTTTGGCAGGCTGGCAGCCTGCCTGGCTGGCTGTCTGTGTGTGTGTGAGAGTGTATGTGTGTTTGCCATTTTGGATTAAATGACAGGACGTGCGCGGCAGTCGGGACCTGGCCTCGGGTACAGTGTTCTGCTTGCCCTGCCAGTGCCAGCAACAAAGGGTGATTATCGCGATTGGCAAAACGCTGAGCGAGCAGGAAGCCCAAATTCGCAACATTCTGGCAGTAACTTGGTAAACTTACTGTTGATGCGGCTAATCTGTTGCCCTCTTTTGCTACCACCTGCTTTCAGAACAAAGTCACTACAAGTGCCGGCTGCTTATCTAAATCATATTCCAGATGACTCTCGCCGCACAACCACCAAAGTGCAACGCATCGCAGACCGGAAGCGTTGCGTTTTGTCTGCCGTTTCCTGCTCGGAGGGGGGAAAACGCTTATTAAATGAAAATGAACAACAGGCACGAACACGGCACGGAACGACACGACACGGCAAGACACGAGGCGGCGCGACACGACACGGACACGAGCCTGTACGAAGAAGGAAACGACAATTACGGACGATTCGCCGGTTAGTTTTTCCTACCGGCAACTCAGTTGCGGCCGGGCAATCGTCGGGTCAACAACAGCCCCGAGCGCAGTTATCGAGCGATGAGAACTCAGTTTACACCGGCACCAGGCGAAAGGAACACTCTTGTAGAACCTGTGCAACTTCGTATACGTATACTGAATGTATCCTGAGTGTATCCTATCCGGTATACCTTCAGTATACGTAACACGAGGAAACACCAGCAACGCGGGATGTGTTAAAAATACTAAATTACTTAAATTACTTAAAATAAGACACCAAAAAACACTTTGTCACACTTGAGCAATCTGTTGCACTTGCTGCCATTCCACAGCAGTTAATATTGATAATTAAATTGTACTTAAATTATATTTAAACGTGTTTTTTATTCATTCTCTCGCCTCATTTGCAATAAGCGAACACTTTTCAGACACTTTCATGCCACCTGTTGCTGCGCCATTTGATTGACGGCTCGCTCAGAGAACAATGATGAAACAGCTGACTTGACGCTGCACCCACTCCATGGATTTCAAAATATGTATATATCTCTGAGGCAACCTAACTTGGTCTCTGACAGAAATACTGATGGGCATAGCTCACTTTCAGCTGGTTCCTTTTCTAGAAGTAACTAATTTAAGCACTTCCTAAAAATAATCAGGTCAATTTATTTATTATTTTATTTATTATTTTTATTTATTATTTATTATATATTTAATTATTTCGCCTCACGATTTACAAGTATGTTTTTTGAGCACTTCTTAAATGATAAATAAATAATAAATAGGCCCAAAAACCGGTTAGCTAAAACCAGACCAACTTTGTTTACATACTTTTTTCCAGTTTATAATTATACATTTTTATTTTTTAAATATAAATAATGAATTTATAAATTTTTTAGATTATTTTTAATGAATTTTTGAAAGCATTGCGAAATGTTGGAATTTCAGATTTTCGTAGACGAAACACAATCATTTAACGTGCGCCAATTGAAATGAATTTAATGAATTTATTTAGCTGCGTGTAGGGTATTTGCTAGTCTGATATTAGAATATATATATACATACATATTTATACATACATACATATGTATACATACATTTAAGGCTACAAATCAATACTCCTGCGAATTTTTGGGAACACAGTTTAATGTATTAATAAAAACGACGTAAAATTGATATAGCTAGACCTTATAGGGTATTAATGCTGGTCAGTTATATTTATGGTTTATGGAGTCGGAGATGCTCTCTTTATGAGATTATAATATCACTTACACTTATATTTAATGGGTGCTTAAAATCGACCTTAAAGTTTTATCACATGACAGAACACCGTTTTTGTGAATAAAATGAGGATTGAAATTAAAGTCAATTTTTATTGTTATATTTATAGTTATTTTGGTTAAAAAATGATAAAAATTATACTATATTATATAAACTGGTACAAAGTATGAACACAATTTCAGAAGAGATAGGAAAATATTTTAGAGATGGCTTTATGCGTTTTAATGTCACCTTGAAGCTGTTGCACACTTGATGACACCATTAATATACCCAGCGTAGGGTTAGAAGGTTTCTTTCAGTTCATTTGCCAAGTGGCACAAATTGTGTATGAATGGCAAGGACCTTTTTTTGTTGTTAGTCGGAATCAACAGTTCAGTCTGAAAACCCCTGCTCTTTTATTAGATCTATGAGAAACTACGCTTCAGTTTAAGGCCTAAAGGATACGGAAATATTGGAAACAGTTGAATGCATATGCCAAGCCAAGTCGCAGTTTTTTTTATATATATATTTTATTTATTTAAAATGAACTAAGAACAGTATACAGTTTTAAAAAAGCTTTAGTAAATGAAAATTAATATTAAATTCAAAATTAAATTATATGAAATTAAAAGAGAAAAACGAACATAAAATTAAAATTAAATAAAATAATAATTAAAGTAAGCGAAATAATTAATGAATAATTAACAACTTTGAGTTGCGTGAGATAATTTAAAATATTTTGGATATATTTATCTATGTTAGAGGCAGAATAAGGAATCTCTCCATATTAAGATTCTTGATCTGTTTTTATATTTGTATGTTGCTAAAGACAACAGATTATATTTATAGAGACTAACTCTCATATTTTATTATTTATTTAGTTTTCAGAGTTTTATGAAGTTGATGTCGAGTAAAAATAAACTCAATTCTTATACAGAAATGATTCTATAATGCACCTTTTAAATAAAATACTTTCCTTACTCTACTGATAATCAGGCCTAATACTCAAGCTTAGCGCTGTGGGCGGGAGTTTCTGCAAGCTGTTTAGCGCCATCTATTGTTAAAGTGGCGCAACCTAACTTGAATGCATTCCATTGAGTGCGCAAAATCTTGTGTTCGTCTGCGAAGATAAGGGATGAAAACCCATTCTTATCAGAGCAGAGAAAAAATAAACCAGTTTTATGTATGATTTATGATTGATGACTGTCAAATGTACGAATCTAAGTACAGACTTAAAATTCTTGAATACTTTCTGTAAATGTCTAAATTAATGCATGGCCATATTTTTAGACGCGTTTAGCTTGAGCCAACAGCTCAAAGACAATTGCCTTAGTCGATCATATTGTCAACTGAGAAATCATTGAACTTCAGCAACTGAACGCATTTCCAATGTGCCCCCATTGAGGAGGGAAGGAGTAAAAGAAACAGACAACCGCAGAGCGAGCTGAGATGAGAAAAAGAGAACGAGAAACTGACTTGAGAACGAGAATAGCGACAACAACAACAACAACAGCAAACAAACAACGCCTAATGAATTTATGAACATGCGGCGCTTCAGTCTCGTTTGCCAGGCACGCACATCAACGTTGCCGTACCCCGTCCCCTGCCCCATTCAACGCTCTCCCTCAGTCCAACTCCTCCTCCTCCTCCTCCTCTTGTTGCTCAAGCGAATGCAGCCGGTTGCCATGGCAACAATGGCCGCTGCGAAGGAGCGCACAAAGCGCAGAGCAAGAACATTTTATTCGGCCATATTTGATTTTGGAAATACTGAAATTGTTGTTGCTGTCATTGCTTGACTGCTTGTCTTTCACATTCTTGTTTTTGTTCTCGTTCTTTTTCTCGTTCTCCTCTCCTCTCCTCTCCCCTGCCTGCTATATATTTTCATTTTTCCTGTTTGTGCTCTCGTTTTGGTCTTGCCGGGGTGGTTTTTGCTCCGTTCGTCATTTGCCCGGGCCACTTTGAGATGTTTCGTATCTGTTTTCCATTTTCCATTATTGGCATTCAATTAAAACTTTCTTCACCACAAGAATAGAGAACACGAAAGAATTTACAGAAATAAAAACACAAAACACATATGTAGATAAGTAAGTTCGTTGCCAAACACTTTGATTCAGTCTCCCCGCCGCATACACAGCTTCTATGTGTGTGTGTGTGTATGCATGGATGGCCGCACAACAAAATCCACAGAAATCTTACGTGATTTTATGATGATCGTCAGTCAGATTTACGATTGGGCAATTAAGGAACTGTGCGCTAAACACGTCTTTAAAAACAAATAAATCACCTCGGGATTGTCTGTCACGCGTTAAGATTCATATCAAATTCACACACACACACACACACACACACATATATATATATATATATATATATATATAGACATTTGTCTGTAAGTTTCGATATATTTAATATGCAGTGGACGCTTATACGCATTATTTGCTATCGATTAACCATAAAATTGACAATTTACGATTGCCGTAATGCTATCCGGATTGGCAGCTCGCAAGCTTTGTCTTTGGGTTAGGTCGCAAATTTACAAGGAATTAAACTATTCGACAATAAAAAATGATTTATTTTCGTAGCGTGCGATGGCAGTTATCAACAATGAGATGTACATAATCAGCAAGTTATTATCTAATGAATCAACGAAGTAGTCAATATATAGATTAATCACAGATTAATCAGTTTGTCTACGAAGTAGTCAATATATAGATTAATCACAGATTAATCAGTTTGCTTCTAATGCTTTCATTTACTGCTGCGAAAATGGAAAAATTGCAAATTGTAAGTTTAAGGAACTTACGTCTTTAGAAGTGGAAGATTCTATTATGAATATGAAAAAGGAAAAACAATCATTATATTTACCCTTTTCCCAAATCTGTACCTATGTATATCAATGTCTATATCTATATCCGTATCTATATCTATATCTATATCTATATCTATATCTATATCTATATCTATATCTATATCCATATCTATATCTATATCTATATCTATATCTATATCTATATCTATATCTATATCTATATCTATATCTATATCTATATCTATATCTATATCTATATCTATATCCATATCTATATCTATATCTATATCTATATCTATATCTATATCTATATCTATATCTATATCCATATCTATCAGTAGATCTACATCTAAGTCGATATCTATATCCACACCTATATTTATATCTGTCTCTATATAAAAGATTCTCACTTTTTTACTGGAAAATGTTCATGTTCGACTTGAAAGGCCAAGTGACATTTTGAAAATCCGATCACTAATCTTGGAAAATGTTGAAACATCTTCCATTTTAAATCTCCGGTTTATTGGCAGGTCAAATTATATGAGCTAAAGTATAATTTTCAGATTAACTTTTCGACAAGTCAACGGCCGAAAAACATTGAGCCAGTGCGAATTGAGGAAGCAACTTCTGGTTCTAGAATTAAACTATTGATTAAACAATTTTATCTATATCTCAACATGTAAATTAATAGTTTCTATGCCGTTTAAGACTTTCCCTGAAAATAAATAAATTGTATGTTTGCAAAGACTCTTATACTTTTTTGAAGATCGTCCCGAATTTTAAATTTACAATTTAAATTCGCAGATACAAAAGTACTAAAATATGTAGTTACTTTACTTTAAATTAATTTAAAATACTCTTATTTAGTAATTTGGAAATGTATGTATTACTCTGAAGATTAAGTTTGTATCTATAAAAAGTTTGTATAAAAAATGTTTATACTTACAAATGCTTAAAGTATCCATCCGCCAGTCTCGAAAAAAACCTGCAATGACAAAATGAAGGAAATTATATATACAAGTTATATTTACAAGTGAATTTAAGATGATTTGAATTGTATTAATTGTATATATTTTACTATAATGATTATTATATAAATACAAAAAAGGTTAATTATCAGCTGAGGGGCATTGAACTCAGCGAGGCAGGCCGAGCAATTGGATGACCAAGTCAAGCCAATTGAGTAAAGAATCTTTATTTCAATGAGTCAAAGACAGTGATTTTTTAGGCGATTCGAACTGAAGCGGGGAAGGCGAGGGGTAAGCCAAAATCATGGCAATCAAGTCTGCTGAAGCAATTTATGCATTCTTTGTTCTGTCTCATTGTCTACATGGCTTTCGTATGAATTCTTAAAACAAAAATCAAAACACACATAATACTGAGGGAAATATGTATGTGGATAAATGTATGTGCTTTGTTAACGATTGGAATTGAATATTTAAATGCATTTGCCGACTGGAGACGGACAGGGACTGGACTGGCAAGTGGTCAGATAGCCACGCCGAATCAATTCCCAGGTCCCCCGGTTCCCGGACCCAACTCCGGGAGGGAGTCGCATGTCGCATGCAAGTGCAATAAATAAGAATCCAACTGACAGGCATCATTTTGAATTCCTGCCTGTCACACGACATCAGCTCGAGTGCGTCACGAATGATTTACGATGTAGACATGAGCATGAAAGCATGCATACAATGATGTACTTATGTATGTACATATGGACGACATTTGAGAGCTGAACTGTGATAGTTTGTAAGATCTTGAGGATCTATCAATAGGCCACATCACACGTCATGTTGCGGATAAAAGCGACCTCGAAATCATAATTCACCGTTTAATGTTTCTTTAAAGGCCATTAAGTCAACTCTCTTGCCCGGGGTTGGGTCCAGGGACAACCACTTTCGTTTTTCGTATTTCGTTTTTCGTTTTTCCACTTAAAATGTATAATTGCAACTCTTTGACGAGCGCCGAGTGAAAAAGATTCGTAAAGCAACGAAACCGTACGCAAAATCCCACCCAGCCCATAAAATTGTGTGCGCTCCACGACTCTTTTGGGTTTTTCGATTTCTTAAATTTTCACTCTATTTGCTTTCCGCAACGTGAGGCAAGCAAGCATGACTGAAAAAAAAGAGGAAGGCAAACGGTCATTAAAACTATTTTACGATCTCTAAAAACGAAAGCGAGAGTTCCGCATGCAGCCAGAGGACAAGTTCGTGTTTGTGTTCTGGTCGGAGTCGGGGACTGGCTGATGTTGAGGAAACTAGTGGAAGGATTAATATTTTAATGGGCCAATTTTCTGGGCGTTTGCTGAAATTTGCAACAATTTCTTTTACGATCGCTCAACGTGCAAGCGACTGTCTAAATCATGTGCCACGCATCGCAACATGCAAACTGAATCGTTTTCATACTTCTGCATTCATCTTAATTCAATCGTAAATTCGGCTAACGGGCTTTCCAGCTTATTAAGGAACCGATTAAAACGGTTAAATAGAAAAGTTGAAAACACATTTGTGGCAAGTCTAAAAAAAGTGTCAAATATCATAATCCAATATATTTATGCACGATCTTATCTATTTCACAACGGGGACCACAGTGATGGGCCTAAAAATAACTTGAAGCAAGTTGAGTGTGTGAAATAAACTTATGTCATATGATTTGTGTTCAAAGATAATAAATAAAATGCAAAAGAAGCTCATCAAAACTGTATAACAATAATGCAAATTAGATTATCCGCATAAAAAGGTGATTTCGACACACATCTAAAAGCAAACGATTAATTTTGATGTTTTTTTGGTTGTATTTTTGAGCTGGAAAAGTTATCTCGAAATGCGAGAACCTACAACTTGAAGAAAGAGCTTTCGCTCATAAATAAAAATAATAATATAATATAAAATTAATATCTATACAACAACATTAAATCAATTCAAAGTGAATTAAATACCAATAGATAACACAATTTAAGAAAACTAATTGCTTGATTCCATGTGGCCTGGTAAAAATGAATTTTCGATTTCTTTGACTACATTTTTGATTCCATTTTGCAGTTGCTTAATTAAAATTTATTTATTTTGTTATTTGCGATTTTGTGCTTTGCTTTTGATACAAGTGTTTGAAGTAGATCATAAGCAATACGCAAAATTATTTTTTTTTTTTTTATTTATTGTACGATTTGGGCATTTTATTAGGGTGTCTATTTTCCAAGTAGAATTTCAGTTTAGGTGCCGATTCCGATTCTGTTAAGTTAAGTAAAAATATGGCCGTAAAAATTCGGGTATTGTTCCAAGCTTTTATACGTATTGGTATCTTCTTTTAACGGTACCCTTCTTTATGAAATAGAGGTGTCAGCAGGTAAAGGGTATGATATCTTCTGCCTGCCTAACCTGAACCTGAACTGATGAAAATGGCTAGGTTGACTGCTGATCCGGACACTAACCAAACTTGTTGTTACCTGAACCTATTAAAGATTGGCCAGTCTCCGGCGGAGTCAATCTAGCCATTAAGATCTGTATGAACAAACGGATCTCCGAGACTATCAGAGCTAAAGAGTTCGATTTTGGAATAGGTGTTCTCGTATACCAGTAAAAGTACAAAAATTGATCATTATGATATTATACTAGGATGTTTAGGATCGCACACTATTTTCTCTGATCAAAAAAATTTTAAATTTAGCACATAATTTGAAACCGATTTTGATTCTGAATTTCAATAGGGAATAATGCGATTCCGATTGCAATTCCGATGCCAAATAATGAGACTCTAGTTTCACGAGACTGACATTGCAAAACTGTATTGTGCACAATTTGTTGTTCTGTAAACAGATTACTTAAAAAGCCCTTGGCACAAATACTTACAACAAAGTGTAAATACAAACATTTCAACAATGCTTTCTTTTTTTTTGCTGTGCAACGCGGCTGCATTTGATAAGAGCTAGAGGCACCTCTGGCCGTTGGTAAGAGATCTCCCCCAGAGACTGTCTGCCATTTATGTGCGGACTGAAAGCGCCTAAAGTAAACATTTAATTGCGCCATTAATTGCGCGGTAAGTGTGCCAGATGCACATGCGCTGCGGTTGCAAGAGACTGAGCGACTCTGCCACATACACAGCCACAAGATACAACCAAGACGCCGGCTGCCCCTCGCCACGCCTCTGCCATGGCCAACAAAATGAAAAATAAAAAACAAACAAATTCCATTATTTAAGTGCTGCTCAGTGGTGCATTCGCTGCCTTCTCGATTCCCATTTCGATCTCCCTCTGCCCTAACCCACCGGCTTTTACGAGCGCTCCTCCATTAAAGAGCTCTGGCTTGGATTTTTGCTCCTCGATAGCTGCCCCTCTGGCGTCCACCTTCCATCCAAATCCAAGTCCCAGCTGAAACTTTCGGTGCATTAACTTTGTGTGTTAATGCGAAAATTTATTGGCAATACAATCGACGTTTTACGATTCTTAAGTTGACAGTTTTCTTCTTTACTTGATGCCTAATTGTTGCCGTTGTTTTTTTCAGTGCCCTGCCTTTTCCTTCACTAGCTAATTTTAATTTTTTAATTTTACAAACATTTAAATTTATTCATGGCTATTTGAAAATTTGAGAAAATTAGAGCAGAGTCAAACATGTAAATAAATTTATATCTGAATATGGATTAACTGATTAATCGTAATCAATATAGAGAGGGAGACTAGGAGACTAAGAATTTCTCATGAATTAACTTTTAATAAAATCAATTTGAAATTTAATTGAAAACGGCTTAGACATTTTTGAATAATTCGCGCCTTCATTTAAATTGTAAACAACATTGGAATAATTTAGATCCCGATCGGTTGGACTTTGGATTATTTATCATGGCGTATATTTCACTTATTATACAAAATGTTCTGGGCAGGTCGAAACAACAGGGATATACTTTTCTGTTACTATTCAGTTAGTATTTATATATATCTAAATAATATAATAACTCTAATACGGGAATACAGCTTTTTCTAATTATTTAGTTAGTAAATATCTCAATAATATTGGACTTCAAATGCTTTCAGAAATATTTTAGCTACTCAAAGAAATAAAAGCCGAATGGCTAATCAATTTTGTTGGTAGTTTTCTCCTTAGTTGAATGTTTCACATTTTTCTTAATTTTTAATTTTGCTGGCGAGTCAAATTATTAAGGCATACACATAATAACGCAATTGTTTAAACTTTAAATGACTAGCGATTCCTCCCCCCAACTGGAGGAGAAAAACACCCTCAACAAAATTACAATCATGGAAGATGCCCAACTTTGCATTCGTACTTAAGTGTCCCATTGATGAAACTTGTAAAATAGTGTGTACAATTTTTCACACATTTTCTAGTTATATAAGTATTATTGCAAAACAAAAGCATTATATAATAACATAATATTGAAAATTCGATTGATTATTTTATAAATCGGGTTAAGTTTGGTCAATTCAAAGCGTGAAAAACATTTTCGCGTGCATTTGGGATTGAGCATCCTAACTAATTCATGATATATACATACTATACTATCTACTATATTATGTACTATATTATATATTATACTATATACTTTACTATACCATACAATATTTTTAATCTGGTTGTTTTTTTTTTGTAGTCTTTTCCCAATCCTTGCAACTAATGTTGGACCAGTTTGCTCTTAAATTCCTTAAAAATTTTATATTTATTTATATTTTTAAATTTAAATAGAACATTTTATTAATAATTTAATTTAATTTATTTTTTACTATTAGTATTTTCAGTTTTGTGTGCATTAAAAATAAATAAATAATAATGAAGACAGTCTACATATTTCTTAATTTAAGTCTAGCCTTAAGTTAGCAACCTTTGTGTAAGCTTCAAGTTTTGAACTGTTATTTTGAATGCTATCGAATAATATATTCAAAATGGTTCTTTAGTGATGCTAAATACAAAACTGTTTTCAAAGATTGCATTTATTCTTAAACGAATCGGCGGAATGAAGGTGGGAAAGGCAGTGCCTGGACAAGGCAGCCCATCAGCTGGGCAATGCCTGAGTCCATTTAGTTAATCGAATGGAAAACCAAACAAAGGCCGCAATTAACATTAAGTCCTTCGCGAGGTAATTTCTCGGTCTCCTGGGTTCGGTCTGGCTGTGGATGCGGAAATGTGAGGACGTAAGGACGAGGGGAGTGTGCCGTGCCACGGTGTGCCTGCACACACACATATGTGTGCTAATTTAGAATTTTGGTGTTGTATGCAACAAAGAGGCGAAGTAGCCTCACTTTCAGCAGCACCAGCACAAATGCCAAACATTGTTGGGCTACATTTGAGAAAAGCATGTTGGTTGGCAAACAATTTCACATAAATTTGCCTCAAAATACCACCGACAAAGTGTGCGAATGCAACAAAAAGCGAGCAGCGGGCAAGGTGGTGTGGCAGCAGCAGCAGCAGCAGGAGTGGGAGTTGTGCCACAAGCCGTGCCCAAAAGTTTTGCTTAGCACTCATTTCGTTTTGGCAAACATGAAAATGTATTCCAGACACGCATTGCTGCCATTTTGCAAACGTGCCATCGAATGAGTCTCGACTCAGGGACAAAAACTCAAGAGTCGGTTGGAGGCAGTTGTGGTGATGGTGCTGGTGGCGGTGGGGGTGGTGCTGGCAGAGAACGCGCCCAACCACTGACATTCGCATCCGCCCACACAGTCAGCGGGCAGGTTGAAATTTTCCGCCTGAGTTTGCGCCCCTGCGCCATGGAAAACTTCGCAGGGCAAACTTATATTGCGAAAATAAGTAAAGTTTGAATTTCGGCGAACATAAATTATTTGGGGAAATGGGAAATTGCGAGGCCTGTGTGAGAACTGTGAATGGTGAATGATTCCCCACGGCCTTGCCATAGTTTTTCATTTTGCGCATACACTTTATAATCGCTGGCGAAAATGTATGAAATAAATAAATAAATATAATACAGTTGCAGCCTGGCATCCTTGTATCTGCGCCCTGCCATTAGGCACAGCCAACGCCAGAGTCAGAGCATCCTCAAGGAGCATCCATTTGCCTGTCTCCCATCTCAGTTTTTGCTTGCTGCCACTTTTTTCTCGCAGCTTGCCGAAACTTTTGCTGTTATTGCATTTGTTGCTGTTGCTGTTGCCGTTGCTTTTCCTGTCGGACTACAGATACTTTGCGCTTGTAACTTATGGATACGACCCCAGCCGCAGCAGCAGCAGCAGCCGCAGCCAGAGCTGGAGTTGAAGCGCCAGCAAGGTGCGCAAATTGCCAGGGTAACGGCAAGGGCAACGACACACTCAGAAAAAAGTTGCATTAAAAACTAAAAACTTATTATGGTTTATAAATAATTTCTACATATAAGAAAAAAACTTGCCTTTTTTTTATTTTTTTAAAAATATTTTTTAAATATTTATTTCTAAAAAGTGAAAATGCAAAGCATCAATTTTAGAAATCCTTTCCAAAATTTTCATGCAGGTTGCGGCTTCAAATAGCAGTAAAGTCGTAAGTTTTTTTCAAATATAAATTAAAATAAAATATAAATAATATAAATATATTAAAAATATAAATATATTAAAATTATAAATATATTAATGTTTTATAAATATATTAAAATATAAATAAAATGAATATTATAAAGGTCTGCGAAATGTCTGTGCATATGTGACATCTGAAAATACTAATACTATCTTAATAATAATATAACTAACTTAATAAGAAAATATTTAAGAAAAAAGTTAATAGAAGAATTCTTCTGCATGTCTAATAATGTGTGTAAAATAGAAGAACACACTCTAAAAATTATACATAGATTTTCCTCCAACTATTAGAAAAACCTACTCTGAAATTGGGAAATGAAAATCCTTAATTATTCAGAAATTCACAAACATTAATTTAAGAAACATTACTGAACATGGGCATATGGGCTTCAAAAGTATGGCGAATTTCTAAAATTGCGTGCGATTTTTTCTGAGTGCAGGGCGAAAGGCAAGGAGGAGGCAAGGAGGAGGACTACCTTGAAAGCTGTGGTGTAATTTGTATCTAATCTTGCCTCATGTTTATATAAAAGCAACGACGACCCGGAACGAGGCAAAACTACAGCGGTACACACACTCAGACACTCAGACACACACACTCTGACACACACACACACACACACGCACACAGGGACACACCAATAGAGTTTTTCTTTTTTGCAATATGGCGCTGTCAAGGGTGCTCTCATCCTTCTGGTTGTGCGTCGTTCTGTTTCCTGCTGTCGTTGCTCCTGTGGCAATTGTCCAAGTCAAAACTACATCTATGCGAGCATGTTGCTACCTATACAGACATACACATACACATGCATACATCCATCCATTTCTATATATGTATTTATATATACATATATATCTTGTATTTATATGGACTGCTGAGCAGTGCTGTGTTTGGGGCGGTGCCTTTTTGCTGGTTTTGGAATTTTAATAAAATTGCACAATACCCAACTAAAGATAGATACTTCTCGTGTAATTTACGATGATGGAAGACAGCAGCGATGGCAAACGGAGCACACAGCTGAGGGGGAACTGTGCTCTTCACCAATTTGGCTGCATTAATGGAGAACACAGCGTTGCCAGATTGACGCCAATGAACACAGCTTGAGGTCGAAGTTTACCGTTGAATGCGCCTTAAATTGTTAATGTTTATAAAATAATTGAAACTCCGACTGTCATTTTTAAGCAATTACAATTTTCCCTTATGCAAGTCAGATGAGTTGCATTTTATTTACTGTATGCAGGAAACTTTCAAAAAGAGGTTGCAACCAAAAACAATTCAGTTATTTTTCATGTGCTGGGAATATTTTTGAAATAATAATAATAATTGTGTTGTAAGGCTGCTCAAAGAAGATTTTATACTGTAGTTATTTAAATTTATATTTAAATCTTTGCAAAAAAGATCTGTAAGCAATTAAAATATTTATATCTTATAACTTTTCTACTTTTTTTTAACAACTCTGCGATCTTTAATCAATATTTTGCATGCCCTTCTGAATTTTTTGTGTAGGAATGTTAAAAGGTAATTTTCTACTGTATTTATTGAAATTAATAAAATTAAAAAAATAAATAATAGTAAATAAATTATAGATATTTTAAAAAAATTTGCATAGGTATTTAAAATAATTTTTTTTTTATTTTTAAGATTAGATGATTTTTTTTATGAAGAAACGCTACAGTATAATTTTCTACTATTGATAATTATTATTATTTTAATTGGGGGAGAATTAGCACTGCGACTCCTATTGATAATATAATTATTTATATTTTTATTCGTCTTCTAACTCTTTTATATATTTTTTCTACAACCCTGTGGAAATATTGAATAGAATTCCTGTATGCCACTTCGCAATTTGTTGTGTAGAGGTCATCACAGATAATTTACTATTGTATGAAATTGCATTCATTTTATTTGCGTAAAAAACTTTAAAGGATTAAATTGATTATATTTTTATAATTTTTTTGCGAATTATTTTATTTTTTTCTACGAAAAAATCATAATTTTTGTGTAAAGTTTTTTAAAGATAATATTCTACTATTTAGTTCAATTTAATTAAATATCATTTTAAAATTTGCCAGCTACAGAGATGTTAAAAGATGATTTTCAACCGTTCTTCAATTAAGTTTATTTAAATTAATTTCTTAACAGTTCTTTAATGTTTCTTTACTATGATACTGTGAAAAAGGTCCATATCCTGCATGGCACTTCTCTCAGCTGCTGGTCACAATTCTGTTTACATGCCTCGAAAGTCAAACTGGCCTTCTGGCAACTCTGCACTGGTGTTGGAACGAGGCTAAAGGCCAGGTAAGAAGTGTCCAGGTCTTGGCTTATTTATTGATGAAATCAACTACAATTTGACACGAATCTGCCAAGCGAGGGCAGGAGTAGGAATTGCCAGAGAGTGCCAGCTTAATTTTACCCAATTGATCAATTTGCCCTTATGACCTTCTGCGCCCGTCTTCGTGTTGGTTACATATGCAGATGGACGTTGCTGCTACCGTTTATTGTGCCACAAAATCGAAAGCCCATATCATGTAATAGTAATGATGGTAATCATCAGGCAAGCGGACATCAGCAGGAGCGACAGACTCGTGAACTTAATGTAATTACGGAGCGGTCATGCCCAACCGCGGCCATGCCCTAATTGGCGATTGAGGCCTCGCTGGCGCTTAATTGGAATACCATTAATTAAACCTAGAGCGACCGCCCGCGCTTCTAATTACCACACAGAAATTGTTAATCAAACTAAGTTGGGAGTACGTAACTTTAGCAGAGCGTCCTTTATATATGCCAAGGATTACAGCTCGCTCTCGAACTTGTCTCGAAGCGAAAGTTGTGTGCACAAATTGCTGGGATTACCTGCAATGTTGACAAAGCCCCGGCATCAGGTGCCCAGCCGCGAAGGGGTTAGGGTTAGAGTTGGGATTAGGGACACGTATCCTTGCGAGCGTAAAATTCGTGTAGCGAAAACACAAAATTTTCACGGTACGTCAAAAAATGCGCATCTTTTTATGATTTGCGGCATAAATGGATTTTTAACTCCGGCCAAACAGGCAGCTGAGACGCATTGTCAGAGCCAGAGACAGAGCCAGAGACAGAGCCTTATCTCTTCAGTGGTTATTGCGATTTAAAGGGAACTGAAACTGCGTCGCGTCCACGTCTAGTCAGGTTGCACAAAGGGTTGTACGGTTTGCGATGACAATTGTTGCAATTCCCTGAGACGGAATCATAAAAAACACACAAACAAACAAACACAGAGGCTCTGCCTGCCTCGGCAAGGATACGGCTGTAAATCAAAGTTGGTTCTGCGGAAGGAAAAGTGAAAGTGAAAACGGCAAAAAGGCCGCTTCGCATTCCCGAAGAGTATCCCGCCCAGTTTGATTTGAATGCTCGCCTGATTTGCTTTATTTTATGGTTGCCATAATGGAAATTGCAAGAAAACAACCCGTTTTTTTTTCAGGTGCACTCGGCAAACTTTTTAAGGGTTGTTCTTGTCTTTGGTCGCTTCAGCTGCTTCCACCATTTAAATGTTCGCTTTAATCCATGTAATGACAACATTTACAATATCTACCATTGAAATTGGATGGCTCCTCCTTCCGCTATTATTTCTTTTTTATGAATCAACCGCAACTGCAGCAACAATAACAATGGAGTTGCCTTTTGCAGCCTACCTATTTTCAAATTGCCTTTTATTTTCTTCTTTTTATGCCAGCTAATCGCAGATCATAATTTACTTTCACAATTTTGTAATCCTTTTTTAAGGCGGCCTGTTATCTCTGCGATTCATTTTGCTTAGAAACTTTAAGAGAACCTGTAAGAATTTCAAATTAAACTTAAAAGTATTTCAGTTACAGGACTGGAAATATTGGCTCCATATTTCCAATATTCCCAAAATTTCCAGTCAAATATTTTAAGTTTTATTCGACACTTGATGACAGTCTCAGCTGCAGAAGATCATGCATCTGAAAGCTATGATTATTCTGGACTTGGATAAGAAAGTGGTTTATGAGAATTTAAAAACTAAAATCAGCATTTGCGAATACGGAAAATCATTTCGTTTCCATTTTCTAAAGGAACTCAAAAGAAAATAATATTTTGCGTAACTTAGAGCATTGAAAAAAGCAACGTAAATATTTTTTTTTTTAAAAAGGAAACGGAAAAATGAATCGTTAATTGGAACACGCTTTATAAGGGCAGACAGAATTCGGAATTAACCTTAAACAGCATATCTTAAATTAGTGCGTATTTAAATCAAGTAATCATAAGAATTAATTGAGTTGGGAACTAATTAACTTAAGACCTTATCAATGTTGACTAAGTCTTTCTTTATTTATTTATTTATTTATTTTCTGCTTTTTTATAATTTATTAATTACTCAATTTTAATTTTATACTATTTAATATCAATTTTTATTTTGGCTTTTCAAATTAATTTGAAGTTTTACTTTTAAAACATGTTTTTAATTTGTTGCCTTTTTTAGACTACTTTAAATAAATTAAGTTAACATTTAAAATCTTTTTTATTCAATTTGAAAGTTACACAATTTAATATGTAACTTTTACTTGATCTTTTAAAGTACATTTTACATTTTAACTCTTAAAATATTTTTTTTTAAATTGTGAACTGTTTTTAGACAAGAATAAATGAAACAAAAATTTAAATTACATTTTTTATAGTCAGTTTCAACGCAGTCTGCTGAAAAGTGCATAGCAACCAGTAACAATTACGAATTTTGTTGAGAGTCTTTATATATACCCAAATAAAAGAATAATAATAATAAAATGTTTCAAATTTCAATTTAAAATGCATATGTATTAAATTTGTTTGTTTCAGTTAATTTATGCATATTTTTGTCTTCTTTTCTGTGTCGATTGATGTTAGTCGACATTGCATAAATAAATAAATAAATCAAGAAAAAAATGTTAAACAAAATTGTCTCCACTTTGGAATGTCATTTGAATTTCAAATGACTTGAACTTTTTGGGCGGGTTTCAAATCCATTATGGAGACAATGTGAGATTATGCTAAAGAACTGGAAATATCCTTGACTGATTTAGTGTGGCGACCAAAATATCAAGAAGATAAGATAAATATTGAAAGGCAATAAGAAAAGACTCCAACTCCCAAGAGATCTGTCAGATATGGGGCAGCAATCTGTTAACGTTAACGGAACATGTGTTAATTCAGGATCGTAAAATTTGTGTGGTGTCTGAGCTAAGCAGAGTGAAATAAATATTTACTGCATTCCAAATTAAAAATAAAACAAAACACCAGACGAAAAGGCACATTTCTGTCTCTGCCAACCAGAGATGGGCACGCAAAGTAATTTATTTATTTCGAAGTTTCCAACGCATAGAAATGGACAAGATAAGACATGGGTCAACTCAGACAATGGGCTGAGATTTGAACTGGGTTTGGGACACGCTGGTGACTTATGTTTCAGCGGCGGCGTTGAATTATGTTGATAAAATACGAGCGGGAAATATGAAAACAACCTAAAAAACGAGAGACATGACAAAAATGCATTTCAAAATATTGAAAACAAGTTTCCATTGAAATGCCCTTTCAGGTTTGGCCTGCCCACGAGCATGGCGACGACCGCCACTTGAGTGTCAAGTGCCAAGATCTGAATTTGGATTTGTTTTCGGATTTGGATTTGGTGCACGCCTGCAATTGCCAGATCGGAGACATTGCTCATTTTGAAGTGGCTTTTACGCGCGTTGGGAAAACAGACATTAAACTGTTTCGAAAATGAAAAATTGTGCTATATGAGCGGCATATACAAGTATCCGTATCAGTATCAGTATCAGAGCCAAGGAGCTGATCGATGCAGCAAGTTTGCGCTTTGAATTTCAATGGCGGCCGCATCTCCAACCCCAACTCCAACTCCATCTCCATTTCCATCTTCCGCAATGGGTGCCGACAACGAGTCCCATCGAGTCCCACATCGTTCTCCGATGTACTTATAACAAGAGTCAAGTGCGGGGCAGCAGCAGATAGCCAGCAATGGCTGTGTGACTGTGAATAGTGCACTGGGGCACAGTGAGTTATGGCGCGGGCGGGGTTAGCCCACTATTGATAGCCGGCAAGAGCCGAGCCGAGCTGAGCTGAGCTGAGCTGAGCAGCGCAGCGTGTTGCGTCGCCCATTTTAATGCGTTTCTTTGACACGCCATCAAAATATGCCTTGTGATTTTTAAAATGCTTTAATTGAGGCCCCGAGAAGTCCGAACTCGAATCTGGTCGGCAGACAAAATGTCTGTTTTTCGTTCTTGAGATGCAAAAGTGGCAACTCAATTAAAATTCTCAAGGCATTCACTTTACTTGAAAATCATTTCAACTGCCCGCTGCGTGTGATTCAGTAAAAACACGAAAAAGGCGTCGGCAATCCCAGAATCTCGTGTTTATCATTTCTACATTTAACTCGCATATTTCTCAAGCTTATTAGTTAAATGGGAGAGCAGGAAACAATGTAGTTGGCAGATAAAAGTATTAACAGATTTATTTACAAACAAACATCAGCCCAAAAAATATCCGTAATGAAATTGTTTGCCCAATAGCTGAGTCGTAAACTCGAAAGCAGTAAAAACTTGAATGGTTTATTATCCCAATGAATTTGAATAGTAAACTGGGCACCATATAGGCTGAAAATATTTGTTCTAAGCTTGAATAGACTTATGCTTCCGTTCCCAACGTTTTAGTTTCTCAGATGCCGAAGATAACAGAGTCGATTTAAGATCGGATTAAAGTCAAGTTTCTTTGACTGGTTTTAAGTTGAAACACATGAAACACATTTTTGAATGAGCATATCTACAAATAATACAACAATAAGAAAGAAAATGTAAATTAAATTCTATTTTGTAATATTTTGCTTTATTTTCGATTGGCTCCAAGGAACAGGTGATTTTAAATCCGATTAAAGTCAAGTTTGTTTGACTTTTCTTTCCCATTTCAAACAAATGAAACTTAATTTGTTTAATGAACAAATTTAGATGTAATGCAGGGGAAAAGCGAGAAAAGATTAAGTTAAATCTTATTTTGTAATATTACTAATTGGCTTCAAGACAGGTTGATTGAAACAGGAAACAAATTTAATTTTTTGAATGAGCGACATTTAATTTAATAATAACATTTTAATTTTCGACCGATTGGCACAGGTAATTTTAAATCTCATTAAAGTCATGTTTATTTGATAAATGAAAAACAGAATCTTAATTTTTAGAAAGATCAAATATTAAAATGGTAGAACAAAAGGAAAGACAAATTATAAATGATATCATATTTCCTAATATTAACATCTGAGTGAGTGATTTATCCGGAATGAAGACAAATATGATTTTAAACCTGGTTAAAGTCAAAATTATTTGATTGTTTGATTTAAGTTGAATCAAATAAATCTTAACAAAATGCTATATCAAATATAGTTAGAGAAAGAAAAAATAAATAAAATTCAGTATTATATAATAACATTTTTATTTTCCTGCTATCCAGCATTTTTTTTAATATTAATATTTAAGTAAAACACTTGCAACGGGAAAATCCAGTTAATACCTGCTGTTCGCAGTTAGTGAGTATTTTGCTTTAAAATTGCATAAAATATTGCTGCACTTAAAATAAAAATGAGGCACTTAAGCGAAATGAAATTTGAATTACAAAAGCCGCAAAAGTGCAATTTTAATACTTATTCGACTAATTTGAGTGCTCAAAAATACATATTAAAGCAATTTATGAACACTTTAAGCGCAAAGTCACATTTTGTGTTATTGCTTATGCGAAGTGTAATTAGATAATTTGTAATTTGTTGGGATTGAATAACAAATAAGCCGCAAATTTATGGCCTGAGTCAGGTACCAGAATAAATTGAGGAGCAAAACTGTCCTTTTGCGGTCTGAGATAAGGCAAAGTGCAGTTTTTTTTAAGAAGCAATCGAGAAAACTCTTCCGCCGTGTTGCATAAGAAAATTGAAATTAACTGCAAGTAACGGAAACGTACAGTTGCTCAAGATTATAGATATGTATATTAACTGGGTGTGGCAGCTGGATGAATGTCGAAATTGATTTGAAGCTGTGCTCTTTTTGCCAACAGCCCACTTGGTATGTAAATTGGACCGTGGTCGCTGGTTGCTCGTTTTATTGCCAATATTAAATTAAATTAATTAAATTTTCTGCAGCATAATCCTTTGCAAAACGCATAAATTTGTTCATTAAGTGTGTGTGTGTGTGTGTGGGTGTGCGCAAATTCTGTATACAATGTTCCAAGTCCATACATATATACATCTATATTTATATATAAATATATAGAATTCAAGCTGCTTGATGTACATATGTACAAGTGTGTATTTATGTTTGTTTGTATGTACCTACTTCTATTGATTTTTATCTCGCCGGCATCGCAGCACGAGGGATGTTGGTATCCTTTGTCCGTGCCCAGAGCCAGTCCCTAAGAGTTTTACATAACCATGGTTTCCTCGCTTTCCCTTGTTTTGCTTGCCACACAAACAAACAGTTATACAAACGTGTACATAAGTATATAACACACCAAAGCTCCGTGTACATAAGCGACGCCCAATATGAAAAAGCTCTGTGTTTGCTTTTTTCGAAATGAAACAAACACAAAAGCCGGCTTCAAAATTACGATGTGCACATAATATATTGGCGAAATTTATTGACTTGTCCTATGCGATTTATGGTAGCTTAAAATATTTAAAAATATATTTATATTTATTATTATTATTTATCTATTAGTTTTCATTCTCTCTGAGTTCGTTATTCAATTGACTGAGAAAAATGCCCAATTTGAAGAGCTGCACGTGGAGTAAGCCAATACCCGAACCATCACTGCTTGCGCCCTCTGGCGCACTGCTAGCGCACATACAGCTTTATGGCATGCACGGCAGAGGGCGCCCATTAGGTGTGCCTATCGCACGCACACAAGCATAACTCAAAGTTATGCATGTGTTGGTGACAGCGTGCGAGCGAAACGGCTACAGAGAGACAGACAGATGGGAAGAGAGAGAGAGACAGAGATAGAGTAATGGTTGCTCTGCGCACAAATCAAACATGGCTGCCGCACACAGTTAGCACTGTGTATGTGTGTGTGTGTGCGTTGGGCATATTTATCTGGCGCTGTTCAGTCGCCTGGCTCGTTTCATCCCCCCTTGCAGAGGAATCGCATATATGAGACACATGCGCAAACAAAGTCGGCGTCAAAGTCGACGTCGAAGTCGTTTTGGGTGCAGCTGCTTATACGCTTTGTCCTCATCTATATATATTTATATATACATATATATAAAATTACTTTTTTTTTGGTTGTTTTCTCGACTGCAGTTAGGATTCTCGATTGCAAGCGTGGAACGCAAATTTTTGAAAAAGTTTCGAGCACTGCTTGCAGTGCGCCGATAAGCCTGGATATTTCTTTCAGCTTTCGTCAAATGCGGGATTAGCTCATCTTTTATATATAACACATTTGGCTAGATCCGAAGACGAGTGTTTATTAAATTCTTGTCTCCCCGTGGCATGGCCAAAACAACTTAATTCCAAATGCGTGGCACGTCCGCATAAATGCTGTCGAAAATTGTCAAATAAATCACTCATATTTATACAAATGCCCCTGATATCCGAGCCATTGCCGCAGGTTGACTCCAGACGTCACTAGCCGTAGCCAATATGCAAATTAATATACCACCAGGCCAACACACCGCCTCGCCGCATAGTTTTTTAGTCTACGTCAGCCAGATAAGCGCGTTCGCTCCAAACGTGTTTCCGCATAAATTATTACTAGCCAGCCGACAGCCAGCTGGAGATGACAAAAGACAAACGACAAACGACCACAGACAGCAGAGAGTCCAACATGGCAGGCAGTATGGCAACTAAGTGGCATGGCTGCTGTGTGTCACATATGTGTTTCACTCTAGATAGCTGCTGCTGCTTAAAACGAACACAAACAAAAACAAATCGCATCGCTCTAATTGAGGTCAGCTCGAAATTATTTTGAATTTCTTCAATGTTGTCTTAGAAAATCATAATTAAAATGAAAAATGTTTAACTTTAGTTATTCTATAATTATAAATTTAAATTCCACTTGAGCATTTTAATTGTTAAAAAATTAAATCATCCAGCAAAAATTCGTTTTTTTGGGAGATTTGCATTTTGGATTTTTGAGTGCGATCTTGCGTAGTAACATAATTACTTTTTAGGGGATATTAACTCGGAATATGTAAAGAACTGACCAAAGCTAAATATACACATTTTGTCGGCTGCATCAATCAAAAAGGTTTTGGCTCGAATACTTCTCATTGTATTAGCGAGAAATTGTGTAAGGTTTGAGGACACTGGTGCTGAAGAAGCTCACCAGCAATCTACCTTAAACTGGGAGCACAAGAAACACTGAGCTTACATTTGTTGCTAGAACAGCTATAGGATTAAAGTGCGTGAATTCCATTCAAAAAAAATAAAATTATATTAAAAATAATTTTAATGGGTTTATCGATTTTTACTTAATGATGTTATAGATATCTCAGGCACCACAATCTTATCACCTTGATGCTGACAGGAGTGAACATATTGAAATAATTAATCTTCTGTATTAAAGTCGATGTTAAAAATGATCATAACTGCACGCAAATATTTTGGAGAACATAACATATATATGTATATCTGTGCGAATGCATAATGGTTTTATTTTGTCTAAATCATCTTGAAACTCATTACTGGAGCTGCTCATACACCCTCTAATTGAATAAAAAGGAATTAATAATATTATTAATTATTAATAAAATTAATATTAAATATATTTAAACATCCATCCATCGCAACACGACTGTCAGAAAATGGTTGCCCAATTATTAGATGTAAATTGACTGATTTAATTAGAATAAAATTTATTAATTCATAATTCATTTGTTATCATTGTTGAAAATTACCCTCATGGGTTGACAATATTTATTGAGCTTTTATGGCTATTCGAAATTTGTTCAGTAACGAAGTGACTACTTGATTAGCCAACTGCACAGATATATACATAAGCTGGCTGAAATATGAATATCGGATAAACTTTTCCTCTTTTATAAGACATTAAGAATTGAATATGTACAGAACATATATCGATAACAACAAAACAAAGATCAAGAGCATTTCAATCGGTTTGCGAAAATATATATTTATGAAAAATGACACCTTACATTATCTTTCGTTACTATTGCTATTGTTATTCCATTTGTATGTGTATTTTGTTCAACTCTCTTGTGACTTGCGCAATAGTTTAAATAAATAATAAATAAAATTAAGTATCTATCTCTTAAAGAATTAAAAAGACAGCACAGAGTATCTCCGAGTCGCCTCAATCTACACATCTCGTCAAACGATCAGTAATAAAACAAAAAAATTTGCATTTCCAAAGAGTTGCCACAGCATTTAAATTCGCTGCTTTCTTGCCACTCAGCGCCATTGTTGTTCCCGAGCACTTGCTGCCCATAATGCGACACACTAAGGCCAATAAAATGCCACTAAAAAACAACAAGAAACAGCTGAAAAAAAAGACTACTCGAGGCAAAGCAGTTTCATTCATAAAACTGCAGCCGCAAGACGTTGCACAGTCTCTGCGACTATTAGAGAGGCTCAACGACCAGGGGATGAGGAGGAGGTTGAGGATGAGGATGAGCAGTGGAGCCTTGTGTACTTCAGTCAAGTCGCGCGCTTGGCTTTTACGACCGGGAGAGAGTCATATGACATGGCCAAGACCAGTTGGGTTGAGTCTATGGCCGCTTTCAGCTACAGTTACAGCTTCAGCTTCCGTCAACGTCTTGGGCGGCACTTAACGTCGCTTAATGGTTGCCATAATAATGCTTTATTTAACTATCGAATGTGCTCTCTCTCTCTTTCTCTCTGTCTGTCAGTTGCTGTCTCTTTCACTCTTTGGTTTATCTATGTATGCGTGTACATTTGCGGTGTCTGGCGAGCGTCTGCCGTTGACCGTAAAATTTTAATATCCCCGTCGTTTTGGTGCGTGCTTCTTCAGCGCAGAGCAGAGAAACCGAAATCAATTGGCAGCCAATCTGCAACACCTTTATGGCCATTTTATGTGGCATACTTTTAACCTTGACATTGTCAATTTGACAGTGGCGCCGCCAGCCTTAATGACCATGTCCACAACCACAACACCAGCCACAAGTACAAGTACTGCTCAACAGCACTGTACTCTGTAACCTGCCTCAACGTGTCCCACATCGAAAGTGTCATAAAACACACAAGTGGCTGCCAGAATGCTCTGCTCGTCTTCGCTACCCGCTGCTGGATGGTGGAAGGGGGAAGCGGGAAGCGGGGGGGCGGCCAAGCGAGCATAATCCATCATAAACATTTTTATGGTTGCTCGCATTTGGCCCACTGCCCCTCCCCGCTCCCTCCCCTCTCCCCCGGCGGCGGCGGCTGACTTTGTTATTCTTGTTACTGACGGCAGTAAAATTCGTTAAACGCTCAACAAATTGTTTATTATAGCAATTTGGCAATAAATGCGGCCATTAGCTCATTGTAGGTGTTGCCACCGCACACTTATCCATCACTTATCGCGCCCCCTCCCCTCCCCACCCCTCTTGACTTCCCTCATTTTGCATATATGTAC
This sequence comes from Drosophila nr. perissopoda 5 BK-2023a, assembly GCA_035044105.1. Classification (NCBI taxonomy): domain Eukaryota; kingdom Metazoa; phylum Arthropoda; class Insecta; order Diptera; family Drosophilidae; genus Drosophila; species Drosophila nr. perissopoda 5 BK-2023a. Next base: position 811,888 of record JAWNMK010000250.1, read on the forward strand.
ACACGGAATAGGGAATAGAGCTCGTAGATTTGTTGTTTACGGTTCGATTTGAAACGTGTCAGCATTTTTAGCGATTGGCTAATCACATTGGGGCCTACACTGCGACGAGTACCGGCAGTTATCCGATATTGGCTTAGACAGATCAATATATATTCATATTTTTCATCATAAATCAAAGTATAAATTTGCATGCATTATTATTTTATTGCCATTCGCGCAAAAGGGGTATATTGGAGTTGAGCAAGTGTGTGCAACAGGCAGAAAGATGCAGCTTCGTCTACACTCAATATTAATTAATTAATTATAATAATCATTATTCACAGACTATTTATTAATTTTACCTTTTCCACTAAACATGCAGTATTTAAAGATTCATTTAATGAAATCATGTCTTTCCTTATTCTTTGCATTAATTTACTCTCAAATATGTTTCCATATCGCTTACCTTTACAATCTAGGTAGTAAGTAGTGCTTAATAATTATTTTACATTGATTAATTATTATTTTAATTATTACTTTCACTAAAAACACCGTATTTAAAAAGTACTCATCTGAAGAATCTCAACATTTTCTCGAGCAGTCGCTAAAACTCACTTAATTCATTTAATTTGCTTTTATTTGGGAACTTGAATTTTGAATCATGTCTTTCCTTATTGTTTTCACCATAATGTCCCAAATGTGCTTCTTATATCGCTTACTTTTACTATCTAAGATGTGTTCTACTTAAGATAAATAGTAAGTAGTGCTTAGGGTATTTAATAGTCGAGCCATCGCAATTATAACAATCTTACTTGTCGACACTGATCGATTAGGTCATATTCCACATTATTTACCTAATACTACTTTGAAATAAATATATTTATTTTACTAATTTATTTGGGTAGTCAAAGTTCCATTGCTGATTTCAGAACCGGTTTTGCATGCTCTACAAAAAGACACAACTCAAACTTTTCAAATATTAGAATATAAGCTTGTAAATGTTGAGGAAGTGTATTTAAACGAATCCAATTGCCAACTGCTGTTGGAAATGAATATGCTGACTGAACACATGCTAAAGGGTATCATAATTTGTGATACCCATTCACTTATCTGTACATGTATTTGTAGGTGTATGTTTGTGACTCGCTCAGTCGCTGTTGATGAGTCCCACCGGAGACCATTTCGAGCGAAATCTGCTCCCGTCATCGGAACTTATAAGAGAAGCTGACAAAAATTAAACGATTTTCGCATGCGGTGCTCGGATGAAGGCAACGAATAAATAGTCTCAGTCATAAGTATGCCAGGGCTCTGATGCGGAGCCCATCTTGAGGAAGTTTGAATGTGGCCATTTGGATATGGATTCCATAAGTGAACACACACACACAAACAAGTTGACCTGTGTGTCGCCACACACACACCCACACTCACACACGTACACGCACAGTCTCCCAGGGATTGCGATGCGATTTATAAATATCTTTTCTGTTATGCGCAGAGCGATGTGTCACTGCGAATGAGCAGCCTTCTCCTTCAACTGCCCCAGTCTGTCCCAGTCTGTCGTCTGTCCTCTGTTCGCACACTGATTCCCTGGCCGTCCTAATGTCTTTGACCTACTTCCACTGGTTGACTGCTTGACGCCTCAATGTGCGTGTAGCCATGTGGATAAATAGTTGTACGAAATGTATCTGTATCTGTATCTGTATCTGTTGTATCCGACTTGTTTATGAAGCGGAATAAAAATATAATTGCGTCGTCGAAATTTTCGAATATATTTTGTAATTAATTCTATTGGCTCTGATTGGACTTAATTAAAACGGTCTGTGTGGCGGCTAACGCAGCACAAGACACACACACATATATATATATATATATATATATATATATGTATATATATATACTTATTTATATTTGTATATATATGCTTAAAATAGCATGCATGCAGTCTCGAGTATATCTGCTTGCCAACCAGTTACTCAAAAGCTATTTTTATTTATAATCAGCATTTAAGTAGACAGTTGAATGTTTTTTTTTTTAAATATGTAAAAATAATATTTAAATTATTTTCTTTTTGCGTAATTAGAGCTAATTTTTATTTATTTTTGAACCCAAACATATTTTTTTATTTATAATATTATTACTTTTACATCTCACTTGCGACAGACCTTTCGACTCCGAGTCTTTGATTAAAATAATGCTCTTAATTATACATGTATGTATATAAAGATGTTAGCTGTGACTTAATTCGTGTGTATATGCATATGAATAGATATGCATATGCACAGTGTGTATAGATATGTATATGCACAGTGTGCCTAAATTACCAACTGGTGTATATTTCACTCGCCCAAAATCAAATGGCATGTTCGGTCCAATTTGACGTTGCCACTGCTTCCCAATCTTGGCTATTTTATCACACGTCTTTCTAATGGCACTTGTTTGGTTTTTATACTCTTCCCTAGGGTATTACAGTTTTGTTGTGAAGTTGCTTGGAGCAGACGACAGCGAGGAATGCCTACACTCAGAAAATAGATCGCACTCAATTTTACAAAATTCACTCTTATTGTTCAGAAAGTTCATTTCTTAAGGCAGGGTTAATGTTTTCCTAATTCCAGGGAGTTTTTTCAAATTCAGTAAAAATATTTCCAATTTCCTGGGCTTATCTCATGACTACAAAGAAGTCGAATATATTCTTTTTTTGTTGCTAATATTATTTAAAAATATTAGTACTTGATTTCTCATAAATAGTTTACAAATTCATATTTGGCAAAGCCATTTTTAGCTACGTGAACTTTGCTATGCGAAGTAGTCGCTCAGTCTATAAGTGTATAAAGTGCACTTTTTGGCACAGAAAGTGCATATAGCCGGATCCGATTACTAGAGCATATAGCCCCAATAAGAAAGACCGATTTAAAGATAATATCTCTTATAAAAAACTTTTGTTTAGCAAAGCAGCCTAAAGTTCCCATTGGAACGCTGGATCTTTTTTTGTGATTTATTTATAAAATCGAGTTATAAACATGTGGACTACACTTGGAGAGTGTATTTGATATTCGGTTTGCCTAAGATAGCTGTTCATTTTTTATTTTTTTGATTACCCCGCCCTTTGTTTTGCTCCACTGTGTTTGCGTGTCTGCGGCAAAGTCAAGCACAAAACTCATTTAAATTCAATTCGAATGTTGCGTTTTGTGCTATATTTTTGGTTATTTTCTTCGGGGCTGGTACATATTTTGGGCCTTTGATATGTTTGTTTGTATGTGTGTGTGTGTGTGTGTATGTGTCACAAGGCTGCGGGGGACGGGGGCGGCAAAGTCACTGAACGTTTAAATCGATTTGGGTTCGAATTCGAATTCCACCTTTGCAGTCTTCATGATTGTTTTGTTTTGTTTTGTTTTGTCTTGTTGTTTTTTTCCTGGCTGCTGTTGTTTTTGTGTTGTTTTTGTTGTTGTCTTTGTTGTTGCTGTGTGCTTTGTTAACTTCCATTCTTATCCAAAATGGCTGCATTATTTGTACACACACTTTTTGTATTTCTCTTACATGTTGTTCTGGAATTTGTACTGAGCCGCAGCGACTCAAAACGTGATTCATGCGAGTGTTGTGGCCATTGTTGTTGTTCTTGTTGCTGTTATTGTCTTTTATATTGATAGGGTGTATTTTATTTTATCGTGCTATGCATGTGTGTGTGTGCCTGTGTGTGTGTGCGTGTGTCTGCATGGAGCATTCTTAAACAGTAGTCGACATTATGTAAAAGCTGTCGTCTTCGATTGCAGTCCCGGTTATGGTTTCTGTCTGATTGTTGGCAATTTTCATAAACGCACTAAATAAAATTAATATGTTTTTCGCTTATTATGCACCATAGCTCAATGTTAAATAAACAGCACATTGAATTCAACGATGAACAGCTGCAAATACTAAGAAATAGTAAATTGGTCTACCTGCAATTGTAAATATTATATATAATTGTCATTCAGCTGTGTTTAAAGTTGCTTGTTGATTTACTTTTGCATCGTTTCAAAAATACTTTAACTTGAGGGATAATGTATTCCACATAATTTTACGCTTAGCTGCTGGCATTATTATGATTCCGAAATGCAAATGCATCTGCTGCCTCACTAAACTCGTCAGTCAGCTATCCAGAAATGGAATTAGCACGCACCCTCTGAATATTTTGAATTTTGTCTGCTCAATTGCAAAGTATGCTTGTCGCATACAAATATTTACATTGCCGGAGCAAGAAAAAATTATAATATATTTATTTCGTTCCGGTTCAAATTTAAAATCCGCATCAAAACATTTTAAGCTCCAAAAATTTGGTGGGCTTTCGCTCGGAAATTAAGATGTTTACAAATGGCAGTCGGAGATTGTTGTCTGCACAGTTTTAACCAGATTGTTGGATTAAGGGGTTATTAAATAAGTAAGAATCCTCGAGTCAATAGAGCTCGATTGCGAGATAAACTGAAGCCTACTTTTTATCCATCTTAAATCAAATATGTTTTCGATATGCAAATTCAATAATATGAATTATATTTAATCTAAAAAAGAATAATCTGATTACAAATAAGAATTTATATTTATGCAGATTGAAATTATTTTGTTTTTTTCTTTTTTAAATATTATATTTTTGTAAATGTGCACTTGTATGCAAAAAATGATTCCGCTTGCAAAATATTAATGTACATTATTCTCTTGTATTGGAAATCTTGAAATTTGTACAGATTATAAGTATTATGTCAATTTATATAAATACTTAATTGGAAAGCTATTTTATTAAAATTGATTTTATTCAGAATTTGATTTTATGAAAGAATATTATCTCTATGTGGTATGCTGAGATAACTTCCATTTGAAATTGGGAACCTTTAGCTTGTACAGTGTCTGAGATCATCTTGCTCATACTGTTGAAAATTCCAGATGATTTCTTTTGCCTGTTGAATACTTTTGAACGACTTCATTATGCCGCCTTTACCCATTTCAATGAATATGAAATATTCATTGAATAAATTGCTTAAGAGTTTACTTTGCTGTCTTCATTCCACAATAATAAAATGCTTAGCCCCTTTTAAATGTAAAGGAAATGGTAAAAAGTCACGCAAGTTTTTAGCTTTTTATTATAAATATAATTTATATTTTCATTTATTTTTACTTAAGCGGATAGTTCGGGCTGAGTGCCCAACGTATCTTCTGTCTGTAACTGAAAGTTGCCAGATTTAATAGCTAATGGCTTTTGTTGCCAACAGACTTATTTTCATTACTGTAGAATTTCAAAAGTTAAACAGAATAAAATAGTTTTCAATATTATATTCAATTGATTCGAATTATTTTTATTGAAGTATAAGAAGTGAAAACGAATATTAAATTAAGTTTCGGCAGTGGAAGAGAATGACTAAAATTTAAGTTTGGGTTAATTTATTTAAACGAGATTTTCTCGGACTTTTAACTTGGCTAATATTAAGGAAATACTAAGTTAAGTTTGAAGAGAGTACATGGATTAGATGAATATCCAAAGCAAGCTGTCCCTTTAGCCATTTTTAGTGCTTTGGCCCCACCTCTGCCTGGCCGGGACACATACGTTCAAACAATGTTAATAATGTTTAAAAGTAATGTGCTTCATTTCACCTTCAGAGCAGACCGAGAAAGATAAAAACTACAATGACAATGCGAACGAGAAATGTGAAAGAGTCAACAAAAAAAATATATTTCTATGTATGTGGCAATAAGGTTGCAAGCAGCAAGCAGACACTGGAAATGAGACAGACTCAGATAGAAAAACAACAAAAAGACAAAAACATAAAGAAAAGAGAAGAAAAGCCAGACAAATTTTATATAAATAATTCACTGTTGTAACGTGCAAAGCTTTTCGAGACCATTTCAGTTAATTAATGAAACACAACCCAAACCAAACCAAACCAAACCAAAGACAAAACCCAAAGACGCAATTGGTGCTAAACTGCCCCGAACGAAGCCAGCAGCAGCCAGGAGACAGGAGTTGGGAGGAGGTGAAGGATGAGACTAAAGGACACCAAATGAGACTCTGTCAGAGTTGTGCGAAAATTAATAACAGACGCACACAGCTCCGACTCAGACTCAACTCCGCAGGCAACGCTCCAAATTTGAACAAATGGCGCAGCAAGGCGCTTGCTAAAGGCGTGGCAGGGGGCAAAGAGTTCTGGCTCTAACCAAGGTGGATGGATGCAGGGCAAAGTGCAAATAACGGCGACACCAACGTGCGCGCCTCTCTACGAACTGGAGTTGTACGTCAGGTCGGGGTGGTGGTTGCAACATCTTTCCACCACCAATAAACATGCCACATACACACACACACATACACAGGCATGCTGAGTGTACGCTGTACGTGTGTATGGAAATGGCCATGATTCCCAAATGAATTTGGGTGGTGGTTGCTGCCTGGCTGGGCAGATGCTGCCCAAAAAACACAAACCAGCCAAACGATATTCAAATTTTCTGCACAAAACTGACGAAGCGCATCGGGCGGAGTGTGAGCATGGCATTAGCCAAGTTTAGGCTAACCTGAAAGGCGCCCAACTCCACGCCACACTGTGCTGTGTTCATTACACAAAATTTGCATTTAAGGCCAGGCATTAGAACAGTGAAAGAGAGAGAGTGAGGAGGAGTGAGAGAGAGAGGGGGAGTGGTCCTAGTACATGTTGGGAAAAAGTGCACTTAACCATAACTCAAGCTCGTGACACCGACACAAAAGTCGTTTTGCATAGTTGTGCCACCAACGCAAAGCTAACTAGGACCTGAGCAGCTGAGTTGCATACACAAAAAAAATTGGCCGCAAGTTATAATCGCAGTGGCAACAGCAACGCGTCATGAGTGCCACATTATCTTCAACATCAGCATCAGCATCAGCATCGATAATCGGGAATGGGAACGTATCGAGCTGGGGATTTAAGTGCCTGTCGCCCCCGTCCCCGTCCCCAGCCGGAGAACACATTTGGATGAGCTGCTTATTTATGAGCCAAAGGAAGAATGAGGCGGCAGACTGGGCTAATAAACTCATCGCTTGTCAACTTTTTATTGATTGTCAGCGTTTCGCTGGGCATTGGCAAATAATTTCGCCATTCTTTGAACCCAAATGCATCGTTTACCGAAATGAATTTCTATCTAAACGTGGCTAATTTAAATAAGTTTTAACTGTCATTGATTTCATTAAATTATTACTCTTGCATAAGTTCAGAAAACCAGTTTCATTTCCATGTGTTAAGCATGCTGGCTGGCTCACCTGAGTCACCCTGTGCCGGCACCCATCCTCCAATTTGACATTAAGAGAGCGAAAGCGCTCTCTTTGGCAGCGTGCGCTGCTCGACTCTCTTGATTTGGGGTTGGCTTCTGTCCATGCAATGGTGGCACATACATCATTAAATACTTATTGCTGCACATTACATACATTATTCCGAAGGTTACAAATCGTTTTTAATGAGAAATATTTGCTGAAATATTTGTATAATTATTATTATTTATTAACTCACAGGTGAGTTCAAAACTATCCATAAAATAATAATAACAATAAAAATAATTAAGAATAGTTGGATAATATAGTTCAAACGACTTTGAAACTAATCTGTGTTAAGTGTTATCGAAATATTAATAACCAAATAGACTCTTGCTTAGCAGATTTATTTTAATTTCATATAAATTTGATATTTGGAATATTGTCATTTAATTCCCCCACAAGTTGTATATTTCCAGTTTCCAGTTTAAGATTACAGGTGAGTTCAGAATTATTCAAATTTGGCCAAGACCTGCCTTAAGAGTAATTAATATTAGTTCGGTACCATATATACATTTATGACTGATAATATATCACTAGATACAGTTCGATATTGGAACAAATCTACTATAAGGTGCCACGAAATATCAAAGTAGGAAAAATGTATGGAAATTAATCTAATGTAAAATCCACATAAAATTTACATATTTGAAAAATCCGATATTATGATTTAATGCGTCAACATCGAACTGATGATTAGAAATATAAATTTGAATATTCATATAATCCGCTTATAAAATAAGTTTCTTATTTATCTGAAAATTGTTATGATAGATTCGTAGGTTATTTTAAAAAATTATGTTTCTCATATTTTTGTTTTAATATTTCAAATCACATTGTTTTTATAAATATTGTATTAATCTAAGCTTTTATAAAAAACCAACTTTCCAACCATTTTTTTCTTGTTCGTCTACAAACGTAGAGTTCGTGGCCAAGATGCGAATGGCTTTTATGGTCCGAAGTCATTTTTCGTTTCAATTATTCTCAATGGCTACCAATGCAGGAAAATACGAGTGCTACAAATTTAAAATTCACAAGCTCACCAAATCCAGACGCATGCTCAACCCCCCTACTCCCACCCAAATATTCCACCCCCTCTTCTTGGCCCTTGCAGCACCTTAGCTTCCCATCCTAACGTGAAATTGGCCGAGGAATTTGATACTTTTCATCCCCTTTGCCTGCTCTGGCCATTTCAAACATGTTGTGTATACCCTGCAGATAATCCTTACAACTTAAGTAAATAAATATAAATGTATACAAATATATACAAAAAAAATATAAATAATTTGTAGAGGTTTGCATAACAACTGCTTAGTTTTATTTTAGTTTTATTTTTATTTTAAAACTAAAAATAAATCATTTCAGAGCTGAGAAGAGGGTGTCTGCTAGTCGGTCAATCTCGCCAATAGATTTCCTATTTATTTTACTTTTTGTTTTTTTTTCTTGTAAACTGCACAAAACGTCTGAAAACTAAATTCCTTGTAATCAAAGTTGCTTAAGTTGGTCTCGGCTCGCTCTGTGCAGAAGGTGTGGAAATTTTTGTGTGGCGTGTGGGAAACGTGGCTGCAGCCCAGGCTGAGTGCGTTGGCCCCACTGGACGCAGAGGAGCAGAGCTTAAGTGCAGCCCACTTCCCCAGAGAAACTCGGTTCAATTGAACTTAATTCGAGTGAATGCTGGGACTGCAGCTGAACGGAGCTCCGCTCGACCAGAGACGCTGGAACGTGTCCAATTTGCGCTCATGAATGTTTTACCATGCAGTTATTGGATTTAGTTTCGGCACTTGCTACTAAGCATTTTTGTCGTATTTTTTGAATATTTCTCTCCTTTTTTTCGACTGCCATCAAAGCGTGCACAAAATTGGCAAATAAGCCAAGACTTTTTATACATACATATATATAAAAGTGCGAATATACAGATTGAGATTGAGAAAGTAAGCTGAACACATGCGATGAGAATTCCGTTCAGAGTGCTCGACAAAGGCAGGCAAAATTTGAAATTTATTATATATAATATTTTAAATTTATTAAATACAAAAATAATAAAATAAAAAAAGTAATCGTTTTACTATCAAACAATTTAAACACAAACACAAATAAAAAAGACTTTCTTAAAAATGACAAATATATTGAGATATTCAAGTGCTAGTTTCCATGGGAACATAAATTAAAATAAATGTAAACAAGAGTTACGTCAATTAATGTGCTTAACTGCATAAAGTAGCTCGTGAGAATATTTGGGCCAGTTGACGACTCCGGAGAGCCGTCAGCCAGCACACGTTGACAGCCGTTTGCTCGCGCCATAAAAGCAACATAAAATTCACGCAGACGACCTTGAGAAGCAGTAAAATTTTTTAATGGCTCTCACATTTTACTGCCATCTCTCGCAGACCGAACAGTTCCGAGCTGGAAGGCGGCATCGTAAAGAGCCAGTAGAGCAGACCGAACCAACTGTTCCAGAACCGGCCGGGCCAGCACCAGCCTCGAACTGGGCTCACTTCTCGCTGATCGGCCGCTAGCCGCAAATAGTCAATGGGCCCACTGTGCGGCCATAATGCGGCGATTTAAACTGGTATCACTTTGCCATAGACACACACGCACATATGTATCTGACCAGGTATCCCGTTCCGTTGCTGTTCAGTTCAGTTCAGCTAAAAACTAAATACTCTTCCTGTCTCTTGGCTGTCCTTGTACGGTTTTCACTTTTACTCGATGGCTTTTCCTTGGCTCAGCATTCGCCTTAGCCCTTCTAGTTTTTTATGGCTTCGCTGGTGTTGGGCTCATTTTATTATTTTATGATGGCCGATTCCCAGTTAAACAGACGCTGCACATTGACATTGAGCACATCTCTCTAACAATAAGTTCAAGAACATCAACCCTTCCGCTGGCTTGGCTTGCTTCTCAACTTCTTAACGCAACCCTTTGCGATACATCAAGGAAAACTAACGATAATTACATACAGGTTGTGCCTAATTTGCTTTCAAGGTCCGTTGTTTTTTGCAACGACTTGGAAACTCATAAATATTCTCCGACCTCCGCGCATGGCATTATGCCATATTTTCTAGCAGCATTTTGCCATTAGCGTTGGAAAGTGTAAATAATGACTGCCAAGGTAATTAGCCTAATGAAAGCCAGCAAAAAGAAATGATCTTACAGAAATAAAAGCTTGGAAATATTAAAGCCGCATTGCGAGATAAGAATACTACATTAATCCATTAATATATACTGTACACATTGGAACTGGCTGGAGTGTGTCTCTTAAATAACACAGATTTGTATCTGTATTCGAAGCGGAGGAGATATCAATGTGATGAATTTAAATATATGACGCAACTATTTAAATATATAGATATATAATATATAATAATTAGAGAATGAGAAAGCATAAAATAAAAGAAAGGCTGCGATAAACACAAAGAGCATTTTCTATTTTTAGACGGTAGAAAGTATTCTTTCGGATTAAGATTTTCATCGAAGTTTTATCAGTTGAATCTTAATTATAATCTTCATATACATATATATATATATATATTCATATATATTACATTGTTCAAATGACCAGCTTTGGCCTATATGTACATTTATAGTATACTTGCGAATATGCACAACTAATTTAACAAATTTGGTAAAGCAGTAAAAGTTTCATAAATCTATATCAAAAGTGTTCCCAATTTTAAATTAAATATTAAGCTCGGGTTAAGAAATTGAAGCACTCGTTAAGCATACATCTCAAATAATGTTTTATGATTTTAATTTAAATTAGATAGATAAAATGCAAATGAAATGTCGGAATTTGGATCAAAAACATTCAACAATCGCTGCCATAAGAAATGCACTTAGAAATGAATTTAAAACTTTATCCAAAACCCATTAAAATTATAATTAAGAAATGCATTTAAAACTTTAACCAAAACTCCTTAAAATTATATTTAACACATCGACAAGCCGAAAAAAATGAAGCCGATGTGCAAATATCAATCAGAATCAGAAATCAGCGAAAAACCGTAAAAAATTGAATGTTGATAATCCGATAGGAAAAAAACCCAATTTTTTTTTTTATATATTTATTCATATTTATATTGCATAATCGCTCTAACGTTATCTTTAGAAAAGAATATTATTTCCCCGACAAGCTTATTAGATATGCTCTAATATACTAAAGATGATCTGTTCCATAGCTACAAAAACAAGGCTGCATGAGAGTAATGTGGCAAACTAGACTGCATTTTGCTTGCAACATGGTTCAGAATAAATGCCTCAGAGGAGGGATGGCATCTTGCAGCTTAAAAACGCTTATTAAAATAAAGCCATGATTATTGCACTGATAAACTTGAAGCAATAGTTTATTAAAAGGACAGGTCTTAATGCGAACTATTATTATATTCATTTATATTTATTTTAAATATGTAATATATAATTATATTAATTATTCGTTATATTATTTATTATTCACTCAGTTGCTAATCCAAACTGGCAGATCGAAGTGCATTCGCAACTGTTTATGCCTGAGATGAGGCAATTGCAATCACAATGCGGCGCATGGCAACATCTAATTTTGCATTCTGCACCACTCTGTGGATCCATTATTAAGATGGCTTTTGTCTGCTGATAAGGACGCTTGTCGGGGCCAACAAACACCGAAACTTTTAATGAGAAATGTCGCCAGTGCATGCGCTTCCAATTTTGTCGTCGCTGGCTTTTGTTCTATCCCAGGGGCGCTTGGCAAGTCGACAATTTTCGTTACGAGCGAGCATCTTGCCAAAATGAGAAAACTTCTGTCGATGTCGAAGTCGACATTTTCGGAGCTGGAGCTGAAGCTAAAGCTGAAGCTGGAGTTGGAGTCGGAGGCGAAATGCTGCTCATAAAGCTTACCAGGCAGGAGCCATAAGTTGCTGAGAGTAAATCTGTTTCAAGTGGCAGTCACTCGCCGAATTGGCTGCTGACTGTTGCCTGTTGGCTGTTGGCTGTTGCCAGTTGGCTTCCCTTGAACGTGGCCCAGCAAACAGCGTAGGTGTCCGTATCGGTGTCCACCTAATGGGTTGGCGTGAAGCCGTCCTCATGCCTTTTGTCTGGACCGAGCCAAAACGTTTTCTTTCCCATTATTGGCATAGCGGCTGCAACGAGCCGTCTGAGGTGATAGAGAACAGAGCAGCCACGTTCTCTGCCCCACACTTGCCGCACTTGCCACACTTGCCGCACTTGCCTCACTTGCGACTTTTGGTTTATTTGTACATAAGGCAACGACTCGGAAGAACAGCTCCGTTTCACTTTATTGAGGCTTTATCCAAGCCCACGATTCCGTAGCTCACTTTTCGTCGTTTGGCATTTGTAGGACTTGCAAAAGTGTTGATGCCTGTGTCCTTTAAAGAAATACACTGGCAGAAATTGAAAGCAACACAGACTGAGTATTTTTACTGCAACGCAAATATTTATTTAATTTACTTGTGTGTTTCTTAACCGATCTTGATGATCAATAATATGCATATGCGTATTTCATATAAATTAGAAGTCTCTGATTTAAAGTGTTGGCTTTTATTGCTATCGGAAATCGAAGTGTATCGATATTCCAGAAACGGAAGCACTTATCGACGAAATAAGCACACTCGATCTCGATATATTCCGGATTGAAAGTCTCCAGTTCTTATAGTCTCTGAGATTTATGGGTTCAGACAGACTTGGCTATATCGATTGGGCAGTTGTTCCTGATCAAGAATGTGGTCGAAAATGGTTCCTTCTGCCTTTTACATACATTTGTACAAAACCATTTTTCCCTTTTTAAACATTTTTCAATGTTATATAGACTGTTTTATGACCAAAGATCATTGATCGCTTTGCATATAGAGAGACAGATAGATACCCTCGACTAGTGATACTAATCCAGAACATATATACTTTATTAAGTCGATGACGATTAATTTAATTAATCTTTAACAAATTATTACTCTCTGTAAGTATGTGTTGAAATAAAATTATATACAAAACTTTCAAAATCCATAATATATATTGGAGTATATGCTTATACATAAAAAAACGCTTAGCCTAGAGCCAGAAAAATATATATAAATTACAAAAAGAGGTTCCCAAACAATAAACTAAAATAATAATATTATTTATGATTTATTTGGTATATTAATTTAAAAAAATTAATAATAAAAATTTAAATTTAATTTAATAACCAAACAAAAAATTCAATTTGTTTAATTTTGCTTAAAATATTATAATAATTTTTTTAGACATAATTTGAGAAAATAACCTAATAAAATATTCCATTTGTTTAATTTTGTTTAAATTTCAACATGTTTTCTTACAATGTATGTCGCAGCTAAGGCCAACTAGACTAAGAATTTAAATTTGTGTCTCGCTGATGCGCCTTGTTGTAGATGCCGCACCAATCGTTGCATGCGGCTTCCGCATGGAGCACACGGTGTTCGACACATGGCACACAAGGTGGACTCGGAGGACCACGCCTAGATGTACACAGAAATGGAAGCAAACAAACAATCATCGGGCCAACCTAAAAGACCCAAATGAAAATGATTATATTTTGCTCAAGCGTTGTCTGTTTGCCTTCATATTTTGATGATTGCCCTGCGACTAGGCCAAAAATATAAATTGGCCATGGGTATGGGTATGGGTCTGGTAATGGCATGGAAACGAAATAAACAGGGCATGTCAATGTGCGCCAGACTGCGAGAGGCAAGCATGTCTTAAAGCTACTTGGCAACTAGTTCTCGTAGCTGTCATTTCTATTTAATTTTGGCGACAAAAGTGTTGGCTAATATTTTTTGGAAAACATTTTATGGCCACAACAGATTTTTCTCGTTGTCAGTCTGCTTGCTGTCGGGTGTCTAATGAAATTCGCCACCTTCTCGCAGCCATTTGCGTGCCGCAAGCTTCGCACATATTGCGCCAACTTTGCCTGAGGAAACTTTCGCAAAAATCGGTCTTCACGACACTCGCTTAATTGCTACCGTTTGTACGCCGTGTGGCAGCTGGCAATGGACATGGGCAAAACTTTGATTTATTTGGCCGTAAATCTCAGGAGCAGTCTACCCATGAGCGGGGATATGCCGGCCATTTATATCCGTCAAATCCAATGGAGGGGGGCACAACTAGGACCCGCCACATGGCGTTCATAAATAAGCGGGCATTCCGCTGCTGTCGGCATCAGTATAAATCTAACAGTTAATGGACTTACCTGCATGCCACAAACCTGGGCAGCCGGCACAGTCGATTATCGCTTTCGTCTTTCCAATAAATTTGCTTGCATTATGCACACAAAATAAGTTAAGAACTTTATTCCAGAATTAAGCGTAAGTGAATTAACGTGACTAAAATATTAATCTTGGGCCGAGGGCCAACCACGTTGGTTCACACAGGCTGTACACGATTCCAACTAGTTTTAGAACTTGCCACAAAATCTACCCGTTTCCTTCGATATGCTATTTGCTGCCGTTGCCTGTTCGTCGTTGAGTAATGCGAAATACTCATGCATATAAAAAGCCAGTTTTATGCAATGCTTAAATTAAAATAATATCTGCATTCCAGTTATGCAAATTGAGTTGTGTTTATCTTAAATGGTATCTTAAGACTGGCCACAGCCACTTATGCATAGACGGGAATTTAAATTAAACAAATAAATAATAGAAAAACTTTTAAATGAGAAATAAAAAAATTGTGTAAATATAAAGTTTGCATTTTTGCTTATTAATTTAAGTAGTTTTCTGAAATGTTTCGAACAAAACAAATGCTTAAATAAATCGATAAATCGTTCAGTTAAAACAATTCATTCATGAAATGAATTAAATATGCTCTCAATTAGGCAATGCAATCAGCTCGTCTTCAAAACAAATGAGCTGGAATATAAAAATAGACCCATAGACCCGTAGACCCATAGACCCCACAAGTCGTAATTAGGAGTCGCCCATCAATTGGCGATTAGTTTGAAGGCTTGCGACTGTAGACCGGGAATTAGCATAAAATTAAAGACGATGATAAGTGCCGGCGGCAATCGACAGACATTGATTGGAATCAGTGAAGTACGCGAATTGAATGCAATATGCCAGACTATCTATCGCATATATGTATATATATATATATATATATATATGATTAGACATATATATATATATATATCTTTGATTTGCTGCAATCTTTGTCGCAACTTGAATACCTTTGACATAAGCAACCATGGAGTTAATAGTTGGTCGGTTCAGCTGGAACCGATGATGCACTGGTGCCTGTCCGTGCCCGGTGCTCGGGCCATCCCGAAGAGCTTCCATGGCAACGGAGCCGCAAATAATGGAAGTCACGCGCCTTGGTCAATGGCCGCGGGCAAGGGACGAGAACACCACCGGTCGGCGAGGAGAGCGGGGCTGTCTGTGGCGGAGAGAGCTGGTTTTGTGTGCGCTTGTATTTGTGGCCTGCATTGGTGTGTGTGCGCGCCGACTTGTGCGTGTATTGGTGACGGCACTCTGCCGCTGCCGACGTCGCGAAGTCGGCGCAGACTGGCTGGCCGGTTGAGTATTTGCCACGCCTGCAGCTCAGGCGAGCCGCGGCGCATGTGCGAGAAAGGAAGGCAACGCGTTGCGCTGCCCTCAGATACATTCGGCAGCCAGATAAATTCAACATGGCCGACAGCCAGATAAACCTGATTAGCCGCCCTCCCCCTCAGCGTTGGCACAGCAGCGACACAGCGACATCTAGCGGCGATAATTGCAGCAGTTACCGCACTCTATCTTTATCTACTATTCATGGCACTCGGGAGGCGGTTGCCAGGTAGAGCAGCAGCCACTCGGGTGTAAGGATGCCAGCGCACACAGCTAGCGGCTGAGTTTCACATTTTAGCCGCTAGGCTTCTGCTTCTGCTTGTGAGAGATTGCCAAGATAAATAAATCCAAGTGGAATGGGAACTGATTAGAGATACCCACGACAATCTTGTCTCATTCCGGCAACTATGCGAAGTTGCCCTGTTCCCAAGTACTCCTCGTATGCGTAGACAAGCAGACATAAATGTCAGATATTAAATAGTCTTGAGATCACCTGGGAACAAAAGCATCTTGAAGAACAAATTGCGTTAATTGAAAAAAAAAGAAATACTATACAAAATGTACACATCTGAGTATGTAAATAACACTTTTGCAGTTAATAGCTAGGCCAAGGTATATATTAAAATATAAATTAATGAAGAGATTCCATAAATAAAACTATTGTAGATCATTAATGTGCAAAAAAAGTTGTGGTCTTTATTGCAAGGTGATTAATGATATGACCTTTGTTCAAATCTTATGCTTTTTTAGTCTCAGATCTCGACACTTTCATACGAACAGAAAAACGAAAAAAGGCAAAGACAGAAGAGCCACTAAATTATCGATTAAACTTATGTTTAGATATATATATTATTAATTATACATTTTGTAGCATAATTGTTCATATTATTAAATTATATATAGCAAAATTATAATACTAAAAGCTATATTAATAAAAAGAATAACTATACAATAAAATGTGTAATGAATTAGGCTCACTGAGAAGAATAAGTATATATATATTTTATTATATACTAAATGTATTATGTGCCAACTTCATTACATATTCGCAGTATAGTAGATATAGCCATGTCTGCCTGTCTCTAAATTAGTTTCGTAGCCTAAAAGCCGTACAGAATACACTTTGCATAAGTCCGTTTCTTTGCCGCGAAATCATAAACATAAACATAAACATATTTTGACCACATATTTTATTTTTATTGTAGCTGAATCTTCCAATCAATTTCATTAGCCCAGTTATAAGCTGTCAGCTTTTTATACCCTTGTCGAGTGTATATAAATGTTGATCTCAAGTTTGCAGGCTATTCAAGGATATTTACATATTCAATCGATCAAAGGATAAGTTATCCACACACTTACATGATACTCTTTCTGAAATGTAGAGCATTTAAATGATATTTATATATTAATTTTATCTGGCTGTTTGGCGGGTTACCAGTAATTTAATAAACATAATATCAAACTGTTTGAGTGTAAGAAACGGACAGGTGATCAAATTACCAGATATCTATTCCAAATGGAAAAAATCTAAAAACACGTTTGACATGTAAAACACACAACTGAAAATATAGTTTGCTACATTCGGGCAAATTAATTTAAATACAAAAAATAAACGTTGACACATTTGTATAAACAACAACATTTGAAGTCAAGTCTGATTTACATAAATGAAACTAACAAGCTGTCGCCAGAACTGTCTTGAATAAGTACACTCAATGAAGGAGGATTATTTTTTTGTGGACAATCAGAGATGGACTTTGGAGCCATGTCCTTGAAGGGAGTTACTGCGCAGCTTCTAGGTGACATAAGCAATTTGTAATCAGTGGTGTTAACAATGCGGCCCATAAATTTCTATTGACCTCTATACCCTCTTGAGATTTCCAGCCCCAACTCTGGCACCCTGGAGCGAGTGAATTATGCAAGTGGCGCGATAAAAGCAAAGCCCTGCGAACTAAATTTATTGGATGTCATGCACTCATTAGCGTCCAAATGCGAAGACCGCCAGATCGATGTCGAAGACGGAGCTTTGCTCTGACAACGAACTCATTAATAGCACCAGACTCAGACCCTGGAACAGCCTCAGCCTCCACCTCAGCACATCAGCCTCTGCCTCAGCCAGTTAGTCCACAATTGACAGCTCGCTCAATGGGCGGGCCGCCATGGCGCTGAATAAATAACAAAGTGACAACCACAAAAAACAACCGCGCCGGTGATGGGACAGTGCCGATGGCGATGGCGAGGAAAGAGCCAAATAGAAATGGAAATGGAAAGCAGCAAGACGAGAAAATGTACAATAATTGAGCTCACAAATCACAGGACGGAGCAGAGCTAAAGCAGCCGGCGCACCAATGAACACGAACCAAGTAAATTGAGATTCTTTAAATTTGTGCACATATTTTTTCTATAACAGCAGCAAGCGAGTCTCCAACTTTCAAGTATATACAGTGTATATATATATGTATACATATATACATGTAGCCACTTAATCTCCTCGCCGACTTGGCCCCACTTTGCGCCCACCCACTTCCCGAATGGAGCCAACACGAAAACAGGCGCCTCCAGTTGGTTTACTCAAACTGATGCCTGCTGGCGGCTGGTGCCTGGTGCCTGGCCATTGAGTTGGGCAGACAGATGGATGTCGATGGGGACGTGTGTGGCGTAGCATATTGATGAACCGCAGCAAATTGGCTCCATGGTGGCAACAGATCATCGTGGAACAAAAACCAAAATTGTATCCAATATAAAATATATTTCTATGGCAATATATTAACCAAAGAAGTACTCCCCGAAAACTACTATTCTATGGTATTACTAATATTACTTAAAAATATATATTTAATATATATTTATGTGTTTTGGAATGCGATTAATCTAGTCTGCCCAAACAGACAAATCCTTTTCTATATAATAAATAATTTTCTTTTAATTAAATACACAGAAAAAGATTAATGACTATTCAGAAGAATATTTTGCACTTAATAACTTTTGCGTTAATATTTATTTTATGACCAATAATATTTTTATTTATTTATATATATTTATTGGTATATTCCTTTTAAAGTTAACAAAACGTGCATTTCTATCTCATATATCGAATTTATCATCATATTTCAAATAACAATGATTACAAGCTGATTACAAAATTCATTTGCTGGTTTTAAGTCGAATCCTGAATACTCCGAATCCGGCGTATAGTCCAAAAAAGACTCACTTTTTACTCAACCTTTTTCCACTGTTCAATCTTCTACATGTCTGGCATAACTTTTTCTATCCGTTATACTCGAGAACGAATTGCAAAAAAACAACATGTACAAAAATGAGAGAAATAAAATAAGCGAATCAACTATGAGTGTGCCAGGCGAGAGTGGGCCACTACGAGCTACCCTGTAAATGAAACAGTTCCCCAAATATACACAATTTATTTAGTTTGTGTTGCAAATGTCTGCTTCAGCCTGTGACGAACACAGCACAGCATCAAGCCTCCCTTCTGATTAATTTTTAATGGGTACTGGGTATGAAGAGCAACCGCAGCATTCACTAAGAATCATGTTGGCTACTCCAGCTACATCTGTAGTTGGTGGTTTGCAGTTGCAGCTTGGCAATCTGCCAGCAGTTGGCATAAATCTCCCATGATAAAACCCACGATTGCTCCCCATAGTTCATGCTGGTCTCTAAGCCACGCAATTTCAGACTAGGCTAAGACGGGACTCTGTGGTCTGGGCTCAGAATGATAGTGAGCACTTCTCGTTCCAAAAATCGTAATATAAATTTTTTAAAAATATTGCGCTGCCCTCTGGAGCCTGGAGAAGTTTTGGCCATAATCAACGCCAAGTTGGCTGCCATCGCAATTGGCCATTCCTATGCCAAATGGATGGACGGATGCATCTCATTTCGCGCTCGGTTCACACTCAAAGGCGAGTTCAATGCACGGCTTCTGCCCGCAACTCACAATGCAAATCCGCTTCAGTTCTAATATCCACCACTATCTGAGTGCCCCATTAAGTGTTGCAAACTTAATTGGACTCTTAACAAACGTCATCATTCATATTTAATGCTCAGCTCTGAAGTTTTCCCTTCGCCTCACTGTGCTTATCTGCAGCATTTCGTTTTGCCAAAGTGCAGAGAATAATCCATGAATTGTGCGGGTTTCGTTTCATTTTATTTGCTTTGCTTCTGTTGGCTAGCAAATATGAAAATGAAATAAAAAAAAAATGGATTCAATTTAAGTTTTTGCCCACCTAAAAATAAAATACAAAAATAGTTTTTGTATGTTAAATGGGTGCATTTGAAACGTAAATAAATGTTCCGACCCTGTTGTTGGCGTGTTTCCCTTGTTAACACGCACACCCAGACACACACACACACATATACATATATACAAACAAACAAAAATTTCGTTTTACTTTTATGCGTCCGCAATATTGTTGGCCTAGAATATAAATTAAATATCAGAGCATCGGCCAAAGAATTTGTACAATAACAAGAAGCATCAACATGACTTTTGAGCCTTGTCTGTCTCTCTGTCTGTCTGTCTGTCCAAACAATTTTGCTCTGCACTGATACGATGCGATAATTTGAGTTTGGACTGGACTGGGCTGGCTTGGCCTTGGCCTGGGCCTGGGCCTGGGCCTTGTGCAGCCCGGGCAGGGCGGGGGTAATGGCCTCATGGTAGCCTTTTTCAATGGCCGACGCATTCCGCGCAAGTGCTGTGCTCTCCCTCTCGCCAACAGCGCAAGTGCGAGTGCGAGCGAGTGGGCTGCACAGTCTGCGCGCGGCCAGCAACACATACACATACAGATGCAGCTGGAGGAGATGCCTTAACAGACTATAGTGGTTGTTGATTACAAACCCATTTTGCGCATTTCACTGTGAAGGCCTAAGCCTCAGCTAAAGTTTTGCTACTCAAAAATAAACTGAAAAGCTTAGAAAAACGCGCTGAAAACTAGAAAGTTTTTCATGCTTTTGCAAATAATTTCCAAATATAAGAAACAAAAGATTTAAAATTTAGTAAGGCTTGCCCCAAATCGACAATCTCGATAATAGGTTTATTTTTAGAATTTTAGAAACATATTTTGTTATCTGGAAATGCATAGAAATGCAAACACTATTTTTGGGAATAAATCATTTCTAAAGGTTAGAATCAAGTAATTAAATTGAAAAGTAATTGAATCCAATTTAAATTAGAGTTTTGCTTTAGGCCGCGTAGCTCAACTCCCGACATGTATAACATAAATGATATCAATTTTCTATCTATAACTTTAAATAGCTAGAAAAAGACTCTTATTTTTAGAAATATATTTTCTGAATAATAAAGTGACTTATGCCCAAAAGTATGTAAATTTTCTAAAATTAAAGGCGACTTTTTTTCTGAGTGTGCAGTGCGGCCTTCAAAAAGATGGTAAGAAATAAATCAATTTTTGGCTGAAATTTAAGCAGTCAGCCAGCAAATATTTGCTTGCTGCTGCCAGTTATATAATATTTCATGTTTACGACAGCTCAGCTTGAAATCCACAGCTCGGACTCGGACTCTTGGGGTGCAAATAAACAGGTAAGAGGGTAATTGGCAACACCTTCTGTGCCTTAATGAACTAAAGCTTATTGGGCCTCCCTCCGCGCAAGTAGGCAAATAAGCAGAAAAGCAACCCTTCGCCCCCGTTGCGTCTGCTTGTGTCTCATTGATGAAATCCGCCGGGCCTCTAATTGCGCATCTCTAATGTAATTAGGCCGTTCCGATTGTCCTCCCGAGGGGGTGCACTTGGCTCATGCAAATTGTGCTGCGAAATTAGTAAAATTAATTCAGCTTCAGCTTTGCAATTGGCTGCTCGAGTTGCTGATTAAAATTTCAAATGAACTCGACGAGTAAAACGAAAAACCAGAAAATATTTATATCTTGGCAATGTCGACGATTACATACTCTTGCACTGCATATAATAAACAGCCATAATTAATTATGTTAATATATATAAATTAATAAAACTTAAGTAGTACTAATATAATTGATTATATTGCTTAAAATTTATAATGATTAAATCGAAGACTATAAGTTGAGTATAGTAAATTCTTTATTAAAGCTTTTTAATTTCAAATATTCCAATTTCAGTTTCGTTTACAACTTGTTCAACTTGTAAAGCCAGAAACTCTATATATGTATTCACATCTATATATATATATATATATATATATATATATATGTGCACACCACAGGTTCAAGTTCTCTGCTGTCTGTGATACATTTATATGTATGCTTGTGTGAAATGATGTACATATTTACATAATTACCTCAGTTTATCATTGTTTAACAAAACTTTCGCAGAATTGTGGCCATTGTGGTCGCTGCGAGTCGCATAAACAAAAACTATTCGGCAATTGTAAACAAAAATCGATTTGAATGAATTTGGATGCCTTTGACCTCAATTTGCAAACAATTTGTAAGCCTTGAGCAGAAAGAAATTAAATGTTTATGTTTTAAACTAGACTAGACAAACTCAAATGAAATAAAACTAAATTTGATTGAAACTATGATATGGCTATATTCGAGCGATTGTTGCCTGAATATATTTATAAAATTGGAAATGCCTGTTTCCAATTGTCTGTTCAAAATTAGATACAAATAATAAATAATAAACCAACAAATCGACAAAAAAAAGAGAGAACGAGCCAGTTTCCTCAATTTTACACAAATTAAAATTGATATATCAATAAACTAACTCAAATAGTTAATTAACCAATTTATGTAAATTAATAAATTAATTAAGATAAAGAGTTTATTTGAAATATGTTAGTTGACTCTCTGGAGTAGAATAAATAAATAAATAAAAATTTCAAAAAAGTTGATTTGCAACAAGAAGAAGCAATATACTCGAAAGTGCGGCATTCTT
The DNA here is from genome assembly GCA_035044105.1 of Drosophila nr. perissopoda 5 BK-2023a. NCBI lineage: Eukaryota > Metazoa > Arthropoda > Insecta > Diptera > Drosophilidae > Drosophila > Drosophila nr. perissopoda 5 BK-2023a. The sequence goes on from JAWNMK010000250.1 coordinate 834,582, forward strand.
TTGTTTCCCAATAAATGTTTCGATTTATTCAGGTAAACAATAATAAAAGCGAATAAATTACATGTTTTTGCTTTAGATAAGAAATTCAGCGCTTCAAATTGGAGTGTAAAGTGACTTTGAACTGTAATCAAATTGAGTTTAAAATTAAAACGATTTAAGCCCGCACTTCAATTTGGTTAAATTAATAGATATTTGCAGCAAGCAGATAGCTGACAATAACAATATGCACAAAGAAGTTAGCCGCCTGAACAACCTGAGGCATATTTAATGTTAGTTTTATCTGCGACGAAAACGGGGAAAATGTTTAATTAAAAGCAAAAACACTGGCAAATTGCGACCTCAAATAAAGCAACCAATTGAAACGAGTGTGGCAAACGCTTCGTGAAAACACAAGAAACAAGAAGACACGCACAGCTCAGGCAAGCAAATAAACGAGGTATTTATGTAGCTTCTAAAGACGTCAGCCATCCATCCACATTGAGACACACTTGCAGCGTGGTGAGGCGGAGGCAGGGGCAGAGGCAGAGGCAGCATACATAATAGACTGACGGGATAATATACTTCCGTGTACTGGCGTGCTTATTAAATTTCTGGGGTTGTCTCCGGGCATTGATTCAGCAAAGGAAACACAAACCGTAGCCGGAGTCGGAGCTAGATCCGGAGAAGAGTGACAATGGCATTGGCAATGCCAATAGCAATGAGCGGGGCAGAGCAAAACGTTTATATTACGTAATCACATGTAACCACATCTAATTACACATATTCTTCATTAGTTGCCCGCTCGAAATCGTGACGGGCTTTGGCTGCAAGTTCAATTTAAATGTCGACTCACAATGGAAAAAATGACGAAAAATTAAGTTGATTTTTGTCAAGCTGAATTCGACTTGAAGTAAAGTAAAAACGAACTTAAATGATACATTGATTAAAAATGTTCTTAATCGGATGTGATTTTTTAATATGCATTAGAATTTACTGATAACCATGCTGATACGCCATATAAATTATATTTTATATAGAAAAAATTATCTATATATTTTTTGATTCTATATTCTATAAAAATACTTAAAGATAACTTTTGTTTAAGTTCAGCAAAAATATGCATTAGAATCACAGAATATAATATATAAAATTTAGATAAAAATTCGCATTTTGTCTGCATGACACTGAACAGATTCCATTGTGCTACGCATATTGCCACAACTGCTACCTTGAGTTAGCTGGATGGAGGCATAAGATGCCCTTATTGAACCAAGGGCGCTGCGAGTCACGTTCGTCAGCCAACCCATTTACTTAGCTAAGCGATGGGGGTTGTACCTGCCGCCATCGTTATGCTCATACGGGGATGAGGCAGCGACGGGGCAACAAGCGTCGCCATGCTACATGCAACACTTGTGGCAGCAACCACCCTAAGCTGGAGATTCGCGCAACTTGTTACTTGGCCAGGCTGGGCTGCTGGGCTGCTGGGCTGCTGGGCTGCTGGGCTGCCGGGCTGCTCGGCTATCCCCGATTGATGGAAATCTTTGGGCTAAGCAGCATACGAGTACACGTTCCTGTGCTTATCGCCGGAATATGGAAATTTCGCCATTTATTTGATCAACTTTTGCCTTTTTTTCATATCGGGTCCGCATTTGGGCGGGCCAATGTGAAAAATAAATGGCAAAAGGTACAAAAACAGGGGCCAACTATTTCATATGCCACACGCATTGCTATTGCCTCGATTGCAATTTAGCAAAAAAAATCATGTTGGAAAATAAAAACGAAACGAATAAGAAAACAAGAATATTCTGCGACTTTCGAGCAGCGATGAGGCCCAGACGGGATCTGGTTTGTATCTGCTAGATGCACCTGCGCCACAGCTCAAATTGATAGTTCGCCCGTTGCCATTTATTGTTTTATTTTGCTTATGTATACGTACACACATACACACATACATAAATAGATATATACATATTTTAGCATTCGCATTTATTTACTGGCATGTGCCATAGACTCACCTGCAACACATGTCGTGTAACGTCTCGTCTCTTCGGGGGGTCCCTGTAAAAAATAATCCACCTGAAATCGAATGGAGACCAAGTCAATTAATTAAAAACTTTATTTGAGTTGTAAACTAACAAAAATTGCCAATGGATTATAATAAACTTATTGATATACTATTTAATAAAAATAAAATTTAAAAAATCCAAATATTTTCAATTTTAATTTGTTTGTTTTTCGTGTTATTTAAAATGACAATTTTAAAAACAAATTCGGAAAAATAATATAAGCGAGTTAAGTTTTTCTATTTTCCTTCAATAATAATTACATAGCGTAAAAATAAATGTTGCTAACTTTTTTTAAGTGCCAATTAATATTTAATAAATGTGACATATTTAAAATTTGCTGAAAAGAAAATCAATATCGAAATATTTCTTTAAACATATTTAAATTATCTTCTGCATATAAGCTAATTTTGAAATATTTATTTATTCACAAAAAATATGGAAAGTAAAAAAACCTAGTTAAATTTAATATAACATTTAAAATTAAATATATAAATTGAAGACAAAAAATATTTACAAGTATTCTGGGGATATTTATATGTAAAATGGCGCATCATTTGTTGCATGAAAACAACCCAATCAGACCAAAAACATAATCAGTATGAATAACTACTAAATTATGATTAAATAAATAAAATATAATAAATATAATATAATATTTAAAAATATAATATAATTCAAATTATATTATTATTCTCATTGTTTAATACGTGTTAAACGTTTAAAATCTGCAGCTTTTGTTTCAGTGGCATGTTTAAATATTGCCCCCCAAGCAATAAGGATGAAAGTGATGAGCTGAGGAAATGAACGCAGAACACTTTACTGAAATTTATGAAAGTGAATCCCTCGAAACAGTGTTTCGCACATGGTAATCCAACCTTGAATGTGAGACATATTTACAGACGGATATGTGGGCAACAAATTGTTGTATTCAATCGACCACTACTCCAAAAAAAAGAAACCCTTTCATTCAATTGCCACGCATGGTCTGCGGCGGAATCGCCATTAAATTTAAATATATTCGGAACATAGAGCAAAGACCCAATCCGATTTATGCCGGAACACGCTCCTCATTATAATTTCACGCTTATCTTTTTATTTAAATATTTCACAACCATTGCTCGCGCCTCTCTCTCTCGGCGAAGTGAGCTTTCTTGTTTGCGAAAAGCAAAAGTATCGTGGCATCAATTTATAGTTGTGCCACTCCAGCGCCAGCACAGACAAGAGGAAAGAATATTTATATTGATGTGGGCCAAATGTGGCAGAGTGCGTCGCTGATGCATTCATATCCCATTGGGTCCAGTTGCGTGTGTGTGTGTGTGCCACACTCATGCCCTTCCGTGCGCTTCATTACTTGCCGCTTACTCGATTATGTCGCCGGGATGTGTTGCGATGGCCGCACACTTGTCGACCCACACCCTGCCACACATGCTCGTGCGTTCTTTTATGGGTCGTGTGGTGGCCCTTTGGCTTCGAGATGCCTCCATCACCCTTTCCAAGTCATTGTCCGCCCAGTAGCCATAGCCCATCCCCATCCCCATCCCCGTCCCCATCCCCTTCCCGTTGAGTGCTCGTTTGTTTGTCTATGTTTTTTTGTGTTTCTTTTTTGTTTTTTGTTTATCCACCTAACCATCCGACCCTGGTGCACAACAAACGCGAACAACCCATTGAAGAAGCTCGAGGCTGCAAAAGCATTCATCCATCTATATATGTATGTACATCCCCCCTCCCCCCCTGCCCACATCCCCTACCACCATTGTTATTCAACGACGTCATCATTTTTATGCCATGTACCCATTAAAACTGGCTAAAAAGGGTATCATGAAGATGTGCAAATGTATGTTACGGGCACAAGGCATGCATATATATTTGATCAGACCGGAACAAATGTTTTATTTTACCCACGTCGCTGATCTCAGACCCTATTAGCGCTAAGACACTGAAAGTGAATTTTGATATTTTTATGTAAAACTTATTCAGAGAATATTAATTATTTTGCTTAATTGTTTGCATAGCTTGGCAACATATCGATAAATACTTTTTGAGGATTATAAGAGCTTCTCGAATATCATACACGGGTCAATAATGGATCACTTTTTAGAAACTACCTACGAATCCCATAATGCATTCGTTTTAGTCCAGGTTTGGGCTTGATCAAGAATTATAACTAATTTAGAGGAGATCGCAGTGTGCAGTTTCTACAGCAATCATAATAATAATTAGGGTACAGGGTATCTTTTAGCTGGAGCAGCAACTGTTACTTCATGGAATGCGAGTAATCATCTATCTCCCAATATCTCCGATACGGTAAACTGTAAACATCTTTCTCATCAGCAGCAATAATCGAGATATATTAATACATAATCCGTCCAAATATGAAAACCTTTTTTCTCTCGTTTATCCGAGACATTAAACATTTAAACATTTTACATTAAAATCTTGACTAATTAAATGTTTAAAAAATTGAAAAAATTTAAATTTTTAAATCAATTATTATTCATATAATAATATTCAAAAACAAAATATAATTTAATAAAAACTAATATTAATCGACACAGAAAAATTATAAATACTCAAAATTAAATTATATTAAAACATTAAACAAAATTTTTTTTTTATAAAATCTTAGTTGAACATAAATTTATCGTTATTTATCAATTTAAATACATATAGAAAATTACAAATTAAATGTGCGTGTGAGTAGTGACTGGTATGCAAGAGTATTTAATCTTCGGTGTGCTGTTGTCTCTTATTAGTTGTGTTATTCTGGTTGTTTGTCAGTAGTCCATACATATAGATAGATATATAGATGCGAGTCTCAGCTCGGTGGCAGCCTCATATTCCCCAGTGGAATATGCTCGTGTGCATAAATTCTGGCTAAGCATTTTTCAGACTGAGCCGGGCCAAAAGCTTTTTCCGTTATACTCGAATAACTACTTCATGACTAGTCGAACATGATTGTGCCGAGTTTGGTCTGCTCCTGTGTGCGGACCCCTGCCCTAGCCCAGCTCCAGCTCCAGCTCCAGCCTGAGCACTTAGTAGTTTCGCGTCTCTGTCTGGCTCCCAAATTTGTTCCATTTTCATAATGAGGCAAGGCAGTCTTGGAGGAAGACAACCATTTACGTATCGGGCCGGAGACCGACTTATTCCGTTTGCCTTTGGCTTGTGGATGTATAGAAATGCCATAAAATCTCTTTAAGCGCCGCCAAACTTTTTCTCATTAATATTTTCCATTTTCAGAAGATTAGCAGGCAAAGAAAAAGTTTTTCTCTACTCACTTTGCCTTGGCGCTGATTTCTTGAATTTACTAATGCGCAGACAAACTAATGAACGTTGCTATCCAAATGGAGCTCCCAAATAGATTATTTTTATGAAAAATATCTAGTGAGTATTGAGAGTTGTATTTGGGTCGCAAAACGAATTAAAAAAAAAACGTAAGTGTTAAAGGAAATTTGATAAAAACAAATGTGGATATGCAAATCGCAGCTTCTTTAAAAATATTGCAGATTTTAGTCAATTTTAATGTTTTGAACAGTTGACTAAAATCTTAATAATCGTCAGCAAATTTGTACAGCAAGGAAAGCCGACTTAAACTGATCAATTAACAAAATATTTATGAGATTATTCATACATTCAACTAGTCAGATTTTTTTTAATTTAATGCTTATTTGTTCGAGCTAAGAGAACATAGACAATCGATCTGAGCAGAGGTACAATATCATAGACAAACCAAATGCATTTCAGTTGGCTTTAATAAAAAATGATTTAAGCTAGTAATAAACATAGGGAAAATCAAGAGTTTCTTGACAAATCACTGCAGACTGGGAAGTCACCTAACGAAGCCCGGAAACCAGAGCAGATTGTGTCGCCTTGGCCAGCAAAAGCTGCAGTATCATATTTGAAGCTAAGAAATCTGGCTTGATGAATGAGCTACAAGGTCAGAAATGAGACACATTGATTGCAACAGCTTGCATGCAGCTCACTAATAATAACTGGTTCAGATACTTTTGAAAACCAGAAAGCCTTTTCACAGCAAAAAAATTCTCGAATGTTAAAATTTACGATATGTAACACATAAATAATATTTTAATTATATCTTCTATCTATTTGTTTGTTTATTTACTTAACAGTACATTTTAAAATTATATTCTCGCAATATGGAATTTGCTTTCCCAGGTTATAAACTATTTTTTAGAATGAGATAATAAAATAAAACAGGTATCTTTTCACTTTACCTAATGCCTGTCTGCTTGTATTAAAGTGTTGTAAATAATGCAGCTAAAAGAATATGAAAGTAAGACCCATACTAAATTATACAATTTGAATCGCAGCTCGTTCAAGGCATGTTTAGAATTTCTCTGACATGTCAGGGAGCATGGCATATTGGTTTTCAACACATTCCTCGACTCCCCCGCTGCGGAAGTAGAACTTCGAGTCAGACTCTGGCGGCGCACAGCAGTCGCAAAAGGGTTTCTGGTGCGGAATGCGATTGCCTGCGAGGCTGAGTCGCTCCAAATACAATTTCGAACAAAGAACAGAAGAAAACCTAGAATTTTTGGTAAAAAATGAAGCGTTTCTAATGTTCCAGGAACCACGACGACGCCGTTGTCCGTCGTCCGTCTTTGTTTGTCGTGATGGAAAAGTGAAAGTACGAACCGCGTTTATGACAGCCATAAAAATGCAATTTGCTAGCTGCAATTGCTACTCGAAAGGGTTAAGAGAGTGGCCTGTGATCTGCCTGCCTCCCTGCCTGCCTGCCTGCCGGCACCACATGCTGCTGGACAGCACAAATATTTGCAGTCGCCAGCTGCATTCGAATGTGTCTCTTTTTTTTAGCAGACAGACTCTTTGTTATGACAATTTACTGCCGTATATTTGCCAAATGCATTCTGCTGACCAATTGCCGCTGACAACCAACTCCTTCCCCAGATCGGATGCCTGCCAAAAGCGTAATCGTAAAAGTTATGGAATCCAACAGAGCAACAAACCCCAAGCGGCAGATGCCGATGCAGAAGCTCTCTATTATTTACTTAAAAAGATAGGCGACATGCAACACAAATGGAGAAGAGCTGCCGCAACAAGCTGCAATATTAAACGGAATAAGCTGCTTAGCTGCCCAAGCGAGCTAAACGGGTTATGCGAATAAAATAAGTATTCGAGATGACAGCACCACACCCACAGTCTGCTAATACATACATGTATGTGTTTGCTTGAGACTGCTTTAATTTAAGTAATTTTTATTTTAAATTAAGAATGCATCGTTTAATAATGGCTTAATGGAACGCTCAAGTTAAGAAGGCGGCATTATGACTTATAAAATATAATGCGCTAAATACGTTGCAAAAATTATATTATAATCTATATTATAATAATAATGCAATTCAGTATCAATAATGCAATTCAGTATCATACTTTTAAATTCGCACCCAGCGAAGTACTGAAGTATATTGTGGATGCCATTAGAAGCATCAGTAAACAGATTACTTTAGACAGATACAAATTTAAACATGGCTCTTAAGTTTTCCACTTGATTAATGTTTCTTACCTAGCAGAATACATCATCCACATTAATCTTTGAAAATAATGAGTTTGAAACTTCAATAAAATAAAGAATAAAAAAGGTTGCAAGGAATAAAATCGAGCTTAAATTATTTTCTATTAAGTGAATTGGACAGTCGAATTAGAGTTCTTAACCCTTACTTGGGCATAGACTATCAGTCAATTATTTTATTTATCCAGATAAGAGATATTTATACAACATGTTTATCATTTATCTTTTACATAATTTACATAATTGCTTTATTTATTTTATTCAATTAATTATGTATTTTTATAAGCGAAACGTACTTTTGCTCAAAGCAGAAGATTGCAACTGAGAAGCACCTTTTAACTAAAATATTATTTATATTCATTGTTGAAAATGTTGATTTATTATTTTATTTGACTAAATTATTAATTAAGTTCGAAGAAAAGGTTTATAATTTATCTCTTATTTACATACTTTGTTTATTTATTTTATTCATTTAATTTTACTATTAATTATATTCATTGCATGCACACCTTAATACGCTTCATCATTCCAATTGAATACATACATCAAATATCACATATGTTTATACATTTAAAAGTCATTTCGTTGAGCCTAAAAAAACTACCTCAAACTGCTCTCCTTTTTTCAACCCAAACACTTCAACTATAATTGGACTGGGAGTGCGCATGAGCGAGTTCTCGCACTGCCATTTTTCCTTAGTCTGGAAAACTCATATACATTCACACACAGTATACAAATATTGTATTTAGTCTAGTGCATAGGTCAAAAGTTAAAAAAGTGGTTCAACAACATTTCAATTGATATTGTCAATTGGGCTGGAGACTGCTGCAATTGATTAATTTCTGTTGAAAATATATTATATATATTTAAATATTAAAAATTATAATAGTAGGCCATATTATGAACTGTATCATACCAAAAATATAATTGTTGTAATTTTGGTATTAATATTAGCTTTACTTCGTATATAATTTATTTTTATTTTTTTAATTTAATTTAATTTAAGCTATTTACTTTTTGTATTTTTCTGTGTCGACTGAAATTAATCATTATATATATTAGATAAATCAAATATAAAATAACTAGAGTAACGCCATGTTTGTGTATGTGTATCTGTGAATTTGTGAGTGTGTGTCAGTGTGTGTGCGTGTGTGAGTGTTTGCGTGTGTGTGTGTTGTCACGACGACTACCACAACTGGAATAAACCAAAATGCATCTCTGCATTTCGTTAAACGTTCCCAAGCAGCATTTATGTATACACACACACACACACACTCACACATGCATAGAAACGAGTGTTAGAGTGAGACGGCATTAGTAAAATGCGTTGCAAGCAACGCCGTCAGCATCGGCCATGGCTGCCACTGAAATGTTGCTGCCTCACTTGGTTTTATGCACTTCTCATTTCTCCAGAGCTGCGTCTCAGCAGTTTTTATGTCATTTAGATATTCGTCCTTTCTCCCTCTCCAACTACCTCTCCCTCTCCCTCTCTCGCTCTAGTTCTGCTTCAGTCCTTGGCAGCAGCCAGAATCGGCTGCAGATAAAACTGTCCCTTCATTTAACCACGAGTCTCTGAACGGTCGAAGCCAGCTGCTCCATTTGTGCAATAATTAGTTTGGGAATTAACTCATTCAAATTGCGGTCAGAGTACAAACTTTGAAGGCAACCAATAATTTTCTATTAAATCTTTATCGCTTTGCGAGTAGCTGCTGTTTTTGAGTTGTTTTGGTATGTCTTTAATATATTTGATGTTGATTTAAATACTTTTGGCACACTCAAATCTGTCAAAATATTTACAGCGTACATCAATAAATAAATGCGCACTTTTTAAATTTCATTTTGCCAACGGTCATAAAAACGATTCATGCAAACGAGAATAGGGAATATCTACTCGTAATCAAATAGCCATAAAATGTCTATATGTACTTCCACACATACATATACATATATATACACATATGTATACATAAGCAGAGTTTAAATTTCTGGGAAAATAGCAACAGTTTTAGTCTGACATATTTTTGTAGCCGTGAGAAAAATAAGCGAAATGTTTTCAATACTTTTTTTTTTACATATTTTTATAAATTTTCATTTGTTTGCATTATTGCATATTATTTAAAGAAAATAATATTTTTAATATTTTATATAATGTCGGCTATAAATTATTGATTGCAATTAAGAAACGTGTATTTTTTATAGTTTGTATTTGTTTACATTTTTGATTGCAATTCTCATGTTAAAACAGTTTTCGACTTTAAAACTTTATTGAAATTAGCGTTAAGTGTTTTATTATATTTTAAATAAATAACATAAAAGTTAAAATTAAATATATTTATTATAATAAAAATATGTAAATTCATTTGACACCGTTGTGAGCAAAAGTTAACAAAGACATATTCTACAATACTTAATAAAACATTTATTTAGTTTATCATTTATATGTATATATATAAATATATGTAAATTAGATTTTATTTATACCATCAGAGGTATTTGCATGGACAGCTACTTCGGAATTTGAATATTCTGTGCAAAGTTTGACTAAATTTAAACCCAATCCGCTGGCAATGAAACGTAAACTGAAAGTTTAGCAAAGCAGCGAATTAATCGTATTTGCAGATTTAAAATGCATTGAGTGAAGCGCAATAAAAAGACACAGCCTACTTGAACCTAATTGCCCAGAAGTAGATAGTTGACTTTCAGGTGGTGCCTGCCACTTGCCCCTTTCATTATCTGGCCCTTTATTGGAGTACATTTGAAAAGTGCGGGCCCGGCACAAACTGAGAACCGACTCTGTGGGCGTTCTGGGTGGTTGGGTTCTACGTTGGCACGTCTGCAGTTGGAGTGATTGGCACTAGCACTGGGAATCTGTTATGACTTTTAGTATTATTACTATTTATTTTTGTTATTTTCTGTTTTTTTTTTCTATTTTTTCTGTGTTTTTGTTTCGACCCATGTGGAATTCGGGGAACGTGATTTTCGGCATTGTTGTTGAACGCAAAATTATGATGCGAAACGAAAAATACGAGTCGAGTACGAGCCGTGAATGAATGAGAAGTTGAACTACACAAATAAGAAATACTATATATACCTTTACATGTGTATATATATGTACACCCACATGAAAGTAGTATATATATATATCTGTTCAAGCCAGAATACGTGTCTCATACTTACAGCATTGGATTGATTAGGGTGTGGGGAAGGGTCAGGACTCAATGACAACAACAAAGGCATTGGCAAAAATAGCGAGCAAAATATCAACAACAACAATGGGGCAAGCTGGTGATGATAATGGAATGGTGATGATAGCTTTGCCTTTGTTGTTGTTGTTGTAGTTGTTGTTGCTACTGGCAATGAGCAAAATGGAAACTCAACGAAAATAAAATCCAAAAGGAAAAAACCAACAAGAAAAAAGAGAAAAAAAGAAAAACGTCGGCAGGCAGAACGCCAGAAACCGAAATGGAAACTAAAGTAAATCGCTTTTAGACATTTCTCAGATACACACGCATTCCCATTCCATTCCACCACATATGTATATCTATGCACACACACATACACATACACATACATTTAGCGATATGTATACTTTTGGTGTACGCCGGGTCGCGTCAAATATATTTTAAGTTTTCCGATTCTCGTTTACATTCCCCCCCCCCCCGCGCTTTCTTCAACTTTGAGTCTCGTAAAAATATTTAATTTTATCAAAGCAAATGAGAAATAGAGAATGCAGCTCGCATAAGAATCATTCACGGCGAACTTCAAAAGCTTTTAACAAAATTACATTATTTATTTTTTGTTCTTTTCATTTCAGCAGCAAATGGGAACAAATCCAAGAGCAAAACTAAAACCGAACAAGGATCAACGACAACAATTGCTCAAGTTATAAAATGACTGAAATAAGCAAAAACAATTGTTTTCACAATGCGATAAGATGAAAATTAATATTGTTTTTCGTTAGGATATTTTTTAATTATTTAAATCCAAGACAAAAACTAAAAATAAGCAGGACAAGTAATTAAATTACAAAAAGTAATGCATGAAATAAGCACAAGCTCAATAAAATAGGCAAAATATTTTCGGTATGACAACTCTGGTTATATGTAGATCAAATGCTAACAAAATTAAATTTTTTAGTTTTTGTTCTTTTGATTTCTTATATAAAAACTAAAAATAAGCAGGATGAACGACAACAATTTGACAAGTAATTAAATGAGCAAAAGTAATGCATGAAAAAAGCACAGACACAATTAAATAGCTAAACAGCACTATAGTTTTTCGTTGTGGGAACTCAGGGTTTGTGTTCATGAAATGTTTGTAAAATTCAATTTTTTACTTTTTGTTCTTTCAATTTCAGCAGCAAATGGGAAAAGCAGACAATAATTTGACAAGTAATAAAAATAAAAAAAAGTAATTCATGAAAAAAGCACCGGCTATTCACGAAAAGAAGAACTATGGCAGCCCTGGACATATGTTGCTGGAATGTTAACCAGATATAGTATGGTATATGGTATATGGTATATGGTATCTGCTGCACATAACAAATGCCTTCGAGTCGCGGCTGAATATCATGTTGACAGCACAAATGAAATATGGCCGCAGCGGAAATGCTAAATGGAAATCCATTCCCCGATTACCGATTACCATTCTGGCTGTCTGCCATGCAAGTCTCTGTCTCTCTGTCTGTGCGAGGAGGAGTCAGGAGTGAGGAGTGCGGAGGGGGAGTCGGTGCGTTGGCACCGGATAATATCAATCAGCGGACATTTCTCATTTTTGTTTACTCACTTCACCTGGCTGGGGCCCCTTTAGCTTTAGCGTCAGACTGCTGTGGTTCTTCTTGTTCTTCTTGTTGCTGTTGTTGCATTTGTTGTTGCTTTTTGTTTGCTTGTTTGTTGCACATTCACATTGCGTCTGGCAAGCCATTTTATTTATTCCACGAGAGCACGAGGGTTATGCCCGTTAGGCAAGTCACAAATTCGCGGCAATGTTGTCAAGTGGTTGCCTGCGCTGGCAGTCAGTGCCTCATCATAGTTGCCAATTGGTCACGCTTTGCTTAATTAGACTGCCCATCGAGTATCGGCACCATGGCGGCCTCCTCAATCGATTGCAATTGCAATTCAAATTGATCGCAAGTGCGCCGTGACAATTGCAATTGTCGGAGTCAAAGTCGCAACCAATTATGGCCAGAACCAACCCATATTTATTAGCATATTTATTAGAAATACTAAACTGACTTATTACGTGTACATTCGCAGAAATGAGTATGCAAGAATGCAATTACACTCGGAGAAAAGTCACACTATATTTTAGAAATTGCCTAAATTCTTAGCGCATTTGCGTCTTTTGAGACTTACTTTTTAAACATAGAAATAGAAAAAAAAACACAATATTTTTGGGATTGTGGAAGTCTTTCTATTTTTAAGCATAAAGTTTTCTCACACTTAGAAATTACTTTTAAAAGCAAGACAAATTTTCTTAAAGTTTTATTTTTGTGTGATTTTCATTTAAAGGCTTCTTTCTCAATGCCAGTGTGATTTTTTCTACTGTTTGCGAGATTCGATTTAGTGTATCAAAACTATTGCATATCGTTAAGATAGGATTGGAATAAACAGATTTTCCAAATCGATTTGCGTTTAGGTTTTTTTAAATTACAGTTTCAATTTGTATATATTTTAGCTGCAGCTTATTTATGTGTGAGATAAAATAATGAAAACATAATTGTTAATTTTTTCATTGCTTTTTTGCCATTGTACACGATGAGCTCCCATTGACAAACAGAAGCAACAGTTGACATGGTGATTTACAGCAACAACAACAACAACAATAACAACAATAACAACAATAACAACGATAACAGAATTATTTCAATGCAGAGAGAAGCAGGCATAGTCAGTATTTGTTTGTCCACACACCTCCAGCGATGAGAGCCACCTGTACAGTGGAGACCGCAGGCGACGCCGCGTCGCAATGTCATAAAAAATAAAACGAAATTGTCATCATTTTTATGACCCGCTGCTGCTGTTGCTGCTGCTGCTGTTCTCCCGTTAAGACTCTCACTTGGACTGGCTGTGGGTGTGGATCGGGATGGGAATCGGAATGGGGATGGGGATGGAATGGGGATGGGGATGGAATGGGGATGGGCAATGGGCTCGTGCTTGTTGCGTGTGTCGGAAAAGTCGTATATTAGGCAGCTCCTTAAAAAGCCACTTGAGCGGAAAACGCAATGTGGGGAGTCATGGAGTCATGTGCTTATAACTGCCACACTTTGCCAGCCGAGCCCAAAACGAAACTGCCACTGGAATTTAGTGGGGGGGCCTCAATACTTTTAATGAGCTGTCAAAATGATCATAAAACAATTAAATGCACTTCTCACAAGAACTCAATACACAACCGGCGAGTGGCAGTGGCAGTGGCAGCTATGTCCCATTGCCACTTGCCTCTACCCCTGTCCCCCCTGGCCCCCTTCCGGTTGTCGGACCAATCCGAATGCAATGGCATTGTCCAATGCCTTCCCCGCTGCCTCCCCTCACGTTGGGCTCGTCTTCGGTTTTGCCTTCTCTTGACTGACACTAATTGGCTGCTTTATAGCCCAGTTAAATCGTAAAACTCAAATTTTATGCTTTGTCACTGAAACGATTATGACGTCCGTTCAGTCCACACAAACCAGACGACAACCAGTCGACAAAATCCCAGTCCAGATCAAGGGGAAGTGCCAGGAGTCCCATTGCGCTTACGGTAGCTTAGCACTGCAAGGATTTATGTCTTCACTCACAATATTTAAGCGACAACAATTTACAGTTTGATTTTGGTGTAAAGTTCTAATTCTGCTTATTTAACGCACATTTTTCCCCTATTTTATGACCAGAGTCAACTGGGACTGGGCTCAAGTGTGAATAAAGTCAGATCAACATTAAATAGAACTAAAACAATATTTATTCATTTATAATTTATTTGAAATTATTTCAACATTTATGACCAAAGTCAATTGTTACTGAGCTCAAGTCAGATGTGCATACAATTCACATAGATATAATAATTTATTTATATATTTATTAATTATTTTGAATTACATTTGCTCTAATGCACAAAGTCAATTTGTTACTTGACATTATACAGAACTAATAATTCATTTATTTTTTATTTCTTTTTAATTATTTTAACATTTAAGATTGCTATTGGGCTCAAGTGTAAGTCTAGTCAGAGTTGGATACATGATGCATAAGTAATAATTTCCTTATTTATTTATTATTTATTTTAAATTATTTTAACATATTTCTAGCTCATCTAAAAGTTTGAAGTTTTGTTTTTTTCATTTAAATAATAATAAATAAAAATAGACAAACAGTAATATTAACAAATCCAAATCCAAATACAATCAAATATTGTCAATAATTCAAAGTTTAACATGCATCATTAATTTTCGTAGCCTTTGTTAGAATTTTCTCTGTAAAATCTGATCTGTGTATTTCTGTGTTTAGTACTTGGTATTTATTTTATTTGTAGTTGCAACTGAAAAGCCTCAAATGGAACACTTACTCAAATGCGCAAAGTAAACAAACTATTTTTAATAAAACAAACAAAAAACGCATTGTTTCCATAACAAACATGTAGTGTAAAAATACTTATGTAATTGTGTAAATAAATATGTATTTACATCTGTATATGTATGTGCCTATAAACAAACGTTTAATCGCAGCCAATGGAGTTGGTCGAGCGCACTGCTCGAAACTCAAATTATCACAGATTTTGAGTCTAGTAGGAAAACACTTTAATTTTTCAATATCAATCGACTTAGCGCAGACTCAAACCATTGAGCAGTTGGAGCCCAATTAGATTCAATGGGAAAAATGCATTTGCTTTCAGCCAGCTGCTCTCAACTTATTGCTCAAAAGCATTGGTGAATATTTTGCAGTTGTTGTTGTTGCTGCTGCTGCTGCTGCTGTTGTTGCAATTGCGCCAATCATTCTTATCAGCACTGGCAGTGGCAGTGCCAGTAGCAGCAGCAGCAGCAGGGCATTGTTCCCAATCACCCACACAGCAGCAGCAGCAACAAAAATTGCATCGGCTGTCAACATTGTTGCCAAAAGTGGGGGGAAAAAAGCGCATTATATTTCCCTGTGCAAGAAACAAGGACCACTCTAAGGATTGTGGACGGGTCGTGAGAGGAAAGCGGGGTGGGGGGGGACGTGGGAAAAGTTGTGAAAGCGAACCGAAGCGAAAAGAATGCAATGAATGCGAGGCAAATCGTAAAAAAAGGAAATTGCATCTACCCAAAGCCGAGAAACTTGCGCAGGACTTTGAGATTCTCATAAATTCTAACAAGATTTCAAGCTGCGCCGCGGCTTCCCATCGGAGAGTGGGGGTGGGGGAATACAAGTCAGACCAACTGCGTCCAATAAGCAAATAGCGGCAGCAGTCATAAAAAAAAACACACAAAATACAACAAAGAGTAAAGAGCGTGGCAACAACCAAAACAAACAGAGACGTTGCTAAGAGAGAGCTGAACAGGTGCAACGGGTGCAGAGAGCGACATTTAAGAGCGCCAAACAGCGTCGCACTAATACTAATGCAAGTCGGCGCTCTGAAGAGAGCGCACCTTAAGAGAGCGCACTTTAAGAGAGCGAGCACGCACACATGCACAATTGGTTGGCAAAGAGCGCCAGCACTAATACACAAGCAGTGTTTGAATGGATTGGTGAGCGAGCGCATTTCGATTTTAAAAATGTTTCGAAAAACAAAGTGAAACAAAAATAAATAAAATTACTGAGCACATATATATATATATATATATTTATATATACATAAATATACTCATATTCATATATATACCATAATTAACAAAAGAAAAAAGTAAAATATTTGTTGTCGATAAATAAAAAACAAAATACAAATTTTGAACAGAGGTTAACTAGCTTCTAATTGAGAGTATTGGTTCCCAATCTTATTGGAATGCCTATGCACTTAGCAGAGACAACACCAAACTGGTTTGTGTACTCGATAGCAACCCTAGTTAAATACACACATGCATATTTGTATATACATGTATCCCTTTCTAACTTACATGCACACTTACACCGATCATTTTAACCCCCGACAAATGCCACTGGCAGAGGACAGAGCAGAGCAGAGCACTTCTTACCACAAACTATTTCTTCTCATTCTGTTACACACACACAAACACACATACATGCATGCATACATACCTTACATAGTCGCTTCGCTGCCGTCGCCGCTGCCGCGGTCGCAGCTTCCAACCGACGAGGTCGCGGTCCGGGCGCAACGCACGCGCATTCGTTAAGCGGTCGCCGCGAACATCGTTACTGCGGCACTGTGGCAGCAAACAAGAAACAACGGTTTTACCTGCTGCGATATTTCAGTCACGTCACAGAACTTCACAATAGCCGCCGCAGCGTGTGAGTGTCGCTGGCCAACAGCATGGCCGCTGCATGGCGGCTCTCTCTCTCTCATATCCAAGATGGCTGCCGCCGCAACCGTTGCCATGACAACCAGCCCGCTCTCTCTCTCTCTCTCTTCCATTTGTTGCGTCGGCGCTCTCACTTGCCGTCGTCTCCGCTCTCACTTTCAGCGCGGAGCTGTTTCGCACTTCGCCATTGGTCTCTTCCGACGGCATTTTGTAGCTGCTTGCTAAAAGAAGAAAAACATTTTATTTGCAATTGTAATTAACAAAAACCGCAAAACTTAAATGCAAAAACATTTTGTTTGTTCTTATACATTATTCAAGAAAAAAGTAGGCAAATTTTGGATTCAGTCTTATGTATTGTGAGTATAAATAAATAAATCAATGCAATGGGGTGATGAGTTCAAATATAAATAAATTTATTATATTTCCGATATATACATATATAGAGAAAAAAAAAGCTTGTCAGTCTAGCATAATAATAGCTGGAGTCTTATCATCTTCTATGAATTATTGCCTAAGCACAATTCCCAAACAATGTTCAATTTCAAATATTTGTTTATGCACAATTTCCAATTTCCAACATATTAAAGTTAGCAGTTGTAGAGAATGAGTCATGCCTTTAACAAGGTAGATTACGGACTACCTACTTTAAATGCGGAGCTACGCCCACACGTTATAAAATACTTCACACGTTCAATACTTCATTAATAAGCAAACACAAAAAATAAACCCACAGACCGAAGTTCAACAGCTCAAATGCAAACTTAAATACAAATTTAAACAAGATAACACATACATTTAAGTCACGACGATGTTTACACAACCGACTGCACCTGCTCTCATCTAAATTTATTTATAAATTAACAAAAATCAAACGATTGTTCCCACGGGATTCCGATGCTGTTCATTTTATTGCTAAAATGTCAAGAGCTGAAACATCGCTTATATATTGCGTTCTTTCTTTATTTTTGTGCATGTTTTAATAATTCTGATAAACATGTTTACCGATTGCAGACTTATTTGTATACTGAGTAAATACTTTGCATATAAGAGGTAGATTCACTAGTTGATGTTGTTCAAGAATATATACACTTTATGGGTTCTGAAGATGTCTTCAATGTCTAAGAAAATACAGTGCACAAAGGTATAGAAACCTTATAAGCATTGGAGCTGATGAACCTGAACTGTAATTGAATTTAAAATGCGAGAATTTTCAAGTATAATCATACACATTGTTTGGGGTGTTGCATTGTGCGCTTTGTTATTTTTCTCCACACACTGGTTTTGTCATGTGTTTTCTATACAACGTAAATATCTATAGAAAAAATATCAATTGTTATACCCTTTCAGAGAGCATTATAATATTGTTATGAATTTTGTAATACATTGAAGCAGGAGTCTTCACGACCCCATAAAAATATGTATAAGTATATTCTTGATCAGCATCACAGCATCACTTCTGTCAACTTGTCCCTCAGTTTTAAAGCTAACTTTATATACATATATATATATATATATATATTTATATATGTATATATAACAATCTTTTTTTGTATCGCAGACTGACGGATCGGCATATGATAAATCGTAGTTCTTGTTGTAACCAAGATGCGTGTCATTATGCTTCTCACATTTTTCCAACTATCTCATATATAGATAAATAAATAAAAATAAATATAAATATAAAATTATTTATTTTTACTTAAAATATGTGCTATTTTGCTCCTCATATGAACTAACAAAAATATCAATATCAAAGTATGTAATCTTTTGCCTGCCTAAGATATCCGCTCTCATTGAATTCCAATTTCGATACTTTTTAAAATACGATTTATTTAATTTAAACGAAACTCGAAATATATGCATAAACTGTGCTTAAGTGTAGACAAACTATGCTCTTAAAATAAACATTAATTTAAAGACTGTTCGTGAGCGAAACGAAACGAAACGAATGAAAATGAAAATGAAAACTTTCAATTCGATTTTCATTTGGGATACGAACGCAATCGCCAAGGCAAACTCAATTCCTGATATATCTCAGAGATGCTGATGCTGATGTTGATGCTGACGAACGAACAAAGAAAGAATTGCCTCGTTGACATTTGGCAATAAAAATAAATAAAATACCGTTTGCTCTGGCACCACCTACGAGAAAAGTCACCTCCCCAGAGTCACATACCCCACACACCACACACATACACACACAGAGAAAAGCACACACCGTTGGCAAGCAGAGAATGAGCTACAAATAAATGCCGCCGCTTAGGCAAAGTCAAGGCAGTCAAAGTTTTGCAGCCGCCTGGGAGCATTATAAGTAAGTCCCGTACGAGGTGGAGCAATGGAGGAGGGATGGAGGGATGGAGGCGTGCGCTTGTGCGTTGCGCATTTTAATACAATTTAATGCCTCATCGAGCGCCATCCCCTCCAACCCCTCCATCCCAACCCAACCCATCCCATTCCCATTCCCATCCCATCCACCCACCGTGCGACACAGCACAAACCGGGCCAGGAGAGATCCGGATAACATCGCGGCCCAACTGACTGCCCAACAATGTTGGTTATGGGAGCCGACAAGATTCGTACGGAGCCCAACCAAAAGCCGTGCGAAAAGGTGGGAGGAATAGTGTTTCCGGCTCACTGGCAGTGTTGTGTTTTATTGGTAATCGTTTATCTCATCGGCTAATGCTGGGCCCAGTAGCAAAAACGTGACCAAAGTTAAGCCACGTTGCACAGTGGAGCCAGCTGCATATTTATAAAATTATATTTTTCTCACAGTAAATAAATATGATATATGTAGTTATATATTCCCAATTCCGATAAATACTTTGTTCAATTCCGCTTAGAGATTTGATAAGAGTGCTGGTAAGTAACTCAAATGTTAGCCACGGTGGGAAGACTTTGTAAAAGTCATCTTAAACTGCACTAAGACAAAAATCATTATAAATTTTAGAAAAGCGGCATACTTCTGGCAGTATTATATACATATATATATAGGATTATTCAGAAAGTCAATTAATAAAATAGAAGTTGGTAGGATTTGCAAAACGAATGCTTACATTTCGTAATTTCAGGTTGGATTTGTCTAAAACGTGGCAAAAAATATGCCTGATTTATTTTGTATGTATTATATTATATTTATTACTTTCTAGAAACATTTTCTATAATAAAAAATATATAGAAAAATACAGCTTCGTTTTATGGGATTGTAAATTCAGGGCAAGCCTTTCCTATTTTAAGAGAAATGTTTTCTTTTATATATAAATTATTTCTAATAAATGAAAAAAAAAATGTTTTCTTATAGTTAAAAATTATTTATAAAAACAAAAAATTCTTTTAAGGAAGACTTTTAAAATTGCATGTCGATTTTTTTTAAGTGTAATATGAAACTCACAAACGACGAATTAGTTTTTCGTTTCAAAGTGTTGATGTCTTTGCCCTGTAAGCAGGTCGCAGTGCTTTTTCTGTGGATTTTTGTATTTCATTGATACGTATTATCGGCGCTGCTCTATGGATGTGATGGGTTTTTGGGCTCGTGTTAAATTGGTCTACTTTAGTTGCGTGTCTCTGCCTTGTTTTATGATGATGAGTTCGAAGTTCAAGACTGTTCAGACTGTTCATGAATACACGTTGGCTATTTAGATAAGGCATGAAGCACACAAACAAATATCCAATATTGAACAAGGACACTCCAAAGAGTTCGAATTTCATGGAAAATGTGAAAAGGGCTGTCAGTCGTCAGTTGCAGGCGGCAACGATAATTATATTTCATAATTCATATTTCAAGGCTTTCATAGTGTCGATTGTAAAAAGCAGAACTGGTGCGTTTCACATGAAAACGAGAGCAGTCTGATAAAATTTAGTGCTGCCGGGTGACCTTCGGCTGATTGTGCGAGATTCAAATGTAATATTTCTTAATGCCCACACATCCATAACTGGAGCGACCTCTGAGAGTGAAAAGGATTTCTCTGCTCGCCCAATAAAACTATTAATGACCAGAACAAACTGCCTTTGTGCCGCTGCGGCTGCCTCTGCCTCTGCCTCATCGACACATCGAGGTCGTTCCCGCTGCGTATTTGGTGCGATGGCTTCCAGTCGTGTACACAAAAAGAGAAAACAACAAAAAATAACAAAAAAACAACAGAAAAATAAACCCATTTGCCAGCCGCATGTGCTCGTGTCTGCTTTTTAATGTTGTTGCCTTGCCGATTGTTCGATGGGCACATTATAATTGTAGTCTCTGATTTTTAAAGAGATTTCGTTTGGCATTTGCAAGTGTATCTTTTGGGAGGCTGATAAACCCGTTTTATTCTCTATTCAAATCGAGTTCGCGCCTTATCCCAATTAATCCACTAAATGGGAATGCGTTAAGCCAGCCTTGCTTTAAGTAATGCTGGAAATTCTATTTAATGCTCCGATTCGCATCACCTCGTCACCCCAGCGACCGACAACAACATCAGCCAGCCAAATTGCGATGGCATCTTGCCATGCAATGTGGCCCCAGTTGGATATGGATTCCTCCCTCAGCTCGACGGCTTTCTACGTATTTCATTTTTCGGCTGACTAAAACTGGCGGAAAGCAAAAATATAATAAGGCAAAATCACGCAAGTTTCGGCTAATTGTTTCTACAACTTCAAAGAAAAATATCAAAGTTAAAGTTCACTCGAAATTCAGTTCATTCCCAAATGGCTGACTGACGAGTCTCGGCCTTTTCGCTCAGTGCGAGTGTAATTTTCAGCAAAGAGCAAGATGTGAAAAACTGAAAAAAAGCAAAAAATAAAGTAAGCAAAATATACGAGGCAAAAAATAAAAGCTGCTGCTGCTCGTGCACATAAAACTTGCAAAATAAGTTTCGCATGTTTCCGCAAAACTCAGGTACGAGAATTTTCGGTCCTGAATTTCGTTGACGAGTTTAGTAAGTCGTGGAGAGCACCTCCCCCGTCAGTTTGCCGCTTGAATATGCAGCAAATATTCTTCAAGCAGCAGACCCTTCCCCTGCGGACCGTCTCTGTTTTATATGCTCGAATCGGGAGCTGGGAAGTGGGAGCTGGGAACTGGGAGCTGGGAGCCGCCCACCTGAACAGCCACCGTGCTAGGTAAATGAGAGGCGTCATTGCTCGTAAGCCGCCATTGCTAAAGCTGGGTCAGGATTGGCAGCGTGGGGTGGGCAGAAACACGAAATGTACTCCAATTTAATCAAGAATTCTATTCTGTGAATGACTTGCACAAAAACACGAAGCAGCCTTCAGTTTGGGGCAGAGCCCGAGAGCAGGGGCAAAAACTGCTTTTCCCTGCTGCTGCTGCTGCTGCTGTACGCCAAGAATTTTCATTTCGCGTTATAAAAAAAAATTGCAGGGCCATGTCAACGCTGTACCTGAATAAGGGCTAAAAAGGTTATTAAGCAGGGGGGGCGGACAGGGGGCCCAGAGATGGCGACTTTGTTGTTATTAGTCTCCCATACTGCGATGGAATTTTAAAAGGCAAACGCTGATTCTTTTTTTCTCTCTTTTTTGCGTCTTAATCTGAATATTTGAAGGCATATTCATGCCAAATTATTGCCACTTATGCGAACAACGAATATTTAATCTAACTGAAAGCACATGAGTCACTCACATATTTATAATTCATTGATTTTTATATATAGTTAAATTGTCTTATCAATCCATAACCAATTAGTGTTAATATTTGAACCATCTGAAGCAAAAAAATAAAAAATTAAATACAAGTTTTCGTAAAATATAAAATCACTGACGAATAGTCTGACATGATAAGATTGATTCGTCATTTGATGTTGACTGATCAAGAGTATATATATATTCGGAAATTCGTATTTTGTCTGTTCTGTATCAAAACTTCCCTAAAACTATGCCAGAACTTGGTTGTTCCAATGCCAAAAGATGCTTCGTAATCATTAATGAAATTAAAAGCAACAAAACTAAATACAAAATTTTTAAAATATTCGTAACTTTAGACAATAAGCTGTAATTAAAGAATTATTTAATCATTAATAATTTGCATAGCTTAAGTGTACATTTAAAAACTGATGCTATTATTTTTATGCTTATTTTCTTAATTTTTTATCAAATTGAAAATGCTTAACGAAGTTAAAAGTTGAATCTTATTAAGGATCTTCCACTTCTAAGAACATATTCCTAAGTTCATTAAACTTATTGGTTTAAAAAGTGTGATAAGATAGATATATTATAAATAGATATTAAATATATTATATTATAAATATGTATATTATATAATTATATCATAAATATGTATATTATATATAAATATATTTCTTCTAAACTAACCAAAATCGGAGTTTAATATTAATGTAGTCAGCGAGCTGCGTTCTGCTAGGGTATCTATATTCGGCCTGACGAGGAGAGCTGTTCCTTCTGATTTAAAAAACCAAACAATCAAGTGTATCTCGGCTTCTAAAGACCACTTGGAAGTATTCTCTTGGAAACTGCGTTATTGTGTGTAGAAATATGAATTCGAGTCGAACAAAGATCTAAAAACACTTTCCCCCCAATAAAAGAATTGAATAAAATAAAACAATCGAGAGAAAATGTTAAATTATGCCGGTCCCCAAATACTCGAGTTTTCCCCATAAATTGATATTCGAATGTTTATGCAGTCGCTCAGCGACAACAAAAACTGTACAAATATTTGAAATGCCAGTTGATGGAGAGAAACAACAACGAAACAAGAACTGCTCAGATATGGGAAGGGAATGGAGTTGAGAAGGGGACTGAGAATGGGCCTGGGACTGGGGATGAGGCTGAACTGAGTTGGAGTTGGAGCTGGAGCTGGAGCTGGAGATGAATGGCTGTCGTTGTTATTGAAATAAATTATTATAAATAAATACGCAAGCCGAATTTATGATGGCATGTTGTTTTCTGCTCGACGTTGTTCAACTGCCCGTTGAGGAGCAGAGCGAGCCGGGCTCTGGCTCTGGCTCTGCTCTGACTGCTCTGAGTCATTATTTTTGTTTATGCGCCGAAACGGCTAGAGTTGAGTCCAGCGACGAGCGCCGTTAAAACAAACAGCTTATTACGCCAATGACATTTGTGATGGCACTGACGCCTTGGCCATGGCCTGGCTGTGGATGGGGGACGAGGATTGGGGATTGGGGGAACGGTGCGCCATTGACTACCATTGATAACTAAAGAAGTCGCAGGTCGAAGATGGCTTTGGGCACTTGGAGTGGATGTCAAGTTGTCTGAATTTGTTTGCTTTTCGCTTGTCAACAGCCTGTTCTTATCCGTATTCATGTCCGTTCCGGGCTCGTTTGCCAGCCTGTTTATTTGTTTTTGTATTTGTGTCTTTGACGTGGGTTCCTCGTTTCACTTGTAAACATTCCGCTGCCAATTGAATTCGTCTCAATTTATTTACTGCTGGGAATATTGTTTGTGCTATGCGGCCAATAACAACATGGAGCTACATTTTATGGCTCCCAGCGTTGCTTCAATTAGAAAAGAAAATCATTTCTGTTTCTCTTTTCCTTTTCGTTGTGGAAATTCTTAAATTCTTCGTTTTCAATTTATGCAAAAAGACATTCGATTGATTTGACAGCCAACTGCTGTCTGCAGCCGAAGTTGGCTTAATTATGACCAGACCCCTCTTCACTTGTAGGTTCGGCTTATTATGTGGAATACTTGCTGGGAATAAATTCGTTGGTTTCTCCTTTTTTGTGGGGGGGGTGGTGGTGGTGGTGGTGGTTTTATTGCCGGGTCGGCGTACAGATTCAAATAGTTTTGAACTTTTTGTTGGCTTGTCGTTCGCTCCGAATTCCTCTCCAAGGATTCTTGACGTTAAGCAAACAACTAGAAACTCACATAAGAAAGTTTACGATATGAGGAGGAGTGCCCGGCAAAAATGCGCACATGCAAATACACAGAGACAAACGCGGCTGACACACGATTATTGTATTATTGTGCAGGAGGCATCAATTAAAGAACTCTTAAGTGTTTCTCGCACCCGAAAACTTTGCCAAGTCGCTCGTTGTATTGTTCCGGCAAAGTTACTCACAGAATTTAATCAGCAATGACAAAGTTCAGGCTGAGTTTTGGCCTGGGACACCAGATTGGCAGTAATTTGACATTTCTCTGGCATTCTTTTAATTGTGTTCATTGCAAAATATTTTGCAGTGCAGCATCTTGAGGTCTAATTTTTGTTTTCGCTGCTGCTGCTGCTGCTGCTTGTTGTTGCCAGTATTTCGCCATGGTTGCTTGGCAGCTGGAATGGCTTTGCCCAATAACGCGAAACGAACCAAAATTCTGCTTGGCTCCAGCAGCGCGGACAGCGATCTTAGCTTTTTACGACGGCCCTCGTCCGCGCCTTAAGCGTCCTGGCTACAAAACTGGAAATGCAACCAGCGCGAAATTGCAGCACTGACAACAGGAGCTGAGCTGTGTGTGGGGCTGAGTCAGCGCTGTGGCTGTGCTGGACTGGCTGTGGGGCAGGGCCGGAGGCGCCACTTGGCTAAGCGCATATAAAAAAGTTTAGTTAAATTTAGGTGGGGCACGAATGAAATCATTTTCAGCTGTATCCAATGCTCAAATCACTTTGCCATTCAACACTCCACAGCAAACCAAAAGTTTACTTTCAAAACGGAATACGGCAATAGCATTATAAATATTTTAAGCATTCTTGTTTAAGTTTTGTTTATATATTTTACATATTTATTTAAAGTGCACAGTTTTAAAAAAGATGGTTTAATAAATAAACATTTAAAACAAAAATTACGAGTTAAATTGAAAATTGAAAAAAAAAAAAAGTAAGCTAAACATTTCTGACTACAGCATTGTTAGTTGTTGTCTAATACATAACTAAATCTACTATAATTTCTGATGCAATACTTGCTGGAAAGATAATATTTAACTTAAAATGAGATACATTTAATATCATAAGAAATAAGACAGTGAAAATTAACTAGTGAGAAAAATGCTCGATGCGCAAATTAATAGTTTAGCTTGAAAGTGTTTGTCAAATCAATCTGGGAAGACGCTGTGCAGTGCAAGCTGAAAGCTGAAAAACAACTCGCATCGAATGAGGGAGCACAGATAGAGAGGGAATGATTGAACGAGAGTGAGATGGAGAGTGAGAGGGAGTCGTGACTCGGTGACTTATTACTTTTCATGCTCCTGCTGCTCCTACTACTCCTTGTCTTACTCCTGCTCCTACTCCTGCTCCTACTCCTACTTGTGCTCATTCCGTTGGCAGCACTGTCAACTATCAACTGGCAAATGAAGTCGTAAAAAGATTGGCCAAAAGTTTTTGTGTGCTGCGCACAGAAGTACATGCATATAAAAATGGCGAAGTTGGGATTAGTTTCATCAAGGATAAGCCAAATGGCTGGACACGCTGGCTGCCTGGCTGCCTGGCAGCCTGACTGACTGGCTGACTGGCAGCAGCGCATATAAACAAGGCGTGGATTGCTGCAGCTCCACACGAGACTGGCTGCCACACTATTTGGAGCTCGGTTGGCTGGCCAGCCATATCTATTTCGCTATTTCGCTATTTGTGCCAGAAACTTTTTAAGCAGTTGCCTGTTGGCTGTTTTACACATGTGTGTCTTGCCAAGTAGAGTTACATAAACGGCGCAAACGTTTTTAGCAACAATTTTATACGTTTCACGTAGACACACACAGCATACACACAATATGTGTGTGTACACTCAGAAAAAATGAAACTGAAAGCGAGAACATTTCTCTGGTTTTTGAAATATTTTTAATTATTAATTTATGTAATGTCAACTAAACGCAGTCGAAACAAGAAATACAAAAAGTAAACAAAATTAAATTAAATAAAATTTAAAATTAATCACAAGTTAAAAATAAGAAATATTTATCAGATTTTTTGGTGGTTATTTAACCGAAAAATTGTCTAACAATTGTTTCATGAATTGCGGGAAACGCAGGAAAAAGCACAATCAGACTTAAAAATAATAATAATTAATAATAAAAAATACAAATAATAATAAATAATAATATAAACTACGATAAATATTAATAATAATAAATAATAGTAATAGTAAATAATTAGTATGAATAAGTTTAAAGTTATTCACGAGATGGGACGTTTGAAATTGAGTTCTTGGTACTAGAATTATAATATATTTCTAACATAAAAATATATTTAAAAAAATTGCAACAATTGGAAAGGCCTGCCCCAAATGGACAATACCAAAAAGATTGTTATTATATATTTCTTATGGACATATCTATTATATAAGAAAAAAGTAGAAACACTCAAACACTCGTCAATCTTGGAAGCAGAGTAGCTCGGTGGGATGTTCATCAACTCACGAAACCCCAAAAATCTTAAGTATTTCCTAATTAAAATTATATAAATTCATAGAGTATATAAATTATTTGAATAAGCTGAAATCTTAATATATAATATAAAATAATAATATAAGTAATAAATTAGCTAATAAATGAATTATTGTAAGTAAACGCAGAGAAAATACACTGGATGATAGGCATATATATTTTTTTCTAAATCTGAGAAAAATCTGCCCTGGAATTTTGCAATACAAGCCCTGGTTTTTCAAAAGCCGCAGCATTGTGAATAACAAGGAGAGGAGCCTTTGTCGTCAAAATGGCGAATTTCTAAAATTGAGGGTTCATTTTTTTCAGAGTGCACACACAGCTTATACAGCATATACAGCATGTGTGTGTGCGTGTGTGTGTGCTCATATATAGACACATATGCAAACAGACACACACACACATATGTGGATGTGTATTACCCTTGTGGAAGGGGGGAGCCACCTCAAGAAAAATGTCATCTAAGCACGTTTGCAGGATCTGCATAATTTATGTTTGCCTGCAGGGGGCGGAGGGAGGCGGTGGGGGAGGGATGGACCAGAACCCAGTGTCATTCGGTAAGTGAACCTTGGCTTTTTGCTGCCTGGGATTACCATAGAAAATTAGGTTTCCTGTTTCATGGACGCGGACGCAGTACATCGTATAAAAACGGCACGACCTGGTGGCCATCCTCATAACTGTACAACTGAGGTGTGTTGCTGGCGGCAGGGGGGCGGGCAGGGGCGGACGGGGGGCGCGGCACGTTCAAATGAATTTATATATATTTGTGTGCTCGTTTTATGACTAATATCTTGGAATATCTCAGGGCATGCGAAACGACAGCAACGCCCCAGCAACTGGCAACTGGCGCACTATCAGAGCCCCACACCCCCCAGCGACATGCCACAGCCCACAGCCCACACACAGTCGCATATTTTGCAGCGCTGTGAAAAATAAAACACAAATATAAGCCCGGCCAAAAACAAGTATAAAAATTTGTTTTTTTCAACATTTGCGAACGATGATGTTGACGTTGACGTTGCCACGAGCTGCCACTCTCCCACTAGAGACAGCAGCAACCAGCACCCATGATACCCATCCCGATTTCAATCCAACAGACTACCCCAGTCATAAGGCATGTTATTGTCGTTGTTTACATGTAACGAACTCTCGAAATGTTCATAGCTATTTTCTTCTTCTTCTTCTTCTGGCGAATCCATCCCCAATTGGACTGGGCACATTTCTTATATGAATAAATGGAGAGCTGCTTGCTTTTGCCCAATGCAATAATATTCTGCGTAGGTTGTCTACTTAAGGCTGCTCACAATTATGTGCAAACATTCATAAATATTCGCAATTAGCCAAAGATATCGTGACTAAAATATATTGCCCGGGTCTGGCCAAGAAATAATTAACGAACATCTAATTGCCAAATTTCGTATTCACGACTCTTAATTACGTTATTAACAAATGCAAAAAAAAAAACGCGTTAAGTGAATATACAAATAAAAAATAATGTCTTTATTTATAATCTTAATGACAGAAATGTATATTCTTGGCTATGTTTTCAGCTTAATAATTGCAATCAGCAAGTTAATAAAACTAGTTGCACAGCTTCTATGAAATTTCGAAAGCATATTCATATTCGGTTGGCATAACCGACTGCGACATACACTGTAAACCAGCTTAGAACAGGTGGCAAAGAACAGGTTTATTCAATCTTCGAAGTAAGCTGCAATTAATCGACTTTCCGAGTTTAGTTTGAACTTTAGTCATATTTTTTTGGGGTTGAGAGTGGGCATAAAAACAACAAATTTATTTATTTATTTTTGTATTGAATGTCAACTAAAGTCAGTCGAATCAAAAAATACACAGAGTAAAAAGTTGATTTAAATTAAATTCAAAATTAAAGTTAACATTATAAATTTAAAAAGAATAAATATTTATGAGATTTCTGTGGGTATTTCAATGCAAAATGGACCAAAATTTGTTGCATGAATTAAGAAAAACACAGAAAAAAACTAAACAGACTAAGAAAAATTAGTTGGAGTTATTCACGAGACGTTTAAAATTGATTTCTTAACAATAGAAATAGAGGACAACGCTGCTGAATCGATAACACAATTTAGTAATTTAACTGCCAACTAACTAATCAGATCTAATCTAAGATTTTGTAAAGCAAATTAACAGTTGAACTACTTTAAATTGTAAAATTATTTATATTTAATATACAATATACAATAATTAAGAGTGTGAATATGAATTTACAAATATTTGCCCAACGATAGATGGATTATGGCTATATCTATTTGTCAGGCTGTCAGTTTGTTACATAAATTCATGAATGCAAAAATTGCATTTGTTGAACTATAGTTGAAAAATTGGAATTAAAATGAAAAGCTTCTCAATTGGGAAATGTGTCAGCTCGGCCAGTTTATTGATGGACAGCTGTGTTAATGTGGGACACTAAAATGTAAGCAGCAAGCTTAAAGTATGTACTCGATATGTATATATAAGTACATATGTATACAAGTATTTTTCAGTTTCGATCTCTTCTTAATTCTTATGCATGTCGCATGTGCAATAACAATATTTTTCAGCTCCGACTCTGCTGATTCCTTGGATTTGCCATTTGCTTATTCGGGAAGCAATTTAATTCTGGCTGTGCTGGAAAGTGAAAAAACTGAATTCGAAATTTATACAGATACTTGGCATGTTTGAATGTATGTAGATCCATATACATATTATGTATTATGTACATTTGGGTTTTTTATTTGCGAGCACATGTGTGCATTCCCACTTCCAATCTGAGCAGCTTGTATCTTGTATCTAGGCTGGGGCTCTTTCGTACTTGTGTACAGATGCATCCATAACTTTCAGTTGGGTTCTGTTTCACATAAATAAAATGCGCGAGACACGTTCGCTGCTCGATGTTCGACGATGTAAATTGAAAAAAAAAACAAGAAAAAAGCGAACTTATTGAAATTTTTGCTGTGCGCTGAATATCGAATTGATTCCTCCCGAATTCAGCCCTAGCTCTTCTTTATGTATATCAATAACACAATATTACGGATTACAGTCAGATGTGCTAATGCGAGGCGCGACCGTCGAGTGCTGTAAAGTTTCCTTTGTCTCAGCCTAAGTGTATCCGGAGGCAGAGAGCGCTGAGTAAAATGGCGCCAATGAAAGCCGAAAGCACGATTACCAAGTCGTTAAACTTTATGTTTTCAACAAACATATTGCGAACAAGTGAGTACCCCCTAGCCCAGAGAGTTCGACTTGCAGATACCCTAGCATATCTTTACTTAAGTCGTTCACAGCTTAGCTACTCAAATCGACACGTTGAAGAAGGCTCTCAAAATAATGGCAGTGTATGAATTAGCTATCAAAATTATCCAAATTTTGTAGAATATAGATTTATTTGGCTCCATTAGACTATTTTGAATACTTTGTTTTGAGTCTTTGTATTCAAAACCAGTTGCGCAAATTTAAATATCTTTGCCAAAGTTTAAACTTCAGAGAACGACTAATTACTCCCCAAAGTTGACAAAAAATGGATTCTTCCTTTATAATTTGCATATATGCATAACAGAGTATATATAATTATATATACAGAAACTTGTTGCGCTCTCTGATTAGTGCTTTGATTAATATTATCATATATAAATTATGGATTTTATTGCAATCGATACTTTAAATATACTATAAATCCAAACGTTGTCTTTTAGTGACTGACATCGATTAGATCAACTAATCGTCGATGAAGCGGATCATGAATTTATATTCTCTATGGGGTTATTCCGCATGTTACATACTTTTGCACAAATTCATTATATCCTTTTGCATGACAAGTTTACGAGGAGAGTGCACAACTAAAAGATTCCTCTAAATTAACATAACATAAATTCTTAGTAAACATTCACAAAAAAAAGTAATAACAAATAATCTTGGATAAGTCAGAGATTCCATTACTCTGCTCATATCAAAACTTATTACAAGTTCAAAAAGTCTTCAGTTCAGTGGATCTATAAATACAACTACAAAGTCATTGCTGGTAAGTCTGGTTAAATAATATGTTAGTCAGACTTACTAGCAATGGTTAAGTAATATCTTAACCAGACTTACTAGCAATGGGTGTATGTCAAACAATGAATCAAAAATTGGTTTCATATGAACTTATAAGAACTTGCAAGAGATAGAAAGATACTTTTTCGAACAATTCAAAGTTCAAAAGCTCATTAACTGCCAGTGTTGTCAATTTTCTAGATTAGTAAAATCCATTTGAAAGCGTCTTAGCTTTAGCTATTCAAAGAATAATTCTGCAATTCTGATTTGTGCCGCAGAGCTGCAAGTTATACAGTTCGTGCCTCATTTTGTTATTCGTGAGTCGAGGTAGTTTAGATAACCCTCGATCGAGGGGCCGCGTAATTAACGTGAGGCTCTTGAAGTAACCGAACTAAAGGGGGAACGCCTTCTGTAATAGAGCGCTTAGGGGCAATCGCATTGATGATTGCATTAAACCTTTATTAAGAGCCCCGCGACAGACTTGTCGAATGCAGTCGAGCATTCAAATTAAGATTGAATCATTATTGAAATTCGTTTAGGAGCGCGCTCGATTTCCAGTCGACTACCTCATTAAAATGGATGATGGTGGCAGAAGCGACTGTCTCTCTCTCACTCTGTATATCTATATCTGTCTCTATCTGTCTGTATATTTGGGTATGTTTGTGTATTTGCATTTGCAAAATGTAAAAATTTAATTCGCATATCATGCGCGATAATCAGCGGCATGCATTATAAAACCATAAAAATCGCAAAAGCGCGTTCAACGCATAAACCGCAACTGAGCTGAATTGTGCGGCGTTTGGGACGGGACGGTACGGGACGGACAATTGTCGCATGCAGTGCCAATAAATATCCGATTATATGGTAATTGTGTATGTGCGAGTGTGTGTGTGCGAGTGTGTGCGAACTCTGCGGTAGAGGAAAATGCGAGTTTGGTTCTCAGTTTTTAGTTATTAGTTGATGGCCGCAAAAATTTGCATTTGCCTTTGTCGCAATTTTTTTCGCACAGATGCAAATTGCAAATTGAATGCGAAATTGAATAAAAGTTAACTTTAAGCGTTGCCCAACTAATGGAGTCTCCCCAGCTCTTTAAAACGGGCAACAAAATGGCGTCGTGCGGCTGTTGAAGGTGCACAAAGTGCGGGGTTCAATTTTCGTGTTCATTAACCAAACAAAATGGATATTGACAGGCAACGAGCGAAAGGATAAGCGGAGCGATACATGCCATGAATACCGCCTAGAATTTGAAATTTGAGCTCGAGCTGGAGCTGGAGCTGGAGCATAAATTCAAAATAAAGTTTAACGAAGCTAATCTGTCGAGGGGACGCAGATTGATGGAGCCAGCCAGCAATCGCTGTTGAATGTTGAACGAATGCTGCTGGCCAAAGGGACGAGGATGAGGACGAGGGCGAGGATGAGGATGAGGATGAGGGTTGGCGCACCAGGAGCAGTAGGCGGCTGGCTATGGCCCATGAAAGTTATCAAAGCGTGTTATTACGAGCAACGAAGCGAAACGCGGACCGAAGCGGAGCTGCAATCTCAAGTGGATGCTTGGCTGGCTCGCTGCCTGGTTGCCAGGATGCCTGGTGGCATGGCTGGTCGGGCTGGTCGGGCTGGCCTGGAGCCACTTGTGGTTGCTTGGCATGAAATGGGTTTTTGTTTTTGGTATGCTCCTCGCTCCCAGCACGCACGCAAAATAATCAAATGAAACGCATCAAATTCGTGAAAGGGATAAAAGCCAGCAAAATGGCTGTCGTTTTTTTTCTTTTCGTTTTTTTGTTTTCTGTTTTTTTTTTTGTTTAAAACACTGCTACGTGCATGCCCCCAAACGGATGGGTTGTTTTTGTTTTTGTTGACGCAGCTACTTTGGCCAAAAAGGGCCGGGGTGCATCAGCATAATCAGAATAGCCCAACCCAGCCAGCTACTCAGGTTATTTCAGCCGTAAATTTGTGGCTACGAATGGTTATTCAATAAATTTTAAATCGCAATGCCAAGTTTCACAGTGGGACAACTAAGAAGCGCTCCACACAAATTGTTGCTAAATTAGAACAAATTAACTACAGCAAATTATAAAAGGTAAAATGTGCCCAAAAGGCTGCTGATAAATTGGGAGTAGCTCAAAGTGTATACTGGAGTAGAGTAAAGTGTTGCTGGGCATAATGAATCTACTGTGACTTATCTTGTCATTTTAAACTATTATTTAAACAAATATATAAACTATAATACACAAATTATAATTTAAACATATATTTAAACTATCTTACATATCTTTTAGGAATGTATAACAGAATCTCTTCAGTAAAAGCTTCAAACATTAGCCATAAGCTAAGCTTGTAACAAACTTGAATTCAGTTGATATCCTTTGGAATAAATATGTTAAATTCTGAAACTATTTATATTCATTTGCAGTAAAAAGTTGTGATTGAACCACTAAATAAATTAGCAATTAAAAACACTTTTGCAACAACAACTACACTCGATTTGTATTTCAGAAATTCACCGTACCAAGTGTAACTCATCTTATTAATCAGAAAGTAAATTTCTAAAAATTATAGCTTTAAATTTTGCTTAATTCCTGGGTATACTTTATTAATAAAATATATTAAAATGAATAATAAAAATAAAAAATAAAAATAATAAGAATTTCTCATTTTTTTTGTCTTTATTATTAAACAATAATATTTTGAAATTTCACATGGCAAAAATGTGACAATTTGAAAACTGGGCAATTCAGTTGCAAGTTGAATGTTTTCCAGCTGATCCACGTGGCCTCATTATAGTTCATAGTGCAACTTTCATAACAATTTTCTGATTTTCAGAAAGATTTGCATTTCTAATTTTAAATAATATTTTCTATTATTAAGAACTAAATTCTCAACAAAATTGAAATAAGTCTTCTTAATATAACGATTTTTTTTAGCCCGATGTTTCTGCATATGAAAATATGTTAATTTAATGTGAGAAATGTGGAATTCACAAATTGCATAATGTCATATCAAAGTACTTTGTCGATTTTGAAATAACTAAAAATACATAAGCGGATGTTGTGTTTTTATGCACATGCCTATGCTGGATTATTAAATGAAATGTTCCACAGTAATCTGATGCTTAGTTTTACTTTTTTCTGTTATTATTTTTCTTCTTTTAAGCTAAATGCATTTGCCCTGATTGGGCGGAACAAACGGCGACATCGTGCAGGTCACCAGCGAGTGAAGAAAGGCAGCCCTCGAATCAGTACTCGAGTTTGAGGCTGAGGCTGAGGCTGAGGCTGAGGCACTCGGTGCTCATTTGTGTGTGAGTTTTGAGTTGTTCACGTGCGAGTGCCGGAGGAGAGGGGGTGAGAGAGGGGGAGCGGCTTGGGTTGGATTTCAATTTATGGTCGACGGGCGCACGTGAAATCCTGTGAACGGTTTTACGGATTTTTAAAAAATAAAATTTACGGATTAAGTTATTGTGCGGCGTATGTGTGGTGTGTGTGTGTGTGTGTGTGTGTGTGTGGGAGAGGATTTGCTTTGGAGCTAGACAGGCAACAAGCAGAGGAGACGGGGCGGGGCGGGGCGGTGCCGCTTGGGTCGATTACGTTTTACAACGCAAGCATAAAAGTTGATTGAAAATGCTTATTAGATGCAAGATTAGATGCGATGTGCAGCAGGCCAGCGACCATTTTTGAATCAAAGTCACAAGTCCCAGCATAAAAATTCAGCGGAGCCGCGACGTGAGCAAATTTGGCTTCCAGTTTTGAGACGGGCAAAGAGAGAGAGAGAGAGAGGGAGAGCCAAGTTGGCTCTTCGAACTTAATTGAAATGTCGTCCCAGACAATGTAAAGTTTCAAATGTAGAGTGGCGAAAGCGAAATAGGTGCGAAAGCAAAAATTGAGTCCAAAGGAATTTACTGCCGTCATCAGGTAATCTCATTTAGTCGGGATTAAATTCCCTCTGCTGCAAATTGAACTTTTTTGTAAGGCTCAACGTTCGCTTTGGGCCACAGCCGAACACAAAAATTATATATTGGTCTGCCACGATAGACACCAAAAAGTTACTTTGATAACAGTGCTCATCAAAATTTCAGTAACAAGAAAAAACTTTTATACAACGATTCAATGAGCAAAAAACAACAACAAAAAAACAGAAAAAAGCAAACCACATACTGTGTTGGATTCGTTAGGCTACCTACCTACCACTACCCTAAGGCTCGAGCCCAGACAAAGCACATTTTTTAATAACTAAAAGTAAAAAAACAAAAAAAAAAACACAGAAGATTGGTTGCCCTTTTCAAAAAATAAAAACTATAAAAGTATTTAAAGAAAAATGTTGAATATAATAAATGGTAAAATTTAAATGCATTCAAAAATATTTGATTAATTTCTATGCTCAATTCTGAAAGTATTTGTGACTGTTATTTGAGAGTATACAGCAGCAAGATATTTTGTAAATTCCAGCACAACATTGAGTGCCAAAATCGTGTAATGCGAATTTCATGAAACATTCATGACATGCAACACAAAGCCATGAGCAACAACGGCCAGAATAACAACACACAACAACAACAACAACGTCGCCTCATCTTAGAGCAACGAAATTAAACAGATTCAAAAAACAAGCAACAACAAGCGATGAAAGATACTTTCCCGCACATAGTTGGCGGGCAGCATTTTGGGCTCGAGTCCGCAGTCCGCAGTCCGCCGTCCGCAGTCCGCAGCCTAATAGCCATCAGCAGTACATAAAAAACGAAAAGAAGAAAGAAAAAAAAACGAGTGGACCAAAAGTTAAATGAGAAAAGTTCTGGCCCCAATTTTGGCCCTAACTAAAAGTGTATGTTTATTAACCGCAAGCAATTTCGAGGGATTTCCTTGTAGCCTTGATTCCAGCAGAGTACAGCTACATAATTTATAGCCTCAACTTGAAAGCAAATAATGTGATATCTACAATAGCTATATCCAAAATATTGAAATCAAAAACAGTCTGTCAAAAAATATAATGTTTTTCATGTGAATCCATATTTATTTTTATAATTATAATAATAATGACCGACAATTTTCCGCCTGCACTTGAAAAAGGGATGAAAAAATACGTATAAAAATATGTTAATAAAGTAAAAATTAATTTTTTGTTGCTTGCGTTATAATTAAAAATCAATATTTCAAACTTTCACATATATAAATATTTCAATTAATTTATGAGAATTCATACAAATTAAATTGAAAAATCGAGCAAGAAACTTCTGAAAACCTGTGTTTTCATTTCCAGTTTTTAGAAATAATTTATTTTTTTAAGTAAAAAGCAAGGATGTAGAAAAAGAAGGCTTTCAAATTTGCAGAATTGGTTTTCTTATATTTCGAAATTATTTCTTAAGACAAGAGAAACTTTCCTATATTTAGAAATTATTTCTAAACACAAGAAAAACTTTCTAGTTTTCAGGTCTATTTTCGCTGTAGGCCGAGAGCATTTAAAAAGACAAATCATTAATTAAGGTATCAGTAATAAATTATTTGAGCCACCCAAAAGAGGAATAAAAACTATTTATAAAGAAAACTATTTATATCGCACAGACTATATTAAGAGCAACACCATTTTTTCAAAGTGTATTTCATGGCTGCAAAACCCACCCCTGAAACGAGCAGCATTTGTTGCTGGCTCGTTTCTGTGAAAAGGTCGTTTGCCCCCTGCCACACCCCCTGTCGCCCTGCGCAGGGCATTGATGGCTGCCGAGGCAGCAGCAGCAGCAGCAGCGGCCATGCCTGGGCTCTCGCCACGATGAGCCGTCGGTATTCGAAATGGCCAAGCGATAGATACACAACCAGCAGTTGGATAACGCATGCGACCATCTCTGTCTAGGGCGTGGCACCTGGGGAGTCGGGGTTGTGTATTTATATGCCGATTGATGCTGGATTCCAGAGCATCGTTCGGAGATCTTTGTAATGCTGTAGGAATCCAACATTGATTTGGTCGCCTTTGGCTGGCTCTGGAGACTGAAAGTGGAAAGCTGAGCGCAGGCAAATTGCTGACGGTGTCTCGAGGCGCATTTGACTATTTTGTTGTTGTAATGCGTGTTCCGGCGTAATTTACGAGCAGCCCGCCGTATGTTGCGCTGCGGAGGTGCGCGCTCAGATTTATGGGCGCATCATAAAACAATTAACAAGCCCAAACTCGTGCCACATAAGTCGCTGCAGCTCCGTTTTTTTTTTCTTTCTCACTTTGCGCGACTTGTGTTATATTTCACACCGTTTTATTATTACAACCAGTGGCAGAAGGGGCTTTCAGGCTGGCTGTGAGATTGCCACCAAATTGCCTTGTCAACTGTTCTTCTTCTGCTTCCTCTTCTGCTGCATCTTTTGCTGCTGGTTCTGGTTCTGGTTGTTTTTAATTAACCACACAAGATTTCTACTCATTTTCATATCGTAAACGTTTATCCAACTTAATAAGTCGTAAACGCCCCGACTCCGCCAGTTTCTAACTAAGTTTCATTGCCCTGCCCCAACTGCTGCATGCGTGTGGGATTTACTGGCGTCGCAGGTGAAAGTGTCCGCATGCGGCATGCGGCATGCGGCATGTGGCCACATCTACCTAATATATATGCATATGTACACTTCCACATACATATGCATAAGCAGGACTTTGACATCCTGTTCCCCGACTCGTGCCCCGCTTAAAAGACACCTCCAGCAACAGCAATAATTAAAATACACAGGTCGACACGTATGTCACCCATCCAGTTTGATTATATGCAAACAACACTGTTTCACAAATACATATTTTAAATTAAACTTACAAATATAATTATATAAAATAGACTTAATAAAAGTATTAAATTTGGGTATTATTAAAATGTGAAATGGTCCAACATTTATTGCCCATCAGACCAATAACAAAATGGAATAAAAACATCGAAAAATAATAATTTCCAAATTTGGATTATCCATGAAAAATTGTTAATACTTAATTACTTAATCCCGATCCAAAATAAATATTCTTAATTTCTCTTGCAGAAACCTTTAAATTCGATTGATCATTTTTGTTGCATTCTTTCATTTGATCTTTGAAGTGTGAATTTTGCTGGTCAAAAGTAAATTTATGGTCCGGAGCTCAATTGAACCTGAATTCAATTAAATAAAAAATAATATTAAATTAAAAATAATAATTAAATAAAAAAATAAAATACATAATTATTCAGCATACTTAATTAATTCTGCATTAATAAGCCAGCTGCAGTAATTGCGATAATATTGAAAAATCCAATATTTATGAACATAT
The DNA here is from genome assembly GCA_035044105.1 of Drosophila nr. perissopoda 5 BK-2023a. Lineage (NCBI taxonomy): Eukaryota > Metazoa > Arthropoda > Insecta > Diptera > Drosophilidae > Drosophila > Drosophila nr. perissopoda 5 BK-2023a. The sequence goes on from JAWNMK010000250.1 coordinate 873,217, forward strand.
TTTTGGACTGCTTGTTTTTGATCCTTTTTCATTTGAATACAGCCTTGTAAATCCATTATTAATATATTAGGTTCAAATTTAATTATTCACTTTAAATTTGGTGCCAATTTATTTTTATTTGTAATTTATTATTCTTAGTTTTTAAATCTTTTTTAAAGATTATGATCCGCTATTAGTGCACATTAAACAGAATAGATAAAAATAAATAAAAACAAAAATTAAAAAATACTAAAATAGAAAAAATAAAAATAAATTAAAACCAAAATTAAAATATATTCATATAAATTTAACATAATAAAACATTTAAGCAAAATACTTGAAAAATACGAAATCAGCGAAATATTTTAGATATTGCTGTGTAATATTTTCTACAATTGTTTGGGTTGCTTTTTCCACTGTGCAGCTGCTTGGTGTTCACTTAATTTTATAATTCTCGAGCGCTCAGCAACAAAATATATTTAAAAAACGAAGCTGAGACCTTCTCCGACTGCTGCTGCTGCTGCTGACACGGAGTCATTTGGCCGACAGGTGCTCGAGAAGCTTTTTGTTTCAGCGCCCGACAATATTCTTTTAATGACGGCGATTAACACAACGCCAGCGGTGCAGCCCTGCCTCCAGCCCAGCTCCAGCTCCTGAAAGGGGCAAGTCGCCTGATTTAATTAAGTCGTCGCTGCTGCCATCCGACCCCAGAGCAACCCATCCCGCCCATTCCGCTCGGAGGTAAGCATTTTTTGCTGAATCCATTGTTTGACTAATCTCTGCTTGTGCAGCGACCCCCCAGCTAACTGTGTGTGTGTGCACCGTCAGCAGGAGAAGCTTTGAGTGTGCTGAGCCCTTCGTTGCTTGGGTTGAGCACACACACACACACACACACACACACACACAAACGCACACACATGCAAAGTGCCATAAAGCTACCCACACATTTCTGGCTGATACTGTCAGCATGTTTGTTAATGCCATTTTGAAATTAACAAGTTTTTCAGATAAACTTTGAATTTAATTTCAGCGCACCTCGCTCTTCCCATTGCCATTGGTCACCTAGGCTCTTTCCACTCCACACCACTCCTATCATTTCCATAAATAACAAAAGTTATGCGACGCTAAGGTTCGCTTTCGTCTTTTGCGATCCACATACGAACACACATTGATTATTAAACAGGCAAGAATGCTCTGGTCGAGTGAGCTCGACTACGATATACCCTGAAATCAGCTGTTAAATATATGAGCTCCACTACGATATACCCTGAAACTAGCTCTTAAATAAATTTTGGTTTTTTATGTCAAGATCAATTTGAGCATAAGTTGAGTGTTTCTTATCCGATATTGATCAAATTGTTTGCAGTCCATTAATAATATATCAATGTCAATTATATACATATAAATTGAAAGAGTCTACCTTTAAAATTGTGGCCTTTATTTTTATCAGACATCGAAATGTATCGAAATTCGCAACTCGTATAAACTTGATCTCCGCGAGTTATACGAGAACTTATATTCCAAATTTGAATTCTCTAGCTCTTATGGTATCTCTTCTGCAGACAGACGGACGTAGCTACATCGACTCGACTACGGATAATGATTAAGAATAGGTAAACTATATGTAATCGGAAATGCTAGCTTCTGCCTGTTACATACCTTTGTGCAACACGAAAATGCCCTTTTACCCTCTGCGTACAGAGTATAATAAGAAGCATTTTGTTCGCTTAACCCTTGCTGAGCTGAGTAAGCTGGCCGCGTCTGAGAAGATGGCCAAATCGACTGACTGTTTTCACGAAGATCGTCGCTGATTCTTTAAATTTGGTTCGGTTCGTTTGGGTTGGGTTGGGTTTGTTGTGTTGCGTTGTTGTTTCGCCTGCGCTTCAAGTTAAAAGCCATTAAATTATTTATGAGCCCATTAAATCATCATTATTGTCTTGGCGACCTTGAGCCATTAGTCGGCCAGTGTTTAAGCGCTCCCATTTTGGGAGACATTCGCTTTCTTTCGCATTTCTTTTATTTTCGACTTTTATTGTTTGCCGCCTTTTAATGATGCGTTTTCCATTTAAGCCTTTACTCATTTTTTTCTCTCTTTCTTTCCTGTTTTATTGCGCTAGCAGTCTGATTTGTTCTCTCTTTCCCTATTTGTTTTATTAATTGGGTCAGCAATGTTGTGCCTTGACTCAGAGCACAACTCGAAGGTTAAGGTTAAAAGTATCATTGTTAAGCACACATGAGTGACATAAGTGTTTACCTGAACTGCCTAACTGCCTAACTACTTAAGAACTTCATATCTACCAAGAAGTAGGAGAAGTTAGTGCAGCAATAAATTATGAATTCATTAAATGTGCCCGTGGCTCACATTTCATATTCTGAACTTTTGCACTCTCAAATTTAACTTTATTTTGCATTCTACTAGGGGGAACTTTTAGAAAATCTCTACACACATATATAATAATATATTTATAATAATATATAATCTTTTATAAAACTGCACTTAAGGAAATCATTAAATATGTTTATTTCGCATATACAAACATCTTCCTAAACTTTTCGTTGAGGAAAATCACTTAAATTCATATTCAAATTATTTTAAGTATCCAAAATGCTTGAAAAGTTAGTTAATCGAAGAATATGTACAAAAGTTATTCAATTACATTTTTCTACTCTGCGGTCAATAAAAAGATAAGAAATTTATTTTTAAAGATTTATAAAAAAAATTGGCGCACTTTTAGTTTTTGTTAAACAAAGTCAATAATAATTTTTCTGCAATTGTCTTTCAACACATTTTCTTAGGTCACCAACCAAAAGAATTTATTATTCAGAACAATTTATATACATATTTAGAACAAATTCCTCTAGGCTTGGAAAATGGGCGGGTCTTACTATACTCAAAGAACTAAATGAAAAATAAACTAAACAAATATCTTAATTTAAGTTTTTTATGTAGCGGAAAAAGTCGGAATACCTACAGCAGATTTTATTTCTATTTATTTATTTATTTAATGTCAACTAAAAACAGTCGACGCAAAAAATAACAACGTAAAAAATTGAAATAAAATTTAAATTATATATAAATTGAAAAAGAAGAGATATTTATAAGATATGAAATTGTTTTGCATAATAATCAAATAAAGAAAACCAGGAAATGAAGTAAGCAGTTAAGATTAACAATTACTTATTTCGCTTGCTTTTGATTAGATGTCATTTATTGGACGTTGCCTACAACAGGTTAACTACTAAAATTCACTTTTCCAGCGGAAAGTTTTTTTCTTATTATAATTAAGGGAAAATGAAATGAATTTTGTTCAGATAAAAATTGTGGTCGCAGCGCTTACCATAAATAATTACATATAATTGCCCGACTTGAAGGAAGACTTAATTAATAAGTTGGGCCAAAGCAAGTCGAGCGATCTGAAGCATTTAATTTTCGTACCGTTTGTGCTGACCCCTCCCCAAATGGACTGAGCAGGGGCGAGGGTTGGGGAGAGGGAGGGGCAGGGTGGGGTTCTGCGCCTCGTTTGGTTTTAGTGCGACTCGATTTTTGCGAAATTTCTGGCTGATAAAGCAATGGCGACGGCAATGATGCGCACGAGTAAATTTCTTTTTCGGTTTCTTATTTTTTGTTGTTTTGTTGCTTGCCACGGCTTGTTTCCATTTGTCTTCGCTGTTGGTGTAAGTTTTCCATTTGGATAATGGAAAAAGGCCATTTCGTGCCATTACTTGGCTATGCCCGCCGACCGGGGGCAATTTGAGGCGCACTATTGTAAGAGCGGCGACGTGGCAGTGGCAGTTGCCAGTGCCAGTGGCAGTGGCAGTTGTCAGTTGGCAATGGGCACGGCGCCATTGGAGCAGCCACCTCCTCAGACAGGGCTAGGACCAGCTCCAATGGACACACAAATGTACTTCAAGATACGACTCTACTTGTGTGTATCGTTTGTGTTTCTGTTTGTGTTCGTATTGTAGTTGTGTATATTTGTTGGCTTCGTGCTTAGGTTTTGCTTTTAGCTTATTTCAACTTTTTACATTTGCAAAATGAATTGTAATGAAATGGAATGGGGGCGTGGCAGCAGCGACTTGTGACGCGGCACGCCCCGACCTTAACCCCAACCCCAACCCCAACCCCAAACCCCATCCCCGAGCTGCCCTCAAGCCAGCAATGGCCACCGCCCGTTGAGCAAAAGCGACGGCAATAAAATCATATTCGCCGGGCGCCAGCCAGCTCTGAAATATAATTTTTGCACAAAAAGTCGTTTGCAGTATCTTTTCTTTGTAATGTCAGAGTTGGGGTTGGGTTGGGGGAGCTGCTTTTATTGGTGTTATTCGGTTGAGAGCACTGCAATGATGGGCGACTTCTGAAGCTGCCGGATGTGGGACAGTTAATGCCCTAATGGGTTTCAGGTCGGCAATCGCCTAATGCGAATCACAGAATCACAGCAACACTCAATAATATCCAATTGAGACAGGATCGTTTCTAGCCAGTTCTGTGGGAGTTCATTAGGGAGTTTCAAGCACTGTGTTTGGATTTTTATGTTTTCCATAATATATGCTAAAAATACATTTGGCTGTCATTCAAGGCACGCCAACAGAATGTTTAAATTAATGCAAGCTTATTGCTCGAAACAAGTTTTTTTTGCTGGACTGAACTTCGTATAAGGCATTGACTGTAAACATGAACCCTAACAAAGAGGCTATATGACATATATTTGATTAGGAAATTTAAAAAAAAACAATCGCATTTTTTCTTTATAATAAAATTAGTCTACCTGCAAAAAACAAAAGTGGAATAAATGTAGCTTAGCAAAATAATTAATGAGAGCGCCAAAAATAAAGAAATGTTCCATTGGAAATTTTAAATAATCTTTTACATTTATTCTTTAAACACATATAATAATATAATAATCAGATTCATTTAATACAACCTAGCTGTTTAGGACGATTAAATAATGGGATATTTAATTAACTAGATATTTTTGCTGTAATATCAGCTTTGGGTTATTATAATCATATCAAATGTGAAAACTTGGATTATCTAGTTGACTTATTATACAATTTTTAGTCACTCGACTTCGATTTATTTATATTATTTATTTAAGTAATATATATTTTGTTTAATTATATATATAAATATTTATATTTATTTAATAAAAACTGCATCGAATAAGTAGTTGACTTTCTTATACCAATCTTGTTTGTTTGATTCCACTAACACCCTGATTCCAATATCTACATTTCTTACATCCTCGAATGTCTATGTCTGTCCCATAAGGAGCAACATTCTGAATATTCAACACTCGTAAAATATGTTGCACATTTTAGAAATTAATGAATTTCGCATCTATAAAGAGTTTCACAAGGTAGCAAATAGATGATCTTTCAAGAAAGCTAAGAGTTCATATAAATTACAATCAAAAAATACTATAATTAAATGCTGAAAGCTAAATATAAATGAGAACCTTTTAAATTTGAAATTGGTTTCTTCTGCATTGGGTTATTAGCAGAAGATTTTAATATTCATATCGCAAAGACAAGTAAGAAAAAATCGTGTGTTTTATTTAAATGAAGTGTTACTTTTGCCACTATCCCATTAACGACAACGAAAAAGGGAATCTCGAAATGCAAAGAATGTTCGAAATGTTGTCGAATCCGACTATAAAACTATTTTTGTTATTATTTATTTATTTATATGTTGATATTTTTCTTGGCCAACGCCACAAGCTTGGGCTTATTATTCAAGGCACTAGTCATTAATGAAAAATCAATTGAAAACAAGTCAAAATAAATGGTGTTAATATTATAACGATTTTAAATGTTGCCGATTAGAATTTATAATGAGAGAAATGTTAAATATTGCTTTAGTTTGATTTAATTTAATTTTCACATATTTTGTTTGGCTTATGCATTTTTTTCTGAGAAATGTTTCCACTGCAGAAAAGGCGAGCGAGTGTTAATTTATTGGTGATCAGGTGACTCGAACTCAACTGCATTATGACTCCATTTGCCAAAGGGCAGATCGAAATACATATTGAAATATTTTCCCGATCAAAATCAGATGTTAATTTTTTATTCTTGGTTCAACAATGTGTTGCAATGCAATCAATGCAATCACAAAATGTAAAATGTAAATTTGGTTAGCACTTTTATTTATGATTTCCTCTTGACTATTTTGACAGCCGCAATGATGACGGTTCCCAAACATTACACATATCCTTCTGCCTCGGCCGCCGTGTTGCGTGTGTGGCAGCTGCCACATGCACTTGAACAATCGGATATCAATTGTGGCCATTTGTCAAAGACATAAGCATCGAATCGATATGAACAGGCATGCATCATGGCGTATTTAGTTATGATAAGTACACATTTTCCATTTTCCATTTTCCATTTTCGATTTATAAATTTCAATTAGCTCCGCTTTTCAATTGGTATACGAAATAATCTCGCTGGGAACGCCAAGTGCAGCACTTAAAACTCAGAAACATTCTCATTTGTAATCTGTTGGGTTTTCGTTTTCCTATTCTGAACTCGTAGCCAATTCAAATTTATTGTATACTTGAGTTTTTTGGGCAGAGCCTAACGTCTCTATCAGGGATCGGGGCCTATATCTTTCCATTTTATTTCGCAGCCTTCCTGTTTTATTCAACAGCTGACAGCTTGCTTAATTATATACACCCACACTCACAGATATGTACACATAATCAATATTAAACATGTTCACATCGAAAATACATATTTCTATCAATTTAAGTTAATAGTTCGGCACACGTGTTCGTTTTGTTCGAGTCTATACAAGTTTTTGTCTAATGTGTGCCATAAATCAAATTGGAGATCATGCAGGCGGCCATAATTAACTCAAGAAATGGGTTTCTACAAATTATGTCAAGTTGAAGGAAATGCTAATTAGATATTTGGTATCCTAATGTCCACTTGATTGGCCAACAATTCGGAATGTCTTCCTATCCATATTAGCGCTTCCCTCCTCCAATTGCGATTCCAGTTCACAATATTTCGATATGTTTCGGAATGCCAGCATATTGAATGCCTCTGCTCAGAATCCTATGGACGACGTCGACGTTGGCGTAACCAGCACCAACACACTCGAAGCAGATCCACTAACACTAACGCATCTCAGCATGTTTGCTTGTGTTGGTGACTTCAAGAGTGTGCGAAAGAGAGCAGAGAGCAGAGAGAGAGAGAGCGAGCGACAGATGAGAGCATTTCAATTTGGTCTTGCATCGGTTCGATAGACAGCGCCATCTACAACTCACCGAGTGCAGACAGCGTGCACAGCTTACAACACCAGAGGTCGCCCCTAGCTGGGAGGTGTGTGAACTGGCTGTGATTCTGTGCTCACCTCCGCTAAGACATAGAAAATGTTACTCTTGTATTATGTTAAGAAATCATTGCAAGTGGTACAATAGATCTAAGATCATATAGAGACCCCATCACATAGAGCTGGACTTATTCTCAAAAATATGTATCCACACAAATAGTTGTTCGAAATTAAGCTTTTGTTTGATGAAATGACCAAATATTATTAACCAAAAAGTGTTTTCAAATTAATTTTAAATGATATTATAAACAAAGTCTGCATGGTCAAGAAAATTTTCTATATAGAGGAAATATATATATATAGAGTTCTACTTATGTCCTATAAACACAAATGTATAGGATATAAGTCGAATTCAAAATCTCATTCTTGGTTAGTAATTATTTTATACTTAGAAAATAATTAGATTTCCACACATTTAATCGATAGAAAATTATGCTATATTATAATTGAGCTATGCAAAATGCACCGAATTGTTCTCAATTGGTTTACACATTTAGAATAGTTAATAGAAATATATAGCTATAAAAAATACATATATAGAATTTTTATTATCCGCGCTTTGTTCAAATGTCTGCCTCATCACAAAAGGTGAATGAAAAAATCTCCGACCTTATTTAGTATGTTAATGCTTGGTTAACAAGAACAACGGACAAGTTAAAGCCATGTCTGTCTGTATGTCCGTTACACAGCGCTCAGTTATATAAAAGAGAAATAGAGCTGATATTTGGAATATAGGTTGATGGACACCGTTCACAGAAGAATTCTTTTGTCTACCACTCACAACAATAAAAAAATATATATCGAGAGATATCTCTTACCGAACCAGCATATCTTATGGGTTATGAGAGCAGAATCAATTATAATTTGCACTTCTTTTTAACATAACATACAACATAAGATAAAATATACCTTCGCTGGATTTCCCAAAAATAAATGGACCAAGCAAGAAGACAAGAAATACCCCTGAAGACCGGAGTTAACCTACCGGCATCAAAATTTTAGTCCGAATTACGAGACATTATTATTAATTTACATGGTACATAGTATGAGGTACGTTTTAAAAAAATGTTTTCTATTTTACGTCTAGCTAAGAACTGAATATTCCACAATTGTGTAGTTATACTGTATCAGACAAATGTGTCTATGAACATGCCACAACCTTTTTGTAGTGGTCCCGTGATGATGACTAAAAGTACTAAACAAAATAGCACGAAGATATGGTGATTTTAATCTGGATTCAGGAAAAAAAAAATGTAATAATACCAAAACAAATCATTCGACCGTCTGGTCCAATGACAACTATATAATATAGTGGTACGACGTACTTAATAATCGCTGCAAAAAGGATATATTTGAAGTCTTATAGATAGCTTCAAAACGGAGCTATGCTCAAATATACATATACAAACACTCGACCGACGGATAGAAGGACATACGCAAATGGCATTATAGACTTGGTTATTGAGGCTGATCAAGAATATTTAGTTTATGACGTCGGAGAAGTGTCATTCAATGCGTTAGAAACAGAGGTATAATAAGGGTAAGGCATAAAAATATAATAGGTAAACATTTTGTTATAACATTATGATAGAAAAACAATGTAATTAAATATGAAAATATAATGTATAGAAGTCTAAAAATCCATTCTTGTCGAAACACACACAATTGTAAAACACATTATAGAGTCAAAATATAAATATGTGTACATATTCAAAGTTTTCGGCAATGAAAGCATTAATTAAGCGTTAATAATACAAATTTGCATAAATCCAAAAATGCTATAAAGCAAAAATTTTATATCTTAAATGAGGCAACGTATTTAAAGTTAAAAGCGTTCTTTGGTAATTATCAAATATCGTATTTGCTTAGCTACATTGGTAAGCCACACAAAACTTGGGTCCTTGGAATGAAATTGCTTCATAACCACAACTTCATAACGCTTTTCTCTACCATATCTTCTGCATCTGCATCTTTGCAATATTCGAAGCTAAGATCCACAAACAACTTATTACATTCATATAAATGTTATTTAATTTATATTTAAGGCATTTTTGGGTTCAAAGCTTCAACCTTTGATAACACATTAGCTCCCAAAATCTGTTTACAGTTATGATGATCATATTCTGAGAACTAACCGTTTCTCATTCTGAGAGAAAATGGTATTTAAATCATTTCACACTCGAAACTATTAATAATAAAACATAAGGGGAACTTAATTCATTTGAAACTCGAAGGCATTGAAAGTATCTATTATTCGAATTATCACTTTGCGGCATTATATATAATAAAACATACTCAAAAATGTTATAAACCAAGCTCTGAAACTAATTTACATATGGAAAAAGCAATTAACCCAATCATTGAAAGAACTTATTATTATCATTTTCACTTCACATATTGCTGAGATTGCTAAGATTTAAAGAAATATGTAAATATTTGCATTGCTTTCATAAAAGAATATTTTTTTGTAACTCTCGTTTTAGAAACGAAAAAAGTAATATATCAGGAAAATTAATAGACAAAACCATATTTAAAAAAAAAAAGGTAAGTTGGTGAGCAGAGCTTAAGCCAATATATGTGTTTAACAGACTATTGTGCTCACAGAATATTTTAATTCAAGCAAAAATGAAATGGTTATCTTAGGCACGCCGGCTAAAATTATGATTTTCTTTAATCAAATAAATGATATTTATATGTTTTGTACTTCAAGATTGGCTTTAAACTGAAAATTCCACAATTAGTTTACAATAAAGCTAAAATGTATGTTCATGAACATTTCAAGTAAACAACAAAATACTTTCAGCCGATTAATCCTATGTCAGATATATAATACGGTTTTAGATATCTTGGTATAATTGGTATATCACTTGTCTAATGAGAGAACAAATTGTTCTTATGGCAGCTATATAAAATTGTGGCTCCGATGTGTAAAGAGACCAAGCAAATAGACGTATAAATACTAATTTTCATGAAGATATATAACACTAAAAAATTGGGAAAGACGTACAGACGCACAGAAGAATGTGGCTTTATAGACAGGGTGATTGATTAAGACTATTTGCTTTTCAATGCGTTATACATTTCATGGCCAAATTATAGTATCCTTAAAATATATGTAGTTTTTCTTGTTTTTAGAAATAATTTCCATGTAAGAAAAAAATTTCTAAAAATTAGAAAGGTCAAAAAAGGTTTTTTTTTAAATATTTACTATTAATAATATATGCAAATTAAAATTAAAAGGTAGAAATGCAATCGCAAATTTTTAGAACAAATATTTACTCAAATGCAGAAAAAAGTAATGAAAATTACGGCTCGGCTCTTATGTTCGAGTTCAATTGTCGCCCGCCGAGTATCTCTTTGAAAATCAGGAGTATTTTTTTTTTAGATTAAGGAATTTGAAAACAATAATATATTTATACTGATTACACTGACTCAGTTTCACTTTGAGTATAAAACAGAATATATGCTGCTGAGAATATTATCTATATATTTTTGCTATTCCAATTTGCTTGAGGACTTTTGTAGTTGAACTGTTTGTAATGTATTATTCTTATTTTATATATGCATACATACATATATTTACATGCTTAATATTTTCTTCCAAATTATGACTGTAATTGTATTTGATTGATTAGTTAATATCAAGAGCTTTGAATAAATCTGATGTATTTGATACATTTGCAGCTAACTATGAAGATTGCGCTAAAAGCATTTACAAAACTCAGTCGGTTTTTTCTTACCAATATTTCAAAAATAATATGTAAATAAATTTAGAGCGGATTGAAGGTGTTAAAAACAAATGAACACACATACAAACATAGCTGCAGCTGGTATTCACCACAGGTCAGACAGCGCAGGAGATGGCCAAAGCAAGCTGAAATTCACCACACTTTGCCTGTGCGTTGAACCCTTGGCGAGTGAACGGTGAACGGTGCACGACGACCTTAGCTCCGCCCATTTTATAATGGCCTCGTCTCTGCCGCGATGCCCGCGTTGCGACGCATGCGCCATGCCTGCGAAACTGCTGGGCAAAGCAGAATGGAAGGGAAAGCAAGAAGAGGAAAACGTGGAAGTCAAGCGGTGCCTGGAAATTGCTTTGAGTTTGAGCTGGAAGCCAGCATGAAGTGGAGTGGAGTGGAGTGGAATGGAATGGGATGCATGCCTGGAGATGGAATGGGTTGGGTTGGGTTCGGTTGGACTCTGTTGGTTTTTCCCGTCGCTGATTACCATTTTGATAAAATTATTCAAATGAGAAGCGCTCAATATGGAAATGACTCCTGGGGCGTCTAGCAAGGCAATTAAAATTTTAATGGCTTTATGATATATATATATATTTTTTTTCTTCTTCTTTTTTTTTGTGTCCCGTAAACTACGGCGGGGCGACTGAAACTTCAAGACCAGACCAAGACGGCTGGAAATTTAAATGTTTTAGTCTGCAGCGTAGCGGGGCATGTCTCTGCCCCGCCCCTTTGCTCATCCCCAGCCATTCCACAAACGCTCCGCGCTGAACTGCAACATGTAGCATTAATTATGCGGCGATAATGTCTTGGTTTGTTGCAAAGAGTTTTGGATTCTCTTTTTTATGAAAGTGTCAGAATAAATTACATTATTTTGAAGCCATGCTTCGTCTGTTTCACGTTACAGCTACATTTATATACATATACATAAATATATATAAATATATACATACATATAAGTAAGGGCCCTTGCCGCATGGCTGATTTGAATTTCAATGAATTTAGTCGGCGACACTTTGCCCTGTGTGCCCCACGCTGCATGCCATTCTGTGTGTGTGTCTGGGCATGTTCATAATAATTGTATACATACATACTTATATACTACTACACTCCATGTAAGGCATGTATTGATGATAGCCCCCCTCCCTTGCTCTACCCACCATCCCCAACACAGACGTGGCACGAGACTCCTCTCTCTGTGTGTCCCTGGTGGAGTGGCAATTAAACTGTGGCAAACACATGCAGATCAATTAGCCATGACTGCATTCATTGGGCGCTCAATTGTCGGAAGTGGTAACAGATGGTATATGTATTTATATATATATATATATTATATATATATGTGTTTTCGTTCACATGAAACAATTCCAGATTCCAGCAACCCTTTTTGTGCCTAAAATTGGGCGTCCTGCTGTGTGTTGTTTCTGTGGTCAAAATCAAAATATTTTGAGACTTGAGCTGCTGTACTTGGGTTTATGGCGTTGTTATAAATGAATCCGCCTTCACGCTTTCGCCGGACCACACCGGTCTCAGCCTAACTGCTGAACCGTTATTAGGCCAACATTGTGCCATATCCTCAGGACCTGCGTCGCAGACCTCGTTTTGCGTCACTCGCGAAAGGTCGTTTCTCAGTCTCAGTTTCTCAGTGTCATAAATCACTATAAAGACACCTCAAATAACCCTTTTATCCGTCTTCTACCTGTCTGGTACTGCCAGCAATATATATGTACATATATATATATATATATATATATTTATATATATATATATAAGTGTTTGTTGTCCAAAATGCATTTCATTTTATGAAGATGCGAACCCTTTTTCATGCCACTTATCAGGAAAGTATGCCATTTCTCAGTTAAGATAACATTGAATTTTGCTAAGTTTGTCAAATATTTTTGACTGCTTTGCGATAATGATTTGCAGATTCCCCTTTTGAAATTCATTGAAAGGAATTGTATCAAATTTAAAATGAATTTTGTTCAACTCTGATCGTAATAAATTTTACTCTGTTTGTCAAGGAATAAATGCAAATTGTTCTCACCTTTAAGTTTGTTACTGGATTACGATTATGAATCTGGCTCGTATGCTAGACAAATTCCAGTATCTTTCCAAACTTTTTTGGGTTATTCGATTACAAATTAATGTTATCCTGGGCGTGCCTAAAATAGCCGTTTTCCCAGAATCCAATAAAAAAATATATAAATCCGGATGTCAAACAGAAAAGAATTTGTGTTCCGACTACGATTGTGGTAAGTAGAGTATAAGGATTTCGATATTTTCCCAAAATTTTCTTAATGTATTTCGTTGAGTATTGGTACCTTGATTTTGTCAGTAAATGTGCGGCATATATAGCACATATATCTTTCAGCTACGTCGTTTTTTGAAAATTAATAAAGAAATTGAGCTTTGCGTAGATGTACTGGGTTCTGCAAGGTTATGTGTTCTTCGGAGTGCCTAAAATAATCATTCTATTTGTTGAATCCATTAAAAATGGGTAAAAATGGGTAAAGTTGTGAAAAAATTGTGTAAGAGGCAGAAGCATCGCTGAATTTCTATGGTATATAAATTGTTAATCGGCGTCAACAGCTGAGTACCGCTGACTCCTTCCGCTTATCCGATTGCGTTACAGTTTCAAATTTATAAGTTTATATATATTAAACTAAAGTTTTTACTTTTCGTATACCAATTTTAATCACATACAAATTTACATACGTACACCTAAGTATAGAGAGTTTTCGGAGTTTCCGTATTAGTGCTTAAGAAAAAATATTTCGATACTGATTTTGATTCTGCATGACAATTGGCAAAAATGCGATTCCAGATTTGTTTGGCAAATTTTTTGTTAAAGGAATAAGAATTTGTCCGAAAAACTGAAAAAGATTTTTCCACCTTACTTTCAATTTATTACTTCCATCTCTTGAATCTAGTAAAGTTTTTTTTTAAACATTGCTCCTATCTAAACCTAATCATTTTGGTTTGCCAGTTTTTCCTTAATTTATAAACAATTATATAGCGATTTTTAAATAAATCTTTCAAGCCCGAGACTTATAGTAATATGATCAAATAAAAAAAAACCATTTATTAATGCAAGCTTTTCCCATACAATAACCCATATTTGGAACGATAAATGTAAAAAAGAAAATATATATTTAAATAAATATATTTAATAGATGGTGATATTCTAAACATCCTAATCGGTATACATATAAATTGTATTAACTAACGACGTAAGGGGTTGAAGATGCCTCCCCCAAAGTGTTGCACAATTCGTGAACAAAATCCAAAAGTGTACAAAAATAGGCGCAACAAAAAATAAACATATTTAGTAAGATTCTGTGTGCTTATAAGACAATGAGATATATGAGATAACAATGTAAATTTTGAAAAGTATTAATGATATGCCGACGGTGCCATTCAATGGAGATGCCCGTTTGACATATATATATGTATGCATAAGTTAAAACTCACCCGATCAGCCCAGAAGTGCTGGCAAAGTTGTGCTTTGCTTTTGTTTACACGAAAACATTGTGCCATGAATCAGGTCCACTATTTATGTCCAAAATGTCAAGAACGGCGGCAACAAATCATTTTAATTGAATCCACGCCCAGCGAATCTGCGAAAACCCGGCAAACGCGAGGAGCTGGACGGGCCCATTGGAGCGACACGGCAAGTCGACAAGTCGAGCAGAGAGCATGGCTGGATTGGTGCCCAGATCTCCGCCCAAAGAGCAGCGACCGCAGACCAAACCTCAAAGCACAAACTACACAAGTACAAAGCACAAAGCACAGAACCGGCCCCAGAAGTGTTGTTAACGTTGGCCGCTTTCTGCCTTGGCCAACACACGCGAGATTGTAATCCATGCGAGCATTATTCGCAGTTTGGTTGAGAGGCGGCAGCAACAGCCCCCGTTCCCGTTCCCAGCCCCTGTCCCGTTCCATTTCAATATTATAATTAATTTTCGGTTGAGATTTGGCAACACACGAACCGACTCGAGTTGATTTTTGAACTTCACTTTTGTTTTCGGATTGCGGATTTCGGATATTTCACAATGGACTCCGGGCAGCTGTCGGCGGTGTCGATATCAATAGCTGTGCCTGGCGAATGCTGAATGGTGAATGGAGCACAGGACGTCTCTGGTTGACGCGGCGTCGACCTGATAGCAAAGTGTCCAAAAAATAATATTTGCTGTTCAGTTTGACACAAGAGTCACTCAGTGGTTGCCGAGGCCGAGGCCGAGACCGAGACCGACACCGAGGCCGAGGCTCTGAAGCCGTGACAGCAGCGCGGTCGGCGCACGAGAACGAAGCGAAAAGCAACAGAAACATCAAATGTGAGTGTGTGTGTGTGTGTGTGTGTGAGAGTGTGTGTGAGTGTGCCGAGTGGTGTTCGAGTGTGAGTGTGAGAATACGGCAAGGCAGACTTGGCATTAACAGTAACAAGACAGAGCAGAGCCAGTGCCAGTGCCACAGTCAGAGCAACAACCACACAGCAATCAGATACAGACAGACAGACAGACAGAGAGACGGACGGACGGACAGTGAGACAGAGAGACAGACTGGGGAAAAGGTGTCGCTTGGCGGTGGTTGCCAGTCAAGAGTGAATGTGTTCCTCTGCGACTGGATGTGGATGTGGATGTGGATGATGACAGCGTTGCGTCGCTTGACAAAAAAGAAGAAGAAGTAAATGGAAAAAAAAGACATAAACACGCAGCAGAAGCAGCAGCAGCAGCAACACTTACGCTAAAGGACGGAGATGAAGAATGAAACGAAATGAAAATGAAAATGAGACTGAGAACTGAGAATTGGGAACTGAGAACTGGGAACTGAACATGAGCTGCAAGCAGGCAGGCGGCAGGCGGCAGGCAAGGGCTGTGCACCATTGCGATGAAAAGATGAAAAGCCAGAGGAGCAGCAGCAAGTAGCAGCAGCAGCAAGCAGCAAGCAGCAGCAGCAGCAAGCATTAAGGCGCAGCGATGGGTAATAAAACGCGCGCGAGAAGCTGCTCTCTCGCTCTCTCCCGCTGTGTAGCTATCTCGCTCGCTCGCACATACACAAAACAACCACCGAAGCGACAGACTCTAACACTGATACAAACACATGTCGAATCATTTTATATACGCCATTTGTGCTGTCTGCCGTAGATACATTTGTATCTTTATGTGCGAAACAAGTCCACGCCGCCCCGGCGTCGACTATATACTTGCCATGTGTGTGTGTGTGTGTGTGTGTGTGTATACTCAATGCTGACGACATCGGGCCATCAACGACGAGTCAATTTTGAATTCCAGTTTCGCATCTTAGTGGTTGTCGTTTGTTCTTTTTATACCCTGTTCCCAATTTGGTCTGGCTCTGGAAGGGGCAAACAACCATATTTCTATGTCTGTCTGTCTCTCTGACCATCTGTCTGTTCTGTCTGAACTCGCTGATTTCTCTTACACTAAGAACAAAAATCACCCTTTAAGCTATAAGAAATAATTTGTCTATAAGAAACAAAATTATAAAAATGGAAAAGGCTTGGTCTAAATTCGATACTCTAAAAATAATTTATTTTTGATATATTTCTTAATTTTTTTTTATGTATTTCTAAAAAAATAGCAATGCAAAAATGCTTTCTAAATTCGGCAAAAGTAATTAAATTTACTGGCTCCGCTTTTATATCGAGTTTAGTTTTCGTCTTTAGTTCAAATCGCGTAATTTACTAACATTTCGAGAAAATCGTATTTTATTTAACAATTTTCGTCAATAATAATCCAATCTTCCAGTAATATTCCATTTTATGCTCTTTTTTCTATCCATATAAATTATCTAAAATAAATTCATAAATTCATGAATTCAGATACATTTCCAAAAAAGTTAAAAGTTTTGTATATCTTTTGCAAATGAAGTATTTTTAATTTAATCAATTTCTACTCTAATTTGAGTCGAATTTCTTTGGAATTTGAACCCACACTTTATCTTAGTATTAAAATGATTAACTTTGGTTAGTTGCTTAGTTTATTTTAGGAAAAACCATTTGAAGCTAGCGCCAATCACTAAATACAAACATAGTATTAATAATAAATAATAAATAAATAATAATAATGAAATGCAACTTAGAAAAGTGTTGTTATTCCAAGTTATGACATTTAGTTGGATATGTACAAAGACCTTGTTACAGGGTGTCATCTAGGCGAACAGACTCTTCAAGAGTCCACTTGCTTGTTGTTATTGCAATCGTTTGATTGTTATTCTTTGTACATCCTGCTCTGTGCCCCCAACGTGGCAGGCAATCTGTCAGGATTCCACCACCAATTCCAATTTTGAAACACGAAATTGGGGTTCAGCTTCAACATCAGCATCAGCATCAGCCACCAGCAGCATCCATATATAACACGCTTATCTTTCGATTACCATAGCGAATTGTATTGAATTAGGTACATAATTCCCTGCATTTCCGACACAAGCACCCAACTCGAACATATTTCGATGTCCACTCCTTTTCCATGAGCATTAATATGCATGCAACGCCCTCAATGTTTATTAAACGAATGCAGACAAAAAATAATGGAAAAACTTATAAGAAAAATAAAAAAATAAAAGCAGAAGATTAAATACACCTGCAGAGTTGCGTACACCTGCTCGGGTCTACATTTAATTATTTATTTTATCAGTATTTACTTATTATAAATTTATAACAATTACCGATTTTCCTTATGAAAAAAACTACGCTTAAACATCATTCGTTTGATAGCTCCTATAGCATCCATAAGAAATAGTGATTCTATGCGAATGACTCTGTGTAGGAATAGGGACTGTCTGCAGCAAAATGATGCATATAATCCAAGTTTAAAGACAGTCTTTAGACTAAAGCTGGTCTCCATAAAAAACATGGCGTTGCAATATCTATCGATTCTGACCACAAATATACATATATTTTTGGTGATGAAGACAATAACATTTTGATAATTCTGCATCTGGTGTTTAGTTTTTGAGAAATGTATTTTAGTTGAATAGAAATAAATGTATATATTTTGTTTATTTATTTATTTTAGTTTTTTTTATTAAATATACTTTGTTTATTGATCTTATTTTTAAAAGTTTAAGTCTGTGTATTGATGTCAATTTTGAATTTTATGCGTAGATCCAAAACAAATAATATTTGCATAATCTTATATTCAACTAATCAAGCTAAAGATTAACACATGTTTTTGCTGGCTCCAGGTCTATTATATGTATATAAAATATATGTAATATAAAATATAACAGATAAAACTAATAATAAAAAAATTAATAATGCTCAAAGTTCGCCCTTTGGCACTTAAGCCTGAGTTAATTTTTATTTTAAGATGCTTTAAATTAATTTTAGGTGCGGTTTGAACTTTTGTTAAATATAATTTTGCACATATAGATCTTTAGCCATAGTTTTTCAAACTAATCAAAGAAAATCTTGGGGTGCGAACACCAGAAACATGTTCCTTCAGTTGGTATTTAAGACTTTCAAAATTAGTATTGGCGAAAACGTAGCTTTCCACAAGAGAGATAGATAGAGACATCAGTTCTCAGACAAGTCAAATGTCTTTTAGTTGCCTATAATCAAAAAGGAAAGGAAAAGGACTAATAGTGATGGGGAAGAATAGACTTAGAATACTCACCGGTCTGTAGCCAGGACATTGGAGACAAAGAAGTCACCTAGCTAAACTATGTAGCGATTTCTGCCGATTTTGTGATAGTAAGAACGATGCCTCAAAGAACATCTTAGAAGATTGTATTCTCTTAGCCAGGAAAATGTGTTGCATCCTAGCAAAACATATTTTAGACAAGGCGCAAATAGAAACCGTCACTCAAAGAAAGATTCTCCCATTCGAGCCGAAATATGGGTTGATGGAAGACCTGTAGACCTAACTAAGTCGCAGTTCATAATAATAATAATAACAGTAATAGTAATAATAATAATAAAAATAATAACAATAATAATAATAACAATGGTCTCTGATCACAGATCACCAATCAGTCAATCAGGAGAACAAATTTCAAAAATCTATTGATTTCAGCAGATTAATATTAATATATTAGATACTTACAATGAATTTTGTTCTAATTTAGATTTCGAAGATTAGACTACTTTATTTTCATCTGAATCATATTGAAGCCATATACAAACTCTTTGTAAAATTTTAGAAACAACTGGAATACTTTTGAGTCGTGCAAATGCTGTGAGAAAATTGCCCTCGTCCGCGTGGAAATATGCATGTGAAAAACAGTAAGCTCATGTGTGCAAATTTACTGACAAGGACCTTTTAAATATTCTCATCGCTAAGGTTCATCGATAAGTTTTCAGCGTTGGTGGTGGTTGTAAATTTCATTGGAGTTGGGAGTTGGAATTGGGGGCAGAACAGCCCACAAGGCCCAGCCCAATGGAAGCCACGAACGGAACTTCGGGTGAAAGCATTTTACTTGTATATAACATAAAAAACGCATTAAGTCGCTCAGAACCGAAACAGAAACACTTTTTTGGGCAATCTTTGAACCTTCACCGAGGGGAAATGCCAATGTTTAAATAGCAGGGTGCATTTTATGGCATTTTCTCTGCTCTGCTCTTGTTTTCCCGCCCCGTCTCGATGCCCACACGAATATCTGGGATAAGTTCAGCGAAAAAGGGACAATCAGACTGTAAATTGCATCCACATAACTAAGTTTGCTTACATACACACACAAAAATCTGTTTGCAACCCTTAAGCCACACAGCATTTGAATAAACATATCATTAAGTCAACTTACATGCTGAGGCTGCAACACACAGCTTATCGAAGACTCTCATTTTAAAATTCAATTCGTTTTGCTGGGGGCCTTCCATACTTCACTCTTACTTATGATAATAAAACATATTTTACACATAAGCGCGAATATATTTGAATACATACATATGTGCATATAAACAGGTGTCGACGTTGGCCAAGTTTTAGTTTTCCAAACTCTCGTAACTCTCTTAACATATGTGCAACAAATAAGACCAGTAAATGTAAACTGCACAAAATTCGTTGCCTAAAAACTAAGTTATTCAATTTTTAAGGCACGAACATAAATTTATAGAAAAATATTAAAATGAAACTAAAAACAACACATTTTATACAAAAACTCAGCTTCTCATAAAATGGGTTGTTGGCAGCAGCAGCAAAGAATTTTGCATGATAATGAATGGTTTTTGTACTTGAATTTGTAGACCTGCGTTGCTATTTATAAATATCTTATTGTTAGTCTTAATTAGATTATTTTAAGTGCTGATTGAGCTGCAGCATACAATGCTCTCTCTCCATCGATAATGGCTGCTACAGCTAATTAGTTGTTCCGCATAACTCTATCTGATCGATCATTTTAGTTACTCTTATTTTTGAGAAGGTTTAGCAATTGGCTTCAAACTAAGCTGAGCGTTTGCTTTTAGCCTCATAATCTATTGAAACAAACTTTATTACTTATTGGAAATAAATTCTAGTCTAAATTAACTGGAAAAATAAAGCCATCAAAAAGCTGATGGCTCAAACATTCTTTTCATTTACAATTATTTTTGGGTCCGAACAGGAATTGAATCTGTTTGTGGAGCAGCTCCTAATTTCTGCTCCTTGAAAAACACTAAAGTGAAATTAAAGAAAATTAAAGTAAATTAAAGTGAATAGAAAAACAGGCCGATTTGTTATTTTCCAAACATTTCAATCTAAACTTACATTTTGTAACATTTTAATCAAATCGAGTCTATGTAAAGTTTTGATGAAGGGAGGGAAGCTGACCCCCTCCTCCATCCCACTGCAGACGCACTAATGTGCTTTGCAAAAGTATGTATATATATACATATTTGCACTTTTCTTTTTACCATTCTGGATCTTGTTTCAGTTCCATATACTCCAGTTCTTACAGTTATATGTGGCTAGTTCGACACAGTATATCAAGAACAGATATACTTTATGGGGTAGCAGATGCTTCCTGTGTGCCTATAACATTTAAGCAAAAAATGACCAACATCGGACTACTTTATTAGATAGCTTCCCTTGGTCAAACAAATCGGTCAGTTTTCATAGTCTTGAGACATTATAATTTGATGGTAATGTTTGCAACGCCTTAAAAGAAACTTCTTCTAGACGAGTCAATATAGCCAATATCATTTTGATATATGTCCTTCCGTACAATGTTTATGTGCGTAAAGGAGCAGATCCCTCAGTTGTAAGGCTCTCTAGATAAGAGTTAGAGTATATCCATTTTTCAAATTTCCCATAAGCACGTCTGAGTTTATTTCGCAATCTGGGCTAAAATTTAGCTGTTGCTAGGTTAACTTCGGGCTTCAAGGGTATGTAAGCTTCGGTGTGCTCTTCTTTAATATTTAAGTTAGTAACAATATTTAGATAGGAACAGGAGGACTCCGATGTATAAGATTACAAATTTGTAGCCCCAAGATATGTATATCATTTTGCTTTTGTTCATATTTAATAAGAAATAATATGAAAATCTGCCACATGCATCGAATATCTTGGGTGGCATTGTCTACTTAATTTCATAGTACGCTGAAGAATGTTTAAAACTAGTTGTCTTCCAAAATTTCTTAATAAATAAAGTTATGCAACTGTAAGAAGCAAGCACTGAAAAGTTTGTGGGGCGATGAGATATATCTGTCTGTTTGGGCATATTTATTTCTGCGTAAGACAAAATGTTGAGATTTTTATGCAAATCAAAATTATCGCAATAAACTTGAATAATACCTATAAATTCCGCACAATTGTAAAGCTAGGATTTTTAAATTTGGAAAGTAGACTGCTGCTAACATCTGGTCCAAGTTGGTTCGAATTTCTGCTTCTGTTGTTCACTAAACTTCAAATCCAATATTTTCAAGGCTTCTGAGCTTCAGTTTTTTATTATTATTATTTTTTTAATTAAAAGGCACAATTAATTAAGAATTTCAAGAATATTCTCAGTTTTGGATAGCTTTCCAAAACAAGTATTTTTATAGGAAAGACCTTGTCACTTCTTAATTCACATAATTTAGTGCCACAGTTAGAGTCAAAGGCCAGGTTGAATCTTGTTAAAAATACTTTATGCTTGACACTTTATTTGGCAAGTCATCATTTAAATCATGAAAAAACAAAAACACACTTAAATTAATAATGGGCAATGATATTAGTATACCTATCCTCAGATATCCGAACCGCTTGGAGTTGGTTTGCTTTTGAGCATTTAACACACAATAAAGAAATTTGATGAGCTTATATAATATTATAATTATTCGCAGATTTGCGAAAAAATCACCACTTAAACCACCTGCAAAAAAGTTTAACTTTCAAATAGTTTTTTTTCATACAGACACTGTTATAAAAACCTGACTTTGAATGTCGATCAAAGCATACTTGATAGATACCTATATTTGATTATATACAAATATTCGGCTTTCCGCTTATGAGTCAACGAGTCTTAAATAATGCATTCAAAATAAATATCGGAAACAATAAAAATTGAAATATCGACTTATAAAAAACCTTGTTTTAAAATGTTCCGCGCATGCACCTGCTGAAAGGCTCTTTTCCAGTCAGTATCATATTGCTGTCGAATAACTGATTTCTGAACAACTGGTTCCGCATATATTAAAAATGGCTAAAGGAGATGTATCTGAAACACGTCTCTTTACTCTAGAAGATGAGTTGAGCTTTATTTTAGTTTATTATCCGCTTAGTCGGCAAAATACTATAAAGCCATATACTTTTATGGGAAGAACGTAGTTTTGGGTATATCAACCTAATCCCAGATGAATCCTCTTAATTGTAATTAACCAAATCCAACATCTTGAATATCAAGTACCACACACTCATTATAGAAAATTAAAACTTGTTTTCCGTACTTAAATCAGGTAGTAACTGTGTCAAAACTAAAAAAACGAAGAGATTAGTCAGATTAAAATTTTGTATACCTTTCTACAGGGTGGTATAATTTTGTAGCGACGTGTATAACGTATTGAAGGAGACGTGTATATATTAAGGTATATATATTATATATACAATAGGATTATATTATATATATATTATTGTATATATAGTATAGATCAACGTCAATGTTCATATTTAGTTACTCAGTTCTTAAGCTATGTTGAAGAGCAGTCTATGCTAAAAGCGGATCGGAGCAATATATAAAATAGCTGTCATAAAATGGATTCTCGATCAAAAAAACTATTTTGTCCATAAAAATATTCAAGCGAAGCTTTCTTCTCCTCACATTTGGATCAAAAATAATTAATATCGGAATAATGTATCATATTATCACATCGACTATTTTTATTTATAGAGTCTGCTCGACAAGTCAAAGTTAGCTGTTGTCTGTGCTTTACCTGCGTAAAGCTCGTTTTAAGCAACTTTTGAGCCCTCAAATAGTTTGAAAAACAAATTCTTTGAATAATAATAAGCAAATAAAAACTAGTCACATAAAAAATGTTAGTGTTCTAAAGAAATTATGCAATTTGATCAGATAGACGCGATTTCCATTTATCGTCAATATCGAAATATTTAATAACTCAAATTGGATTTGTTCATTATTGAATCGAGTATATATATAAGTACTTCGCTGCATGTTGACCAAATTGACCAATCAAACAAATCTCACAATTTGTAATAAGATCGAATAAGAATCGAATATCATTACCCAAAGTGCCGTTAGTTCGCCTTACGGTCTGTGAATGAAACTTCAAAAACATCACAGTTACATAATAATTTATTTAACCTTATGACATATTCGAAAACAGGACTGTTTGAGTTTAAATGTACTTTGTTTAAGCGCTGTATTACATTACCACAAGCAAAATAATACTTTTTGGATACAACTCAGAGAACCATAACAAAAATACTGATCTCAAATGAACTCAACAAATTTGATGTTGTATGTGATTGCGAACATCAGTTGGAATTAATTGATTAAGTTTGTGATTTCGACAGGCTTCGTTGTAAAATATATATTTGTGTCTGTTCATGTGCAGCCAAATACTAAGTATATATGTATTTATACTTGGTACGCGTATCTTCTATGGATGCTTATGAATAAATTCGATGCTGAGAGGTCGTCCTGGAAACGCATTGAGCTCTGCACGTATTTTGAGAAGATCTCAGCGCTGGACCCGACGGTACTTACCAAACAAAACCGAATCTAACAAATGTGTAACAAAAATGAAACAAATAAAAAACGCATAGTTTTGGAAAGGGATGATTTGAATCTGGGCCTGGGATTTTAGTGGGTCTTACAAATACAGTTTATCGGCTGATTCGATTGACTAAATGAGCACCAAAAGTAACTCATTGGTGATTTTTTTTTTTTGTTTTTTTTTTAATTGTGTATATTTTTGCATTTTATTTTTTTGCAATTTTATGTTTTATTCACAATAATTAACTTTTTAAAAAAGAGAATTGCTAATGCTATGTAAAAATTTACTAAACAAACTATAATCGAACATAAGCATAAACATAACCGACTTTAGACTACAACTTATGAAAAAGGTCTGAAATAATAATAATACAAGAACTAGGATAAAGCGGTTGGCGAAATAATTTCATTTATAAGTATATATGTGTATATATATACATATATAAATATATATATATATACGATATTTATACATATAATTATGCATATGGTACAATATATAATATAATGTATGAAGCAAAACATTAACAAAAATTCGATAATTACACAACATAACTGAACTTAGATGTAATATCAGGATTAAGCTGAGTCGATACACATAAAATACAAATATATATATATATATATATATATATGTATATATATATATGTGTACGTTATTATATATGTATGTACTATATATAAGTAATGTAAGTAGCGTTAAGGTATGTATTGAAAATGAATTGTTTCTCAACTGCTTTCAATTTACTTGTATTCCTTACACATATTATTAAAATGTATTTACTTTTTTTTATAGTTTTTTTTGTTGTTGTTGTTGTATTAGTTATAGTTTTTATCTTTAGCTTAACGTGCTCTGTTTTGTTTTGTTTTTGTTTTTGTTTAGTTTTTTGTTTGGATCAAAAGCGCTTTTAACTATGGAGTGAACATGCACACACATCAATAATCTTACGATTTACACTTTACTATAAATATGAATGAATTCAATTTTTGCATTTTGCATTTTCTTTTTATTTTTGCATTTTGTTTTTTGAGTTTTTGTTTTTGTTTTTGAATCGTTACTTTTCATATGTTTGCTGATTTTTATTTTCAGTTTTGCTTTACTTTCAATTTTAGTATGCACTAAATAAATGTTTATTTCTTGTGGGGGGCACAAAACCCAAATTGTTTTCCAAAATTTTCTCTCTTTCGGATTTTTATGTCTTAGTTTATATACAGGAACTTAAAATGTATCTAAGAACACGACACAACGAACAATATAATGACAAAAATTTATGCTAAAAGTGCGCCGCTGTCTAACTGTGTGTATGTGTGTTTGAGTGTGAGTGTTTTCTTTTTTTTTTTTGAGTGTATTTGAGTGTATATTATTTGTATTTTTGTGGTTGCAAATTGTTATTCAATTCGCTCGTTTCGTTTTAAGAACATTCACTTGGCCTACAATGTTTAGCTGCACTTACATTTAGAATCTACTTTTTGAATTCTTGTTGGGTTTTTTTTTGTATTCATAATTAATACGGATAGTATTTCGTGTATGCATATTATAGTTATAGTTTAAATTAATAAGTAATGCGCGTTAATTTATGAGACAAATACATACATGCATATTTAGTACTACTACTGAATGTGCTTCCTTCTATTTCCGATTTCTGTTTTCTGATTTACGATTTCTGATTTCTGATCTCTGATTTACGATCTCTGATTTCTGATCTCTGATTTCTGATTTAGTTATCCTCAATTACAATATGATTTTTGCAGCTATGTCTCTAGTATTGAACTACTGCACCAAGCATCGATAGACTGGGTGATTAACATTTGTTTAGCTTGTTTTTAGATATCGTAAGAACTGACTTATTAGTTGGCTACATTTCATTAAACGCAGACGCTCAACTCTACTTGGCAAGGCTCTTTTTGCTTTGCCAACAATTTATGCTTTGAAAACAGCGACGCCAACGCTGGGCTTGCCACACACCTCCTCGTCTCCTCAGTCCGCTCTGGCTGCCGCAGCTGCAGCTGCTGCACAGCTCTCCTCACTTCCGAAAATATATTTACAGAATGGTTAATTCAAGCTGCACAGCCTGCAACTAGCAGGGAAAGTCGATCGATATCATTTCGTTCTTAATTGGATTTGAGATCGAGTTGGGACTCGGAATCGGATTCGGATTCAGATTCGGTTGGGAATTGTGATTGGGATTGGCTAACTGCTAGTAGGTGGCAAAGTTCATGGTGCCGGCGTTGCTGTTGTCCAAAGGTCACTGGTGCATCTTGGTGGCATGGTGGCCCATGCTCAGACCCAAGTTCAGGTGATGGCTGTTGTGGTGCTGCTGTGCCGCCTGCGCATGGTTGTGGTTGCTGCTGGAGTTGTTGTTGTTGTTCTGCTGGGTGGCCTGCCGCTGCGAGTTCTTCTTGTTCTTCATGCGTCGATTTTGAAACCAAATCTTTACCTAAAACCCACAAGCAATTATATTATTTTATTTTGGTTAACCTTTCAACACTCCGCAGGTATTTAACATACCTGACGCTCCGTCAACTGCAGATTGCGTGCCAGCTCCCAGCGTTTCTGTTTGGACACGTACGCATTGAAGAGGAACTCCTTTTCCAGCTCCAGCGTTTGGAACTTGGAGTACGGCTTGCGCTTTTTCCGCACCGATACCTGTCCGGTCCATTCGTGCATCGCATTTGTCGGTGTGCATGGACCCACTGCACCCACTGAAAGGCCACCGGATGCGCCTGCAAACGATCAAAATAATACAAATATAATTTATAATAATATAAAATAATAATAATATATTATAATAATAATATTCACACACATTTAATTTACTTAGTTGCAACATCAATTATTATTTATTATTTAACCTACAATTAATTGCATTTTATGTATTTTGAAAAGTCAATAAAAATTTTAAATTTTTTAATTTTCTTTAATTTGAATTTAATGCAAAAAGAAATTAAAATAAATATTAAAAACAATTTTAAAATTAAAAAAATTAATGAATGAATGCTGCAGTCGAGAGAGCTCGACTACAAGATGCCCTAAATCCAGCTGTTAAAAATAGATTCTAGTTTTCTTTCCAGTTTTAGAGGCACAATAGATCTTAGGTCGCAGTGATGGTTCCCCAATTTATAATAATAATCATAATAAATATAAATTTATGCCTTCTCATCGTAATGAGTTCAATGTGAGAATACTTCTTCGATTAAAACTTGGATGTTTCCTATTCGATCTGGTTGGTCTAATGTCAAGTCAATCAAATAATTTGTTATTGCATATTAAATCTAAATTGCTTTTAAAATTTTAGTTTTTTTTTGCTATCAAAAATCAAATTTGAATTGATATTATTGATATCGATCAAGCAAGTAATATATATATATATATATACTATATATACATATTTGAAATCTATAGCTTTTGTTCTCTCTCTCGTCGCTGTTACAGACATATAGACGAACATATGCACAAAATTGGTTAGATCGACTCGGTTATTAATCCTGATCAACAAAACAAATTAAAAATGCGAATTAATTAAAAAATGATTTTATGTGATTATTGGCTAAAAATGAATTTAGCGATTCGATCAACAAATATCGGAGATTGTCTGATAAGCGCAACGGAGGTGGCTGTCAGCAAATGAATTAATTACAAAATATTGTCAACAAGTAAATATTAAGTTTTTTAACTTTAGTCAAATGAAATATAGTTGATACTTTGATGCATAATTTCCAATACACATAAATAAATGTCTCTTAAAAAAAGATATAATTAAATTTCAGTTGGCTCATTACAGACTAGCACAGACTAAATAATATATAGAATAAGGATTGTTGAAGTAAACAGTTGAAAATAATAATTAAATTCAGCTGTTCCTTTAAAATTGGTGCTTAAACACTCTGCTTAAGGTGGTGCCACCACGAAAGGCAGCTGGGTGGGGGGTGGGTCAATTGTCACAATGTATTGGCACACCCACCGACAGGAGCACGAACCCGGCTGAGTGTTGACGATATTCATTTATGAGGCATTTTGCAATGCGCTAATTAAATGACAAACTTGACAGTGTCGCAATTTGCAGTTTGCCCCAGGCAGGCGAGGCAGGCAGAGGCAAACACAGCAATGCGAAAAGCGATAACATGAATGCACTCAGAAAAAAACACCAACAAAACTAAAATGTTTTACTTGCTTTACAAATAATTCATATTGAAAATCAAAGACTTTTAGAAACTTTTTTTTCCTATTTTTCAGAAATATTTTTCTTTTATATAATATAATATTTCAGAAAATGTTATATGCAAACTTAGATTTAAATAAAAAAAACCGAAAATAAATAAATAAATCAAATAAATCATAAACTAATGTTTAATCTTAAAGTATTACAATTTTAATAATAATAAAAACAACCAACAAATTAGAAATATTTTTTTAAATTTTTGAAATATGTGCATTGAAATTAAGAAATGAATAAAATAAAATCTGTTTCTTAGAAATGTACTTTCGGCAACATTTTCAAATTATAACATAAATGTAATGCAAAAAAAATATTAAAATAAAAATTTTAAAATTAAAAATTTCTAACAAATCAATTGCAGTTGTTTTTTCTTGCTGTGTATGTGTGTTTGGTGTGTCGACTCACCTGTGCTCGAGTAGGCCTCGGGGAAGTTGCGCAGCCCACCTGGGGAGGAGTAGGTGGGAGTCTCGTAGCTGGACTGCGAGGTGCCCTCGACGGACTGTCGCGCCGCTGCCGCCGCGCTGACAGATGCATGGCGCTCATCGGTGGCGCTCATGTAGACCGCCGCTGCAGCGGCATTCGGTTGATCACGGTAGTTGGGCCAATATGGAGGCTGCTTGTTGTCGAATGTAATGTGCAGCATGGAGAGAGGGAGGCAAGGAGTAGAAGAGGCAGAGCGTAAAGCGTAAAGTAGACATTGAGTTGTTTACAGTTGACAGCTGTCTGGCGCACAATTCGAGACGGACTCTCGGCGCAAGTTGCTGTTGTTGTTGTTGTTGTTGTTGTTGTTGTTTGGCACTCACCTGAAACTGGGTCTCTGGGTAAGTGTAGAACATCGGCTTGCGATCCCTGTCGATGTAGTATGGCGTGGCATGGTACTGGTTGAACTCGTTCTCATACGGCCACGGATGCCCGTGCCGCTTAACTGGCGTCGTTGCGTCCGCCTCGAAGCCGGGCCTGATCGCGGGTATATGTATTGGCGCTAGTGAGATGGACATGTCTGTAAAAGAGAAGAAGAAGAAGACGTGCTCGTTATCGATTGCCTCTCAAATAAATCAACTTCGTGCCTAATTATGCGCCCAAGAATTTACTGCGAAACAACGTTTGAGAACAGACTGTGCTGGAACAGACTCCATTGAATCACAGCTCCACAAATATATATATAATATATATATCTACATATATATCAAATGTTTTAGACAGACTCAAATCAACAATAATAATTAGTTAACAAAAATTAATATTGCTAGTTTTAGTTAAAATTTGCATACAGTGCCTATTATAATTAGAAACAATTATCTGGTGCAGAGTGCACTACCTGAATATACCTGAATATATAAATATATATATCTGATATTACTACTTACTAACATTTACATATACACAAACTAATTTCTCTCAGCAAAAATAAACAATTTTATTGTTCAATCATCATACAAATTAAACAAAAAATGATCGTCTTTAAATATGCAAGTTAATTAAAATTCAATTTTATAATTTAATATTAAGTCTTCAAATATGTGGAGACTAATTACTAATAATGAATCTATAAAAAAACTTGGATACTGAGAAAATGCACTACAAAAAGAATTTGTAAGTTTAAGGTACTTAAATAATAGAAAAATAATATTAAACAAGTTTCTGTTAATTAAAAACTATCTGATAATTATCGAATACAATTGAGAGTGTGCGAATATGAAGAAGAGTAATATATGAATAGTGGGACTTTAGCTTTATCAGATACTTGTAATTTGTATGAAACCTATCTATGTATGCCCTATTCATAACAGATTTGCTTTATTAGTTAAAAAACTCAGTAATAAATAGGAAATTTGGATCGATAAGTATGATGAAAAACTGTTTCTATATAAACTTAATTAGTAACTAATTTTGTAAATATTTTCATGTTATTAAAATAAATATTTATATATATATATATCTTATTTTTATGGTCTTTGACTTGTTCTTATTGAAAATTAACTCATCGAATTTTGAAGCTTTAAATATGATCAACTCGAAACATGAGAACTTGTTTTACCATTTTGAGCAAACAGACAATTATTTCGAAAACGCTACTGTTTTTAGCAATTCCAAATGAGGTTGCCCTGAGCAAAGCAGGTATTTTAATATTTAATGACTGCAGATAATTATGGAACTTAATCCTATAATTAAAAACCCAATAAATTTATTATCAGAAGGTGATTTTTATCACCCAAAGCAGACAGATCTCAAAACAAAAATCTGTCAAGAGTTTTTGAATTAAAACTGAATTAATGTAAAATTGATGTTGATGTTTTTAATCTATAAATATATAAACTGTCCCCATGAAGAGAAATGAAGAGCTCTGTGTAAATACAGAAACCATCATCATCAACCTGGGCTACTGTATTCAATCTGACCTTTTGGAGGATTTAGATGCTAAAAGTGAACTAGTCTCAATTGTTACCAAAACAGGGGTTAAGGGAAATGAATTTCTGACCCCTCTTGACTACTGCCATAATCTAATAAATCCTAACTTATCATCGACTGCTTTCCGAGTTATAAACAGAAAAAATCCTCACAGTAGATTTACTATTTAAATAAAGGCCTGAATAAAAATCGCCCCGAAAACTAGAAAGTTTTTCTTCTTTTTTTTTAAATAATTTGTGAATATACGAAAAACAATTTCTAAAACTTAGAAAGACTTGCCTTAAATCCACAATCCAAAAAGTTTTTATTTTTTTTAAATTTTAGATATTTTTTCCAGCATTACGAAATTAATTTCGAATTATTAGTTTCGAATGCCCATAAAATCGTAATTTCAATTCAAGTTGTACACATTTTGATAAACAATCTAAAATGTTAGCAAAATGTTAAAATACCAATGTTTATTAAATTAAAATAATGCTGGCTAGAAGTAAACCTTCTGAACAATAAGCCGAGTTAGGCTTGGCGCCAAAAGTATGGCAAATTTCTAAGATTCATCGCTGCTTCAGTTAAGTTAGTTTAAATTCAAGTTCGATAACTGAAACTAATTGCAAAAAATTAATAAATAAATAAATAAAATTGACTCAATTTGAATGAGTTACGTAAAGTTGGCGAACATTATCTGATCCTACATATTATAATGAATTAAATAAACCCAGATCTGGGAACATCCAATCAAAATAAGCTTAAATTTGGTTAATGGTGATTAAGTGGACAATCAGACGGAGTCTGGAAGAGGGGACATTCCTTGGGGGCTTGGGGGAGGAAGGGTGCTCCAATTACCTGCTTGCTGGGAACTGACACTGGAGGGAGAAACACTCGCCGTTGTTGGTGCAACAATTTGGCTTTGGCCGGCTGCCACAACTGAGTTTTGTTGCAGAGCAGACGTGGCGCCACCACTTGGGGCACTACTCGGTGTCTGCTGCTGCTGTTGTTGCTGCTGTTGATGATGAGGTGATGTGAGGTGTTGGGGCTGCTGCTGTGCGGCTTGACCCGTAGGAGTTTGGGCGGGACTAAGGGCGCCGCTAACCGGGGTTGTTGCAAGTTGTTGTTGCTGCTGCTGCTGTTGCTGTTGCTGCTGTGGCGGGGGCAGATGCTGGAGAGGCGGCTGTTGCTGCTGCACGGGCACCGGCTCCTCATACATCGCCGCATGTGTGGGCGTGGAATGTGTTGTGGGCGTCGTCTGTTGCTGCTGCTGCTGTTGCTGCTGCTGCTGCTGGAGTACGGCGGATGGCGTGGAGAGTGCAACCGAGGCGGCGGAGACGACAGAGTGCTGCTGAAGATGGTGGTGCAACGGCTGGGTCTGAGGCAGGTGGTGGTGATGGTGCGGATGGTGATGCAACTGCTGCAAATGCTGCGCGGACTGTTGCAATTGCTGGTGTTGCTGCTGCTGCTGTTGCTGCTGTTGTTGCTGCTGCTGCTGTTGCTGCTGCTGCTGCTGTTGTTGTTGCTGCTGCTGCTGTTGCTGTTGTTGGTGTTGCAGTTGGTGGTGCTGCAGCGCGACCGCCGAGGCGCTGGCTGAGGTGGGGTGTGGGTGTGACGGATGTGGCGGATGTGGGGGATGTGGGTGTGTGTGATGTGTCCCCCACCAAGCCCCGGCAGCGGCGTGCGACCCGACTGCCGAGACATCGTGGGGGTCGTAGAGAGCGCACGCCAGCGGGATGGTTGGGGTTTGGGGAAGGGGTGGAATATTTACGGTTATCTTGAGTGCGTTTCAGTCAATCTCGGCGGAAAATGAAAGGCACCGCACAACACACACCCAAAACCAACACAGACCGAACGGAACGCGGCCCCAAACAAACCGATCCGGATTCGATTTGCGTTTACTTTTTCTTTTGTATATTTCTCCTTATATTTAAAGTCTAATTATGCCAATTTCTTTTCTTTTAATTGCCGTTTTTGGCTTGGCCAATGTTTTTTTCTTTTAAATTTCAGATTTTCAAAACAATTTTGTTTGGTTTTCCAATTGCCACTTTTTGGCTTATTTTTCCTTTATATATTTCTTTATATTTTCAGTTTAAGTAAGTTAATATATATTTTTGACAGTGTTTTTTTTTCTTTATTTTGTATTTTTAGTTTAAGCCAGGTTTGATTTTTTTTTCTTACATTTGCCGGTTTTTGGCTTACGGCTTTTTTTGAATATTTGTCTTTATATCAAGCCAATTATTTGTTTAAATTTCCGTTCGTATTTTAGTTTAAATAATAGTTTGCTTCAAGTCAGTTATTTTTCTTCTTTTTTTTGCAATTGCCGCTTTTTGGTTTGATTCTTATTTGAAGTTTTACGAGCCAAAAAAAGTCGACGTTTAACTCACGCACACACACGCACGCACGGGCACACACGCACAGGCACAGGCACACACGCACGCACACACGCACAGGTCAATGATGACGGAGTGCGCTGCTTGCGAGGGTGAGCGAGCGAGCGAGCGAGCGAGAGAAAGAGAGCGAGCGAGTGTCAGAAATCGTGAAGAGCGGCGCTGGACGGGCGAAGAGAGCACTGACTAAATACCACCCACAACAGTTGCTGTTGCTGGGAGGGGGGGTTGGGGCAAGCGGCAAGCGTTTTTGATCGAAAGCCAGTCGAAGAGATAGCACAGAGCACAGGGTGTTTACGGTGCCTAAGACTCGCACAAATGTTTTCAAATTGGCCTTTTCCCAGTTGGTAAAATTTCCATTTTTTATTTATTAATTACTTTCAATTTGAATTTCTTCTCATTAGCTGTGTATTTTAAATATAACATTTGTTGTTGTCATGTGTTCAAGTTTTGTAATCACTTTTTAGTCACTTGTATTGAAAATATTTAACTTAGTTTTTTATTTGATGCGTTTTGTTTGTTGACTTTCGAATTTGTTGTTGTTTAAAGAAGTTTTTGTTTTGATGCCGGTTCAAATGGCGCGAATGAATATTATTTTTATTCAGTGAGTGAGAGAGCGAATCTGAGTTGTTGTTATCGTTGTTGTTGTTGTTGTGCTTGTTTTTTATTATTATTATTTTTGTTGTTTCTTTTTATGTTGCTGGTCATAAAATTTGATTTTACGACCAAAACAAACAATTAAAAACTCGCCGCTCGCAACAGTTAATAAAATTCAGCAAATACTCGTATTATTTTCTTGAGCATTTTTATTTTTATTTTCATTTCGTTGGCGATTCCATAGTGCCAAACATATATTTTTTTTTTTTTTGTTTGTCGTCGAACAACACACTTCACTTGAGTCAAAGTTCTCGCTGGTTTCGATGTTGCTGTAGCTGTTGTGGCTACTTTTGGGATACAAAACTCAGGTCTTTTTTAGTGTTGTCGCTGCTTTGACGCCCGCACGACTTCGACCGTACAGAGCGAAGCACAAATCTACACTGGCAGCGGCTGCGAAACGGCGACAGTCAGCAGAGCCCAACAACAGCAGCAGCAAAAGGCAGAAACGGTGGAGTCTAAGCAGCGGACTCTCACTCTCACAAAACAAACAGAGTCAAGATGTGAACAAAAGGCATATTCGATACGTGTGCCTGACTGCTGCTGACTGCGCGGCGCCTTGTGTCCGTGTGCCCAAAAGAGAGTCTCGCGCATGCGCATCTGAGCGCGTGTGTGTGTGTGTGAGTGTGTGCAGTGGTGGTTGTTGTTGTCGCTCTCTCTCTTTGCGGCGCGCTTTATGCACACGCACAGTATGTGTGTGAATGTTGGATACACGCTGGCTTGCATGTATGGGTGCGTGCACATGTACACACGTCTGTGAGACCCAATGCTTTAAGAGAGCTTCTTATTAACTGAAACTATTTCAGAATTGTGGTCTTTTCTTTAGTTCGTTT
Organism: Drosophila nr. perissopoda 5 BK-2023a; assembly: GCA_035044105.1. NCBI lineage: Eukaryota > Metazoa > Arthropoda > Insecta > Diptera > Drosophilidae > Drosophila > Drosophila nr. perissopoda 5 BK-2023a. Next base: position 907,891 of record JAWNMK010000250.1, read on the forward strand.
TTTTTTTTTATCCACCTTGAGAATATCGATAATAATTTCAGCAGGTGCACAAGGAACTTGTGTGTGCCAGCAGTACAATTACACAGTACGGTCTTTGTTTGCTCTTTTCACAGTGCAGCTACCCTTCTCTCTCACTCTCCTTTCTTGTCTGTCTCCCTTTCTCACTCTATCTCTTGCTCTCTGTTGCTGGTGCTTGCTAGTTGTTTGTTTGGGGCTGATTTGAATACACGTATTTTCAACTCTCGCGCACAAGAGCGCCATCTATGGCCGAGATTTCAATGGGAAGGGACTGGGGTGGCTCCCTCAACATTGCGATGTTTTTTTTCCTTTTCTTTTCTATTTTTCGAATCGCGTCTGTTACTTTAATGTTGCCCTTATATTCGTATTTAAGACAACAATTATATAATATAAATATATAGACACACTAATACACATGTACATATTTATATACACACGCAAAGAGCAGTAAATTGAACCCCTTCTTCGATAATTAATCAAATGAGCTAAATAAATATATATATATACACAATAATTTACGACAGCATACAAATTGAGACAATTGCGCTGCCTTCCCAGCAGCAATTTAATACCCTGCCCCTGCCCCTGCCCCTGCCCCTGCTCATGTTTCATGTTTCATGTTCAACATTTGTCGAATTTAACGCTGCAATAGACAATTATGAGAATTTTACGACAATTTCCATTGGAAGAAGAAAATGGCATTGAGACAAGGACGGCGAAATGTTGACAAATCATAAAAGGATACGCATTTCCCAGCACAGTCAACTCGCTTCACGTTGCACGTTGCCTGCAGCATATCAAGGGTAATAATAACCAGCAAAAAAAATAAACACAAAACGACAGGGCGACGAAGATTTAATACTCTATCGTTCGGCATTTGTATGCCTAATTGAAAATAAAAAATCTATTCAATTCGAAGAAAGAATGCGTGCCTCAATTAGAGTCATAAAAAACGCAAATGGAAGTGATCTGCTAAAAAAGCACGCCTCAAAGTAAAGCTAAACACTAGTTTGCATATCAATACAGATTGTAAAAGGATTTGAAAAGGTCGAACAAAAAAATTTCTAAAAATTAGAAAGGTTTGCCCTAAAAATATTCTATTTTGACTTATGGCAATATTTTCTATTGTTAAGAAATGCAGAATAAGAATTAAAACTAAGCGCAGCAGTGCGTGCAAAAGTAACGTAATTTGGAAGTGCTTACCTGGTGGCTGGGAATTGACGCTGGAAGGGGAAATACTCGCCGCTATCGGCGCAACAATATGGTTTTGGCTGGACGCCACTTCTGAGATTTGCTACAAGTGACGCTGCTACCGTTGATACTCTTTAAATTGTGAATGCTTCACAATGGTTGATTGCTGTAAGACAGAGAAAGAGAGAGAGAGAGAAAGAGAGGGAAGAAATTAGTGAGTTGAAAGCAATGCGATAAATGCAGGCGCCGCCTTGCGACCACTTTCCCAGCACACTTAAGGGTTAAGTCAACAACAACAACAACAACAGCGTTGAAGTAATGATGTTTCCTACATTACTGCTTCCCTTCCACAGGGAAGTCATCTTACGTCTTTATGACTGGCGCAAACGTCTTGTTTGCATTTAATACCGGCCAGGTAATAATGCATTTCAGGCCCAGTCAGCGTTGTTGTTGTTGTTGTTGTTGTTGCTGCTGCTGCTGCTGTCGGGCGGACGGAAGTGAGCGCCGAGCTAGGCAAATATATGTACAGACAGGCAGACAGCCACACAGGCAGACTGACAGACGGACAGACGGACAGTCGGACAAAGAGACAGCCGTCAAACACATCGTAAAATTTGTTTCCTCGCATTGTACAAAATGCTGCTGCTGCTGTTGCTGCTGTTGCTGTTGCTGAGGCCATTGCTATTTTCCTTGGCGGTGTCAGGGTCAAAGTCAAATCTATTTGTACTTTCATGCCCTGCTGCAATATACATGACACCAATTTGCATTTAGGGGCACATGTGCTACTTAAAACCATATCCCTTTCAATTCTAAGCCATTTGAGTAAAAGAGTGATAGTTTCTTTAAACTAGAATTGTTTCAGTTAGAATAACTAATTGCACTTAAAATACATATTTGGACAAGAATTTCGTAAGCAGACATTTTTAAATACATTTGATGGACTCAACAATCAGAATTGTAATTAAAACACGTTATTGGAAAAGTATTGATTTGGCTTTTGATTATTCATCGCACTCAAATCAGTACTGAGACAAATTTATAAATTTATTTCTGCCTGTGGAATCTATTTTTTATGGAATCTATATAATGTATAGTATATATATATAGTATATATATATATATCATTCCCAAGATATTAGGTACATAAAAACTTAGTGCATTTTTTTTAGAAGACTTATCTTCGACCGAATTACATATATGCTGATCTTATATAATATATATTTGGCTATTTTCCTGTGACCTATTTCATCAAGATAGCTCTACGGCATAGGTATCAGTTCATACAGAAACAGACGAAGGAAATTACACGAAATATGTCAAATCCCTCAAAGATCTATGCACATTATGAACTTAGTTCATTTCCAATAGCAAACATCAACTTTCAACAAGGATTTGGCACACTTTTCAAATACTCGATCATAATAAATTTAAACTTTTTTATTATTCACAAATTTACACTCCGTAAAACTATAAATAAAAATATGTAAAATCTAAACATAAAATGATTTTCCGTGTTATATATTATTATCCACAAGCCAATAATCTAAATACAAATTACTTAATTCACAGCAGATGTTTCACGATTTGGATCATCTATGTGGGCTTTAATGTTATTCATCGATACTCTTCGATTTTTTTTTGCTGTCAACAAACAAAGAAGCCCTTTTTTGTACTACTCCAAAAAAAAAAGGGAGAAATGAATAAAAAACAGAGCAATAAAAAGAAGTTTCTTCCATATTTAACGATGCTAAAATTTGAATAAGTTAATTAAGAAAATTAATATTCAAATGGGTTTATGGTCGCAGCAATGGCAGCTTATGGCTTCATTATGTAGACAGAAAAAAAAAACTTCAATTCAGACAACTATAAACCCAACACACAAAAAACAAGTAAGATCGTTTCAAACAAAATTCACATGCCATATGAAAAACACAGAAATCCCGCCAACCGAACGCAAGGCTTACGGTGAGAGAAAAGTTCATTGGCTCTGCCACCATAAAAAAATAACCTAACTAACAAAAAACGAATGAAAAAAAAACGAGAAAAAATAGAAGAATCGGGTTTTCGGTGGTCTGCAAGATGCTGTGAACGAATTAAATTAAATTTGTGTTATCCAATTAGACACAGCACAGCTCATTGCTGGCCCAAGCCAAGGGGGCCTCGAATTTAACGATCTTTCTCCCAGCTAATTATGAGACGCCGTCTGTTTGTCTGTCTGTCTGTCTGTCCGCTCGGTGTCAGTCCAATGGCAGCGATGCTGTCGCTTTTAATTGCTTTGAATTTCTTTATTCCCAGAACCCTTTAGGCTTAAAATGTTTCCCTTGTAAAGAGCCCAAAAGTGGCAGCGCAACCGAAGAATTTAGATATCAGAGATTCCAGCTAAGCTCAAATCGTTGAAAAATCTTGTTGTTTTTCCAGTTTCCACAGACAACCAAACGACAAGAGCCGAGTTTGGAGTATCAAAGTGGGAGCCAAACACAGCAATGCAGTCTTCAAGTCATCGAACAAGTTTCTGGCTAGTTTCAACATTCCTGTTTTTTCTGTTTCTTTTTTTTTATAAAAATCAAAACATGTTCAAACCGGGTCGGGGCAATTGGTTTTCAAAAGAAAAAGAAAAAACAAAGATAGCCATGCCTCGAGCACACACACACACACAACTACACACACACACACACACACGTGTGTGTCGAGAACAAAGAGAAAACACAGCAATGCTGTCAGGGGATGGCAGATGAAAATCGAGAGAAATATGGCATCGAGTCCACTGACAGCCTGAAGAAGTGTCTGATGCGAGACATTTTGTGCATTTTGTGGAGGCATCTTCAGAATCTTCGGCACACATTTCTCGAGCATGTGTTGCTGCAACTCCGTTGCTGCCGCCTCAACATAGCCACTGCCCCTGGGAGTCATTCACATATTTCTGTGTTTTCCCTCTGCTTTGTGCAGTTGTCTCAATTCAGTTCAGTTCTCGATAGTTATCATACAATGCGACTAATAGTCAGGGATCTGAGTGTGTACTGTACTCGAATCATTCACAATGAAAGCGTGAAACATTCATGAATATGTTTGAATCGACATTTCGATTATTGAGTCTATCAAATGTACTTCAAAATTGCCAAAGAAATTCATGTTCAATAATGTATTTTAAGTGTGATTAATTTTGAAGAGTAAATCGATTTTAGTTTATCGAAATTAAACATTTCGAAAACAGACGAATTGGAATGACAAACTTTTGGTATTTGTGATATTTATAATATTTAGTAAAGACTTGTTATAGAGTAATCTCTAGAGATTGAAGAGTAGAGACTGGAAACTTGTTTAAAACTAAAGCCTTTAAATTATTTTGAGAATATTCCACAATTTGACTGTTATGAAGTCAAAATATAAGCAAAAAAGTTTTGTATTATTTAAGTGTCTGCTTTTTGAACTTGGGCAAATAATTTTGTATGCTATTTATAAAATTAACATAAGAAATACAAGCAGAAAATATTTTTAAAAAAATAAATAAAAGCTTCAAGCTTAAATATAGTGCGCAGAAAGGATTTGCATATATTAAATGCTGACATTTATTCAAACTATATAGTCAAGTTTGTTTTGAGAATTTAAGACTTGGTCGAAAACAAAATTCCATAAAATGTATTAAGAGGGGATTCCCCATCATAATTTGTATTAATTGTCTAATAAACTTATATCTAAATTTTCACGGCAGATGCTTTATGATGTGTTACAGTAAAAGTTGTTAATGATTATTTTATGCTGGACAGTTTAGCGCCAATCGGGCAATTAGCGACCAAGACGAAGCACCTGAGAAAATAGCAGGTCCGTGTTTGTTTGTCTGTTGTTGTTGTTGCTTCTGTTGCTGTTGCTGTTGCTCTTGTTTACTGTGTACTTAAACAATATTTTAGTACAATAAATCTAGCTAGTTTACTGCTTTTATTGCCAGCAAAGCGTTTTACGACAAACAAACCGACATGCAGGGTGCCCCAGAATGACGGCGTTTGACAGCAACTCTTCGACTGCGTCGCAGGCAGCAGATAATTTTTTATTTTTACTATATACATATATATAAATAAACAACCCTTTAATTTGGGCACTGCCTGACTATTCCGAAATGCTTGTGTTCTGAGTGAAGTCCCCCAATTTTGAGCACATTTTAAGAGGCAACTTTGTACACCCAGAAAAAAATCGAATTGAATTTTGAAAGCGCTTTTGAGCATTTCTTGTTTTTAAAAATAGCTTTTGAATATAAGAAAAATTATTTCTAAAACTTTTTTAAATCGATAATCTAAAAAAATATTGTGTTTTTATAATATTATAGAAATATTTTATTTTTTTAAGAAATGCATTTCTAAAAAGTAGATGTGTAAAACGATAATTTATAGAAAATATCTTTTCTAAAATTTGAAAAAAATATTATGAAAATTTGTGGTTTGGATTTTAAAGAAAAAATTAAAAATGTTTTTCTTAATTTTAGAAAACTTTAAGCTGCAATTCAGAGTAGAAAAACTCTAGATTTTTTTTAAATATTCCTTCTGAATAATAAGCTGAGTTAGCCTTGGCGCCAAAAGTATGGCGCCTTTCTCAAATTCAGCTGGTTTTTTTCTAAGTGTAGATCATTTCCCAAAAAAGAAGAAGAAAATGTCTTTCTAACTTTCATTGGTGCACGTCTCCTGAGGTATATGTCGCTCTCTCTCTCTCTCTCTCTCTTCAAAAGCCGTGCAGCTGTCAAGCGAGTCATTCATCTTTCTCAGTGATTTCGAACGACCTTCGGCCATATAAAATATTTCATTATACGGCACACGTTGCAAGAGGGCGGAGGGAGGGGGCTGGGCGAATGGCCATGGCGGGCACAACAGTCGCGGCCATTAAAATTGACACATTTGCAGTCAAATCGGGTCGCTTCGGTTTGGGTTCGGTTTGGTTTGGTTTGGGTTCTCTTGTGGAGAATTCAAATTCCAGGCACTGAGTCTTTTGTCTCTGGCCACTTGGACAAATGGCAGCCCATAAATATTGGGGGTCTGTTGAACTTGAAAAACATGCGAGTTGTTTTCCGTTTTATGCCGACTTTTTTTTATTTATTGGCAAATCGCCATCAAGAGGCAACTTTTCGCAGTTGCGTGCAATTCCCACGCAGCGGCAAATTGATTAAATATTTTGTTAATGCAAAAGCATATTTTGAATACCAAAGCTAAGCTAGCTGAAAAATATGGCCAGCTTGTAAATAAATCAAGATAAGGGGTTTGGGATTTAAATAAATTCGAAATGCTTTCAGCATTTCATTTGATATGTTTGCTGTTTGTTTTAGCTTTAGTTTATGACGAGTGGTCAAAGGTGTTAATTGGTCTGCTCTCGGCCAACAAGGTGTTAATTCCACTTTTATGGTCATTAAATCGGCCACCTGTTCAAAATTCGAATACCCCATTCCCATCCCCATCCGGATCCCCAGCTCGTCAGCTCGTCAGCTCCAGAGTTATGTTGTCATTATCTAGACGGTCATCAGTACACTGAAAATTAATGTGTGATAAATGCCTTTGAATAAATTTTGATTGGCCTTGAAGTGAGCTCAACTTTCAGTTGGTAGCCCCAACCAAATTCATATGCAAATCTCGAGATTTAAATAGTCAAATATACATATATAAAGCTGGTTAAAATTCTTAAAGTCGCAGCACAATTAACAAAGAGCACTTTTTCTTTTTTCTAAAGCCTCCACTAAGCCGCAGGAAAACAAAGCCAGAGGAGGGAGGAGGTGGGGTGTGGGGGGGGAAGGACATAAAACTCATTTTGCCAAAATAAGTAAAATCATCAATTTTACTTTGCTCTTTTTTTGTATTCTTCTTCTATTCTATGCTGGTTATCTGAATCTCAACTTCCATGGCATTTTCTTATCTCGCGCAGCAGGGGATGGAAACTTTGTTGCTCATAACAGATCCATGGGGGACTTTGAGTTGCCTTTTCCTTTGCCTTTTCCTTTTCCTCGCCTCGCTTTTCTTTTTAAAGAGCCCAGTGCAAAGCGACTTGCTCATTTACATAAGCATAATTTACACATAGAGTAGTTACGCAGCAAAGTAGCTTTGAAAGATACACCCACACACATACACACACACCCACGCACACACACTCACACACACACACACACATGTCAGCAACATGGCCGTCCTGCTTCAGCAGCTAAAACAGCAGCCAAAGTCAGCAAAATATTTATTCAAATAGCGTACGCTTCCCCGCCAACCCTCCCACTCCTTGGCCGTCTCTCTAAAGGTTAATTTCAGTTTCGGCGAGGCCATTGTCAACCCCCGGCAAGACGGCAGCCGCCCCCCGCCCCTGCCGCATCACTTGTGATGACGCCAACGCCGCTGGATACTGGCACAAGCAGAGCAACCCCAAACAAGCCAAGAGGAGCCAAAGCCAGTCGCGATAAGCAAACTCAAAAGCATTCAAAGATTTCAAAGAAAATGGAAAATGCGAGAAAATGGTAGAAAATGGGGGCAAAATGGCATGGCCGCTAGAGTTCGCAGCCAAAACGGAAAAACAAACAGCAGCAACCCCCGTCGTCGAAGCCATCGAATCGAGTTTGCCGAGTTTGCCGAGTTTGCCGAACAGGCGACGGCATCCAGCCGAGCTGCAAAACACTTTTGCTGACGTTGTCACTTCTCCTTCTCCCTCTCCACACAGTGCCGCACAAAAATATATCATCACTAATACATTTCTTTATTTAAAATTCAAGCTATTTAAAAATTTTCCTAATTTCAGGTTACATTTTCATAAAATTTAGAAAACTATATTTAATTTTCGGGCAACTCTAGCAATAGATTTTTTTTATAATATAATCGAGAGAGCAAATTACATTACTAGTTTCTCTGAATCAGGATTTTTATTTATACATTTTATAAATACATTTCTTAATGAAAAATACTTATAGAAAATAAAATAATTGTCGATTTAGGATAAGCCTTTATTTCGAAAAAGAAAAACTTTCTAATTTATGGGGAGATTTTCATTTAACATTTTTTAAATATCAGTTCGATTTTTCACTGATTTTTAATTATATTACTATTATTTATTAGTTCGATTATTACATTTAAAATAAATGCAAAATTATGGAGATTAATGCGAAAACATGAAAAAACCATATTGGATGGAATTCTACAGAGAATCAAGAGATTAATTATTATAAACTATGAGTTAAGGAAAAGGCTGAACAGCGATTGCAAAATGCAACTGAATTAAATAATTAAAAATTAAAAAATTACATTTTCATTAAATTTCTTAAGTTTTTTTTATTTAAAAACGTATTCATTAATTGCTTAAAATTACAAATTAAAAAAAAAAAGACTTCTTTGATAACAGTTCCCTTGAGAAAGGTGCTATTATTTTGTTGCGCAGCTGTAGATACAAACACACACACATGCACACACACATGGATAGATACACACCCAGAGCACAACACAACCCCAATTGGAGAGTGGGCGGAGTGGCTGCGAGGGTGGCAGCGACTCTGAACGGACTCTGAACGAGCTATTCGGCTTGCCATAATATCGATCCCTTGTTGCCTTCGCTCAATGAGTTCTCAATTTAGTGTGCTGCCGCTGCCCTCGGCCTCCCCTCCCCTCCCCTCCCCCCTTTGGCCACACTGGCCACACCCGTGGCACTGTGGCACTCTGGCTCGTGTATAGATTTCGTATCTATATATACACGCCAAGTTGGAGCTTACACTCGCACTCGCACTCGCATCGCACACTCACAAAAAACATCGACCTCAATATTAGAAAATCGTCCTAAAATAAAAACCGCTAGAAAAATATAAAGTTTTTCTTGTTTTTAGAAATAATTTCAATTTTCTAAAACTTAGAAATGCTTGCCCTAAAGACAAGAAAGAATAAAAACTCGGTTTCGAGTTTGGATTTTTTTTAATTAAATTTTTTTTTTAATTTTTAACCTATTAATAATATAAGCAACAAAAAAGCTAATGTTTGAGTTGTTTTAAAAAAACCTATGAACATTTTTCATATTTATTTTTAATTTTAGAAAAATGTAACCTGAATTTATGAAAAGAAAATCTTGGGTATTAGAAAAACACTTTTCTAATAAGAAGATGAAATATCCTTGATAAAGTGATTTTTTCTGAGTGCACTCACAAAAAACGCTTCACAATTGAAATGCATTCGTTTTTTTGTGTTTTTCCTTTTGCTTGCAGCCATTTTGCGCAGTTTGCAGTTATATACCTATATGTATATATATATATTTATATATTATGTACATATTTGTGTACACCTGAAGCCAAGCTTTGCATTCCTCACATCGAATTTAACATCGAGTTGGAGAATCTTGCTTCGACCACGTTGTCATTATTAATTGAATTATAAATTAAACATTTTAATATTGTGCCTGTGCCTGTGCCTGTCTGTTGTTGTTGTTGTTGCCTGCCTTTTTCTTTTGCCCCCAACCCCCTCGCAGCAAACAAGTTGAGCATGTGCAACGCGCTACGTGATATGCTTGGCAACGGTTGCATACCCCCGAGTTCGTGGAATTTTAGCTGAGTAAGATGATGAGGACCTCAAGCTAATTTTCATTTGGGCGCATGCGAAGTTGAAGTTGATAATGTTGAAGAAGCGGGAGTGGGGGGACAGAGGTGGGGCACTGCACAGTGAGGCAAATTGTAAGCGCATTAGGCATACCTTTGCAACCAAAGCATTATTTTGAGTGTTGCAATATTCTGCTTTCTGCAAAGCGGGCTCAAATTTAATAATAATAAAATACCAAAAATAAAGATAAAGAAAGATTTGCAATTTCCGATAATTGGAGAACTATAGAGTATTAAGGATATGGAAGAAGTAACTAAGCAGTTTAAGTCATATTTCGATTTTTATCATAGCATAGATACATTACAATGATGATTATTACAATGATGCGTAGCAAAATGTCGAACAATTCAGATTTTATTTAATTTTATTTATTTTTAAGTTTTGAATATTTAAATTTATCTTTTTTAACTCTTTTCGATGAATTAAAACCAAGTCTATCCAAAGTAGAGTAAAATAGAAACAGAATATAATATTTACAAGCCAATTGTATTAAAAAAAAAACGTTTGACTTAAATAAAAAATTTGATTTCATTGCATTCATTTGAGTATTTGATAAAAAATAATTTAATTTGATTGAATCCATTAAAGTATTTGATGGATTCAAATTAATCATTAATTTTATTTGAGTCAAATGCTCGTTAAAGTCTTCTCAAGCTCAATACTGAATATTAACTGAGTTTGATAAACTAAAAGTAAGGAAAAAGTTTAGAAAATGTCGAGAGCAGTTAATTAATTTAGTTTTTAATTAATTATTTATTATTGTTTTTGGGAATATATAATTTAGAGTTTTGTTGTGTTTGCAAGCACTGTGCCGCACCGAGTCAACACCCGAGCGAGCGAGCGGCGGCTGTTCGATTAGCCAGCTGAGCGACGAGGCGGGCTCGAGATAACAAGTCGAACCGGTCCGTCGGAAGTCGCTCTGTCTGTCTGTCTGTCTGTCTGTCTGTCCGTCTCTCTGTCGGTCCGATGGAGACATGCGAGTAGAAAGCCACAATCAGAAATTTAATAATGGCTGCACAAAAGACAGCACGAAGCGCGTTGACGTGCACATATTTTACGAGTTTTATACCCAGGCAACGAAATCGTGTTGTATCTGATATATGCACACATATATGCCACAGGCAGGCAAGCACACAGACAGACAGACAGACAGGCGGACGGACAGTGCATTACACTTGCTGCTGCCGGCAGAGAAAGGCAAAGGAGAAACACATATAAAGTCATCAAAAAAAAAAGAAAAAGATGGCCGCAAAACTGCACCCTGAACAGCGTTTAGTGTTTAGGTGAAAGCGGCAGTCACCAGGCTCACCTGTGCAGCGGGCAGCTTGAGCTAGGGTTTTTAATTTTCGGGTCCTGCCCCTGGGTTGATCTGCTGATCGTCAGCTGCGTTGGCAGCAGGAGTGGCAACGTCGATTCCTGCCCCCGATTAAAACCGAGCGATAAACAACTAACTGGCTGTTTGGCTGCGTGTTCTTTTCTTTTTCTGTTTTTTTTTTTCTTATTTTTTTGTGTCCGTTTTATGGCTTCATAAGTGGAACTTGGTTGCTTTTCTTGTTTCTGACTATTGCGCACGATTTTCCCTTTGTTCTGGCGAAAGTCGTAAACATTTTCAGCCAGCCAACCAGCCAACCAGCCAACCAGCCAGCCAGCAACAAGCCCTCAAGCAGGTTGTTCCTCGTTTGGTATTTCAAGAAACTTTCCGAAACAATGAAGAAGAAAAAATATAGTTGTAAATGTCAAGATTTTGAAATGCATCGCTTAATCGCGAGGCAGCGACGGCTGCCAAGGATCTGGCTGCACCTGATAGACATCTGGCATCGACGGCTGGCCTTTGAACCCGGAGACCAGAGCCCAGTTTTGGATTGGCAATTAGCCCAGATGACCAATTTCTCACGGCCATAAAAATTCACTTAAAGTTTTGAAATGAATTCATGATTGGACTGCCACCCAAGCAGCAACAGCAACAGCACCACCCACCCACCGCACCACAAATAAATCCACTCATAGGCAACATGTATTTTTTTTTTGGTTTTTTTTTTTTTGTAGCGATTTTGTGATTTTTGGCAATTGATTTAATGTGTCATTCATAGATTTTTATTGCGTCATTTTATTGCCGTCTTTAACTTCCGATTTACCACAATTGGCCCGCTTGGACTGGACTGCCCCCACTTGCCACGCCCCGCCAGTGTCATTCTCACTCGCGTCGTCCTGCGTGGCATCTTAACAGGGAAATCATGTACTCGCCGTACTTTACTTTATTTATAGCCATTTTTAATACCGCCAGACCCGCCTCCTGCCGGACATTTTAACGCCCTGTACACAGCTATTGCTAGAGTGCGGAGAGTGCCTGGGGCTGTGGGCAGGGGGGTGGGGCAGGGGCAAGTTGAGAGAGCATGGAGCATGGCCACTTTATGTTACAATAATGTTCCCTCGACACTGCTGCAATCGAATTGTTTTGGCCATAAAATCAAAAAGGTAATTCGAGCAATGCGGCTTTGCCCAAGTCAAAACAATATCCTGGCTGAAAGCAGAGTGTGGCACCACGGTTGCAATCGCCCAGTTAATGCCACACGATTTTCATATGCAGAGTTCTCTCCTCAATTAGGTCTCTTCAATATAATTTCAATTTCCGCGAGAATCATTATTCTGAAAGGGTTCAACTTACCGAAATAATGTTTAGTTCCGATTCCGAGTGTGTTTTGTATGTTTGATAAACTGTAAAAATAAGAAAATATTCAAGGAATCAGAAGAGAGCAAAATTTGTGCATTTTAAGCTTAAATTAAGATAAAATTATTTATTTTTGAGAATCAGATTAATTAAATAATTAATGGTAGAAAATTTAAGTTTAAAAACAAATCCGAAGTATTAAAACAATAATCCAACAAATAAATCATTTTTTGGCAAAAAATAACACTCAATTGAAATTTAAAAAAAAAAACTGTTAAGTATTAAAACATAAATCAGACCAAATAAATAATTATTAGCTCGATTTGAGTTGTAAGAAAATCGAAAATATTAGATCAAGTAAAACCGAAAATAACAGTGAATTTAAATTTAAAAAAAAAATCAAAATATTGCAACATAAATTAAACAAATAAATAATTTTTATCATTAAATAATACTCAATTATAGTGATACAAAATTTAAAACTATTTAAAGATTTTAGTGTTAAAAAAAAACTGAGTTATAAATCATATAAATCAGACTAAAACAAATAATTCTTGGCAGAAAACAACAAAAATCTAAAGTATTGAAACAAAAATCAGAGGAAAAAATACACATATTTAGCAGAAAATAACATTCAATTTAAGTGATAAATATTGGAGATTTTGAAACATAAATCAGCAGCACAATCCATATAAAGATATGATAAATATGTGTATATATTGTCAAATAGTTTGGATCTGACCTAACCACAAATGCTGTTGCATAACCATAATTAATTTTAATGGCCATTTAGAATAAATGTTGGGGCACTCACCGATACGAGGGGGCGTTGATAACGTTGCTAGATAATTTATACAAATCAATACAAATTATGAGCTGGCAACGAAATGTTTATTAAGATTGCGGCACTCGTTAAATTGAAATCAAAACACACAAAAACGAAATTTCAGTCGTAAATTTTTGTTTTCTGTTTTTGGAGTGGGGGGGAGTGGAGTAGTAGTTATTTTGATTTAATGTTGCAGCATTATTTGTGTATGATGTGATTTTAAACAACATAATACATAATACTTGAGAAACTCTGATTTTTACTGCCAGCAATAATACCTCCGACTATTGATATTAAATTGTACACCATAATTTACAAGTGCCTCTCTTCTGGCACTCGCTCACAATCGGAACGCGCTTGCAGCACTCATCGATAATAAGCACAGTGAATTAGTATCGGAATTGGTATCGATATCGGATACGGGATTAGGGATCAACTCACACACACACACACACACGGGTACACACACGTACACACACACACACGCATATATGGGCTCCAAACGAAGACGGAGTAGACACGAGTGACACAGACAAATCAGCGACGCGCATGCGAGATAACGACTCCGAAATTGTTAGAGAGCAACTAACACTAAAAAAATTAAATTCAATATTTTGTTTGTTTAGACAAAAAACTGAACTGAACTGAAACGAAAACCGAACGAAAAAAACTGCCGAAGCGAATGCGAACGAATGCGAATGCTCCGAGAGCTCCGAGCGACGGCGATCGTCGCCGAACCCCAAAGCAGCGAGCGAGCCCGAGTCAGCAGCTCTCGCGTCAACTGATCTCGCTGATGGGTGGTCGGGGAAAGGGAGGGGGCAGGGCAGCACACACACATAAACCATTTTTACATAGTATTATTTTGGTTTTTATTGCCGCGCCTGCAACGAGGGCTGGTACAGGGGCGGGGGCTGGGGCGGGCAGAGCTCGGCCGACTGGGCGAGCTGACGGCGAACAAGTGTACATATTCAAATATGAGCGAGCGATCTCGCAATCTTGGAAGCGAGCAGCAAACGGCGGCGAAATGGGAATGGAAATGCGGCTTAACTTAGCTTAAAGCTCGCCGACAAAGATCACAAAATACATACATACATATATATATATGTATGTATATGTATGTGTATATGCTTATATATATTTTTACTTCATTTTATTATATTTTAATTATAACATTCTTGACATGTGCGCTCTTTTTGCCTGTCTGTGTGGGTATTTCTTCTGTCTTTTTGACTTTGCGTGCGGCCACTCAACATATATGCGACAATATATATATACATATGTATATCTATATATCTGTATATATGTATGTGTGTGTGTATACTTGTTCTTGTTTATATATATAGTTGGCCCCTCTGGAAAAGATCGAGAACGCGAACAACTTCGCATGCCTCGACAGACTTTGCGGATGGCTGGCCACGCCATGTTGCGCCCCTCCGCCCCTCCCTCCTTCAACCCACCCCTTTGTCGCAGCCGCCGCCTCTCAAAATGTCACAAGGCGAGTTGTTTTATAAAAAAAAAGAAATAATAATAATAATACTTTGTTCAGAAATGCCGCCATTCTGTGTCGCAAATAGACAACTCAAAATGCTCACAGCGAAATACCCTATAGCAAACAGATATATAGGGTATATTTTTATGCACTTTTGAATTTGTACACAATATAAATTATGCGACTAGCAGTTAGTGAAATCTATTAACTTAATGGTGAACTACACTATAAATTCGGTTAGAAATTATGACATTATTTTTTTAGCACAACAACTAAAGGAACTTCTTGATATTCCCAAAAAATAATTTCACAGTAATTAGATTTAAGCATGAACCCATTTGATATGGTAAATATAATTCTAACTTCACTTTAATACTTAATTAAATTAGTTTTAACTCTTTTTGACTAACGCAATAATTTAGTTTTAACTTTGTGTCATTAAATTAATAAATAAATAAAAAAAATGAGTGCTGTAAGTAAGTACACATTGATATTTGGAGTAGCTATAAAATTATTAACAAGAAAAATTTAACTCTTTAAATTTAAATTGAATTTTATTTAATTTCATTATATTTTCTTTGAATATTATTTAATTCATTTTTTTAATTTTTGTATTATTCTGTTTAGACATTAAATAAATAAATTGTATTTAGAGTCAACATTAGCTAAATAATATTACAAAAAGCTAGATTTGATGTGTTAATATATATATATACATATATATATATATATATATATATTTACATATATAGTATATATAGCCGCCACTCAGCGCAGGTGCATAGGTTGCAGCAACTCTTGGCCCCTTTCTAGAGATATCTGTGTATGTCAAAGAGCTCTTCATACTTATCTATATATATATATATGGAATGTTTAGTCATCGTTTGTAGTGCTGATCGTGGCTTTATTCCTCGAATTAAATGTGAATATTTATTTAGGAAATTCAAGGGAATTACGCTTATCAGGCTGCCCCCAGTTTCAGGCTTCGGCTGAATTGAAATTATTGTTGTTGTTGTTGTTGCCGCTTTTGGCTGCGGACGCAACATAAATCTTTAGCGGCAGCCATTAAAAATGCGCAATTGTTGTTGTTGTTGTTGTTGTTGGCATCCCTGCTTGATATTTGTTGGCAGCAAAACCAGTTTGCGACTGACAAACGCTGCGCGGTTGCCAATCAAACCTGTTTTCGACGTCAAGTGCAAAAATTAAACAAAACACAAAAAAAAAACAGCTCTCAAATTGCAACTTAACTGAAAATCAAGTTAAGCTTTAATTAAAAACCTGGAAAACGCAATTAAAACCCCATCAGCAGCAGCAGCAGCAGCAGCAGCAGCAACAACAACAACCTGTGCAATTAACAGCAAGCTGGAAAAAAAAATAATGTTTAGAAAAATCTTGCCAAAGTGTTGCGAGTAATTGGCCAACTTGAGAGGGGAGGGGGTCAAAGAGGGGGGTAAAAGAGGAACTTAGCGCGGCAGCGAATCATTTTTGCTATTTGCTAATGCTTTTGCGACTGCTGCTGGCCATGAGTGTTTACACACACACACACACATAAGCTAAGATCAGCGGTGCGCATATCAATTGCCACGCCCCCCCCGCTCGCCAGCGACCCACGAAGTGCGGCCTTGAGGCTAACTGGCTAACAGGCTAACAGGCTAGTTGGCTAACTGATTGCGGCTGCTTTGTTCTCTGATGCAAGTAAACAAGTCAAGTCGAGTCGCGTCGAGTGGGCTGTCCGTCTCCTGGAAGCACAACCTTTCCAGCCGCCGTCGTCGTCGCTTCCAGCACACCTCCTTGGAAGCGTTGCTCGCACGCCGCAGCAGTTGAAAGTAAGCAGCGTGTTTCATAAATTGAAAGCTGCCGCAGTTGCAAAAAATTTATAAAAACGCTGGGAAGCAAAAAAAAAAGAGAAAAAGAGAAAAAAAAAAGGCACATTTCGATTGCAATCTGGCCGTCAAACCGGCGAAACGAGCGCTGGCTGACCGTCGGACACTGGACACTGGTCAGTGGCCAGTGGGAAAAGCGCTGCCACTCTAAAAATGGCCGTCAGCAGTTAGCTGAGGGGCGGGGGGGAGTGGCAAGTACAAAACACAAAACGAAACGAAACGCGCTCATAAAACGCTTCATATTCGCGGCTTTCAGCCACAAACAAAGCAAAAAAAAAAAACATCAAAAAGAAGCAACACAAAAAAAATATGCGAGTAATTATTTTTATTAAAGAAGCAGCAAAACAGAAAGCAGCCAAACTGACAAACACACACACACACACACACTCCACACACACACACACACAGACGTGAGCAGGCGACCCATGTGCCCCTCCCAGGCCAGCTTTAATTAAGGTTGGCCAGCCTCAGCCTCAAATAGGAGCTGGCAGTCAAAGCCCAAATGGACGAACCAGTTGTGGCCAAGTCTAAGACAGCTTTCTTATTTAAATAGTTGGCTAAATTAAAAGCTCCAATCTTTTAACTGATCAATTTTTGCTAAGCTTGCAAATCTTTGCTTTTAAAATTACTTACAAAAATATTAATTAGTTTAGTCAGCATTTTCTTTCCCTTCAGTTAAAATCGATTACGAAATTCATTGAGAAGCTAAAAACATTTACCAAATTCAAAACACATTTAACCATATTAATCCCTGCTGCTTATTTTGTTTTAATTTTTTTTAATGATTTTTGTTTAAATAATTTTCGAGTGAAAAACAAAACAGTTTCACAGTTTTATTTTTTAACTTTTTACTTTTTACTTTTATCGATCCATTTTTGACTGCCTGAATATACTTGAAGAAGACGTGAATCAAAAAAGTTGCAGAAGATGGTTTTCCATAATTTTCAAGTATTTTTCATGTTTTTCATTACTCCTTCCTTTATTATAGAAAATTTTTCTAAAAATCTAACATTTCCAAGCTTTTAGCATATTTGCTTAAAGATTCTTTACTTTTTTACATTAGTTTACTTTTTAAAATTAAGTTTTGATTGCCTCAAGAGAATAATGATTTTGTTCCAGCAGAAATGTAATTATGCAAATTAATTTAATAACTAATTTACTTAACATTAAAAAAATCTAATCATCATTATAAATTGTCAAGACGATCTTAGTTTTAATGACAACTAAATCAATGTCATAAACAGTTTATCTACAGAATCTACATACATGTATACATACATGTATAGACCAGAGGTAATCTGTTAAAATATATATTTTAATTTGCTCAACATATATAAAAATGTTAATATTCCGACTGATAGCACTTATAAAAGGCTCCAGTATTATCTCGATAATTTTAATATATTTACTGACTCCATTAGAACTAAGCGATTTATCAAGTTACATATGGACAGACTTGTTTAGATAAAAGTAGACTTGTTTAGATATTGATACATCAGTTTGACTACAAGTATATATACATATATATATATATAAATATATTATCCTTTTTCCTTCGCTACACTTATAATTTACTAAGCAACTCAAAATGACGATTCAGTTAAATCATAAAAATCTAATTCTAAATATTTGGAATAATTCATTTCAGAATGTTTTCTAATCCGATTACAATTCATTTATAATTAGTTAAATTTGATTTAAAATGTTGTTTATTAATGATCCTTATACTTGAATCATTCCTAAAGATATCCAATTTAACCTCAAGATATTAAATAATTGTGCAAAAATGTATTTAATAAAGAGATAAAGTCGTAGTTGCTGGTTGCCATTTATGGGGTTGTGGCTAAATCGTAGTACCCACTGCCAATGAATTGAAATATTCCATTAGGTCGATCGATTAACAACCACCACAACTAAATTAGAGCCGAGGTCGCTGCAAGTGGTCCCCTCACATCGGCAATTGTCAATTAAGCCCCGAGATAAGCGGAAAGTCATGTCGGTGTCAGCCACGATAACAGTATTAAAGGCAATTGGACAATTAGACAAACAGAAATGGCGAGCTCTCAATTTTTATGGCTGACTGAATTACGGAACGAGGGAACTAAACTAGACAGCTGCCCAGGGAGTAAATTTAGGACCGGAGACTGGAATGTAATACGAATAATAACAATAATACGCAGCCGGGCTGAAGGAAGACTTGTGAAAATACTTGAAATATGCAACTGTAACTGTAACTATAACAAAGCCAGCAAAATCAACAAAGACATACCAACACCCCCACCCTCCCCCCTGCATTCCAATTCCAATGCAATGGAAAGGAAGTTGCAGCGAACAGAGAAAGAGAGAGAGAGAGAGAGAGAGAGTGAGTAAAATAGTAATTTTCCATCCATCATAAATAATGTTAAGCGCCACGGCTGAGGGAAAAACATGCACGGCCCATTAACTTTGTGCGGTGCGGGGGGAGTGGGGAGAGAACGGTACGAGTTGCTTACCACGCATACACACACACACACACACATATGTATATATGTATGTATATATATATATATATATATATGCAAGTCGATAGCACGAAGACGGCCTCGACTTCAGACCCACATGTGCATCCCCAGTAAGTGTGTGTATGTGTGTGTATGTGTGTGTGTTTGCGACCGACATTTCGAAAGCTGCGCAAGATTTCAGCCAAGTGTACAAAAAATACAAAAAAAAAAAAAAATATGTTTGAAAAAATAGTTGAAGACTTGGCTTAAAACCAACACAGATGATTTAAAGACGTATTTGCCGACTAACCCTGACTTGTTAGTGTATACACACATATATATATATGTACACATGTATATAGATATATATCTATAAGTGTGTGTGTGTGCAGAGGTTAAGCTAGCAGTCGACTTTAAAGTTAAGTTGAATATTTTTGCTGGCAAAAATGTTTCTACTTGGCCGCGCGTACTCGTTTTAATTGTTAATTGTTAATATTAATTTAATTATTTCGTTTGACGCAAAGTGCTCAGATGTCATGCTGAGCTTTTGCATTTAATGCCCACAGAGCAAATAAATTTAATTGTGCGGCGATTAAGTCTCGACGCCAAAACCAAGATGCATTCAGCGAGTAATGCGACTAAAGCGCAACGTCGTCGTTAAACCGCACCTCGCCTCGGCCTCAGCTGTGACTCAGTTGGGGGCGGAGACAGAGACGGGGGCGGAGACTGATTAAAGCACTCAAAAAGGGTTAAAGCACTTCCACTAACGGGTCAGATTTATATGCCAAAACGCGGGACACGGTTTAATCTAATCAGTGTGCTTATGGAAATTTAAATATGAAAATAATGTTGAATTGTCATTAAACGGTTAATATTAAGTAACCCAACCAGTTTGCAATTCATTTAGAATAGTTGTAAAATTATAATAATAATTATTATTAATTAATTATTAATTGATTGATAACCCAATCAATTTTCCAATATTTAATAATTTTATAATTCGAAGCTAAATGAAATAAATTAGCTTTCCCTAACAAATTTTTGAATCAAATTCAGTTTAAGCCATTATGCACCTTGATACTGTTGACGGGAATTTTATTAAATAAATCAGTTTGCTCAATTAACGAATATTGAACAAGAAGTCGAACTTGATATGAATTGAATAACTAAATTTGTTATCAAATTTTCTCAAAAATTAATTTGAATTCAGTTTTACATTCAATCATTATTATTCTTTTCAATTCATTGAAATCTAAAACTACATTTCAATGTAAACTATCAAAATCTTATGCACTTATGCACATATAACGATTTATAAAAACTGTTAATATATTATTAAATACTTTAACTATTGTTGGAACAATTATTACATTTTAATAAAGAAATATAGTTAAAGGAAAAATGAAATTAACCCAATAGTTAAAAGAAAATCTAATTATATTTATTTTATTAATACAATTTTATTTATTTATGTTCGACCTTCTGTCTCTTATATGCTGATATAATAAAAATAAACTTTTAATTGGGGAGAAGTGGAAAATTTACCTATTATAAACAATTTTCTTCAATTATTATGAAGTTTTAATTCAGAATTAAGATAGATAAATAAGCCTGCACAACATTGAATTTAACTCGGAATCAGATCATTTTTAGGACAGATATGGAATGGTCATCATGGTCATCATGTTTGTTAAAAATAATTGTAAGAATTCAAGATAGCCGACAATTTTACAGTACAGAGTAACAATATATTTGTACTGCGCACTTTATTTGCAGTCAATAGATTTTTTTTGGTAATAATAAGTTACGCAAATTTATATTGTAAACATAAACGAAATACTCATTCGAACAGCAGATTTGCTCAGCGACGTGAACAGAGTATGGAAATCATGCAATGGCTGCGTTTCTGTTGCCGTCGCAGTGAAATACTCAACACAGTCAGCGAAACTCACCACCGCGTCGACAAACAAACATACACACGCACGCACAAAGAGAGCAGCATGTTGTGTTGCTGTTCTGCTCTGCTTGTACTGCTTACATTAGTAAGAGCGAGCCGACGATCGGTACAGATCGCATGCTGACCATAGGCAAGAGCGAGACGCAAGACCAATGGCTGACGCAGCAACAGCAATATGGAACTGCCCACTTGAAGCAAAGGTACAAGAAAAAAGCGCTTGAGCTGGCAAAAAAAAAAAAAAAAATCCAAAATTAAATCAAGTGTAAGGAATGCACAAGCACTATGCGAACTTATAGAAATATATACGCATACACATAATAAAAAAAATAAGCGCTTTTTAATTGTTTGGCATGGCTTCTATTGTTGTTGTTGTTGCCGGCGATGAATCACAAATAAATAATAAAATGTCAAAGCAAAACAAAGCAACGCAAATGACGCTTAAAATAATGTACAACAAATCAAAGTCACTTTTTGTTGCCCTTGTTTGCGCACATTAAGAGTTCCCCCGCCACCAACACACCACACCACACCAGACCACACCACAAACACACCCAGCCATCATTCGTGTGTCTAGTGAAATTATTGCTAATATAAAAATATTTTGTAGGCTCATAAAAGCGAACACAGACACTGTAGGAGGGAGGGGAGTGGGTAGTGGGGAGTATTAGACGTGGGTGTATTGGTGTGGGTGTGAATCCTGATCTGCATGTGGTTATTGTATGTGTGTGTGTGTTGGTGTTGGTGTCTATTGATGCAAGCCGGCGAAAAGAGCAGAAGAGCAAAAGAGCAAAACGCAAGTCATACAATATTTTAAGGCCTAATTTTTTGACGAGTTTTTAAACGATTGTAAAACTCTTTTTCTCGCTCGCCCGCTTTTACGAGTGCCAGGGCAGCAGAGGCAGGCACTCAAGTGTTTGAGCGAGTGAATTATGGGCCAGGCCCAAGATAGTAACGCCCGCCCTCGTTCTCGTTGTTATTTGTTGTTGTTGTTGTTGTTGTTGCTTGTTGCTTGTTTATGGGCCAAGTCAGTGTGACAAAGCCGTGTAAGCGGGGTGGTGCTGCTGGCGTTTATTACGTGAGCTATGAAAAAAAAAACCTTAATCGCCCAGCGCTAGCTAACGAGAGGCGAACACTATTAACAATAGTCAATTAATTTCGAAGACAATAAAATCCCCACTAATATTGCATATAAATGAGCCGCGTCGACTTCCG
This sequence comes from Drosophila nr. perissopoda 5 BK-2023a, assembly GCA_035044105.1. Classification (NCBI taxonomy): domain Eukaryota; kingdom Metazoa; phylum Arthropoda; class Insecta; order Diptera; family Drosophilidae; genus Drosophila; species Drosophila nr. perissopoda 5 BK-2023a. Next base: position 930,197 of record JAWNMK010000250.1, read on the forward strand.
CCCGACAAGACAGGTAGCGCCCTCGTAAAAATGTCAATTGCAAAAATCACAACAAATCATAAAAAAAAGCAAACATTTAATTGCCTGGCTGGTTCGCGTTGAGGCTTTACTATTTGGCATGACGACACATCAGTCATTCGGTCAATCACTCAAAGTGCCAGCGTAATTAACCAATAACTGTTCATTGTTGTCTTGAATATCATAGCTGATCGCATTTTCAATAATATGCGTAAAACTTGCTCGTATTCGCCACACACATCATTCATTCAGTCAATCACTTAACGCGTTCGATTAATTAACCATTAAGTATTCTAATAGTCATAATATGCATAACATTTATTCGTATTCAACACATCAATCATTCGGTCAATCAGTTCATTGTTTGCATATTTTTGTCGTGAATATCAACGCTGATCGCATTTACATGTATTCTGATAACCGAAAATGCGTAAAATTCGTGTTACACACATCAATCATTCAGTCAATCATTTAAAGCGTTAGACTAATTAAACAATAACTATTAATTTTCTGCCCATTATAGTCATGATCGGATATCTAATATCCATAATATGCGTAAAATTGATTCGTATTCGACACATCAATCATTCAGTCAATCATTCCAATAACTATTAATTGTTAATGTTCGCCCATTGTAGACTAATCGCATTTGAAGTACATTTTTTATTATTTTTTTTCTTTTATTGTTTATTAAATGGGTCTCCTTAGCCCAGTAGCCAAGTTGTTCTAATTAATGCTCAATTGAGTGCGATTCTGCCCGACACTCATAAATACACTCGTTCCGCGCACACACACACACAACACACACACCACACACACACCACACACACACAGAGGCTCGCTGCTTATTATAAAACAATTATCACCTGTTGCAAATTATTCTGATTTAATGCCCGTCACGGCGTATCGGCGGCTGTTCTATATCGAACAACACGCACCGCACCGTCCACGCAGCCCCTCCCCGGCGTAAAGCGCTCATAAATGCTGCAGAGACATCATAAAAATGTTTGAAACACCACCGACACCAGCCCAACAACATCATGAACATCATGAACAACAACAACAACAAAAACAACATCCATAAATCCCGATTATGGTTTCTGGATTTATTGCGCGCAGCGGCAGAGACGCAGGCAGCAGCGTCACATCGGCTCCGATCGGAGAACCCTGTTTTCATTCAGTTTTGCATTCACAATTCCTAAATATCATATATAGACTATATATATAAGTAGTGCTAAAAATGGAAACTTAAAATTATACATATTCAGCTGTATTTATATATTTACTTTTTTATATTTAATAATTATATTTAATTTATTTGAAATTAGTTGCAGCCTACGAGCAAGTTCAGTTCTAGATTAAATATTAATTTTTCTCTGCTGTGCTTCGATCTGTTAGACAATTTAATCTAATATTGCCAAGAAAATACTTTGTAACTTTACAAATATATTTTTATTATTTATTTATTAATTTGTTTCTTTATTTATTTATTTATTTAATTATTTATTTAATGTCAACTAAAGTCATCATTAAATAAAATCAAATATATAAAGCACTAATAAAATTCACAGATAAACAATTAAGTTTTACGCCAATTCTAAACATTTCTATTTATTTCACCATTTGAGCAAAACTTACTTTTGAATATATTTTGTAAAATTATGAAAACAAAAAATCTTTTGTTAATTTCGCTAAATTGGGCAGCAAAAACACACAGTTTTAGTAATTGTTAATTTATTACTATATTATAAATTTCTAGATTCATTATTTTGTTTTATTCATTTTAAGCTCCCACAAAATATTCAGTAATTACAATTTTATCTAGTTGACTTGAGCCTTAACATCTTTCTGAATATTTTCCATTGGATTCAGTTTTTCATTTTAAGAGTGGGAACATTTGCGTACTGCAAAAACTTTTTAACGATCTTAGCTGAATTCTTGAACATGTTTTATTGCACAGAAGTCAAGCTTATAGCATTTTGTGTTAAAATCATTTGTTATTATTATTATTATTATTATTTTTGACATGCCAGGAAAATGTTTAAAATTCAATTATTTTGCATAAATATTTCTCTGCATAAATAAAAACATGCTGGAAAAATGAGAAGGGCAGTCAAATAAACTATAAAATAAATATAAAAAAATAAATATATGTGCATTTATAATAATAATAATATTTATTATAAATAAAACAATTTAAACGCATTTATATTTATAATAATTATATATATATTTATTATTTATATGCATTTGTACATGTGAAAATTTCTAGCTAAACGTTTCAACTTTTTTTTTAATTCCTGCCCAACAAATATTTAAAACAAAGACATAAATACAAAGTATTTAAAAAATAAATGTATTCAAATAAAAATGGTGGCAGCTTATGTTTAATATATTAAACACTATGTATAATTTATCGTAATTAATAATCTAAAGTATTCAAAGCAGTTATTTATTAATGCAATTAGTGCAAAAACTTGTTAGTTAGTTTTCACATTAATACTGGAAGTTATTTAAATCAATTAATTAACTTTAATTTCACACTTGAATTGATGTCGTTTTTTATTAGCTTGTAGACCAAAATAACTGGATAACAAATTTTAGAATCAAATAAATTTCAATCCGTAGGAGAGCTTGACTTTGTAATACTCTAACCAAGTTTTTGGCTATATATTAAAACCCACATTGTAAAAAGTTGTAAAGCTCATTTGCTACGTGAAAAACTCGTATAACAAGTATGTGTGATTACCACACAGATAAATACAGATAAATACAGATAAACAACCAGATAATTTACAATAAAAATTCGTAAATTGGAATATTTGAACAGATGCGAGAGTCGGTAAACACTTGTCGGGTGTCAAAAAGTGCGCTTACAAAAATAAAAATGGTTATTTGTAAATAAGGCGCTGCTCCGTTTATGGCGCTGCATAAATAAACAACATTTCAAGCCCAATGCAAATCATAAAATAAAACGCATTCTTCCCAAATGAATTTCATTGTGTATTTGTTGACACAGCAACAAGAAGAAGAAAAAAAAAAAAATAGAACGATTTCGCAGCAGTTTGTTCACCTTCCGCGTGGAGCCAACAATTTTATTGCATTTAAAAATAATTTGAAAATCACAAATGTATTTCCACATTGGGGCAGACAGCATAATGGGAAGGGGAAGGGGAATAGGAAGGGGAAGGGGGAAAGGTGTTCCACCTCTCGAAAATTGCGTTTCATCTGGCAATCAAAATGCTCATTAGTTGACTCCTATGACTATAAGGCCTAATCAGGGGCCTGGCATCGCTGGCAGCGTTGCTCCGAGGCTGGCTGGCTGGCTGGCTGGCCATATAAAATGTGACACTTTTATAGGGCACTTGGAATGCGCTGCGGGCCGCAACGAGTTCTCTGCGGGGATGGGCGGGGCGGATCGGGGCGAGGTTGGTAGACAACAGCGACTAATGCTCATTTGCATACGTTAAATTTACATATGCATCTAACAGATGTGTCCAAAGAGACATGGCGACCATGTTCAAAGTCCAATGTCCAATGCCCAATGCTCAATGTTCGATGTTCGATGCCCCATGTCCATACCAGCATCCATTAGGCCTCCATGAGCAGGGAGCAGTGAGAAGGGTGGAGGGAGGCGGGTAGAGTTCATGTGGAGGTGCTTGCCTGGCTGGAATGTAAAAGACCATTTTACGAGGTCTGCCGCTGCTGCTGCTGCTGCTGCTGCTGCTCTCAGGCACAAAGATAGGGCAACTCTGTATCTGGGTTTGTATTTTTTTTTTATCTGTAACTGCATCTGTATCTGACAGTTGCGCGGGCCGTGCCTACACGGTCAGCTCTTACACTCAGAAAAAAAAATCGACTTGAACTTTCGAAATTCGCCAAGTGTAACTCAGCTTATTATTCAGTAAACATATTACTAAAAAACAGCAGCTTTTTTCTTTCTTAGTTTAGGGTTCAATTTTTCCAAAAATTAGAAGAAAAAAAATATGTCGCAACTCTAAAATTAGCCTTTTTTGCTTATATTTTTAATAAATAATTATTATTTTAAGATTACACATTTTCGAAACACTTTAAATTTAGATTACAAATTTAAATAATTTAATTTGAATTAAACTATAATATTAAAAAGTGGAAGCTAAATTTCATTACTCATTTCTGAATTTTAGAAAGCATTTTTATCTAAAACATATTTATACTTTTTTCTAATATTTTGAAATTCTTTTCCAATGTTTAGAAAATATTTCTAATATAAATTATAATATTAAAGCAAAGCCAGTGAGTTTCAATAATTTGTTCTGAATTTTAGAAAACATTTTTGTGTAATAATTAGTGCATTTATTTCTACTTAATTTTTTTAGAAATGTTTTCTAATTTATACTATAATCTTAAATTACTTGTTTCTGAATTTTAGAAGGCATTTTTTTCTATAAATGATGGCCTTTATTTCTAGCATTCAGAAAATAAAAAAAACACAATTTTTTTTTACTTTTCAATTCAAAGGAAGCCTTTCTAATTTCTAGAATTTTTTTCTTTCTTGTGTTTAAAAATGATTTCTAATAAGAAGGACTTTTTAGCTTTCAGGTCGATCGTTTTCGCTGAGTGTAGCTGAGAGATGCACGGGTTGGGCCTACACGAACAGCTCTTAGAGAAGAGAAGAAGAAGAAGCATGAGCTGCACGCGTACCAAATCAAAATATGTACATGTAAATCCAAATGCGTAACAACAAAATTGTCAAAGAACTCGAGCCGAAGTCGAAATCGAATCTGCTCAGCTCAGCTCAGTTTGGCCGGCGATTCCCGTTTCCGTTTCGGGCTCAAGTCATATCTCCTGTCGGGCTCTATTTGCGTCCAGTTAACGCGACGGGCCATAAAAGGCAGCCGTCCGTAGAGCCTGAAATCGGCGTACAAACAGAGTCACTGCCAAACACTGCTCTGTAACTGGCTGCTCCCGGTGTTTTGAGGCGAGATTCAAATTTTCCGTTTAGCATTCCTTCAGCAGCCCTCCGCCTTGGCCCTGCCTCGCCCTCGTCATCTTACTTTGGCATACACAATTCGTTTTATGATTTTATTGCATTTACGCATATTGCGATGCCGATGCCAATGTCGATGTCGATGCCCAACTGATTTATGGATGCGACGCTTGGACGAACCCTTTCGTGTGTTTTTGCTTATATACACACAAATATGAAACTCGGCGTATTCAAAACTCAGACAAAGGACGAAGAGACCGTGAACAATGAAATTAGAGCAGCGCATTGAGGGTGGCATCGGGATTGGAATTGGAATTGGGATTGGGTTTGGGATGAAGGGCTGCTGTGCTCCCGGGGTGAGTCTACAATGTTGGCGTGCACAAAAGGATTGTTTGTGTTTTGGGTTCGTTCGCTTACGTAACACTTTGTGCCCCTTGCTGGAAATCATTTCCAGCCCAAAATATTAACAACTTTCTATAGCCTCAAGCGAGACAGCGAGCGGGACAGCAAGTGTGAGCCAAAGAGAGCATTCAAAACAAATACATATACATTTGTATATATGTTTATATTCAAGTATATATATCCAAGTATATATATCCAAGTATATATATCTAAGTATACATGCTTAACAGCGCATTGGCCAAGTGGGAATAGTCTTGCCCACTGTCTGTCTGGGCCAAATATACACTCAACAAATTTACAATCCAAGCGAAATTTAGAGTTTATCACAAACTTTATTATTGGCTTTTTCTTTGTTAAACAAAGTATTCTTTTGATAAGTCTTCGATTTGCAAATAATTTCATTTTTGATCACAAGCCAAAAGTCAAAATTTATCTGACTTTTGAAACATTTGAAATTCAACATTAAACCAGTTGCTTCATTCCTTTTGAAAACGGAGGCAAAAAAGTGCCTCTATTAAGTGAAAAATGTAAAACAGCTCAAAATTAAAAAAAAAAAGTCGAGAATGATCGTAGATAATCATAATAAATATATATATATATACAGCTAAAAAATAAATAATAAATAAATATATTTGAGCAGATTAAAATGCAAGTCTTTAACTTGGATTACATATATTTTTATAATAATAAAATAATAAATATAAATTAAATAAATAATAATAAAATAATAAAAGTATTTTATTATTTTATGCTCATATCGAATGGAAATGTATTCAACTGTGTAGAAAAATTGAGATATTCATATCACAAATAAAATGATTTTTCTAGTTTTTATTAATAAAAATGAAATAAAGCTTAACTTAAAATATAAAATAAATATAAAATATAAATATATAAATAAATATATATATAAATATATATATAAATAAATTAAAAATAAATACTCGGCATATTTAATCAATATTATTTATAAATTTGAGCTTAAAACAATTTCTAATTATAGGCTAATATTTTGAGCACATTTTTGGTATTTTCATTTTACTTAACTGCAGTTTTGATAAAGAACGATGCATGATTTTAGATATTTGTCTATGAAGCACAATTTAAGTAATCAAATCAATCCGATTGATTTTTTGAATGATATTATTTAACATTTTAATTTAAGCAAAATCGTGATTACAGGCTAATAGTAGAGACACATACTTCATCTTTTGAATTTACAACATTTCGGATCCTAAAAATACGACTGCCACATTTTCCCATGGTAAATATTTTGCATTGGTAGTTTAAACTTCTAGTTAAGAATAACTTCCAGTTAAATTCTGTTCACACAAAGCTCGCTTAAACTGTGAAGTACAGTTTGACTGAGAGCGCGTGATCCTCTTAGCTCCGCAATCAAACGGAGCCCATCCCCAGGCCAGAATATCTTAAAAACTGAACATCTTAAGCATACATTAATAAAGAAGACCGAACTAAGAAAAGATATGTAAAAAACAACAAAAAACTAAAAACACCTCAAACAAATAAAAGGCATAAAATGTTGAACGGAACGAACAAAACAAGAACCCAACCTTCATGCCTATAAATCCATCAGAATAATGGATCGGATAAGAGACGCACACTTTGAGAGGAGCATCGGTTTCAGCCTCGATGCCAACTATAGATGAGTGCTACTCGTGCAGCGGATTGGAAATGGGAGCGGGTTGTGGATCAAGTGCAGCCAGAGGATCGAGTAAATGGCAAAGGAACATCGCCGACGGCATTGGGAACATTGGCGACATGTTGGCTGAATGACATGGATGGAAAATGGCTTTTAGTGCCAGCATTTAACCCCCGAGCCGGGGCACCATATGACGCCAGACGTGCCACCACCACCACCACCAAACCCGTTGCCCATTCCCACTCGCAATATTCTCAGTCGCTGCTGTCGCGGCCTGATCAAATATTCCAAAAACGTTTCAAATTTAATATGTCCCAGCGCCGTCACACTTTCGTGTGTGTGTGTGCGAGTGTGTGTGTGTGTTTACTCACGTAGTAGCCACTCACACGCAAAGGCACAAGCTCCACTGATTGGTGTGAAAGGGATGCAGTGCAGCAGGCAGCCATTTGATATTTCCTTTATGGGACTTAAATATGTATAAGCCCGAACTTGTTTACGTGTTTATCCCATTCGCCGGTGTGTGTGCGTGTGTGTAATATTTCGACTAAAAATTCACGCCCTGTGCTATTCTATCAACACCTCGGCATTGTCGCTGTAATCGACCCCCCAGCCCCCAGTCCCCAGTCCCACCACCAAACTCCAGCTACAGATCCAGAAACACAACCAAAACCTTAACCCCGCCCCAACAGCGGCTGACGCTGCATACCAAATGAGACGTGTGTGCGTGTGTGAGTGTGTGTGTGTGTGGATTGCTGGGCGAGAGGATTAGGGGAACAAAAGGTGTGCGACTTACGCGTATATATCATAACTACTTAAGTCCACGGATCGGCTGTTGACTACATGACTAGATGTAATAATTACATATATGCATAAATCCCTGCTTATTTACTTAAGCTGTATCTTTACCCATATATATATATATAGCTGATTTATATATATTACTTAAGCTGTATCTTTACTTAATGCATCTTCAGATGGACATGAATAGGTGCCTCAACTCGAAGAAATAAAACTACCCATATCTATTTATAGCTGCTACATGATTTTAAATGGTGATCTATAATTGATAGCAAGACTACTATTATAACTATTTAACTATTAGTATATATTTATATATATATATAATATATGTATTTATGTGTTCTTAATATGCATTTAAGTAACTTTTGTGGTCTCAGTATCTATTTTTCGGAATAGGCGCTATTTGAATTTTATTGGTGGTCAATCTTGAAGACCAATTTAAATAATAAAATCAAACCAATTTATATCAGCGCATTAAACTACTAATATGGCAGAGGATTCCTCAAAAAAATAAAAATAAATGTAGGAAAAATGAAAAGTATATAGTAAAGCTGCCACAGACTGCAGTCCACATTTAAATTAAAGTTTCTCCCTTTTAAGTTTATCCAATTTAATTTGAATTAAATACATTTAAAAAGGAGAATAAAATGGAAAATTTCAAATGAAGGAAAATAATTATTTATTAAAATTTAGTTAGTTAGAGTGGCTTTGAATTGCGTACAGCTAGCAAAATTTTCGGTTGCTATTATCGATAGCAGATAGCAAATAGCAGATAGCAAATAGCAAATAGCAGATAGAAGATGGCAGATAGAAGATAGCAAATAGCAAATAGAAGATAGCAGAAGCAGATAGAAGATAGCAAATAGAAGATAGCAGATAGCAGCAGTAGCAAATGCAGATAGCAGATAGTAGATAAAAGACAGATAGTAGATAGCAAATAGCAGATAGCAGATAGCAGACAGCAGATAACAGTAGAACAGTTTAGCAGCAGTCATACTATTTTATATAGTTGGAGAACCGTTTTAGTAGTTAACTTCGTAACCATTATTTTCCACTTGTTTTTACTTTGCTCACTGCTAAAGTCTACAAATTCTTGGTGCGATTTTGTTATTTCTGAGTTTTTACAAACCTTCGAATAATTCTTTGACCATTTTACATGTTAATTCCCCCCGATTTATAATATCTTTTATTTTAAATCTTAATTATTATCGTTTCAGTTGTCACTTTAATTTCTCATTTATATTTTCAAAAACTGTGGACTGTTTTTAGCCCACATTAAATAAATAAATGGAATTCGATGCAAAAAGTCAAAACACCGGAAAACTGTAAAGTTGAGCGATGTTTTTTTTTTTTGTATATTAATTTGATTTGAGTTGATTTGAGCTCCATATAACTATAACTATAAATGGAGATTTGAATTTTGTTTTGAACAGTTTTTGGGCAGCTTTGAAGTGCAGCGTTTTGGCCGGCTTTGTTCGCCAAACAAAACAAAAAGAAAGAAAGAAAAAAAAAAATTATAGTTGGTGTAATGAAGTTATTACGAGACTTAATGCCGAAATTTATGCGCGACCATTAAAAATCGAAAGACACGTTTTTCGAATATTTTTGTTAGCTATTTGCCGTCGCCGTCGCATAAATTAGGCGACGTGACTTGTTTGCGCCGCCAGCTAACGAGCCGCTGTCCAAGCCAACCTGCGAGGCCACTCGATTTACAGGGTGTGTGTTGTGTGTGTGTGTGTGTGTGTGTGTGTGTTGTGTGTGTGTGTGTGTGTGTGTGTTGTGTGTTGTGTGTGTTGCCTCCATCATTATCGGGCATTATATCGCTGAATTTACAATGCAAATTCGCAGCTCGAACTTAATCGAATTGAACTGTGCAAAATGGAAACCAAGACAAAGGCTCGCCGCTGCACTGCCGATGCTGATGACAATCTGCTGTTGTTGTTGTTCTTGCTGTTGTTGTTTCTGTTGTTGTTGTTGCAGTTGTTGTTGTTGCTGTTGTTATTGTTGCTGTTGTTTCTGTTGTCGTTGTTGCTGTTGTTGTTTCTGATTTGGCCATATTTGTGGCGTGGTTTGTGCGAGCTTCGAGAGCCCAGCAACGAGTGCAAACTTTGTTGCAAGTTGGCGGAACATATTAATTGCATTTTATTGGCCTGGCCCGGGAAACAGTGTGGCAGCCTTGCAACTGCTTGCAGTTTAATAACGCGCATTAAAATCACAGATTTATGGCTACACGCAATCCGATTTCACGACGACGACGACGTCGACGACGAATACAATTGCCGTCGCCTGGCTAAAAGCCACACTTGCCACAACGCACTGTGGCAACCTTTGTGTCTGTGTGTGTGTGTGTGTGTGTGGCAGCAACCAATAGTGCTAAAAGCAGCATGAATTTGAATTTGAATTTGAATTTGAATTTGAATCTTGTATGAGGCCTTGATTGCGAGCTCTGCGCTGTCCAGCGGCCATTGCAATTGCCAAGCGTCTGTCAGTCAGTCAGTAAGCGAGTCAGTCAGCGAGTCGGTCAAAGCTAGAGTGCGGCCGTAAAACAATCGCAAAGATAATTAAAATATCTACAAAGCTGTACGGAACATTCCGCAAGCAAAACGGCGTTTTGCCAAAAAATTTCATTAAACATTTTAATTGCCAGCGTATTGTGAGAGGACATTATTGCATTCCTCAATTGGGGCAAAATGAAATACAATTTCACTTTTGGGCACAAAGCAAAAAGGGTTGTCAGAGACACCCACCCCCCGACTCCCAACCCCATTCCCATTCCCACCCCGGCGAAACGACGTAATCAGTTCGGCACGCAAGAAACCGCTGGGCAATTTCTAGGCGAGCAGCACGCAAAACAAGCGTCACGTGCCACCCTGTTGCCAGCCACCCTGTGGCCTAGCTAGCCACACCCTGTGCAGGTGTGGGCTATTATGGTGCCAAATCGGCCAAGGACCAAGCCAAGGAAGAGCGCTAACTTTTTTTTCTATTTTTTTTTTGTTGTTTTTATTTTTTTGATTTCGCGATGCCTCATTTCGATTGCGTAACTTGAGCCCTTGAGACCGGGGTTGCGTACAAACAGCCAAACCTCCCCTATAGTTGTTGTTCTTGTTGTTGTTGTTGTTGTTGTTCTTGTTATTCATGTAAATATGTAATTTCCTGCTGGGGTGCCATTATAAACTGTCGTGCCCAGGCCCCAGGCCGCAACAGCCGTCGCACTCTAAATTTAGTTAATGTCGTTGTCGCTGCGAGGCAGCGGCAAGGCAGCGGCAACAACATGAGGCAGCCAACATGGGCCACATTTAGAGTCAGAGTCACCCACGCGTGTGTACCAAGAGAGAGAGAGCGGGGGGGAGGCGGGCCATGTCTGTCAGCCATTCTGTCAGTCAGTCACATGGATACACTCACGCACGCACATTTTTGAAAGTAAACAAAATTAGACATGATTATGTTTGTGCCTCAGGACATAAAATAAATTGGCTCCCAACTAATCCCAGAGTGCACGTGGAGCTCCAGCGTCTCGCTGCTCCCCTCACTAAGTTTGCCGTTTGCCGTTTGCTGTTTGCTTTCGCCGCCATTAACAAGAAGATACCAAGTTGAAAGACATAGTGAAATATAGAGATTTCAGCATACACAAAAACACACAACAAAAACACACAACAAAAACACACAACAAAAACAACAACAAAAACAAAATCAGAAAACATACAACTAAAGAAATAGTTGTAAAAACTTTTACATGCAAACTCGATTATTATTAAATGTACACAGCCAACTATGAATGAGGTCAAATATTATTTATTCCCTGCTTAGAAAAACAGCTCTTTCATTTTGTCTGCCACTAATTAATTTTTATATATTTTTTGCTAATTGTGCTTAATATAAATAAACTAAAAACCTAAAACTCTTTTTTTTATATATAGTTTTTGATATATTTTGAATTTCATATGATTTCTGAATATCCATTTGGCTTAGAAAATTGCCCAAAAATGAAAAAAAAGGAAAAACAGTTTCTAAGAAGTAGAATGAGAAAGTTATATATTTATTTGTCAGAAATATACTTCTTCAAAATTAATATACTTCTAATCTGTAAAAGAAGACTGTTTTTTCCCATTGCTCAAAAATATATTTCTTAAGAATAAATAAATATAAAAATAATAATTTTTCAAATATTTCAGAAATATATTTCTTAAGAATAAATAGACTTCTATTTTTCAGAAATATATTTCTTGTTAAGGGAAACCAATGCTAAAAAGTACGAATGCAAATCATTCTTTTTTAAGAAATCATTTCTGAAATGCAGAAAAATAATGATGAAATTTACTTTCTCGACTGCTCTGTTAAAGTTGAGCTGTTGTCTGCTCAGTTCTAGAAAGCAAGACCACTTTTTCTGAGTGTAGTTATACAAGCCAAACCATTATTGATTAGCACATCTACTTTTTTCTGATCATTCTCAGTATCTGTACGAAAGCTATTCCTATTTAACATGATAAGGTAAGCAAGTTCAGAAAAATAATCGATGAACCAATAAATTGCGAGTGGATGTTGAAGTAGCATTGAAAATGTGCCGACGGTGCATGATTGCTGTTTCAACATGGCTCCAACAAACATAGCCGTAAGTAACCAAGTAGTTGCCAGGAAGCGGACCCATGTGTGCTGCCCAGCGGAAGTCAGTCAACTCAACAAACTCAGAGAACTCAGAGAACTCCACTTGCCAAAGCCGACGCAACACACAAATGTGGAGCAATCGCCGGCTGGCTATTCTACGAAATTGCCACGGACACTTGAGCGAAGGCTGCACCTCGATGGCATTTTCCATGTGAATTGAGTTTACGGGAAATGAGAAAAAAAAACAAAGCAGAACAAAAAAAAAATGAAAGAATAAATGAAAATGTGCTCGAAGTCGAGTCAACGTTCTTGGAAGATGTTTTCATGCGTTGAACGCCCGGTTTCCGACCCGATCCGTCTGTGTTCCCCTGTTCACCCCCCGACACACACACACATACGCATAGGTAATTTCTGGCTGGCTTCCTTTGGGCAATGGCAGCCATCTGTGGGGACCATCAGAGTCAGAGCCAGAGTCAGCCACACAACACCAGAAACAGATACAAACAATACAATACAATTTCAAAGACATGTCCCCGGAGAGGAGAGTGAGGGTGAGAGCTGGAAGCCGTTTGCCCCGCACCCGCATCTCTGTCCAAATTGTCCATAGATAAGTGCAGTTGAGGGCTGATGCCAGATTCGTCCCTTTACTTAACATAGTAATGCTTACCATAAGGCTGACTCTGACTCCAACACAATTTTCCCATTTCAAACCCTTGCAGTGCATATCAAGAGTTTGCCATCAGGTTGGATGGAATATTAAGGAATATTAAGATAGAAGATAGAGTTTTGAAACTAATTTAAAAATATTATTTAACTAAAGAAAATCGTTGCAACTTGTATTAAAGCCAGAGTCATTGAATTTATTTTACAACTTATTTTATATAATTTTCCTAAAAGGCTGAGGCGAAAATAGTGTTTCTGTGCAAGCAAAAACTGCAACGTTCAGATTGGAAACTATATCATTGGAAGAATCAATCTTAATGAAGATTTTAAGATTTAAAAAATGAGAATTCAACTTTAAATTGCTGGTTTCAATGTCAGGCACAATCGGATCCAGCCGGGACTGACCAATTTGCTGCCTACGGTGAAGCGGTAAAAATCATTATATAACTTAAATGGCGGATCTTGATTTAATTGATTTGTTAGTCTCAGAATAGTTTAAGGATTCAATTGAAAAAATTATATTTAAAATATATTAAAAATAATACTTAATATTTAAATATTTTGTGTATTGGTTTCGAAATACGTGTTACTGTTGATAATTTATTATTTTCTCTGAGTGAAGAGTTTGCTTAAGATATCTTAAAAACAAACAAGTTTTACAAAGACTCATTTGCGACCGATAGTTATTTTAAAGTGTTCAGATTCTGTAGCCATAACTCTCTGGCAGATTAATAAAACTTACTGGCCAATCTTGAACGAATCGGTTAAAAGAAAGTTACCTTAAAAATTTGGTGACCACCGCTTAATGTACGATTTAAGCTCTGGGTTATATATTTCGATTAAAAAATTTGCAGACTTGCAACAGTACAAACAGTTAGCTGGAGAGCACAATGGATATATAAAATTCGATACTAGGGAGAACACAGTTATTATATATCCACATTATTATCGGTCTCGCCAAATCCGCATCGCTGCCTTATATGGGATGCAAGAAAACAAATTTTTGTTATTGGGAATCGACACTATCCACATTTATTTGTGAACAACGCAATTCACCGGATAAAATTTGAAACCATTTCCAATCAGAAAATTTACCAATCGCTTAATCAGTTAATATCACGAAGGTGAGAGAAACGCCACCTATCGATGATATACTGATTCTAAAATCAAGAATGGAAATATTTATATTGGAATAATCTAATTTGTTTGAGTATTTGAATTTTACGCTTCCGTCTTTCTTTGCCTAGTGGCATGCAAGAAAGATATCATATCGCCATAGCTCTACTTATTTACATATCGTCAACTCAGTGATTTATTTTATTCAACTCACAGTTGCCGATAATAAATCCGATGTTTATGATTTTTTTGACTGCCGTTTTGTTTTAAGCTGCTCCGAGCGCACTCTGTCGTCGAGTCTGCGCACTAACTTCAGTCTGTACACAAACCTTTTAATCGGTTTTCGGCGTACCTAGCGGGTAAGATGTGAACTAAGTAACTGCTGTAAACTCAAACTCGAAGTGCGACCGTAAAAAAGTAACTTTATTTTTTGCATTAAAAATACGAGAAGAAACTGTCCATTTCAAAAGTATTTTGCTCAATTTTAACTATCAGCCGATCAGACGACAGCTCAATATTTTTGTAATCTTCTTTTTTCGAAATAATCCTGACAATATACTTGAAATTTATTTACATTTAATAGATTGAAATGAATGAATGCCAAGAAAAACAATTATGCTCTGATTTTATACATATTTCCGAAATAATTAAGCAAGTTTGATTTAAATACTATACTAAACTATCAGTTCAAAAGGTACTCAGACAACAATTTAACTTTTAACCCTATTTTTCAGAAAATCTGGCATATGAATAGACTTAAAATTATTGTTCATTTAATAAATAGAAGTTAATGAATATATAACCGAAAAGTGATATGTAGTTATGATATGAAATATATTATATTACACAAATTTTACAAATTATTAAACAATTGTAAATTTGTATAAATTGAGCTTGAGACGAATCAATTTTCAATTTAATTGGTTGCCGACTTTGGGTTTGAATTTTATAAAAATATTGAAGTCGCGCAGATCATAAGTGAATTTAACCACTTTGATACTGTAAAATTGTATGAAAATCACAACAAGTTGCATAAAGACTTTCAGAAAGGTATTTCTCATATTGATTAAGTTAATAAGTCGTAATCCCACATTTGGAGTTTAAGTATTATGATATTGATATGATCAATGACAGGATAACAGTCCCTTGGTTTGTCATAATTGGCGACATTAACCATATTTAATCAATGATGACTGTTAAAAAAAATTATATCCACTCTAACATTGCCCAGCACGTTGTATATTATTATTATTATTATTATTCTTATTATTATTATATATATTATACTACAATCTGAACTAATCTGACAATAAGCGGATGTGTTCAATGTAAAAATATAAATTCCATCTTTAAATTATACCTTTTATTTTTAGCACTAAGTATTAACTGTTTATCTTTAAATATTTCTGATTTATAACTGAAAATGAACAAAATAACGGACAATGTATTATATTAAAAAATATATGTTTATTGACTCTACATATGTTAATTTTAAAAATAAATTGATGAGAAGAAAGAAAATAAAATAAAACAAGTAAAAAAAAAAATCGGAAGCAGTTAGTTTAATTTGAAAATGGAATAACTTCAAATTATTTGCAGATATAAATATATAAGTCAGTTAGTTAAAAAATACTGGAGTTAACTATAAAATGCATTCAACTGTTTCTCGCAGTGTATGCACGCACAGTCGCAATGGCTGCGGAGCCATCATGGCTGCCGCTGAGAGAGGGTTTGGCCAACCACCACGTTGGTCGTCGGCCGTTGTACGCATGTCGCATGAAAAGCGATACACAATACAATTTGGGTGCTGCCCCTTCTCTGCTCGGAGAAAGAGACGGAGAGTGAGAGAGAGAAAGAGAAAGAGTGAGAGAGATTTAGGTTTTCCAAGTCGTCGCTAAAAAATGTTGGTTTGATTGCGCTTTAATCAAGTCGTGCAACTGCAATCAAAGTTTATGATGGCCAGCAATAGCTAGACCATAAAGCGACGACCGTAATGCGATTAAGCATATTTATGAAATTATTGCCGCAATTACGCTGCCAGTGAGCGAGTTGCAGGTGCAAGTTGCCACAAGCGCGACACGCAACGGGTCGGAAATAACGAAGGCAACGGCAACAGCAACGGCAACAGCAACGATGACGTTGAGTGGCACTAATGATTTTACTACGACCAATAAATCCATTCAAGCGCACAAAAATAGCGAGGCATTCCTCTGATCGAGTGGCATGCCACTATTTAGTGCGTCATCAACGCTTAATCGAGGAGATTCCCTCATAAAAATTGTCTAAGGATAACATCAAGGTCTTTAGCAGCTTGTTCTGCAGTTCACACCTCAACGTTAATTGAGTGCCCATATGTGTGAGCTCTCGACTATTACACTCTGCGGTCATCTGAAGAATATATTTGAATATAGTCACAGTTATTTACAATCTTTGCATAGATATAAGATAATTAATCAATTAATAGCAAAAATTAATTTAATTTCAATTTTAAATAAATCGATTTAAGATTGCATTGCCAATTTAGGCACAACTTCATGTGGCTGATACAAACACCTCTTTACATGTGCTTTAGACAACTTTAAAATCTTTTAGGGCTATCTGAGACTCGTTCAAAGATTTGACCTTTGACCACTGCTAACGATGACTCACATTATTATTCGCATTATTATTATTATTGAGGTGCTTAAAGCACTGCGACCTACTCAGATCTATTGTGCCCCTCCTGAGTTTATAACTCTTCCATTAAACGAGATTCTTGCACGAATTCAAACATTTTTGTGGGGTTGATGGTTTCTATGTTTTTCGAGCTCAATACATATTTTCCAATGATCCTACCAATCTTACTAGCTACACAATTTGCTTTGATGAACTTTAGGCCAAGAAAGTGTTTTGACAAAACAGAAAATTCATTTTTTAATTTTTTTGCCTTATAATTTATTTGCATTCTTCTACAGTGAAGCTCCTTACAACTAGTTAAAAAAAAAACCAAAAGAACAACATAATTCATTAACTTAAACTATTTTGAAATTTTCGAAACGAAAATGATCCATTCTCTGGGCTGTCAAGCAAGTGTTTTTATAGGAAATACAATACGTAAAATACAAAATAACTTTTTGCATTTTATCTGTTATTTACAAAGTGTTTTGAGGCATGTGTCAAACACCGAAATAATTTAAAAATTTCGAAAAATTCAGATTTAGTTCGTAATTTAGCTGTTACAAATATGACTGCAGAAATTTTCGTATGCTTTTATCACTTGACAGTTACTTCGCGGAGAAGTTTAGTGTTATCCGGAACTTGCCTTAGAAAATTGTTCTTTGTATGGATTGGACAATCCACTAAAGAATCCAGATATTAATCGAAAGTTTTTCCTAATCTGGCCAAATGGGATCTCAAATGCTATTATTTTTCATGTTATTGTTATTTTTACGAACAAATTTGAACAGATTATGTTCCATTTCTAAAGAGGGAATTGCAATTATTAAAATTATAAGCACCGGTTGTCAAACACTTTCCTGAAAGTCCAAAGAATGGATTATTTTCGTTTTTATTATTTATTGATTTTATTTTTTAACCAATTGCAGAAAAATAAGTAAAAAATGTAAGACAAAAACAAAGCACACTTTTTGGCAAAATAAAGACAAAATATTATATTTTTTGAATTGTCAATTGTATCAATTGTCACAAATAGGAAGCAGAAATTTTGGGATTTACTTCGTGGAGAAATTTATATTTATTTGATTATATTATTATAAATTGGGGAACCATCACTACGACCTATAAGGTCTGTTGTGCCCTATTTGATTATATAAAAGGTAGTTTCGTTATTAAGAAAATTGTGCACAGTTTTGATTGGGGCATGTGCTGCACAGCGGAGTGCCCTTGTGGCACTGAAGGTATGACATTTCACAGCTAATCCAAGTGCCGCACATGCAGGCAATTGCATATTGTAGTCATGCAACAAGCCGCGGTGCCGGAATAAACGTGGCAATGGAAATGGACACGGCAAATGGCAAAAATGGCTGCGACGTGAACCCATTAAAAGAGAGCAGCAACCTTGAAGCGTTAAAGTTAGCACCTTAAAGCCGACGACATCGGTGTAGGTAACCTTGTCAAATTAAGAACCCGGCCGAGGACACTGCTTAAGCACACACACACACACACTTTCGCACACACACACACACACAGAGAGAGAGTCTCCTCCAATTGTGGTTTCATATTTTAGCACTTCTATTGAATTTGTTGGCATTGGCCATTTTACTTACATGATGTGTTAGCTTAATGGCCTTATTGCCTTATTGGCTGCAGGTACAAACAGTAAACAGTAAACAGTAAACGGTAAACTGTAAACAGATATGCGTTGTTAGCGGTTAGTTGGTTGGTTGGTAGCCAATTTGTGGCCGCTAAACGAGTGCAGCAGCCGTCGACGGCGCCTTCTGCTCAGCGCGGCAATTTTGTGGCATTCTCAATCGCGATATAGTTTTTTTTTTTTAATTGTTCTATCACTAGTACAAATAAGCATACAAATGTGTGTATGTCGAGAATGTAAAATGGGAATTCAAATTGTGCAAATGTTTTTGTCTTATTGTTTTTTTGTGTTTTTTTTTTGTTGTTTGTGTTTCTGTTTTATTTTTGAGTTTCTGTTTGTTTCGTTTGCATTCGATTGCTGATGGTCGGTTCTCACGCGTTTGCGATCCGCTCTACACTAACAAGAAGTTTATGACCAAATGCCATAAAATTCGTTGTAAAAAGACGACGAAGCTGGAAAATGTGTTTTCCGTTTTGCTGCTGTTCCTCCGCATTTTCGTCTCTCTGCCTACGTCTTCCCAACCATCCATCCATCCAACGTCTTTCTCTCTGCGCCTCTGCGCTGCTTTTTAATTTTGTTTGCGTGCTTGTGTTTGTGCGTGTGTTTGTGTTTGTGTGTTTGCATTCGCCTCTTTCGTATTGACGACTCTCCGCAGTCGTGTCGTGTCGTGTCGCGCTGCGTTGCGCTGCGTCGATGCCTCCGTTGGCTCTTTGCGGTCGACGCCAGCTCATTTTCGTCACTCTGACCGCCCCTCTCTCGTGCTCTCTCACTCTCCCGCTGCTGCTGTCTCACTTGCGCGAGTCCTCTCTCTGTCTCGCACACACTCACCAGCCGCCAGCAGCTCTGTATCTGTTGTTGCGCCTGGCATCTCTATCTTCGCTTCTGGGTATCTCTGCATAAGAAAAAAAAAAAAAAAACTGCCCCTGTGCTCAGACGCTATTCTTCTTGTTTGTTGTTCATTCTCATTCGTAGCCATTTTATTGCTCCCTCGGTTTCGTGTGTGCCTTTGTCTTGTATCCATTTTCTCGGTATTTGTTTCGATTATGCTGTGAGGCATTTCCATTCTTCCTCTCTCACACTCTCTCTCTCTCTCTCTCTCTCTCTCTCTCTCTCACTCTTTTGCTCTGTTAACTAATTTTTAGTCCGTTAGCTGTACGCATTGTCTTTTTGAGCTAAGCCAACCTTCTATACATAAATATCCATACATAAATAAACATGCATATTTAGTGCAGATGCAGACTAGTTTTACAGACTTTGGGCATTCAATTAAATGAAGCTTTCTAAAACGTTTTTTAGATATTCATTTTGTAAAAAATAGTTTGAATTTGTAAAGAAACCAATGCCTGGAGCCATATCCATGAACAACTAAAAATATCGTCATAAACCTAGATTTTCCAACAAAAAAAAAAACAACAAAAAAATAAGTGAAAGATTGGTTATCTTACTGCAGAAAGGACTTGCAACTGTTATTGCCAACAGCAGCCATAAACTGAATAAACTGAATATTAACCTTTTTGCAGAACATCTTAAAAAATCCCATTTTTTTTAGAAAATATTTCTTTTTAAATTTAAAAAAAATCTGGCGACCCTTATGGGTATATTGTTTTATTTTAATTCGTCAGAGCTGTATTGACTATGATTTTTGTAGCATTTTTCGCAGCTATAGATAACATCAACTAAAATATTTCTAGTATTTATAAAGTTACTAATCTTTTGGCATCCAAACATTTCGCCTGATTTGATAATCAAGGGTAGATATCGACAAAAAAATCGATATAAAATCCAATCGTAATGAACAAATTTTTTAAAGGACTTCCCAAAAACATGATTCATTTTTATTATTTACTCATTTAAAAATAAAATTTATCTAAGCTCTTATTTCCTAAAAACAAATATTTTATTGTATTAATAATTTAAAATATGTTGTGCCAACAACACACAATTTACAACTAAACTAACATCACATTATAAATGACAAAACTTAGAAAATTAAATTAAACCAAATTAATTGAAAATCTAATTCAATATATCTAAAATAAAATAGGAAAACAATTGAGACTAATTTTGAACATTAATCGTCAATATTTAATGACTAAATATTTTTAATATTATTTATCTAACTTTTGTAAAGCTGATTATGATTCATTATTAGTGATTAGAAAAACAGAAAGAAAGGAAAGAAAAATATCAATATGAAAATCTCTAAAAAATCTTAAATCAACTTTTATAATAAAAATCGAAAATATATAATCGATAACATATAATACATAACATAAAATAATAAAAACATCAAATTTAATTTTTCTTTTAATTATTCAATCAATTTAATAAATAAAATAAAAATATAATTTTTAATCCTTTATCCATTATCCATTAAAAACTATACAAAAATGGGAGAATCATGTAATCTACAGAGGAATAATGAAACGGAGCCCCCGTCGCTGATAACCTGACCCTGGCCCACCCGGTGCTTCATATTTTTGGATGTATGCTGGTGTCGGATAACTAATACATTACATACACTTATACATATATGTATGTATGTGTATGTGTATACACGCACATATAAAATTGACGTGTGTCTGCTTATGGGCAACTTAATTTTGGTAGCATGCTAATGCAGATTCCGTTTCGCTTATTTTCGGGGGTTGCAAACTTAATGGATATTTCCCCCTTTTTACGAGCTTCCCTTCTGGCGTCGGAAGCACTGAAGGAGGCTGAAAGCTCCCCAAACCGGAGCGAGCGACTCTCATTGTATTTGTTTGAATATTTTACTACCTTAATTCATTTGCCAGTGGAGCCCTGTGGGTGAGGGTGAGGCTGAGGGTGAAAGACGCCATTTGCAAAAGCAAAAGGCAGGCACACCCGCACACACACACACACACACACACACACCCAACCACCCGTATACGCATTCTACATCAGAGAACCATTATAATTTTACAAAATCCGAAAGTTAATCATACGAAATTACTGCGCCCCCCAAAACAGCAGCAAGAACATCTTTGAATCTGGAAAAAAACTGCATATTCCAGTTCGTCTTTGTGTTTTGGCCATAAAAATAACCAACAAACTCAAAATATACAACCCCTCTTCTGGTTTCATAATTTCTCTTCAAGATCGAGTCAAATGCAAATCAGATTGCATTATTTTCATGGCAATTAAAAGAAGTTAAAGCTGGACTCCAAGATGTCTGCTGGAACGCAACCCACTTTATTTATATTTTTATCAATTTGTGTGGTTTCTGGTTTGGCTTTGTTTGCCACAGCTCTGGGTCGCTTTTCAATATCCATTTAACGAGTACTTAATTTGAGCAAGTGTTTGCTGGGCTGTAAATATTTATGGGCATTGTCCGTCGCTTGTTTTGTCTCATTTTTCGTTTCGGGGCCCGAAAGCTTCATAATTTTATTGTTTTATTGCTGTAATTATGCATTAAGTTTATTGAGATAGTCGTAAATGGCAGCGCCCAGATCGGTAACATCCACAATGCTCGCCATAAGTGCCAATTGGCCCAATCGTAATTAGCTAAACGCCGTTTGTCTTGCCTAATTAGCAGCAGCTGCACCAACAGCAGCAACAGCAGCAGAGCGGCGTGAGTTCGTTGTTGTTGTTGTTGTTGTTATTAATGACACGTGAAGGCAATCCAAATAATAATTTGTGGCAACTTTTCAAATAATTGAAAACTCATTGATGCATTCTCAATCAAAATAACAAACAAATCGCCAGGAAAAACTTTGCGTGAAATTAATCTCAGAATGTAAATTGCCCTGAAACTTATAAAATCGCTGCAAAAATTAAAAACGATTTGAAAACTACAACAGATGTAAAGATTTTAGAACAAATATTCAAATATACGAAAATTAAATTTCTATATTTCTCTTGACAAGAGCAAACATTTTTATGAAGTATTTTTGAAATCACTTATTCTTAGAAGTTCAGAAAACTGTAAAGAATTTTGCTCTGTGAACTGCTGTCTTAGAGTTAAGCAGTTGACTGACTTAGGTCTGTAACTTTTCGATATAATTTATATAGATTTATAAAATACATTTATAAAATATTTGTCTGTTATATATTTGAATTTTTAACAATAATATAAATAACAACAAAGCTAATTTTGAATACTTAAAAAAAAACTCCGTGGCAATTAGGTATAAATATTTAAACAATTTTCAATGGATTTAAGAAAATTATCCCTATTTTTTAGAAAGAAGCCCCAAACTTGCATGTTAAAAATAATTTCTGAATAATATGATTGAGTTACACTTCACTTCAAAATATGGCGATTCTCTTAAATAAAGTGCGATATTCTTGTCTGTGTTTAGTAAAAAGTGAAACTGCAAAATGATCGATGTATCAATCGATATAGAAATATCAAGCAGAAAGTCCACCAAAGTGAACCCATTCACATTCGACACCAATTGGCCTGCATCGAGGCCAGTTTATTGCACTCATAAAAGTGTTGCTGCAACAACAGTTCAGAGGTATAGGTAAGCAAGTAATTGTAAGCATGCTTACGGCAGTATGAAAATGAAATAAAGCGACAATTTATCCATCTAAACTATGCTGAAATTATGCATTTAAGATACCATTACAAAAATAATTCCACCATTTTAAATCGCAAAAAAGAATCAAATTGAATGATAAATTGTGAAATCCATCGGATATTTGGTGATATTTATTTATTTATTATTTATAAAAATTTGTTTATTGAGACTTTTGGGCCAAAATTTTGGTAAGCAACCAAATAGTTTTACAAGAACTTGTCCTTCAACTGATACTTTCCTTGGCATTTTAATATTATGATATTCTTAACCGACCCATTCGGGAATGCGTATGGGTAGGCAATTTCCTCAAGAAAAACTGAGAGACTAGTTCACATATCGACTCTGAGACGGGGTTGTTGCTTGGAAGCACGCAGGGAGTGGGAAGAAGTGTAAAAATTTTTGTCGACGGAAAAATCCAATTAATTTCAGAAAAACAGGAACAGCAAAAGCGTAAAACCATTCCTCGACGGGAAATCAAATTAATTTTGCAAATGAAATGAGCGCTCAGAAATAGCGGGAGCAGGATTATCATCGGAAACTGAAGGAGACCCACCCGATGAGGTGGATGTAGCTACTGCAGCACATTCATCTAGACAGAATACGCATAATCAAGCATCAGTTGATATATATATGAGAAGATATAGTATAGTTTCGAAAGCTAGACCTTTACACATATTCCGTTTATTATATTTTATGCTTAGGCTTTTTTAAGACAAAGGTAAATAAAGAGAGAACGCAGTCGGACGTAAGGTTCTGGAGAAGGTTCCTAATTATCTTCCTTTAAAGTTGGGCAATTGATGCTTTTAAATTGGCTGTTAGGCTTTTGAAATTTTTGGAGGAACATTAAGTTATATTCGGTTCTTAAGGGCGGCTAGCAGTAATATACCTACCCAATTTGACGAGCTTAAGCCGGAAACTGCGGAGATTGTAAAAATTTCAAATTCTAAGGGGCGGGGTCCGATCTTTGCCTATTTTTGGAAGACATCGCCAACAACCTACTAACCAAATTTGGTTACTGTAAACTTAAAATTGTGGGAGATATGCGGCCTTATCCATTTACGATTATTGATTATCTCGATTTCCTAGTCTATTGCTCGTGGCACTCCAATTTGGATGATACCTTCAGTATCAGAGTATATTAAACATTTTTAAGATTAAAATTTGATTTGATATACCTCAACGTGTAAGTCGAGAAAACCAATTTTTGTTTTGCACGCTTAAAGGTAGATTCAATAGTAGCGCCTTCAAAAATCGAAAATAAAATAAGTACCCAAAATCTGAATTATCAATAAATCTAATTTTGCATATCGACATTTGTTAAATTTGTAAAGCTACAGTCCCAACTTGCCTCTTTTAGATCTTAAGCCTACAGTCATTAAACTTTGTGGAGAATTATTGGTCTAACGATGAGATCTTGTATAAGGAATGTTTAGATTCGCTTGATAATATGCATCTACATTTTTGGAAAATGGACATTAACATCAGATTACTATCTTATCTTTCTGTCCTTTGCAACGAACCCCGAAAGCTAATATATTTCACAGACACCGTCAAACGTCTTCAAATTGGAAGGGAAGAATCAATACAGCCCCTGAACCACCTTCGGCGATAAGAATCTTTTTCCTATATATTATCAGATATAGTTGGAATCCAACGTTCTCACTTGAATTTCTTACACAGGGCTGCAAGGGTATACCCTGAACAAGAACCTGAACATCAAAAATAGGATAAAGGTTGTATGAAATCAGTCAAATATATATTTTGATCAGCATCAATAGCCTAGCTATCCATCCGTCGGTATGAACAAGCCGATCTCAGAGACCATAATAGCTGGATGCTCCAAATTTGGAATTTAGGTGCTCGAATTTTGGTATGCCCTTATAGAGGGTATTACAATTTTGTTTTTAACTCTCAAAGATTTTATTTAGCTAAAGATTTCAATTTGGGAAAACAAGTTCTCAAGGTATTTATTTATTTATTTAGTATTTGAGTAGGATTTGAGCCAATAATTTTAAATATTTAAATATGCATTTATTATGCAAGAAGGGAATTGACTGTGAAGCCGTCGCTTAACTTTGGCCAGTTGAAGGTATTTTTAAATACTACGTATTTCAATTGTTTATATTCGTATAGGTTTAAATTCTTTCTATAACATTATTAATTGAGTTTGAATACGAATAAAAACTACACTTTCTTTTTACATACCTTTATTGTCACTGTTGTCTAAGCATATAAATAAGATGAGTAGTTGCTGGTTGGATTATTGCTCCTTAGGTGTGAATACTTCTCCAGCGGAGCCTCTCCATTTTATTCAAATTTTGAACACACAATAGACGCTTCACATAATCGTTTGGCTTATGAGTTAATATACCAGTTAATAACCAGGCAACTACACTTTTGAGTACTAATGCTGATCGCTGCGATTTGATTGATGGTTGCTTAAATACTGTTTAGATTGAGCAGGCTGTTAAATGATTGAGAATTGATTTGAGACTGCGATTGAATGCTGATTATATCGAGTGTAGATTGAGTCGATTCTACTGGTTAATGGCTGACACTCCGCGGTTTTAATTTCGACTTTATGCGGCGATGATGACGGCGACAATGACGACTCACGGGTACTAAAACTCCATTGTAAAGTGGTAAATACTCGGGCGGCGCACCGTAAAAAACGCCAGCGCCAAAACCAGAACAACAACATTAAAGAGGTATAGACTCACACATATACACGAGCACACACACACACCAGCACACACACACACAGTGAGTGCCTTCGGTGTGTATAAGCCAAATTCGAAATCACCACTTTGCGAGTTGAAATCTCTTAGCTTTCAGTTCGTTTGCTCGCTCTCGCTCAGCTCGCTTCTCTTTCGTGATTTCCTGGTTCCCCGCTCTCTGCCCCATCTCTGCCCCACCTCAGCCCCATCTCAGCCCCATCTCTGCCACAAATCTGCGTCCAATGCGCCAGCAGCAATGCTCACCACAAAAAAAAAAAAGGAAAATTCGTATTTTACTGGGAAGATGAGATTTATACCATTTCCCAATTTTACAATTGTGTGTAAATAAAATAATATAAGTAATATAAATATCAATTTTATATTTTGTGTATTATTATTGTGTAAAAATTCCATTTTTATATTTATCGCCACATATTAATATATAAAAATTAATATTTGATGTATTATTATTGTGTAAGGCATTCCTTCTTTATGTATAAAAATAAATTATAAATGTATATTTTGTGTACTATTATTGTCTTAAACATTCATTTTTTATATATATCGCAATATATTAATTTATATATATGTATATTTTATGTATTATTATTGTGTAATTCATTCCTTTTATTTATATTCATATTCATATATTAATTTATGGATTTAACACCCTTTAGAACCAGTTTTCAAATATCCTTAATTAACACAAATTCGATTCAAATAATTGTCAAATTTTGACTATTGGAAGTTTTGATTTTTAAACGCTGATCTAATAAAAAAGTGGTAAAACCTTTATAATGATTTGGATCAACAGTAAGTAACAGGCGGAAGGAAGCATCTCCGACCCCAAAAGTGATTTATATCTATGATCAGCATCAATAGCCGATTCGATTTACTCATGGTCCGTCTGAGACTATAAGAATCAGGGAAAATTGGAATATGAATTTTGGTATGCCCCGCGCTTATCAAGTTTAGTTTTGTTTTCGATAACTATCTCGTTTCGTGAGTATCGATAAAAATCAATTTTTGATAGCAATAAAAGCCTCAGTTTTGAGGCTAATACAAATTGACATATTCCTGACCAAGTGCACCTATTTCGTCAATATCTAATAAGAAACACTTAATATAGTCCATAGTCGCAAAAGTATTCCATTATCTCATTTCTATCAGTAGGCGCAAGCCTTTTCTGTATGCATAAATATTCGAATATTTTAATTGCATTAATTCAAAATATAATCATTAATTGATGAATTTCAAATAAGAAATAGTAAATCATTTACATAATGTACATTATTTATTTATTTAAGCGCTCAATGCTAATTCATAAAACTGTATTCATTATGGACAAATTTGTATTGTTATTTTACGGCTCGATATCAAAAGTTGGCGTAATTCGGGAACGTTTGAAAAATGCAAATTGCTTCTCGCTTTTTATGTTTATAGTTCTTATTTAATTTGATTTGTCGAAATTAAATGACGAGCAAATTATTTACGATTCGATTCAGTGAGCTTGAAAATATTTTGCAATTTCGTAAAATTGTCGTTTAGAATTATTTTTATATGTATTTCTTGCGTTTTGCCCAGCAAACAAAACTCCCCCAGCAGCAACCCCCGAGACATGCCCAACGTCGGCCATCTTGCGACAATGGTAGGCAAGGAACTGGCAACTGGCAACTGGCAACCGGCAACTGGCAACTGATGTGTGTGGTGGCAAGGTGGCAGGGCGGGTGTGTCGAAGTCGCCACTGTTTCGTGTTTCGACTACCAAAAAGACGGCGGCGACGGCTGCTAATCGGATGGCAAATGCGATACATTTAGGAAATTGTCCTACACATTTTCGCATTCCATTTTCGTGGCGTTTTCATCGCCAAGCGCCGTCTTAGAAGCAAGCAAACATTTTACGACTTATAAATTATCGTTGCTATAACCTGACCTGAGCGGGTATTATCACTTTGCCATGAATTGTGTAACGCATTCTATATGTACGTGTACATATATATTAATATTCATGTCATGTCCATATTTCAGGAAGATAAAAAGCCAACTTAATGATCTGAAGTCGATTTTATATGGCTGGCAATGAATATAAACTGAGAAAAAATCCCCTCGAATTTTAGAAAATTTATGTAAATATTTATATATAAAATTGAATTATTTTATACATATATTTTCTATTACCCTATAATTATAAATAAGTTAATATATTTTTAAGAGAGAATATTGTTTTTTTCTAAAATAAAATCAGATATTTGCTTTCCTTAATTTTTTTTGCACATTTTTCTACAATTTAGAAAAATTATGTCTAATTTCCAGGATTTGTTTAATTTGTGTACCCAGAACTATCAACTTTTTCTGACTTACATTATTTTTAAGCATTAGTCTTTTATTTTTTAACGTATTCTACTTTTTGGAAGCATATAAAAAAATATATTTTAATTGGAAAAAAATTACGATTTTATATCATTTTTACTATTATTTTTTATAATATTCCCTATTATCAAGAAAATAATTCTAAAAAATAAATAATAAAAGAATCCTTCATATTTTAAGACTTTTTCGAGGTGTAGATGAAATAGATTTCGATCTGCAGAGTAACTAATCTTCGGTGTGGCCAAGATAGATTTTCTTTCGTGTTTTTCTTTTAGTTGGGCTGCCACCGCAGGACGCACAGAAGGGTGTGGGTCTTGGATTGCGGACTGCGGACTGCGGACATTGGACTGTGGCAAAAAAGGAAAAAAAAAAAAAACCGGGGCTTGGGCGCTCTTGGCCATTGGTGTCCGCTCCTCGTTGTGTGCTGCTGATTGTGGCATAAATTTAGGACAGCCGCCCCATTAAGACAGTGACAGGCGCAATTTATGGCCTCTGCTGGCGCTGGCAGCGGTTGCAAGGCTTGGCTCTCATTTTCTTCGGTTGCCATTTGTGTTTATTTATGTGCACACCCAGATACAGAAAAACACACACACACACACACACAGACTAATGGAAGAGCTGGCGAATTTGGGTGCGAGTTTGTCTATGATTAGGAAGCCGCACTTTACTCAAACACGCCTCGGACTTTAAGCAAAAACAACTGCATTTAACTGGAGCCACTTCAAATCTCACAAAAACTCAACATTTTTTCCGTTTTTTTTCTTTATTCGCTTTTCCAGAATTATCGAATTGAAATTTAAAGACTCTTGCATGAAAAATACATTTTCAATCAATTTTTCAGTAAATTTTTAGCAGTCGATGCGATCAGTAGCGATTCTCAGGAAAGTTTTCTAAATGTTTCTCGTACAATAAATATCCTTGAGTACCTTTTTGCCAATAAGCAGTATTAGTTTTTTTTGTATATAAATTTATAAAAATAAATTTAACTTTTTTAACAATTAAATATATTTGTAAATTCTTAAACAAGTTTTGAAGAAATCATTTAAGTAATTTAATAATTTTAACAATAAATCCGGTTTAAATTTAACCTAATGAAAGATTGAATGCCAGACCTTTAAGTATTAACAGAAAAACTTTTGTAGGACATTTTTCAGAAAACAACATTTTAGAAAACTCTGATTCGAATGCAAATATTACTTAAATACAAGCTAATTGGAGAAACAGAAAAAATCCATCAACACATAATAAGAGTCCATTTGTCGATCAAGAAAAAGTACAAATTTGATCACAATTTCAAGGACCTCCCACTTCAAAGGGAAATTAAATATATAATGACTCTTATGCAATAAAAATAAGATTAATTTTAATTTTTTATTTGCATAAAGATACCTTAAAAAATGGTAGTTATTATTTTATTCTGATTTTGAGTTATGATTAATTGATTAATCTATCAGCTTTTTGATGGCTTTATTTGAATTAATAACAATGTTAATTCCGAAACATTATAAACTTTATGTCCAATAGGTATTTAGGCTAAAAGCCAACGCTGACTAATTGTTTCTTTATATGAAGGTTTAAGGCCTAAACCCTTTCAACAACAGGAGTAAGGAAAAAGATCGATAAGCGAAATAATGATTTTAAACCTTCTCAACAATAAGTGTAAACAAAAAGATCGATCAGCTAGAGTTATGCGAAACAAACGGCACTTAATTATAATTATTAAATTATATTTAATTATTTTTATTAATTATTATTATTAATTATAATTATAATTACAACCAACAATAATCAATTTATATTAAGTCAGGCAGGGCTCCAAATTCAAGAAGAAAATCAATTCATAATCATTTAAAAGTTCTTTGCTGCTACCCAGCAAGAGTGTTCAAAGTGTCCTATTCAAGTGGCGAGAAGTGTATTATATTATTTATTTTATTAAGGTGATTTATCTAGCTAAACTTTATTAAATGATATTTGATTTATGTGTCCAAATTTCAATTCTTTCAATGCATGTGTGTATTTAAGGACTTCACACTTATTAGATAAATTTTGTTATTTATGGCTGTGACTTTGTTCCTTACGTATATAAACATAAAATAACGTATGCAAATTACTTTTTTTTTAAAGAGGTCCATAAAATTCCAAGATTTTATTATAATTTACTTTTCTTTTCTTTCTTTTTTGTGTGCTGCTCGCTTTGTCAAGCGTGCAAGAAAATTTGCTATATTCAAGAGATGAATTTGGCATCAGCTGTCTGCTGCCCATTTTAATGTTGCCGAAAAATTGTAATTTCCGTCTTCGACATTTTTGCCACAGAGGCATTAAAAAGATGCACAACTTCATCGGCTTCATCAGTGTAAAAATGGAGGCTGACAACAATGATGGCGAACGATATAAGCCGGAGGCTGCCAACGATGCGGAAGGAACGAAGAAGGCATGAAAATGATGATACGATGTGAAGGTGGTGCAACCTCCTTCCGCTGCTTACCATGCCACAAACGCCTCGAGTAATTTGTTGATAAAGAAACAAAGTGGCACTTAGTCTGTGCCCCACTCAGAAAATGTAAGCCATTGAATTTGGCGAAAACTGATTGAAACTAAAATCGATTTGCAAATCAAAATAAATATCTGGTTTTTTTTTAATAAAAAATGACATAAAAATGTCATGCGAAATTTGATTAGAACTAAAATCGATCAGAAAATCATAACGATTGTTTTTCAAAATTAATAGTTACAAAAATATTTTATTTATTTTAAATTGTTTGAAGTGAAGTAACATGAAAAAGAATTTCTTAAAGGACATTAATTATTTTTTAATCTTTACAAAGTTTGTATAACTAAAACGAAAGATTAATAATTGAAAGATAGATTAATAATTAATATAATAAATGTGAAAAAAACGCCTAAGTGCTTTGCGAGTTCGCAGAGATCAAGGATGGTATACAAAATGTGAAATATTCTTCATGCGTATCCACAGAGGAGAATTTAGATAAAGTTATAAAACTAACAGGAAACGGGAGAAGTTATGGATGTGCATAATCGACAATATCATGCTGTTCAAAATAATATATTAATAATATATATATATATATCAAAAAATCAATAATATATATAAATATACAAATTGAGGCTGTCAGATGCCTACATTTGACCAATTCTTATTGCCTGACCCATTGCCAATAAGTAGAATGCTCTAGTCGGGAGAGCTCGACAAGTAGTTAACCTGAAGCCATCTGCTAATTAATCAATCAAATATTTGTTTCCTCAATATTATTATTATCACAATTTCGATGAATTATGGAAATTTCGTGGAGAACGGTGGAAGAAACATGAAAGGAAAGTGTATTTTCATATTAAGCAAAGCACGCAAACATTTTCTGACATGCACAAAATTAGATTACTCGAAATTTTTGGAATATCTTATCTTGAATTGATTGTATCTGCTGGTTGGGGTCATTCGACTTAAGTATTCATTCCTGTCAATACGTGCTGGGCTTCTGCATATATACATATGTATTAAGTTGAATTATCATGAGAAAAAGCGACTAAATTGGACAGCTTTAAAGATCCGAAATCAGTTTATGAGCCAAATCAGCCATAATTAGTTTCTTTAATTGCCCATAACAATTTTTACCATCGAGCTTCGGCTGTTGTCGTGTCTTCCATTTCAGCTCGTCATAGTCGAGAGTCGATGTGGATTTTGCCACTGCTCCACTTGGTTCCGATGTGGTTCTTAGTGTTCTTAGTGCCTGCCAGGCAAATGGCAAGTGTCACTCAATCGCCTGGAACCGAACCACCCCGTCAGCCACACCTCAAGGCGAACAAGGCTGAATATTTTATTGGGCTTATGGAAACTAAATATAAACAAATTTCTGCCTCTTGGAATGGGCTGCCTATTCGCTATTCACAAAATTAATTTATGATTGTGGTTTCGAAGTAATTGAGACATTAACCAAATTTTATTGTGGACTCTTTAAGGACGTCAACAAATCATCACGTCAATAAAGAGTGTTTTATCAGCAATTATGACAACTATGTTGTGATTTGCATTAACAGGTCATATTTGAAGGGTGTTAAATACATTTTCTAAACTACTCAACCTAAACCTAACATTTTCACAATAATTTCTTGGTAAACATATGTATATGTGATACCCTGAAACCCATCGAATCTTATTGCTAATTTGCTCTCATATGTAATAGAAGTGCTTTAAATTTTATTTTGCTTGTGCAGCTTCTAAAGAGTCTCCAATAAAAATGTATATAAAAAAATAGATATATCAAGATGGGTCCAGGGTGACAGGGACATAGCGAGGAACGAAGCGGCTGACGAGCAAGCAAGAACGGGGGCAGAGAGACCCCTGATAGGCCCTGAACCGTAGTGTGGCATAGGAAGACACACAATACGGCTGCAAATTAGGGATGAAGAAAGGCAGAGGCACGGAGCTGGGCAGAGGCACCACGACTCCGACAAGCCAGAAGTCTTTTAGGTGGCTATAATCAACAACGATTTAAGCAAGTAATATCCATGGCATAGAACAGGCTTAGAATACTCACCGGTCTATTAACAGGACATTGTGGACTAAGAAGTCACCTAACCAAATTAGGTATTTATAGTAGCGATGTATGCAGGTTTTGTGGAAGCGAGGAGGAATCCTCAATGCACATCCTAGCGGAATGTGTCGACTTAACTAGGAAAAGATGCAGCATCCTAGGCAAGCATGTCATGAGGCCCAAGGACATGGAAACCCTCAACCCAACAAAGATCCAGGCATTCGAGCAGGAGCTGGGGTTGATGGAAGAGCGGTAGGCTCAGAAAGGGGCCACAATAGACCTTATAGGTCACAGTGCAGGTTTCTCAATTATAATAATGATCATATATCAATTGTGTCTTCGATTGTCATCAAACATAGATTTGTATCCATAGTCGCAGAACGGAGACGCTTATTTTATTATGTATTAATTTGTCATTCGAATATTTATATTTCAAATGTAAGTTCTTTAGGTTTTATAATCGATCTCGTTTTGTTCATACAGACGAACAGATGGAAGGACGGATATGGCCAAATCTAATCAGACTAAAAATATACATTCTTTTTGTATCAGAGATGTTCTCTTCTATGACTGTCACTTAAACTCTGGCAAATAACTTATGGAGGCATTCGACATATTGATGAGAAAACTCGAAAAGGTTATAACTTTATGTTTTATCTAATTTTGAATTAGTAAAGCTAAATCGAATATGTACAATAAACCTTTAGTCGCTAATCGAATGCTTTTGTTTTTAAAGCAACTTGCAACTTTGATTTTGTACCAGTTGTAAGTACAATGGAAACGAATCCGAGAAAAACAGGTATATAGAAATACATATATAGAAATATATATGATATATCTCATACATTTCATATATATCGAAATCCGAGCCTGATTCAAAGTCAGAATCAGAATCAGAACTTAGATTAAATATTCGATTAAGACTCAAATAGCGGAACTGATATTATGTGTCCCGGAAAGACAAAATACAATAGACAAAATACATGATAATAATTGATCGCATTATTTAGATATATCTATGTGTTCAGTATCATTGAATTAAATGCAAAATCAGGCAGCTAAATGATATATTTGTCTGATGTTGATAATTCTTTTGCTGAAACGTAAGAAGGCTGTTTGCCAATTAGCTGATATTTCACAGATATTCCTCAGTGAGCTATGCCCCACTGCAATGAGATTCTTAAACGAATACATAAAAAGTTTATAAAAATACCCGCATCTGGAATTTTTATACTTTATGTACCCGAATTGGAATCGCAACCTAAATTCGTTTCGGTTTGACACCCTGTTATGAACATATTTATGTTTATTGCTGACTAATTTGTGATGAACGCTAGCAATTTGAACGAAATTCCAAAAAAGAGAAGCAAAAGTTGATGAAGAACAGATAAATGATTTTTTTTTGTTTTATATATATATACTGTAAATATAAATATACTATAAATAAAATATAAATAAATATATAAATATAATAAATATATAATATATAAATAAATCAGCTTGAAATATTGAGTCTGGGTCAGAATAAACGGATTTATTGGTAGAAATAAAATTATGAAATTTTATTAACTTTTGCGGGAAAATAATCCTTACTAAATATGCCCAAAGATGATCTAAGCACTCATGAACTCAAATCCAAATCGAATCCGTGAGTCTGCGCTGGCAGGTAAACTGTCGGTTGGCCAGCTGAGATACCCAAAAAAGCGTATAATTTATGTAAATACTGTGGTTGCGGCACCAGCATAATGCGGATCATGTTCCGGGCTCCAAGATGGCCGCGAAGGTTGCCGCGAACGGGGCATGGGAATAGGCGCTTTAGCGGTCGTCTAGAAGCCGACATTACTCGAATTTTGGGATTTGTGGCCGTCCTCTGAACTACACACACAGCTCGCGGCATGCGTTCAATTACAAACACATAAATTCCCATTTCCATTTGACACATGACAACCCATAAAACTTGTTAAAAAGTACAGCAACAAAAGGCCAGCAACCTCTCGGTGGTCAGAGGCTGGTGATTGCGACTGAGTCTGGGACTGGGTCTGAGAGTGGAATGGGTGCTGCGACTCGGACTGCGACTGCGACTCGAACTGGGACTGGGACTGGGACTCGGACTGGGACTGTGACTTAGCGATGGCTGAGCAAAGAGCAAAGAAAACCAGAAGATGGAAAAAAAACGACAAAAAAAAAACACTGTATCCAAAATGGTTAAATCTGCTTCACAATCTCGGCGCGTCGCACATAAAAGACGCGGGTTCCCTTTTTTTTACGGACGCTGAATGATATCAGATTTCTTTTCATTTCTGTATTTCGTTTCGTTTCGTTTTGGCTGTGACTTTGGCTCTGGTTCGGCTCATTTAAGTCAAGTTGAAAGAAAATGGCGGAGTGGCATTAAGAGTGTAGCATCATTTTATGGAGTCCACCCCAGGCTCATTATATAAATCCCATTGATCCGCCATTAAATCCTACTCTGTATACGACCGTCAACGGGAAGCCCAACAAACAAAATGCACAGCACGATCCCTAATCACATTTGATAGCCGCGGCCCCCTTCCGCTGCCCCTGCCGCTGCCACCTCTGACGAACCCCGCCAGCCAGCAACATACCAACAAATGCAAGTGTATCGGAATGTATCTGAAAGTCGTGTCTCCAAACTAAAGTTAACTTCTTTTATTGAATCAAATTGTTCTTATAGTTTAGCCAGAAAAAAACATCTACTTTCAACAGTTCGTCTTGCATAGATTCACTTTTAAAATAGAATATTCAAATTAATTATTAAAAAGCAGATTGAAGCTGATTGATTGATGATTTTTTTTGCCAAAATTCAAGAATAATTTGGAAAACAAAAAGAAATCGAAGCGCTCTTCTTTCGACTGGTAGTAGACCTATATTCATATAATTATATAATATATTTATTTAAATATTATACGATAATAAAAAGAGCAGAGTTTAGTCAGGATATCTTATAAATCAGAATAGGATCTTTTTTCAAGTGTTTTTTTCAAAGATTCGCCGATCTTTTATGTATATATTCTCTAACTCCATCTATTTATCTGGCCACATTATAAACCTATCACTGCCCTAAGAGTAAGTTACTACTATTATATTTAGTCAAATTTTTTTCCATTTAAATATTTATATTTAAATACTAAACGAAAATATGAAGAGGAGAGTTTAGTCAGGTTAGTATTTTCTCCAGAACTTTTCTTTCAGAGATTTGCCTGTCTATTATTTATATGTTCTCTCACTTTATCTATTTATCTCTGCCCATTCTTAACATTTTACTCTAATAAGTTATTAATGTTTAATAATTTGTTATCTGCTTTTTTCAGCGTTTTCCAACTCGTTACATTATTTTATATTTTAATTTAAATTAAATTACTCTCTCTTAATTGTATTTAATTTAATTTCCCACTTTAATTTTATTTGTGTTTTAAAAATTATATTTTATATAACTTTTTTAAAAATTGAGATGTGTTTTTTAGTAATAGCAATAAATAAAATTAAATAAATAATAAATTGTTTAAGGCTAGTAAAAAAAGGATAATAAATAGTGTGAATAAAAAATGACGGGTGGTAAGGGCTAGACCAATGCAATCCAATATCGGTTGACAAAAATATATACTTGTAATAAATATACTATAATAAAATAAATCAACATAAAGCTCGAATGACACAAAAACAAACAGAAATAAGAAATAATTAAATTTCTTACAATAAAAAAAATAAATCAAGAATTAAATTAATTAATTTCTTTGTAAAAAAAAAACTCAAATAAATTAATTGCTTTCATTTAAATTCGAAAATATTTGCAAAGCTGCTGAAATGTCGCGAGCTATGTAAAAATCGACGACAAAGTAAACGAAATTGCTATAGCCACCAAATATATATGTATATATCTTATATATATATAAGTATATATATTTATTTGTACACAGACATGGGTTAAGTGCACAGTCAGAAGAAATAAATTCGCTTGGGGAGGGGGAGCGGGAAACGGGGAAACGAACTCGAAATCCACTTTGTGACAGCAATCCACATAAGCTTCTCAAACATTTGATGCCATAAAACCGAAATTGACATTTTTTTTCTGCTTTTTTTTGAAACTCCATTGTTGGCAATAAATTATCTGCGTTTCGTTTTCGTTGTCTTTGGCGCTGCGCATTTGTGTGGCAGCTACAACATTGTAAGAAATACAGTTTTAGACACTCGCCTCGAATGAAGCAGCTTTTAATGCAACGCAGTGGCCGAGCCGTGTCCGTGTCCGTGTCCGTATCCGTGCCCGTATCCGTATCCATGTCCTTTTACGAGTTCACGTGCTTTTATTGCCGCCGACATTCGTAAGGAAAAACACTCCTTTTTAAAGGAGACTTGAACGCACTTTTTAAGATTCACACCCGCACTCGTAGTACTCGCAACCCGATCCACAAGAAGGAACACATGTTGCGCACCGTTCAACCCGAAAGTGGCACTGATTTGCATCCTGCGATCTGCTGCAACTGCTGCGGCTCAAAGGCTAACTGGCTAAATAGCCCTGCCCTTTGACCTTGGTGAGCAGACACTTTTTATGTGCATCCCCTTAACTCTTTTCGCTCTGCTAAATGTATTTAGAAACCTTCAAGGTCAGGCTCCGCAACCTTTCTTACGCAACATTACAAGCACAATAGTTTCCCATAATTATCCTGTTTTCAAATGGAAATGCAAATGGAACACCGAAAATATTTGTCAAGGTCGCCATCAAATAATGTCCAGTTTAACAAATATCCTGTTTATTTACATATATTCCCAAAATGAGCACAATGAGTTTAGCTGTCTTTTGAAAAGGAGTTTTCTTAACGAGTCTATTCTCTCCTTCTTATTTACTAGAACTTCTCCAAGTTGTACTCTCTGCTTTCAGGCAAAGGTTTATATAATATAGATAGAACAAAAAATATTAGTAATTATTCAAATTATTATTTGATTTTGAACTTAGTTGAGGTATTTTAACAAAAACAAAAAAGATTTTTGGAAACTTAGAGCACATGATATATGCATCCTTTTAAGCCCCTAACACTTTTAAACCCCTCAGCCTGATGGCATATCAATAACTCTTTATATTTTACATTTATATATTTCAAATTATGTATTTACTGTGCAGAGGCAGCAAATCTAAGGCAGACCAAATGTCTTTTCGGTAGCTAAAATATACGATTTAAGTATGTAATACAAATAGGAAAAAACGGAATTAGAATTCTCACTGGTCTTTTGACAGGAGACTGTAGTCTAAGAATTTAACCTAGCTAAAATAGATATAATCATTAGAGGAATCTGCCAAATATGTGACAACGAAGAGGATTCCACAAAGATAAAAGAAAATGCAAGAATCATGGCGGAAGTAAGAATTATAGACTCAAAAGGGGGCACAATAAGTCAAAACTCATAATAATAATATTTTAAAAATTCAAATTAACTTCTCATTTCAATTTTAAATCTAATATTTTAATTGTAAATATTTTTAATTTTAATTTTGTGAATTTATGTTTTAAAGTTTACAAGTTCAATATTCATTTTAATTTTAAACTAATTATTTTAAATATAAATAATTGTAATTTTAATATTAAAACTATATGTTTTAAGGTTTAGTGTAGATTAAATCAAAAAATTCATAATAATATAGTTTTTTGATGCTAATCAAGAATATATTTTATATTCTTCTTCTTTATTCTCTAACTATAAGTCTCTATAAGTATAATTTTGTGGCAGCAAACGACCACTCGCTTTAAAGAATCTCAACTACAAAACGATCGAATTAGTCAACATGTGTGAGAATATGGATCAAAACAAATTTTAAATAGACCAAGGCCAGTTGTATACCGAGTGTTTGAGTAGTGGCCTTCTGATGTGTTTCTAGGAGAATTAACAATTTACAATTTCAAAATGTGGCATTAGAGAGAGACAAATCCGACAGCCCAAGACGATGGCAATTAAAATATAATATAATATAAATATAAAAATAAATATAACAAATAAATAAATATGTTATATAATATATTATGTGATATACATATTAAAAAAGAAGCATTCTTTTAAAGTTCGAAAATAAAAAAAAAAAATTGAGAATTTTTTAAATTGCTTATGTTAAATTAATTAAACTTAAAATAAAAACTCAAGGGCTTTCGTTTTTTAAGCGATATGAGTTTTAATGGGTTAAGATATCTGTATAGGCAAAAATAAATCATCCGTGTACTAATCTTTTAGCCGATATATTCATATGCCATTATGGTCAGATCTATTAACTTTTTGCCAACCCTCGAATCGCATAAGATTGATACGGATATCTTTGTATGCAAAATATTTGAGAAAAATCATAAATGTGTGCACTTTAATTAATATGTATATATGCTTTGCTTTTCCAAAATTTAAAAAAAAAAAATCATAATTTTCATTGCCATGCCCAATAAAATATTTTGCATATTTTTGTGGCACTTCTCTCAGTGTAGACGACGCACGTTTAACAACTTTTGGCAGCCATTATGGGTATAGGCTCCGCCCACTTATACTTGCATTCTCAGCTCTTATAATTTACTCTATGCGTGTGACTCTTATAACAGAATACAATGCTTAACATTGCTTGATGGCAGTTTTACTCCACACGCATTCTGCTTGCTCCACACTTAACGAACTTTTCTTATATTGCTACGAAAACAGAGGAACGTACTTTTCGTTAAGACGCCGTTGTGTTAGCAACAACAGCGACACCTATTGTTCATTACACTTTTCTAATGTTAACAGAATTGGTTCACTTTTAACAGAATAACATTCTGTTATACTTCTGAATTTAGATACCAAATAGAAATCAAATCTCAAAAATAAAATGAATACCTATAAAAGAATTTATACTATAATGAAATTTCGATGTGAGTACCCTCATTTGGTTGGATGTTTAAATACAAATCAAGTAAAACATGCTCGCGACATAAAGTTTTACACACGCTCTTTACTACATTAAATTAAAGATAAATTTGCTTGTAGTTTTCATAAAAACTAATTTGTATTTTTAAAAAAATGTAGTGAGTAATTTAAAATAATTGCAATTATTTTATTTACAAAATTTAATTAAATCAAAAAATAAACAAACATCAGCATTAATAAATATTGACATTAATTTTTACCTTTTTGCCTTTCTGGCAGCCCCTGCTAAAAAAAATATACTTTTTACGTTAACAATTAAATTTTTTGATAGAAATAAAATTTTAATTTTAATAACAATTAACTCCTACACAAAATATATTGAAATGCTTTTTTGGCCATCTGGCAACTCTCGAAAAACGCGTATTATTTTTACACTCTTACCTAAAAAAAATGTCAATATTTGTTTTAGTTTAAATTTTAATTTTTGTGAAAACTAATAATGAAACAGAAGCAATTTATTCATAAAATTAAAATACACTACAATTGCCAGCTGCAGTACATATTGATGAACTGGTGTACTTGTTTGCCAATCTGGCAACCCTTGATCAGCAACATTATATTTAGAATTAGCTTTAAATTCTTATAAAAACTAATGCATATATGATAATATTCAAAATATTTACTGAGTATCTACATTGTATAATACATATACTCTCCATAAAAATATATATTTAAATATATATTGATGTACATGTATACTTGCTAGCTTGCTATCTGGCAACCCTGCTGTCTAGTGCACGCCATTGTACACACAACAACCACGCACACATACACAACATTCATATTCCCACGCAGCAAGACACGCCCACAAGCACTGAACGCAAAGAACCCTTATCTCTGAGCGACAACATTGCGCAAATGTGTGTTTGTGTGTGTGTGTGTGCGAGTGTGTATGTGTGTGTTTGTATTGCGTTTACCGCTGTTGGTGGATGGAGAATGTGAATCAAAATGTGCGTTTTAGGGTTGTCAGCTCGTGGCTCCATTTTGCACAACGGGATTAGGCAGCAGCAGCAGCAGAAGAAGAAGAAGAAGCAGCAGCAGCAGCCCTTAAGTGCCGCCATTCCATTTCCCATTTCCCATTTGCCGCTGGCCATTTACCATTTACCATTTGCCATTATCTGTTTCAATGTGTGTTACGGCCGTACGTGATCTCTTTAATCGTCTCTCGCTGGCTGCTGGATGGTGGATGCCGTGGGAACATTTGAATCACACAAGACAACGCATCCGGGCGCCTTTTATCGCCAGCCATAAAGCATGGAGTTGAAATGAAAACAGGAAGCCTTTTTTTATGATGGGCAATGTGGGCGAAGTGGCAAGATTGCCTGAATTGTGACACGCAGCGCGAATAGTGCCGCTGACTTAAAAAGCGATAAAATACCGCAACTGAATCTGATAACTGTGTCCCTTAAAAGCGCAGCAGTTTGTCTTCATCCCCTGCTAAGTGAAAAGAGACAGAATGTTGCAACGCAACGCAACAAAATGTGGAACGACAATGGCTTAGAAGGGAAAGATGAAGCTTTTCTATTACTTAAATTCAGAGCCTGAGAGAAGACGGAACAGCGAAAAATATACCCAAGTATACCTGAACCATTTCCACGGCATCAAGCGAATCTTGTCTCGAGACTTTTTTGATGTTCAGATAGAGCAGTGTTCAACTGATTCAGTTCAAAGTTGATTTAAATTGAATAACTAGCTTGTGAACTAAAAAAAAGAAGGGGCTGCATTTAAGAATACCACCCTAAAATGAAAATCCCCTTGAAAACCTGACAGCTCTTCTTGATTTTAGAAATAATTTCTAATTATTCAAAAACATATTTTTATTGTTTTTTGAAAAATATTTTCTAATGGTCTAAAAAGAAGAAATGTTTTTCTTGATTTTAGATATAGCTTCTACATACAAAAAAATATGTTTTATTATTTTTTCTAAATATTTCTAATATTCTTAAAATAATAAATCAAACGCTTAACCCAATAGTACTGAAATTTACTGGATCGGTTTTTATATTAGAGGTCAGTTCGGTTCAAAATCGTTAGTTTCCTCATATAGTATTATATGAAATTATAAGCTACTTTCTAAATAATAATTTGGCGAATTTCGAAAAATAACCCGGTTTTTTTTTGCTGAGTTGTGCTACTGTTGATGAAATATATCCTTTTTGCAGTCGAAAATTTTGGAAAAACACCATCTTTGAGGTTCACTTTCGCACTCATTTTAAAGCTTGTAAAGTTAGAATTTGCATAAAATTTTTTTTTTTTTAATTTCGAATATATCTTTATTAGGATTTAGGATAGGTTATATATTTGTCTGTATCAGCACACCGATTACTAAAGATCTTAAGCAGTCTCAAAACATTTGATATCAGAAATTTTTCGGACTTGAATATGCTTTTGTTACTAGACTGTTAACTAGTGTAGATGGTTTTTTATTAGGTCTTTAGTTAGCTAAGAATCTGGGATTCTCGATTAAACCACTTTTATTTATTTTTATACTCTTGTATTATGATTTTGTATTATAAAGTATATATATTCTCGATTAGCACCACTAATCAAGTTGATGTATCCATGTTCGTCTGACCGTCTACCCTATTTGCTTTTATAATCAGAAATCTCTCAGCTTTAAAGTTTGATGATCAGTAAGTCGTTGACATAACCATTTTAAAGATTTATCCATGTCTGAAATTTTTTTTATGTTTTTATGTTCACCACATTTGGAAACAAATATTGGTCTACTATCATATTATATAGAAAAAGTCAATATATAAATTTTGGCATCCACATCACTTTCTGGCAGAACATAAATGGACAAGTGTAGAAAATTCATTTCAGTTAAAATATTCATAATAATAATTAATATCTCTCAATACGAACTAAAATTTAGATGTCGATATGTTAACTCCGGCCTACAAGGGTCTGCAATACTTAAAGATCCGTTATTTCGTTGGTATTAGAACGTATTGAAGAATAGGTCTCCTACCAGACGAACTAGTTACTATTACTCGATATAGCCACGGCAGTCAATTTATAATATAGGCCAGTCAAAAAACGATTTATTGAACTAAAACCTTTTTTGTTAAAATGCTAAAATATATTACCAAAATTATGTTATCATTTTGCCAAAATTTATTCAAATCCTACACATTTTTTATTTATTGTTATATGGTTTTTTTCCTACAATTTGCACTTTTCACATTACTCATTTACACACAATTAGATGATAAAAATGCCATACATAAATACATACATACAAATACACAAAATACATTTAAATTAGCTATGAATTTTTTATAAAATCTGTTGTTTTCTGGATTTTTATTAACACAACGGGAAAGGTAAGTATCTATAAATAAAGTACTAGCTTTAGAAATCGGCATATTATAATTATTTAAATTGTGCATACGACAGATAATAGAGACAAAGTCCGAAAAAGGGGATCAGAGTTCGCGAGTTTTCAAATTAATTGCGGCAAGCAAAACAAAATGTTTCAAACACAATTTTCGACCATTTTGCGGACTTGGATTAGAGTTTGCTAAATTCCTACGGCTAACTCATGTTCCATAATTAATCAAAATTTAAAGTTTCCAGAACTGGTTATGCTGTATACCAATCACTCTACTAAGAATGTGATGCATCAGATATGTCAAAATACTATATAATATATATATATAATATGCATAATAAAATATAGATACAAATGAAAATAAAACATAAAAAGCTAAATATTTTCAACATCTTTCACTTTTCTCTAAGATTTTACTATTTGATCCGAAAAATTTGAGTTTGTTATTCAGTAAATTTCATATTTTAATCATGTTTCAAGCTCCATTGCTGATTAGAAGGACACTTTGAATCTGCTCTAGAAATGAATCCCGACGGAATTTGAAATATTTTTTGGAGTACAAAAATAAAATAATGAAATTTTCTGCATGAAAGAAATGAACCTGAAGTCAGCTAACTATATATTAAAATTATATCGATAAAAATTGACCTGAAGTCAGCTAACTATATATTAAAATGATGCCAATAAAAATTGAACTGGAGTCAGCTAACTATATGTTAAAATTGTAGCAAACTCAAAGCAGTTATTTACATCCCATTTGGGATTAGTTTAATTTGTTTGTTTATAATTTCTCATGATGTCTGCATTTTTGAGAGAGTGACTAGCACTTACCGAGTGATTGTCAAATTGAAGTTATTGCGAGCAGGTGTAATTTGTGGTCATCGTTGGGGAAAGTGGCCAATCCGAATGGCAATTGACTCTGCAGTCGCCACTTGATCACATATTACTCGAGACGACAGATTCACTGGGCGGAATAACACTTAAGCTTCCGGCTTGAATAAATACTAAAGTGCTTCCGGAGCTTCCGGTTTTGAGGGTGATAAACAACTGGTAATTGGCAATTGACCACTAGCCATAAACAGAGCCAGATGAGATCGCGTGGCTAAATGTCAACCCGATACCGTCGATATATATTCGGATTCGGATTCCGATTTGTATTCGTATTCAAAAATTATGACTGCGGCAGCGGACGTTTCATAGAATATTGTATTTTGTTTTGTCTTGTTTTTTGAGCGTTGGTTTTTATGGTTATAATTGTTGTTACTGTTATTACTGTTGGTTTATTGTTTTAACACTTTCGGAAAAGAGCGCGCCGTCGGCCAAGTGACAGCAGCCAGTTCCAGTTGGAGTTATGCGATGTGCGGAACGGAACGGAACGTCGTCGGAAAACGCTCGAAATGTGAATGCGATGTGCGACTTTTCTGCTGGGTGTGAATAGCTGTTAGATTCCAGGAATTAAATCACATGCACACCACCACCACCACCACCACCATCACCAACACCACCACCGACGACAACAAAACGACGCCGACGCCAACGCCAAGAGTCACAGACCCAGTCCCAGTCCCAGTCGCAGTCGCAGTCGCAGCCACAGTTAGGGGACACTGATAGCGATACCTTCGTCCACTTCCACTAGGAATACCAATACCAATAAGTAAAAGCAACAACAAAGCGACCGTGACGAAAGAGCATGCGTCGTATATTGGCAAGCCAGAGACTGAGGCAGTGACTGAGACAGAGGCAGAGACAGACACAGACACAGAGACTTGCCACACGGGCTCGTAAATAGTAGATAAACAAATAAACAAAGGAGTGGGGGGGGGGCGGGGGCACTGCTTAGATATATGACGGTGCTATATATCTTCCAT
This sequence comes from Drosophila nr. perissopoda 5 BK-2023a, assembly GCA_035044105.1. Taxonomy (NCBI): domain Eukaryota; kingdom Metazoa; phylum Arthropoda; class Insecta; order Diptera; family Drosophilidae; genus Drosophila; species Drosophila nr. perissopoda 5 BK-2023a. The sequence goes on from JAWNMK010000250.1 coordinate 975,070, forward strand.
GCTCCTGACTTATTTACCCACACACACTCACACACAGAAACACACACACACACGGAGACAGACAGCCGACAAAGCAGATATCGCATTCAAGTTCGATGAATCGGCAATTTGGGGGTTGCAAACTCGCTCCAAATACATTAATTCGCACTCGCGACATCGCCAAAGCCAACCCCCGTTGGAAGCGTCCCTTTTGCCGTATCCTCCCCTATTCCTTATCCTCATCGGTCCATCGACCACTGCGCAGTGCGCCACTCCTGCGCCCTGAACCCTGTAGCTCAGTGTAGCAGTAGGTGGTCAAAAATCAATAGCAATTGACGAACGCGTTTTACAATGCGCAAACTCCGTTTTATTCCTAAAAATACATGTACATATATATATATATATATATATTGGATATATACAATTTGGGCCTTTTTGTGTGTGAAAAGTGAACGTCTGCCAAATTGTGTCCATCTTAGAACTACTGCAAGATAAAATAAATAAATGACTACCATTAACATTAACATTAACATTGAAAATGAAAGTTGAGTTGTGGAGAACACTTATTTAGTGGCACCTGCAAAATCTTGGCCATAAACTCACTTCGAGTATCTCAAATAAAACCAAAATTGAAAACTAGTTGTAAATCCAAAAGTTCTTCACATGCCCATCAAAGCTTGTGATTGAACCTGAGGTTGCCTCCTCTTAGAACTTATTCCAGAACCAGGCTTCGTTCTCTGTTGCACTCAGAAAAAATCAGTCGAAATTTTAGAAAACGGCCATACTTTTGGCAGCGAGGATAAAATGTACAAAAATATGCTTAATTTTCAGTGTACGTTTTATTTTCTTTGTAGACAGAAATGCACTCTACGCACTCAATATTTGACTTGACATTGCACGTCATTTCTGAAAACAATTTTGATGTATGCCTATCGAACATAAGTTAACCAGATTTTGGGACAAATCAGTGAATCAGTGTCAATTTCGGACAAAACAAGTCTTACAAATAATATGCATATATATATTGAGATATTCAATATATTCAACTAAAGACTCAATTGGATCTGACTTCAGCGACTTATACTTGACTTCTCCTTTTTGAAAGGTCAGCTAGCATTGCGGATTATAAGTATTGAATAAGTATTCCTCTGAATTGAAGACCGATTATTGACTATCATCACATATTGAGGTAAACTTATAATCTTAGCTGGTGGTGTCAAATATAAAACTCCATTCTGTAAAGCTACTTTAGTTTTTAAAATTGCATTGGTTTTAAAAAGAGTGAAAGGAGTTGAGAAGAGAAACCAATCAAATAACTTGTATTATTCTTCAAACACAACTAAACCTTTAACATGCTAAACTAAACCCTATCAGATCTGATACTGAGCTGAATAAAGCTGAATAAAGACAAATTAATTAAATTTTTCGGAAATTTATATTTTTCTTTGTGAGTGATTTCTCGGCTACTAACTTGTTTTGAGGGCAGAGCTTTTATGTTCAAATTTTTGCCATTGAAGCCAAAAATAGACATGGCTAACATGTTAACGTTTATCGGGAATATTTACCAGTATTATCATAATGTGAATGAAATACTGATAAATACATACCAAATTATAACTCAGAGGAGAACACAGCCGTCATCTAAATTTTACTATACATTTAAAAACCGACCGATTGCTCCCATGTTATAAATTATTTTGTCAATATAGCACTCATAACTGATGAGTTCGGTTGGGCTATGCATTACAAGCTTCACAAAATAATAATGTCCATTATAACATCCACACACAATAAAGCTACTAAAAATAAAAATATAATAAATAATGAACATCTTTCAATAACACAACACTTCCTCAGTTTCACCTTCAGAGAAGCTACAGAAAAAAATAGAATTTAAACGCGAATTTGAAACAAATAAGTAATCTTTAAAACTAGACTTATGACTCATTTCCTGACCAGCACCTCTTCAATAACGCCTAACAATTACAACTATTAGACAATAATCAGGAATACATTACTTACCAAAATTCCTAAGCTTCTCTGTTTTCATAAAACTCAAGAACAAAGCAGATTCTAGAACCGATCTATATATATAAAACTAGCACTTATGAGCTGAAACACCAACCTTTAAGCTAGATTGTTTCGCTTATAACTAAAATTTTACTAAATAATAATAATAATAATAATAATAATAATAAGAAAAGACCACTAGTCAACTACATAATGCCTTAAGATTATTATTATTTAAAATTGGAGAACCAGCACTGCGACCAATAAGGTCTATTGTGCCCCCTTATGGGCCTCCAACTCTTCCATCAATCCCAGCTCCTGCACGAATGCTAGGATCTCTGTTGGGCTAAGGGTTTCTATGTCCTTAGATTTCATGACATGCCTCCCTAGGATGCCGCATCTTTTTCTAGTTAAGGCGACACATTCCGCTAGGATGTGCATTGAGGATTCCTCCTCATGTCCGCAAAACCTGCATACATCGCTACCATAAATACCTAATTTAGTTTGGTGACTTCTCAGTCTACAATGTCCTTTCAATAGACCGGTGAGTCTCTAAGCTTTTTCTATTCCATGGATATTACTTGCTTAAATCGTTGTTGATTATAGCCATCTAAAAGACTTGTGGCTTGTCGGAGTCGTGGTGCCTCTGCCCAGCTCCGTGCCTCTGCCTTTCTTCATCCCTGATTTGCAGCCGTATTGTGTGTCTTCCTATGCCACAATATGGTTCAGGTCCTGTCAGGAACCTTAAGATAGAACAAACAAAATAATTCATTCAGAAAACATACCCAAAAAAATCTTCTAAGCACAATTAAAGAAAAGGCGACAGAAATATTAATTGTCCCTTAAATCATAAAAGCAAATCTATATTAATTAAATTCGATTCAGCTGGAGGAACTCTAACAGTCTGACTATGACTAGCCACTATCAACATTTGTTACATTCCTGAATGTGTGCAGTATGTAAAATATACATCACTCTGTACATCAGTTTGTACATTCAACATTTGTTAACTAATTTCTGCATTTCTTCAGATGAGTTATCAATGTCACAAGTAAACAGTACTTCAAGAAATCTGAGCATTTATGTATAATTACAATTATAAAATTGCTTTTTTTTATTAATTTAATGTTGAGAAACAAATTTAAATTAAATACTTTTAATTTGAAAATTTGTTTCCCGTTTATTAAGTTTTTAGCAGAAAAGTTCTAGTGGCGTGTCTTATTATTACAATTATTATAATTATTATTATTATTTATTATTTAATATTTATTATTATTATTTATTATTTGGTATTTAATATTTTTTATTTATTATTTACTATTTATTATTTATTATTTATTATTACTATTATTAATATTATTATTATTATTTATTATTTATTATTTGTTATTTATTATTTATTTTTTATTATTTATTATTTATTATTTGTTATTTATTATTTATTATTAATTATTTATTATTTATTATTATTATTATTATTATTATTTTTATTATTATTATTATTATTATAATTACTATTAATATTATTATTATTATTATTATTATTATTACTATTAATATTATTATTATTATTATTATTATTAAGTTAGCTATTATTATTATTATTTGAAGTAATGATTTTGATATTAATTTCGCAAAGACATATAGAAAAATGCTGATCAGCTCTTTTATTTAAATCAAGTGATAAACCCAGACTCATAGTGGAATCGCCTAAGGCTCAGAATCTGAATGTAGGAAATGTTAACTATAGTTCCACTATCAGGCAATAAGTTAGCATTATTCAAATACCTGTATAAAAAGTATAGGTCGATAAATTGTTTGTTTTGTTTTGCGAATTGGTCGGTCGCTTCAATAAGCAGATGGAATCAGAGGGATTTGATATATGTAGCAATGATCAAGGAAAAGAACACATACTGATTGAGTATCCAGCCTCAAGTTGCAAGTTGCATGTTATTTCCCCATTTGGGCAAAGAAAAGGTCCGCTATCAAAGCAGCAGAGAGGCAACGCGATTGCTGAGCCGCTATTTACCCGCGAGTTGTGTTGCAAGCTCTGTGTTGCTGCGACCTGTGTGTTGTGTGCCGCTGGCACTTCCTTAAATAGTGTCAAACCTGCTAATGGAGAGGGCAAACAACGCGTGCTGGCTCCATGTCATACCACTAATCCACATTTTCGAGGTCGCCAGGCGGTGCACACTGCTATTTGTCACACTAAAAAAACAACAACAGAGCACACACCGAAGTTTTGATACCCTTGCAGACTCGCTTAGTCAAATTTGACTGCTCCAATTGGAGTTACCTATGTTATACCACTAAGCAGACAATGCAAGGAGGCCCCAAATCAAAACCTGATGCACTTTGTCTATAAATGTGGATCAGACTTCGAGTGTCGAGGAGCGAACGTGCTCTTTGGTAGAATAGAGAGAGAATAGAGATAGAATAAGGAGAGAACAGAGATAGAATAGAGAGAGAATAGAGAGAGAATAGAGAGCGAGAGATATGAGATACGGTACAAGCGAGCAGGTACGGTCTTTTTTCTAGTAGGTCCTAAAGGTCCTGTCAATGTCTTTTTGTGTGCAAGCTCAATTTAAAAAAAATGTTTGATTTATTTTAGTTACAATCTTTCGCAAAGTGGGTTTGTTTAATTATTGACCAATTTGGTGACCACAATTTTCAGTTCACATTGTGGCAACGGCTGTTCGAAACAACAATTTCGTATAGCGAAACATTGATACTCTTTTTTAGATGTGCAGCTTGCAATGTCATTAGAAAACAGATTTGAGTTAATATTTGTTTCTAGTCGTAATTATACTCAAGATTACTAATATTCAATGAAATATGCATTTTTTTATTGCCTAGAAGCTAATAATTATTTTCGGAGTTATATTTATCTTATTCCTCTGTCTAAAATTTCTTTATTTCTAAAAAAAATATAATAAATTTATCATAAAATGTTTGTTTTTCACATAAAAAATATTTGGGTATCGATTATTTCTCGATCGACAAATAATTTTGGGCCACAATGCTTGAAATAATATTCGGAGTACCGAAGAGTTGAATATAATTAAATAATAGTAAACAAATTTACGGCCTTGACATAGATAAAAGTTTAATTAAATGTTTTTTAAACTTTAAAGTTGTTTTGTCAAAATTTCAGTTAATTGAATTGAGAACTTTTTCAGTGTCAACCGTTTGACTGAGTCATTTCGCAGTGAAGTTTGAAACTCCGACCTCATAAGAAATATTACAGATCAGTGTCATCGATCCAGTCCTTACCGTCTGACACTCCTTTCCACTTGAAAAGGACCTCGAACTGCTCCCAAACCAGGATTGCCATAGACTTAATTTTTGTTTCTAAATAAAGTTTATTTAACTGCTTTGGTTTTTCAAAAATAGATGAATTAATACTAAAACATTAATTACTAAAAAAAAATTTAATGAAAAGTTAACAAAATGCAGAAGCCTAATTTTGCGCCTTGTCTATAAAAAAAAATATATATATATATATATATATATATACATATATAACTGTATATACCATTCTTTATTTTATTTAATTTAATTTAAAAATCTTCAAAGCACTTTTGCTATAAATAAACAAAGTTACGAGAAATTAACCGCCAAATTTGGTATTCACATTGTTAATAATACTTTTTGCATATTCGTGCAAAAATCAAGAATTAATTAATTCTGGACATCCTTGAATACTATTGAGAAATATCATGATATTGTATAGTTCTTATGCAACTTCAAAATGTTGCAGCTTCACAAAATGATTTATGATATGTCTTTTAATTAGGTATCTTTTTTGACATACCATTTGAGCTGCACACATTCATCAACCTAGTAAAACATTGAACAATGTGCTGAGGTCAAAGTTTAGAGTTCGATTGTTAACTAACGCTGGAGCACACAAGATGCCGCAAAACATATGGGGCAGCATTGTGCCATCGACTAGTTGAGTTTCAGACTGTCGGATCTGAATGGATCAGAATGTGTTTTGGGTCAAGTAAGTTTCTTGTCCAGTTAGCGAACATGGTTAACCTGAGATATGTATATGGTTATCCATGAATCGTGAGTTGAATCGTTCTGAGACTGGATCCCATTGAGGCAGATCTTCAGCCAGATTATAAATGTCTGCTGGGCCTTTCTCCATTACCAATTAGCTGTACGGGTTCCATCTGCCAATATATATTTCGTTAACTGAAAGTGAAAAGAATAAGAAGTGATGTGCTAAAAAATAAGTTTCTTTGGAATTGCGGCGAACGTGGCACCTGACCGAGAAGCCTCTGATCCGTCACGCAGTTTCTGCGAGTTATCACATATATCAATCTGACCCGTTGCTTGGCAAATATTGTGACTCTGTGCTGTTAAACAAATGTGGAAAGACACCGGAACAGATAGCGAGTTGCGAGTTGCGAGTTGCTATTTTGGCCTAGAATCGGGAGCGAAGCAGTGCGTCTCTTCTTGCCGCCGACACTGGCAATGTTCAAAGGCAAAATCAAAAATCACACTTCACGGCTGATTTGCATTTGCTTGCGACCCGACAAACATGTGCCGATGTCGGCATTGGCACACTCAGAAAAAAATAGCCCCAAAAACAAGACAGTTATTTTGGTCTTAGAAATAATTTGTAGAAACCAGAAAACACATTTCTAAAAAATAAATATTATCGTGTATATAATATACATACGACAATCCCAAAAAAATTGTGTTTGCTTTTTTTATTTTTTAGAAATGTTTTTAAAAAACAAATTCAAAACTTGATATATATTTTTTTGCTATAAACTTGAAAATATTACGAAAAGAAAATCTTTTCTTCAGAGATATACTTTCTGAATGTGGCGCCAAAAGTATGGCATATTTCTCAACATCAAGTCGATTTTTTTTCTCAGTGCATGCATGTCGTGATTTATAACATGCGATGGGACTACGATGGTGCTCAGGCCAAGCGCAATTTTAAAATCGATGTGGTGCGTAATAATAACTGTTGCGAGGAGCAGAGCAAGCCACTATTTGATTTTACCGGTTTGTCGGTCTCATCCAAGATGGCCGCAGCGAGCACTCCATCACAAAAACCACCACCACCACCACCACCAGCACCACCAGAATATTTTGTTTTGGGGTTGGAATCGGCACCGGCCGTCATGATACTTATGGCGAGAAAATGAAAAATTCGATGTCGCCATAAACATTTATTGCTACTTTGGGAAAACTCGATTACAGCCGCTCCCCCACCGGCCGACCCACTCACCCCCTCCCCTCGTGTACAAGGCGCAGCCGCCATTTTATGAGGCGCGCCTAGGCACTTATGGCATCATCAGGACACGACACATGCCACAACGGTCCAGCATGTATTGAGTCCCCACAGAGCGGAAGGGGATTTTGTGCTTAGTCAGGATGCAAGTTGGGGTCGGGCGGGGGTGGAGGGGAGGAGGGAGGGTGCGCATACGAGTACTCGTATCGACAGCAGTTTTATTGAAGCTGGCACTCGGCAAAATGTATACAATTTTCATTTTTATAACCTTTACTCTTCAGTGCAGGACTGCAGCCTTCGCGGCCAGCAATAAAATGTGCAAAATGTTCGCAATCATAAAACTTTACGATCCCCAAGCACCCAAATTGGGTTTGTCCATAAAAAAGTTTTAAGCGAAAACAGAAATGGAAATCGTTTGGAGTTCAGACTAAAGTTTCTGATCACGCTGGGAAAACTTGTCATTTTCCACTTGAAACATGAACAAATATATTTCCCTTTCAATTTTCACCAGCTTCTGGATTGTTTTTGCCATCGCTGGCTGGCTGATTGCGTTGTTCTTTGAGGAGCGAAGTCTGATCCGCTGCTGCGTCCTGCTGACGGCCGTCTGCTGCTGGATGGTCTGGCTGATTACCTTCCTGATGCAGCTGAACCCGCTGATTGGCCCACGTAGTGACCAGAGAATGATCCTGGCCATGGTCTCATACTGGGACAACTCCTACATCCACAGCGAACATGACCCCTAGCAATGGTCGACAACCTTTTTGACCTGTCTCACAGCGGAATAATTGGTATATTAATGTAATTATTATGAGAGACATTAATAATTGATTGTACTTTAGGATGGGGAACAGTTCGATCCATTGAAATAAAGCGTATCTCTGTCGAAGAATATGAATCGGACAATGAAGCAAAAAGTATCTGATGAGCCGTACAAATTTGTATCTAGATTTTCCTTTGGTTGAGAAAACTTTTAAATATTTCGTATTTAAATGTGCATTGAAGAATCCTGAAGAAGGTGGCGAAGGACCGTTAAAAATTACTTCTTGAAAAAGTGTAATAATGTATCGTATCGTGTAATATAAAATATAGAAAAATATATATATATTGCAGATTATATAAAAAAAAAAGCTTCAACAATTATCATTGTCACACAATGCTAAAAATAAAAGAATTGTGGCGCAGATACTAATTGTAATATTCATTTAAATCAACAGTTTTCCTTAAAGGTCCTTATAAGAAGTTGAGCACATTCTAAGTATCGTCTGTTCTATTGAATGACGTAGACTTTGTAATCGAACTCTGACAGAGTTCATCTACTCTGCAGTTCTTAGAGAATGCAATGAAAGAACGACAATTACGAAAAGTAACAGCAGAAATATAGGGAATCAAGGACTCACATTGCATAGAAACCCTCAACCCAACAAAGATTCGCGCATTCGTGGAGGAGCTGGGATTGATGGAGGAGCTGTAGGCTCAGAAGAGGACACAATAGATCTAATAGGTCGCAGTGCAGGTACCCCAATTTATGATAATAAACATTCACTTTTCGATGGGTGAACACAATATCAAATCTCAAACTGTATCTAGTAACTTCAAGTTTCTAGTACCAGATAAATACAACCAGATTCAGAGGTCAAAGACTTACAATAGAAACGAACTGATGACAAACATAATCCAGATATAGTCGGATTCCACTATGCCCAACATTCGTAAATTCAGATTCTAAACACTTCTCGATTCCTTTAGCTGATCGGCTTGTTTCGCTTTATTTTTGCAAAATGAATAATGATAATTATTTATAATTTTGGATGTCGCTTACTAGATTAGGAGGAACAATTTGATGAATTAATTGGTGAATTTAAAAAAAAAAAGTTAAATTATATTATGTAATTCGATTTACGTTGAGTTTAAGAAAATAAGATTAAGAGATCCCAACAGTTATTTAAAAATGTGTGATTACGAGCATGAATACTCTTTCACTTTTGATGAGAGCGCATTTGAAAATGAGCTCAGTTTGAGAGTCTTTGGCAGAGGATTGGTGAGGACCTGAGGCGAGAGCAGGAAAATAACGAGCTTGGTCAAATGTTTCAGGACAAGCTAATCCTGCATTGACTCGTAGAAATCACATCAACTTTATTTATACATATTTCATTTTTGTTATTATTGTTCAGTTTATAGCATTTTCGACAAATGCGTTTCTAATTGTACAGTCATCGCATTCTTTGCCACATAAGATAGTGGATATACAGTCCGATCGCAATATTGATCATATTTTGTAAGCTCATCGTTACAATGCAGGACGAGCATCAAGTTCAATGTTCTCGTTTGTCATATATTGTACAGTCTTTATAATTGTAAGCTCGATAGTTTCTTATCAACATGTTTTCGGTTCAATACCATCGATAACCTATGTATATATCAATTTATTTCGCTTCGAAAGTGTTTCGAATGTTTTCCATTCGTAATATAGAAAATTTCTGCACATTATCAGAAAATAAAAATATTGTAAGTATCAGCTATAAAATACAAGTCGCCAAATGTTGTGAAGTTTGTAAGTATGCCCCAGTTACTCTAACACAATATACAATTGTCCAATTTTGTGCAAACATCTTTTTACTTTATCTGTGCAAAAAGATCATTCCTCTTATTGGTTGGTTGGTTGTTAGCGGTTTTGCTCTTCTCTAATTTTATAATGTTGTAAACTTACCTTACTCGAAAAATCAATATATCGCCATCCCTGTCATAACATCAATTTAAAATTCGAAAAATCTTGTCAAAAAACTCAAAATACTCGAATCGAAGAATATATATATAGACACCTTGACATTCTTTATACTATCGAGAATGCAAGAAATGGGATAGTCGAATCGGGCTATTGCTACTTGGGAATGATTGACAAAACTTTTGTAGGAACAGTAAGATCTTATCTTCCCAGAAAGTTATTATACGAAAGAAAAACAGACGGAAGCACCGATTACCGCCGGAAATATGAGGACATTTAACATGATAATAACAATCATTATTACGAAAGGTTACTTATTGATGTTGACTGCTTCAGATGTTGATGTGCATTCACGGTTGATTTGCTGCTTACCTCGCTTTAAGGTCTTACACGTAATTAATCTGAAGGATTTAGGCTTGTACAAAAAGTGAGATATTTTATTTCAAAGTCTTTCGATCTTGTCTGTACCAATTGTGTTCCGAGAACTTTCGATAATTTTCTTGAACTATTTATTTATTCATTATCAACTTGTTGTTAAACGTGACTTTTTCAAAATTACTAGGTCAATTTTGGACCCCTTAAATATTATTCCACTTATCCCAATTTCCAACAATTTGACATTTTACTTTAACAATTAGGATTAAAGGGGATTGGGAAATATTAATATATTAAATATTAAATATTAATTATTATCTTCAGGCTTATACTCAGCAGATAATGCAGCAAATATCTTATGCTTAATGCTTATCCTTAGAATCTAATTAGTTGAAGAAAAGCTATGACAAAATGGGTAAATTGAAAGGAGTCTGCCTGTGCCTTGGGCAATGATTCAATTGTACAAAAATACGTTAATACTGTTTGCGATCTAAGTTAAATCTGTTTATAATACCCGATATTTCAATATTTTCCAATTGGAATATATAGTTAGAACAGGAACTTGACACATTGGGTACGTATCAAGATTAGAAGACAAAAGCAAGGATCGAGAAAATGGTAAACTGACGGGAATGGAATTTAAGCGTGAAGAAATCTTCACATTCAGCAGGATTCAGCAGGATAGCTTCGCGAGTGAACTAGATTTATAAAAGAAGAAATATCTTTATCATTATATATCATTGCTACTCCTACACTCAAATGATGAGCTCATAACTCTGAAAGGTTTGACTGATGAAAACTATAAAGACCCCCCAATTACCGAATTACCAAAAATAAAATGCGAAATGTGAAATCGAGTTACGTTCCCAGATGTTAAGAAAACACATCCAAAATATTTGTTATGTCATTTCGAGTTGTGTGATTATTTATTTAATATTAAACTCAAAATTTATATTCATTCAAAGATTTCTTTTGAAAGGTTACAATGCAATATTTTGATAAGCTTAAATTAAGCTTTGTTGTTCATTTTTTTGAATGTTATTTTTATTTTATTGACTGTATCTTAAAAATTCACTGCAAACTATTTTGAACTTAAGCCTTTCACCGGATGGATTAGAAGTCTTCTACATTCTTAGCCAATCCCTTCCTTGACATTAGGTTGCGTTCATTTTTTATCTTCATCTTTATTAGAACCGATGTCATCTGAATTCGATTCGATATTTGGTTGAGTTGATGCAGAAGTATTCAATGTGTTAAAAGTAGACGAGTTGTTATAAGATGTTAATGATATTATTTTAGCCCACCAGTAAAGTCCTAAATAGGAGAAGTCTGGTAAAGATTAAAGATCATTTAAACAATATTTATATTACCTTTTGAAAGAGCGATTTCCTCATGAGCAAGCCTTGAAGACTTTGTCTGGTGAAATTGATATTGTGATTTAATTTGTTGTGGCCACAGAATCACAAATGGACCATACTGCTCAGACAGGGAATTATGTATTTCTTGTTGGTAAATGTATAATTCTTATTTCTTATGTGTATATATATACATATATGTATGTATACTTAAGTTAAGAATCCAGGTATCCTTTTCAACTTAATTATAATTGTTATATATGTTTTTTTACTACCGGTGGTTTTGGAAAAATTGTGCAAAGCCGAACAAAATTAATTATTTCAAAATTGAAGCCTACTCAAAGTAATATTTTTGTATGCAAATAGAATAAGTGGAGAAGTACATCTAGTATATATATGTATATAATGTTAATGTTTGCTGCGCAGGTCATAACTGGAATGATTTCAAGGCAAAGATTTGAAAATAGTTTCAGTAACTTATTTATATATGTATATATATGTGTGTAATTATTCTACCAGGGGTGTATCCTATATGGTCCCTTGTCTAAGATATCACTTAATATTTCAATCTTTTAAAAATACGCAAAGTGAAAATATTGATTTGATACTGTAGCGAAAAAATGAAAATGTTGATAAGGAAAACAATTTTATGGTTCATTAACTTAAACAATTGTATAGTTTGGACAAACATAAAATAAAAACAATGTGTTTTTAGAACATGAAGAGTCCAGATATTGCTGACGAGAAGGTGCTCCAGTCCCTAGTCGTTGCAGCGATTTGTGTCTCTGTTGAACTGCTGCATTAGCGACGGAGATGTTGCAAGGCATCTTGTTCTGCAGAACTTGGACCATGCTTACGCAAATCATTTTCCCAGAATGGAGTTCCATATGTCCATGTTGAGCTTAACGTTAGCGAAGATATCTTCCCATTGAAGCAGCCGCCTTACCAATTGGTCCCATTTATAAGCGTGGAATAGTCAAGGCGGCATCTAAGTGGGATCTACATACACTCAGAAAAATGATCACTCTGAGTTTTAGTAATTCACCATACGTTTGGCGCCAAGAATAACTCAACTTGTTATTCATTTAATGTGTTTCTAGAGGTTTTTCTTTTCTTAATTTCAGGGTATAATTTTCGAAAATGTAGAAAAAAAAGTGTAATTTCCAGTGTGTTTTTTGTAGCTTTACTATAAATAAACATCAGTATTTGAAGATTTCACCAAATATAAATAAACCTATTACATAGTTTATAAAATCATAATCATAATCATAATATTCAAAATTACATAGTTCTCAAAATTACTTACGATTGTAGAGCGATTCGAAGCCGAATGAATTCTCACTCCAATTTAACAGCTGAGCCAGTAAAGTTCATTACATTTTCTTAATTTCAGAAAGGATTTTTTCAAAAAATCAACGATTGCATTTTTTACTTTTTGAAATGCATTTCTTGATAATAGAAAATATTTCCACTTCTATGCAAGGGATGTTTGAGAGGCTAAGCAGCTAAAACCGTAATAGTAAATACTGCGCCGATTCCATAATCATCATAGAAATATTTTTTCAAATATATTGGAGAAAGTAAACAGCAAGATTATCGATCTTTTGAGCTTTTCAGATTTTGGAATCGCCGCAATCACTGCTGTGATTAAATGCAAACCATGGAATTAAAAATCAGCACCAAGAATATCACTCACTTCAACAAATGAGCCTTGATAACGCTTGGAACTTGGGGTCGCGCTCTTTAAGCCACATAATCCTAATCTCTGACTAGACTAAGATCCAAATTTTACAGAGAAGTTTCTTCAGCACCAGTGAGCGGTATTGCCATATTAAAACAATTAAAACTACTCAATCAAAAGTTACCGACAACAACAAAAATTTGAAACCTTTTTAATATAAGCTGAAGAAAATAACTTAAAACACATCTTCTGATATTATGAGAAGTGGTCTCATTGTTAAATTATTATTATTATTATTATTATTATTATCAGTTTTTAAACAGATTACGCTTAAAAATTGTTACAAAACGCCACCTATGGTTTATTGCACATACCAACACTTTTCATATTAGCAAGCGCACAAACCAACTTCAGTTTTAAGCCAGTCAATAACTGCCCGCTCTAAAACTCAAGTTTTATGGCGGCAGTCCGAATTAACTGAAAATAATTTCTTTTAAAAAGCAATTATTTTCGGCAGCATTAAAGCATTTTTGATAGTCAGCAGCTTAAACTCGCATGTTTGATTTTTTTTGTGTTTATTTATTTTATTTATAGCATTACAACACAACAAATAATAAACTATATTACTTATTATTAAAGACACCAGGTCAAGAATGAATAAATGAATTAATACAACAAAATAACATAAAACACACAAATTAATGCATATTTGTATATAAGCCGATGTTTAAAAAAAAAACAAGAGTGCACCAAACATCAATATCTATAAATAAAATAAATAAAATATTATAACAATATATTAATAAAATAACTTGCATTAAATTAAATAATTAAAATAGTGCTTCTAACTTTCAAAGAATGCAATATATCATTTTTAGAAGACTTTTTAAATAATGAATAAATATTTTATTTGATCTTTGTACTATATTTAGTATATCTAAAAGCTTTGAATTCTAATAGCATTTTGGAGATTTTCCGCGAACTGAACATGTAAAATATTTACTTTCTAGCAAAACTCATCTCTATCTCCGTATTACTATTAATGTGCTCCGTAGCAGCAAGAGCAATAGAAATATTGCTCTGCTGTTGCTACTGCTACGTACTTTAACAGAGCATTAGCAGAGCCAATAGCTGAAAACTGAATTAAATGCGCTTTCCCTCTGCTCTTCTTTGTTATTAACAAGAGCAATAGCAGTAGATTTATGCAGCGGGATCTGATACTGAAACTGCCATCAATCACTGATTAAGTCTAAAATAGATATTCACCTGTAATAGTTAGCTTTGAAAGGCCCAGCCTTGTTCAAACCCAGGAATTTGGACTGCACTGAGGTCAGCTCGGTCAGATTGGCATCAAAGGACGACAAATGCAAGCTGGCCACATATTCATCTGTTCAAGTCGATAAGCAAATAAAAAGGACTCTTAATCATATTTTTGATTGACTCACCCATCTTCTTTGGCAGCAGATACACGTCGGACTTGTATCGCCCGGGCGATGAGAAGAGCTCGATGAGCGCCAGCGCCTGCGTCGCGGAGGCCACGGAGACGACAAAGGATGAGACGGTGGAGCAGGACAGATTAACCAGACGCCCCTCGGCCAGCAGAATGATCATCTTGCCATCAGGCCAAATAATATGATCGACTTGGGAGCGTACACGCTGCCAAGTCATCTCCGGTGTGTGCAGGCTGCCCACATCGATCTCCGAGACGGCATGCCCCATGTTGCACACGATGCAGCCGTTCTTCATGCGATTCATGTGCTCACGAGTGACGACATGCTTGTTGCCGGTGGCACTGACCACCACATCCACGTTGCGAACGACCTCCGCCAGACGCACCACTCGGAATCCGTTCATCGCCGCTTGAAGTGCACAGATCGGATCCACCTCTGTTATGTAAACGATACAGCCCTGGCCACGCAGCGCCTCAGCGCAACCCTTGCCAACGTCCCCGTAGCCACAGACCACAACCTGCTTCCCGCCAAACATGATGTCCGTGGTGCGCTTCAGACTAGTGCAAAAAGTGTCATAGGAAAGAAAGTAATTTTCAAATAAAAGATAAAAATAATTTCTAAAAAAAATTGGAAAGATTTACCCTAAATCGACAATCCCAAATGGTATTTTATTTATTTTTTAGAAATATTTTCTGCAATTCTATTTATTTAGAAAATATCTATTCTGAATTGCAGAAAAAAGGAATCAAATTTAAGAGATCGATTCCCCTGTGGGAATTGCCGTAAGGTCGTAAGTATTTTTCAAATTATGAATTTAAAAATGTTCTCAAATTTTTGTAAAGCTGAAATTTTAAAATACTAATTTTGAATTGATGAAAAAATTCAGAAATACACTTTCTGAATAACAAGATGGGTTACACGTAGAATCGAAATAATGGCGAATTTCCTAAATTCAGGGTTTTTTTTTCAGTGTAGAGTTAATATAAATATATTATACCTGTCCAGGATGGAGTCGCGACCTGTGTAGTAGGTATCAAACTTATTTTTTGTCACCGAGTCATTCACATTTATTGCCGGCACGGTGAGTTTGCCCGCCTTCGACATCTGTAGGCAAAAATGTGTTCGATTAGAGAAATTGGGAATGGGGAGAGGCACTTTGGAGACGCACCTGGTAGAGTCGGTGAACACCGGTCAAACTCTCCTCGACAATGCCCTTGATCGATTTAAAGTAAGCCGGGTATTTCTTGAGCATCAGATGTGTGACATCGCCGCCATCGTCCAATATCAGATTGGGTTCCCAGCCGTCGCTGTGTATGCACTTGTCCAGGCACCACCAAAACTCCTCCTCAGTCTGGCCGCGCCACGCATAGATCGGCACCCCAGCCTCGGCCAGAGCGGCTGCCACCGCGTTCTGCGTGGAGAATATGTTGCACGATGCCCAGCGGAGGGATGCGCCCATTTGCACCAGTGTCTCAATGAGTACCGCTGTCTGCGCATTGATGTGGGTGCAACCCACAATCTTGGCGTTCAACAGTGGCTTATCGGCGGCGGCACGTTTGCGCAGCGTCATTATGCCCGGCATCTCCTGCTCCGCAATTGCAATTTCCCGGCGTCCAAAGTCGGCCTTGGAAATATTCTTCACGCAAAAATCAGTGCTGCCCCGTGTGTTGACCTGCTTCGCTTCCTTGGGTGAGACAGCGTCCTCCTCGGAGGTTCCTGTGAAACATGCTTCAAGTGATAAACACAAATAAAAACATTTTTTATTTAATTATACTTGGCTTCGATCCTTACTTACTCGAACTATAGGAGCATGTGGAGACGTCGGAAAATCGACGAGCAATCACGCTGGATTTCCTCACGGCAGTCTGCGATGAGCAACAATCGAAATAATAAATAAATAAATAAATTTAATAAATAATAAATGAATAAATAAATGTAAGGTATTGGTCAAAATAATTATTATATATCCAAATGACTGTTAGCAATAATCCAAATAAACAATTTAAACGAAATCAATTTGGGTGGCGATTCCAAATCTGATTAGCACATTATAAGAGCTTTGGTATTTTTCCAAAATTACGGTATAATAATATATAATAATAATAAATGAGTACTTCTCAGTGGAGTGTTACTAACTGCGTCATAATCTGATAACATTTATTCAACAAATTATCAAAATTGGTAAACATTCATATTTCATATAGCTCGGTCGCTTCTGATATTATTTTATATATATATATTCCTAATAGCCATATCCGTCATTCTGCATGAATAAGTGGATTTTAAAGACTTTAAATTTGGAATATAAGTTTGAATATACCGAATATAACTACAAAAATGTTAAACATGCAGTTCCGATTCGGATGCCAATCCGATTTGACACGCTGTCTTAAACTTTAAAACATTAGTCAACAGAATTATTGGGGTATGGTTTTTCACTTAATAGAACTTGCAATCATTTATAATATACCTTAAACAGTTTCACACCGAAACCGGCCTCGATCCCTACAAGAGTCGAATATGATAATTGGAATTGGTTAGAATAGAGGCGCTAATTTATTGAGTCAATTGAGGCGCTGAAAGCGAATCGCTAGACGAATGGATAATCGCGCCCTCATATATACATTTGTCGAATCACATGCCAATATCTTTAATAATTAATTCTACAAATTTGTATTTAATGCATTGCCATCTGCTAACTCTTGTGTACATTTCGATAGCCCTCTTCTGTAAACATTCAAATACAGTTCTAAAAATGCCCACACACAAATGCGTCCACGTAGTTAAGGTTACACTCGGAACAATTATCGCCCTGACAACCGACAAGTTTTTTCTTAGATTTATGGAAAATAACTTTTCAATGTAGAAAATATACTTCTGGCTAGGGTATATAAAGTAAAAACTATAGTTTCTTCAAACATTTTGAATATTCTAGAGATATTTTCGATTATAAACAAATACATTTCTAATAAAAAACAAGTAATGAAATTTGCCACCTCAGTTTAGTTTGAGTTTGGAATCGCCGAATAATTGTAACCTTACTTAAATTATATATAACAAATAATATAAATAGTAAGATATATCTTTTATGTATGTGTATATGAGAAATCTGCAAATACTAATCATAATATACCAGAATTTTGAAATCTTTTTTCTAAGATTGAGTTAAGAAAAGAAAGAAATATAATTTTTTAGCAATAAACTGAGCCAAAACTATGGCGATTTTCTAAATTTCAGTTCGATTTTTTTCCGAGTGTATGTACACACACTTACACATGCACATGCACGCGGGGGAGTGTACCGTAAATCACCAAAGCTTCTGCTTTATGTCTGCTTTGCGAAGCTGGTGAGAACTTTACTCTGCTCTGTGTTTGCCAAAATGTCACGTGCGTTCGCATTGAATATAATAATGAGTCGTCACTTCTTACTACACTATATCATGTTATTATATATGTATATATATACAGTTAGCAAACATTTCAATTGTTACCTTATCAGCCAGGCTCAGATCGGCCATTGTTGTCTCCGGCACTTTACTCATTTTAACAAAGTTTTTACTGCAAAAATATCGAGTAAATATTATTTACAGCGTCGTTGCCTTCGACGGCCTTCGTGAAACTCACTTTTAGACAATATCAAAACTGGTTCTAAGTGTGTGTGTGTGTTTGTGTGTTTTTGTAATTCCAATATATTTCAAGATTGTCAACAATCGCCGTAATTTTTTTTAATCAGCTGTTTCTGATCGCCCACGAGACCAGCTCAACGGATAAACAGTTCTAACACACAAACGAATAATCGAGATCGCCGCGCAGTCGAACTCAATGCACTTTCCTCAGCCGCCGTCTCCGTCTTTTTCTATCTACTTCTACGTCACTTGTTGTTGTTTTTGTTGTTGTTATGGTTCTGTTTCTATGTCAAGTGTCGAACGTGGAACGTGGAACGTGGAATGCCGACGATGCCGATGCCGATGCCTTCGTGCGCTCTCGACGTGCGCAAACAACAAACTGATTCACATCAACTGGTACTGGTTATGTTTATGGGGAGCAAAGCGATCATATAGATATAAAGAAATAATACAAATAAAGAACGCCAACTGTGAGTGCAGCAGCAGCAGCAGCAGCGACAGCAGCAGAGACAGCGGCAGATAGGCGAGCACACGAAATTGCTCATAAAAGCGAACCAACAAAAGCAAGCATCTTATCTCAGTTGTTCTGTTATCGCTCTCGCACGTTGAGCCCGTGCTTCGGTGCTCAGACCGAGCCGAGGTATTCCTCTGCCGCCTGTCATCTCCACCTGCGGCACCTGCGTCACCTGCTCGGCAAACGGCAAACGGCTTGGCACAGAGAGCGCTTATCACAGTTGACTTGGCTTGCATAGCGGCCGTGGAAATCAATTGTGCTGGATTGACGTAGACATGCACACACATGTATACTCCATGTCTCTGCTGGTAAATCGCCCTAATAAATAGCAAGTTTTTTATTTTTTGGGAATTATGTAGTAAATATTAGAAAAAATTTGTCTACAATTTAGAATGACTCGACAATCCAAAAAATATGGCGATTTTTTCTAAACTTTAGAATTATTTTCCACTTGCTTAGCTAGAGGCTAATAGCTTTGAGGGAAGTTAATCAACTCGAAAACAAAAAGTAAAATCCTTTTTAGTCTTAAGCTAGTTTTAAGCTATGTAAAATGTTTGTGGTATATGTGAAGTCTTCAAATACTAATGCTTAATAATAACATCCTGAAAATTAGAATTCGATTTTTTAAGCAACATCATTCACAAAAGTAATCTAATATACCATTATCTATAATGCAAATGCAACGAGCGGAAAAATTCTTAAAGTGTCTGAGAACATAATTAGAATTTTATCTAATTGTTTTTGTGTCGCTCTGTGCGTTAACTGGGCTAAAACGGTGTCATATAAGAGAGCGAGTGTGTGTATTTAGCATGCTGATTATGACATCTCCGCCCCATAAAGCATGTCTGCCTTCTTGAGGTTGTCAATTTCACTGAGATAACTAATCTAAATTAAATATTCTCATTTATAAAGCGATAACTATTTATTTTCAAATGCTTTTTTTAGAATACACCATGGACTATACGTATATAAGAGCTAAAGATCTCAGATGTAGCTTACACATAATTCCTTACAAACACAAAAAAATAAATTAGAAATTTAAAAAATATATAATATAAAAGTCAAGTTAAAATTTAAAAGGATATAAATAATATACAGTGTTATATATAAAATATTTGGGGATCTTAAAGTGTAAAAAGATAAAGATTTCTTATCTTCAATACCGAAGTGTTAATAATCTTTATTTGAGCACTAAAATATGTTTGTCCAGTCTTGTAGAATTTCAATTTCTTTCTCTTTTCTTTTTTGTCGGTTTTATCAAATCAAAATTTGTTTTTGCTTGTAGCAAATATTTTTGTAGTAAAACAATTGAAAATATTTGTTTTATAATAATATTTTGCTTAGGATTTAGCTATGAGAACATTAACTGCGATCTACAAGCGTATGCACTTTTCGGAGAGCCCTAGATAACTGTTTTGTCTAGATCGACATAGGCCTTGACTTACATTACTCCACTAAGCAAACAATGGATATTTTTATGCCTAGTGATTACACTTAAAACTCATCTCTCGACAGATTGTATATATGTTTCGATGCGGTCATTTCCGAACTATAAACTGTAATCAGCAACAAGACAGATATACCAATTTCATCAAGATCGCCTTTAAGCTGAGGGAAATCTAAATATCCGGACAGACAGACTAATAATGGAGAAGTCTCATTTAATGCATTGGAAATCTGAAAACAATGTGAAAATACCAACTACAAGAGACATAGAGAAAACCCTGTCAGAGATTTCTCGGAGATCTGTTAAAATTTCAAATTAAATCAAAGAAGAGAAAGTTTAGCAGATAAAAGATAAAACACGAGATCAGGGTTGTGCATAAAAAGGGAAAGTTATTAATGGGTCTACTAGGCACGGAAAAAGACGACCCAAGAGAGAACTGTAATCTATGTAATTATATTATACTATTAAATTATGTAGGCAGATAAGACTGATAAGATATCTACGGCTAATCAACAACGGAGGATTACATTTTTAGAGATTGAAAGCTGAAGATAAATATGCCTTCTGTCTTCACTGACGAAACTCAACTACTATTAGAGTAGAGTGTGCATAAGGTAGCCATATTTTTAATCTGACAAGTGACACGATTAGAGGGATAAACACATTAATTTATTTCGACATCCATCGAAATATATCAGAAGCAAAATAATATACTACATTCGATTCGTCATGGACTATAAGTGATAGAGAGTTTTAAACAGAAAATATAACAACTGGTAATTTATGTAAGGTATGCCTGGGTTTAGAGTATTTTTTGGACACTTAAAAAAAATGAATCTAACGGAATTTTGGAAATTCACCATACTTTTTAACTTAAGTAACCTTTTTTTTAAATTAGGATGTGCATTTTTATTCTTCAAAAAATAATTTCTTAATTATAGAAAACATATCTAACAAATTAAAAAAAGCAGTCGTTGCAGGCGTAACCGACTGCCAAATACTCTGATACCGTAAGTAATGCCAGCTGATAACAGTTAGCAAAGAACAGGGTGGGTGTAGCCAAAAACTACCCATCTACGAAGGAGTTTTTTAGTAATCTATCCTGCAAGTTTGCCTATAAAATTGTGCTAGATAAAGACTTTTGTGAATTTTGGCAGAGGGAGTGGACGTGGTAGAGTTTTCTAGAAACCTTCCTTAAAAGTTTGGCAACTGTAGCTTTAAATTACGAAAGATTTGGGCTTTTGGGAATAGGCTGAATCAAATTATAGAGAAAGTTCCTAGCAATCTACATTCCAAATTTGGTCACAGTAGCTATTAAATTGCGGGAGATATAGCTTTAATCGGACTTTTATCATATTTTTGAAGAGTATCACTAGCAATATACCATTCAAATTTGATGACTCTAGTTTTCGAATTCTTTAAAATATATGGTTTTTTCAGGTGTATCGGTTTGAGGAGGCGGAGTGGGTGTGGCCACCTAATATTTTATTGTAGGTGAGCTACCAGTAACATATTAATTTGGTGGCTCTACCTAACAAATTGAGGAATATATATATATATTATTTTAAGATTGCCGATTTAGGGCAAGCCTTTCCAATTTTTAGAATATATATAAATTTTTATAAATATGGAAATTATTTCTAAAAACGAGAAATATTTCTAGAGAAGTCGAACTTTGACTTTTTAATCCGAAATGTACGCGTTTCTTAAAGCCAAACACTGCTTAAGGGAAATTGCAAAATCGAAAAATCTGAGGGATTCTTTTTATGTGCCTATAAAGACAGTCAAATTGAGGGTTGAAGGTTGGGGGATGCGCATTAAACCTATTTACTACGTGCCGTTCCGCCATTTTAGTCACCAACGCCCAATGAGTTGAGGGCAGCAAATTTAATTAGATGTCCATGTACCTTTTAGCGTGCCCATAAAATGGAGGAAATCTAATAAGGAGTCGCTAATGAATCATCCACCACCAAATGACGCTGGGGATGCTTTGCTCCGGCTGGGCATTGTTCACACATTAAACCTTCCACTGGCGCAGCGTGAATTGAGGGCGTTGCAACGGGGTCCGAGATGTCTGAATTTCGGTGTGAGGCGAAACCCGGTTGCACATCTACGAATTTCAAATGATTTAATCCCATTGCATTGTGCTCTTCCCGGCAGGAGCGAATGAATCTGCTACCGTCTATTGTCAGTGTTGAGTATTTATGTCTGCATGTTTTTTGTTGTATTTGTAAAACCTAAATAGATTTAACCTTATTTATAATACAATTTAGAGTTGGCTAAAAAAAAATAATTGGCAACGATTGAATAATATTTTGTAGTGCAACTGTTATAGTTTGTTTATTATTAAGTAAAATTAACCCAGAAACATTTATTTAAGAACCACATTTTATTTGAGGACGTGTTCAACAATTAATAGAACTTCGGTTTGTATTTTGAATCATCTCAATTTTGAATCATCTGTCACAACTGGTTTTTTGTATTCCGGCAAAATTACTTAAGTAAATTGAAATTGACATTTTATATATTTTTTTTATACTCAGAAACCCGTATTTTTGATAGTTTGTTTTTTGATTTTGCAATAATTTTAAATATAAGAAAACATTTTTCTTAAAATTGGCAAGGTTTGTCCTAAGTCGACATATTTATATTATTAAGAAATGCCTTTCTAAAAAGATTAAATGCAAAACTTTATTCTTTGAAAAAACTAATGAAAAATTCTCTTTCGACTGCTATATTAGATTTTAGCTGCTATCTAATTCGTTCTGAAATCTTAAAATGCTAATGTATAATAATTAATAAAAATAACAAAAAGCTAACATCAAAATTCTTCCATAGAAATTAGACTTATTTTTCTACATTTTAGAAAAGTCCATTTCTGAGTGGAATTCTCCATTCCAACGTCATTTTGTCGTGCAGTTTTTAACGCATTGTTTCAAATATCGCCAATCCCATAAAGTATATATATTACTGATCAACATCGCTAGCCAAGTCTATTGCTATGCGAACTGGGCTTTCAGTTTAGAAAAATTGGGTGACTATATCTTATCGATCCCATTGCAACAATTGATCGAGAAATTAGCCTCTGCAGGAACAACTTTTTTCCTTGCCAAGATATCCGGACTAAACTCACATGTTACGTGTTTTATTAAATTAATCAAATTATCATTGAACAAAGCAACAATCAATCACAATTTTTTCTCCAGCAACTTTTTAAGACAATTTTGAATCATCTGTCACAAGCGAACTGGTTTTTTGTATCCCGGAAATAATTTTGAACATAAAAACGTAAATTGAAATTGACTTTAAATTTTTTTATACAAATCAGAATCTGTTTTGTTGGAAAATTAAGGTGTGTTTCGGCAATATGACTAATAAAAACCGCGGGATAACATCTGAGATCTTTTTGATGGTCTAAATTAAAATTTTAGAACAACTTTTCAGTCTCGCACCCATCTAAAGTTAGACAAAAAAACATTAAGATCGGACTACTATAATATTATTTTATTTATTTTTACTAAAATTGAGATGTGGCTAAAAAAAAACTGTATATTCTTGTAATTGTTTTTATTAATAAAAAAGACAGCTCATGATTTATTAACAATAAACAAAAAAAAAATAGTTGCATTAAAATGAGCTAATTTGTTGAATTAAAACATTGCCATTATCCTTTTGGTGATGCGTTGAGCCTATTCAGTTGAACAGCTAAATCTAAATCTACAAAAATTAATTGTAATTTCATTTTTTTAAATTTTGTCATTTTAAATATCTTTATTGTTCAGAGATGAAATAATTTCTTTGCAAACAGTCTGTTTTCATCATCAGCACTTAAGGCCTTCCAATTACGTCTATTAGCATGTAAGCATTATTTACATTTACAGTTACACATTGTGTTATAATTAAATCTACTCATGTCTATATACATAAACTATCTTAATACCTTCAAGTGATATACAATGTACATTCGTATACACATACATATATATAGAGAATATATTATATATATATCGCTTTCACAGAGAGCCGGCCTTTTCCATGAGGTACCAGGGCAGGAAAACAGACGCAGCAACAACGGCTACGCATGTGGCACAGAGGGCTAATGTCGATGATAGATTTGTGACCGATATGTTGTCGGCTTTATGATCCAGTTCCTCGTTCGGATGCTTTTCAAACTCCAAAACCTCCACGTCGAATCGGAATCGTACCTTGGACGATGGTGAATCCTTACACCACACCAAATGGCCGGAAGATTCTCGCCGCTCGAGATTCCATTTCGGATCGTGAACTGCAAAAGTTGACATAAAAACAATATTAAAATAAACTCAGTTATACAAATAAAACTGATGCTAATGCGATAAATCTATGCATTTTTTTAAAAAATTTGTGTGGCATACTTTAGGGCTGCAAATAGAAATACTTTTTTTTATAATGGTCTACACAAGGGGTAATTGGAGTGATTACTTTCGAATGCAGAATAATTTCAAATATTTATTTATTTGTTTGCTTGTAATTCTGAAAAAAATGTTTTGGAAAAGCTGCTAACACTAAAATAGTGTTAGTAGATTGTTAGCAACAATTCTTTTCCGCAGTATATTTTTTACTACGTTGTAAAGTTTATTACACATTGAATGCTACGTATCCGACCCCATAGAATAATTTACTTGATCGGATCCATTGCCGAGCCGATATAGCCATGTCTATCTCTCTGTTTCTATAAAAACTAATCCCCCAGTTTTGAAGCTATATTCATGAAGCTTTACATATCCGTCTATTTTTTTGCCGTCGCTATATCATACAGACTCGATGGGAAAATTATTATTTTTTTCAGTTTAAGCCAATTTTTCTTATTTTGTTTGATTTTAAATGTACCACAAAAAATTGGAGAGGTACATTAAATTAACTTGTTAGATAAGAATTAGGAAATGCACACAAATATGTTTAATATTTGCTATAATTTACAGAGAGAGATAATGCAAATCATACATTTTAAACGATATTACTATAATCTTATGCATTCTTTGTACCCATTATAAATGAGCTTCAAACTGGGTTTTTCAATTCGACTATTGATGCTGCTTAGCAGTACGTATGTAAGTAAACACGTATTTATATGAAAATAGTATTTATTCTATAAATATATTCACCTGATCCAGTCATTATACAACTTTCCGATAAGAGATTAATCTGAAATATAAGCAAGAGCAATCAATTAGAATAAACAGCCAGAGTGTAAGTGTAAACAAGCAATCAGCTTATAATTGTTATTCAGCTAGTGTGCGGTGCATTGACCTTCATTAGAATGGCGCCCATGGAAATTTGATAAACAGACACCTCGACTCACAACACGCTCAATGTGAAGCACGACAATCTAATTAAGATTCCATTCATGTAAGCACTATTAAAAGTCAAAACATGATGAGACACTCGAAATTGCCAAGTGGGACAGGCACTGAGGCAACAGGCTAATCACTTTTCTAACTGGTAATTAGTAATTCCATTTATTAATATTGATAAGGGCAAATTATTCATAATCAATATTTGTTGCCATTCTTGTAATTGTTTGGCTATCTCCACAGTTGCCACAATTTAAATTCAAGGCTCGCACAATCCACTTGATTCAACATTGATTTTTGTTTACATTGATTTTTGCTGCAACATGTCACACGCAACCTTGACGCAAGACAGGTGCCATAGAATACAAATTGCCTACACGCAGAAAAACATTTGAATTGAAAATTGAATTCAAAATTTTTAAGATTTTCAGGTTTTTCGAAATAATTTCTAAATACAAAAAAATATATAATATATAATAAGTTGCCCTAAGATATAATTCCCAAAAGTATGGTGTTGATTTTTTATATTTCTCAAAAATATTTTTACAAGAAAACTGAAATTCAGAAAATAGTAATGAAATTTGCTCTCTTGAGATATAGATATATTTTATGTAAATGTAGAAAAATCCACTCTGAAATTAATAAATGCAAACCCTGGTTTTAAGATAGCCAAAATTTTCAATTTTATAAATATACTTTCTGAATGACCATTGGCACCAAAAGTATGGCGAATTTCTAAGATTCAGCGCGATTGGTTTCTGAGTGCATTTGCAACGCACAATATGCAATATAAAATATCAATATTCAAGGGAGTACCCAGTTTTTTTGTAAAGGGGGAGGGCAGAATTGTAATTTACTCATCAAATTTCGTCTAAGCCAAATTGCATACACTGTAAGCAAATAATAAATCATTTTCGATTTGTCTACGTAAAGTTGTGAATTCACCGAAAGACTGACAGCATGACTTGCATATATAAAATAAATATATATCTATATCTATATAGTGTGTTAGTTACTAGTAAATATATATACAGTGACCGACACCTTATTAGGCACAGAGTCAAAGAAAAAAAGTAATTTCCTGCCATAAACTAATCATTAATTATTTTTCAAATATTCCAATGAGCTATGGTAGGTACAGGTATTAACCATCTAAATTAATATATGACCCCAATACACTGGGGTTTCCCCACCTGCTAGGTAGGATTATGTAAAAAAGTAGCCTATTTTCTTTGACTCTCTGCCTAATAAGCTGTCGGTCACTGTATATAGTGAGTTAGTTACTAGTAAATCTCTATATATATGTAGTAGATTGCATATACTTACGTGACAAAAACATATTAACACTTTGTGAATTGTATTAAAATGTCATATTAATTATTTCTAGGTTTGAAATCACGATATTTACCTCAAAAAATATATATTTAGTAATGAGCTAGCATTTTACTATTTGAAAACAAACTTTTTGTTTACTCCTCGTCGTTGATTGTGTTTTATGACGACTAATTCAAATTAAAAAACAAAGAGTGTCAAAAGCTACCTTTTAAGAGGCGACAACAAAATTCGTTCATAAGAAATGCGTCTCAGCGGAGTAAATACTTACGGATGCTGCATCAACAGAATTCTTCGCGATAAAAATGACGTAAGACAAGGAATATTGTGACATATACACACAAATACATACACACACAAGTGTATATACATATATATGTAAATGAGTACAGCTGCGGAAGAAATAATGGCACCAAAATAACTATCTTTCTTTGTACATTACAAAATAAAACTGAATCCGAAACTTATTCTAGATTTTTTCGTTCTTCAAAAAATATTTTGTTAAAAATATAAAGTCGATCACAAAACAAGCACTGCTATTAGAAAAATCGCTGTAATTATATGGAAAAAAAACTGAACCATAAACATTACTTAGTGAAAAAGATTTTTATCGATTTTTATTTTCAAAAAAATAGTTTGGTAAAAATTATATTCACGAGCCGACAGCAAAAAAAAACAGGTGTAATTTAAATAAACACAAAAATTATGTAAATATTTCGGATACTTTTCAATTTAAATTAAATATTAAATGGAAATTTAACTTTTTGTATGTAATTAATGATTAAAAGAAAATGTATAATGTTAAGAGATGTAAATGTTGAGCTGCTTGGCAATTATAGAAAAATAAAATCTATATAAAAATCGAGGTTAAATTCTTTTATAAGTTAAATGGGGAATTATTTGCTGCATTTGGTGGTTGCCCCACATCCCCACGAGAGTCTTATTAATCATACACAAAATTAAAGCATTACTCATAAAAATAAAGTAAAGTCATAACTTAACCACTGAATTTATAATAGCGCTATTTTTACTTCCCGCAGTGTGCGATTAAATAACAGCAAGTTCTCACTAGCGGCAGAGCACAGTGTCACAAAAGTAATTTGCATAGGCTGAGCTTACGAGCTGAAAATGCTGGACGTAAGAACTTGACGATATTTAAAAAAAAAGAAGCAATTTGCAGCACGCCGAATATTAAATACCCTTGCAGATCGGAGCTCAACTCTGTTCGCTTCTGAATTTAATTATTTACTTTGACATTTTAGTTCAGATTAATTAGGTTAGGTTGCCATGGCTGGGACAGAGTACCCAAAAATAAGCTTCGCACTGCTCCGCTCAATCTTCGATAACTAGGAACACAAGA
The DNA here is from genome assembly GCA_035044105.1 of Drosophila nr. perissopoda 5 BK-2023a. NCBI lineage: Eukaryota > Metazoa > Arthropoda > Insecta > Diptera > Drosophilidae > Drosophila > Drosophila nr. perissopoda 5 BK-2023a. The sequence continues at coordinate 1,003,508 of JAWNMK010000250.1, forward strand.
ATGACTCATTGAAAACCGTAAAATCAATTACCAATAATCCGAAACAGCAAAAAACAAACTTAAATTGCGAACGTGACCGAATCGAATTTTTACCACGTTCGAAATCGAAAATTGTTACATAATAACATAATCAATCACAAAATCGATAATATTCGATTTACAAATGATAAATATTATATTAAGGTATTAATTGTGACTGTTATTGCCGTCGGTAATCAAATTATCGATATGAGCGAAATGGAGGAAGTTTTCAAAAATACAATAAATTATAATAATTATTTTCTAATATATATCGCAGTATATATATATATATTCTCTATATATAATAATATATTCTGTTATTTTAAACAACTACACAAAATCCACCCAATGAAATAAAATTTGAGTATATGTTTTTTTTTAACTAAGAAATCAATTTAGCGAAAATCTTGGCATTAATGATATCAAAAGCATTATATATATACCTCAGAGATCGGCTTACTTTTGTCGAATATGCAGATAGGTGAAGCTTAACTTCTAAGACTAAAAAGCGTTAATCAGAAAAAGGCAGTTTTAAGTTTTAGTGCAGAACTAAAACTACGTAAAATACACTGCAAAACATAAACATAATTAAAACTCGGATTAAATTAAATAAAGATCAGAGCATTTTGGGAATGGACATTTTTAGCTGTTATAAAAAAATGCTTAAACCGGATATTTTCTCGAAATGTTTCAGAAAAAGTTATTTTCAAGTCTTAATGCAGAATTAGAACCGACTGCATTGAATATAACATTGTTTGAAAGGCAGATCTTATGTACATATATTCTAAATTTAGCATTTACATATAATATATATATATATATATACATTTATATGTCCTCGTACATCTGTCCGAAAATCTAATATGTTTACCTGTTTTAATGATTAGCGACCTTCGGGCGCTTGCGGTTTTTAGTGGCTTTCGTTTAGCTCAGCGGCATTCCGGTTTTTATTATTTGCGAACTTTTGTTGTTGTTGTTGTTGCTGTCACTTTCAGCACAACTGGGTACAAAATCGTACGTGCAACTTTGGCCTGTGAGTTTACACTAAGTGCGAATTAGTGTTTTTGCTCACAAATTGCCCACGCGTCACATAAAAAGTCTCTGGACTTTGAGCCAATTGCGCACCTTTAGTGCTTGTTTTTATTTATGTACGTAACTAAATATATATCTCTATATAGAGATAGAGGTGTGCTATGAATACTGGCACTCCAGACCTATGTTAACCTTATTTATTAATTTACCGTCGATAATAGATTAAATTCAATTAATATTAAAACGTAATAAAAAAAACTTTTTAATTTGAATTTTAAATGTCAAGTCATTTAATACGTATTTTCAAATATCTGCACGAAAAAGATTAACAGAGTAAAGTCCGTAGAAGCCTTCACTTCTATTTTTAGGTTTCTTTTTTCATGACAAAGCTTCGTCTAGATTAGTTTAACTATTGGGTAAATTTATTAACCGCTTGTGGGTTTGCACATACATACATTATTTTATGTTTTTATTAACTGTGAACTAAGGAAGTGACTAATCTCATACGTATTTATATACTTATGAATTTTTATACTCTCGGAAGTACAATACAAAAAGACTCTTTATGAGGGAAAATATCTAAAATTGAATAATTAACTATTTAATAATATTTATTACTTTGGAATGTATTTAAATAATGCTCTACTCTTAAAGCACTCCCTGCATGAGTGTTAATTGCCTATTGCTAATTCAGGCTCTACAAAACACATTTTTTTATTATATATTAATATTATATTATTGGTCTGACTGAATTTTTTCTGGGTATTCCCTATCGTTGAAATAAATGTGGGACCACTTTTTAATACCCCCAGATTTATTATACTCTTTATTTTATACATACATTTTTTTATATAAATTTAAATTGAATTGCCGTATTTTAATTGTATATAATTTAATTTGCAACTTTGATTGTATATTAAATCTTTTTTTCAGAAAACCTTTTATAAAAAGTGTCCATATATTAATCAATCTATAAATATTAAATATTATATTGTGCGATTTTATGGCTACTTCATTCAAAATATACCTTACTAGCAGACATAATTTGGTTTATTCTTTTATTGTACATAAAGTTAAAGTTAAGTTTTCCTACATTCGGAATTAATTTCTCAAAACAACGAACTCGATGTTTATTTAGGCAGAAACTGTAAATTAAGTTAATAAGACTATAAGCTATAAACTTTAAATTTTCCCATATTCCGGATTGATTGACTGAAGCAATGGTATCGATTTACACTTTTAAACGTAGACTTGAAATTTAGGTCAAAGCCATAGAGACGAAAAGTAAACTTCACCCACGCAAAGTTAGTGTTAGTGTCTTTTGTACTTGTGGCCGCTTTTACGTCTCTAAAAAGATGACAACTGTGAAAAATGCAGCTTCAAACGATTTTACATATTTGCATGATATATAAATATACATATATACATATATGGTCATACATGCTTGCATTTTGTCACATTTCACATTAAGTGAAAAAAATGACAAAGAAGTGTCAGCTCGTTTTTTTGGTTCTAATCAATAAATTCGCTCACCCCTCCTACCCCACGCCACTACCCTTCCTAAAATTATATCATTTGGCAAAAACAAAAAAAATAACCTCAAAAACAAAACAAGCAAGCAAAATGAACTCTGGAACTTATACAGTTAATGTAGGAAAGTAGTTCATTCATATTATACATATGCGTACATACATGCACATCTACATGCAAAATGAAGCGTTCTTTGTTCCAGCAATCACGGCTTTAATTAATATACATATACAAAATGTATGTATGTGTGTATATGTTTTCTTATATTATTTACTTTACAGTAATTTTCATATCAAATTGAATTATTTTGCAAAAACAATTAAACCAAGTTGAGCACTAAAATAAATGAAAGGTAAACACGCGCCAGTTCAACATCTAATGATAAGAGCGCAAGTACCTCTTTAAGTTGATTAATTAATTTAGGTATATATGTAAGTACTCAACATATAATTACACACACACTCACATCTACCTATATACATGACCTACGTGGCTTCTGTTTCACAGAATTCATTCACACATACATACATACACAAACTGACACACACACACAAATATGTAATATGTGTAAGTAAAGTGGCGCGACCATCAACTTATGGTAATAACTGTCAGCGCACAACACGCAAATAAATACGAAAAAAAGTTTGTTATTGTTATTGCATATGTGCAGATGCACACAAACATATTTATGCATGCACACATGTACACACAAAATACACACATACACACACAGAGTGACGTGACGTGTTTTATTTTATTACCGTTTTGATTTGCTGTCCGTGAGCAGCTCATACACTTATTCAATTTATCAACAGCTGATGCGCACACACACCACTGGCGCACGCACATGCATATGTATGTTGTATAAGTGAATTTGCGTAGTAATTGAAGAGGAGTCGATTAAAGTCGATCTTGGATTTGCTATGTGCGCCTGCGTAAATACGAACAACTCGCCGCGCCCAACTATCGAGGTCTAAGCATAGACACAAACTGACGCTAGCATTGTCAAGCTAGAGCAGCGACAGCCCCAACGCTAGCTGTGAGCGAGAGAGAGAGAGAGAGCGAGCTAGTGAGCAGCAAGAGCGAAAAATTCAGACTGGCTGTTTGGAGGCTCGGCTCCGTAGCAAAATACCTTGCATGTAGGCGCAGCAAAAGCAGCTGCTGCCATGACAGCCAACAACACTTGTCAACACTGCTGTATGTATGTAAGCATATATACAGTCGTGGTAACAAAACAAGTACCACTAAGCAGACAACACATAGAGGCGTAAAATCAACAAAATAGTATATCAGGTATTTCTTACTCTAAGTGCAAAATTTTTCCCAGAGCTCAGCCAGTCGAAAAATTTTGCAGGGTTCGCGTGTCGAGCAGCGAACGCAGGTAATAATTTCACTTGACTTCGATGTGTTGTCTGCTTAGTGATAGTACTCTATTAGCCAAAAACACTAAAAACACATTTAAATATTTTATAATTTATGCAACATTTTATAAGAAGTCTTTGGCACTTTGATACAAAAATAAACATTAATTTTTGGCGAACTGCCTGTCTCAACATTTCAAAAAAAATTCTACTTAAGACTATGATCACTAAGCTGACAATACAATGTCATCAGAAAACAGACCTACAAATGACAACTTTAGCCAAACAAATATGAAAATAGATTATTTTGCATGGATTCTTATAATATGCGTAATAAAAAGTTAAATAGTCGACAGTCACAAAATTTATGGGAAGTTAAACTCATGGGAATTAAATTAAATAAAATCTATTTCAGATCTACAAAAATTATTTTTTCTTTTGTCTAGTCTACATGGTCCACATTGTCTAGTGGAAATCTTAAAAGGGGTATCATTGTCTCGACATGCGAAATAGTTTGTTCGAACAACCGTCTGCGCACTGAGACATTGTCCCGTTGAAACCTATCTTTGCATGTTTGCGTGCCCATCGAGAAACAACGAATTTTGGATGTCGAGGCAATGATACCCTGTTTTAGATTTTCCCAATACATTTTGTGGGCTGTGGTTACAAAATTGATCAACAGTTACACCACCCTCACTTTACGAAAGGTTCTGCGCGTTCCAGTAGCAACATAGCTGTTTTTTCGCACACATTCATAACACATTAGGGTCTAAGAGAAAAGGTGTATACCTATTCGCACCCACGCACACATGCTCATAAAATCCTGAATTCTTCATTTACTCGCGATGTTGTCGCAGCGAAATCAGGTGAAATGATGACCTGCGTTCGCAGCCTGGGCTCTGCCGGGACCCAGGCTGTGAAAAAAACCTAATGCACTTTTTTGTCGATTTGACGCCCCATTGTATTGTCTGCTTAGATATAAGGTATAATTAAAGTGTTAAGATTCGTATACCTTACCGTGGCTCGAAAATTAATACATGTTGATATACTTCGAAGTGTTAATCGAAGTAAAAATCAATATCATACCGATCGATAACATATAGAATACCTGTAATTATAAATCGATAACGTATCGATGACTCTCGACGTATAAATCGATAAAGCATTTTCACATTTTCATTGATAATTTTAAAGAAATACATTTATAATGATATCGATTTTTCATTTCCTGTCGAGCATTGCGGAAAAATTGTAACACTTGTTTTGAAGCATATCCATATCTTAATATATATTAAGAATATTAATATTAATATTTAGTATTTCAACAAACTAACTAATATTTTAAATATTTAAGGGTCGTAGCTATCTATTTATGGAAAGGGACAAAACGACGGAATATGCAAAATAATTCATTTCCATTTTTCCAAATCAAAGTATAAAAATTTTAAGCGTTACCTCTGCCAAGATACTTATTCCCTTTCTTCCAGTGTTGCCTCAACTAATCCAGCACACACATATGTAAATACCCAGATTTAGATTTCTGGACTGATCGCTGTTAAGTCCACAAAGAGCTTTGAGCTATGTGCTGACAAATGTACAGTGGCTCACAGTTCATTTCAACTAATTTTAAAGAAAAAACGTAATTGCCTGCCATAAGCTAATTATTAATTATTTTTCAAAAATTCCAAAGAGCGATGGTAGGTACATATATTAACCACCTAAATTAATATATGACCCCAATAAGCTGGGGTTTCCCCACCTGCTAGGTAGGATTATAAAAATGTTGCCTACTTTTAGGAGTTCGTTTCATTTGGATCAGGTACATTGTGGACACCTGGGTGCCATAAAACCCGGAATTGGAATTTTTGAAAAATAATTAATAATTAGCTTATGGCAGGCAATTACGTTTTTTCTTTAAAATTAGTTGAAATGAACTGTTAGCCACTGTATGTACAAATGAACATACAAAATATATTTTTAGGTACCATCTCAGATATGGCAGGAATTCTGCCCAACTGCGATCGTAAAGTAATAAAGCAACGCAGAGATAGAGTATAAACAAAGACAAAACACTGGCTTTTGAACAATGAGTTCTTCCTATTTGTGTCTGTTGTTGTTGTGTAAATGTTTTTACGATTATTGCGATTGTATACGGCATGCACGCATGAGTATGTGTGTGAAACTGTGTTGTGTGTGCATTTCTGACAAGAAGCACATTTGTATATGTGTATATATATGGTATTTCTCAGTTGGATTGCGATTGCCATTCCAGTCTGCTGCAAGCACTCGACCAAAGACCACCAAAGCGAGCTTGCGCCTGATAAATGCATTCGAGGTTCCAGTAAAGAGTGGAAGTATTTCCAGCATGTCTGAAGAATCTGCATCTGGCCGTTCGCACTCAGAGGATCTATCTAGGTAGCTAATCTCACTCATTCGCTCACTGGAATAGCCACTCAATTTATAGGTCGTTCTTTTTACTCGCTTGCACTCGCACACAGTAACAATTGTCGCTTGGAAGAGGTGCTGAAGAAGTGTGCGAACATCCAGTCAATGGAATCGCTCACTGTTAACGACTACAACGACGTTTACATCGCAACACCTGCAGAGGAAGGAGAGAAGATGATCTCGTCCAGTACTCGCTACTCCTTCAGCGGGTTCATATCGACGCACAGCAGCTGCGGCAGCGACGACCTCTTAACGGACATCGTTCTCGAGGATGACAATCGCATTTCTCTGGCCTACGAAAATCTTTGCACAATTCCACGGCGATTAGCCGACAAATTTGCTGCGCAGACAAAATTCCTCGACCTGAGCTACAATAAATTCCAGAATCTGCAGTTTCTGGCGTTTTTCGAAGAACTCGATACGCTTATTTTGGATCGCAACAGCAATTTGGATGTGAACACTTTTCCCTACCTGGCCAACCTAAAGATTCTCTGGTAAGTCGACAAATTTCAGATATTTGTTATGCATAGAAAGAATTAATATGAAGATATATATACATATATATATTTTTAGATATATAGATGTGTAGATATTTAGATTACTATATCGAAAAATAGATACATACATATTTATAAATAGATTTCCTTATCATTTTCGCCAGGATAAACAATTGCGATATCTGCAACATAACCGACTGGATTCATCGCATTGAGCGACATTGTCCCTTGCTGGAACAGCTTTCCTGCATGGGCAATCCGGGAATTCAGACAGTCTTCAAGACTCAAGGCAAATGCTCATCCGCCTCTTATTTCCGGGAATATATACTCCAGGTGCTCCCCAATATCAAGTTCCTCGATGGGGTCTCGCGCTATGCGTTCAGCAACGGAGACATCGACAGTTGGAATTCTAAGCCAGCAGCTAATTCCTCCTCCACTTCCATGACTGGTCAAGGTCCTGAATCAACCAGCACCTCCGATCGACAAATTTGTACAAGCACATTGGCATCACCCACGCTCAATTTCAGGGAATTCTTTCGACTCAAGCCGTTGAAAAATGCCCAAAGCGAAGCTGGATGCCATAATGAGAATGGATCCTCTACGAATTAAAAAGAAAAACAGTTATATATATATAAAATGTGTGTTGTAGATCCAGTAAGATTTTGTTATTTTTAGTCTGTCTTTAACATATATACACATAAATATGTATAAATATATATATGCCTTGCTGATGCTCTGTTTGCTGGACAATCTGCATCAGAGCACTGCACTTGATTACCCCCCCACCCTACCCGCAAAGAGCCACTTATAATCTATTTGTGTGCATATACAGTTGCGTAGAAAATTATAGCACCACTTCGACGTTATCTTGTACGAATGAAAGAACAAACCGTTAGTCTTGCCATTTTCAATAATTGCATTTTTCAATATTAATTCAATTTAAATAAGTTTAGAATGATGAATAAATTGTGTTTTTTCTTCCACTTCTAGCAACGTACCCAAACATATGCAAACATTTCTTGTGCGAGTGGCGCTATTAGCATTTTCGCAACTGTATGCCGAGAAAGAGAAATGTATTTGTGCAAAACACGTACGAAACAATGCAAATTGAAATAGATTAAGAGTCGACAGCGTTGTGTGTAATAATGAATATTATCTTTCTGCTCAGTCGACCAAACAAATATTATTATATACTGGACAGCAAAATAGGTGTGAAGACAATAAAGTGTCAATTTTCAAAATAAAGATAAGATTCAAATTGTTAGTCTACCAAAATTCAAGAATTTCATATTAAATGAACTAAAAATGCAGTTTTAATGAACCAAGGCGAAATTTTACCCCAACTTTAAATTATCTGTTCTAGTCAAAGGAACTTGACTGGATTTCGTGCTAGCTAATTTTGTTGACTGAAAAAGATCACTTTTAGCCAATAAAACGATACGATTATCGGATGCTGATGATGATTTCATGAATAATCCGGTTTCTTTGAAGTGAAAGAAGTTCTGAAACAGTCCAATTGTTGTGGCTCAAAAATTGTAACATTTTATTTGATCTTAGAGATCTTACGCACAACTCTTCTATCCTCAGTCTTGTAATATTAATTGAAAGATCATTTAAGACTTGACTCATATTATTTTCTTAATTTTATGCAAATATTGCACTGTCAACTTCGACTAAAAGCCCAAAAAGTTTTTTTTTTTAAGCCAGAGGCTTCTGGTTTTCATTAAAAAACAATGTTGCCAATTTTACAAATTAATGATGTTTTTGGATATATTTAAATTTTATTTTGAAAGCTAGCAAAGTTTTCGTCTTCCCACATAATTTATGGTCCAGGTGAGTACGTTTTTTTATACCATATATTACAGAAGTAAAATTTATGACAATGGAAAACTAAATTAGAATCTTTACTGATCTGATTTTTTATATTTTACTTTCAACTTGATATTATAATTAATAATGGTTGGGCATTTTAAAATTGTTGCCTTCGAGAATACTGTCAAAATATTTGACTTCCATGAATTTTTTAATGCCTTTCTTAAATCGAACTAAAGACTTTGATTAATAATGCTTGGGGCATAAAATACATCAATTTTTTATTAAATGTATACTGCTTAAGAGTACATTATGGTTAAGCAATTTCCAATTTTAATGTTGCTGAATAATGTTTTGGCAGAATATTTGGTTTTTAAAATCGAACTAAAGAGTTTGATTCACTCAATTTATTGAAATAATACATAAATATGTATTTTAGATGTATATGACGGGTTAGAGGTTAGAGCTTTAAAATGTATAGTCCAATGTTGAAGCATGTTTGGAATAGTTTGCTACGCTTTGACGGGCATTGCACCAATGATAACCTTATCAACAGCCACGGGTCAATTTGACTTGATCTCGAGGCTGCCAAATGCCGAATCCAAGGATGCGATCCACTTCTCATTGTTTTTAATCGTTGAATGCCTTGCAGTGTGAATCGAGGCCTGCTCCAGTGCCCATTGTGCTAGCTTCTGAGACTCCTTTCGCTTGAAGCTGACCGCTTTACAATTGGCCAAAAAGCTGCAGCACAAGAACAAACCGTAAAGTGCACGCAAATTGTGCGGATTCAGCTTAATCGCTTGGGAGTAGTAAGTGCGAGCTATTTCAACATTCTCAACGCCACCCTGAAAGTAGATTAATTAATCTAAATAGTTGAGTGCAGTCGGAGATCTACTCACCAAAGTGTAACGAATGTCAGCAAGGCGTTGATGGATTAGATGGCTGTGTGGATTGTGGAGCAGAACTTCCTCCATGCAGAAGGCAGCCTTGCCGTATTCGCCCTCGCTCAAGTAGAGATTGCACAGCTCCTGCCAAGCCTCCTGATCCGACATGAATCTGCGAGGATAAATTTTAATACACAACAATAGATAAGTTAAAGTTAAGTCTGCTACTTTTTCAGATAGGCATTGAGCTCCTTGATGGCATCCATGCGCAGACCACGCGCCTTCATTATTGCAATTTTCCTTTTACGTGGCGCAGCATTTGTCTCGTCCTTCTCGATGATGGCATCCAATACCTCGTTGGCGGCATCATATTGTTCGAGTGCCTCCAGGCGCATTGCTTTGAACTTCATCACGCGCAGACTGCCGGGAAACTCGGCGCTCAGCTGCTTCGTGCACTTTGCTGCAATGTCGAAGCGAGCGGTGTCCAATGCGGCAACGATGACTTGCTCCAATATTAAATGCCGCTCGTTGCCCGTTTTGTGGACTTTGTCCTCGAGCACCGCCACCCACAATTGGACGACTTCCTCGCTGTGGCGACCAGTCTCCTCGCGCCATTTTCTGAACTGCTCCCGCACATCTGCAAATATTCCATTTGTTCTTTTATTAATCTTAATAAGCACACCTCCATGCAGCAATTGGGTCACGGTTTATTGAATCAATTGAGCGGATAGTTACAAGCACTTTTGTAGTTTACTTGCATATTTTATCTATTTACCTGACCAACTCATTTCTTCGTAGTTTAGCGACATTTTAATATAAGCTATTTTATTTTATATATTGTGGAATTTTATACGGGTCAACAAATATCGATAGAATGTATTAACATTGTCAAAAAATGATTCTCATAATATTCATTCCGATATTTTGTTCTCGATATTTTTAATCGATATCTGTTTATCTCTGCTTCAGTTCCCGGGGGTAAAAAGAAGCTTGTATTTTGATAACAATTTTTAATTTTGCGATAGGAGTCGGTTCGAAGAAAGTTTTAAATGAGATCGAAAATTAGCTAAGATTAAGAACTATCCGTAATAAAATACATTTTCGCTCTTACCGTTTTTTGCTAACGAATTTAAATAATTGGTCTGGCAACACCTGTCAACGCGTCAGTGACATATCGGAAAACTGCCAGACATCTTTGTTTTGCGCGCCCTTTTTTAAAAATAAAATTAAAATGTATATAAAAAAATAAATAATAATAAACAATATGTTTTCTTTTGTCCGCTACACTGTACCATTGCTGCTAACACTAATTTATCTATCTGCTCAAACCTGATAACCCTTTTTCCAGGCGCACATTATTAATGTTATTGTTACATATATTTTTCAGTTTGCCTTTCAAGTCAGCTGTAATAACGTCACAGTTGCAACTGTGAAATAAAATGTACAATATGGCCTATCGCATATTAAGAGATATAATATATATCTATATCGATATATGTGTATCGATGATGCAATGTGCGCAATGTGTTTTCTCTAGGCAAATGACTTTACGACAACGGATTCCAACACTACCAAAACTCGACACATTTATAAATTCGTTCACCACGAAACTCAAACTTGTCGCACAATCCAAGTCACTTTCTCGGAGGTAGGGATTAAATCTGATATCATTTTCCCATATCACAACTGTGAAAATATTTGCGTCATCGATCAAATAATCCCTAGAGTACAAATTATGTTCGGAGTTGGCTCGTTCCAAGTCATAAATGGTGTTTTTTTGTTGTTGCAGTACTTCCGAGTTTCTCAAAGTTGTGCCTTAAGAGAAGTCAGTGGGCGTTAAAAGGCGTCGAGGCTAACTATTTTTAAGACCGCAGAGAGAAATACTTAAGCACAATGCCTCAACAGCAACAGGAAACACAACAAACATTCTTGGGTTTCGATTTGAGCACACAGAAGGTAAAGAATGCTTATGCAAATAATTATTATATTATTAATAATAATCATAATTCAAATATTAAAATTTTGCTATATGACCTTGTCGATGAGACAAGGACTGCGAAATGTTATTGTGCAAAGTCAAATGCTAGCTAGAAGTGTAAACAATTCTAATCAGTGAATAATTAACTTGATAATCATACGTAATACATACATATATGTATGTGTTTATGTAGGTATGTGCTTATGTGTGTCTAATGCATACTCCCCGGCAGCGAAAAGACCCCATTACAAATTAGATTCGTAAGCGAATTAGCATCGAATCCATACCACAACCCACTTTACTTTTCCATAAACAAGTAACCACTCTAAATGCAGCATTACTTTGAAGTCTTACGTGCTTTACATGCTCATATACCTAGCAATCGTAAACGGAATACTATGCGACGCTGTATACCTAGATTATACACCTAAATACGGAAAAATGTGTCGTACATATTTTATTTATTATATATTCAAAATATAGATAGTTGACTATAATTACAATTTTATGATTTATTCTAGTATATAGAATAATTTTAAATACAAACATAAATATATTTCATTACTCATTATACTAATTTCATCATCTGTCAAAACTAGAATATGCTATCAAATATTATTAAATTTTTAATTTGTGCTAGACTTGGAAGCTAGAGCATTACATTAAGCAGACAAGATGTATGAAAAAGAAGATTTCGCCAGTGAATTTTTGATGCATTCAGGTTTTGTAAGCATACAGATTGCATTCGGTAAAGAAGGGCACTAAGCAGACTTTTGTGAGATGGGTCATTCATTAGTTCGCTGCTGGGTATATTGAACAAAGATTAAAGCTAATAATCTGGCACAAAGCGTCCAATTTACATTTTGCATTTTCTCTTGATAAAACCATTTCGATTACTTTAAGCAATTATTATAATTAATTATTGTTAATTTTATAAAAATTGACATTATTATGAATTACTATTAGTAAAATGCACTTGTGGATTTTTTCAGCTCAAGGCAATTCTTCTGAGCTCCGATCTGAATGTTGTTGCCTCTGCGGAGGTTAAGTTCGATAGCGATTTGCCCGAGTTTCGAACAACAGGTGGCGCCAGTGCAGGCCCAAATAAATTCGAGTAAGTCTAATTTGACTTCTAGTTCGATTCTTAAACCCACTAAATGTCAATTCGCCAGATTCTTTGTGCAGCCTGTGATGTGGGTAAAGGCAATGGATATCGTCTTGGATCGTTTGGTAATGCAGGAAGCAGATCTGAGCACTGTGGCCGCCATCAGCGGCTCTGCCCAGCAGCATGGATCGTTGTACTGGTCAAAGCACGGAGTTTCAGCGATGCGCTCCCTCGATCCGGATAAGTTTCTGCATGCGCAAATCGACGATTCGGCGTTTGTGGTCAACCGGACGCCCATCTGGATGGATGCCTCAACTCAGAAGCAGTGCTTTGAAATGGAAACGGCCATTGGGGGACAGACCGAAATGGTTCAGCTGACGGGCTCCAAGTGCTATGCCCGCTTTACGGGTCCACAAATACGCAAAATATACCAGCAACGCACACACGCCTACGAAGATGCGCAGCGCATCTCGTTGGTCAGCAGTTTTCTGGCCTCGCTCTTCCTTGGCGATGTGGCGGCCATTGACTATGCCGATGGCTCTGGCATGAACCTCTTGGACATTCGCAACAAGACCTGGTCGAAAGCCTGCCTCAATGCCTGTGCACCTGATTTGGAGGAACGCCTGGGTACGCCAGTCGATGGTTTCACGGTGCTGGGCAATGTCTGCGATTACTTTGTGCAACGCTTTTGCTTTCCGCCCACCTGCAAAGTAGTCGCCTGCACCGGCGACAATCCCTCGGCCCTGGCTGGCATGCTGGTCGCCAACAACTGGCTGAGTGTTTCCCTCGGCACGAGTGACACGCTCATGATGAGCCTGGAGGAACCGCCCAATCTCGAGGAGGGCCACGTGCTCTGCCATCCAACCGAAACGCATGAATACATGGGTCTCCTGTGGTATGCATGCAAAATATTAGCATTTTTATTTACTACTTTAACTGCCACCCACTTTCCACCCTAACGACCAAGGGGCGTGCCAATGGATGACATAAGCGAAAGTTTGTACAGACAAATAGGGCATAAAGATAATTATAATTAATTAGTTTTTATTAGCTTAAGCACGCTCGCCACGAATGCGACGTGCCAACTGTATGTCCTTGGTCATAATGGTTACACGCTTGGCGTGAATGGCGCACAAGTTGGTGTCCTCGAACAGGCCGACCAAATAGGCCTCAGAAGCTTCCTGGAGAGCGCCAATTGCAGCGGACTGGAAACGCAAGTCCGTCTTGAAGTCCTGGGCGATTTCACGCACCAAACGCTGGAAGGGCAGCTTACGGATGAGCAGCTCCGTCGACTTCTGGTAACGACGGATCTCACGCAAAGCCACGGTTCCGGGACGATAACGATTGGGCTTCTTTACGCCACCGGTGGACGGTGCCGACTTGCGAGCAGCCTTCGTGGCCAGCTGCTTCCGTGGAGCCTTTCCACCAGTCGATTTACGCGCGGTCTGCTTGGTACGGGCCATCTTTGCTGATTACTCTACGATAATGCTGCGTCGAAACTTTTAAATTCTTTTTAAAAACTATATATTTCTCACGGAAAAGTGACTGATTTTTACGAGTGACGATTCCACAATGAAATTATGGAAAGCAAAGTTTGTTTTACAAGTTTGAAAAGCAAGATGTAGAAAGTTTTTTGTACTTCTAATCGGAACTCGGAAGAATCAATTTTCCCATTTATTAGTTTATTTAAATAGATTACATAAAGAAGGTTTTTACGATCCGAAGGAGATATCAAATTTATTATTTCAATTTAAGCAGAGTTTGACAGAGATCTGTGTTTAATATATTAAATGTATATTCTCTTTATTTAGTTTCAGAAATGGTTCGCTGGTGCGCGAAGCGATCAACAAATTGGAGGCCAACGGCAGCTGGGAGAAATTCAATGAGTTGCTCGATTCGACGCCACGTGGCAATTTCGGGAACATGGCTCTGCACTTTAGGGAAATGGAGATTATACCCAAGGCGAAGGGAACGCTTCGCTGGAACAAGGAGATGCAGCCGAGCTCGCCCGATGCCGCCAAGGGAGTCATCAAGTAAGCGGATCCTCAACAAACATGAAATGTGCACAGATTGAAGATCGCGTTTCTTGTGTGTTTTGTCAGGTTTAGCTCACCTCAAATTGAGATACGTGCCTTGATCGAGGGACAAATGCTGCATCATCGTGCCATAGCGGAGGACATGGGCTTCCACTTTGGCAGCGAGACGAAAATACTTGCCACCGGTGGTGCCTCAGTTAACCAATCCATACTCCAAATAATTGCTGACGTCTTCAATGCCCCCGTCTACAAACAGGTAACTGGATTATGGCTGATCGTCATTAGGACATATCGATTCTATTAGCAAGCCAAACCTGGCCCAAAATAAATACAAAGCACTGTGGAGTAATCCAGTAGAATAAGCTAGTGGCTAAAGCAATAGACGGAAGCTGTAAGGCTGAGGAAGCAAAGGAATCTCCTGAACAGATTTGACACCTTTCTAATTGATCTACCGCAGTTATTGCAGATTTAGGATCAATTAAGGCTGGGCTCATCTTTCTCAAGGACTCGAGAAGTATCCAAATTACAACGACGACGACAGTCTCAACTCACCCAAGCTGTCCATTATATTATGCAGTCAGTGGATTCAGTTTTAAGATCGTTTCCTTGACCGGGTTAACTTGATAATCCAAAAAGGGTCCGTCGATAGTATACGATGTAGGCGATTACTTTTCCTGTTGTTAAAGTGATTTAGTCAAATCTTAAATGTCCTTATAGGCGAATGTCCTTTTTTGAATGTGTTAATAATATATGGACTCTGTCCTTGCTATGTCAACTGATGATTCACGATTCCACCCTTGTGTTTATTTGCAGAATGAGAGCGAGGCGGCGCTGCTGGGTGCCGCATATCGAGCCGCCTATGCCTACTATGT
This sequence comes from Drosophila nr. perissopoda 5 BK-2023a, assembly GCA_035044105.1. NCBI lineage: Eukaryota > Metazoa > Arthropoda > Insecta > Diptera > Drosophilidae > Drosophila > Drosophila nr. perissopoda 5 BK-2023a. The sequence goes on from JAWNMK010000250.1 coordinate 1,019,081, forward strand.
TCATGAGAAGGGGCAGACGGAATCGGTTCAAAGTTATCGCGACTATATCCTTAGCCTGAAGCCAAACCAACTGACTATTGCCTGTGAGCCGAATAAGGATAGTGGAACCATCTATGCGCCGATGCTGCAACGCTACCGGGACATGGCCTACGTCCTGGAAAGCCAATAACAATCTCACAAGCAGCCTGGGCAGCTGCCCACTGTGTTCCACAGCTGAAACTTCTTGAATAAGCACCTCGTGCACCTTTAGGCAGCACATTCCATACTCTAATTACGTAAGACTCAAGTGCAATTAACAAAATTATACTGTGATTAACTAAATTTTTATATATTGATTGATTGCAAAAGCATTCAGAAAAAAATTAAAACTTTTACATGTGTAAAATATAGATTTCATAATGGAGAAGCTGGGCGAGCGTCTACTTCTTGCGACCGCCACGCTCCTTGACTTGCAAGTGCACCGTCGTCCCACTGAGCAGGTTGTAGAAGGCCATCGTGTTGTTATCCTTGAAGAACATGCCCTGCAACAAAAAATCACATTGAAATAGTTTGTTTTTTAAGATTAGCTTTGCTTACTTCGTAGAATATTTTCTGTTTGGCCGGCGGCATGCCCGTGTCGTCCTGCAACTTGGCCTTGAGGTTGGCAATGGGATCGGTTAGCGCTAGGGTGACTGCAATCATCTGGCCATTTAGCTTCCACTCGGACTTGTCCGCGCTCGGCACCTGCACCTGTATGGTCACAGGACTCTGAAATGGGCAAAAATCGAGAGTTGATTCTCCACAAACATAAGTCAAAATAAAACTTGGGATTTACCTTGTGATTAGCAATGAACTCTGCCTCGGGTATGAGATTATCTTCGGTACGTATCTTCTTCGTGGGCGGCTCATCCTCTATGGGTATCAAATCCACAGGCGGCGCAGGAGAAATCTGGGGTGGTCCTCCGCTGCCAGATTGCATGCCCATGAAGCCACCGGAGCCACCGCCAAAAGGTGTTGCTAAAAATAAATTGGACACAATTTTAAACGGGATTCAATATAATGATGATGCTGAACTCCTTGCAGGATACAACCGAGGGACGTATATACATTTGAGCTAAGTTTTGTAGTTAACATGAGTAATAAGCGGGAATGGTCGTCATTAGATGCAGTTCATCCCATGCGCGCACACTCCTGAAGATGGTGAACCAAAGGACGAAGATTATGTAAGAAGTTCTTGGGGCACGGTTAGGTCAGGCTAAACCAACTCGGATCACACAATAGGCTTGCCCTGAAATGGCTTCTGGGTCACAGTGGCGGACTGGGGAAGGGAGACCCCTAACATGGAAGGAAAGGCGACCATTGACCTGGGCAGTGGTAACAGTTCTGAGACTAGTTAAATGTCGCCAAGACGGCTATAATCAAAAAGGTGGATTAGCTTGGTTTGACCAGCAGAGTGAAATAATCCTCAAAACACTTCATAGCTAGAAGAATGTGTCGTATCCTGGAAGGGGGCATCCCCAATAATAATAATATAACCTACGCATCATGGGCGGCCTTTGCATCATCATAACGGGATTGGCGGATTGTGGCATGTTGTGTTGCGCCTGCTGCTGTTGCTGCTGCTGATGGTGTTGATGGTGCGACGGCGGCGTTTGTTGCTGCTGTTGTTGTTGGTGATGATGGTGCTGATGATGACCAACACCTCCACCACCACCACCACCACCTTGGTGGTGCTGTGCCTGATTATGCTGGCTATGCTGGTTCTTCGACAAGGATGGCTGCGGCGGTGCTGAGAGCGTCGCTTTGTTGCCCACCGGCTTTGGTCCGATCTTCTCCTTTTCCTCATCGTGCAGCAGACCTTTGACCTTGTGTATCTGGTGTATTTGATCCTCGAGCGTGATATTGGCACGGGCTGCTCGTGTGGCCGCCTCCACGCTGGACGTGTGGCCGTCCCAGGTAACGCGATCATCCTTCTTCGTCTCCTCCTCGCCCAGTTTCTTGCCAATGACAGTCTCCTCATCGCCCACGCCAAAGATGTCGGTACGTCGCTCCGCCAGTTGCTTCAGACTGGCCTCAATGGCAGTGCCAGCTGCGAAGACATTGTCCTGGTTGATCTTCTCCACAGTGTGCTTGTCACGCTGCTCAACCCAGCGTGGATCCAGCAGGCCAATGCGCATGTGCTCGGACACCTTGGAGGCTGGGATTTTCTCGCCCGTAATTGGCGAGATGAGATACTCATCTGCTGTGACTGGAGCCGGCTTTGGTTGCGTAGCCTTCGGATCGTATTTCTTGACCACAACCTTGTCGTGAGTGGGCGGCAGCATGGGCGCGACAGCTGGTTGCATTTTCAGAGTTGGCGCATCCTCATCACTGGACGCCTCATCCATGTCCTGCACTTGTGTGTTGTCCCGCTTAGAACTCGAGGGCGGTTGGCCATAGGCCGTGGCGTTCTTCATTTGAATGCCCACGCGATTCTCCATTTGAGAGAGCTTAACGCCATCGTCAACGTGACTGACGATTTGTACATCGTCCTCCTCATCGGACTCGATCTGCATTTCAATGTCGCCCTCCTCCTCCAATAACCGCTCCTCCATCAGCACTCGGGCGCCGACCTCGTCCGGGTTTGTAGGTGGTGGAAAATTGCCGCTCTCAAACGGCTGATAATCCACAGTTTCCACGACGACAAAATCATGCCAGTCAATTTGCGCATAGGCCACACGTTCACGTTCGATCTTTTCCTCCTCCCGGCGACGCTGAGCCTCCTGGTGTCGTTGCCAATTGGCCCGATACTTGACCTGGTCGAGTACTTTAACCATGCTGGCGCGTCCCGGCGCACTTTCCACACGCAACTTGGCAAGCAGATCCTTGGGAGGTATTAGTACTTTGGTGTACTGCTCCAGTAGCTTGGTGAAATACTGAAACAGCGAGTGCTGCGGCCGCAGGAAATCAAATTGAAAATTTCGCTGTTCTCTGCTCATGAGATTGGTCAGGAACTGGCGTCCATTACGGGCGACAAACTGAGCCGTTAGCTTCACAATGTCCCTGTGAAATATGACAAAAATTAGAAATGTCTAAACAAATGTAAAGGTGGCCAATTTAACATACAAATCCAGTGCCGAAATCGAAGGCGGATCAGCAATGAATTCAAACTCCGCTGGTGGCTCCTTGGGGACGAACTGTTGTTCCACAACCTGCTTCAACAGCTCCTGCTGTCGTTGCTGGGCAGCACTCGTCACCGAGAGCTGTTTAATGGCAGTCACTACGTTATTGCTTGTATCTGTAATTTAGTTAATACAATAAATACGTATATCAGAGTGGCGGAAATACTTGCCGTTGCCTTCGCGAAACTCGTTAACCTTGTGCCGGTAATAGGCGTGGTACGGATCACCTCCATTTAAGAAGTTAAACTTTGGATTGCCCAGCTCGTTTTGCCGGATGCGTGCCTCAAACTCCGGCCCGTTGCGCGCCACAAAGCTCGCCGTCTTGTCAACAATATCTAGTTAGTTAAATTGCTTTAATTGAGCGCACAGAAAACCTTTAGATAATATATATATATATAGAGATAGATGTGTTAATTTTTTGTTTTGTAAAAGGATGCTTCTGACTTCCGGCGGAGGATAAATAATGCCCACAATGGGCCCAGACATTGGCTTCGACTGATCATTGTTGAATTGCTCGTTGGAGGCATCTGCTTCGAGTAAAGGCATCGTTAAGAATTGCTTCGGGTTAATTGATTATTTAATTTTAAAACGTTTAAAACGATTTTTTATGAAATTCGCGTGTACATCAACAAGAAAAGTCGGCAAAAATCTGAAAAGTGTGACCGTTTCTGAAAAAGTTCAAAATGACGAAATCCACAAATACTACATTTTCATGCAACAATCTGAGAATCTCTGTTTTAATAAATTAAAATACATCAGTATAGGAATAAAAATGCTTGATTTGACATTCTATATAATTTTTAGTCTGGTGCGTACATTTATTTTGTTTTTATTTTTCGTACACAAAACCTTCAAGGAGCGCAGTATTTTATATATGGTCACCCTAATAATAAATTAAAAATTTCGGAAATTATTTTGAAATTTTTTCAAGTAATTTGGCTGTGCGTTTTGATTGGTATTATTTAATATGGACCAACTAATTATCTAATAATTTCAGCAAAATACTCAGTGGAAAATCTTTTATCAATTACATTATGCTGAAATTCATTTCAATGTTTATTTTTAAGGATTATAGACATTAGCATATTAGTAGTTAGTTTTCTATATCCTTTTCTTCTTCTCTATATCTTTTCCGCTATCTCCCTCCTTATTCTGTATTTTACTAATCATATACTATAATATACAGTGGCTCACAGTTCAAGATGACCAGTGTCAAAGAAAAAAAGTAATTGCCTGCCATAAGCTAATTATTTATTATTTTTCAAAAATTCCAAAGACCGATGGTAGGTACATATATTAACCACCTAAATTAATATATGGCCCTAATACACTGAGGTTTCCCCACCTGCTAGGTAGGATTATGTAAAAAAGTAGCCTATTTTGACGGGAAATTTTATTTCTTAAAATAAAATAAATAAAATAATATATTTGTAGTATAAAAACTTAAATAAGGATGTTAATACTTAGTATTGTATCCTTTAGCCGTAACAACTTCCCTTAACCTATTATTCATGGAAGATACCAACTTCCTGGTGGCTTCTGGGCTGATTCTGCTCCACTCATCCCGCAGAGCAGTTTTGAGGTCTTCTTTGCTGGATATTCTGTGCTTCCGGATGTTATTTTCCAGCAGAGCCCACAAATTCTCAATAACATTTAGTTTAAATATACGTTTGTAAATCACAAAATATCTCAACTCATTTGACTTATGTTTTCCTGTATCAGTTTGTGTATATTTACGAGGGTAGGCTGATAAGTTTTCTGCTTAAGTAGGTAGTAAAATCATAATTTTGTTTGTTAGTGTAATAAATTGGAAGCAAATTTGACAAGTTTTGGACGCGTAGATCAAATATCTGGGTGTAATGAGATTTCAGTCAAATTATGATGTTTGGAAGGCTTAACAAATGTTGGATTAAATGATAATGCTCGAAAAGAACATTAGATGGAAATGTAAATTTATTTCCATTCCAAATATTTGCATTTTTTTCCTTAGGCTGTTTACTAATCTACCGATCATCGTATACTATAGTTGGCATTTATAAACCTGCTCAGCACACAACATTGATTCTTTAGTGTATTGTAAACACAACTAAATTGCCTTTGTTTAAGCATGAATGACATATTCATATGTCGACTAATTTATACATATTTTCCATATTTGGGCATAACGACATTTGTATGTACAAAGCTAAGAATGTTTTAGTCGAACCTAATCGACTCCGTAATACTCTGAAATCTAAAATATATAATCAAATTATTATGCGTACTGCATATATCACTTAATTAGTAACTTTACACTTACATTTTTAGTTAAGAAGAATAATAATAATAAATAATAACAATCTGATGAATTTGACCAAAATGTTTTTAAGTTGATCGGGATATGTCAATAAGCAAAGACTATGCAAGATTGCGATGGTATAGCGGACTCGTTCCTCCGATTCTACCATATTTATGTACTGACTGCAGCTAAATCCGGTTATGTTCCAATTTTCATTAATATAGCTATGAAAATGTAGAAGCCGACAGACAGACGGATATGATTGAATCGGCGGATATAGTCCCTGAAGGCGTTTGCACACTTCATGGCAAAATTATAATACTCTCCGCAAAGGTATAAAGAGCAAATAAAATGTACCCGAGTACAGGGTAAACAATCGAAATAAAGCAATTTGTTAGATCAGTGCAGACATCTAAATATGTAGATCAATTGTATTTTTAGAAAATTTATTCAGAATTAATAATATATTTCTTAATTATAGGAAATATTTCAGAAAAACAAAAAAGGAGTTTTTAAATTTGAACAATTTTTGTTTTTGTATATTTAAATATTATTTCTCAAAAAAGTGCTAGTTTTCAGAGCGATTTTCGCAACTTTAGTGCAATTTTTTCCGAGTGTTCAGTTCCTGAAAGTGAGACCTGGATAAGAATGAATCTATGCCGCCAAATGAAATTATTTCCAATTGAGCTGACAATTTGAATCTGAATCTTACATTTTTGGAAATGTGAATTTGATATCCAAATTTTCCACTGAATGAATTGAAAAAAGAGAGAGCGTTGCAGTCCGGTTTAACCGACTGCGAAATACTTTGATAGCATACGTAATGCCAGCTGATAAGCGGTGTATCGGATTAGGAAGTCGAAGTGGGCGTGGCCAGCCAATTTTTCATCCATATCTTACTCCCACCACCTGGGGGCGTCGGAGGTGGCATATCCCAATCTTTGAAGGACATCTCCAACAACCCACTAACCAAATTTTTGGTCTGTAGCCTTTAAATTGTGGGAGATATGTAGCTGTATCGATTTGTGAATATCGATTTTATCGATTTCCTAGCCACCACGTAGCACTCCAATTTTTACACTTTGTCTGACGCGGGCACGTATATCTTCGTATACCTTAAAAATTATGCGTTCATAATAAGAAAATATATAAAAATAAGTAATTAAAATTTTTATTGCATTAAAATTTAAAATAATAATTACATAGTATCGAGATCCTTCTGGTTACTTTAGTTGAACAATTGTTGATATTTCTTTTCGTTCTGCGTTATTTTCGATATGTTTCATATAAACTGAAACATTTTTAAAATAATATTAGTAAATTAAGTACATATAAATAAATGCTCTTATCTATCTAGCATTGAAAAGCTATGCGACAAACGAACATAAAATCACTGACTTTTAACTACTGACTATAATTAAATTGATTATACAGGAAGCGAGCGCTAAGAAATTCAAGCTTTAACCAATTTGTATGATCTGCAATAGAATTTAAAGTAATGTGCAATCAGTCAGTTAGTTTCCTGTATGATATATGTTGGCATAAAAACTTGTATTGGTTACGAAAATTCGAATATATCAATAAAATACTATAGAATTTTCGATTAAAGTGGTGATCGAAAGTGTAAAAGTCCAGAATTTCAAACGCTGATGAAGCAATTAAATAATAGTTTAATTGGGATGGTGGCAACGGCAGCAATCTTATGAATTGTTTCTATATTTGAATTTGGCGCCCTGCGAATCATAATATAAAATAGCGTAATGTTATTTCAAATAACATTGGCAAACTATGTTAAGTGCACTGAGCTGCAGACAGCGCTCCCAGCAGCAAACTAGTGAATTACAGCGTCTAACGGAATGCATTCTGTATGAAAATTATGTGATTCATTACCTTGTAATATTTTTGCGTGCAGCATTGCAAATCGTTTTTTTTTTCGAATATGCAATTTGTATGGTGAAAAATAAAATTTTTTGTTATATTTATTTTTAAAATTTATATATATCGTAATCTTTCTATATTTTAAATATCGTATTTATACACACTCTGCGAAAATCGATTATAGGCATGGTGCTAAAAACTGTATCATGCCTAGCGTGACCTTGTTTACGCTTTTTGTAACGGTGCTTCTTCTTACACTGTTATGACGCATTGAAAAGCAAGTGCCGTTAGTTTTTTTTTCCATGATTTATGGCGTTATATGGATTTTCTATGTATGATAAAGAATAAAAGAAAGTATAGATATTTATTTAATATTTTACACTTCAAAACAGATTATTTGCTTACAAACATTTGGAATGTGAAAGGGAAAAACACTCAAAACAGCTAATATCCTGGCTTACAAGGATACTGGAATTAGCAACAGGCAAACGTCAATTAAATTAAGTCGATCGGCATCACCAATTGATGTGTTAATATTAAAACAAAACTACAACAAAAATCTTTCAAAAACCATAAGCAAGAATTTATCACACAAACAAAGTCTTCAATCTTACGATCTGGGCTGCATAAACATACTACGCCGTCTAAAATTTTGACTGGGCTGCATTCAGTTATCACAAAAGGACCCCGATATTCAAAACATTAGGCCGTATGAACTCGGACGAAATTTTAGTGAACGTTATGGATCATCAACTAAATTTAAATGCCTTATTCCAAAAGGATAATGCCCCAATACACGTGTCGCGGCCTGTAGTGAGTGGTTTCGGTTTAAAAATTTTATTAAATGATGACCCAAACTGAATTCCATAGAAGACATATGCCGGAATCGACATTTTGAGCTACGAAAGACATCCAAAAAGCTGTTGAGACGATGCCAAATCGAGACTTTGAAGTTGTAAACAAATCTGAGGCTGTTCACATTATAAATTTGTCATTTCTCTGCTATTTCTATATATTATACTTATTTTATTAGCGGTGCTTAGAATTTCGCAGCTGTGTGTGACGCACAGTTAAAAAAATTTATTTTCTGTAAACGTTACCAGCTTAATTTGTTCTTTATTTGACATGTATTTAGGATAACTATTGTCGAACAAAAAACTATTTAAAACATTTTATTTGAAATTTTATAAGTGCATTTAATCGATTTTCGCAGAGTGTATAGACATAACTAAATTTCGAATATACATGTATAACATATACTAGACGCTTTTCAGTATTTGGAGGTGTAATGCAACTGACTTACAATAGTCTATCTTGGTATATGGACTCATATAGTATGCCGTTTACGATCCCTCATACTAGTTATTAGAACCGTTCGACAACGCTTACTTTCTGCATTACTAAATAATGCGTGTAGAGTAGTAATTTTATCACCACGTCCATGCGTATGGAAAAGTAATATGTGTTGTGGTATGGATTCGAAAACACACCGCCTGCATAGTGTAGATTACGAATCGAATTCGTAATGAAGTCTTTTCGCTGCTGGGTCTCTTTGTGCACCGCTCTCTCACTCTCTCTCTCTCTTTCTATCTATCTCGACAAAAGGCGAGCGCTGATCCGCCGGCTGCAGCTAATTATTAGTATCGCATTACTCTCGCTTTATTGACCGTTTCGAGTTTCTATTATTGATAAGAGGCTAAGCGTTGGCTTCCAGCTTGAGTGCATAATATTGGAATAAATATTGGAAATAAAGCAATCAAACAAGGTAGTTAGAGTTTACCAAACTGAAGCTTTTGCGGTACTTTCAATTCTGGATGCTCCCTTGACGTTTACTGTGTCAAGCAAGCAAAATTAATTAAATTTGTTTTCAGTTATTTATTTGTTTAATATCGATTAACAGATAGAATAAAGAGCAGATTATGCGAATACAAAGTTGGTCCTTCGAAATTGTCAACATTGAAAACTGTTTCCCAATTTGATAATTTAAATTTTACAAATTCAGGTTTTCGCTTGCATACATTTTTCAGTAGATTGCGCCTATTCAGAGCTTTTATTTACATTTTGTTTTATTTCATTATAGACATTTTCTCACTGACACATGCAAAGCGATTTTACATTTTTTAGGTGAGATCTGATGTAAATAATTCACTCGAATAAAGGGTATTTCAAAGTCTATCTCACCGCAAATGCTTTGTAATTCACTGTGCTCTTTCTCTGGAGTATCCCCCGCTCGACTGTGCTCAATCAGCTGATAACGACGAAGCGAAGCTCAGCTGATTATTGTGCTGCGATTTGGTCATCGCTCAGTTGTAAACGGATCACGCGCGAGTCGGGGCTGGGCGGTTTGAGCTGAGACAAGCTTTGTTGAAGCGCAATTGAACTGTTCTTATCAATATTCCGGAAAGCAATTCAATTTATGTTATTTTAAATCACGCTAGCAAATCGTCAATAATTGAACACAAAGAAATTCGCAATGGAACCAAGTGTTTACCTTTTTCTGTTCGCACTCGTAATCCCAGTGGCCGTACCCAGTCATAGTGCGAATATTCCTGACTTTTCACAATGTAAGCCTAATTTTGTAATTTTGTACGTGCATGCGGCATGCATTTAGAGACTGAACACCATATTATATATATGTATATGAGTACAAATATGTAACGTACTTATAAGTTCAACTTTCGTACTTACGTTTCCAAGACAAGAGTACTTATATATGTTATTATTGTTGAACATTATTTATTCAATTTGTTTGTTGTTTTGTTGTGTTGACAACCATTATTCAGCGGATTTTTTTCCAATTTAGCATGTGGAGAAAATTATATTATTTAATTACTCTGCATATAGCATAATTTGTATTACTAAAATGCATATTTTGATACTTAAGATATATATTCTATAAAAAGAAAATTAACTTTTATGTATGTATTTAAATCATTTTTATTTAGTTAAACACTTTACAAACTGTTCAATTTCATTTAAATATTGACTTCTCTTTGTAGAAAAGTTGTTGCTTTTTATTAGGAAATAAATATTTAAAAAAAAACAAACTTAATTTATAGGTTACAGTCTAATTGCATGTTTAATTTTACAGCACGTCCCACAATAAGCAACGATGTTCGGGCACAAATAAACAAAATTACGCCGGCTGAATGGATGGACTTTGTAACCTCAGGGATCGAGTCAATCAATCGTCAGAAAAGGTTCTATTATATTTTCTATTTGTATAAATTATTATTATTTGTATGCATTTTTTTTAATATTATATGCTTATCTACACGAAATTTTGTTTAGAGCAATAGAGCGAGTCGCTTTGGGAAACACATTGAAGAGTTTTCATACATTTCAAAAAGTTATTTGAACAGACACCTTTGGTCTTCAGTTTTGTTTTGAAATATTTACACGCACGTTTAAATTTGCAGGTTTTTGTTGGCTTTTTTTTTTTGGACATAGCCTGAAAATTAGATATTATTTCTACAGCTAGAGCCAACAAATTTGAAATATTCATTTGTGCAAAGCATACGCAGAACAAGATTCAATTTTTTGATATATCTTTTATTGGATCTTTTATTGAGAAAAAAATTGTTTAGCATTTTTAAAAACATATTTGAATACCATACTTATGGTATACAAATTGTGTGAAAACAGTACAAAAGAAGATTGAAAACTGTATAGAATAGATATAATATATCTGTAGATCTGCAGGAAATATTCCATTCAGATTTAATTGGTTATATGGAGGGTCTTTTCCAGGCGGGGAATTCTACAAAATATCGGAATTTTATTAACTAAAAATAATTTTGTTCGCCATCTAGGCTTGAGGACAATCTCCTAAGATCTCAGATCACAGTCGTCAATGGCAGCTTATCGCACACTCAATTGTTGGACACACTGCCAAATGAGAAGTCCAAGCTTGACAGTGATGTTGCATTGAAGATCCTGAAGGCGAGTCTCTTCATGTACAACAGCAAGTGTGCCTCGCAGGGCATCAGTGGTGATGATTGCCGCACATTCTTGGAGACAAAGCCAATCCCCCAAGGCAGCACTCTGCGGGCCGAGTGCGAAAGGGTATTGCACGGTCCACGCAGTGGTCACCATGCCTTCAGGCGACTACTGTCGCCTCACTACAAGAATGGCTTCCACGAGGTGAGCAGAGGAGCAGATTGTGCTTGAGCGCGTGCTTAATCATTACATTTCAGATGTTTGGAGTCAATAAACTGCCCGCCGCTTGGTCAATAAGCATGGCTTTGTATGACCATGATGACAGTGGAACGCACAGTTTGAGGACAAGGACGAGTCAGCCAGATGAGAGTGAACACTTAAATTTAGTGCTCGCTCAGTTTGCACAGTTTGTGGAGCACGATCTGAGCAAGACAGTGGCCCAGTCAATGAGTATGAGCCGCCAGATTGAGACAGTCCTCGCATTGCTAACAACTTTTATTTTGCCAGACAATGGAGCCTCCATTGAGTGCTGCAACAGCGATCAAAATGATCTTCTGCCTCGCCATCGTCATCCGATGTGTGCTCCAATTCTGTCCCAGGGAAGATACGATTGGCAGAACTGCCTCAACTATGTGAGGAGCGCCCTTGCCATTGGCGAGAGTTGCAACTTTGGAGCTGCCGAGCAGGTGAGTGCGATTCCAAACAATCTATAAAATCGAACTGAATTTTAGAAATTCCGCATACTAGTGACCCACGGGTAACTCAACTCTGAATTTTGGAAAATATTTAAAAAAAAAAAATAAAAAAATCTTTTTTTTGGGAGTGTCGGTTTTGAAAATTTTTTTTTCTTATACTTAAAAATTATTTCCGCAAACAGGAACCACTTTCTAGATTTGAGGGTGATTTTTTAAAATTCAGGACGACTTTGTTGTGCACATAATCTGGTTGTAGAACTAATCCATTTCGATCTTTGATAATTGCAGCTCAACCAAGCCACGGGCATATTGGATCTGTCACAGCTGTATGGATTTACGGACAGCGCCGAGCGCAAAATGCGTACTCTGAGCAACGGGGCGCTGAAATCCAGCGGGAATGGGAACTTACTATCTGTGACGTCAGTCGATGAGGGGCACACCTTTTGCGCTTGGGGCAGCGGTGCGAATGCAACCAACTGTTTTGTTGCCGGCGACTCACGTGTCAACAGCAATCCCCTCTCGATTGTGGTGTACACCATCTTCATGCGCAATCATAATCGCATTGCCGCCGAGCTCTTATCACGCAACAGGGGCTGGAGTGATGAGCAACTGTTCCAGGCGGCCAAGGCTGTCAATGTCGATATCTACCGGCGACTGATAATGCAGGAGTGGCTGACGGAGGTGCTGGGTGAAGCCACCGCCGCAAACGTGCTTGCCGCATCACCAGCAACTGCTGGCCAACAACTGCCTGAGGTGTCTAACGAATTCGGTGTGGCTGCCATTCGTTTCTACTTCTCCATGCTACCAAATGTGCTGCACAATCTGGCCTCCGATAACGAAGTTGGTTCCAAAACAGCGAGCAAGTAAGCTGATACTCAATATCTAAAAATGGGTCCAAAGTGTTGCTAATGTTTGTGTACATGTCGGACTAAACTAGATACCGTCGACCCCAAAGTGTATATAGACTCGAAGAGATTATCGATAAGATGGATAATCGCAAATCGATAAAGCCTCGTATCTCCCACAATTTTAAGGCAACAGTCACCAAATTTGAGTGGTAGGTTGTTGGCGATATCCACGCCACAATTTGTAAGCTAAAATCCACAAAATTTGAAAGGAAGGTTACTAGGAAACTCTTCCATCATTTTTTTCCGCCCCAAAATTCTCAGTAGCTTAAGCTAAAAAACCAGGAAGGAAGAATTCTAGAAAACTTCTCTAACATTTTGTTGCACAAAAGCCTATGTCTACCGCAATTTTAAAGGCAAACTTGGAGGGTAGATTACTAGTAATCTCCTTCAAAGATCCGCATTTCTTGGCTACACCCAGGCTTGTTGCGGCACCTGTCATCAGATGGTATTACTTATGGTGTCAGAGTGCCCGACTGCAACGTTCACACTTGTTTTTACTTGTGTAATTATTAAACATTAATAATTTAAAATTTCACATATTTTATTTAATTTAATTTGAAAAAACTTAACATTTGAATGCGATTCGAACTCACAATTCTGCATAGTTTCCCACTTTTAGATAGCAAAACTCAAATTGCATCCCATATTTCTGAATCTTAGAACAAAGCTCTCATAAAAATAAAATACAAATAAACTTGTTAGAAATATAATGGAATATGAATACATTTAGAAATTATTTATAAAAATTAAAATATTTAAAAATCATTTTCCCTCCAGGCCTTTGTTCCGATTAACCTTGAAATATAATCAAAGTATTGATGTTGTTTTTCAATAGAGTGGATTTGAGGGAAGACACAGTTCAATGCTGATTAAACTGGGAATTTTTGTAAATAACTAATTATCAGCATTGTAATCACATACTATACCATACTATACTATGCTAACTATATTATAATACTATACTATAATACCATCCTATACTATATCATATTTTACAGCAATTCAGGGAAATTACCATTCACTCACTCTAGACAAAAATACTTTTATTTGTAATTCCACATTTGTTTTTCATTGCAGCAACATCCTGCCACTAACTAAACTATTTGAGCTCAAAAATGAGATATACAAGCCCCGCCTACAGTACACGTCCAAAAAACTGAACGAGATCTTGCAAAGTCTTCTGCATGAGCGCGCTATGAAAATGGATGCCTCCTATGTGGGCGCAGTAAGTACTTCCAGCAGGACATCCGCTATGGGAATGGCAATGTATTCCACACTTTTCGTTGCAGATAGTGTGGCATGAACCGACAAAGCCGGCGCATGCCGATGTCCTTGCATTTGACATACAACGAGGACGGGATCACGGCCTACAGCCCTATTTCAAATATTTAGAGATCTGTAATAGAAACACAAAGATTACTAGTTGGAGTAATTTCGAGGACTTTATACCAAAGGAAGTAAGTTGATCATTTTATATATATTGTTGCAGTTTCATCACTATATAGTCAGAAAAAATAGTCCTGAAATGCAGAAAATCACCAAATTGTTGTCAATTACTAATCTAAAAAAATGGAAGATTTTTGTTAAATGTATACAAATATTTCGAAATGTGTGTACACAGAATTCTTACATTAGCTTTTTTGTTACTTTTAATAGTATTTTGAGATCTTATATATAGAAAAGTCCATATTTAATAAATTCATAGAATTTAATTTGACAAAATTTACGATTCTCTGTGCGACAATCTTAGAAATTACTATTAAGGCCAAATCAAAATTCAATGCTCGAGCCACGCCCCAAACTATACTATATATAAGCTTCCCAGAACAGTTTATCTTTTTCTTAAGAAAAACCATTAACGAAAAATAAATAAATACATATTTATTCTCTGATATTCGATGACTAAGTTCATGGATATAAAAAATGTAAGATATTTTTTTATCTGCAACTTTTGCGTACTTTCGTATCTTTAGTTATCTGAAGTTTGTATAAAGAGATATTGTATATATGAGAGGTTTAATGAGAGGTTTGCCTGCCTCGCTGAGAGTATTAAAACACTTCCACCTTAAATGAGTTTTCGCAAAGAGTCCGCAATTGAATTCTTGGTCTAACCATTGTGCAACAATGACAAAGGATATTTATAGTCATTTTTGAGCTATAGGTATACAGATTTTGATAAAGGGAATAACCAAAGATTCTACCTGTTAATTGTAGCATAGATTATTGATAAGGATCATAATTGTTTCCATTTATTTTTCAAGCTCGTGGATAAGCTGAGGAGTGTTTACAACAGCTGGACAGATGTGGACCTTATTGTTGGTGGCATTTCAGAGCACACTTTTGACGGCACTATCGGACCCACATTTAGCTGTATATTGGGTGAGACAACTTGCTATAAAATCGATTCAGCACTCTATTAACCCATTGACAATTTCCTTCAGCTGAGCAATTCTCAAAGATACAACAACGTCATAAGCAGCGCCAGTCCCCAGAACACACTGCTTTACTGGAGACGTACAGCTCTCTGAATGGGACTCAACTTTTGTGCTTGAACTCCAACTTGATGGCAGTGCCACAGAATATTTTCCGATTGCAATCCAACAGGTACGAGGGAAACCTGGGGAAAGTGCTTATTGCACGATTACAGTCGCAATTCACAACTCACGTGTTAACCGACAGTAGTCGTTATCTCTATCTATCTAACACTGATTCATAGTGCAGTATAAAAGTCGATTTAGTTTTAATGAAAACTCAAGGAGCCATGTGATAAGCGTGGCAACAGTAATTACGTATATATACATTCATATAATGATTGATTTCCTACTTTCGTTTGCAGCAATCGGCTGGTCAATTGCAACGATGTGGAATAATTCGGCAAGACGAGAGGGGAGTAGTGAAACAATAAAAAACCCAACTTTTACCCAGATGAATTTAAATGATGTTACTAAACTCAACTACGCCAGCACCTTTGAAATTCCAGTTGAATATTCATTTGTGCTGATCAATAAAAAATATTATATTTTGTTTATATTAACTACTTTTATTGATTTAGGATTTTGTATAATTTCATCTCTTCAAATTGGAGGAATACTGATCGGATCGATCGGTAAAAGAAAACTAAATATTCTCAGAAAATGTAGGTTGAAGTTTGTTGGATGTTAAAAATTCACACTTTTGGCGGCAAATGTAATTCACGTTATTATTCTGAAAGCATATTTTGAAAACCAGGCCTTTTCTTTTCTTTATTTCAGATTACATTTTCTAAAATTTAGAAAAAATATGTTTAATTTTTAGTGTAATTTTTTGCTTTTTGAATTTCCACTTTTTAGAAACGCAAATTCAGAGTCACCTCCAATCGGCTTTAAGCATTTGTTGCGTTGCAAAACAATAAACTTCTTCGGCCTTTTGGCCTTCTACAAATTTGGGACAGGGAATTTGGAATTTTGATAACTTTGTTGTGACAGCCTTTGACCAAGTCTTAAAATGTTTTGATAACCCAGTATCAGAAGGCGCACCAGCAATCTACGCATCAAGTTTTTTGTCTGATTGGGTTTTTACGTGTTTTCCATAATTCATGCAACAAATCTTTTCTTTTAAAATTTAAATATTAAAATTTATTTAATTTGGGTTTTACAAATTGTAGACGAAATAAATGAATAAATGACGCACCTTGCACAAAACCTATATAGTCTTATAACTTCGGTTCAGGAGGTAGTAATGGACAATAGAAAATAATGATTGATATATAAGCTCATGAGTCCGTTGAAATCCAATTGTTTGCTTTCTGTTATCATCTTCCAAATGGCAATTTGGGTTTCGAGCGTAGTCAATCAATTTGTTCAATTTAGACACAAAAACCAAAATCATTTGTTTTGAGTTCGTGTATTTTTACAAAATATTTAAATTAGCGTTTGGCAATTGTTAAAATATTTATTTAACTATTTTATTCATGCAATGGCGTTTTTTATTAACGAATTGTTTATACAAGTTTGACAAGTCATGACAGCTTTGGCAAAACTGGAAAAAAAAACACTGCAAATAATTTTAATAGTTTTGCGATTTTCTTTGTTGCCAAAAACAAAGCACGAGCGTAATGAAATCAATTGTTTCGAAATCGACTATTTTTATAAAATTTTTAAATTTAACTATATCATTGATTCGCTGGCGTTTTTTATTAAATGCAAGTTTGACAAGTCATGAAACTAAAAAAAGAACTCGGCAAATAAATTAGGCAGCGATTTAATGATCGTGCTTTGTTTTTAGGAAAGCCTTCCATAATAAACAAATTCCATTCGTAGTACATTGTTCTGCTACTTCTATATGTTAGTTGATAAACCGATTTTTATATATAAGAATGAGATACGTGCATATATACCTAAGAATTACGTGCGTTAAAGGTATATGCATATGTGTGCCTGTATTGTCAGTAAGCACCAGCGCCAAAGAAAATAATACGTACAATGAGAACAAAAACAAACACGTTGATAAAAAGTCTTATTCATATGGAGACCCGATAAGATTTACCTGAAACAATTTCAGCAATCAATTAATAGAGAGCCAACTGATAACGCTCCATTGCTCATTGACATTGGCTCAGTTAGTTCAAATTGGAATCGCGGCGTGTCGAGAGTGGAAGTTTTTGCTTGGCCAGAGAAGTGTGCTAAAATATCGTCAAAGGTAAAGCATTGCTCATCTCGCGTATTTTAAGCTATTTGTGATACCTCTGATAACGCATCAAAAGATGTACACACCAAATAAATCAAGATCCAAGAGATACTGCCGTGATTCCGTTGAAAACATACGAACTATACGAAGTACAGATTATCACATATAAGATAATGCGTATGATGTCACGCCATCAATAATTATTGAATCAATTGAACTTTAGACATGGACTAAAGATATATAACTATGTTTTTTTGCCGTAGTAGGCTTATATAACACACATTCAATAATGATTGCTTCATTTTCGAAGAATTTTCAACCAAATGGCGATAACTGGAAAATTGTGGCATTTACAGCAAGGTGCAAAAGCAAAAGCAGGCGCTAAAATTCGTTTATCTAATCAGCACAAAAGTCACCACATTCCCAATCTGGCCAGTGTACCACACATACATGCGTACATACATATCATTTGGAAAAATGTATCTCTATCTCTGGCCTATTCGAGCTTTATTTATTCAACTCCATATACTTGATTGCGGTTTTATAAATCGTAGTTTGAATCATTTTACATTAGGTTGCGCGACATGAACACTAAAGAATACTCTTAAGGAATATCTATTATAATGGTTAAACCAAGCAATAGAACTTTGAAATACTTTCGATCCGTTGTGGTGACACAGAGGTGAATACTCACTTAATTTAAACATAAATCAAATATCTTATTGGATTAAAATTCATTTATCACATATCAAGGCTTCAAGGCTTATAAAATTCCTTAACAAATTTTCCATATTTTTGCAAGCAACACGACAATTACTAATATAGTGGCAAAGTGAAATTGTTTATAACAGATAAAAAAAAAATGCGCTTTTTAAATTTTTATTAGTCATTTTTTAAAAACAACAAAAAACAATTTTAAATGAAATCGCTCAAAGCTGATTTGAATCGTTAAATTGCATTAGCCAAATTGCTAATATTCCCTGTGACACTCCTGAAACTCCTGGAAACAAGAAAATACTCCCCTTTGCCAGTTGTAGTTCTTAAACTTTACAACTTCAGCTAAGTTTGACTAAAAATATATATTTTTGCTATAATCTGCCATGCTGCATCTAAGAATGGTAACAGACCTTCAAAATTTTATTTGAATTTTTATGGATATCTCAATATTAAGTCAAAATTATGTAAATATTAACAAAATTGAATTCAAATATATGTGCGAATGTGAAATCAAATATAAACAGGGCAATGTCCAGACCATATGACCTAAGAAGTTCTGAATTTGGATGTGACAATTACGAATTTAATTTAAATAAAATATTTCAATACATACACAGTTGTGCTCAAACTGATATTATTGCCAACAATTTGTGAACTTTGATCTTCAGTATATTTGTTGAATAACATGATATATCAATTATTTATTATTATTATCTAATATTATTTCACAGGCCTCTACGCTTTTGCCAAGTCAAGATAATGGTAGTGTTTGCATTTTTGATAATTTTGACAGCCTATGAGGAATACACTGGTATTATTCTGCGGGCCATTTGAATATTTTCCAACAGCTATTACTATTATCAAAATATCATTATCGGAACAATCTTTTATGTTTAGCGCGATATCTTTTTATTGAGAATCGTTTTTAGGTATTAAAATTTTTGAAAAACGATCAGCATCGGATTAATATACATATAATAAGGCTCCTATAGAAAAAGTTGAGAAGTGTATAATGAAGTTGGAAAAAAATGTGTAGCGTGCAGAAGAAAAAATCACCGAGCCCATCGAGTATATATTTCCTTGATCTGTACCACCATCCAAGTCGATAAAATCGCCGATCCAAGAAACAGTAAGAGTTAGAGACTTCAAATTCGGAATATAAGTTCTCGTATATCACTGCGCAGACCCAATTAATTTTATGGTAGGGTTTCGCGTAGCATTCCTAATTGATTCAATCATAATGTGTTTTAAATGTGAGCACGTAGACCCTGGTATGCTAGGGTTTGTAATCTTTGCCGTGCCTAACGAATTTGATCTTTATTGTTTTTTATAGTAGTATGCTCCGAAACGGCTATGATAATGGGCCTCGTTCCAGCGATAAGTTCAATGGATCCCTCGAGGCTGATAGTCATAAGCCCACATATGCATTGGATCATTTGGCCACATTTAAATTAAAAACTGAGGCTGAAACAAAACAGCCGAAAGAAAAAATGAAACTGTTGCTGGAACTAGATAAGACAGGTGGTATATGGCCCCATAAGATGTATATGAGCTTCAACGGCCAATGGCTTGTCATGCTTGATAAGGATATGAAAGAAATCGAAAACTTTCCCGGCAGTCTGCTATCGGAGCCAACAGCCTTTATCAGTGATGATCCCCTGGAAACTTACAATAATGTTTTGATTTTCTCCGTGCCGGGAATCTCCTTGGGCAATACTGAAATGCATATTTTCCAAGTGAGTGAAATCAGCCTTCCTGGATGAACTGAACTCTCTAAACCACAATTTGCTATAGGTCAGCGATGTGAACTCGGTACATTTGGTGGAGGACCTGCGCCTGCTAAGCAGCGGTTCACCAGTCACCGTGGACCGCAACAAAACACCCATACACTTGCCAAAGCCTGAGCGTCCTCAGCCTAAGGATCAATACGGTATCGCAGCGGCTGCGGCAGAACTTGCCGCCGAGAAGAACGCACAGGATCGCGATCAGACGGAGCGCGATGTTCAGGTGCTCAACCATTGTTTGTAAGTTCGATTTTGTTCCTTTATTTTGAGAAATTTACATTTGTTACCTAATTGTAAGGAATTTACATTTATATCTTAATTTATATCTTAATGTTGAGCACAGTCCCAATCTGATAGTCCTCCGATAGCGACATTATGGGCAACTCAGCTCCTAGAGACACCGCTTCCTTGGGCTTGTCCACGAGCCAAATTGAATCTGAAATGGCATATTTTGGCACTGCCTCGGCACTGCCTGTACTCGGCAGAAAGTTCCTCCATCTCTTCTAACTGATATTCATCATCCATTTCAGAGACAGTTGTATGAACACAAAAGGGGTTTATCTCCTTCACTGTCCATGGATTCGATGCGTTCCCGTCATCAGCATCAGCATCGCTGTCATACGCAGTAGTCGAGCGCTTGGCTTTGCTTTCGTCCGCTCCTGGCGGAGATTGTAACAATTGTGGATGTTGATCCAGGTTCATCGCTGGCATCGGCTGATGATTGTGTTGTACTTCCGTGGCGAATATCGGTTCGTTCTCATCCTCAGAGCACAATGTGTGAATTTGATCATTATTAGCAATGTACTCGAAATCATCAAGATGCTTTGCAGCAAAATCTGTTGTCACTGCATAGCCATCGCTAGTCAAACGCTTGACTTTGCTCTCCTGGTGGATTCTCAGCTAGGCTCAAGGCCTTTTTTTGTGAAATCAGCTTCTCTGTGGGATTATACTCCGTTTTCGTTTCCTTTGTCGACAAAGACTCGATTGAATCACAATCATTATTGTTCTTAGTAATTGGGGGACGAATTTGAGCCTCATTAACAATGTACTCGGAATCCTTTGGTTCGCTTGCTAATATCTGGCGAGTGACTTTTAGTCCTTCCACCGACATACCACATTCATCAAGTGGAATATTACATGCTGCCATATTAGCATTATCATCCAAACATAGTTTTTTTTTTGGTATTCTCCATGTTCTAAAGATACGTAATATGCGAGCGCATGTGTGTGAAAGGGATGACATGATAATCGACGCTAGCGTAAAAGTGTTCGTGTATTCTGCAGAGCCCCGTTGCTTACGATTTCGTGTACGTATTTACATTATGTCGTGTTTATTATTAATATTATAGTTATGAGTATATTACAGTGAAATATGAGTAATGGATTTACAACGTAATTTTATTTTACAAAACAGCGACTGATTTCGTCGATGCACAGAAAACTTTACAACTTTAGGTACTCGATACTTTGACTTCTAAATGGACGATCTTAACGCTGCGACTCGACTCGACTCTCTCGTTCTGTTGTTTTCTACGACTCTTCTTCTTCATTTATTCTTATGCTGCTGTTAGGTCTGTTAACCAGCGTTGCCACCCAACAGCACTGTAATCCCACTGTAACTACTCGGTACATGTGAATAAAAACATGCGCTGCCTTCAATTTTTTTTACTCTTCAGTTAATGGAAAAATGTTGTTTTAAAAAAATACATATATCTATATATAATTATTTAACTGCTTAGTTTAGGGTACACCATATTCGTACTCACTAAGCTGGTGTATTTTAAGCTTTATTTGAGTTTTAATTAAATTTTTGCATGTTGCTGACTTTATCTATTGCAGCGAGGACGTGGAACGATTCATTGCAAGATTGCACTATGCAGCTGAAGCTTTGCTTGAGCTGGAGTCCCGGAAGAACCAACATAATCCCCACGGAGAGGGTCTGCTGGTACTGCGATCACGTCCACCAATCGAGAGCGAATTCTATGACATTTTGGCTAAAATAAAGCTGGCGCTCAATTTCTCTGTTAAGTTGCAGAACCATTTTACCAAAGGCTCTGAACCCATTCACAATGTTTTCATTTCCCTGCGAACGATTGTGAATGTGTGTAACGATGTTTATGTCGGTGCTCATTTACCTGAGAGCGTTATTAATCCTCTGCTGCGCCGAGAAACCATTACTTTTCTCAATGGTACACTTGACTCTAATGAGAAGGATCTGTGGCTCAGTCTCGGCCCCAATTGGACCGTGCCAAAGGATCAATTCAAGGATCATAAGAGTTCATACCATCCAATTTTCTATGACGATTGGTCGCCAGACTGGGTGGTCGACGAGGAGGTTGCCTACTTGGCACCAGCATTGAAGAATTCCCAATCTTACACGCCAATGCCGCCCAGTCCGGGAGGCAATCGCACCTGGCTGAGTCGCCTAGAGAGCCGCAATGTTAAAATCGCAGAGGTTGCTTACAATAAATCTGCCACCAATGATAAGGAATTGAATGTTACGAAGGGCGAATATTTAGAGGTACATTTTGAATTTAATGTCATTTTATGAAGCTATATAATTTTGATTAAAACATGTTTTATTAATACAGGTTATTGACGACTCCAAGAACTGGTGGAAGGCGCGAAATTCATACGGTAACGTTGGCTACGTTCCCAACACAGTGCTAGTTCCCTACAACTTTGAGCATGGCATCAACCGGAATGGACGCGATAACGAGTCATTGGGCTCTTCATCTCTTGACAACGGTGAAGCTGACGCGAACAATCCGCTTTATCGCAACACGATGGCAATGTATGTGCCGCCAACGGAGCGTGAGTCTCAGCAACCGGTTGGCAACGCCAAGAATATGCCTCGATCCTACTCAATGCCAAATGTGCCCGTTCCACCGCCCATGCCACCGAGCGATAGTCAACCATCCACCCCGAGTGACACCTTAAAGCGAAATATGGCAGCCGCTGGAACTATGGCAGGTGAGTGCCTCATTTGCATTGTTCTCCATGTAACTACACTCTGAAAAAATCGACCCGAAAATTATAAAGTTTTTCTTGTTTTTTTTAAAAATAGATTTTAAATATCAGAAAACATTTTTCTTAAAATCAGAAATGCTTGCCATAAATCGAAAATTCCAAAGAAATTTTGTTTGCTAACATTATTATTTTATATTATTAAGAAATGCACTTCTATAAAGTATAAATACAAATCCTCATATTTAGAAAAAAATACTCTTTATAATTCAGAAAAATTTAATGGAATTTATTGGCGCAGGTTTTTTATTAGGGTTTAGTCAATAAGTCAATAAACTCGTGATTGAATCGAATCGCTGAAATATCGTAAGCTTTTTTTAATTAAAAGACTATGTAAAATGTTTTTAAATGTGAAATCTTAAAATACTTAATTAAAAAAAAATATAGAAAAAGTTGCTTTTTTGTATGAAAAAACACTGAAAATGCTGAAAACGGGAAATATATTTTTTCTAGATTTTAGAAATTTGCTTTCTGAATATTAAAGTGAGTTACACTTGGCGATCAAAGTAATGCAAATTTTTATAAGTGAGGGCAATTTTTTTCTGAGTGTAACCTTGCAATAACTTCCGGCTTTTCATGTGATAGCAATGCGGGCTCGCAACGACTGCGACGCCGACGAAGAGGCCTATCTGATGCAGGCGAATGTCAACGGGGAGATGCGCATGTTGATCCAGCAGAGACAGCAGCGCAGGGACCTGGAAATTCTAAAGACGCCCGAAATATACATTACCCAGAAATCCAAGCCGTCGGAGGTGGAGGAATGGCTCCGCGGCAAGGGCTTCTCGGACAACATCATCAAGCGCCTGCACTCGCTCAACGGTGAGGAGATATTTGCGCTTTCGCCACACACCATCGACAGCTACTTTGGCCAGCGGGAGAGCCGTCGACTCATTTCACAAATTGTGCTACAGAAGAACATCTGTGAGGTAGATATATAGACTGTCCCTTTGAGTAATCCTGAAATCCTCATTCATCATTTGTTCATTTTTGCAGTACAAAACAATTCGGTCGTCTGAGCTGTCTGCTAAACTAGCTCGCGCCCGGCAAAAGGCAGATCAGTCGAATGGAGATGAGGTCTTTTAGGCCTGCCTGCCTGTATTTACTTAATGCCTACTTTGAGGGCAGCCTGTTCGAACCCGTTTCCATTTTAGTTTGATTTTAACTGCATACACTTTACTTTTGGCTGAATACCTCTGTGGATTGGAACCCTCTTGGCTTGTCATTTATTTATTTGTAATGTTTCGTTCATTTATTTTAAAATATGCCTGTAAATGCATATGCAATATGTAAATAAAAATCAAAAACAGCATTTTATTGTTGCTTTATATGTATGTTGAAGCTCCGAATTCACAATACAATAATTATAGTCGCAACTTCTTGCCGAGTCATACATATATGTAAAGAGACAATTAACAATGTAAATGGTTAAAGTTGTGGGAATATAGCAAATCACAAGGCCATTATTCTAAAGATATATGTATATGTGCTTACATCCAAAAAGATAAGATTTCATGATCTGTGCATGCCCAACGAGACTACAAATATCAAAACTGGTATTATTCAAAGTAAAAATAAACTTTTGTTAAAGTTGAAAAGTTCACGCCTTAGCGTGGAAAACGGGAACAAGAAAATATATATTTTTGAAAGCTGTACTTAAGGAACATAATCAATATTTAATTCGTGTCGATACATGTTTTCATAATCTGATTGAACAAAATCAAGGACAGAACACTTGCAACGGCGTTGCTTTTAAGCGTGGCATGTAAAGAAGATTACATGATAATTTCTGTGACTGTTGCACAATAATAATAATAATTATATGATGCAGTTACCGATTTGATTTTTATTGAAATAAGATTTAAACTTTGAATGTGTTCTAATTAAATCCAACTGACGCGATTCTCGTTTCTCTGCTTGAATATGCAAAAGTATTGAAGAAAAACAAGAGTTAGTTAACTTGATATCTTTGAAAGAATATTTACTCTGCAACATCTGTGAAAATAAGTCTCTTCTCTCTCCAGTCCAACATGGACGATCGATCTACATCTACCAATTTGCTTGAATTTACATCCGCCGTAAGTGATGCATTCCTTTTGAAAATGGGAATTGATCTCGTTTACAATGACTATAGTAAAACATTCGATTCTGTTAACCATGGTCAACTACTGTCGAAAGAATTAAAAGTTGTTTCAAGGCAATCACCTTGAACCCTTGTTGCATACTCTTCTCATTAAAGACCTTCTCATTACCTTAACCTTCTCATCAATCCTTTTACATTCACATATTCTGAGGATGAACTCGTTTTCAATATGATTTGCAACTGTATGCAACTCTGGAGCTGGACAAACCAGTTGCATCCTAAATGTTAAAAATGTAGGTATATGACTTTTAGTCGCTTTAAATCATAATTGACCACTTATATATAATGCAAAGCACTGCAGTTAAGATCCTGCAGTTCTTTTTCCTACTTAGCGTAGTTTTCCTAAGTTAAGTTATTTTATGGCGATATTGAAACCCGTTTATTTCGTTTCATTTTCAAAAAATGTATGAGATCTACATATATTTGAAAAATGAATGGAGATAAGCATTTAGGTATAGAATATGTAAATCTACGGGATTAAAGAGTATCATAAATATTCAGAAAATGCCTATCAAGCGTATGGAGTAATTATTAGAAATATGTATTAGATTCAGAAAAAAATCGGCCTCATAACCTTATTAGAAAGTTTTCTTGTTTTTGGAAACAATTTCTATTTATAAAAAAATATTGTCTATTATAAAGACTGCATTTCCAAAAAGTATAAGTTCATAGAAATTATTCTAAAATTCAGAAAATAGTAAGGAAATTTGTTCACTCGACTGCTATATTTGCGATTATCTGATTTCTACTTTAGAGTCAGCGTAGCTCAGTGCACTAAGCAGACAAGCCAAAGAGGTGGGTCGTGGGAGTGACAACCCAACGCCAACGCGTTGGCATAGCATGTCGATACAAATCTTAAAGAGGGTATCATTGTCTCGAGTTGCCAAAAGCCGTCGGCGCATCACTAAGCAGACAATACAATGCAGTAGCAAAAATAAATGTACTAGATTTGAAATAGATTGGAGTAGATTTCCTTCCCATGAGTTTAGCATGCGATCAGTTTTGTGACTGTTGCCATTTTATTATCATTAATATATGTTATTTTCATTAAATTAAATATATTATATTTTCAGAAATCATGCGAAAGTCCGATTTCTATCGGCATTATCAAGCGGAAATCTTAAAAGAGGTATCATTGTCTCGACGTGCGAAATAGTTTATTCATCTGCGCTATGTCACATGAACCCGTTGAAACCTATCTCTGTATGTATGCGTGTATGTGTGCCAATTGAGAAACAATGAATTTTGTGTCGAGACAGTGATACCCTGTTTTAGATTAGAACCATACATTTTATGGGCTGTGGTTACAAAAGTGCGCAACAGTTAAACCACCCCGCTTTAGAAAATTTAAAATCGAGTGCCAGCTCGCACTCACAAGACAAGAATAGAGTGTTGCTGCTTTCCTCGCACACATTCAACGGCTTGCTCGATCCGGTAGCAATATAAATAGCTGCTTTCTCGCACACATTCATAACGGCCTACTTGAAAAGATGCGCACCTTTTCGCACACATACATTCTGCTTGAGGATTAGCACAGGCAAATAATGACCTGCGTTCGCTGCTCGCCACATTGTCCCTAATCAAATTTTGTTGCATGGCCGACGGGTTCGCGCTTTCAGCACCCGAAGTGTAGCTCAGCGAGAAGTGTAGAGCAGATTTTTCATGCAATTTTAGTTTAGTTTATAGTTGATTTGACACCATTTTCTGCTTAGTGCTCAGTGGCAAGTCACTTAACTCGCGAGCCAAGGTTCAGTTTTTCAAATTTAAATATATATGAATTTATAAGCCATATAAAATGTTTGCATATGTGAAATCTTAAAATAATAATGTTTATAATAAATGCAATTAACTAGAGTTGTTAGAGTTGATATTTTTTAGTAAAATGTACCCCGAAATTAAAAAATGAAAAATTGTTGTTTTTAGAAATATACTTCCTGAATTTGCATATTTTTGCAAAAAATGCAGGGCAATGGAGCTGCGAAGCTTCGTTCAGAAAGGGAAGGAAAACTTATTAATAAAAGTATAGAATGGTAAGTGGGTAAACTATTATTAGTATTCCAGCCAAGACCCAGTCGAGCACATATCAGAAATGGTTTTTGTACAAATTCTGTTTTATCCTGTCGAACATAATAATTGGGATACATATAAAAGATACATGTTGAAGAATGGGACGAACATGTGAAATTTGAAGAGTTTTAGTAACGCATAGATTGTGAAATCTTTTGACTGAAATCCAGATCACCAAAGGCGCAATTAGTGGCAGAAGAAGAAATATGATTTTCACTCTTAAGCATGGGAACAAAAAGACATTAATTTGCATAATTTTGAGGTGTTTTTGTACTAGTATATATTCCAAGCTTTAAATCTACATTCAAGGGAGACAACACGGAATAAATAGCTGAAAACTACTCAAAATACTATACCCCTCACTCAGCCATAAGCACTTCTTTCCTGATAACTTCCTTTAGTCCACATAACTATGCGTATTTTTTTAAATTTTGAAAAAGCCCAAAAAACTGCTATTTGTTGTAGACAAAGTGTGGATTAATTAAAAATAATGTACTCAATAGTGAAATATTTAATTATTTTCGTTTTAATTGAGCGGGTCAAATTATTTTTTATTTTATTTGTATTATTAATTAATTTTGAATGTCATTCATAAATGACAAACTGTGACTGTGTTGCTTTTGGCTGAATGTGTGTCGTAAGTAGGCACATCAACGTCACGCAAACGCAACAACAATACGACCAATACTCGCAACATTTTCGAAAGAAAACTTTCTAGGTCACACGCCAATTTCCATGCCGAAGTTTTGTCACAACACAAAAGCAGCGCTTCGTAAAGGTTGACGGGGTTAAAAATATGTGATGCTTGTTTGCTGGCTTGTTTGCGTATTGTTGGACAACGATTGCATTAATGTCATACCAATCGCATTTGGGACAGTGTGCCAAGTGTTGCGGGTTCTCGCCAAAAAAGTGACATACCAATCGATACATTGTAAGCGAAGCACAAAAAAAATCAAATAAAACCGATCATATTCAGTATGAACAACAAAGTCCCCCATCCCTTCCCAAACGGCCGTCGCTTTCAGCATAAATTAGAGCAGAGCGAAAAAATAAGCAAGCTTCTTTGATTTACACGCCGTCGCCGGCGTCGACGTCAGCGCCTGTTGTGCCTGCTGCCTGCAACGCAGCCGGCGTTAAACTGGCTTTAAGCTGACTCTAGAGCCGAGCAGGCTCGTTAGCTTTGACGCCGGCGCTGGCTCTGGCGCTGTCGCTGGCGCTGACGTTGTGCAGTCGCCGTCGAGTAGCGATCTCGATTCGTTATAAAAGCTCCAAATTCAACGGCTGCCCAGTTAGTTCAACGCCGACAGTATCTTGAGGCCTTGCCTCGACTGAGATTTACCCACAGAGTCGTCACAGATCCCCAGCAGTGCATCAATACGCTGGCGCTTATGAGCAGGTGTCGATTTGTGAATGAGTAGCTAATTAAGCTGCAATTTAGTTGCCAGCAAACTAATATTACTCAGTAACAGAAACAGTAATATTGTTTGCTCAACCTAGCGCGGAATTCGCGATTTCGATTTTGTAATTGTTGGATTGTGTATTGTAAATATTGTGATTGCTGATTGCGGATTGTCGTGTGCAATTTAAATTGAAAGACTTGCACAAGTTTGCGCCTCTTTAATCACTACTTTGACGAGAAAATAGGACACGTGAGAATGGTATGTACCAAAGACTTAGTGTAATCATGCTTACTTTTCAATTTTAACGGATCAAATTTAAAAAAGCATTTAAAGTATTTTTTTATTTATAGTTAGCATAGTATTTGCAATATATAGATATGTATATTCGTGTCAAGGATTCACCAATTTTCAATTTTCAATTTCAATAAGTAAAAGTGTTTTCTATAACGGCTATATTCATTAAGGTATTCCTAGATAATTATTTTCTAGATTAGAAAAAGTTGAATTTTAATCGATTATTGTTTAGCTAAAATAATTATTTATTTTTTTAAATATTAAATTTAATTTTCAGTTTAATTTACTTTTATTTCGACAGATTTTAGTAGGCATCAAATAAATAAATATATAATGTCAAATTAGTGTCAATGTCCAGACAAGTGGCTCTAATCGAATTAAACCAATTCATTTATCAACATTATGTACACATTATTACACATACGTGAGGAAAAACTAATGCTGTCTGTTAGCCCATAAAAAGCATTTAATTTAGGGCAGTCGTATTATTTTTTTGTTTTTCGACTAATACCAGTTTTGGCTGACGACGTCTAATGGCATATTTAAAAAGCCATTACGGACCATTGTTTATGGCAGACCTGCTTTAACTGACTTCACTTGCAGCCAGCTCTGTACAAAAGTACACACGATTGTGAGTGGCAAAATAATTGTGTTGCAAATTGAATGTTTTTATTAAAAGTAAGGTAATTAATTTAAGACACCAAACGAGCGACCTTCATACTTGAATTCGTTTTCGGTGGTGCTTTGCTTGTCTGTAGACCCAGAGAGGTAAAGGGCTATTGCACACGACTTTGAATCGAATACCCTGCACGAAGTGTAACTCCTTCAATCTCTTCTTCTTCTTCTTCATCCGGGGCATATTTGAAAAATGACTGCGTTGTCAGCCACGCATGGTCAGCAATTTACGCCATCTAATTGGACACGCCCCCCCATTATTTGTTAGCTCTGATAGTAATCAGTGCAGACATGCCACAAGCCAAGTTGCAACCATTAATTTTACATACCAAATTATACTCCGCATCAGACCACAAACACATTTTTCAAGTGGATTCAATTCGATTCGATTAAATTCGAGCGTTGATAATTACAAACACTTTCAACACACAATAGAACCTCGGCCACTTAAGCTTTCTATTTAATGAGCAGACTAAATGGAACGGTAAACCAGCTTGAGGGCTCAGCTGTTTGTGGCTACTTTCTCCCTCTCTCTCTCTCTCTCTCTCGCCAGTTATGCAATGTACTTAATTATGACATATTTGTGTACCAAATCCACTATGCCTGAGTGATTGTATGCTGGCATGTAAAAATGTATACAAGTATAACCACAATTTGACGACTTGCAGCCATTCACTTGACGATGTTTATTAATTTCAGGAACGACTATGTAAAACATAAAAACCCAGAAGAAAAATATGCAAATGAGGCTGGCTACACATAATACAAACATGAACATAGGTGTTGATCTATATATGGGTGCATACGTTGATAATGTTAATTAATATAAACATACATACATATATGTCAGAGATGTACATATGTATGTGTGTAATACTTCGGAAAAATTAATTAGAAACATAAATATTGCATATAATTTGCTTGTTTTTTTCTTGTAGATATTTTTTTTTAATTACAACATCAGCGGGGTGTAAAAAACAATGGCATAACTTTTAAGAAACAATACCGCAGAGACCAACCGAAAGATCACATTTGATTCCGAAAATGTCGAAAGATATTATTTTGATACATTGTATGTACTTCTGGTTTCAATCATTTGGCATTGTTTGAGGCTAATCGTGGCAACTGTTGAAGTGATTCACTTAGGCAATGCTCTTAGACATTACATTGAAAAATACTTTGAAAATAATGTAAATTGCACATGCACCTGGCACCTGGCACGTTAGCTAAGTGAAAATGCAAAAATTTAAAGGTATTTCGGAAAATGCCGCTCTACTCCAGTTGGATTGGAATGTCTGAAGCTCGAGAACCAACCAAGCCAGCCATGCTCTCAATTAATGAATTAAGTTAAACAAACAAACTAATTGCAACATTAATTAGCAGGGCGTTAGTAGGCATGCGATTTTGACGGCTACAACTATTTTCAAACACACACGTGCCTCAAATAAAATCATTTCAACATTTAATGGCTTAATATTATTTTTATATATATTTACACATATATTAAGCTGATTTTTCATTAGTGTCTAGCACCGTAACTAACAAGCTTAAGCTTATAGCACAGCGAAAGACAAATATCAACAAATAATAATTATAATAATAATAAAGTGAATAAAATAAATAATTACATGTTTCAAATTGTACGTTAATTTAACCAAACAAACCAAACAAGGCACTAATCAGTAACACCAAATTAAGCTTAAAAAATGAGTACTTTTGGTGGAAAGACTGTAAATGGTAAAAGTGAATGAATGAAGTGGAGTTTCTTAAGAAGTAATTTGCTTTTCAGTTGCAACATATTTAGACAAGCTCAATACCAAAACAATTAAAATAAACACGGTCTTCAAAAAAGTACGCTTAAAATAATCATAGTGATTTTCCCATTGGCTATCATAATTATCAAAATGATGCTGTGCAAGTACAACAATTATTTAGAACATGGCTCAATTAGGGTCGGCTTTAGCGGGATTGTTTAAAATCACGCAGAATAATTTTAAATTTCAGTAATAAATTACTTTATTCGCATTTGAATTTACTCGTTATTACGAGTTGCACTCTTTGGTGGGTAACTTGCTGGGAAGTGGCGAGAAGAGAAAGATCCGTTAAGTAGCAGTGCTGATCAGTCAGCTTTTTTTAAAGCTGAATTTTGGCCTATTGGCTATTTTTAGCGCTTTGTTACAGATTTTAGTTTTTAAAATAAAAGATTTTGGCAATTTTGTGCAGGTTAAGCGTTTTTAAATATTTTAAATAAGGTTTGACTCACATTTGGTGACTTACTTTTAATTTGGCATTCCAACTTTTCAATATGTTTAGGTTTAAAAACAATAATTTACATTTGTGTAAACAAACAAAAGCATTTTGTGGACACGCTCTCAGATGAAAGCTGACTCGTATTTCACATTTTTACCTCAAGTTCATATTTGGATCTTCGAACGTAATATTTTTAAAGACGAAAACTTGCGGTATATTCGTAATCGCATTTCAGTCATTAAGTAATTTGATTGTCTGCTTTATGCTTAACAATTGCTGCCAGCGACCTCCAAATCAAGATAAAATTAGTTCAATTATCTGACGAAGAAAGCGAGTGTTGAGATCAACTCGTTTGCTTTCGATTTCATTCACGTTTCGAGCTCGGCTCTTGTTTTGCTTGTGGCTCTGTCGGTTGATGCAACTGCTCAAGCAACTTGTACGTTTTCAAAGTCAAGGTCTGCCACAACAACAACAA
Source organism: Drosophila nr. perissopoda 5 BK-2023a (assembly GCA_035044105.1). Lineage (NCBI taxonomy): Eukaryota > Metazoa > Arthropoda > Insecta > Diptera > Drosophilidae > Drosophila > Drosophila nr. perissopoda 5 BK-2023a. Next base: position 1,051,413 of record JAWNMK010000250.1, read on the forward strand.
CAACAACATGAACATGAGCAGTAGTGCAACAGCTTCAGCCAGTGGCAACAGTTGCCACCGGCTAACTGCCAACGGCCAACCTCAACTTTATGTTGTCATCTGACCATAATTCGAAACGATTACAACTTAATCTCGCCGTGGACAACGGTTGACTACAGCGGAAGATATTCTCACATAAATTAAACTTTAACTCTTAAATTACGTAACTTGGTTTATTAATGTGGATTATATTTAATACACTTTGTCTGTGCCGGGTTAATTAACTCTTAACCCCGCCAACGGGGATAAATAATGACCGATGTCTTGTTCAATTATATAAAAGAGCTCTCTCCGCTAGATTTCGACTAAAATTATAAACTAAATACTTCATTTTAAAATCACAAAATAAAACAATAATAATAATAAATAAATCAGTTGTTATTAATATGTAAAATGATTCAACATTCATTGCAAGCATTAGGAAAATCCAGAAAAAACCAAGTAGACCAAAAAGTTTTGATCATTAATAGCTTTGTCATGGACAAAGTAAAACGTTCAGCAGAATGAGATATAGGGAAAAAAGCATAGATTTCACCAACTCCTAACTAAAACTGAACACACCACTCAAAACTAGGCCACTTCTTGGGAAATATATCGTTATTTTAATTCACAATTTTGAAAAAGCAGAGATTCAGTTTGAGAAATGCTCAAATATAAGCAATAATACTACAGCTCCAAAATTGGTATATATCTTCAAAGTAAGATGTTTGGTTAGCTGATTTTTAAAGTAAAATAAAACATTCCTTTCTAATTGCTAAATATAATTTCTGTGTCTGGTTTAGTTGTGTCCTCCCGATCATTATGGAGTAATACAAATAGGAACTCATCTTTTGCAAGATTAAATTTTCGATTTCAATGATTTTTAGAACAGATACGAGGAGCATAATAAATCGCTCATTAGCAATAGATTTCACAATATTAATGAATTTGTAGTTTAATGCCTATCAAATGTGTAACCACATTTTTCGAATATATACATATACAAGAAATTCCGATCTGGCTCAGTAAGCACTCCCTCGAAATGAAATATTATTCAAGTGGCGCGAATAATTAATGCCAAACAATCTAATGTTTGGACTAAGCCAATAAACGAAAGACGGACACGATTTCTTGATGATGGATGTGACTAAATCTAAGACACTCAATCATACGAACATGTCTAACTGTATAATGATTACCTTGCTTATGCTTATTAGTATGTATTTCGTGAATAATGATATAATATAAAAGTTTTCGAAATTATAGCAGTACGCACTTACTTGTCCACGGTCTTGTAGCCGTCAAGTCATGTTAGCTTGTCTCGCGTGTTCGCTGCCATTTCTGCACAATGTCTGCAAATTTTCTCACTTCCGTTTTCAGAGACAACGTTTGTTGGATTTGCTCTGGTTGGCATTGTCAATGAGAGCGTCGTGGGGCCGGAACCGGGCCGGACGTGGCAATTGCGGTAAGAGCATCGTAATTACCTTGGTTTTAATTACAGTGCGAATTATGTGCACATATGGTGTCCAAAATGCAACCAGGCGGCTGATCATGAAAATTATCAAAACCTTATAATGTTAGTGCGAAAAATAACGACCGACTCGATTGTATATGACTCTATATAATATCGAGTCATTTCAACAAATAGGCTAATCACGTCAATGATGTGAAAGCAGGAATTGAATGCGACTGTTGCAGATTTATTTTTATCCTCAGCACTTGTATTGCATTTTTACAATGTCGATTTGAACATAAAGATGGAAAATTAGAGTCAAAGAGATATGCAAATTTGCAGCTGCTGTTATCTTAATGCACAGATCAACGGACAATTGTCAAAGCCACTTGTGGCATATGCATTCGACCATTTAACTATTTCTCGGTTCAAATGCATAATACAAATCACATATTTATGCATTCATGGAATTTGTTTAAGAAATTGAATGAATATTGGATTTCCACTCAGTCAACATAAATAACTTTGCTGGAAAACCTTCTTGTTTCTTGGGATTTTCTGAATTTGGATTAATTCAATTTAATTTTTGTTGCCTTCTTACATATTATTAATTTCATTTAATGCACGAAATAAATCTGAAAATCTGAAATATTTTTGAATTTCTTAAATTTAAATTTTCATATGAAAAAACAAAATGCTTCCATTTGCAATTATATTTATATAATATTTAAATAAATATTTTATAAAACTACCTAACATTTTCTGTATTTATACATATGTATATATATATATATATATACTTTTTTTTTTGTAATTTCATTCTTGATTATCGATCATTTTAAAATTGTAACTCGAATTCTTCGCCAAAATGCTGAGTGCAACAATATGATTTTTGCCACTTTCTCTTAATCGGTGTAAAACTAACAATAATAATGAAAGAACTGTTTCGAGTACTCTATAATGATTGCCATGAACTCTATCAGGTATTCAATTAAGAGTCCTGTGTTTTTATATTATTAAGAACTCAATTTTAAACTTCTTGTCTCATGAATAACATTTTCGCATGCTTTTCTGGCTGACATCAACTACTAATCACTCAAAGTCCTCCATTTCTATATTTAAGAACTCAAATTTAAACTTTCTATCTCGTAACTAAAAAAATATTTCTTCTTTTTAAATTTATAAATTTAATTTAATTTAACTTGTTACTTTAATGCCAAAGCCATTCGGAATATCAGCAAAAGTGATAATTGATTTAGCTGTGTGTGAATCCAGTTTAAGGACCGGTCTGATGGAGGCTTGACTTTCGCCCATACCATTCTCACAACGAAAACACGTTTATTCGATTTGGGTTTTTGGAAAAAAGTAAACAATTCTTTAATGGCTTTGGGGGCCTTGAGAGTATTTGCAATTAAATTAAAATAAAAGTCAACGGCATTAAACAGAGGAGTTGACGATTTAGGTCCAGGTCCAAGGTTATGCATCGCTTCAACTGCCTTTCCCCATTCGGACTGACATATCACGACTCCGACTCCGGCTCCGACTCCGACTCCAGTGTCGTCCCGTCGAAAATACATTTGCAATACTTATAATTACATAACATATCCAATCTGGTATTCGCCATCTGAATGCTGGCATAGAAGTTGGCTGAGAAAACTTAAATACTGCATTTTTTGCATGTTTATGTCCACTCGTTGTCAGAACGCGCTCTTTGATGTTTATTTATGGCATTATTTATCTGCTACGATTTGGTTCATACTCGTAGCTTGATCTGTTTTATACACTATAGTCGTTTTAATGTGCTTCAAATGTCGTCATAAATTAATGCAAATCTGCGACTCCAAAATATATCTCTCTGTCTGTAAAAACGCGTCGATCTCTGATTGAAAACTTGATATTTTATCTATAAGTTTATTACTTTATGAGCACTTGCACAAGTAAACCAAAATTCTTGATTAAATATTATAACAGCGCTAATTTATCAGCGCATCATCGAGTCGAGCACTCATGATTATTATACAAATTATTTATTTATAAAATTCACCTTTTAGGTAAATAATGTTAGCTCATACATAATTGTAGGATTGTAGCGAGAATGTAGATAATTAGGTTACCTCCAAACCCTAATTAATATTAGATAAATGAGATTTTTCTGCCACAACTTCAGAAAAACAAAAGCTCAATTAAACAAATTGTTAAATGATTATGAACGGTTTGCTTATGCAAAACCAAATTTACTACGAATATATTCATAAATACAAATATTGATATGACATTAATTTGATATCTTAAATTTACATTCAGCCACAGCGTAAAGGTTACTTGCTGCCTGTAACTGGCAACCGTATTCCGATAACCGATTTCCTTCGAAACCAGTTTTAATTGGTTCGACTTAATCGATTCGGCACCTTTGAGAATCAATTAGTTTGGCGCATCCAATTGGACGACCTTATAGGCAATAGCAAATTGCGTCCGCAATTAATGAAATTGAGTTGATATAAATTCGCAAGCCAAAATCCGACCAGTCCTGTCCAACAAGTTCACAAAGTGCTAATCACTCGACTCCGGGTAAGAGAAGTTATTCGGTCACGCGACTTTTGGGCCATGTTACTTTGTTGAGCTGCGTTCCATTATGGCTACTAGAATTTGCCTCAGTTTATACACGTATCTTAGTGGATAATTGGACATTAATTCAGGTATGTGTGTACATACATATATATATATATATATATATGTATATGTATATGTTTGGGTGCTTAAAGTGCCGGTCTACTTATTGTCATAAATTATGGCCGTTGCGTAAATTGTGTGCACCTTGATTTCGATGTCAACAAAAAATAAGAAATACGCATTTTGCAATTAAGTTGCAGTACGAGCAGAAGTCGCAACATCTTACGCAACTCTCGAATCCAGAGCACCACTTGACGAGATCTCAATCTGCACTTTTAGGTGCTTTCACTTCAAATGGCAATTTCAATTAGTGCGTGTTACTCTGTCGACGAGACCAATCGGAATTTGTTCAATTTCGGCCCATAGGGGGATATTGGATACGCCTCCCGTCTCTGGTTTCGAGAGAGATGTTGGACACATATGTACATCTGCACAGATGCAACTTTGTTGCATTCAATAAGGAGTTGTCAGCGCAGCCATCAATAAATCAATCATTTTGTGGTGAAATTCTTAGCCGCGTTGCACTCAACTATTTTGCACTTTAATGATCAGCACTCGGTCTTTGGTGATTTGAGTTTAATTTTAATTAGATATCGTTAAAGTTATGCCAAAAAAAATTGCTCGCATTTACCCGATTTGGTGTCTGCACCAGTTTTGGCGTTTATCCACATGTACACACATATTAATTCTGCTACACTTTTTGAGGGGATTACAAAATTGTTGGGAAGTTTGTAAGGAGTTGCCAAAATGATATACCCATGTTCGTCTGTCCTTCTGTCTGTCCGTCTGTACTCAGTTTTTTGATAAATTTGATATAGGGTTCAGTCTCAAAACGATCTTCATGAAACTTTAAATAAATCCCTATTTTTGCTGTTGGATCGGACTACTTTATCATATAGCTCCCATTGAAACCATCGGTTGAACAATTTTATTCTGTTACAATAAAGAAAGAGTATGTAAATTTCGGCGTGCCTAAATTGGTCTTAATTTCTTGTTTAAATGCTGTACTCGTTAGTGAACTCACATTAGTCCAAAGTTGAAGCCTTCTGATTAGCAACATAAATCAGACATATATATATATATATATACAATAATTTATATATATTTATTAGGGAATGTATTTACATAAAATATCTGTAATAATAGTTATAAATAATATTTTTGTATTTCTTTTTATTTCGAATTGAATTTCCTGCTCCGCATGCAAAGTCCAATTGGAAACACTTTTGTCATTTATGTATCTCGAATGGTCTTAAATCATGGCTAATTACCATAATGCATGTCCATCTGTTTGTTAACTGGTTGCATTTATTACCTGGCCATGACCAATTGCTGTGCTTTGCTTTGTCCATTGTGATTGCCAAACACCACGATTATCATCTAGCTTAGACTAGAATATACATATAATCGAGTGTTTACTCCGTTCGCTGGGACCGGGCACATGGACATTAAAGCGTTAACTTGCCAACTACAGTGGAGGCTATACTAACTCCAGACCCTGTTGGCTAATTTGAGTTTTATTGCAGATTTGAAAGTAGCCAATGTGGTCCGATCGAGCAAAGTCCGGGCTATTGTTCTGTTTGCTGTTTGCAATTAAAATGTACTCCGTCTGTGTGTTGGGTTCTGTCACGGCAGCTGGAACGGATTGGCCGCCAATATTTGCGCATTTGCATGCGGCAACTGGCATTTTGCTCAAAGGTCTCTCACCAACAACAACAATTGGAAGTTGCGGTTGGCTCTGTGACTGTGGCCATGTTGCCAGATGAATGAGTCCACATGGGTCTAAGTCTAAGCTCGAGGCCAGTGAGCTTGGATAAAATGCATTATGTAAACCCATTTCTTACATATCGACGTTTTTGTTTGTTGTCTGGAAATTGCTGAAAAGCTTGAATACATATATATTTAAAAATTATAAAATAATTGTAGGTTTTTTTTTGCAGCACACTACATACTTGTGCATACATACATATCACAATATGTGTATATTTTTTAGGTAAATACCAGAAGCAGCAAATTGTTACAACGAACATGTTTCCGTTGAAATGTTGAAATTTAAATGAATAACAGCCAATACAGACTAAATAGGTTAAGGAACCAGTTGTTACCATAACTGCAGAGCCTGTGTCACAGCCGCCAAGATCGATGGCCGATTGTCCCTAACTAGTCGGTTAGTCGGCCAACATGCCAAATGGCTCAGTTCGTGTCTATTGCCAGTTTAGGCCAGGCATAAAATGAAATTTACATAAAATACACACACACACACACACTCACACACACAAAGGTTTCGCTGAAGAAGTCGTTTTTTTGTTTGCCGTTTTTTGTTCGAATGCCTGCTGCGAATAAATCCGAGTTAAAAATAAATAAATAAATAAAAAATTAAGAAATAAACACAAGCAGCCATGTCCATCAACAATATTAAAAGACTTCAAATTTTGCACAGATTTTCCTCATTTAGCAAGTTATTTAACGACGTGTTAAACGAGACATGAAACAAGTAACAATTTTATAATAAATATTAGCAAAATATTTTTTTTGTAGTTTCTAGTATTTCTTATTTAATTTTAAATGCATTTGCATTATCATTTTAGAATTCAAATATCAAAACTTAATTTAATTCAAAAACATATTTTGTAACTTGTCAATGTCTTATTTCTCGACCTCGCATTCACAATTTGAAAGTGGAGCAGTCTCGTCATTCTTCTTGAAAACGTCTGACATCAGTGTTTTTTTTAAATTAGTATTAAATGACATCGTATTATATGAGATTGATCTCTATAAACCCGTAGAAAGTAGCATTTCAATTTCAGATTCATTCACTTCATCTTGCCGCAAGAGCGCACCTTTTTTCCAATAAAGGCAAGGATTGAGTTCCGACATTTTTTAAGGTCGACCTGTGTTAATTCAATCCAAGACTCACTCATGTTCCACATATATTCGCATTTCGAACAACAATAAAAATCTTGTTTCTAGCATACCATTCTAGAGCAGTGGTATTTAAGATGGAATTTGAGATTTGATTTGATATTTTAAGCCAGTCACCGAAACGTGATCAAATGCTTGAGCGACAATTAGTTTTTGATCTCAATTGTGAATTGTTATTATTATTATGTAACTATTCCATTCGATTGAAATTCACAACGCATTGAAATATGTTTTAGTTTTGTCATTTATTATTATTTTTGATTTGATTATGATTTCGAGGTCAAGTAGATCGTTATGTGCAAACTGATGTCTACACGAAAAGAGACCGTTTTTGGTGGCGATAGCTTTTTTATCCATGCCGAGGGTCTTATGATTTTTTCGTAAAGCTTGTAACGCATTAGAGGAGAAGTCTGCGACTCCACATAGTATATATATTCTTGATCACTATCTGTGCCATATATACATGTCAATGTCTGTGTTTTTGTCCACCCTATATGTGTATATGAGCCTAACTCATTATCCGATAAAACTCGCTTTGCTTACGTCAGAGTTGAAAATCAAACGAGATGCTTACACGATGCGTGTTAAAATATTTTTAAATGTTCGCCGTAAAAATGTATGCATGAATTCTACTAAAAACAGAAGCGTTTGTTACAGGATAGTTATTATAATTAAAACCGATTAAGCCTGGCGCATTTTTACATCTATCGATAACAAAGTCAATTAGCGTTGAACGAATACAAAACGAAAATATGGAAAGTGCAACTATCGATAACAAGCAGCTGCTCGCAAACGATTGCAACCGCAACATTAAAGGCATTTTGTTTTTGTTTTGCTAATTTGTGCAAACGTTTAACATTTGAGTAAACTTCTTCACAATGCCCAAGGAGGAATCGCGACGACGCAGTCGCAGTGGCAGCAGGGACAGGAAAACCTCAAGTGCCCACGGATCGGAGCGGAAGCAGAAGCGCAGCCGCGACAAGCAGCGGGTAGAGTCCGCAGCCCAGTTGAATCGAGAGCGGGAACCAGATCGCGATACACATCAGCAGAAGCGTCGGGAGCACCGCAGTAGGAGCAGAAGCCGAAGCAGGAGCAGGAAGAAACAGAGGCAGGCAGTGAAGGAGCAGCCGCGACACAAAGATCATCATCGGAAACGCTCCCCCTCATCCAGCTCCACCTCGTCCTCCTCCTCATCATCATCCAGTTCATCGTCGTTCGTGGCAGCAGCGACAGCTCGGCGTGGTCCACGCAGTCCCGAAATGACCTCAATAAAGCTGCTGCAAACGCTGGAGGAGCGACGTTTACGGGAGCAACAAGAGCGACAGCGTATCAAGGAGCAGCTAAAGGCCAAGGAGACTCCTGAGGAGAAGCGATCGCGTCGCCTGCGCGAGAAACTGGCCAAGGAGCAGCGACGTCGCCAGCGCATGGGCTGGGACAACGAATACCAAACGTACTCGAATGAGGATAATCCCTTCGGTGACTCCAATTTGACGTCCACCTTCCACTGGGGCAAGAAACTGGAGGTTGAGGGCCTCTCCAATCTGTCCACGAAAACGGTCGAGGTGCTCTCGCTGCAGAAGCAGCTGGAGAATCGTCGCGAGCTGGAGAAGGTGAAAAAGCGACGCCAGGAACGCGAACTTGAGCGACAGGCACGCGAGGATGATGCCATGCAACAGCAGCGCGCCAAGGAAGCGGTTCAATTTCGCGTATGGCAGCGCCAAGAGGATCAATTCCATCTTGAGCAGGCTCGGCTGCGCAGCGAGATTCGGATACGGGATGGTCGCGCAAAGCCCATCGATCTCCTGGCTCAGTATGTGGCCGCTGGAAGCACGGAGACGGCGCTGGAGGATGCACTCGAGATGCAGATGCATGAGCCATATATGCTGCTGCAGGGTCTACATATGGAGGAACTGGAGGATCTGCTCGTTGACATCAAGGTGTACGAGGAGCTGGAGCAGGGCAGGCACATTGACTTCTGGAACGACATGATCACCATTGTGCAGGATGAGCTGCAGAAGCTGCTCAAGATCCAGCAGAGCGAGGCGAACGCATTGAATCAGCGACGCGACGGCATCCATCAGAGCGTCGTCAAGGATGTGGCGGACATTTTTCGCGGCAAGAACGCCAAACAGCTGGAGGAGATGCGTTCACGCATCGAGGCCAAGATCAGTGGACGTGCCGATGGCGTTGACATTAGCTACTGGGAGAGCCTCTTGTCGCAGCTGAAGGCGCACATGGCGCGTGCCCGACTACGGGATCGCCATCAGGCGCTGCTACGCGAGAAGCTGCAGTTGCTCAAGTGTGAGAACGAATCGGGCGCCGAAGGAGGAGCCGCAGCTGTTGGCACGGAGCAGTCAATAACAAGCACTTGTCCATTGCCACCGATCAAGCAGGAGGATGACGAGCACGATGATCAACAACTGACGGTGGAGAGAGAGGCGGAGGAGACGGAGATGGAGGTGGAGCAGCCGGAGATCGATAGCCCGCTGCGGGAACTGCAGAATGCGGTGCGAATGTATCAGGTCGGCAACTACAGTCCCACCTACATACGCGAGGATGACTTCAGTGGACGTCGTCTGACCGCTACCGATGAGGACAACATTGATGGTGGCCTCTACGCCGACAGCGATGATGAGCGTCGTGTGCAGCGCCAGCGTTTGCAGCTCATCCATCCAGAACGGATTGCAAATGCGGCGCCGTTAACGCCACAGGAGCAACGGATGCGGAGCGTGGCGCGCAAGGGGATGCAAGCCGATGAGGCGGAGTTTAGTGTGGAGACAACGCTGGATGCAGTGCCTCAGCTGGCCACGGATAAGTATCGGCCGCGCAAGCCGCGCTACTTCAATCGCGTTCACACCGGCTTCGAGTGGAACAAATACAATCAGACGCACTACGACATGGACAATCCGCCACCAAAGATCGTGCAGGGCTACAAGTTCAACATATTCTATCCGGATCTCATGGACAAATCGCAGACGCCGCAATACTTCCTCACGCCCTGTGCCGACAATGGTGACTTTGCGGTGCTCCGCTTCCACACTGGACCACCCTACGAGGACATCGCCTTCAAGATCGTCAATCGAGAGTGGGAGTTCAGCTACAAGCGCGGCTTCCGCTGCCAGTTCCACAACAACATCTTCCAGCTGTGGTTCCACTTCAAGCGCTATCGTTACAGGCGCTAAATTTGCTGACCACGCTCCACTTGAAGAATACCCTAAAAAATTACATTCTATGATTATAATAAAAAAATGCTTCTTTTTTTTTTAATTACGTCTAAATTTAGCATTAAGCCCCATTTTCGAAATTAATAATGAAATAATTTCAGTAAAAATGGAAGGCTAAAGCTTATAAATTGAGGGAGGGGGACCCAAAGTGGGTTAGGAAAAATGTGATATTGTAGATATCAAAGGGTGGGGGCCAGGATTATTTAATTACCCCCCAGGCGGGAACGCTACGGCAGTAACAGCGAAGCCGCCGTTGGAAGTCGGAGATAGAGTTTTTTTTTGTTTTTTTTTGTGTCATTTAAATTGCCACTGTCCGTTAGAACAGCTGTTTTTCGTGATGTGTAGATTTTGTGTAGTCTCGTTTATTGTGCGGTCGGCGGGCAGGGGCAGACCCACCCCTAAGTGAACACTGGCTGGCCGGAGCTGCCCCATGAGGACAAACCGACGCGTAACAGATGAGAAACACCTAAGTTATAGACGATAATATATTCCCATATTGATCTCATTTCTGTCAGCAGCGGCAAGCATCTTCTGTATGCATATAAATATGCCAGCGCATGTGTGAGATAAGGATGGCATGATAATCGACGCCATCGTCAATGTGTTTTTGTGTGTATTCTGCAGAGTTCCGTTACCTACGATTGCGTGTATGTTTGTATGTATGTGCACATGTTTGTAGCCTGCAAGATCGGGTCAGTTCGCACTTGCAGACCTGCTCACATTTCGGTGCACAACTTGTTACAGAGAAATTTGCCAATAAAACTGTAGTACATATATTTTACAGTTCTCACCTGTTCATTGTGGTTTATTTGACTTTGTCTCTGCCGCTTTGCTCTCTAAAAGCGTGTCGAATTTTTATGCGTGCTATTATATTTTTATGTTCGCTCCATAATGCGAATTTATTGGAATGATCGTTTTCAGCGAATTGCTTTTTTAGCTTTACGATCCCTGCTGAGCTGGCGTGCTGCGTTTTTCAGACAGACGATTGTTTACAAACTTTTGAAGCTAGTTGTCTTTGGTTCTGCCATTCACCTGAGCTTGTTAGTTACGCAATGCATGGTTATTGATTTTGTTATAAAATTCGAGTGAAGAACTGAGCGAGTTTAAGCATTGAGTGCGATTTCATCAGTCAGCTTCGATGATTTCTTTTTATATGATTAATTCTATAGTACTTATTATATACTATATATTACTAAACTTGTATAATACATCCACACAATGTAACCAATTTTTATATTTTTTTGTATTCGCAAATTTGTAGCTATCCCATCCTTCAATATCTCTTAATTATCTTTAGTTTTAATTGGCAAAATCAAATTTTCTTAATATTCGAACTTGATTCAAATTATTATTACTATTATTTTTATATTACAAATTATATATATATATATATATCACTACTATTATTTTGACTGATACTGTATGAGGGATTTTAATAAAATGTTTAACAATTTTCAAAGTGTATATGGAGATTTATCAATAGAAAACTTAATTTCAGATGCGCCATCAGCGAGATATGCTCGTCTTCTGCATTTTGGGATTCGTCTGCAGTGTGGTCGGACTTAAGGTATCAACTGGCTACCATATCGTGCACAATGATCCACCGCGCTCCCATGGAGGACACTTACATGGGTACAGCTATCTTCCAGCTTCCCAGCCATTTATAATAGGGTAAGCCTTAGCTGCTGCCATTCTGCGACTGTATAAAACATTCTTGTATATATATTTTGCATCAGAAATGCGCTACCCTCTGCAGTGGATACTTCGCCTGTGCCACAAAATCCATTCTTTAGTGTTGCAAGTCCCCAACCAGCACCGCCCACGCCGAGCAGGGTTACTTGCGCCAATCCTCCGGCTGCTTGTGAGAAATCCCCCTATCGTACGATGGATGGATCATGTAATCACTTGGAAAACCCAGGACTGGGCGTTGCCAATACTAAGTAATATCAAAGTGCCAAGACTACACTCAGAAAAAATTCATCTAAATTTTAGTAAATCGTAAAAAAAATATATAGTTTTTCTTGCGTTTATAAATAATTTCCAAATGTAAGAGAACAAAATTCTTATAATTAGAAAGCCTTGCCCTAAATCGACGTCGAATTATTATCTGTCATCAAGAAATGCTTTTCATTAACAAGCAAGATAGCAAACTTGGAAGAAAACTTGCTGGTAAGCTCCTCCAAAGATCGGCTATACATTTTTAGATTTTACTATATCTACAGCCATTTTAAGAACAAATTGGAGGATAGATTAATAGGAACCTCCTTCAAAGATTGGTATTTCTTGTATTACTACTACTTCGATATTACTTCGATATTAAAAAAACATCCACGCCGAAACTTAGAAAAGCCAACACTAGTTTTAAGAAGTTTTCCAAACAAACGCGATTTACTAAAATGTAGATCGATTTTTTTTATGAGTGTATGTTTCAGTCAGTATGTTTGTGCCACTTCTAACGCATGTCCTCTAGGTATGGTCGTCTTGTGACACCCAAATACGCGGATGGTATATCGGCACCAACCCGGTCCATAACAGGCAATGAGCTACCCAGTGCTCGTCTGGTATCGCTTGTGGCATTTGGTGAGCAGGACGTGCCGGATCCACAGTTTACGCTCCACAACATGCAGTGGGGCCAGATTATAACGCACGACATGAGCATGCAAGCGGGAGGCACTCAATCCAGTATGTCGATCACTTGATCACTTGGTAATAGATTGTCTAATTTACTCTGTCTAATCCTACACAGAGAAACATCCGACGCGCTGTTGCACAGATGATGGACAATTGGTGGGCTTGGACACAGCGCATAAGACCTGCTTTGCCATCATCGTGCCTCCCCATGATCCGGCTTACTCCCAAGTTGGTACGGAATGCCTCAACTTTGTGCGCACCCTGACAGATCGGGACTCCAACTGTCAGTATGAGGGCGGAGCGGCCGAGCAGTTGACTGTAGTCACAGCCTACGTGGATCTGTCACTCGTCTATGGCAACTCGATGCAGCAAAATAGCGACATCCGCGAGTTCCAAGGCGGACGCATGATTGTGGAGGAGCGCAATGGCGCAAAATGGCTACCCTTGTCCCGTAACGTAACCGGAGACTGCGATGCCATCGAGGCGAATGAAGTATGCTACAGAGCTGGCGATGTACGTGTCAATCAAAATCCCGGACTCGCCTTACAACAGACCATACTGCTCCGTGAACACAATCGCATTGCGGATGCTCTGTCTGCTCTGAATCCCCACTTTGACGATCGCACGCTGTTCCAGGAAGCTCGCAAGATCAACATAGCCCAATACCAACAAATCAGCTATTACGAATGGCTACCAATTTTCCTGGGCGAGGAAAACATGTTGAAGAATAGCCTGATTTTCAAAGCTCCCGGAGGAAGCTACGTGAATGACTACAATCCCAGCATCGATCCCAGCGTATTAAATGAACATGCCACAGCTGCATTCAGATACTTCCACTCCCAAATCGAGGGTAGATTGGAGTAAGTGTATATTTATACAACCCACCAGAGATGTACTCTGCCCCTCTCCATAACTCTTTTTTATTATTAGCAGTTATAAACTCGTTAATTTATAACCTCTTCTCTGCTTATAGCCTTTTGTCCGAGCTGCGCTCAGTTCTTGGCTCATTAACTCTTAGTGATTGGCTCAATCGCCCTGGTATTCTTGAGGTTGGCGATAACTTTGATTCCCTAACCAGAGGTCATGCCACACAGCCAGAAGAGCTGACGGACATCAACTTTGACAGACAGGTATCTATGCCCAGACAATTAATACAAAAATAACTTAAATTCAGTCATTTTAATTGGATTAAAAAAGAAACATTTTAATTTGAACACATCAAATCAAGCACTTCAATAGCCGGTTCGCGAATAGATTGATTCCGGTTTCAACATTCGATTTAAAGTATCTTCCTTAATACTCGATTTTAATGTTAATCTTCCATAATTCCGAGTAAAATCAAAAATAGAATATATAGGCTTACTCCAATTTACATGAAAAGCCTTCAGCTCAAATTTTTTGGTACAATTTTCTAAGCGGAGGAAGTTTGAACTCATTTCATAGCCGCTTCAGCTGATTTTATACCCAAATTATATATCCAAATTTCATCAAGATCGCATAAGAAACCCCGAAGTATAGGATCAGTTCGAGCCTGTGAATAAAAATAGGCGCTGGTTTAGCCATAAGAAAGGAGTGCACTTGAAGACCTTCTCACATTTGGTTGCAAGACTCTTTAAGGAGAAATTTGCCAATGAATCTACAATATAATTAACTGGGCTCATGGTATATCGATCTTATTTGTTATATCTGTAATCATTTAAAAAATAATTTGAAATGCTCCCAACTAATTTTTCTGCATTTAAAATTATTATAGGGAAATGTACATGTATTCTGTAATTTATTTGAATAATTAAAAATACTCACAGCTATTTTTTCTGAGTTAATAATTATTACCAAAAAATGTATTAAACATAATTATATTACTGTATTTTTTATATGCTAGATTAAGCATTTCCTGTTTAGACGCAATATGCCATTCGGCTCCGATCTGCGTTCATTGGATATTCAGCGGAATCGTGATCATGCACTTGCCTCGTATAATGATATGAGAGAATTCTGTGGCATGAAGCGGGCACAGTCGTGGGAGGACTTTGGTGATCTGATAAGTCCGCAGATAATCCATACACTCAGATCGCTCTATGATAGTCACGAGGATGTGGACTTGACGGTTGGTGGCTCTCTGGAGGCGCATGTGGCTGGGTCATTGGCCGGCCCCACTTTCCTTTGTATCCTGACGGAACAGTTCTATAGAACTCGTGTGGGCGATCGTTTCTTCTTTGAAAATGGCGACAAAATCAGCGGATTCACTCCAGGTATTATTTTGCATTATACGTATTGATCAATTATGTAATTTTGACATCTTGACCAGATCAATTGGTGGAATTGCGTAAGGCAAGCATGGCTCGTTTGCTCTGTGACAATGGCAACAATATCGCTTCGATGCAGCCTGCTGCATTTAGAACTATTTCGGGATCGTAAGTACCATATAAGAAAAACACTGTCATCATCAAGATTAATCTATGTCTGTTTACTAGGAACCCAATTGTGCCATGCTCGAATATTCCGCAAGTTGACCTCAGGAAATGGGTCGATCAAACTATACATGCCTCTGCAGATCACTCAGTTCTGTTTGGAAAGAAGTGACAATTTCCATTGTGTGCACACGGATCTGTCTTTAACTAGTTCAAAATATAATAACAATTAGTTTAATCAACTTAAAGATTGTAAAATCAAACTCCATGTATTATATTGTCCCCATTTGATGTACATATATAAATCATATCGGTATGTAAGAAATCCCTATTATTATTACCCATTCTAATAAAACATTTTATCCTAACTGACTGACAAGAGATCTATTTACATCTTAGGTGCCACAGCATTATACACATAAAGAGAAAAGTTTGTGCAGTCCACATAAATTAAAAAATAAAAAAATAAGATAGACTAAAATAAAAATTTAATAAAATTCTTATCAAATCTTCTTTATGGTTCGTGGTAATATCGATTCGGTCAGATATGCCTTCAATGCAAGGACATAATAAAATAATTAAATCGTATAATAAATATTGCAGTATGATATGATTGAGTAAGTAATGTTAATAATATTAACGTTTATCTTAACTTCTAATCCAAGTTATCCTTCATCGACTTATGAAAGTCGGCATACTGGTCAATCATTTGTTTCACTCAATTTCGAATAGCTTTTTGGAATTAGAAATATTTTTATAACCATTAATTATGGGTAAGTAACGCAGACTGATTACAAAATTTTGGTTTATAAATAAACCTATACCGATGAATGCACATATTGAGATAAGCGTAAGATGTATCCAAATTTAAGTTTCAAGTTTCGGAATAAAAATATGCATTTTTTGGTTTTTGTGACCCTTTAGTACCTGCATTAGTCATAAAAATTGATAACACTTACACTTGCCTTCGGACTTTTGGTACTTCAGTTAGTTCATGATATTATGAATATGAATAAAATAATTTATGATATATGAATAAAACGATTTATATCTCAAATACGCCTCCAATTGTTCCTCTATCAGTAAAATCCGATAACTCATTCAGAAGTTTTCAATTATTAAATATTTAGCGACCTCCCCAAAATGAATTGAAAAGTTTGTTTATGAGTTTGTTTTGTAAATTTATTCATGACAAAAAATGATATTTATTGTAGCAAACAGAAGTAAAAGTGAAGAAATAAATTCTATTCGCATGGCTTCAAACAATCAATACAAATTCTTAAGGAACAATGACATTTGCATAAGAATAAAAGTTTTCTTGTGATCTTTCTCTGCAAAAATCAATTTTTTTGGTTTTATTGTTTTATAAATTGTTTGATTATTGATTTTCTTTGTTTCTTTTACTGGCTTTCAAATTTTATCTAGTTTAGTTAATTTGATAGTTTGCATAGCATAACCATAAGTGAGAATACTCAAATCACAATGCTTGGCCACACAAAACCGAATAACAGAAAGTGATAACAAGGCGAAATTAATGATATCATTTGAATAATTCCTAAGAAATATGAATAAAAAATAAATTTTCATTTTTATATGGCATTGTGACAGCAGAAGATGGTGTATTGGTCGTGTGCAATGCAAATGAATGTTGGTTTAGAAAACTTCTCTGATAAATTAGACCTTTAAGCAATTTGAAAATAAAATATGCATATTTGAACCACAGATTCATGTTTATTAATTTATTTATCAAATTCTATGAGCTACACAATATGCGAATATAAATGTATTTAAATTGAATTTTGTATGAAAAAAATATTTGAACCGTTGTCAAAAACTGTTTGATTTGTGCGAATTAACTGAGCTAATTTCTTTCAGTTCTTACAAGCCAAATTTTTGCATATTATTAAAAAAAAAAAAACTATATTAATCTTTTGTCTAGACCAAAAAATATCAACTAACATTTAAAATATTATATGTGCCAGAAGAGTTAAGTGATGCGCATAGGATTGAAAATAATAAAAAAAATTATTTTTTAATGTTCATGTATTTATTTTTACATATTTTTATTTTCAAATACTATTATTAGCAAATTTCTAGCAGTTTAGGATGGGGTAATGTAGAGTTAGATGTAGGTTTTCTCTGGAACATTTTCAACCAAAGCATTCAAATTTGCTTTCAAATTCATATATCTTGAGCGAACTACATATCTCAGTATTATTCAAGTCTTGCATTGAGATATATCATTCAAATGTAAAAGAAGGTATAAATTGGAAAGACTTTTCTGGCAGTTTAAGCTTTAGTCAACACTTCAAGATAAAAATCGAAATGTTTGTTCTAGTTTTTCTGGATAAAAAAAGAGCTTACGTCTCGTAAAAAATTCAATTCAACTCAATTCTGTTACTTCACTTTGGAACGTGAGACAAAATTAGCATAATAAATTGATTGATATTGATGAAAAGGAGAAACATTAATCTTAAGCTCTTCCGAGCTCACCTTCACATGTAGACTGCAGTCCCCTTCTCTCAGTGATCCGATCTGTGTGAGCCATGAATATTATCTGAGAAACTAGTTTGCTTACAAACAGTGCCATAGACTGACTGACAGAATGACTCACGGTCGGGCAAGCCTTTGTATTATAGTATAAGCATATTTCATTGATAAATATCAAAAGATAAGCCGATAAAGCTGCCTCATAATCAAGGTTTTTTTTTGTGAATAGCTCAATTAGTGCTTGTGTCTCTATAAGAACATAAGAGCTTATTTTTGATGGGAACAAATTTATAATGAAATAATGTTCAGGGTATATACTTTTTGAGATCCTTCGACTTGGCCGTTACTCTTTTTTATCCGTTTAATTTTTATTTATAGTTTTTATCGTACGAAAAGATTTGAAATGGGTTACGAGGCGTACTAATTGCTAAGATAATGGGCCTTCTGATGCTCCGCTCTTCCGCATCATCACTTTCATCTACATAAGTTTCGGGTTGACTATTTTCTTCATTCTCTGATGCATTGTTAGATTCCAAACCTTCTTCGTTACTCAAATCACTCATATTTTCAACCAATTCAACATCGTCGGTCAAAGCTTCAGCAGGATAAGGCTTCGCTGATCCTTTCATATAGTCTTGATCCAAAGTATTTTCATCAGTAGGATTTTCGAAATCTACCATGTCATTATCGGTCTCAATCAGATGCATTCGCTCAGCATCCCATTGATGCCAGTCAAAGCTTGGGGGCGCTGGAGGTGCAGGTCCTCGATGTGGAAGTCCTGGATGTGAATGGTGTGGATGGTGATGTCCTGGATGGTAATAGCCTGGGTGATGATAATCTGGGTGGTGATATCCGGGGTGTCCGTTATGTGGATGTCCTTGATGCGGATGCCCATTGTGTGGATATTGTTTGCCTGGATATCCTTTGTGTCCTCCGTGCGCAGAGCCTGGAAACCCTGGATACCCCGGATAACCTGGATACCCTGGGTGTCCCGGATATCCTGGGTATCCACCAGGTTCGTCATGATGATGCCCTTTTCCCGGCGATGGCATAGGAATTGGAATTATTATTGGAGGAGGTGGCGGGGGAGCGCGCCCATTCCAGTCTTTATGTCCAGGATAACCTGGGGGACCCTTGGGTCCAGGTATCCCAGCAGGTCCAAAGTGACCTTTGTCCCCCTTATCGCCCTTGTCACCCTTCGGACCATAATGTCCAGGCTTTCCCGGTACACCTGAAAATCAATAATAAATCTGCAATGATAAATCTCACCATAAATCTGTATGCTAACCTGGAGAGCCCGGAGGCCCAGGTAAACCTGGTGGACCAGGCAGCCCCGGAGGACACAAACAATGCTGCGGTGGACTTGGATAGTGTGGAGGCGGATATGGATATGGTGCTGGTGATGGTATTTTGTAAACTACAGATGCAGGAGCTGGCGCTGGAGCCGGAGAATGAACGACAAATCTTCCGGTTTCCTTAACACATTTTATCTCTCTCACCAAACCGAGAATGGCTAAGCCCAAGAAGAATATTTTCAGTATTTTTGCTCTCTAATCGAATATCCATTAATGTGACTTACCAAAGCAGACGATTGATATCTTCGATTTCATGGTTCGAAAGCTAATGCTACGTTTCGCCAAAGAACCGATCACTTTTATACTCCAAGCACAATTTATATAGAATTTTTGCGATCACACGCAGAGAAACACATATTTTACAAAATTTACTTTTAATAATCTAGTTTCTTTAGGACCGTTACCAATGAATCCACTGAGAAATCTATCTTTTGTCTTATTATCTTTATTTGTTTACATACCATGGAAACTAATTATGATTTGAATAAAAATCTCATTGACTCTGCATAAAAAAGGTGCTGAATTCCATCGTTTTGATTCTTTGATTTCGTCACGTCATTACTTCTGTTTGTAAAACGACTGAAGAGTTTGTCAAAGATGTCACGCTTCAGAATATGATTAGCCCACATACAGAAAATTCAAAAAGTTACCGGTATAATGAAGACGCAAGGTCAGAGCGAAAGTTAAAGATTAACTGTTTTTCTTATTACATAAGAAGCACTGCCCCAATTTTATCGGATTTTCTATTCAATGCAGGAAAACAAAGAGAAACCGATAGTCACAGTCAGCAGCAGAAAATCGATTCAAAATTATTAAATTTTCTTAACCGGTAACCGAAAACCGATATTCTTGGAACTGATCAACTTATTTAAAACAATTAAGAATTCTGCAGTCGTGTGAGCTCGACAACGATATACCCTGAACCCAGTTGTTAAATATATTCTAGTTTTATTGGCCTTTAAAAAGTCTTGCACCCAAATGTGAGAAGGTCTTCAAGTGCACTCTTTTCTTATGACAGGCAAGGACTGCAGACTGCAGAGTAAAAAAAACTAAGCCAGCGCATATTCTTGTACACAAGCCCAAACTAACTGGCTACGAACTCGTGCATATACATATGTACATACATACATACATATATATGTACATGCAATAGCAGATAACGGGGCTCTGCAGAATACACACACAAACATATTCACGCTCGCGGCGATTGTCATGCCATCTCTTTCTCTCACATGCGCTCGCATATTTATGTATACAGAAAATGCTTGCGGCTGCTGGTTGAAATGAGATCAATATATGAGAATCTACTTTCGACTATAACTGTAAGGGGTCGGAGATGCTTCCTTCTGCCTGTTACATACATTTACACAAACCCATTATAACCTTTTTTAATGGGCTCAGGGTATAGTCTGTCTAGAAATTGTTCTTATGGCTGCTGTCTTTGCCGATCCAGCCCACATAAATTTGAAGCAAAACTACTTTCTTAAAATATAAATATGCAATACATTAACGCACAATTTATGGCGATTTGCATAATTCTGTTGATGTCATTTTTATATCTTACAATGTGATATGTGACAGACTTTTCTCTTCATTTAAATATTTATTTAATTCTAACATACCTCTGGATAATAAGTGCTTATCAGCGGTAAATTTACATAGTTCTGATATTTACCAATCCCATTTTTGTAATAATCTGTAATCATTAACATTTTTGATCTGAATAGCTTTTCAGTAGGTTGACCAATTTTTTTGCTAGACTAGTTTACATTTTAATACCCGTTCTATATTTTATATTATGTGTTCAATATTATTTTACCTATTCATTTTTATCTGATGGGATTTTTGGGTTATACCAAACCAATCCACTTATTGTATTCGACCATTTTGCATTTGAATACCGCGAGATGCTTAATATTATTTTGATTTAGTTATTCCTTACACCAATTTAATTTATAGTTTTTCAACTTTCAAAGTTGATGGTCTGCATTTGGTTTACATTTGTTGAAACACGTTTGAATTTTAACGGCCACGATTAATATCGCTACGTCGATTAATATTATTGCCATGCTCACACATGTATCGTGTTTAGCTTTATGTATTCTATAAGTCAGTTGCTGTAAATCCTTTACAATAAAAAGACGCAGTTGGCGCGAAATAAATCCACATAGACGAAATCAACAACATTGAATAAGTAAAGTAAAAGTAAGATGCGAAAATGTAAGTTCAAAATATTGTTCGCTTACATCACTGAGCAGACAGTGATGTATTGCGATGTCATTTTATACAAAAAATGATCGATTACATTTTCAAAAAATTACACTTAAAAACAATGGGGTCGGAAATGCTTCCTATTTGCTTTTTGTCGTACATTATGGTTCCCCACTGTAAATGGGTTCAGTGCATGAAAAGTGAGCGCTTACATTTATGCAAAAGTGAATGGTAAAATGAAAAGTTTTGAAATCGCCCACAACACTTAACCAGCTAAAGTGTGTTGTGTAACAAAAAAATCTAAGCAGAGCATTCGTAAATTAATTGGGAATGCATGCGTTTCACTGGGCACGATGGATGGCGGCTAATGATGATGGGAAAAATTATCTCGTTGAAAGTAGACCGATTAAACTTTCAAAAATTGAAGCCATTTACACTCTTACACCTTCAGGAAATACCTTTTGTAAAAGTGAACACTCCATTTGTGTAAAACGATCAAATCACGCTATCTTCATTAGCCACTGAAGAAATGTCTGATTACCATTCATGCCATCTCAAGCGAACTGAAAACAAACAGAATTCTATAAATATTAATGTTTAATAATAATATAAGTAAAACAAGATGCAAATATATGAATTCTTCAATGTACACATATAGAAAACAATACCCTGGAAATTAGACATAGTTTTCTAAATTTTAGAAAAATTAACCCTAGTTTTTAGGAAGTGGCTTCAATACATTTTAAAAATTTACTTGTCGCGAAAAGTTTGACGATTTACTCCAATTTAGGTTGTTTTTTTTATGAGTGTAGAGTCTTGATCAAAAAGTTGTGAACACTGTTCATAATTCATGACCGATAACAAAAGATAAAAAAAATCAGAGACCGTAATCTTTTATAAATTATGTAATTTAAGTCACATATAAATGTTTATTTAATTTTAATACTCAACTACTGAAGTATAAATTTTGATACCCTTACAACTTGAGACTTGATAACCTGATCGATAACATCCATATGTGCATATCGATGAAATCTCATATCTCATCATCCAAGAAACCAAGCCAAGGTTCTCCCTTGTACCAAAACGGAACGACTAACGAAAACAAATTTCTTTTTTAAATCATAATTATTCATCTTTTATTAGTATCATTTTTTGTTTATTAAGATATATATCGGTCAAACTGATCAGTTAGGAATGCATCAGCTTTAAACATTAGTTAACATTTATGTACATGCAAGAATATGTAATCCCTTCGATCTTTTTCATTCTACTTTAAGTATTGACAAATTATTTCCAATCTCTGAGTTTTGATGAAAGTTATTCAAAATCAGTTTTATGCTTAAAATTATTTCAAAAAAACAAAAAGCTGTGTAGATTTCCCGGAAATTAGTTACCCAGCTGTGGACTTAAGTCTTGCCATTTGTTAAGGTCTAGTTGAGGAATGTCGTTGCAGTTCAGCAAAGCATTACTGTGTGAAAAAAGGAAACATTCGTTTAAGTAAGCCAGAATTTCTCTGAGTGTATAGCCACTTACCGAGTGTTGGGGAAAACGAACACATTCGGCTGGATGTAATGCAAACCTTGCACGTTGCTGCAGAGCAGCGAAGCCAAAGTAATCTTGCGTATCTCCGCCAGTTGACCTACATTAGAAGTTGGCCACATAAGGAGAAGGGATTATAATTAAGGATCGAGAATGTACTCAC
Source organism: Drosophila nr. perissopoda 5 BK-2023a (assembly GCA_035044105.1). NCBI lineage: Eukaryota > Metazoa > Arthropoda > Insecta > Diptera > Drosophilidae > Drosophila > Drosophila nr. perissopoda 5 BK-2023a. Next base: position 1,074,503 of record JAWNMK010000250.1, read on the forward strand.
TGCGTGACAAGCCACTTAAATGGCTCTCCCGCTCGAAAAAGAAGCGATCGCCTCGACGCGTGTTGAGGAACTGTTTGCCAACAATGCACAAAAGCGTGGGTCCAAACAATGAGTCAGGCGCATGGAGTTCGAGAGTGCCGCCGACGGCCAGCTCGACATCTTCCGGATTGGCATACAGCTTCCGCAGCAGGTGTATTTTCTATAAGAGCCACAATGTTAACTCATAATTACTATAAAATATAGAACACTTTCTACCTCATTCGATATTTCATTGGTGAATTCCGACCAGTCGGCGGCACGGCTCAAGCCGCAGAATTCACGGACATCATTGTATGAGGGCAGTCCGAAATCGCGGGCACGTTGAATATCGAGAGCCTTGAGGTCGGAGCCATACTCCTGGAAATCCTTCCTGTTGAAGAAGTGCTTAATCTCGCGATCTATATTGCTGTCAGAGCGCTTCTGCAGCTGAGTGATCATGCCACGCACAATATCGGCCATGTTAAAGTTGGAAGACAGAAGGCGCATCGTTTCAGTGCGCTCAAAATAGTTGCTCAGACGTAGCGTCTGGTTTGAGTCCCGATTTGGCGACACCAAGCTGCAAATGAACAGTTGAACATTGTTTAATGGGTGCCAAAAGTAAGCCACTTCAAAAGGTAAGGTACTTACGAAAACCAGCCGGGAACCTGGGTGTGCGAATAGCGGAAGGCAGCAGCCGAAAACTCTGCATACGGATTGGGATTGACGCTCTCATCGTAGTCATTCACATACTCGGTGGAACCCTCCGCATGGGGGTAGGTAATGCCATTGAGATGCGTGTATGTGGAGCCCAGGACTGCGACCAGGTAGTCATAGTATGTGATCTTCTGGTATTGCGCAATGTTAATCTTGCGTGCCTCCTGATACAGACGCTCATCGTTGTGATGCGGATTCAGTTGGGCCAGCTGCTCCGCCAGACGGTTGTGCTCACGCAGCATAACCGTATGAATTACGGCGATAGTTGGCGTAAAACGATTCCTCTTGTCCGGCAATGAATAGCACTCGTTGTTGGTGCCACATTCACCGAGATGATTCTGAACCACGGGCAACCATTGTTGCCCATTGATGTGACTGGTGCGCAGTTGGCCTCCCTTGAAGAGACGCACTTGCCGACTCTGCTTGAGTGAATTGCCATAGAGTGAGGAGAGATCCAGATAGGCTGTGACCACAGATAACTTCTCGCTGTGCGGCAGTCCGCTCTTGGGGCATATCGCCTCCGCATCGGATATGCAGCGAGCAAAGCTCAAGCATGTTTTGCCCGTATTATGGGCGATGGGTCCACCAGCTGCCAATGTGATTGGGTGGCACAGCGGATGCTGTGAATCCGCACAGCAATCCTTGGGTGCTCCCCTTGTGGTCTGCAGGCTCAAGTCGTGCCCGACAAACTGGCCCCACTGCATGGTGGCAACGGTGCGAAACTGATCCATGGTGGTCTTCTCGCCGTACAGCGACAGGGAGATGAGTCGTGCGTTGGGCACAGCTTGGCGCCGAGCATAGCTTGGATGCAGCATGCGCTTGTACCTGGAGGTGGCGATGCCAAATTCTGGATACAGCAAATTATTGCAGGCACCATCTATGCTCCGGTAGTGCAAATTCTGCGTATTATTTAGACAGTTTAAGGGCGGTATTCCGCACCTGATTGGCTCCACTGGCTGCTTCTCAAGTGGCCCGATACTCAGCCAACTGCTGGGACCTGCATTTCTGCTATGCTGGGGCAATAGGTTTTTCAGCAGTTCGTCCACGTTGCCATCATAGCTATCCGGGCTATTTCTCTTCGATCTTCTGGAGTGTTCCATTGGTGTTTTACTAGCAACCAAATCTAAAGTGTTCAACCGGTGAAATGGGCAACCACTGAATTGATCCTCCGCGCTTGTGGCGGTGATCACCACCAAAAACAGTAGAAATCCAATAATCGGAGTAAGTAATCTCATCTTTGCCACTGCACTGCGAATTGTGATGCACTTTCACCGGTGGCCCGGCATATATACGTGGGATCATCGACTGATGTTTTGCATATTTGCACGACCATCAAACACTAGTCGCGATTTCATAGAATGCCACCTTCCGCATACTTAGGCACGCACGTGCTAAAGATTCAAGAACATGTTCTATTTTGTGATTAACGATTAACATTCTTGAAAAATCGGAAGCCAGTATCTGTGTTCTCAATACTTTCATTTCGTGTTATTTCTGCTACGTTATTTGTTATCTTTTCCGCATATCATTTTTCACACTCAGTTTATTTAGTGTGAGAACTGTTTGCACTCCACCAAATTCACAGAATATAAGTCTTTGTTTAATTTTAAGAGAGAGGTGGAAATCATACATTTATTCTTTCGATTTTTTATGCACAAATGTTTCTTTTTTGTATTACTAATCAGATGCCCAAATGACACACATTTTTAGAGCACTTAACGACCCGAATACGAAATAAATTGTAAAAGCCCAGAACGGCATTATCCAAGTCCAAACTTGAATTTTAGTCCATTTATACAAAATCTGGCAAAAATTAATTACACATTTTCGAAAATGTGCAAGGAAAGAAAATTTCAAAACTGTAATTTTGTTGGTAAATTTTAAGCTTAAACACGTTTTGTCTATGAAAAATACTGAGAAATATGTACGGGGCAGCTGTGTCTACCGTCCCTGACCATGCCGAATGTAAAGTAAGCAGTTTTCTAATCATGCACAAAAACTATTTCTAGTGGGGGCGTTGCCGAATGGTCTCAACTGCTAAGTTTTGCGGTCAAGACAGTGTTGTAATTGTTGCTGTAATCTGCTATCTCAGCTGACATATTCCATGGGAAGCACGTCCGATTCCAAGTGTACATTCCCCCTGTGAGCAGCAGTTAGGCCAAAAAGTAAGAGGACAAATTTTATAAACAGAGAATATAGGCAACATTTTAAAATGAAGTTTTGTTTAATTGAAACACTCCATTAATAGTTTAATAAAATAGTCAGAGTATAATTTAAAAAAAAATTCTAAAATAACAGTTACTCATATTGCGTGTTTGATTTTCATTTTGAATTTTATTTATATGAGAAATAATCTGGTCTATTTTTAAATTTATACTGCTTATGTAAAACCTGCAGTTTGCCTTATTGTCATTTCTAGTGACCCGGCTTCTTAAATATTAACGCATAACATTAATTTGACTAAATGAAAAAAAAAAAATAGAAAGAAATATGGATCTCGGCTGTTTGCTAATTTTTCGGTCAAAGTGACAAAAAGGACAGATCTGACGTATGAAAAGCAAAATGTCAACACTTATACGGAGTTGCCACTATGTTGAACTTCCGAATGCAAAAATTTGAGACGAATGCTCAAATCGAAAAACACTACTCGCAAACGAAAAACGCTAATTAAATTTTTGACTGTGGAATGTTTACATTCACTAGTGAGACAGTAAAACTAAATTCACACAAATATTTTGTAAAGTTCCAATTACAAATGAACCAGTTCCACAGTATTATTTATTGCTAATAATGCCCATAATGTTTGGTGTTAACTAAGTGGCAACTCTGTACCTTCGGTGCTTGCCAACACTGCGCACTATTATTAAAAATTGTTAATTGTGCACAATATTGAACAATAACAATAACAAAAATGAAGCGAAGAACAAGTGAAATTTGGTGCTTCTTTCGAGCGGTCGACGACACATTTGCGCTGTGCAACATATGCAAGGCGAAGCTGTCTTATAAAACGACAACGACAAACTTAAGCAAACACATGAATCGAATGCATCCAAATGCTTCTGCTTCGGCTTCGACGCATAATCGCAAATTTAAGATATTGCCGCAGACAAATGATCGACATCGAGGTAAACCTCGGAATCCGGAACAGGAACTGATATTGCTGAACTTCATAAAGAAACACCCGAATCTGTTGCAAAATCCCACGTGGGAAACACGCAACGCATTCGAATTGCTCTGGGAACAACTCGCAGCCGAATTAAATCGCAGTGGGCCACCACAAAAAGATCTGGCCACATGGAAAAAGGTTATATCTGCTAAAATAAAATTGATTTGCTCTTCTTTTTAAACATTCACTTTCCAATGTGCAGGCGCTGAAAGACTGGAAGAGATTCATCATTAAGAAGGTGGAGAAAAATGAAATGCACAATATTCCCTTGGCAACGGGCCTAAGTTCGGCGGAGGAAACAATTGCCAGTTTATATCGTCTCAATGATGATGCTAATCAAATAATAATGAATGCATCCGATGAAGATTTCCAGGACACCTCGAATGCCACATTCGATATGGAAGATGTGGAGGATGTTGTGCCCGAGGAGGAGGAGGATAACAGCGCGCTGCAAGATGCCTCCGGCTATGGCTATGAGCCAGAGGATTCCAAGGCGGAACTCGATATTGATCCACTCTTCTTGCAGCGATCGAAATACGAAGGAAGAGCTCTCCAAACCGATCTGGAGACGATGAGTAAATCCATCAATTTGGCCAAAGATGTGGCGAGTAGCACTCAAAAGGCTCTAAGTGAATTCTGTGCTCTCTATAAACAAAAGCTAATCGAGGACAAAAGACACCATTCTGTCATCGAGCAATTAATGTCGGAAAAACTAGAATTAAAGAAGAAACTGCTGGAGATTGAGCAGAGAAAATTGTCCTTAAAATAGTTATTAATTTGATGATGATGATAATGATGATAGTCGGTAATTAGACAAAAACTAATATAACTCTTAATATAAGCCTAATCGTAATTAGCTTGTAATTCATTACGATTCAAAGTTTGGCGCGAGAAGCTTTTCAAAAATACAGCACATATTTTAATGATTTGACGCGGCTATGTATTGTCTATATATTATATATTTATAACATTTTATATACTAATCCCTCAGTTTTGTAACTAGAACGCAAATTATCCCGCAGAAAATGTTCTTCGCTTCAGAGGATCCTTTCGAGGCCTCAATGGAAAAAGAATCAAAAAAGAAATCAAATTTGATGACAATTCCAGAAGCCAGATATTTATTTTACGTTAACTGAAGTCAATCGAAAATATGTCCTTATTAAGAATTAATGGCATTTTCAGCCATCTGAGAAATTCAACCCAAATGTTGTAATAATGTTGATCTTGTGGGTTTGAGTCCTGATATGCTGAATAATAAATGAATCTAGGATTTAATTGTTCTCAAAACGGAAAGCGAGGATTTAGTTCATTTAAAACATGTGATATTGTCCATTGTTCGATCGCAATGAAGCAAGTCCTTATTATACAGCTTACCGTCTATTTTGTTCAATGTATTTTGGAGCAACGACTTACTTCCAAAATCGATATTTTATATAAAAATAATAATCATTTATTAGACCCGTTTGCATCCGGTTTGAGTTGCTTTTGAATTGTAACGGACAGTCTTTGTCTATTATGACGAAATGCGCAACGGAGTCTTTACTTGCTGCAATCACTACGTATATAGTTTAAACTAACAAATAATTTCTTTAATACTAAACCGCTAATATTCATGTAAACACAAGTTTAAAACAAATACACAAGTATTATTTTTACGTATACTGGAAAGTTCACAAGGAACTGAACTGCATATTGCGAACTGGTTCCGATAGCATAAAATTATATTTTCATTGTTTTATTTAGCAAATTTATAATTTAATAAGCAGAATAACTACTATGCGTGACTGTAGATGAATTTCTGCTGTTTAATTATGAAAACAGTGGAGAATAGTGAGCCTTTTTGTACGATTTTTAGCTGAGGGAGTGGTACCCAATAAAATATTGTGTGCGATAGTCCGATACATCGTGCATCACTAATTCATGTGGATGTGGCCTGTGGAAATAATGTGGAACCCATTCGGCTTCTTCTTCTCAGCTTAACCATTCTTGGTGACTGACAAGTCATGATAATTTTTTATAAAACAAATAGTTTTTCGCAATGGACGACTCGTTTTTCGGCTTTGATACAACCACATGCGTACCGGTAAGATATAAAATAAAATGCGGGAATAATCCTGTGCGCAATGTGAATAGGTTACCGACAAACTCGTGTTGCGTCTGCAAATTGAAAACTTCAATTATGCTTTTTTTTTTTGTTGCACTGATTATAATAAGAGTCTAAATCCAATAGGATGACGATGGGCGCATTGCAGAGCCCCCGGAAGAGGAGTATGACGCGCTCAATGATGAAACCTTCGGCTCGGCGATAAACGGCGACTGGGAGGAAGCCCACGAAACTCTCGTCCGACTCGGCGGCAATCGCGAAAAGATTCGTCGAGGAGGAGGTGGAGGTGGGGCCAATAATCATCTGAGTGGTGGCAATGGCGCCTTCCACAATCAGCAGATGCAGCAACTGCTGCGTGATGATTCCGACCTAGAGCTGAATCTGTCCGCGATGCGATTGGATGACGTCGACCTGGGTTCATTTGGAGAGAGCGATGGTAATCAGTCGCAGCGCATCAGCCTGGACTCAAATGTTTGGGCATTGCAGCCGCCGGCGAACATGCCCTTGGCGAATAATCCACAGCTTTTTCGCGAGCACTTTCGCAGCGCGTTCAAGTCGCAGCCGATGGCAGCAGTTGCAGGCTCAGCCACACAAATGAAGCCACTGCAGGAGGCCAATGCCAATTTTGGTTTGCCGCCCATGCCGCCGCCAGTTACGGCAAAAATCTCAACTCTCGAGGATATCGAACGGAACTTAATCATACAGCAGGCAATACCCAAGCAGCAGCAGCACCAGCAGATGCCCCAACAGCAGCTGCCACAGATGCTTCAACAGGACTTTAATCTGGCCAACAGGCAGCATATGGTGGTAACACCAACAATACAACAACAACAACAGCAGCAGCAGCAAATTCAGAAGCCACAGCAGCACAAGGGTAACATTCATCATCTTATTTGTATATATATATATATATATAAGAATATATAATATATTACTATATATATAAATGTATATATGCACATATAATATATAAATATATATAGAGATATAAACAAATATATATTTACAGTTATATATAGTTATATATACATTTCTACTCGGTTAACATGGCGAACGTTCGAGTAATTTACCCATTGTAAATTTGAGTTAAACTTTTTTTTTATTAATTTTTATACTCGCCTTAATAATGATTTCTGCAGAAGTTGCAAAGTGGATGCTTCTGCCCAGCGCTTTACTCATAATAGCAATTATCTGGCCAGGAAGAGATTAAGCATCTTGAGAACCCCTTTCGATCTATTGCTAAATTAGAGCTAGAACTACGACCGCGAAATATTCATAACCTCCACAGATCTAAACTAGTCTTTGACTCAGTCTCCCATTAGTGTCAGCGAATTAAAAAGAATCCAAGTCACATCGGGCCAAATGAGGACCACGTGTGTCGATCCTACGGTGGACAGATACGTCTAATCTAACCTAACCAAACATTTTATAAAGCTATGCAGTATATAACAAGCAAGGCAGCAACTCGGACTACATAAATCATATATATATATTCCTGATCAGCAATAACAAGCGTGTCGATCTATCCATTTCCGTTCGGGACTATAAGAGCTAAAGACTTCAAGTTTAGAATATAAGTTCCCACAATTTAGCGATAACTTTCTCTTTAGCCAATAATTTCGATCAAATCGGTTTCAGATGGCAACAAAGGACACAATTTTGAAGCTTTGCTTTCTTAATTTTGAATTTCCTCAAGTTTCGGTGAAGAAATTTATAAGGCTTCTTTGGTTATATGAATTGTTGAATTAATACTAAACTTTAATTTAAAAGTTGATTACTATTATTAAATACATCAAAATTACAATTGTAAACTGAACAATCGACATAATTCATATTTATGTAGACAATTTATTTATATAATTTTTGATGTGTATGATTTTAAACTAATTGCAATTGCAGCACCTCCTGGATTCTTGGCAACTCCACAAACACCGCCAGCAAGGCAAAATCTAGGATTTCATGGGCCGCATTCCTTGGTTGGAGCTGGGCCAGGATCCGGACCGGGACCGGGACTAATGCCGACGCCTCCATCTCAACAGCAACAACAGCAATTGAACAACGGGCTGAGTGGGAATCGAGCACCGCCCGGCTTCATCTATCCAAGTGGAATGGTCCCGAACCTGCCACAACATCCGATGCTGCAGCAGCAGCAGCACGCTGCCCTGCCACCCAGCTATCCCCGAGCACTGCCAAATCCCCATTTGCCCACAGCACTCAACAACTTTGCCATGCATCCGAGCTTCAATGCAATGCGTGCCGTTGGCATCCCGCATCCCGCAACCTTTATGCAGCCCGTGCCGCCTGTGCAACGCCTCCCTCCGCACAACGTGCTCAATCAGCAGCCCAACTCGATGTACAACATGTTCAATATGCGCCTTGTGCAGGAAATCCAGCAGAATCATCCGCTGTTGCAGAACGTGGCCGTTGCCCGTCAACAGCAACAGCAGCAGCAACAACAGCAACAACAAAATCGTCCCGGCGATCGCCAGAAACAGCAACAACAACAATCCCAGCAACAACAGCAGCAGCAGCAACTTAATCGTCATGGCGGCAACCTGCCACAGGAGGAGTTCGACGAGTACGCCAATCTGATGAGCACCCGGGACAAACACTGGTTGATTGGTATTCAGTTGTCGCAGCTGAACACGGATACGCCGTACATCGACGACTATTACTACACGGTGCACAGGGAGCGGAAGAACGGACAGATGCGTCACAGCCAGGCGCACAAGGATAACCAGTTGAATCATCCGCTGACGCAGCCACGTGGCCATGCCCATCTCATTCTGGTGCAGTTGGGCAACAAGAACGGGTCGCGCAACGGGCAACAGCATCGCGAGCGACGCAACTCGGAGAACACGAGCAACAGCAACGCCAGCGGCAACATAACAAATAGCGGTGGCAACAACAGCAACCTCCTTACTTACTATATTTTCTCACCCTTGAAATTCGAGAACTCGCTGGGCAAACTGCAGTATGGCAGTGTCACAGCGCCCCGCAAGATCATCGATGCTGATATCATGGGCAGCGATATGAGTCCATTGGATAATTCTGCATCGTCTGCCTCCTCATCAGCTGCAGTGCATCATTCGGATAAGTCCAGCGAGGGGCCAAGTGAGGTGCTCCTGGTGCCGAGCAGCATGCGAAAATCGCGTCACATTCTGCTGCACATCGAGACCCTTTATCGGTATCTGCTCAAGCTGGAGGACCTGGAAAGCCCTGAAGTGATGGCAACCATCGTTTTGAAAAAGAATAAAGAAAGCGAACGCATCGCAGCCGTAGAGCAGCTCGAGATGGCAAATAAATCGGCCGAGGAACGTGCTGCCGAGGCAAACAATCCCCAGACCATGAATCCAGCGCTTAAAAACAAGTTCAACTATGAAATCGAGTCGCGCGAGGCTCTCGTCAGCAAACTAAAATCGGGGCTCACTTTCGACAAGGTCGTCGCCATGATGAGCGTGCGCAAGGGCAAGGTATTTCGAAATGGTTCCTTATTTTTGAATTTTATATTGATTATTTTATTTATTATCCCATTGTAGATCCTCCTACGCCGTTGTATGCCATTTATTGCTGATCAGAGCATACGTTGGACTGTTTGGGCTGGCGTTTTCTGTTCGTTGCAGAATGTCGTTAAGAAAGATCGTGAGGATGTCGAGGGTGTTCTCTATGCCCTGTATCCGGAGTTCAGAAAGCACATTGGCGAAGCGAGTTTTGAGACAACTATCAATATATCTGCTGCTTTCTCGCTGAATGACAAAAAGATGTCGGCCATATTCTGTAGTCGGGTAAGCACTAATTCTATTCCTCGAAGCCAGATCTCTTTTCATTGCTACGAACCGAATTGTTTTTGCAGTTTGGAATTTTGTCGCTCGTCGGTTTGATTCTACGGGTGGAGGCGATTTACATGCTGAGCACGGATGCGACGCTTAGCGAGGATAACCGACAGAAATGGCGTGAGTTTCTCGCCCAGGTTGCTTCCTGCCTTAATCGCACCATACAAAATCAGACCATCTCGGCGGCAATTGAGTCGGATGCAATTCAGCCAATGATGAATCATTTCGCGCGGTTTAAAGACTTGAAACTGGATGCGCTGCTGGCTTTAATAACGGAGGCCAAACATCAAATTAATTAAATTGGTGATTGGAAAGTCATATATATAACCCCTTTGTATAATTTCTGTCATTAATGTTGGGTTATTTAGCAGTTAATATGTGTATGATCTGATCCACTATGTATCTGCATATATATACGTTTGTGTTGTTGTATTTAATTTTCAATATATACATACATATTACACGCGCACAATTTGTAAAAGAATTCCATGCATACACGCATATATATACACATGTCTATCAAAAAAGGAAGGCTCATATATTAACTAACGCTAAAGCAGAAAAATGTAGAGTAAGACAATTAAACATGTAAACAAATGCGAGATATTTTCTTTTCATCAATTTTATAAACGTGCACTTTAAGCAAGGCAAAAACTACTTGATAATACAGCATCAGATAATGTTGCTCATTGTATATATATATATGTCATTTTGTATTTAACACAGTGAAAACTTCTTCACAACTGAGCTATTTCAATTTTGTGCTGCTCTTCACATTTTAACTTGTTTACTTCACATTCATTAGGGCCACATTTGTGAGTTTCATTTAACATTTGTTGGGATTGAAAACTTTTCGAATTGTTCAACAGCTTCTGAGTAGAAAACATTCATGTATAAATATATGTATACAATTTGTATTTTACCACTATACATATATATTATGAAGGGGAATAATTAATTTGTTCTTTACAATAATTTATTTTGACATGCACGTTATTCAACATCAAAAACAAATATTCGAAGTTTGTAAATATCAGGCTTATAAATCTACTTGAAAACTGAAAACTGAAATTGGGATAAGAGGGTATATTGAAATGTGAAATTTAAGTGAAAACCATTTGAATACAATGTAGAGTTGTAAGCATCTCGCATTCATACTTTTAAAATACAAAAAATACAAACATTGACAACCCTATTACAAGAATATTATAAACTTGTGATACATTTTATGTATGTAAAAGAAAAAACAATCGAATAGTGAAAAAGTGCACATGAAACAGTAAATGTGAGTTTTTTTTTTTTGCTCATTTCCGTTTTGTAGAATCAAGACAAAAGGCGATGGAAAAATATTTGTTTTTACATCTGTCGTTCTCGTAATTGACGGTTAATTTTTGATCAATTTTATTATTTCGCAACTGGTAGTTTCTGTGTTGTCTTAGTCGATTTAAACTGCTATCTTATGCTTTATTTTGTATTTTCATTTTAATAATTAATAACTTGAATAGGTATTTTCCATGAACACACAAAGCAGTCAAATTATTCACAATCAAATAACGGTTAAAGTAGGTTAAGTGGAGAAGAGGAAATTACAACCAGAAGAAGCCTGTTCATATTATTTATAGCCTTTATGACAACTTCCATAAATCATGTTTTGTGTGCTGTTAACGATGGCAAAAATGATGCAGAACAAAAACAAAAAAAAAACACAACAATAATAATATAAAGAAAACAATGCAAATTTGGTTAATATATAATGTGCAACAAATAATAAAATCACATTTTCTTCAAATTATTTGAGTTATTTAAGTTGCACCCAGGGAATTTTTAAAGGAGCTAATAAAAATTTTAAAAAGTAAATGATATTTTGTTATTGTCCCCATTAAAAATCCCAAGACATTTAAATAAAGTATTTTAAATAAATGTATTCAAAATATATTATTTTTCAATCGAATTTTTGTACATATGACAAAAGTTTCTTCACAAAATTAGCTCGTTAAATCGGTGCAGATTTAGCAAGCAAAACGTGATGCATTTCATTTTCCCTTCACAACTACATAGAGGATTTAATGCGGAGTTAAAATCAGCTTAATTAAAATCGAAATGCATTAAGGGATCTTAAGCATCTTGGATACGGAAGACAATAGATTATAATGCTGTCCGAAAACCACATTGAAAGCAAAAATAAATTCAATTAAGCATGCCAAAAACGGACAGGCAGTAATATTCACCCAATCAAGTATATAAATATAGATAATATACAATAGTGACAATTATTCAAATTTAAGAAGTACCAGTTTATTGGTAAACATCAGAGTACATATTCCAAAACTCATTAAATATCCTACTGAAATTTGTAAAATCGCTCTGAACACTGGCAAGTTCTTATTGTTTCTAAAAAATAACTCCCAAATATACGTAAACAATTTTTTCATATATAAAATAACACTCTGGAAATACGATATACATTTTCTAAGTTTTAAAGAAAAGTACTCTGGAAAAAAAACATCATTTGGAAGGAAAAAAGCTTTCGTTTTTATATGTAATATTTGCTGCATTGAAAGGTGAGCTACTCTTGGCGCCAAAAGTATTGCGAATTTCTCAAATTCGGGGCGGATTGTCAAAACTTGGAAATCAGAGTTGCAGGATTAGCACCGTCCGAGACAGCGGGAATCGCAAGTAAGTTCGTCATAATCGACGCCACGACCATATTCAATTCTAATTGACATAGCAGCGGCATTTGTCGCGACATTGGTGGCAATAATGGCGCCCAATTCGCGCCCGCCCTGCCTGTCTTTCCATGTGAAATCAAAGTTGTGCGTACGATTGTGTGTACATACGTATGTACATATGCATGCATAGATACATACATACGTATGTACATTCGGGCTTGTCTGTAGGTCGTTCTATTTTCGCCCTCACTGTCGCGACAACAGGACAATGCGACGGGGGATTCGACGCCACAATTGCTAGCCTCATCTAGCTCTGGCGTCTGCATACTCTCCGTGTGTGTGCGTGTGTATGTGTGTGTGTGTATTAGTGTGTATTAGTAATTGTGGGGTTCACTTCATTGAGAAGTAATAAGATGCCGACAAGTTGTCGTCGTCGCCATCGTCGTTGTCGTCGTCGTCGTCGTCGTTCTGGACGTCGCCGGCGATAGCATCCGCTGTTGTTCTCGATTTGGAAACAACTTCCGAGGATGCCGCCGACACTTGTTACGCACTTTGGCGACTGATTTCCACTCAAACCTGCGGTCACATTGTTTTTTTTTCTAGTGGCAACGAATTTGAAAATTCAATTCTTGATTATGCGCCAAAAGCAAGTGCAAATCTAATCTAAATACAGTCGAGCTTCTCTAACGCGAACCACACTGTTTTTAGAAATTCGACACACTTTTGGCGCCAAGCTTTTGGCCTAAGCTTAAAATTCAGAAAGCATTTACCAAAAAACCGAATTTTTTATTTTCCTAATTTCAGCGTATATTTTTCTTAAATTTAGAAAAATTATGTCTAATTTTCGGGGTGATTTTTCTATGTGTTCAAGGAACTCTAATGTTAGCTTTTTTGTTGCTTATAATATTAGCTTAACATTTATTTTTTTTTAAAATGCAGAAATGATTTTTTTTTAGAATCTGGGTTTGCGTTTCTACTTTTCAGAAATACATTTTAATAACTGAAAATATTAAAAAAAAATAATTAAAAATTTCTTTATTTTTTGGGATTGTCGACTTACAGAAAGCCTTCCAAATTTGCTAATTTTGATGTGTTACTTAAAATTTTCTAAAATATTAAGAAGAAAATCTTTTTGCTTTTCTGGGGGAATTATATTTAAAGCGAATTTCTAAAAATCAGGACGAGTGCAGGCGAATAGCAATAAATGAAAGTTTTATCTCTTGAGGGTGTTTAATTATTTCCATAGATTGTCATAAATTTTAATGGTTTTATACAAATTATGAACAAATCAATAATAACTCAATGATACACTGTAATCTATTATTACACTTTACTAAAATTGTATAAATAATTAAAAAAAAAAAAATTTTATGTTGTTCATTAATTAATTGTAACCTGAAAAGACTCAGTTTCATACATTTACACATATATTTGAATTAATATTTTATCTATAAGTGTTCAGTAACCAAACCAAAATTTAGACTTTGATAAAGCACATACATTGCACAAAAGATTAGCATAATAAATAATATTAAAAATAAATTTAAATTACAAATTCTTGATAAAAGTCTTAATTTTTACAAAATTGACATTAGTCTTAATTTATATAATTTTTGAAAATTAATTTTAAAGATACAATTTTCTGAATAACAAATCAGTTATTGAATTGAAACTTAGAAAAAAAACGAATCTATTCCGAACATGATTATGTATTTGATCTTAATTATATATAGATATTATTATTCTTATTTAAATTATATCTAACATAAATTTGCTTTGCATGTCTTAAATGCATAATGACAGATTATCTGATTAGTTATGGTTTTGAAATTGCCAAGAAAAAATCCAATTCTATTTTGACTCGTTGAATGTAAATAATAAATAATAATAAATAATTATTATTATAATCTTAGTTTTCATTAATGATAGCTTAACTGATCAGTTATTGTTTTCAAATTGAAATCCATTCCGGACATGATTAGCTCTTCGAGACGTCTCATTAAGTACTCACACCAGACAGTGGGATTGCAGAGATGAAAAAAGTGTCAATTATGCATGCAAATGCGAACTTTTCTATCTACTTGTTCTTAACTGTTTTCTTTGCATTTGAATAACGGCGATTTGTACTTGGATGCTGCAATTGCCGTTCAATTAGTCCAAATATTTGCGTCGCTCAGGTCAAGCATCTGATTAGTCAGTAGTCAGTAGTCAGCAGCCAGCAGCCAGCAGTCGGTCGTCAGTCGTCAGTCGTCGCTCCACAGTGCACAGTTCGACATTAGGCTGCTGGAAGGGCTCTTTGCCAATGCGACGCCAAGGATGGACGCGGGTATTTCTCTGTGTGTTGGGGATCGGGGGGTATGGGGTGTGTGGTGTGGGGTGCGGGGCTTCTCGTTATGACTGTTATTGTTGCTGTTGTTATGGCTGGCGTTGTTTAGTTGACTTCGGCCGCCAGTCGCCGTCTGCGTTACCGTCGCCATCGCGGTTGCCGCCAGTGTTGCTGGAGCCGGCAGACCGGCAGCCAACATTTGACAAACGAAACTGCGCGCAAATAGAGATAGAATAGAACGCGTAGAGTAGGTTTAAGATTCAACACCATGGGGACCAGAGAGAAGCCAAGTGTCGCCAACTACAAATTTATTTACTATTACTATTCAGTTTTTTACAGTCCTTACTTTTTATACGTTTTGATGTTTTGCTTTTTAGTTTGGCTTACTCCTCACTGCTGTTGGCTCAACTCTTTTATTGCCATTAATCGGGTGACTCAAAATCCGTATAGCCCATATACTAATCTACTCTACATATAAGATGGTTTTCAATAGGAAATGATCGTGAACTTTACGTAACTATAATATGATTAATCACTATATACAAGGTGATATTTTAATTAGCCAGTTTGGAAAGCCATACTCATACAAATGAATATTCCAGCATGTGCACCAATATATCTATATATATATATATAATTGTATATATATATACATATGTATGTATGTGACAATGAGTCAGAAATCAGGACGTTTGGCTGTGGCGACGGCGCCTTGTTGAACAGCGCTCTGTGCCGCCGTCTGCGTCAGTCTTTAGAATGCTCTGCGCAGTGGTTCCAAGTGCGCACTGGCGAAAGCATATAAAAGGATAGTCGCGTACACGGCTGCCATTTAGTTCGCAAGGATTCATGCGGCAGGACACAGTGGTCCAGTGTGCACCGGCTAGGATATAGAAGTGTAGCATTCTCTGTGAATAGTCGCGAATAACTTTGAAACTTTGAAATTGAATAAGATTGTGCAAAATCTTAATTATATACACAAATAAATTATAAACTAGGCCACTCGGTAAATAATAATTCAATTTCTGGATATGTTTTTTTTTATTCCAATTAATTAATTATTCGAAATCAATTAAATTCCACAATCATTTTATTTAGTTGTGTTCAATTATTGTTTTCCAGATAAAGTGTCTCTTCTCCCCAATCAACATTTTTTTTATTTTTGTTATTTTTTTACAGGACACAGTGGTCCAGTTTGGAATATTGAATTGAATGCAATCGCTGTGAAAAGTCGCGACAGTTTCGAAACTTGTGGTGAAATCAACAGTGGCAAATCTTATTTATATATACAATTAAATAATAAACTGGGGCACTGGGTAAGTCAAGAAAAACTTCTTATACGTGAACATAGATTAAACATAAAATTGGTTTAATTAAATTCCTGGAGAACATTTTTGTACACCTAGTTTTGAACATGTATTGTTTCCAAGATTAAATATCTATTCTCTCCAATCAACATATTTTTGATCTTTTATTGTGTAATATATTAAATATGATAAATTCAAAATCTTTTTACTTTTAATTAAATTTCTTGCTGTAAATTTCTTTCTCTTGATTTTAATATACCAATAAAAGTATCTTTCACAAGAATAAGTTTGGTACTGAATAGTTTCTGCTTTGATTCAAAAACCAATCGAACAAATACTATAAAGTTTTTCAACAGTGCAGTTATTAGTGTATTACGAATCTATCAGATCTCACGTGCTGTGGAATATACATTTAATTAAGCATTAGCCGACAGAACTCGACTATACTCAGTGAAGTGAAAGCACATCTTTGGCATGCCGAAGATTACGTACCCTTTCAGACCTAAGTCCACTTACTCACATACATGTTTGCAATGCCGCCATTACACTGAGAAAAAAATAAACTTAAAAATTATTCATACATATGACTCCAAGGTTAATTAACCTTATTATTCAGAAAGTATATTGATTAAAGCCAGAATTTATGAATAGATGAAAAAACTTTTTCTGAATTTTAAATATTTTCGAAAAATAATGGATTGCATTTAGAGAAAAAAAATGCATATGTTTGGGATTGTAGATTTAGAAATGACTTCCTAATTTTAAGAAAAATCTTGTATCATTTTATTAAGGCAATTGTTGTGTTTTTTTTTTTTTTTGAGTGTAGTAAAGATATTAGAACTGTATTTAATGTCGATCTGATGAAAAACCAAATAGTTTCACACGATAGTTTTCTATTTTTCGCTTTCCGTCGTGGAATGGACGCATAATAATAAAAGATCTCATAAAAACGACGATCGGTTTGCAAAATATTTTCAAATCGTTGATTCACATATAATAAATAATCAAGTGAAAAGACAAGTTAAGCTTTCACCAGGTGCACTTAATGTTAGATAGAAGATAGAATTTCACATTTCCTACTTAACTTAAACTCATTATTATCCACTTGTGCGTCCTATTCATGAATATGAATCTTGTATATGGTCTCTACGAGGTTCATCATGAATCATGTTTGGCATAATCTGCTTACACAAACTAATAAGTGGCGAAATTGATTCTTCGCAATTAATCAGCAAAGTTCGTTTTGCAATTCCGATAACAAGTACACTCAGAAAAAATAAACGAAATTTAAAAAAATTTACTTAAAAATAATATCGCCCTGAAAGCCAGAAAGTTTTTCCTATTTATAAAAATATTTTCTAAATATAAGAAAACACTTTTATTTAAATAAAATTGTTATTTAAATCGACAAGTCAAAAAATGTGATTAATTAAATGAATTTATTTATAAACTATCTAAAACTTTAGTATGAGTGGAATCCTCAATCAAATAGTAATGATTAATAATATGAAAAATAATGAAAAGCTGGGAAAAACACAAAACAAATGAGACATGTTTTTTCTAAATTTTAGAGAAATCCACGCTGAAATTATGAAATACAAAAAATGTTTCAATTTCAGAAACTTACTTTCTGGGTAATGAGGCGACCAACCCATGGCGCCAAAAGTATGCCGAATTTCTAGAATTGCAGTCGATTTTTTTTCTCAGTGACGATGACGATGCTGTTTTGTGGTAAAACCTGTTTTAAAATGTGTTCAATGCTTGTCGCTCGGCTCTTTAATGGCGTTTTAACAAGTTTTCGTTGAGAGAAGTGTGCTGATAATATCTTGTTAGGTTTTGGCTTCTAATTGCGCTCATCCCATGAAATGCGGAATTTTGCAAGAATGCCCCGTCGACCACCCAAGTGATTCACTCCCTTGTCGGCAGTTGGTTATCCATCACAAACAGCAGCAGCCATCAAGAGCACTCGAGACAGCTTATATACTCTGGAGACGGCCGGGATCTTATTCTGGTTGAGTTCTCATATTGCCATTTACTTTACGAGTATCTCACTGCGCAAAGTTCATCAAATTATTTTTTCTTTATTTAAAGAATATATGAAATCAAAAATAAAATTTTATATTTTTATTTAAATTAAAAAAGTAATAAATATTTTTAAGATTTCTGAGAGTATTCATGCATGAATTGGAAACCCACAAAAAAAAACAAATCAGACCAAAAAAAATAGTTAATTTGAATTAGTTAAGATGACCAACTAAAAATGATATTCACGAGACGAGATTGAATTTTTAATTATAGAAATAAACTACCCTGAATTGACTACATCTATGATAGTCTTTACAGAGTACTGGAAAATATTTGTGGAATAACAATGCTTAAAGATAGATTAAAATTCGTGATATAATTGGACTTTTTATGCCACTGCTTCTACAACTGAATTATCTTCCAATTATTTATTAAACATATAATTTCATATTTATTAAACCCGTCGTGTCAAGTGACAATTAACTATTTTTTACTATGCATTAAAAGTTTTTAATAATCAAGTTCTTTTTACTTCGTACTCAATATTTATCTAATGGTTCTTTAGATCATACTCTAGTCTAATTTTATGGGAATGCCTTAAAAATTCGGGTCTTTGCTGACGGGTTAGAAAATTGGAAATGCCACTGATTGTTCCTACAAAATATATATAAATAGGAGAGGCATAACTAGTGAGATTAGTCCACATATCTATGTGTGTCAACTCTTACTGCGATCAGCGGACTTAAATCCTGTTCTCATCAAGATCAATTTGGTGGTGAAACTTTCTGACTCCCAGCTTCTAAGGTCCAACTGTGACTGAATCGAGGTCAACACGATTTTATAAAACAGATTAATTAAAAAACTGTTTCTCACAAACCCAATGACCTTTTTTTTTCTTTTTTTTTTTATAAATATATAGATATATTCCAAGACTCATAAGGAATGCTTTTAATTATTATAATTATATATATACATACATATACATATAAATATATAAAGAATTAGCAAAAAACTTAAATTTGTTCAACTTATTCAAAAATCAGCTGTAGTTAAAAAAAAAACTCAATGAAAGGCTTAGATAAATTTTCGAATCTTTTTCACATGTAATAGTATTTGAAAAGTACATTTTTCATCAAACTTGTTAATATACATACAATATTTCTAAAAACAAATTTTAACAATTATTTTCTGATTTACTGAAATCATCTGTTAAGTAAAGCGCAAGCACAGATCAAAGTCTAATTTTTGGGCATAATATTAACAAAGTTTACAAAATGAATAATTAAGTAAATTTATTACATCTGAATTGCGGTAAGCCAAGGTTTTTATAGGAGAAATACCTTTTTCATGACTTGTTTTTTACAGAATGGTTTTCGTATTGAAAATGTCAAAAATCCTTTTAGCAATGTGTTATTCACTCGTGAGTCCTTTTCTTAAATATGGATATTCTGTCTGATATCCCAATTATAATGTTTGTCAGGATAGTGTAGAATCTGCCGTCGAAATCTTAACTGCATGAATTCATATTAGCTTACCTACTTATTATATATATACTTATATTATTATTATATATATACTTTTTTCTCTGATCGTAGAACCATGCTCGGTGTATTCTTCTTAGACAAAATTTTAAATAAGAATTAATAAGCCAGGTTAGATTTGTAGTACCTAAGATATTTTTAATCTCTTACTCTTCAAACTTGTAATAAAAATTATGCTATATATTTTGGATCCTATGCTCAACTAGTACTGATCTTCATCCCTTAAAATATGTACTCTTTGTTAGTAAAAATAAAAAGGTAAGTTTAAATAATGGGAATACGCAAACCAGACCAAACGCACCAAGATTATTCCCATTATTTACGATATACCCAAATATACATTATCAGATAATCAAAGGCGATTGTATTTTTGGAATTATCTTCATTGGTACTGTATTGTGACTAATTTGATTGTAAGTTTAATCGAACTGTTTCCGTGGGAATGCTTGTTGCACACAAAACCATAATTGATACATTGATAACAATTATTATGTGTGTTATATAAGACAGGTTATCGTTCCATGTACTTTTCAAATTAGAAAGAAATTATCAAATTGCCAAATCATGAGCTGTTATCAAACAGGGTGGAATAGAAATGCTTGTGGCACCAGCCTACGTCCATATACTCATATACTATATGACACATATAATAATTTTAATTGATAATCAGATGCTTAACACTTGCACACAATGGAAAGATAGTTGTTATCTAAGAAATCCATTCTTCATTTGAAAATGGAAACTCTTCCATACACAAGAAAATCGGCTAAAATCGAAAATCGAACTGAATACAAGAAAATTGTTTTTAGAAATCATTTCTAAATGGACTAAAAATTTATAAAAATTAGATAGGCTTTGCCTAAATCGACAATCGCAAAAATATAGTTTCTTTTTAGAAATAACTTCTATTATTAAAAAATGAATTTCTAAAAAATTGATCTACAAACCCTAATTTTTAGAAAACTATTCTTTCTTAAATTAAGAAACAAGTAATGAAAATTAAAGGTTCGTCGTTTATATTACAGTTTAGAAGTCATAATTAGAGAAGTCACTCAACTCACTAGTTCGAACCGCTGTGAAAAGTGTTTTCAAATTGAATGATATGAATTTTATAACCTATCTAAAATGTTTGAGTTTGTGAAATCTTAAAATACCAATGTTTGTGATATAGCCAAAAAAAAAAGCTAATGTTAGAGCTGCTTGTACACACATATGAAAACTAGAAATGATTTGTTAATTTTGGAAAAATGTACGCTGAAATTAAGAAAAAACAAGGCTCAGAATAATAAAGTGAGTTAACACGCAGGTCTTTTTTTTCTGATTATCATTATTAAGCTAAACACCAACTATGGAACAAAGGAATTAAGTTATATATAATCATATCCCGTAGAACTGTATTTAGGGCAGACTGTCGCCACGTTGAGTTGTAGCAAGCAGGGGTATCAAACGAATAGAACGTGTACATTGTGTAGCGAAACATCAATTTAATTTTTTAATTATAATTTATATACAGTTAAGTTACAAACACTCTCGGATTTTAGGGACCATTTTAAGATTAATGTGCACAACATTTGAACAACAATTTAAGGAGCTGCAAGGTAGAACGACAAAATTTGCATAACATCAGTTTTCTTTTTTTGTAAAAAAAAATTGCAACTCAAGTTTTTCAAGCCCACCTTCAGAGTCGCAGTCAGGTCGACGTCATCGTCGTTCCCGGTTCCCCCGGTTCCCGACCTGTTATTATCGTAATGACAGCTGCCTATTTGCTTTTATGTTTTCTTTTCTTTTCTTTTTTTTTCTTGAATCGTCTGAGCTCAAGACAATTATCTCTGCTTGAGAATTCCAGCAGACTGACCGATCCTTCTTTGATCTCTTTTGACCGTTGTGTGTGTGTGTGTGTGTGTGTGTATCCGTAAATGGGCGCCACTAGTCCGTCAGGGACGAACGCAGTAATTGCAAATAATATGTCCTTGATCGCTTGTGATTATGTGGGATATTTCTGAGTGGGATATTTCTTGCAGATGCTAATTAAAAAATGTAACTCGATTTAAGCAAATAGCTTTTCATTAACAGCAGAGTCAATATTTGCGAAGGCCCCCTATATTTTTAACTCCAGCACCTATTACAAGACAAAAAGAAACATTTCCGGCCTCTTGAAGTATATATTTTCTTAATAACCACCGATTGGATTTTGCCAAGGTCGTTCGGATGAACCCGCGAATCTCATGTGTGTGTTTGTATACACATATTTACATATTTATATATATGATGTATTTCACTTCGTGCTACACTCAGAAAAAATATCGCCCTGAATTTTTGTAAATTTTCTTACTTTATTCTTTTCTTTTCTTAATTTCAGGGTCTATTTTTCTAACATCTAGAAAAAGGTTTCATAATTTTTAGGATGTAAAAATGTAATACATACACAAAGTATGTATTTAACAGTTTAACAGTTTACATCGGAGTAAAGTATTCTTACTGGATCTATGTTAAATTAATTTTAATTTGGTTACAGTTGTCCTTTTCTTTCCAATGGGGTCATGGGTCTAAAATAAAGTCATAATAAATTAAAATTAACAGCCACTAAATTACTTAATGGTCCAAAATCAGTAGGTTATCAAAAGTTGTGAATAGGAAAAAACACCACTGATTCAATAGTGTCGAAAAGGGCGGAAAGCATATCCAATTGCATATCTAATATATTATTCTTATTGGGCCTAAAATTTAATTCTTATATGAACCACTTTTGTTTTCCATAATGTTTTATCTATTAAATATTAATATATATACATCAATTTGATCAATTTATATCATAAGTCTGTCGAAACTCAAATAATTGATTTTTTTCCCAAATTTCGGGAAGATAAAGGCATAATTGATATATTTGAGCGAAGTGGCTATTAATTTAGTAATTAATATATATATATATTTTTATATAGATTTTAGAAAACAAGTTTAAGCGTGTTTGGATGAGAAATAAACATATATTTGTAAAGTATAAGTTCACAATATATTCATAGGTACTCGTACACATTCTTCCAAAATTTGAATTAACGAGCCAACCACATGGATTTCAAAATTGCGCGCAGCTAACTTAGCGTGAGTTAGAAATTGCGTGCATCTAACATCAAGTGAATTGCTATGTAGTGCGCAGTGTGTTGAGTACAAGTGTTGGTATGATGTTTTTGTATTAGTATGACGGCTGTAGCTGTATGCGAGAGAGAGAGAGAGTGAGAGAGCAAGAGAACTCAAACTCACCACACATGGACAAAATAGAAGACAAAAAAATTATACTCACATGCTCCCATAACGCAAGAAACTCTCAATGTGGACGGACGTGAATTTTAGTTGCTATACGAACATATTTTTGTTGCAAACGCGGGCGTATCCAACAAATAAATGTAATAAGCGACAAAAGCAAGCGCCGCGTTTCTATGCTGATTTTAACATTTTATTTTCGACTCACTGAGCATTTCTTATTGTTCTTCTTATACTCTTAAGTATTTGTATTTGTGCAAAAGTAAAAAGTGAAGTAAAAATGTAAGCCAAATTGTGAATTCATTTAAAAGTGGAATAACGGCACCATTAATGTGAAATCTAAAAAATAATAAATAAAAACAGAAGTGCTTGCAATGTGAATTATAATCAAACGCGTCGACTGCTAACCACATACATATTTATGTGCATACATACATGCCTACACACATACATACATAACCACAGTCATACATGTGTATGTATGTGTGGGCTGATCAATCAATACACACAGAAGCAATAATAAGTGATTATAAATGTACTTATTTTACACATCATAAAGAGCGTTAATTCAAACATACTTATTTACATATAAAAAAAATAATAATAGTGTTTGATGTGTTCAGCGTATACTTGCACTTGAGCATTTATTTAATGTGTATTTCAGTATTTATTTGTTTAATGTTTGCAAGTAGTACTCTTATGGATTAGTTTTCCCACTGGGTATTTCGCATTTCTTAAATTTTTTGTAAGTTTGAATTTTGTAGCTGATTCTTTTATTTTTTAATCGACACTTATTTCTTATGATTATGTCATTCTATTTGTGTTTGTTTTGTATTACCGAAAAGTGAATGGGCTAAACTCTTTTATGCAAACAAAAATAATTGTTAATTGAAAACTTGTGCAAAATTTTAATTTAAAAAATCCACACTTATTATGTATGCATGTTGATAAATGTGTGTGTGTAAAATGAGTAGTAGTCCCAAAAAACTGCTGACTAGTCTAAAAAAGAAGAAGCAGAAAAAAATGTCGATCGCGGAAAGCTCAGCGCTCGAAAAGCAATCTTAATCTGATGTGATAAATAATATAATAATAATATCAATGTGTTTTTTTTTATCATATTTAGGAATATGTAAAAAAAAAGTGTACTGAAAAAAAACCAATACATATCGGAATACAAATATATCAGAAATTGCAAAGCACTGCAAGAAATAACCCATAAGATTGATGTATTTAATACAAACGCGGGATATTACGGATATATTTGGATAAACCCAATTTAACAAAGTAAGTAATTAATTCTTTCCTCTATTGTATTATTCATTAACATTGTTAATCGATTATCATCGAAGTAAAAAATTACCTGCAACTACTATACAAAATTGATAATACTGTTCCCTATTCTGTACACTTCTGTGCATTCATAATTAGTGTTTTTGAAAAATCGAACATGTTCATAAGACATATAAATAAATAAATTAATGTTTAAAAATAGGTATTCCCTTTTTATACTTTGATACCCCCTTAGAGATAGAGACTTATACAAAGTGAAAAAATTGGATTGCTACGTCCACTTCGGGGCTCGATAGGGGAAAAATCGATAAGATCGATGATTGCAAATCGATAAAGCCACATATCTCCCACAATTTTAAGGCTACAGTCACAAAATTTGGTTAGTAGGTTATTGGCGATGTCTTTCAGAAATCGACATATACAACGCCCACCACTTAGTTGTATTAACAGATAAACCCAGAGTTATTATTGAGGTCCTAAGAAATCTTCATTGTATTCGATGGCCTGAAGCTACAGACTTTTAACAGGGAATATTTCGAACATGACTGTTGTAGATAATGTGTTAAGATTGGTGTGCGTCGGTTGACATCAACATAAGCCCTATTTCTTCCCCTTTACTAGAAGATACAAGTTACAGGGAATGAAGCACATATAGCTTTCACATTATTAGAAACAAGTAAAGAGGTATAATACCCCGGATTCACATGTGACAGTAGACTAAATATGGCACCCATGTACAAAATATAATATCAAAGTGCTCCAAGCGCTTTATACATTTGGGCTCATCATAATATAAGATGGCTGTACCTTATGGTAGTAAGACAGACCCATGCTGACTTACGGAGTGATAGCTTGGGGCGATAGAGCGCGGTGGGTCATCGTCCAAAGACAGCTGCAAAAGTTGCAGAGAATGGCCAGCGTATGCATGAAAGGATCAATGCGCACCTGCCCAACATTGGCCTTGCAAGCCTTAATGGAACCAGCATGCTTCAAGCTGAGGTGTAAGCCATAGGGAGATATGCGGATTTCAACCTGAAACGTAACTAACGTAATGCGGACATAACTATCCTATCCGATAGTCAAGCTGCAATAAACTTTTTTAAGAAGACGAAGATAACGTCAATAGTTTTTGAAGTACGACCTAAGCTAGACCAACACACACATTTGGCATACCTAAGATGGGTCCCGGGTCACAAGAATTTTGCGGGAAATGAAACGGCTGATGAGAAAGCGAAAAATAGGGGATAGAGACCTCAAACAGGTTCAGAAGCGTTTTGTGGTATAGGAAGACACACAATATGAATGTAACATAGAAGCGATTTGAACAGGTAATAACAATAGGAAAGAATTGGCTTAGGATACTCACCGGCTTATTGACAGGACATTGTAGACTAAGAAGTCACCTATTTAAACTATGTATTTTTTTGTAGCGAACTTTGCCGGTTTTGTGAAAATGAGAACGAATCCTCAAAACACTTCCTAGCATATTGTGTCGCCTTAGCTATGAAAAGATGTAGTATTCGGGGGATGCATCTTTTGAGCTCAGAAAACAGAAACCCTCAACCCGACAAACATTCTTGCATTGGTGCCGGAGATGGGGATGATAGAAGAGCTATGGGCTCAGAAGGGGCACAATGAATAATTATAATAATGAATAAATATCAACCTGACCTCAAAATCGGAAAACCATAGACACAAGTTCCAAGCAATAGAATGAAGCTAAATAGTCCGTCGATAATAACTGCTCATTCCGTTAAATTTATCAAACAGATAAATATAACACCTGGGTAATGATATATGTAAACATATATGTGTGAATATTATTGGTAAATTTGATTATTTTATATCGTTTTTATTAGCGGGCTAATTTCAACGAAAATCGATAAACGATACTTCGATCGCTGCCATGAAATCGATAAAAATGCATTAACTGTAAAAGGTATAATTCAGGAGAGCAGCATCTAACGAGAAAGGCATCAGATTTTTTGTAGATGCCAATAAGACGAAAAATAGATATGCGGATCAAAAGTGTTGCCAGTGTTGCATTTCGAAGATTTTCAAGAAAACCCAATGAAGGCATTTAATTACAGTTTCTTCAAAGTAAAAAGACGAGCTGCTTAAAATGCAATAAAAGATAATATAAAAATAAAATGCAATATCTATGTACAAATTTTACATATATTCTCATGCAAATATATATATGTATGCGTATATATATGTATGGAAGCACATTTATTTTCTTTGTATTGCAGTATTCTTTCATATATGTGCATTTGTGTGTGTGTGAACTTAAACCGGCGCCATTACATTGTTTTAGTGTGGGTGTGAGTGGCGCCAACAAATGTCAAATACACACATATGCATACACACATGCATGTATACACTTGCTTATATGTATAGATTGAGTTGTGCAAGACAGCCGACAAGTGCGCGAATGAACACACACATATGCAAAAATACATGGCTATATGTATGAATGTGTGCAAATTGCATTTTTGTTGTGTTTCTGGCAATAATAATATGCTCTCGGTGTACATAATTTGTGTGTTTTCTTTGTTCCACATTGCGCAGCATTCCCCCCTCCCCCCGCTCGGGTGCTATCACAGACTCACGTTTTTATACTTGTTGAATTTTCAGAAGAATTCGGAAATGTGTTTTCGTTCTCACACACGCACACAAACACGTATACTCGTTAAATCAGACACACATGCATGCATACACATACGTTTTCGTATACACACACATACTGACAACACGCTCCACTCTTCTGTGCACTTGCCTTCACTCTCTCTGGTGTCTCTCTATCCTCTCTCGGTCTCTCTCTCTTTCTCTCTCGTTTCAATTCACCTCACAAATAGTTGATTCTTCAACTTGTCAAACCGGCTGACAAAAAGACCGAACGAATGAACGACGAACCAAACGACCGTCAGTCCGTCCGCCCGTGCGTCTGCCTGTCGGTCGCTGTAGCATTAACTGTAGCTCTCTGGCGCTGTCGTCGTTGTCGTTGTCGCTGTTCGTGTCTGTCTGATATAAGTTTATATTGCTGGCGCCATTGCGACGACGACGCCGCCGCCGCCGCCGACATCGTTACTATTATTTCTTTTATTACGTTTACGTCAGTGGCGCCCACTGTGGCGCCTGTGCCTCGTTGCCGTCTCGCCTCTCGCGTCGAGTCGCTGCCTTTTGCTTTGCCTTCGCTGCTGGCACGCAAGCAAATTGAGTAAGTGTGTGTGTGAATATGTTTCTCTGTGCATGTATGTGTGTATATATACGCACATACATTCATGCATATAGATATGTTTATACATTGTACATAAATAGGCATGTATGTATATAAAAATATATATGTATGTATGTGTGCCGTCATGTTGGCGTCGGCGCCACTGTCGTCGCGATAAGGAACGCAAGAAATGCCTGCTTTTCTGCCTGCCTGCTGATGATGATGATGATGATCGTAGGGGGCCAGCCACAGTTTTCTGTTTTTTATATTTGGGCTCTGTTAACTCTGGCAGCCGCGTCTCTGTCTGTGGCTGTGTGAGTGATGCTGCTACTTTGTTGTCTGATCCTCTCCATTCCTTTCCTTTCCATTCCTGATTACTCATGCGCCTTGTTTCACCTCTCCTCTTCTCTCCTTGAACGGCACTTTTGAGGTATTCAATAGAAAGAAAGAAAGGAAGTTGAAAGATTCTCACTCAGTTAATTCCTTTGCCGAAGTTTTTCAAAATTCCAACGAATTTTTAAATGTGTATAAAAAGGTTTTCCGTGTATATTTTTTGATTTTCATCGTGTTTCGATTGGGTTTTTCATATATCGATGTTCTCTATAATTGCCACTTTTTTTTTATAGTTTTTTCTTATTTTGCTACAGTTTAATGAAGTTCTTATAACTAATTAAAACTAATTTAAGAATTAAGATTCATTAATTTAACTTAACTATACAATGTCAAAAAAGGTTTTGACAGATCCAAAAATTCATATATTTTCTTTTCTTTTATTTCCTTATATTTTCGTCGTTTTTTTCTACTATTAAATGTGTCTCTTACAACTAGTTCAAAAAAATGTAACAAAATCAATTAACAATAACTAATAATTATTTAAAAAAAAAAAAAAAATCCTTTCTTTGGCATGAGAAAGTACATAGGAAAAAATAATGAAATTCAGCAATTTAAAAAAAAACATTTTGTTAAAGTTTCATGTAAAAAAGTACTAAAAACATTAGTTTAATTAATTAACTAAACTTTACTTGACAATTTTGTCGCCAAGATCCGAAACATTTCCGGAAATCTATAATCTATGTATAAATATATATTTACATGTTATTCTATAATCTGATTGGGCTGAATTTATGAGAGATAGGAAGCTATAAATTGCATAATTGAGTTATTTTAGCTAAATACCCGTTAATAAATATTTCTTAATGTTCTTTTTATTTAAATTTAAATATTAAATTTAATTAAATTGTGTTTTCTACTTTTTGAATTTTTATGTCGACTGATATTAGTCGATTTTAAATAATTAAATAAATCTTCGTTATCTTATGGGTCGGTTCTTTGGGTAGTGACAGCCATAAATCAATATTGGAAAATAAGATGTTGAGAATGAAATGGGTTTATTGTCTTCCAACAGGAAAACGACCTGAAGATAGCTTGAAATTTATTATCCTTAGTCTTGTCATAGAACGTAATGCATCATTGATTAAAATTAATTAATTAAAGATGTTTTCTCAGAATCCAGGCTTGCATATCTACTTTTTAATATTTGCTATTATTAAGAGATGGATTTCTGTGCAAAAAAAAATACTTTTCAATTAAAACAACTTTTTTTTTTCTTATATTTAGAAATTATTTCTAGAACCAAGAATAACTTTTTAAGGACTTTTTTTTTAAATGTTGGTAAACTTTTTTTTGGAGTGTAGGACGTCGTGTAAGATTATTCAGGGCGTGCCCAAGTCGAGCTCTCTCGAGTATAGCACTCTTACTTGCCTATAATTATGATTACGTGTTGAGTAAAAAATTAATCAACTGATTTTCTCATTTTTATTGCAGAGAACAAAACAATAAATTACCAACACGAGCATATCAGGGCTGAAAGCCTATTGAACGAGATAATAAAGGAAATTAAAAACCGCGAATCGGCGCTCTAGTCAAAATCAATAATTAACATACATATATAGTATATATATATGTAATATATTTATGTGTTAGCTTGTTTGCTTAATAGTTAACGAAACTAGGAATCAAGACCCACCGCACAAATCATCAGCCAAGCAGCAGTAGCAGCAAAGCTTCGACTTTCAATCAATTTGATCAATTCAAATAATGCGCATACGATAAGGATCGATGTTACCAAAAAACTTGATGTCCCTCCATGAGATTCCCAAGCGACAAGAAAAGAAGAGAACTATGGCGTTATGCGTCAGAGAACACCGGGGCAACGTGCGATGCGTATGGGAAACAGATGATGCCCAAACAGCAACCACAGCCGCCTCACCCTCAACATCAACGCCACCTTCAGCTGCACACGTGCTGCTCCACGAGACCACCACCACCACTTCCCAGCTACACCATATACCCCTGCAATTTACCACAAATCCAGGATCAGCAGCAGCACCAGCACAATCAGCATCAATTGGCAACCGAAGCAGCAGCGATGGACGAATATTCGAGCTATTCCTATACAGAGAATGGTTGCAACTACGCAAATGCTGGCGCCGGCATATTAAGCGACGAAAACGGTCCTGTTTGTGCCACAGCAGCGAGTGCGGCAAGTGCGGCATCCTTTGCGATGACAGCGGCAAATATATTTTTGCGCAATTGTTGCGGCGGCGGCGAGACAACAACAGACTCTTCCTCGAGCAGTGGATCAGCGGACAGCAGACGACAAATACTGCTGAGTCGACAGCATCCCAGCTCAACATGCAACTTGCAGAACAATCTGCTGTACTACCAAAGCTTCGAGGCGCTGTGGAAGAAGCTGAAGAGCAAACAAATCGCCGATCTGATCCAAGCGGTGAGAAGTCGTGTCGAACCACCAGCGCTGCATGCCAAGTGCAACGGCGGCCTCCTCACATCATCATCAGCCTCAACGACGAGCTATCTCCAGTGCATCCTGATCAAGTCAAACTCGGCCAGCGACGAGCTGCAGCACGTCTTCACATGCAGGCTTTTCTTCTGGCCCGAACTCAGGAATGCCGACGAGCTGAGGCGACATCCCACTTGCCCCAATGCACTCGATTACGTCTACGTCTGTTGCAACCCACTGCACTGGTATCGCATGACTTACCCCATCGATTCAGGTAGGTTCATGCAGCATAATATACAAAATGAAAATAAATTCAATTCAATAAACAATTTCATACTTATGCATTTTAAATTTAAATAAAACAACAGAATATTGCCAAATACTATGATTCCAATAAGTAATACCAGCTGATGCCACAAACAGGGTGGGTGTTACCAAGAACTACCAATCTGTGAAAGAGGCTCCTTGTTCTCTAAGTTCCAAGTTTGACTTTAAATTTACGGGAGAATAGGCTTTACAGGCGTGGGTTAAAAATGTGTATGACGATCCACGAAAGGGGCTACCAGTTAGCTATGGCTATCTTTAAAATTGTGGGAGATATGCGATTTTATCGATCTACACTTTCAGGAATATCGTTATGGGGGCAGCTGTGGGCGGTTCACCTTTTGTATACTTTCCAAATATGACAGCTCTAACACAAAAACTGCAGAAGATATAGCCAAATCGATTTTATGGACGGAGAGCCTGAGGGCGGCGGAGGTGAGCGTGGCCGATGCCGACCTTTGAGGGACATCGCAAACAAACTACCAATTAAATTTAGTGATTTGCGATTATCTATTTTTTAGATTAACTAGCAGCCTTGTGGACGTAGAACCCCTAAACCTCGCTTGACGCGAGCACAGATACGTCTATGTTCAAGGGTGTCGAAAACAGACGGACAGACAGTATTACGGACATTGCACAAAACGCATAAGAAGAGTTACTAAGAAAGTTAAAACCGAGAAAAGAAGCTTAAAATGGTTACATGATAAAGTCTAGTGCAATCATTGAGGTAGTAATAGTTAGTAGTAGAGGGTAGGTCTGGATTCTAGAGGTAACAAAATTAATAATTGACTCACATTTACTCGGAAAAAAATCAGTGAATTTTTGAAATCCACCATACTTTTGGCGGCTCCAAGGGTAACTCACATTGTTATTCAGAAAGTATATTTCTAAAAAACCATATATGTACAACTCCAATATCAGATGTCTTGTTATTTATATAGGATTTCATTACTATTTTCTGGATTCCAGAAAGGGATCTTTTTTTTAAGTCTGGGCTTGCGCATCTACGTTTTGCAATATTTTCCATTATTCAAATATCAATTTCTGAACAAAAAGTTTAAAATTGAACAAAGCTCAAGTTATTTGATTTATTTCTTTATATTTAGAATTTATTTTTAAGAACTAGAATAACTTTCCATTTTTCGGGACTTGGTAAAATTCAAGAAGATTTTTTTCTGTGTGCGCAGCGGAATGCATTACACAATACACAGTTTTGTATCCACTGGGAAAAAATTTGATCAAGTTTAATCCAACAAATATTTTTCTCAAAATGTAAATGGATGTATTTTAAATTTTTTGAATGATTTTGAACTCGTTTTAAAGTCTTAAACTTACTGATGACCTTTTTTAAACATGTGTGTGGTCGAGTCGATATATATATATTTCCGATACGCATTCTTCTGCCAAGAACAAGCCACACAAATGGATATCTCTTACAGTTTTAGAGTCGCGAAGCTTGATAAAAATGTTTAACTTCTTATCGATTTTTTCATTCCGTCGAAAATTATCTGGATCAATTCTACGAAATTCAATTCAATGGGCGTTATTTAGTATATTGCGTGATTGAAGCTTTTATCTTGACAAATTTCACGCGAAGCAATTATAAATCGATTTTAGGAAACGTAGTTATCGATACAATTTTCGCATGTTCAATAAATGTGTGATAGAAAGACGGATCGACCATCAACCAAACTTTGCTGTTGAATGAATTCTTTTTATCGAAAGCATTGATCTGGCATTGAATCATCCAGTTTTGGATTTCAGAAGGTGAGATGTTGCGACGTTGAATAGCTCCCCAACTGCCAGAAATGTTTGCCACCAGCGCAATCTTGACAAGAAGCGTTTACCACCCATGTCCATATCCATATACAATTTAAGTTTGGGAAACCGAACAATCGAAAACTGACCCGTGACACATGTCTCGCAGCATTACTGGACTGGAGCCCCTCTATTCGACGCCCTTGAAACTAGAGAAGCTTACACTATAAACGCTAAACCATAAAGTTCTTATACGCCTGCGTCAAATATATCCCTCGTTAAAACCTTTTTATTTGCACACAATTTTAAAGATAAAGTCAACGAATTGGAATGGTAGACTGCTAGTAATCTTTTGTTACTTTTTTTTTTATAATGTGAATATAACCGGGGGTATTACAATATTGTCGAGAAGAATGTAACCAGCGTGTTTTAAGCCGAAACGAGTTTTGGTTCAGATTGGTATACAAATTTCGGTTGAAATTCCGTTATTCTTGACAAGTTTTTTACGATACTCGATTATATATTTCTTGATTTATTTACTATACAAAAGTTTGAAAACATCTAAATTCTGATTACGATGCCGATTCTGAATCTCAATTGATCAGCATGCTGCTCACATTTCCATTCCAGTTTGGCACACTGTAATATAAATAATAGATAGGGTCTTGTCATAGTCGACATGGATATAATAATATCGCTATGCGAATGCAGCGCTTATTTTTCTCTTTCATTTTGTGCAAACACGATCCCATCAATCAAACAATGTCGTTGAATACAGGTGAATACAGCCGAGGTGAGCAAAAATCACTTGATTTTTAGCGGTCTGCTCGAAGATCGATCGGATGCCAGCCACTGCGTTTGGCTTGGCTTTTTTCGTGTTGGCTCTTCAAGAATTGTTCAAGCGATGGCGTGAGGGAGGAGTGAGGAGTGAGGCAGCAAACGTAATCAGGTTTAACTGGTAATGGAGCTAACCAGCCAGGCACACCAACACTCTGCCTCTGCATCTGATCTGCTCTGCTCTGCTGACGTGTGTAGCGCCAGCTTCCTCCGCTCCCAGAGCGGCAAGTGCCGCACATCAAACGACTTGTTGTGCGCCAATAAAATGTCCACAGTGGTGCGGTGGTGCTGTGGTGCTTCGGCTGATATGCAAACATTATTTATTTATATTTATTTCTATTTCGCCGCGGCTGATGTTTGGCCTGGCTCCGCTCAAGTTGCTTGCTGCTTTTTTCATAATACCCCTCAGTCATCAAATGAAGCAATGGGGTATACTAAACTAAAGGCGATTACTTTTCAAATAATAACTTCCATTTTGTAATTATTTTAATATGATTCCTTTTGAAGAAGTCTTTAATTTAAAAAGAACTAACAGGAAGCTAAAGTAAGAATCAATCGATCAAAACTAAAAATCGAAACAATTAAATTATTATATATTTTTAAGTCAAGTCCTTTTGCCTGTATCTGGCAGTTTTGAAGCCAAATCTTTGTTTGGCTGCGAACAGGGTATCTTCTAGTAGAACACTCTTTTTATTTGTGTATTATAATGTTTAATTACATTAGCACTCAAATGCATCACAACAGGAGTTGTTGCTTAATTTTATATTTTGACAAGTATTTTTTTTTCTTGTTTTTAATGTGTGTATTTAATTCAAAATACTTGTTTGTGTCGGACGTAGTTAAAGTTAAATTAATTGCGCACATAAATAGCTTTAAGTGATCTACTTTGATTATTATAAACGAACAAAAAATAATGCAAAAAAATAATGTCAAAATGAAATATCTGGTTGTGATTTTATGCAGCTTATAAGCAAAAATATATATATTCCTTGAAATTAATTCTAAGTAAAAAAGACATTGTTAATACAATTATTCAAATAGCTGAAAAAAGCTCTTAAATTATGAGCTCTTTAGAATTTATCGATATTTTTTTTATATACCAGCTGACTTTAAAGTTGTTGGAAATATATATGGATTGTTTCCATATAACGTGCAAGGCCTATCTAGGTTTCCTTGCTTATCGATTGTCGATTAAATGATAAAAACTTGTCACAGTCATATTACAAACGAGAAACTAAATTCAAGGGTGGAAGTTTCCTACGGTTTCTTAAAATATCTGTTGAATCTAATATGCATTATATTAGAATAGATTTAATGGGTTCAGAGATGCTTCCTCCTATCTTTTAGAGGTACTTGCGAATCTTAATTAAACCGGTTTTACCAAGTAAAATGTCAGTGCAAAAGGAATTTGGAGTTGTATACGAATGTCAATTATAGCCTGATTCCGCTAAGCACAAAATTTCTTACATCAACATTCATTTTATTATTAGTCTGCAAAATTTAGTTAATATTATATAATATTTCTTAATTATTTATTAAAATTAAATAACATTTGAAAAGTATATTTTGCTTTTAGCACTAAATTAAAATGAATTATAAAAAATAAATGTAATTATTATTGTTTTAATTGTTGTAACTTAACTTATTATATAATCATTTTAAAATAGGCGTTCATCTTGCTTGAAAAATCAGCTGTTTGTTCAATAAATCAATGCAGTATTACGAAATACTCGGGGCGAATTTCAAACATTCACAACATACTCAACGAATGTGGAACGTACAGAACGTTGATAGAGTACTGCGAACATACTCTACATATTGCTTACATTCCAGAATGGAAGTAGTTACAGGGTATATTTTAGTAATGCACTATCGAACAAACTTTTCATCTTGGTTTGTTCTTACTTTTTGTTTTGTTTTTGTTATGCTTTGCTTCGGTTTCTGTGTTGTTTTCTCGAATACTAATATTGTACTATTTCTGTGAAGCATGATCTCATCGCTCACAGCTTGTCTTAAACACGCGCAGTTTAACCCGGTATCTGTCTTGGCTAACTCTTCACACCGCTTACAATTAATATACAAAATTATTAATTTATTGATCGCCTATTGTTAAATCCGTATGTTGAGTTTGCCCTACAATTGCTGTTTATCTCAGCACCCGAATCCTTTTCATTCTTCGGATTTCTGACGAAACAATAATATTACCTAATATTATTATCTCTATTATGTACACAAATGAATCTGTGGGTAGATCTAGACGACATTGCGGCTGAATTTGGACATAAATATATACGCTAACATAACGATAGATATAGATAAATATTGTTGATTTATTATAGCAACTTTTTAAGGATTTTATTAATTCTATAATGTAATTCATAAAAACACTTTAAAAAAACTGGTCATTTATAATGGATCCTGGCTGCAAAGCAGACTCTATTTTTCATCGAATTATTCATTTTTGAATCTCAAAGACAACTTAACCTTTTAAATATATCTTAAAATCTGGCTTGTTCTGTTAATTTATTTTTCCAATGTTTAATTATTCCCTTCAACAAGGGTTTCAGGGTTTCTAAAATTTTGTATTATGAGGAAAGTTTTTTATGGTTGGGTACAGAGTATCTTTCAGTTAGGCATTCGTGACTTAAGAGCTCTTATGCATTTTGATACACTCATGTATAAGTATTCCATGCCATTGCATATACCCTGTAGCTATTACAAAGGCTAATATGGTAATAAAGATATATGTAAATGGTAAATAGGCAGAAGGAAGCATACATTTTTTGATCAGTATCAATATCCGTGTATCCTTTCTGTTTTGACTGCTTTTTCATTGGAGCACTTGTATGCCAGACACCAAAAAAGTTGTTGACTTAATGTAAATTCTCGTATCAATATCGAGTTACTTTCAATTTATCAATAATTTCCCCGTTGCACGAATTGTGCATTTTTAAATGTATAGGGTATGTACTAGCCCAGCTCTATTAACTTAAGAACTCTTGTTCGTACCTGAAAGTTACTTAAAATAATCTGATCACAGATATAGTTGAAAGTTATTTAAAATCATTTATATATATATTACAACAATTGCATAACTTAAACACGGATAATGATCGGAAATTATATATTTGATTACATTTGCAGAACTCGCACCCCCGCCTTATCAGCGCTCAAAAATGCTGAGACTCCGAGATACAGGTAGGTTTTCTTAATGAATTTTGTGATTCGCTGACTATGAAACTGAAGAGAGGTCCACCCTAATCCCAGATTCCGAGGGAAACACTCAAAACAACAACGAACAGTCGTCGTCAGCGTCGTGGAGCGTGCAGGGCAACAACCACAACAACAGCAGCAGCAGCTCTCAACACAGCCGAAGTATTTCGACGAGCATCATCAAAAAGGAGGCGGCGTCGGAGTGCCTCCAGTCTTTCACCACTAGTGGAAAAGGTGAGTTCAGTTTGTGTTTCTGTTTGAACGGACGAAACGTGGCCTCTTCTTGATCTCTTTTGTTCTTATCTTCGGAGCGTCTTTCTTTCTTTTTTTTTTGAGCACTGAGAAAGAGCAAGCGAAAAAACCTCCTCGCTTTTGTGCTCATTTTCATACATACAAATGTCTGAACACACACATGCATATATGTATGGTGAGTATAATAAATAAGCATACACTGCGCTGCTTATGTACCGTGTATGTGTGCATGTGTGAATGTGTATGCGGTCGCGTGCGTGTGTTTGAGCACGCCGGCACGGGCCGAGTCAGGCAGGCAGTTGTTCGTTCGTTGGCGCCAGCTTGCCGCGTCAGGTCGTCACTTTCTATATTGATATTAACTTTTAAACGAAAACAGCAAAAACGACACGAAAATAAATAATGAGCGAAAAACAAATACAAACAGTGCGAGGCGAATGCGAATAAGAGTGAGGCGAAGGCGAAGACGACGGTGACGAGGACGGCGAAGTAGAAGGCAAAAATCTGCACTTACGAACCGTTTTCTAGAGTCTTGCGGGCGGTCGGGCGGGTGGCCGGAGGAGTGGCTGTGAATTGGCTGCGGCCGGTTATCGGCACCACACGCAGTGTGGAATGGTCGGGGAGGGGAAGTGAACGGAGGTAGTGGCATTATGACTATGATATCATTCATGGCGCTAACCGCCAACGCCGCCGCCACCAAATTGAACAATATGTTTTTTCTCACTTTTTTATGGAATATTCGAAGCGAAAAATGACAGAGTAGCTTTTGCATTATTCGAATGAGAAGCGCATGCATCGCATTTGTTTAGGAATTTCCTCTGTATGTCAACAGTTCATTGAATCAAATTTACGAAACTCATTAGATTTCGAGTTTTATTATATTTGGGAACAAATTATCGGAATAAAAGACAACTATGACACAGTAATTCCCAAATATGTAATTTCTTAAATTAATGACAATTGATATGTGGGTAGGCGGTCTTTAATGAAGAGCTGTTATTTGTTTTTTTTTTTTTGTATTTATTTTATAGATATAACGATTAGCGGTAGAATAGCCAAAGGATTTTCAGTTGTAAGAGTTCTATATTTTTGTTATATTTTATTTATAATATACCCACAGTTTTCCAACATTTCGAAAAATTAGATAAAAAAATCTACGATAGAAAATTGAGTTCTGCCGTATGCATTCTTCCCCTATTTTCGATCTAAAGAGTTAAAATTAAATACAAATTAGATGAAAATCAAAGTTCAATTCATCAGTTGAGAGAAATAAATAATTTTGAAAAACAATTGGTTTCAAACAGTTAAGTTAATATTTAAATCGTAAATATAAAATGTTAAAAATAAAATATCTTAGGTTATTCGAATGTCAATTGGTCCAACAAATACTGCAAGGAATTGGGATACCCAGAAAAATACCGTATCAGACCAAAAAGTGTTAATGATTAATATACTGAAGGTATGGGGAAATAGTGAGAGAGAGGTAAAGGAAAAAAATAGCAATGCTTGTTGTCATTTCTTTAGAAACTTTTTCGCGAATTTTACTTCTGTTACATTTTTGGCAATGCCTTTAGTTTTCATGTTTTTTTTTGTAGTTTTTTTTTGTATAAAATAAAATGCACTACACATTTTAAATTCTAAGTAAAATGATGAAACCTTTTTAAAAATTCAATTAAAAATAACACATCTGAACTATAGAAAAACAATGCCTAATTAAAAATGATTAATATATATTGAGCCGTGGTCTTTGTTTATAATTATTACTATGTCCGTATGTACATATTTGTCCACATTTAAACAATTAAACAAATGTATGCTTTTAATTTATTTAATGTTGACGAACAACAGTCCACAGTTTTTAAAAAGAAAAATGAGAGTAAGGACATAATAAATAAATCGATGGATACAAAAATGTAAAATGGTAATTATTAAAATTATTAAAATCAGACCAACAAATTTTAAATGTTAGTAGTTTCGTAATAATTAGTTATGAAGAGAGAAAAAGTGAGATAGTAAATGGAAAAAGATAGGCAAGTCTTTTCATCTGTGGAGTAAGAAAAGTTCACCACAGCTAAGCATGCTCACAGATGGAGATGAGAATGCGTGAAATAACGCATTGTAAAAGTTACAAACGACACGAACTTCAAATAATCAATTAATAAAATGCACCAAAATGAGAGAATAGAAGTTTAGAGCAATTTTCTTTAACTAATGCTTCATAATGCTTTTCTATTCTATAAAAAAAGATAGTAAAAGTATTTTAAATTAGATAATATCAACTAAAATAAGCTAAAACTGCAGCTGATAAATTGTTCTCACCTGAAAAGCTAAATTGAAATGCACTGATTAAATATTACTTATTTTATTCAAGGAATACGTTCTTTGCCTCAATTCTTAACCGTATTTCTTTTGTTATTTTAGGAATACAAACATTTTAGTATTTGAAAAATTGAAAACAAAATTTAGGAAGAAAAAAGGTCAACTTAAATAGAAGATTTGTTAGAAAAGAGGTTAATATACCGCCAAGAGAATGATAACTGGAGTTGAGCAAAGACATTAGCGGGAGCGATGTATGTGTGATGTATTTACATACATGTCTACGTACATGTACACACTTACAACAGCGACATGTGTGGCCACCAACAAAACTACCAACTTACACTGGGGCCACACACACGCACAGGTAGAATATAAAATGTTCTAAATTTAAAGATGATGTTGTGTGTTGTGCTATAGCCCCCGTGGATGCGCACTTCTTTATGTACTTACACACATGTATGTGTATATATATACATATATATATATAAAACTAACGGAGAATACAAAACAAGAGCCGAGCGAGCAAGCGGCGCTAAGCATCACATCGTCTCAAATACGAGCGAATGCCGCCGTTCGTCTCTGGCGGGTGCCAAAACTGTGGCGGCATTGGCGCCAGAAACCTGCTGCGCACCTCCCCCCCGCCCCTCTCGCCCATGCTCCGGAACTGCAAGCAATGGGATTTTCACACAGGCAGTGGGGTATCTGAGCAATATTTTTTTAATGTTCAGCATATATTGATGATAATACTTAAGTAATTAAAATTTCCAGCACATTTAATATGCGTGTATTTGTATTTGAGCATGCGTGCAATTCAATTATGAATGTACATAAATTAACTTAATATATACAGGTAAGCATCTGCGGATGAACTCAACTGATGATATGGATAAAACTAACTAGGCTTTACAATCACAGACAGTTACGTCAGCTTACCATTCCGACCCATTGCTTATGCACCCCTTTTCCAGGTCGTTGCGAACACGCCTTTCATTTAATTCCCTTGCAGAAGGTAGCTGTAAAGATAACCCTTTCAAAATAATTAAACAAGTGCAATTAGATTCAATCTTTTCTGAATTCTGTTGTTTTGAATTATTATTTTCTTACAAATATTGAACCTTAAAAGCTAAAGTTTGAAAATAAAATAATATTTAAAAAAAAAAAATATAACAAATTGAGTTCAATAATTATAAATATTAGCATAAAATAATTGGGAGTACAACAATTTTCCTACGCATGTAAAGAAAACTAACTCATTGAGGCGTGCTCCCATTTGCAGAACTGGCGATTAGAATATTGTTAGTCAGTACTAAATATGGCCATGCCCGCAACTGCTGTATGTCAGCATCAGAAAAATATAGAAACTATGAATTTAGTTAGTTAGTTTAGGGAACGACGAGATTCACTAGTTAAGAGTGTTATTATGTTCTTAATATTGTGGCATTTAGTTGTCGACTTCTATTTAATTTAAAGAGCAATCAGCTAACTTCTTAAGCTAATAAACAATTTTGAGTATGCCACTTCGTGCCAAGTTTGAACTTGATTGCGCCAGGAACTCATTGTGACTTTTGCATATATCTGCTTATTATTATACTTGTTTGAATCGCCTTTTGCGATCGATTTTGGCAATTGCACATATCATCAAAATCAACCGTCGCCTTAAAGGCCTGGAACAAATAGACATAGCATATGCAGAATTAACAGAGATAAGAGTGAGAGAATCCATAATAAAGGTCGCTTATCAATTCTAGTAGATATAAGCAAAGCACTGACTTGCCTAAACAAATCCATGTCAATATCTAGTATATGATATCCTCTGTCATTTAAGAAGAGGAATCTGCTGAACACTTCTTTTGC
Organism: Drosophila nr. perissopoda 5 BK-2023a; assembly: GCA_035044105.1. Classification (NCBI taxonomy): domain Eukaryota; kingdom Metazoa; phylum Arthropoda; class Insecta; order Diptera; family Drosophilidae; genus Drosophila; species Drosophila nr. perissopoda 5 BK-2023a. The sequence continues at coordinate 1,115,325 of JAWNMK010000250.1, forward strand.
TCCTGATCGGCACATGCCAGGAAGTGATTTAGTCCTTTTCTATTCGATCTATCGCAGCTAGCATAATTTTATTGCGACTGGCTTGATTCATCTTTGATTCAGTCACGGGCTAAATCTGGCCGATCTGTGTCGATCCTTCGTTCGATATCCTTTTTTACCTAACCTAACCGTCAGGTGGCTTATGACTAAGACCAAGCTGCTCTCTACTAAAACTAAGACTATGACTAAGCTGCTCTCTTTAAATTTTAGATCGAAGCGCCTGCGCTCAAGCGTGGTGCCAGATTGCCTACTGGGAGCTGGCTCAGCGCATCGGAGAGCTCTTCCACGCCACGAACCCGGTGCTCAACATTCACGCAGGCGGTCCCGTCGACTGTGCCGGAGAGAGCCTCTGTTTGCGTGAATTGCATGGCAGGGGGAGTCAACGCGATTCTGTGCAAAGCACGCGACAAAAAATCGGTCTGGGTAAGTAAAATCGGTGGAATACGGATACGGATACAGATGTGGGAATGTAATTGACTTTTGTTGCAGGTGTAACTCTAAGTGTGGAAGATGGCGACGTGTGGATCTACAATCGCAGTAATGTGCCAGTCTTCGTGGATTCCCCAACACTGGCCGAACGCATGGATCGGGTATGCAGAGTGATGCCTGGCCACTGCCTCAAAGCCTTCGAGACACACAGGTAAATATATTAAATGAAATGAAATATAATAAATATTATTAACTGACACTATGCTCCCATTAATTAACAGGGCTCTAGTTCTGGCTAGCCAGCAGTCGCAACCGACGCATCTGGGACCAATTGATCGGTTTAGCATGAAGATTAGCTTTGAGAAGGGTTGGGGCAACAAATACAAGCGGCCGGACATTATGGGCTGTCCCTGCTGGCTGGAGGTGCACTTCTGTCAACTGCGGTGACAGTGCCAGCAGCAGCCGACGGGCGCCGCAACTGCGCCACGTTTGCTTGATGATACCACCACCACCAGCACCACTAACTCCACCAACCACATGTGTTGTAGGCCACCACATGTGCTGCAACGGTCGCGGCAGCTGCAGCAAATACTTCAGAACCTGTTGACGCGGCTGGGCAGTAAGGCGTGCATCTTGAGACTACCTGCAATTATTAATACAAGGAGTTTTAAATTGCGGCAACCGGATTAGCAAGCAACCAAGTAGGAGGGCCACTCAACAATGGACTGCAAATGATGTATATATATATATATATATATATCTATATATGTATATGATACTTTAAAAGTTTAAACCTATTACGAGAAATGTTTCAATTAATTGCTAAATGCCACATCGAAATTAACTTATGTATAAAGCATGATGCGCAACGACGAAGCTAGAAGTGTTAAATGTGTTAAATTCAAATAGTAATTCATTGTTAAACATAGCTAAAGTTAGCTACAATTAAAATCCTGTGATTCACTCTATATATGTACACACTTGCATATGTATGTATGTACACACACCACACACACACACACATCAAGTATGTATGTGCAGGCACAAAGAAAGAACTCTCAACCTCGGTAATTTTAAATTGTGTGTAAATTTCATCTTCATATCTAATTTTAACTAGTAAGAAGAAAACAAAACGTTTCACGAATAACTGCTGATATTTCTACGGGCATTCTACTTAATATTACCGTTACGGATATAGACATTCGAAATTCACCGTTGTAATGATGGCTTACGTTGGATTTTGATTTCACATATTTCTTTCTTCTAGTGGCAGCTCAAAAACTCAGTACAAATAATGTTAGCCCGATTTTCATTTAATGGTTTTAACACTCACACTTTGCAACACTCGTTAACACCGCAAAAGCGTTCTCTAACCCATCCAAGTTTTCTTATTTCATTTTAAAATCCATTATTATTTGTGGTACGTTGAGTTTTTTTTTTTATTAATCACTGTTTTAGCTGTTTTTTTTTTTAATCTTGATTTATGTGTTTGACAAAATTTTGGTGTTATATTAAACCGATCAAACAAGCTTTTGCTTAAAAGTCATTTAAATAAGCCAAATATAAATTGATTTTTTATTAAATACAATTTTTAATCACACTAGTTTTAATTTGCATTAATGAGTCCATCTGGTCACATATAAATTTAATTATATATTCAGAACACCATAAATCGACTGTAAACCAAGTTTCATTGGGATTATCTCAGTTTTGAAGCTAATCCGAATGAAACTTGGGTTGCAATCCTTTTGTTGCTTAATTTAATAAATTATTAAAGCCTTGCTTGATCGGATAACCCGAGATGTTGTAAAATATGTAAAGACTAGATTTGAAAAAAAAATGTACAAAACTTAATATTATTTGAAAAAACGTAGTCTTTTGGAAATGTATTTACAATATTTTGTTCTGCGATTAATGTCCTAGCATAATTTGTCATATCAATCGATCATGCCCAAACATTCTTTTATTTTATGTTGTTGTGATGATCGATTTTTTACTGCTTTTTATTGTTTTCATCAAGCCTAAGTATTATACTCATTTGCCTTTCAATTTGACGGAAATGCAAATTTGAGCAAGCTGAAGGCATCTCCAGTAAAGATCTGGAAATTCAATTTTGTCCATGCCTGATTATTCCGGGCTGACGGAACATTGTAAGGAGAAATACGTATTTCAGTAAAACTTAAGATCAGATTAGGTTGCCATTTGCCAGCTGCCCCCTCGAAACGATGAAAGTTCAGAAAGTGCCTACTCATATGTACGTACATGCATTCATATGTACACAAGTACATCTTAATTCCAAAAATTTATTATTATAATAACCATACGCCCTTTTATAAAAGCATAAGTACATACGCGACGAGTACATACATACATATGTTGTAGTAAGAAAGCTGATTTTAAAAACTGCTTGGACTTGAGTCATTTTGAATTTATGCAACGCATATGTATATGTACATACCTAAATATGTATATACTTACAGTATATATATTCAAAATGATCAAATATTTAATCAGCGTTAATAGTTGTAGACTTAATGTTAAGTTTTAAGAAATATTTTGTAATAAAATTTCAATATATTTACAAACTTGGACTTTTCACTGTCATTTTCTTAATTAAATCTTAGTAATATTACATGAGTTTTGCGCTCTTTTTTTTATTATTGGATTGAATTATTTATATAATTTATTTTTTATTAATTAATTGATTGGCGCAGTTCCGTCTTCTGACCTTAGGATTATCTACATTTAATTTTTGCACATTTTGATTTTATGATATGATCAGTTAAATATATTGCAAATTTGAATGCATATCGATCTCTGATCGTATATTTTTAGGTGAGTACTGGAATATATAGCAACTTTAGACCCTATATTTCGATCGTTCATTTTCCATACACATTTCAAGATTGTTTCGCTTTTCTGAAAACCGTTTCACAAAAAATTCGAAAACTGTTATTTTAATATTCCGCCTATAATATATATCCATTAGAATTCACCGGTCATTGATGTACACATCTAAACTAACTCTCAGATAAATTTTTTTTTTTGTGTTCAAAGACTGGCTTGACAAAACTTATGTTTCCAGGTAATTTATTGACCAAATTTGAAAGTTTGAAGCTCCATCAAAGATTTTCTCGGAATCGCCCGTTCCAGTACTGAAAATTTCAAAAATAAATATATTCAATAGCGAAAACCCTTCCCCCATAAGCGATACAAATCTGAAACATTAAATTTGAAAAGGCGTGGTCAGAATTTTTGTTCACAAATCTTCGAAGAGAATAATTAAAATTGGTAACTTTAAAATTGTGGGAGAAATAGACGGATCTTTAAAATATGGGCTAGATCTTTGAATACTTAAGTCGCCGTACAAATATTAAATCGGAACTGTTATGTTTGACTTGAATTGTTAAGTAGAACTATAATTATGAGCTGAAAGTTGACAGTTAAAAAAAAAGAAGTTTCCTATAATGGCTATATGCCAATTTTTCCACATTGAATGTAATTTTGGTTACTGCGCTAAGATCATTATGTTAACTTTGTCTCCTGAACGACTGTTAGCCCAATTGAAAGACATCTATGAATCACTAATCTTAATGTTAATAGATATTCCATAAATAAAAAAATACGTGTAGAAAAAATTAATTACAATTTTTAATACACTAACGTCATCATTCGCAGTTTCAAATCAATGTTACAATGGATAAAAAGTTGGACAGTTTTGTTGAGAAACGTAAAAAGGGTTTATATACGTCAATTAATATGACTCCCACTTGGGTATATAGAAAGGTATACATTTTAATATATACATTTTATTAGCATAGAACTATTTAACTGCAATTATGCAATCACATAATCCTGGTCGAAATCATATTTATCAGCACTCGTCGACGATGAACCCAGATTGAAACTGTCCAAAACGTCGGTTATTTTTGTAATTTTCTTCTCCGTGCGAACATTTTGTTTTTTCTTCTTTTTTTGCAGCTCTTTGATGTTTTTGTTAAGCGATTGATTCTCTAAATAAATAATAATAATTACTATTTAGATCACGACATGGATGTGCTCAAATATTTACCCTCTAGCAGTAGGACGGGATCTATTTTCTCTTTCTTATCATCGTCTAATTTCCTCTTTCGACCCTTTGCAGGTGGTTCATGTTCAACTATCTCTGCAACAGCCGCCGGTGTATCTTCTCTTGGCACTCGTATCTCTAGTGGACCCGTAGATGTTATCTCCATAACATCATCCGATTTACCAGGGCATTGGTTCAGTACATCGGTCTCCATCGATTCGAAGTTTTCTACATCAAACTCTCGCACCTCAGAGTGGACAATCGAGGCACTTATGTGCACATTTTTATTGTCGACTACTTCAGGCGCTTGTGTGCAGTATTTAATCTTGCCAGTGTTCCAGTCATTTAACACACTACGTGCAGCGGCCACCACATCTGGTATACCTTTCTTCAGAAATTTACCTAAAAATTAGATTGAAGAGTTATTATAGAGCGGCAGTATATAAATAAGTTTCACTTACCCATTCTGGCAGCCTTCTTGGCAAAGAATTCTTCGAAAGTGTCGTAGTTGGTAATATCATACATTTTACAGAAGTACTCTTTGCTGGCTCTTTTCAAAACGCTCTCGGCAATGCTGAAGGGATCCTTGATGTCGCCCACACGCTGAGCATTCTTCAGAACGGCGTGTGAGTTTGCGCTGCTTTCATTGGCAATACTCGTAAAAACAATGCCAGGACAATCAATCAGCTTGATCTTTGAGTCGAGCTCAACCTCTTGCATAGCCCTGTAAAAAACATACATTAGTAAGCTATATTATCACTGTTGCCAAGCAAAAGTATTAATTAAAGGCGAGAGTGCCTTAGTCGAGAGCTCGAATTGAAGATTGCGTATATATGTATATCAAATTTACTTTAAGTTTAGTTATTTTCTTTTTATAGTAGTAGTAGCTACTACTATCAAGCTGGAGACCTAAAACTTGAAGTTAATTAACAACTATATTATTAAACAATTCAAATAAAGAAACTTTCAACTCATTCCCTAAAAAACCTGTTAAGAATCTTGAAGATACTATAGGCAGATAGTAAGAAAGTTAACATATAAACATGGCACTTAAACATGTGATTCTAACTTATTTCGCGTCAGACATAGTTTATAGATTTTCATATTTTTTGTCTTGCACTTTGAAGATATGTTTTTATGCCTTAACTGAGTGGATACTTGTATGAATAGTTATATATTTTAATAAAAAAATTCATTACCAAATGAACTATTATCTTTCATATATTATTCATATACTTATGCACACAGTCATTATTATATATTACTTACTTAGTCACCCCCGGAGTGCTGCCCACCATGCAGGAGCGTCCACGGGTCAATGAGTTGATAATGGAACTCTTGCCCACATTGGGTATTCCAACAATTCCAACGCGAATCGAGGTTTTGATGCCCTTGTTGCGACAGTAGTTGGCCAGCATGGACATCAGCAACTCGGCTCCGACGCACACCGAACCTTGCATGGCTTTTTCGGTTTTCGTTTCGCGCATTTTGCGACGTCCCAGTTTGGATGCCTGGTCCTGAGTGGAGGCCTTAAAAGCTGTGACGGGCAAGCTGCGTCGAAAGTATTTTATCCAATTGTTTAGATTCTCTCTGGGGACAAGATCGGCCTTATTCAGAATGAGAACCAGCCGCTTGTTCCCTGGAGCAGCGCGCACAGCTCGCTCAACCTCACTACAACGGGTGCCGAGAGGATCTCGAGCATCGACTACTTCCAGGACAACGTCTGCATTCTCGATAACCTTGCGAAACTCCTTGAAGTACTGCTTCAGCGACTGCTCTTTGCTAATGGCATTCTTGTATTTCTTCTCATTTTCATCGGCAGCATCGTTTTCATGCATTATTCCATGAACTGTGCTCCTCATATCGGCATCTTCGACCATCGACTCCAGAGACTTGGCTTTTTTTTGTTGGCGCTCCGCTTTGGACTTCTCGTGGCTAGCTTGGCGTTCCATCTGTTTGCGTTCCTTGACCTGCTCTGCTTCCTTGAGGATATCATCCTTGAAGGGGCAACTGTTTGGTATCTGTATAAGTTTTTGTTTTTTACTGCGATTCTTCGAAGTCTTTTTGGCTTCGCGACGTTCCTTTCGATTGTGTTCTCGCACTTTTTTGTCAATTTTGTGCTTGAGTTTACCAGTCAAACGCTTCGATTTTTTTGCTAAAAGATATCATGTATATTAATAAACATATTTGACTATATATTTAATGCGAATACTAACTCTTTAATCGCTTCAGGGCCATTTTAACTTTGCAATATTTCGCTGCTGCACCCAAGAAGTAAAACACGTGCACACAGAATAGTTGCTCCTACTATCGATAGTACTTTATTATTATTTTACAGTCGATAGTAGTTAGTACTATCGGTCGTCAAAATCGATTTATATTTCCATTCGCGCGCAGATTTCGTGACCAAATATTACCACTCAATTCAGATCAAAATAGTTAGAATATTAATTTTAAGAAGAAATTGTTCTTGTTTTTTTATCAGTATCGGGCAGGAAGTAGTTTTTTTCTGAACATTTTTTGTTTCATTCTAGTATTTAAAAGAAAACCGGATAAAACACATTTCATATAAATAATTTATTTTTATTTTAAAAACTTATGACTTAACAATAATAACTAAGCCTAATGTCTTATTAGCGAGAAATAATCTAGGTCTTCGAATATAGGCAAATAAATTATTACTTTATATTATTTCTGAAGATCAAAACTTGTTCTCTTCTTTCCACTTTTTTCTGGATGAACTAATAGTGTAATGATACTTCTACCTGTGCTAACTAATCGTATATAAAATTAGCGCACATTATAATTTATAAGGTAAACTTTCAGCTAATATTAATTTAAGATGTTTGTTTGTGTGCTAAAGAGTGTCCCAAAGAAAATTGCATTATCCAACACTGTAAGCCGTATTCCAGCGTTGCCAGACAATTCCGAGTCTAGTGACGTAATTACACAAAATAACATTGGTGATTATTTATTTGTACAAAAATGTCAATGAAAACAACAGTTTTGTCTGGAATCCATTATATGAGGCAATGTGTGCATTATGCGGTGGCCCCAAGAAACTCGTATTTACACACAAGTGCATTCTTAAAGAAGGCAGAGGATCGCAAAGAAATGCTGGCCTCTCTGCCGGCTAAGGACGAGGGCACGATTGGTGAGAAGTCCGTCGATATTGATACGCTGATTACACGGTATGCATAAACATAACTTATTAATTCAACATAAAATAAAGTACAATTTTGGCAACAGAAAGGAAAAGTTCTTTCCCGATGCTAGCACGGCCACGCAACTTTTCAATGGCATACCTTTCAGCGAATTGCCAATTTGCAACATTCGAGTGTCGCCCAACAACACAATTATTTCTGTGACGGATTATAAAGGTAAGTCTTATATTTATTAAATATCTCTTATTATTTTAGTATTTATTTATAGGTGTGCCAAGACTTATACGATCATGCGGCATTGAAGGTTTCAAAAATACCAGAAAAGGCACAAATATTGCTGCACAAGCAACGGCTGTCAGCATCAGCGCAGTAAGATTTCAGAAATTTACATGTTTCGTTATATTTATATAGATTGCTAATAATTTTGTGTTCATTTAGAAAGCAGTTGAACTAGGCTGGAAAACAGTTCGAGTTAAAGTGCGTGGTCTTGGGCCTGGACGAATGGTGACTGTTCTTAAACTTGTCTAACTTTAATAGAGTCAAATATGTTTTATTTTATTGCAGTCCGCTATCAAAGGTTTGCAAGTTGGTGGTTTGAATATTGTTTCCATTACTGATAACACGCCTGTATCCTGGAATCCGCCGAGACCTCGCAAACAAAGGAGTCTGTAATTAATGAAAGCCAACCACTTAAAAAATTTGAATAGCTATACATTTAAATTAAATTTAATAATTTGAAAATTCTATTTACTTTTATTTAATCATTAAATGTGGGATATTGAAAATTAGAATTAATTTAGGTAGGCAAAAAATTTATATATATACAGTGGCTCACAGTTCAAGTGGATCAGTGTCAAAGAAAAAGAGTAATTGCCTGCCATAAGTTAATTATTTATTATTTTTCAAAAATTCCAAAAACCGATGGTAGGTACATATATTAACCACCAAAATTGATATATGGCCCTAATACACTGAGGTTTCCCCACCTGCTAGGTAGGATTATGTAAAAAAATACCCTATTTTTTGTTTCCTGCTTATTTCGAGCAGTCTTTAAAATTATCCACTTGAACTGTGACCCACTGTACGTAATATTATGTATACCTAAATTGAAACTAAAAAGACAGTGTTTGCCAAATCAATACCACTAATTTTCGTTCAAATTCATAAAATAGATGCTGGCATTAGCAACTAGTAATTGTAATAAAGGATATCAATATTAATTATACCCTTGCAGAGGATACTAAACTGATATCGCGAATTGGAATGCAATAATCATTAATGCATGCACTAATCTGTGTATATGTATTTAAAATATATATATATTATTGATCAAACCGGTAAAGCCGAGGCCATTTGTCTGTTTTAAGGCACTTCACTTGATTTTCACTACTTAAATTAATACTGGGATGTGTATATATATTTCCGCTGCACACAGAACTTTAGAATGCAAGGATGAAATAAAACTCCTCTAGGTACGGTGGCCCACACCTTATTTGGCTCAGTGTCAAAGAAAAAAAGTAATTGCCTGCCATAAACTAATCATTAATTATTTTTCAAAAATTCCAAAGACCGATGGTAGGTACAGGTATTAACCACCTAAATTAATATATGACCCCAATACAATGGGGTTTCCCCACCTGCTAGGTAGGATTATGTAAACAAGTAGCCTATTTTCTTTGACACTGAGCCAAATAAGCTGTGGGCCACTGTATATAAATACTGTACAACAGCCAAATTAATTTATATAAATGTTGGTGTTGCTTTTTTTATTAGAGCAGACAATTTGCGTTCATAAAAAAAGTAAAATAATAATCCACTTTGATATACTGCAATATATTTGATGGCAATAAAAATTATCTGTTTTTAGATTTATTTAGTATCTTGTATGTTTTTGGACACGATTAGATTACAGCAATTGCAATTGTGAGGCCATCGTGTTTGTTTTGAAAGACTTTGATAGATAGACTTTGAACAACAGCCAGATGACATTTTTATGAATTTTTAACACAGTACACGGTTTAAGTATAATTTGTTTATAGTATAAGTATAAATTGTTTATAAAACACTCAGACATTGACTTCATTGCTGTCGCTTGTATACTTTACTGTACTCGTGCTTCATTATATCCTAAACTTGTTGAGATTATTCGGTAGAACAGGACAAAAGACGAGGATACTGAACCAAACCTTAGCAGACAGAAAAGAAAATCTGAAGATGAATCTGAAATCCATATTCCATATTCTTGACTTTACAGTAATACATGGCAATAAAATCTAGCTTTTATCGATTTGTCCGTGAAGAAAGTCTTAACATTATGAAAGAACCTCCATATTTCAAGTATATGACAACAAATAGTTTCCAAATGCCATTTTTCAGTTTGATTATCTAATTGCCAATCCGTATGTTTCCTCTTGGGAAATATGTACAGTGCCTGCCATAAACTAATTATAGATTATTGTATGTATATGGAAGTACGGTAAGTACACACTCAAATTTTGGTTTTTTAAATACTGCTCAAATAATAGGCTATTTGAATTTTTTCACGCACTTTCGTTTTATGTTTATTATTTTGTTTTCTTTTAATAATATTTAAATTGTAGGTAAAGTCTAGAAATCATATATACAATCTATTAAAGTACAATATCCAGATCAATCGTACGATATACATATATAATGTAAGCATTCCCTTTTTACTTAGCCTATTTAATGTAACACTATCGTTGTATAATGATGTATGTGTAAAATATTGCGTATATCTATTGCACATTCTTCTTGAAATACATAAACACATTCTCCGAAAATAAACGTAATTTACCATGTGCTAATGTGGCACCTTTCGTGATGCTACGTCACCAGTGAAACACTTTTGAAATGAGGGATACAATAGTAAAATATGAATTTGTACATATATAATCGATTAGTTGCAGAAATGTTTGATTGGAATGCTTAACAAATATGGAATAGAAAATCTGAGTAGATGACTGTATGTTATTGGTATTAAGACTGCGCTTGGTGCTGGTTCAAACAATTGTCATGAAGATGCTGAATACTTTTTAAGTGGACACTCGAAGTTCTTCCGAAATATATTATGCACGGCTTTACAAACTGGAGTCAATATGCATTGTTTGCGCGTATTGATTTGATTGCCAAGCGGAACTTGACAGGAGCTTGGTACGTCCTCTTCATTAGCTTGAGTTAACAACGAGTTGGACAATTGGAAAATGATTGCCGCCGAGTCGTCGTCAAACTTCTGTTTTTTTCGCAATTGAGTGGACTGATTCATCATTATTTGAGAGTCACATACACAATGTCTATTTTTGCCATTTGTGTCCATTTCGCAGTTGTGGCAACCGCCTTCACCATATGAAGCATGAAACTGCATTCTCGATGTAATATCGGAAAGGTGCGGACTCTGGCCTCCGCCACAGGGATTCTGAGGCGATTCAGTCTGTCTCTCACTATTGCTGTCGTCGCGCCTGGGCGTCTCGCCCTCCTCGTAGTCCATGGAGGTGCTGGCACACGAGGGCTGGTATATAACGGCCGAAGCGTGACCAGAGCGACCCGAGTTCAACGGCGTGCCCTGCTCCCATGTGTTTGTCCGCGGATCATAAACCTCAACGATGGACAGAAAGTTGTTGCCGTCAAAGCCGCCGATGGCATACAGCTTGCCATCAAGTGGCGTCAGCGAAAGTGCACTTCGAGCAATTTGAATCGGTGCAACCAAATCCCATGTTTCGTTCTCTGTATTATAGCGTTCCACAGTGGCTAGTTGACGTGTTCCATCAAATCCGCCCACAACGTATATGTATTGGTTAATGGCGGCCACACCTATAATGAAAATATTACTTTTCAGTTATTTATCAACTGTGACAAATAAGAGTGCTCTAGTCGAGAGTGATCGACTAGGAGGACATCCTGTATCCATCCCTAACAAAAATTCGTAGTTATTATCGAATACATTAATAATAAATCAATTTTGTGATGCAGCAAATTAAATGTGATGGAATGAAATATTGGAAAATATAAAAGTATTATAAAATTATAAAGACTTAAGTGAAAAATGAAATTAAATTTATAATGACATTTTACACGTTAATAATAATCAAGAAATATATACATATAATACATATAAAAAAAATGAATGAGATACCGTTCTTATACCTACAGTGTCTCACAGCTCAACTTGAGCACTGTCAAAGAAAAAAAGTAATTGCCTGCCATAAGCTAATCATTCATTATTTTTCAGAAATTCCAAAGACCGATGGTAGGTATATATATTGACCACCAAAATTAATATATGACCCCAATAAATTGGGGTTTTCCCACCTGCCAGGTAGGATTATGTAAAAAAGTACCCTATTTCGAGGGGAAATTTTATTTGGATCAGGTACATTGTGGACACCTGGGTGCCATAAAAGCCGGATTTTTTACCTAAAGTTGAGTATTTCCGGTATAAATAGACCAATCCTTAGTAGTCAGTTTAGTTTTATCCTGCATCTTGGGTGCAATAAGCCAACAAGGACTATGGACAAACAGACTACCATTTCTCAACGGAAACTCATCCTGGAACACCACAAAAACGGATATTCACATCGCCAAATAGCTGAAATGGTCAATCTGAGCAACTCAACTGTGTATAACATCATTCGGCGGTTCGTCGACGCAAATCGGATTGAGGGCAAGGGCAGAAAGGCACCAAACAAGATTTTCACCTAAGAGGAGGAGCGAAGGATCATCAGGAAAATAAGGTGAAATCCCAAGCTATTGGCTCCAAAAGAGGCTCAACAGGTGGAGGATGAAATGGGGAAAAAGTGCTGTGTGGAAACTGTGTACAGGTTTCTGCGCAAACATGTCTTTAATGCCCGAGTACCACGGAAAAAGCTCTTTATAAGCGTACAAAATAGAGGGACTAGGATGACGTTCGCCAAAAACCACTTGGACAAGGATTTGGAGATCTGGAACACAGTCATATTTGCAAATGAGTCCAAATTCACCATTTTTGACTCGGACGGACGGAATTGTGTGTGGCGACAGTCCAATACTGACCTGAATCCCAAACACGTAAAAACAACAGTCAAGCATGGTGGAGGAAGTGACATGGCATGGGTATGTATCTCGTCAGCCGGATTCGGGAATTTTGTGATTTTTGAAACAACAATGGACAAGAATGTGTACTTCAACATACTAAAGGAAAATTTACTAAAAAGTGCCGAGAAGCTAATAATCCGACGTACTTTCCGGTTCAACCAGGACATCGATCCCAAGCATAAGGCAAATGCTCCTGGCTCATCAGGAACTGCCCCCACATGATAATTCCACCGGCCCAGTCTCAGGATTTAAATGTTATTGAGAATTTGTGGGCTCTGCTGGAAAATAACATCCGGAAGCACAGCATATCCAGCAAAGAAGACCTCAAAAATGCTCTGCGGGATGAGTGGAACAAATCAGCCCAGAAGCTACCAGGAAGCTGGTATCTTCCATGAATAATAGGTTAAGGGATGTTCTTAAGGCCAAAGGATATCATACTAAGTATTAACATCCTTATTTAAGTTTTTATTTTCAAAATATATTATTTTATTTAGACTGATCCAAATAAAATTTCCCCTCGAAATAGGGTACTTTTTTTACATAACTCTACCTAGCAGGTGGGGAAACCCCTGTGTATTGGGGTCATATATTAATTTTGGTGGTCAATATATATACCTACCATCGGTCTTTGGAATTTCTGAAAAATAATGAATGATTAGTTTATGGCAGGCAATTACTTTTTTTCTTTGACAGTGCTCAAGTTGAGCTGTGAGACACTGTATATATCTCTAAGTATTCTGATTTTAGAAAAAATAAAACAAACCTCTAAGAATAAGTTTTACCTCTTTTTGACGATGTTTTAGTTAAATTTTGTTCAAAATTAAGTTCACTGCAAAGCTTAAATGAACCATCGGCCAAAATAACAACTTTGTCTAAATTTGTTAAAAAAAAGAGTTCTCAGATTTGGTTTAAGATTTTACTGGTAAGCTTGAATTGGATCTGATCTTATTAAATTTGGTGTTCCAAATAAAATAGATTGAATAAGTAATTTTCAAATTGTTGAATTTGTTAAAAAATTATTAAATTAAAAAAATTAATTGAATTAAAAGCGTCGAAGCGGACATTTTCAATATAAACAAGTGAGAACGTTAAAATACTCTGATACCAATAAGTAATAGCAGCTGATAACAGAAGCTATAGAATAGGCTGGGTGTAACCAAGAATTTTTATTTACCAATCTTTGAATATTTCTAGTAATATACCTTAAAAGTTTAGCTCTAAAATTGAGGAAGATATGGGCTTCTCAGATTTGTGATAAGACCGATCTTTGAAGGGCATCTTCAATAACCTACCAACCAAATTTGGGGACAGTCGCTTTAAAATTGTGAGACATTTGTGGCTTTATCGATTTGCGAATATCGATTATCGGACGGACAGACTACCTATCCGCTCTTATTTCTCCTGTGTCAGAGCATAAAAGTCTCACCTGCTCCGCTGCGGCCCGTATTTAAGGAAGGCAAATAGCTCCATTCATTGTTTTCAGGATGATAGCACTCCACGCTGGCCAAACGCTCGTTGCCATCGAAGCCACCGATGGCGTAAAGGAGACGATTCACAACCACAACGCCGACGCCCAATCGCTTGGAATGCATCGACTGAACGAGTGTCCAGCGATCTTGGTCCGGATCGTAACTAAAATGAAAAAGTCGATTAAGTTTTGAGCGCATTGCGAGGGATGGGGAATACGCACTACTCCACTGTATTGTGGTACTCCATGCCTGCCGATCCGCCCACGGCATACATTAGCTCGTCCATGACAGCGACGCCGACACGATGCCGTGGCACGGACATCGGCGAGCATGGACGCCAAGTCTCGCTGATGGCACTGTAACGATCCACCCAGTCGGAATCGTAGGAGGACCCAATGTTATTGTTGCGTCCGCCCACCGCATAGAATTTGCCCTTGAGAAATGCAGCGCCCAGGCCGGAACGTGGAATGCGCAGATTCGGCAAGGTTGTCCAAGTTTTATCGTCGACATTGTAGGCCTCCAGTATATCCAAGGAGTGACGGAAAAAACCGCCCGCGACGAATATCATGCGTGTTGTATTAGGTGTGCGCTCCTTGACGCCGGGACACTTGTGCAACGTTAAGTCCTTAAAGATTTTGGCCAAGTATTCTCGGCAGGCGGGAATCTTGCGAAGCACGTCACAGTTTTTCATCTGCTCCTTGAGAAAATTGGGCGTAAGGAACTGGCAACGAACGTTGCCCAGAATGTGTTCCATCTTGCAATGACGATTGTCCTCGTCGTATTTAACCCACTTGATTACCGCATTGTAAACATCGCGCTCCTCCTGCACATTAAGTTCGTCCCTTCGAATGAGGGCGATCAGCTGATAAGCGGATAGCTGTAAAAACTCCTCCTCCTTGCACACCTGCGATCACAAAAAAATAGACGTAACAATAAGGGTAACAATAATTTAGCAAATAACACTTAACACTTGCATACTTGCATAAAGTGGCGTTCTATGAAGTAATTGGCTTTCTTCTGCAGCTCAATGCAGCTGTGCTGCTCGGCAAAATTGGCTATGCCGATGGCATTGGTTGGATCCAGTTGACGCTCGAGGAATGCACAGCAGGCGTCGATAACATTCTGCACCTGGAACATTGTCGCTGCGGGCAAAAGCTGGCAGACAGTCACCTCTGTGACGCGGATTTGTCCCGTGTACATAAAGTAAAGGATCCGGGCCATTGCCGTGGGGCATACCTATGAAAACGGAATACGCTGTTCAACTGTTATAGCAACAACAGATTGGAGACGCTATCGGGCTAGTCTTCGCTTACCCCCTGCAGTTGAACGCGCGACATTTCGGCCTCCTTGAGTCCGCCCGTGAACATGGCCTTAAAGTATGGCGAGGCAGCGGATAGCACAACCTTGTGGGCGGGAAACAGTTCCTTCTTCACCTCGAGCACAACATCTGTGAGCATGCCGTGTGAGCGCATCATGAACATCATCTTCAGCGCCTCCTTTGCGTAGTTCGACATGCAGAATGTCATATCGTCTTCTGTCGCATCGTGGTCATCGATGGCACGTGAAGCGTCGAAGCGCCCACATGACGTTGATATGGAGCTACTGTCCGAGGAATGTTCGTTCATCTCAATGTCTATATTCAAACAAACAAAAATATATTAATTTTCCATTTGTTTTTGTATTAGCCAATTCGCCCAGTAATCGATATGTAAATTTTTGACTATATTTGAATATTTATTTTCCATAAAATTGAAAAATTTATTTATTATGGGATTTATATCGTGTTTGCAACCAATAATTTTATAATAATTGTTTATTGTTTGATGACCTCCTTTTATAATTTAAAATGTCATTCTCTTATTTTTTATACTCCAATATATTCGAGTTTGAAACTCCGTTACTGAGTGGACTGGACACTATGAATATCACCAAAAGATAACCTGGGGACAGTGAAACACGTTTTTACATTATAATTATTTTAAAAGATAAGAATCCCCGACTCCTCAAGGGTTATACTATATTCAGTGAACACTGCAAGCCCGATAAACCATTCAGTTTGAAAACTGCGAACTAAGCAGGTATTTATGTAATCAGATCTAAAAAGGAATATGTTTATTTTATAAGTATAAGAGTAGGTTTTTGAATGTAATTTAAGTTAATAAAAATATTTAAAAAAAAAAAAAAACCTTTTTTTTAATGAACAATATTTAGTCCAAACGATTAACAATATTTCTCGATTCGAAGTGCGAGAAATTTAACAATTGTTAGCTTAAAATTAGAACTTTTAACAAGCATTTTCAAAATCTGCATACATTATTAAGTGAATCAAATCGTAGATCAATCCTGATGAAACTAGAAAATATATACATTAAAGGAATTTAATTAAGTTGAAGAAAAACGCCATTCTTTTTTATGTAAAGAATAGATTCCCATGAATTATAAGCCTGCAGCAAGCTAGCCCACTTTCGACACTGAATTAATACTTAGACTTTGATCTCAGGTATGCACGAGTTATTTTAAAGCAATTTCAACAATGTCATATCCTCACCAGATACACTCCACAAAACAGGTATCGACAGAGTCCAAATGTCAACTATTGGTTAAAAGCGACAAAAGAACATTGAACCATGTGGGATAGGGGAATAAAGTGCAATGTCATGCTTAGGTGACAAAACAACACGAAACAGCGCTGAACTGTAATTGAATTAAATGTCACGATTACACATCAATGGTGTAAGATTATTAATGACTATCTAAATTGTTAATTTTTCCTTTCAAAAATAAATCTATACTGCGTATTGACAATCTACACTCTCAAAACTGAATGGTTTGTTAAAGAAACTTTATTGATGTTGAGTTATCTACGTTTTTAAAGATTAGGCCACACACATAATAATAACTTTACTTTATCTAACTTGAACTGAGAATGAATTGAATGAAATCAAAAGAGCTCAACTGAACCAGAGTCTTAACATATCATGAATCGTAGAAGTCATATGTACAAACACTCCGCGACAACCGATTAAAGGCACTCGTGTTTAAGGTGCTAAGAAGTGAGCCACAGCTAACGGGACCTTGTTTAAGCATATTATAATGGTGCTTCTTCTTACACTGTTACGATGCATTGGAATGAAAGTTCCGTTAGTTTTTTTTCACAATATTTTTGCATATTTTGTTTTTTTTTTGATAAAGGTCCCTTTGTAGCCTTCGCAAAAGTAGTGCGTTATATGGAATTTCTTTGAGTGGAATAATTAAACTTTGGAATGGGAAAGGAACAACCACTGTAGCCTGATGAGATAGCCAAAGTTCTGGCGTAGATACTGGATTGCGCAACCAGGTAAATATCAATTAAATTATAAAATGAAAAAAAAAACACTAATTACGAAGGCGTACCACATTAAATGTTGCCAAAGAACACATTTCCTGGTTCCAGGACTGGCAAAAAGTGGTATTTTCCGATGAGAAAAAAATTTAATCTCGATGGTTTGAACGTTTTCCTGGTGTGATTGAAAGAGACCTTTTGCGACTTGAGGTACTTTTTCCTAATCAATGCTGTGGCGGCGCTTCATGATCTACGCTGCAATCTGTCATCACAACAGAACCCCGATTTGTAAATTTTCAGGCCGTATGAGTTCAAGCTAAATCATCCGACCTGAATCCCACAGAGAAGATGAGGGTTCCGCTGAGTTTAAGAGAGTAATCAACAGTTTGAGACAGTTAGTTCTCAAACATTTTTTAGTTGATGGCAAATTGAATTGCTTGCTAATTATAAAAAATCTGGGGGCTGAACACATTAATTTGTTATGTTCATGTCATTTCTACATATTATGTTAATTTTATTAGCACTGCCTTTAATCAAACTTCGCACCTTAAAATCAAAAAAAAAAAAAATAAAATTGGTAAAAAACTGTACTTGAACCAAAAAATTTGATTTAATTTTATAGGAAAAATCAAGTGATTTTACTCGAATTTCACAGAGTGTATATAATCTCATACGTTATCTTGACGTGTTATCGCCCCCAGAGAGCGTGGTCCAAAAACCGTAATACTCGGTCGGCATAAATATGAATGAGCAAACATAAATATGAATGAGCAAAATCAATTGCCAAATTTCAATTTAAAAAAATGATTATGTTAAGGTCGACAAACTTTTTTTTTTTTGTTTTCGTCTGATTTGTTCTAAATCGTTATTGATAATATTAAAGGAAATAGTATTGAAAATTCATATCCCATGTGGAAACTAAGAGGAAAGTTTGCATGGGCCAGATCTAAATTCTTTTCTGATTTCTCGTAAGACGAAAAACCAATTTGAAAGCCGGCGATGCCGACATATATAGCTGCAAAAAATTATGGCACTGAAATAATAATATTTCAGGGTTTGGGGCTTTAGTTTCAATAACCAAATTCACACAGCTTTTCAGTATGTGAATAAAAGAATTGAAAGAACGTTAATATAATATTCGCGATTTATTGGCTTTTAAAAAATTAGTCTGTTTAAATTGGTCTTTATAAAGCATAAGGATACCAAAGACATATGCTATAAATATATATGTTTGAAATGCCCTATTAGGAATGAAAATCTAGTGTGCAGAGATTTATACTGAGTTGTCGGACATTT
This sequence comes from Drosophila nr. perissopoda 5 BK-2023a, assembly GCA_035044105.1. Classification (NCBI taxonomy): domain Eukaryota; kingdom Metazoa; phylum Arthropoda; class Insecta; order Diptera; family Drosophilidae; genus Drosophila; species Drosophila nr. perissopoda 5 BK-2023a. The sequence goes on from JAWNMK010000250.1 coordinate 1,134,201, forward strand.
GACATATAACAGCAAAACGTTATTTCGACATTAATAAACTATACGATTGAATTTGTTCTTGGGCATCTTGGCCCAGACTTCTAAGATACATTCACAATTTGTGCGTTATTCATTATATTAGGACCTGGATTCAGCTTTCTTGCATCAGTTCAAGGATTTATGACAGAATTTAGCTCCGGTTTCTGTGCAGGAATGGTACTTCAACTAATTCCGAGTGTTCTTGCTGGTTTGTTCAGCAGCGCTGACATTTCGCAAGACCTTCCAACTACACGCCATTGTATTCAAAATGAAGCATTTATTAGACGTTAATACATAAGCTTACTTTTTATAACCGTTTTAGAATGTTTGAATGATGGTGCTTGAAATTCCAGGAAAGTTCTCCAACAAAAATATTTTGCTTTCGTGTTTGGTTGCCATCAGACGCGCTACATTTTCTTATCGTAATGAGTTCAAATTCCACTATTTTTTTGGTTTTTTTTTTTGCGAGCTACGCAGCACAACAAAATCTATTTTAATTGTTGTGCGAATTTTAAACAGATAAAATTATTTTTATAAAGACACTGTTTAAGCTGCGGCATAAAAGTATTTTAGGTTCAGCATAAGTGTGCCTAAGAGCTCCGCATTTATTCAAATAAATCATACTTTTTTTTTAATACAAACCAATCTAATAATAATCTGGTTGCATTAATTAGTACGGCAAAAAGAACACTACAGATTACAGAGCAAAAAAATTGCAAAATCATGTACTTTGATTTGTCACATTAAAACTGTTAAAAAATGGGAGCAACAAAACGTACGCTTTAAAAATATAAACCAAAAGGTTTTTGCGCCTTCACAAACGGGAATATTTTGTTCAACAAGCAACATAAAAAAATATTTTCAAAATATAATATTAATAATTTTAATTATTATAATCGTAATAATTTATAACAATAAATTATTTCTTCAAGTGTATTTAGCCCATATAAAAAAATGTACATTCTAATCGAAAAAGGTTCTTTTTTTAAAGTGTCTACATGTGACAGTCATGCCTCTAAAGCAAATATACTTAATGAGTACCCCTAACGCAGTAAATTGAGCCATGCCATAAAGTCTAATATACCAGATCAGAATTCTGATAAGAATTCTTTGGCTCAATATCGATTCCTAAATTATTTTGAACCAAATCAATTTATAAATCTTTTCAAATGTTAAATAATTTTCTTAATAGCAAAATGAATACAAATGCAATTAATATTTACATTTATTTTCAATATATACAAATAATTATGTATGTGTGCGCGTGTAAACGTGCTGCTGCGATGACTTTGCATTAAAATTGTGCTTATCGCAAGGAGTTCCCTTACAATTATTTCTTATCAACAATGCGATAAACACAAATTCAGTGAAAAGAGAGAGCGATACTGCCAAATCATGATGAGCAAGCATAAATGCACACATGTTCATACGCAAGCACACATACTTGCAGGCGTGTGTGCATGTGTGTATTTGTGTGAGTGGATGTATAATTTATAAAAAGTAATCGACGCTTTTTGAGAGGGTAAGCGATGAAGAAGAAGACACCACATACGTGCTCCCACATGCACATACTCAAACACACATAAACATATATATGCATGTCCAATTGTTTGCATGTCCAATAAACAACTTGTTGATTTCGTCAAGAGTTTGATGAATAACTTAAGAGAATTGTAAAAAAATCTAACCACGCTTTAAAAAGAAACTATGCAAATATCAATCTGCATTGGATTGTTCTATACATGGTAGCAGTATTGGGAAGACTATATGGAAAAAATCTATCACGTGTATACACAACCGAAGACATATATACATTGTTGTGTGTGTGCGAGTGTGCCGAAAACAGCTGATAAATTTGTCACCGCGATTCGGGTTCCTTTCTATGGTTGTTGTTCACATTTTAAATGGACTTAGATCTCTGCCATACACAGCAATAAGTTTACACTAATTTTAACACGAACATAAATTTCATTTGAATTTAAAAATAAGATATTAAAAGATGGGAAAACTACCGTTTGTTTTTATTTTTCTCGTAGCACACTCAACCGCAACCGCGAGCAACTTTCAACTAAAACGTTGCAGTGTTGCCACTCAGCAGAAACACCAATATAGGTATTCCTTGAACAGATAAGACACAATAAGTCAGCAATCACATTTTAATGAATCTAATTTTTACTTATAAAATAATTTTATATTATGTGTTCTTAATTTTATTTAATTTATGCTTTAGGGTAAGTGCTCAAACAGCGAGCGAAAATCTTACGATCGGTACGCAGTCGACAAAAGTTCCAGCGCTGCCACACTGACAGTTTATGTGGATCATATGAATAGCTGTTTAATTTTAATTAAAAATCAGTTTATTTTCATGGTCGCCAGTTTAAAAAATGTGTGTTGATCAAAGAAGTAGTTTGAAATGCTTATGAGGAAAGGATAACTCTGGTAAAAACCGTAGACAACGTAAGTTGTGTTCTGTTCGTTTTTCAAATCTATAACTTCGCATATATTTTAAAAAGATGACAGAAGAAAACGATCTGACCTTAAAACTACACAATGCAATATGTTGGGAGCACACATTATTTAGGTTCTAAACTGTTTTTCGATCAAAATACATTTGTACAAGCACAGTGTGCCCTTATCTGGATTAGTTGCCTTAATTTGCATAGGGTTCCGTTCGAAATAAGTGGAATTCAAAGCATTTAGTTACCACATGACTGAATATGGTGCAGCGTAGTGTTGCCCATTGGCGCAAAAAATGAAACGCTGAATATGAAAAACGCTGCCAGTGTTGCCACCCTGCGCAGAAGTACGTATCAATGTGAATGCTTGTTCAACATGTGTATTTGTTTTGCCACAGACTGCAGCAAGAATGTCCGGCAAAGCAGCTTCCAGCATTGATGACATTAACTTGGATGCGTTGGTACTGAAGGAGGGCATAAGGGATGCACCCGTTTGTATCATTGTGCTCGGCATGGCCGGCTCCGGGAAGACAACATTCACACGGAGCCTCATCGAACACGCTCAGGCGAAGTTCAATCCGTACGTGGTGAATCTGGATCCGGCGTGCCGGGAAGTTCCGTATGCGGCGCACATCGACATACGCGACACGGTCAACTACAAGGAAGTGATGAAACAATACCAGCTGGGCCCCAATGGCGGCATCGTAACTGCTTTGAATATGTTTACCACCAAGATGCCAAAATTTGTGGAGCTGGTGCGTCGTGCTGGCGAACGTGGTCACAAATGGTGCATTATCGATACACCGGGGCAAATTGAGGTGTTCAATTGGTCAGCATCTGGGAGCATTATCACCGAGGGACTGGCCACCATGTTTCCCACAATTGTGGTCTACGTCATGGATGTGGTGCGCTCTGCTTGCCCCACCACATTCATGTCCAACATGCTCTACGCCTGCTCCATCCTGTACAAGACGCGTTTGCCCTTCCTGGTGGCGCTCAACAAGGTGAGTGGGTCTAAATGACTCTAAATGATATTGACTATAAGCAGCTGCTTTTCCACACTTGCCCAGATTGACTTGAAGGATTGCAGCTTTGTGCAGGAGTGGATGACGGACTTTGAGGTGTTCCAGGATGCGCTCGAGGAGGAGCACAGCTATGTCAATAATCTGACGCGCACCATGTCTCTAACGCTGGACACCTTCTACGAGCATCTCATCACTTGCGGCGTCTCCGCCAAAACGGGCGTCGGCTATGCCCCACTGATGAGCCGCATCCTCGACTGTGTCGCCGAATATGAGCAGGACTACAAGCCCGTCTATGAAAAGATGCGGCTGCAGCGTCTTGCTGAGCAGCAGGCGAATCCACAGCCAGCGGCGAACATTGACGCAGCAGGCACTGCGGTGCCCATGGGCCTGGATCTGACTGTGAGTATTCTTAATTACACCCAGAGAAACAATCACCCTAAATTTTAGTAAATCGTCAAAAGTAAATTTCTAAATTTATGAATATAGCTTTCTAAAATCTAGGATTAAAACTTATATTACGGCGATTCGATTCAATCAATTTCTATTTAAAAATATTTATTCTTTTTTGTTTTACCTCATGTTTAATGTATCTTTTCATTTGCAGGATCCGCCAAGCAATATGGACAACAGTATATTCCTAATGGCGCCGACTATTGTGCCACAGCAAATGGATGCAGATGTGGAGATCGAAAGCGATGCCAAATCCAACATGGAGGAACAGAATTTTCAGAGTTTCGTACAAGATCATTTGAATGCCCAGCAAAGTAAACGCGATAGACTGGAAAGGAACCAGCAGCAGCAGGAATCGAAGTGATAAAAGCAAATTCTTATCAGTTGTATTTTTAAGCTGAAAAATGAGAAAACACTTTACAAATATATGTTTATACTAGAAAGTATTCCATGGAGTTGCACCGTCGTGTTAATTTTGAGTTTGTCAACGATCGATTGATTTTTAATCTTATTATTTGGCTTTATGGTTTGCCCCTTTTTGATATTTTGTGCCCCTTCTAAAGCTATAGTTTTATATCATATCAATCCTAATTCCTACTCGAATGTGAGAATTCTTTATATTTCTTTACGTATTTTCTTCGAGATTTAAACATGTTGATTATAACATAAAAATATTTTATAGAATCGAGACATTCTTTGCACACGTTTTTTGGCTCCCAGACATATATTTTGAAGCCAATAATGGTTAATATTGGTGTATAAACCACCAGCATCGCATATTTTAATAGATAATTTGTTGAAACAATCTGCTTAAGAAATTAATCATTTTATTTAGATGGTTTGCGATCTGCAAGAGAAAGGTTTACTTTGCTGTTTTTTTTGCTGGCTCGAAGGTATCTAAATTTCATCTCGTAAATCTTTCTTTTTTTAATAGTTAATTTTTGGTGTTAACTATTTTAATTTAATTTATTTTCAATTAGACTACGTTAAATTAATAAATAAATTGGCATTTTTAGCCGGGAAAATATGTTCTAAATAATTGACATTATTTCATCGGAGTGGCAACGCCGAGCTAGTTTTTTTTACAGAACAGACTGTTTATTAATATGATTTTTATTATTTTAGAGAAGTTTTTTGTTTGCACCATTTTTTGCAAGAGCTCAAATGATGCCATTTAAGTGAAGCAAGTTTTCAGTTAAAATGCGCTTAGGCAAATTTAAAGCAGAACTCTGAAAAGTAGCCGAAATTGTACTTCCAGTATTTCGATTTTGGTATTTTATACTCGCTGACTCGCTGGTAATACAATATTATAAATGTTATTTATTTTGGTGCTTATCACTGCAAGAACTTTGGTAGCTTAGACGAACTCTGACACAATGAGCGCATCAACGATACGAAAATACAGTGCATCTGTGATATTCTTCCACGGCTCCGGAGATACTGGTTCAAATTTACTTGAATGGGTTCGCTTTCTGCTCGGCCGAGACTTTGACCTGTCGCACATAAGAATCGTGTATCCAACTGCTCCTCTCCAGAAATATACCCCACTAAATGGCCAGCTCTCGAATGTGTGGTTCGATCGGAGATCCGTGAATATTGCAGCCATGGAGAGCAGAAAGAGCATGTCTCAGTGCTACAATATTGTTCACCAACTCATCCAGAATGAGGTGGATCAGGGAATACCCTTGAATCGGATAATCGTAGGTGGTTTCTCGATGGGTGGTGCTCTTGCCCTGCACACCGCTTACCATCTGAAACCAGATCTGGCCGGGGTTTTTGCCCTCTCCTCGTTCCTCAATCGCCAATCTGTGGTCTACGAATCCCTGGCTAATCGGGAGTCGGCCAATGGAACTCTACCCGACCTTCGCATGTTTCACGGGGAGCGGGATACTTTGGTTCCTCTCGATTGGGGACGTGAGACATTTGAATCCTTGCAGAAATTGGGCATCACTGGCACATTTACACCCATGGGAAATGCACTGCACGAATTAAAGAGAAGCTCGTTGCTCGAGTTGCAGAAATGGATATCAATTAAGTTGCCCCCGTTACAAACTGATATTCAAAATAAACTTTAATAAATCAAAGAATCCTCTTCCCGAGTCGAAGGCCTAGGTTAATAACGCACATTTCACTTAGTACTCATTGCTACGTAATAATTTTGTCATATAAATAAATAAAAAGAATTCTTTTACTTTTTGAAAGTTATATCCATCTATATACACTGAGAAAAAATGGCACTTCATTTTAGTAAAACGACCTAAAATGAAAATGGCCCTAAGAACATAAAGTTTTTATATATTTTACAAATCATTTTTAAACATTAAAAAACCTTTATGCATTGTCTGCTTAGTAATGCTAACAAATCGAATTCGAAATGGGATTTTTCGATGCTGTCATATTTTGGAGCAGCGGCCGGCGGATCAGTGTATGCTCTTTGCAGAGAGAGAAATAGAGAGACAGCGCTGCAGAAGAGTAAATCTATACAACCTGTTAAGCAGCTGTTGTGCAGTTTGGTCGGGACGAAAGATATTTTCTGGACAGTTGGTGCACAAATATTTTATTTGCTTAGTGGCAATTAATGATTTCAGAATGTGTTTTTTGTGTTTATTGTTACGTATTGAACAAATATACATTTAATTGCAACTCCCGCCAAGTGTTGTGAGGCAGCCAACAATTAACAGCTGCTAAGTTTGGTAACTCAAAATAGCTCAAGTTACCACCTTGTATAGTTAACCATGGGCGAGTATTCTTTTCCGAGAACGCTCTGCTTTTAGCATAGTTTTTTACTGCTGCTGTCAACAATATTTATTTACGAAATTTTTGTATTTGGCATGAATCCGCAACAATTTGATGAAGCACACAGGCAGAGTTTTCCACTGGTTTTCCTTTCGTCACAGTTTTCTCCGGCGTAATGAAAACATAATTCCTCATTGGCATTTATATTTCGTTTGGCAAATATTGCTAGAAGAAACATGATTATAAATATATATTTAATAGATATATTATATATTTCGGTACCGCTTACCAATTTTTGGTATTGGGCAATTTGTTCGCACGGCTAAAATCTCACAATTTGGCTCACAGCTGTGGTTCAAGTAACGACCAATATTTCCACGTCGAGATGGATCCACAATAGTTATCCCGAGTAAATCGGTTTTCGTTTTGTGACTTTTGGTTTTAGCGTATTCACAAAGATATAATATATAATTCATTAATCTGTCATTCTTATCGATCAATTCGAGTCGTCGCTGGGCCTCTGGCCGTGTTAGGAGCTCACCTGCATATTCACAGATGAAGCCTCCGCGGGGTATTTCAGCAATGGTGCGCAAACCTTTCGATTTATAGATTGGGGAATTAAATATTTCCAAATTTTTTCTTGGCCCAAATTGCACAAGTCGATTTCTGCATTGGCTGTGATCACATTGACACAACTCATTGCACTCAACGATAGTGGGAAATCCTCTGGTTGCACTTGGGATTAACACCAATTCCCCATATTTAGGATTGCATTCAAGGCCCCCGGCATGACAACAATGAGCGGTGTCCTTGCAATTAGAATTACTCGTGCATTTACAACACAGTGTCAGCTGACAATTGTATTCATCTTGCAGATGTCTAAACTCTGGGCTGCCATCGTCAGGCATAAGCACATTTTCCAAAATATATTCCACATTTCCTTCGTGCCCGTATTCATCATCGATTCCAGTATATGTTTGCATTGCAATACAATAAAAAGGGAAATTAACAGGTAATAGTGGTGTCACAATATGCCGAAAAACTAGTAATCATTAAAACTATCGATTGTGGCAGGGCTGCATTCGCAAGGAACCGTTCATCGAAAACACTAGGTATCGATACGGAAGCCGATGGCGTTACGATTTCTTAATTCAATTTGCGCGCCAAGATCTAGCAAAACTAAAATTAATATTTTAAACGCCATCCCAGAAATTAGAAATACTATCTGTACTGTAAAAGGAATCAGATATTTTCTCTTAGAAAAAACTGCTTAACTTTCTGGATTGCACTCAGCCCTGCCAGCCAGTTCCTCTGGTAAGCAGGGGACTGAGTCTTTCACAAAAGACTTTATTTCGGTAATAGAAATATTTTGAAATTAATTGTTGATAAAGGATGGATTTGCAGACATTGCGTTTTTGCTTATTTTTGCAGCTAACTTAAATTAAAATAGGACAGATCTGTGCGATAAAAGGACAAAACGACAATACTGCACAGATGCAGGTCCACCCATTCCAATTATAGGCACTATTCCTGTCTCTCTCTCTATCAGGTTTTGATTTACTACAACTAATTTGAGGAGTTGATAAAAATGAAATACATGTTATAGCATTAAGCAGACAATACATAAAGGCGTCAAATCGACAAAAAAGTGCATCAGGTTTCATCTCAGAGCCTTGTTCCCAGCAGATGCCGAGTTGCGATGCGTCGAAAATTTTGCTGGGTTCGCGTGTCGAGCAGCGAACACAGGTCATTATTTCACTTGACTTCGCTGCGACAACATCGCGGATAATTGAAAAGTCCATCTATTTATGGGCATGCGTGCGTTGGTGCGAACAGTCACGCACCTTTTCTAGTAGGGCCTAATGTGTTATGAATGTGTGCGAAAAAAACAGTTTTATTGCTACCGGATCGCGCCGACCCTTGAACGTGTGCAAAAATAACAGAAACACTCAATTTTCGTCTTTTTGTGTGAGAGCAGGCTCTCGATTTTAAATTTTTTAATTTTCGTGCTTTCGTAAAATGGGGTAGTTTAACTGTTCACCAATTTTGTAACCACAGCACGCAAAATGTGTGGTGAAAATCTAAAACAGGGTATCATTGTCTCGACATACAAAATTAAGCCTCAAGGCTGCGAAATTCAGATAAAATTCACAGATAATGCTGGTTTCAAACAGAGCTTCGTTAAGAATCAATTATCACTTTAAATAAGCTTAACAGACAGAATGGGTGGGATGAACGAACAATTTTCAAAGCCAGATGAGTTGTAGAAAATGCGATCTAGCATTGGGCTATTTCTCAATTATAATAGATCACATTTTAAGAAAATAAATGGCAATTGGCTTGAAGATTATATATATATATGGACAGCAAACACGGCAACCTAGTTTAAAAACCTTCCGCACTAGTTTTTCATTTCCGGAGTCCGAAAAGTTTTCGAAATGTTTTCAAACTTTTTTACGATATCCGGTTATCAATTGGGAACTTGATTTTTACGCAATGCTACGATAACGAAAGTCATTAACAATAATATTTAATTCCTCCTCAAAATCCATTTTGATTTTATTTTTTGAGTAGATGCTGATGTTGCATGTGTGAATAGGTATTTAAATAAAGAACATTTCGAAGTAACCGTTAATTTTAAGACAAGTAATCAGTTGTGTTTTAAAAACAAACTTTTTCCAAAAAACTTTTTTTTTGTCAAATAATATAAAATAATACTATATTAATAATTAACTTGAAAGCTCTTTACGATATCTTAACTAATTAATAATATGAGAATTATAAATAAAAATTCCACCCTTAAATGCAATACAAAATTAAATTTTTGTTAAATAAACAACATAAAGAACTCTTTTAAATCTAATAACTGTGTTCCCAATATCACACAGTATGTTGTTAAATCGCTTTGAACAGCGATGGTCCCCAAATTCTATTAGCAAACACATTTTTGTTCCCCTATTTTCTTTTCATTTACTATTTCGTTATCAACAACTAAATTGAATTGTGTAAAAGAACATATAAATATTGTGAAAATTACAGCTTCCGCTGGTATTTTAATTTCCTGTTCTAGTTCTATTATTTTAGTACACAATATCATATGGAATATGGAACGATCGGTCGCACGATGACTTTTTGTATAAAAAAAACTGTATAATCTCTTCTTGTCTTATCATTCTAAGATTAATCATTTGTTTACCAAAGTATCTGGATGAGATTCACTCGTTATGCGTATTTTATATATAATATATAGCATCGTTCGAACCGAAACTGAACCGTTATAATAATTTGACTGTTCCGGTTACCGGTTTTAAAAATATTGTTTGAGTTCTCTTTCTGCTCTGATTTGATTTTCTTCGTTACAACGTTGCATTTACTACGAACAAATTTAATAATAATAATAAATTTAAGAATGAATCAATTTTACACTACAAACAATAAAACACTTATTTCGAATCCCTGACATATTTAGACAATTAAAGAAAATGCTTTGAACCACAAAATAAATTAAATTTACTGAAACCAATATATATTTGTAGAAGTTAAATGGAAATACCTAATTTTTATTTTAAACTTAATTGTTTTCAAAATAATTTTTTCCGTACGCTGACAATATGTTTGGGTGCCCAAGTCAAATTTATTTCACAATTTAGTTTTAATAAAAGTTAGCTCCAAATTAATTATTTAATAAATACGACAATTACAAATACTTTATAATTTTGGTGAACAATGATGCAATGTACAAAGGCATCAAAAATTTACAATTCTTGGTAAGACACTGTTCTAAGAATCTGACAAGTTGAAGGCAATTCAACGACTGAGTTTATTTTCTCTCTCTCGCAGCAGCACCAGCTGCAGCGGCTACTTCGGCTCGTGTCTGTGTGAGTAGCCGATTGTGTTCGGATACTGCGAACAATGAGTAGTTGCCTTAGATCAGTAAACCGTGCTTATACCGGTGCATGTGCGTGTATGTTCGTATGTATGAATGTACTCACTCATACATAAGCACGCGCATTTCGCTCGTCTCAAAGAACGCAAATTGCCGCAGCCGTCGCAGAGCTGCCAGACAATATTTGTTTTCAGTTTCTCTCCAACTTCAGACGTGGTAAGTTGTGCTCGGCTGCGTTAGTTCGCAATAAGCAATAAAGTGAAAATAATACAAGTTGTTTATTAATTTAATATTTATTTCAGCAAAACTAAAATCCAAAGCAAAATGTGTAAATGTCTGGCCGGTAACGTAGCGTGCTGGTAAGTTTAATTTATCTAATAAAGGAAACGCTTGTTTGCCTTTTGCGCGTGTGTGAGCGTGTATCCATGTGCATATAAATATAAATATATATGTAACTGCGGGTAAATACTTCCATAAGTACATACATATATGTGTGCATGCATGTATAAATATGTTCAACCCAACCCAACGAGCATTTTTCTAGAGCTTTTGTGTCTAGGGGATGACTGCACATACAAATTTGAACTTTTGAGAAGCTAATTTAATTACCAACACTAATATCATATAAAATGTGCACAAGTGAAAGTGCTACAAGCATTATAGTTGAATTAGTAGCTAAACAAGTGCACACACACATACTTACATTCAGGCATACGTAAACTCACACACGCATGCATATGTACACTTTGAATTTAGTGCACCAACAGTTTGTTTTGTATATTTGTATTATATATGTATTATCGTAGTCTTAAATTACAGTAAACATTATTTGCATGCATATGTGTGTATAGATATCATCATCACACTTACACACACACACAATTACTACATACAGGCTTATTAAGGCATTGGAGTTGTAAATAGAATCAAACGCTTCTAAATGCATACCTGCCTATGCCTAATTCCGATTTGCCGCTCAAATGAGTACATATGTATGCATGACCGCGTGTGTGTATGTTTGTATGCATATATTGTCGTTATTATGCTTAAGGTGTGCAAGCAAAAACAAAAACACAAGCAGCCCTATGGAATGATAAAATATGTTGCAGGTGTCCTAATCTGTGGCTCTTATACTTATATTTATAGTTGTGTGTTAAATACCACCAGAAATCTTTTAAATATTTCCTAATTTGTTTAATTTACAACTAATATTAAATATTATTTTTTATTTAATTTAATATATTTGGTATTTTTTGTATTTTTTTTTTTGTATCGACTTAAGTGGATATTAAATAAATATATTAATAAATGATCCATTGATGCCTTATAATACACTTGATAACTAGAATTAAAAGTAGTATCAGAGTATAAGTATTTACTTTAAAATCTTGTAAATATTAATTTTTTAATTAAATATAATATTTAGTTTTATTTTTAACTTAATTTAATCTTATTTTTGCTTGTTGTATTTGTTTTGTGTCGACTGACTTTAGTTGATCAACAAATGTAAATTATAATTAGCTAGAAATTGCAATAAAAAAATTTATTTCTGGTTGTTTTTATACATACAGTATAATATATTTATGCATATACAGTAAATGTAAGAAATATTTAACATATATATAAAATAATCTCATGTCATATTAGCATAATTAACATAAGATCCACATCTCACTATATTCTTCTCTCTCTCTCAACACTAAATATCTTCATTTTCACTTCACTTCAATTTACAGTCTTAGTTAAGAGCAGCCGCAATTTAGAAGTTGCGCAAATTCACTAGTCAATTAAAATATTCTACAACTATAATTAAACCGTCCCCGACGAAACAATATATGACTAACACATAAACAAGTATGTCCTTATGACAATAGGGCAATACTACTTGTATATATGTGTATGTGTATATCTTCTTTTGATACACATAAGCAACGTTACGCATTGTTAAACCTTAACTATCATCCCTAACTTCCATACGAATATACTCATGTATAAATTTCATTCAGACCTACATACATACATTTGTCTGTATTCGAATTCAAATGCGTATTTGCCTGGCACCAGCTTGTTCCGGCTCCACTCGGGCGAGACAATTTGACTAAGTATGTTTTACTACTTGTCGCTCCTCACCCCTTGTAAATGAGCTCACCACGTATATGTCTCAGTTAGCCGACAGCTGGACGCCAAACATAACATTTTTATGCGGAAGCACAGAAGTGACCAGAAGTCGCTTTTAGATAAGGGCTGGAAACTTTTTTTTATTAAAAGTATCCAACATATATATTTTCATTACTTTTTGTGTATATTTACGATTATGCGATTATTAAGCGTCGAGATGAGTTGTGGAAATGCATATAGATGTATATAAACTGAGATATATAAATGGCAAAAATAATCTTTTTTTAAAGAACCAACGATTACGATGGGAAAGTAGTCGGAATTGCAATTTCGAACCAAATCAGTTAAAATCAGGGGCTTACAGCTTACACTGGAAAAAGTAATTGCCAGGCTCAACAGAAAATGAAAGTAGGATATATTTAAATCCAATATGCTTATATTCATCGCATTATATAGGATGAGTTTTGTGAGTTACTCAGTTAATATTAAAGATAAGAACTGACTGTCAGTTAAACTTCAAGTTTAATTTTATCACAAATTTCTGCCCCATTGGTTTTGCGGCTTACTGCGAATATGGAGTATTTAAATAATCTGAAAAAATAAGTTTTCCTTATTGTTGCCCTTTTTTTTTTAATTTTGACTATTTGATTTCGAAAAGCGAAAAGAAAAACTTAAGATGGCATATGAAGTTCAAATATAAATACATAATATAGTAAAAAATGTAACAGGTGTATGAAACACTGAAAAAAAGTATGTCCCATTTTTCACACATGTTGATTAAATATTTCTAAAAAGAATTATACAATTCATCCATTATGTTAAAATATAAAGCTGTGCATGATAATCTCATTTTCAGTAGTAATGTTTGCTTACTCCATTTAAATATTTACTTATTTTCAATAATATGTTCAAAAAACTCTCGAAAGATTAGTTAAACTTGATTATCTTATAGTAATATTGTCCTTCATTCATTTCAGCTGCTTCAATTGCGCACTCAACATTCTTGTTTCGATAATCAGTGCGTTCCTGGTGATCTTTATAATTGTTGGATTAATCGTCTACTTTGTTTACTACTACGAGAAGGAGGACGATGTTGCTAAACTTCATAATGAAGTTAAAAATACATTCGACAACTTAAAAAATAAATTAAGCCCATAATCTATAAGGTATGTTGCACTCAAATGATTTGCTTCATTTAATCAAACGTATAATTCAATACTTTATTTTTTCAGTAACATCCTTCAACACCAGTCTGATCTAAGCTTGCTTATGCCTGGTGTTTCATCTTTTAAATTAACCATATTTTTCACGTACAAATGCTATATATATGTATAGCTTTTTAAAACAAAAGATCAGCTGTACAAAAGTAATCGAGTAATGGAAAGTTTTTGCATTTTTTGTATTCCTTATAGATACAGTATAAGGTTTGATAAATATTTATGTGTGTTTGTTGATGTACACGAAATGTTCTTTTGAATCTCAAAAATTAATTTATTTGAATCCATATACAATAAAAAATAAAGTTTTAAAGCCAAAGATACATTTTCTTAATATATTTTTATATAAATATAAATAAATATGATGCATGTAGTAAGTATTTGTTAAGAATGTGCTGAATACCATATATATATATATATTTTTAGAAAACTGCTGAGCAACGGAATATGTTTATGTCTGGCCGGGTAATTTGGAATTTTTGTAATTCGATTTTATTTAACAAAAATTTCAAGTATGTGCGTCTGGTTTCTTACTGTTGTCATTAGTTGCCTGTTCGCTTAAGAACGATGATCAAGACAACCGAATTCAAATCTATTCAAATCTTTTAGCACTTTCTAAGCATAGTTGTCAATTGATCTTTGATTTTTGATTATTATCTACAGTTAGTTTAGCTTAGTTCAAAATATAATTCCTGAAATGAATTTTGAGTTGGTTGTCTTTGATGCCATAAATTTGAAAATGTACAATAATTAGACAAACTTTAAGACCAATTCGACCACTCCTATATCTTGCCCATATTTGAAAGAACAATCCTTGACATCAAACCATTATACCATATAGATGACAAAACAAACAATCGTTCAACAAATGTCCACTTTGACCCAGTGTGCACTGTCACCCCTATTTTCTGCTTACATACTCCAAGATATGTATGAAGTTTGTTGGCGGATTAAATGCGTATTTGTCTGGCTCCAGCAAGTCCCGGCTCCAGTCGGGCGAGGCGATATATAATATACATACTATGCTTTGCTATTTCCCCCCCATCCTCGTCAAACAATTCACCAAGAATATTCTTCCGTTTGCCGACAGCTGGGCGCCAATTCAATGTTTGTATGCATAAGCACCCACTGAGTACACTGAGAAAAAAATAACCCTGAATTTTAGAAAATCACCATAGTCACATTACTTTTTATATTATATTTTATGTGTGTATTTATATGTATAATTGTTCCATTAATAATGGCTTTTTAATTACTTATATTTATTTTTCAACATTACTTTGCCATTATAAAACAATTTTAAATAGTTTTATGAATTCATTTAATTTGATTTAAGAAACCTGAACCGGAACGGTTATATTTAGAAATTATTTTTAAAAACAAGAAATTTTTACTAAAAGTCGATTTTTTTCCTAAGTGTAAAAGTCGCGTGCCCAAGGGTTGAACATTTTTTTTTGACTACCATAATTTTGTCGCATCAACGGTGACGTCTCTGGCAAAATATGTATTTATATATATACATATATATTAATAGATATACATACATATATACATTTTTTCAAGCCTTAATATACTAGAATCGATGACAGAACTTCTGCTTCTGTTCTATCGCTTGTAAAGATGGTTTTATAACAATTTTCGTACTTTCCAGGAAATTCGAACTTAACTCACTATTGAAATTTGTTTATTATTTGTTTAAATTTATTATGAAATTTAGAAGTAAGTTTACTCTGGTTAGCAAGAATATGATATGGGTGGGCATAAGTTCTTTGTTTATTCTTGTAATATTTCCGGGGCTGTTCAATGTCTCTTTTGTTTTGTTTACAAAACCAATATAGTTAAATTTCATTTAAAAACTGATTAATTTTTATACCCTTTTATAGTGTAATATTTGAAACGTATTTGAAGCAATAAACATATTTGTTTGTATGCGGACATTTCCATGGATACCAACGTGAATTAAGCCGCAAAAAGTCTAAGAAAATTATAAAAAACAAGTAAGAATGCTGTAGTCGAGTGAGATCGACTGCTTGCGGCTGCTGACAGAAAGGAGTTCAATATAAGAATCTACTTTCGTCTATAACTTGGGCGTTTCTTATCCGATCTTGATGAAATTTGGGCAGTGGATCATATGGATATGTATATTATGTATTAATTTGAAGATTCTGCCTGCTAAATTTGTGGCATTTATTGCTATCGAAAGTCGAAATGAATCGACAATTCGAGAAATGGAGGCACTTATCGATAAAATAAAGATAACTTGATCTGCGCCTGGTATACTAAAACCTATATTGCAAATATAAAGTCTCTAGCACTTACAGTCTCTGAGATCCCCGACGGACGGACGGACATGGCTATATCGACTCAGCTGTTGATCCTGATCTGCCTGTTACATATATTTGCTCAAAGCAAATTTGACCTTTTTCCCATTTTTAATGGATTCAGGGTGTACAAAAATTATAGTGTAGTGCAAGACTCATTTCAAAGACTCATTTGATTTGGTGGTAAAACTGCTAACATCTGCGAATTACAATAAGATATTCTAATACGATTCATTTTAACTTTTGACATATAACATTTTGCAAAATTTGCATTTTACAGTTTCCATTTTTACATCCATTTTTTATTAGGATTAGTTCACGGATTTACGTGCAAGAATTAACTATCAAGAAGGTCACTGTTAATGCTTAAGAGTTTTAAATTAGTAGTATTGAAATTAAAATAAAGAATACAAGTAAAAAAAAATGTTGAAATTTGTGAAAATCATTAAGCCAATTATTTAATTTATAAATTAACAATACTTCTTTTTTCGCAAAGCTCAGACTTTCTATTAGATCACACGAATGTTTTGATAGATACTACTAAAAAATAGAATATTAGGTAAATGCAAAATGCTTCTGAAAGTCGGTCACGCAATAGCGTGTAGAGATGGACACGATACTTTGGCTAATTGAGCCATTCAAGTGAAATTTAGAAGCTAACAGAGTAATTAATTATTTTACCAAGAGGAGCAGAGAAGAAATTGTTCCTCCTCTCTCTCTTCTCGGCACTCTGTTAGACGAGACTTCGGCATCTGGGTCAAGGTCTTCTTAGAAACTTTCTAGGTATACAGAGTTAGGAAATTAATAACCTTACCTTACTTACCTTACATTACCTTACCTTACTTACCTGAATTTGTTGACCTGCTTAATAACATAACCTTGGGTTGCAGAAACATTTGGCATAAAAAGATTAACCACTCTATTTGACATTCAAAATATATATGCTGATCTTGTTTAAAGATAACTAATTAAAATGAAAATCTACAGTAGCGGCTCAGACCAACAAATCTAGATGACTATTAAATTATTTGCTGACCCGGCCAACTTCAATTATATCAAAAAGAATAATTCAAACTGCACGGCTAAAGGGAAATGTTTGATAAAACTGTGAGATTTTGATCGAATTAAAAACTGATTTCGCAATTTCGAAATTGAGTCATATTCCATGCTAAAGACAATTTAAGTTTTTCAATTGATTTGCATGCGAATGATAACAAAATTCGAAAATTCTGGCTTAAAACAGCTGACTTTTCGTTACTAAGCAAAAATTCAGAAGTTTTTTTAGAGCGGCCAGACTATGCTCAAGAAACTAAACTGTTGATGAGCATATACGAAACCTTATCATTATACTCAACTACATTTCCAAATAAACATATATATATATATAAGTCTTATCGACAAGACTTTATGTACATATATATATATATATATTTAATTTTTATATTTAGAATTTTCTCATCCCGAAGGTTAAAGAGCTTATTAGTTTTGTACAATATGCGTTATGGTATGCCTCTTTTTGACCGTCAGAATGAACACGATTTTCCCCGATGCCCTTAAGTCTGGAGACTTAAAATATATATGTAAATATATAAAATCATGTAGATAAGACTTGATATATAAATTGATTAAATCCACATATATTCAATTATTTTTAGAGTTACCAAATTTAAAAGTTGATTTACTAAAAAGGTCCTGCCAAGATTGGTAAATTAATTTTCCCAGAAATCGTCTATAACCTTAATTCTGGAGTTTCCAAATTTCAACGATGGACTGCAACCTTTTACAGAAGAATCAGAACCTTCCAGAGTGAAATAAAGATAATAAAGATGGGGCCTATTTTTCAAATGTAGTCCCAAATCTAATTTACCTGACAAAGAAATTTGATTTTTTCCGAGTTTTTCTTATTTTTTATATTACTTAAGATTTGTGTAAAAAACTTGTATTTATTATCCTTTTAATCGAGTATAGTTGGGCTTGAAAATGCTACATTACCTTCAAGTATTTCGTTCTGCTATTGCTTACAGCTTTAACCTTAACAGCTTTAAAGGAGCAATAGCAGAGCCAATAGCGGAGAACAGAAATGAATTCTCTTTCGCTCTGTTATGCTCTGTCATCAATTTACATTGCTCTCTGTAGTTGCAGCAAGAACAAGAGCAGAGCGAGGGCATAGCAGCCGACCTTTACATCTTCTGCTACTGCTATAGCAATCGCATTTCTGATTTGCTCTTTTATCCGCGTAACTGCTATTGCTCGTTAAGTCGACAGAGCAGAGTGGAGTGAAAGAGCATCGTTTTCAGCCTTTTACTATTATTCGTAGCAGTAGCAATAACAGAGCAATAATTATATTGCTTTTGTTGCTACGAAGT
The DNA here is from genome assembly GCA_035044105.1 of Drosophila nr. perissopoda 5 BK-2023a. Classification (NCBI taxonomy): domain Eukaryota; kingdom Metazoa; phylum Arthropoda; class Insecta; order Diptera; family Drosophilidae; genus Drosophila; species Drosophila nr. perissopoda 5 BK-2023a. Next base: position 1,152,794 of record JAWNMK010000250.1, read on the forward strand.
AGTAAATTCAAACACTGGAAAGTTGCCTACATAATAATGAAACTCTTGTTTGTTATATTTTTTTCAAGATATTTGTGTATTAACAACTTAATATTTGAGCAATATGCGTATGCTCATATGTAGACGGGCAGACATGGCTGATAAAGAATATATATAATATATACATATAATTATACTTAATAGGGAATTGGAAATCTCTGTTCCAAGTCTCGAGGCATGATTACAATAATCTCTGCAATAGGTGTAAACATAGTTTGTATCTTTTGAGTGGGAACGTAGATGCTCCTACTTAAGTGCATGGCAGTGTGTTAAGTTGTTTAAATAAACTATACAATAACTTTATGTTGGGAGTGTACAAATAGGAACAAAAGATTTAAATCAAATTTCACAGTTAAGTAATGAAACATATGTCTAATAAGTGAATAAGTAAATAATACTATGTGTATTTAAATTGAATGCAAATTAAGGAAATCGATTTACAAGATGAGAAATGTATCTATAAATATTTGTTATGTTTTATAACTTTGAATGAGTACAAAATGATCGTGGATGGTTTTAAAGCATAATACAACTAATATTAATAATACACTTATTGTAACTGAATAATACACCTATTTAATGTATTCTGTGCACTAAAACTAGTTGCAATTTCCTTATACACATACTTATGCCTTATACCTTATGGATAGGAAAGACTTCATAGACTTAATTTAGTGTTGTGTTTTAGGGGCGTTGTATACAAGTTGCTTCAAATATAACGAACCTTAGAGGCTATCACATATATATTGGTTATTCGAATTAAACGTTCTGATAATCTCGTTGCCGGCATTTATGAATATTGCGGAGACTCTCCACCCGATGGTATTTTCTTGACCCGGCTAACATCGTCGTAAGCAATTGAAAAAACGCTCTTCTTCTCAGCTAGGGGATTCCGACGGCCCATGCTGTTCATCAGGGAGTTCATGGCAATACCTGAGTCGTGGTCATCCTCTAAAGTTGAGGCATTCAACTGCTTTTGGGCTTGCGACGGGGGATGCGGATGCGGATGGGGATGGGGATGGGGTGGGGGGATGGCAGCATTTGGATCTTCGATATAAAGATTTATTTTCGATTTTGTTAACTTGACTTCGTTCTCTTTGATGGGCGACGGCTTTGGTTTGTGCCGCTGCGATAGATGATCCTTATCCTTATCCTTATCCGTTGGTGTCGCATATGGCGGTGTCTCCGGATACATGTAGTGTGGCAATTTGGTGGGAGCTAGTGGCACTTCCGGTGCATTCTCACGCTCGAAACGGTGCTCGGAATGCTGCACGAGCGGATGATTGATGTCAGTCTCGACTTTCGGCTTGTGTTGCTTATTCAGTGCTCGATCCTCCTTCAGCAGTCGACTGCCTTTGGGCGGAGATTTTCGTGGAGCCGGTTCCGGCTTGAATTTTCCCGTATCATCTTGCGATGCCAAATCTTCGGGTTTTGACTTTGTACGGCTTTTCGACACACGCTTCTCGGCTGCACTCTTTTTCTTCAGTGACAAGTGCGACTTGGATGACTCCGTCGAGGAGGGGGTCTTCTTCTTACTGTAATACCATTCCATGTACTTGGGCACAGTTTTTTGTTCGTTTGTTGGCTCATCGAGAGCACCCAATTCCGTTTCACTTTGATAATACCGATTTAGGGATCTTTTCGAACCCCTCATTTCACTTGGAATATTATCGTGATTTGGGCCATTTTCACTTGGGTTCAATTCGTATTTGGAAATTGAATAACGACTGTTTGGCGGTTCCGAAGACGTTTGCATTCGTGCCGAGTTTTGGCTACGTCTCGAACTGTCTCGACGAGATAATCTTGGTCTAGCCTCGGGTTGTATATCTGGTTGCGTCTCCGTTGGTGAAACTGTGCTCACGCCTCTAGTTTGGTGGGATACATTTTTCATCTGCACTTCATGGGGTTGTTCGGTTTCGCTTGACTTCTTAGGATAGCTATTTCTTCCAGACGGATTCACATTTGTCCGAATTACAATTTCACCCTCGTCCGAGTCAATTGAGTACTCGGTGCTGTTCTCATCGACATCAACGTCAAAGTTCTCGTAGTATTGCTGCGATCGATGTTGTCTTCCCGGACTACTGAACTCATCGAGAGAATCGGATATTTCGATTAATACCTCTCGGCTAATGGCTTCGGATTTGTTGTGTTTTCTATTGGGTTCCTTGTGCAGAGCAGCGCCATCGACTCTGCGGCTTTCGTCGCTTAGCTGCTTCCGTAGAATACTCGTTTTGGTTTCCCGTAGTGGTTTTCTGGGCGGCACACGTTTCCTAATCTCATTGACCTCCTCCTCCTCCCGTATGGGTGTTCTTATCTTGCGCTTCACCTGCTCGACCATAACTATTCTCTTTCTCGGCTGTGAGCTGCCCCGGAGTTTTGGTTGCCTCTTGGGACGACGACGCTTTATCCAGTACATGCCATTCGGACTATTTGGTGGACTAAAGCGTACATATTTATACTCTTCCTCGGACATAGAATCATCATTTTCGCTCCGGGCTCTCCGGAACTTCGAACTGCCCAGGTAGCCGTCATGGGGTTCGGTTTGGGTGCCAGCATCGCAATCGGTTTGTGTTCCAATCGCCATCGATTGGCCCGGCAGACTTTGGGTCTCCAGGGCAATTTCGTGCTGGGTGTACCTCGTCTCGAGTTTCTCCTTTTCGAGCAGGATCTGGCGTAGGAGCGCATTCTGTTGCTTCAGCGAGTGCTCCAGTTCGTGGCTAAGCGTTTGATCTCCCACAACTGGCTGCAGTTGAGTTAGTTGCTCCTCGCCCTGAACGGACTGGGTGTGTATGACTTTCACCTCCGGCTCCGTTTGGGAGTAGACAATGCTATTTGGTCCCGATTTACCCAACGGAAACGTATCGCCCTTCAGCGTTGATTCCTGATGGATTTCGTTGGGCATTGACTGAATATAAGTGGCACCTGGTACAATGTGATAATGCTCCCGAATGATCTGCTTTCCATCGGGCTGCTCTTCAATGAATCGACGCATCAGTATCTCCTTGCCCGTATTGTCCACCATCAGCAACTGTGGCTGCGAAAGATTTGTCGATGACTTTATTGGCACATTCACATAGATATTATCATCGTCCAAGGCGGCGCCGTCGCGAGTCTTGTCTCTGGTCATCAGCTGTAGAATCTCGACATTGCCGTCCTTTATGAAGAGTTCTCGTTTGGCTTTGAGACTGTTATGGGCAGTGCCGAAGTCAACATCGCTGCCCCGATCTATCTCGTGCCTCCTCATCGAGTCGTCGTCAATTTGTCGAGCATCCTTGTCGTAGTTTTTGAAACGTGCATTCTCCAATTGTCTATTCTCCGTGTTACGCGTCAGCTTTTCTTTAATTTCCACCATTCGCTGATCGTCCATTACGTCCTCAATGTAAACGTCACGGTCGTTAATTAAATTAGTTCTAGAATTATGAAAACTATGATGTGGGTCTTCTTTGGCTGTGTGGCTGTTTCTATAAGAAAAATTAATCATATTATTAAGTCCATAATCATTCGATACACTCAGAAAAAAAATTGACCTGAATTTGAAGAATTTTTGTCAAACTTTTGGAGTCAAGGTTCTTTTCACCTTATGCAAAAAGTGAATTTCTTAATTTTATTGTTTTGGCTTTCTTAAAACCAAGTTTTACACTTCTTAATTTCATGGTTGATTTTTTTTAAATTCAGAAAAAATATGGACAGTGAGAAAACTTGGATGTGTGAAGACGGTGATTTGTAAATATTGAATATAAAATTTAAATATCATGTCCAAAAGACAGTATATTAATTTGCATAGTTGAAAATATTGTTTCTTAATGAAAATCAGAAATCTCTGCCTTAAGATTATATTTTTTTTTGGCAAGTCCGAGGATTTTTTCTGAAACTAAGGGTGTGTATTTCAACTTTTTAGAAATATTTTCTATTATTAAGAAATATATTCCTAAAAAATAGAAAAATCTCCATTAAGCGAAAGCCTTTCTAATTTGAAGAAAAATTTTGCCTGATATTAAGAAATTATTTCTAAAAACAAGAAAAACTTTTTAACTTTTCGTGTGATTTTCAAAAATGGAGGGCGATTTTTTTTTCTGGGTGAATATATAGATTCGAGATTCGTACTTAATGCGGACGCGTCTTTGCTGATATTCAGCGGATTCTGGACGGCATGCAACATCGCCATCGGTGTTAATAGCAGAGTGCTCCATTTCTAAGTTTTCGTTTGGCTGATTATGTCCATTCCGGAATTCCCAGCGGGTTGGCTTTGTTCGCGTATTTGATGGCTTCTCCGCTGACCAGGCCTCTCGTCTTCCCATCCATTCGGCGACCTGAAAGTTGCGGTATTTCATATTTATAAATTAAGCATATTCATTCAAAAGTCAACTTTTGTCATCTAAGGTGGATAATACTCAAAAGAAACTCGGAAATGGGATGTGCGCTCAGAACCAATGTGAATTGTGAATAAGTGTTATGATTGAAAGTAACTTATGTGACAAATAAAAAAGAGCAAATTTTAAACAAAAAGTGCGATTTTGCATTTTTCTAAGTGTGTTTTTGCAGCTATCTACTATGCATAATGCTAAGTACTGTGTGTTATTTGAAATTGATCAAAATCTACCTGAACAGATTTTGTTTGTTTTCCATTTGCCATTTCTCTATGCACTAGATGTACATCGTCTTCAGTTCTACTGATATTAACTATTCTTTTGCTACAAGAGAAGAATAAAGAATTAGAGATCAAATGAATGGTGTTTCAATGATAAATGATATGAGCTTTAAACAGAGATTTCGATTCCTCACTACATTGAACTCTTCACTTAGTCTTTGGTATACGATACTCTAGAGCAATCATATCTTGCGAATTATAATCATATCGTCCCTTTTGTGATGGACTCGAGTTAGTTTAGTTTAATTTGAAATTACCACCCATGTTGAATAAAATATAAGAATGAAATCATTAAGTGAAGTAGTTGTTGTGTCTCCCATCCATTATCTCAATTCGTTACTATTGATTAGTATCTGTTTTTTGTACTTTTGTTCTCTAAACATGTGTAAATATTATTTGTATCAGACAAGTTTTAATGTGGCTTGAATTGGGTTACATACCGAGACTAAGTTACCGAGTCAAGAAGCAAGGGTTGGATATATAGGATACAATAATTGTTATTATTGTATAATTATTACTCATGTTACTTACGTAGCTGCACTATACAGAGGACACCATGAGCATATGCAGCACATCAGCAGGATCAGGATCGTCAGAGCAACCAGAGTGGCCAGCAGGATGAGCAGCCAAAACAAAACCTTATTTTCAGCTTTGTACTGCGTCTGCGAGGGAGTAAGATTCTATTAAGGTAATCTCCTCATTAGTCGCTTGGTAAACAATTCATTAATAGCCTGATTCCACTATCCAACACTGCATAACATTCTGTACATTCGAAATTCGTAAAGTATATTGCGAGTTTTAGAAATTCGACACGATTATTTCGTCTTTTTTGCGATGATTTATCGATTTTCGTATCGATGCTTTAAAAATTATGCCGCTAACATTTTCTAGATAAATATTTAACTTAAAATACAATTATAATTTAATTTAAATAATTCATTTTTTTATGATTTATTAAAACTGAAATTATGAACTTTTTTTTTTAAAATTTGTTTTTGAGTAAGGTCGATTCGCCTGTTGTTCCGGATCGAAAATATATATCTCTGAAGGAGTCGGAGATGCTTCCGTCTGCCTTTCAAACTTTCCCAAGTCATTGAGAATTTTGAGTCTTAATCGTTTTGTTTGAACTGGACAACATGTTAAATTTTGGTAATAGGCATTAAAAACAAGTAAGAATGCTGTGGTCGAGTGAGCTCGACTTTGAAATAAGTCTTTATATTCTAGTTTTATTGCTACATTTAAATATTCACACTCTTTGCCTTACACCTGACTATCAATTGCATAAACTATCAGCTCAATTCCTATCGATTCCTAGCCGATCATAACAAAGACTCCATCGTCTCCGCCTTTGATATACTCTATGAGATCGAAGATGTTCCTTCTGCCTGTTACATACGCTTGTACAAACTGTAATACCCTTTTTAACCAAATTCCTAACCTGCTTTATGTAAATCAAACAGTAATGGTTGAGAATATTGGTTACGGTGGAATCAGGCAGTTATATAAGATAGCTTACGTCTGAGGCCGCCGTGTTTTGTGGCATGATTGCGTAGGAGTTATTATGCTGCGAGAGTCGCTGTTGTATCTGCGCAATGTCCACGACTGATGAGCTGTCATAGAGAACCGTTGCCGTGACAACACTGCGCTCCTTAATGTTGGGATTCCCATCGAATAGATCCTTGGCACCCGGCTCATCTGGTCTGAGCGGCCGTATTTCGTGAATGAAGACCTTGCCGCCCGTTATGGCAGAGAGAGTCTCCTCCGTCTTTCGCTTATCCAAGCTGCTGCCGGGAACCACAAATGTGACGATGCGCTTGCGACTCTCCGGCGGATAGATGCGTATAGTCGTCGTCGAAAATCGGACTGGCACTCCCAAGTCATAGGCCCGAGCGGTCAGTATGAACAGATCGCTTTCAGCATCCGAAATGGTCGAGTCCTGTGCATCGCGGCGCCTTCGCATGTCGGCGCTCTTCTTGGACCGAAGATGGATCTTTTGGCGCACCGTCAACTCGCCCGTTACCTTGTCGAGCACAAAATTATTCTCGTAATTGCCGTGAATGAGCTCGTAGCGCACAACATTATTTGGCGCGGTGGCATCCTTGTCTGTGGCATGTATAAGTGCACTGGTTGTGAAGCTGGTCAAATCGGCTGCCAGGATAAATTCGTACAAATCCTTCTCAAAGATGGGCGTCTCATCGTTCACATCGATTAGCCTGATTATTAGGGGCACCTGGGCACGGTTGCCATTGCCGTCCATGTCCCGTGCCTCCACATATAAATGGAACTCGGGCATTATTTCCCGATCGAAGCCGTGGCTATCGGTTGACACCGTTATCGAACCATTCTCCGCATTCAGATTGAGCGAAGTATTCAGATAGCCCAAAATGGCAGTGTATCGCACCTTGCCACCCAGACCCGAATCCAAGTCACTTGCATGCACCTGGACAACCTTTGTGCCGACTGTCATGTTCTCTGGCAGCTCCACGGTATATTCCGGCTGATCAAATACCGGTGAATTGTCATTGACGTCGTTGATATAAACGGTCACATTGACCATAGCCGAGAGATTTGTGGCAGGACCCAGTTCCTGGGCAAGTATATTGAACTGCACCGAGTGCCGTTGCTCGTAGTCCAACCAGGAGTTGTCACGCACTCTGATTAGGAAGGATGCACTGCGTTCGGCCACGTTCGGGCTAATCTCAAAGGTGCCATTGTTGTTGAGCAATGTCAACGAAAAGACGCCATTCTTTCCGGTATCGTCGTCGTAGACCCGTGGCACATACGGATCGATGAACGTCAGTGCTGAACCTTGTGAGGCATTCTCGTCCACTCGTGAGACATAGCTACTCGGGAAGAAACAAATTATCAACAAGATATTAGCATTAAGTAGATAACTATCCTAATAAATAACTTTCGACTTGTTAACTGAAGTGGTCTATAGGGTGTGATTATCAATAAATAAGAGTGCTCCAAATCGATTCGGATTAAAACTCGCTCCGAATTTTAAAAATTCTCCATGCCTATTATTATTATTTTAAAAGTAAATTTCTAAAATTGAGGGTTCAGACTGAAAGCCGGTGTTTGCATTACTGAGAGCAGATTTCACGATTTGCATTTCTACTTTTTGGAAATACATATCTTAATAATAGAAAACATTTCTAATAGATATAAAAAATCCATAGCTTTTAGATTGTCGACTTAGGGCTTGGCTCTTTAATTCTAGGAAAATTGTTTTCTTATATTTGGAATTTATTTCTGAAATCAAGAAATACTTTCAATGTTTAGGAAGATTTTCTAAATTTTAGAGCGATTTTTTCTAAGAGTACAGGCGAAACCTAAACCTAAACCTTTTCATACAGCATGAAGTACAACTTTGGAGAGCGTGAAAGCAATGCATGAGAAAGAAATAAAGAAAAATAAATTTCTAATACAGATCAAATTTATGTTAATTCATCGGTCAAAGTCAGAGCGACTTCTTTATTATGACAGCAGCTCTCTCCTCGTATTGGACACTACTGTACCCATTCTGTCATTCCGTTTTTACTCTACTCATAACTGTAAACAAGAGAGAACGTTGCAGTTGGGCGCAACCGATTGCGAAATACTTTGATACCATACGTAATGACAGCTGATAACAGCCGAGAACTACTGGCCAAGTTGGCCTTTCAAATTGCGGTTGATATAAGCTAGTTACCTTCCTTAGAAGTTTGGTAACTGTAGCTCTTAAATTATGGGAGATATGGGATCTTGAAAATTTTGGGGGCTGGAGTGTATTTTTACCGGATTTTTGAAGAGTATTACTAGCAAGATACCCTTCAAATTTGGTGACTCTAGCTTTAATATATATATATGAGATATATGGACTTATCGGCTTACACTAACAGGTGTATTGGATTAGGGAGTGGGAGTGGGCGGGGCATCCAATTTTGTATCCATCTCTTAGGGAAATTGCCAGTAACATACTTTCCTAATTTGATGACATTTGAAATTTCTAGTGCCGAGGCTCCTGGGAGCGGCGGATGTAGGCCTGGTCCAAAAATTTGTATGCCGTTCCTTGGAGAAGTTTACCACCAAGTTATTTTTGGTTTGGTGACTCAGACGGACAGACAGCATGACGGGCATTGCACAAAACCAATATACTATGATACCTGCCGTATCAAAGTATATTTATATCTCAAAACATGTAACAACTTCTTGGTTTTGGGAAGGATTTGTATTTCATATGATTCTCTAAATGTCACGCCGAATTATTCTGAGTGCAGTTGAAGAACTTAAATCAGTTGTCAGAAAGCAAGCAAAAGCCACTGATTGAAAAAACTTAACTTAAAAGGGATCCAACAGAAGAATAGTGCAAAATGTATTTGAAAAGATTAAGGATACTTCGGATAGGGTATTTATGGTTTATTCGTTCATCCTTTTTCAAGCTTTGCTAGTATATACTTACTGATCATTCTCGAAATAGGGCGGTGAATTGGTACGGTCCGGCAGAAAGAACGCCAATTGCACCGTGGAAGCCATGGCTGGAGGTTCATCACGACCAACCTTAACCTCTTCCGCAATTACGGTGAGTAAGACGGGATCGCCCACGTGCGTGATGGCCGCAATGTCTTCGATCGGTCGCTTTAAGAAGATTTCACCTGTAATGCGATGCAATCATTATTAAAATTAAAATCGAATTTACAAACTTATGGCCTACTTGTGATTATCTTCGCTGTAAACCTATTGCCATTATCAGATACATATTTCCATTTTTTTTTTGTGTGTGGCATGAGATAATTTCTTTTAAAATGTTTTTAAATATATAGCCGTGCGAAAAGTTCTTCGCGACTGCAGGAATAAGTAAAAAAAAAATGCTTTATGGGGTGGCTGATGTCTCCTGCATGGGAATAATGACAGACGCCTCAAATGCTAATAGAGAATGCCGTTAATGTTCTCATTAAAGTTTTTGCTCAGGGCTGATTGCCTCGTCAAGAGGCATGGGGAGCAGAAAGTAATCATGAGGTGGTACGATAAACTCATTTATTTACATTATTTACTACCTGTTTGGATCTTATGAACACTTTAAACTAACTAATGCATATTAAGCTCGAAACAAATTGGTTCTCGGCAAGCCGAAGTTTACGTACACTTACAAGACATCATTTTAAATATTGAGTTAAACAATGAGGAAGAAGCCATAAATTACATCAATTTATTTATGAATTGCAGAACCATTTGAAAATAAATTTAATTGTAGTAAATATTGTAAATCGATCATTAAAAATTATGTAAAATTGCATTTTTGGTTATTAAGCCACGTATTGCGTATATCGTGAGACTTGCGAGAACTTCTTAATATATGTGTATGCCCATTTATGTATATTATTAGCGATGAATGTTGTATGTATTTATTTGTTTTGGGGCCTAACTCCATCGCAATGCATCAAGAATGCTGCCGATTTTTGTGAAAGAAGACAGACTCAAAAGTTAGCCTACCACAATGCCCCTTAACACATGCCAAAGATCCAGTTGGGCAAAGTCACGAAGTTTTTGCGAGCTCTCGTCTACAGCAAGTACAATTTCTGCCTGGGACAGAGTCATTGCCATCAAAAACTGGCAATGAACCAGAGAAACACGAAACAAGGAAGCTCAAACGCAATTATTGTGACTTGATTGTGACGACGAAGAGCGAAGAGCAGCAAAAACCTTGCGGAGCCCAGAGCTACATTGCACTTCCAGAACTTAGTCGCAACAGACATACAGACATACTCGTACATATGTATACATACTCGTACATACATACATACTCGCACATACATCCATACTCGCACATACATATAAGATGAGCTCGGCCATCTAACGAGTCTAACGATGGACCGGATTGTGGCTGGCCTCTCTGATTGCGAGTAGTAACTATGTTAAAATCTTTTTGATGTTGCATTGTTGTTTTTTATACTCTGTGCTGCAGTCAGTCTACACATAAAATCGATAAAAAAAAGTGCATCAAAAAAGTGTTTACAATACATTTGTATGTAAAATGCAGAATATGGCATATCCATATATAGAATATAACATATTATACATACAACGTATGGTATGTAAATGTGTATTATACTTCTACTGAGGGACACTCAGCCTTAATTCCTGTTTTTCTCTGTTTATTCCCAGCATAGGGACACAACAAGTATTCTATTTTTTTGTTCTTCTTCTTATTGTGAGGCTCGTTATGCTTTTTAGTTATAGTCTTTGGCTTGCAATTTATCTAGCTACTATTTAAATAAAAAATTGTTCTGGATTTATTCACTTTGGAGTATTTTGCAGTGTTGCAATTGCCGAATTACTTTACATTTCCTACATTGCCCCTCTTTGAAGCTATCGGTTCGATTGAAAGATTCAGAATTAATGTAATTAATTAAATTAAATTAAAATAAATAAATTAATATATTAACTGGAAGTTAATCCATACATAACATTCTCTCCAAGTTCAGTTTAAGTCAAAATCCTATCAAGTTTTGATATGAAGAATATTTTTAAAAATTTATTTGAAAAATGTTTGTCAAATTTTAATATATAAAAACAAAATATATGTTTAAAAAAAAATCATTATATAGAATTACATATTTATAAGTTTTATTATTTGCATATTGAGCTACTAGGCCCAAGAGATATCTTGGCTTAGATATAGCCAAAACTTTTAATTTTTAAAGTAAAAAAATTATAAATTTTCGAAAAAATGTATTACTATTAAACATTTAGATATATTGCTGATTGTCTTCGATGTGGCAAAAAAAAGCTTTTCTTTATTGGTTTTTATTTATATTTTTTGTTAAAATTTGTAGCATAGTGTAATTAGTAGATTGCACTTACCGCTGGTATCGTTGATGTCAAAAAATGAGGTAAATGGGTTGTTCTCGGAAACCAAGCCATATCGTACTTCCCGCGGGTTTCCCTTATCCCCGTCTTCTGCATGCACTTGCAATATCTTTGAATGTCAATGATAGTTATAAGATTGGGTTTTATAATTGACTTAAAGAAATAAAACACCTTGTCGCCTGATAGTATGCCGGGTGGTAATTTTGTAACCGGTGGTGCCACAGTAAACACGGGTGGTTGATCCTGCACATCCTGCACTATGACAACAATCTCCATTCCAGCGATATTGCGTCCATCTTGTCCAGGCTCGGCATATGCATCCTAAAGTCGAATTTCAATTAGGGGGTACATATATAAATCATTCAAATTACTCATCCAGACGTACATTGGCCAGAATCGTCAAGTGGTACATTGCCTGCTTCTCGAAATCCAATGGCCCCAAAAGGAAAACGGTGCCTTCCGTTGTCTCGGCAGATATTATCTTTTGTCTTATAGCAAATAATGGCGAACCCTAAAGTTGAAATCCAAATAGTAGTTGGCTTAAATGTGTTTCCATATTCAACTCACCCATAACTCGAGGTAGACTGGTTTTTGGAACAGTGGGTTTTTCCGAGCAATAACATAATCGAGTTCTGAGCCTCGCTTTGCGTCCTTTAAGAAGAGTAGAAAAAAATACCGTATTTCAGAAAAGGAAGTTATGGTATACACTTAGAAAAAGATGACCTGAAAACTAGACAAATTTTACGATTTTTATAAATAGTTTGTCAATACGAAAAAAACATTTAAAAATTTTTGCTTTTTTTCTATTTAAGTGAAATGTTTTTTGTTGTTAACAAATACACTTAAAAAAAAGAGCTCATCTCTTTGTAAAAAATACTTGTTGGCTAGTGAAGATATTGGTTAATTTGCAAAATACTTTATCAATATTTTCAACTTTTAAAGTAAACATTTCAATTGCATTGCAATCAATATTTGTTAGTCAACAGCTTCAGTTATTTATAAGTTAATTGCTTTTGGTTTGAATATTCCACACAAAACAAAACAAATATTAAAAAATTGCCAAATAAACAAAGTTAAATTATTTTTCTTCAAATTGTTGTTTCATAAATGCAGCATGAACTTTGCCAAAACAAAAGATTTGAAATGTATCTTTTTTGTTTTTTCATATTTTTATTTGAATACCTTTGCAGAGAGTATTCAATGTTGACAGAGTCAATCTAGCCTCTCCGTCAGTATAAAAACGATCTCAGAGAATAGAGACAATGTAAGATTTCGTATACCCTAACACCTAGATCAAGTTTAGTTCTTTCGTTTTTGTATAACTTCCCCATTTTGAGAATATCGATAAAAATCGATTACCGTATGAAAAAATGCTCACATTTATTAATGAACTCTCATTAAAATCGGATATAAATATATGATAAAATTTAAATATTTTCGTAAATCATCAGAGTTTGATCTCAATTTCCCAAAATCATTCGATTTGGAATACTACTTAACTAATTATTTAAAATATGAGCAAAAGTAGAAAACTTATTTTAATCAAATTAATTGTTTAATTTTGAATAGTGTCTGTTTTTAAATTGAATATCATTTGACTGAAAATATAATATTTTAAATGATGTGGCTTGAATATGCTTTCGTCCCTACACTTTGAAAAAAAAAACGTCCGGAATTTTAGAAATTCTTCATACTTTTGGCGCCCAGGTTTCTTCATCTTATTACTCAGAAAGTGAATCTAAAAATTTGTGTATATAAATTTAATTTGATTTGTCTTATTTCCAGGTTATAAGAAAAAGAATAAACATGAAAGAAATTTGATTTTAGAAAAATTATTATATGATCGGGATTGTTGATATAAGGCAATCCTTTCTTATTTTAAGAAAAATGTTTTCCTATATTTAGAAAATATTTCTAAAAATAAGAGGATGATTTTCATTTAAGGTAGATTGTTTTTCCTGAGTGTACAGTTTTAGTGTCAGTGGCTGCATCATACAGGTTTTGAAATTTGACATAAGTAACAATTTACGAAAGTTCGAATTCTTTTGAATTGGGAACTCACTTCAGGTATCATGATGATGCCCGGCTTATGTGGGAATATAAGGTCATGAGGTGTGCTGAAATTGGTGGCTGTAATTGAACACAATTGCGTGGTCATGCCACCATTTGTGTCCTTCACAGAGACTTGGAAGTCGTAGTAGCGGCCCGGCTCAAGACGTCGCTGTAAGACAATATTTGCCTGACAGACCGAATTGTACTTGGTGCATGGAAGCGATTCCACCTTGACGGTGGACGACGATGCATCGCCCATAAACTCAAAGGTCAATGGATAGTCGAACTCCTCGTCAGTGGCACGCAATCTGTAGATTACAGAGCCGACCTGTGCGTCTGCCGGCACCAGCACCAGCCTCATGCGCGTGGAGGGGTCGAATTTGGGATCTGCTCCGTGAACGTGATGTAGACACAGAATTCCAATTAGGAGGCTGATTGTCAGCAATCGATATGCGGTCATTGCGCTCAGCCATGGGACAAACTGCAATAGTTGCCGCCGGCATTGCTGTTGTTGTTGATGCTGCAGCTGGGAGGTAGGTGGTTGATAATAGTAGCATTCTTCGTCTTCTTCTTCTGCTTCTTGCCTGCTTGCCACATCCGTGTTGCTTGCGGCAGTTCTGAGACCGCATTGCGGCACATGTGTTAAGCGGTGACTTTTTCTGTGAAAACTGTTGCTACTGCTGGAAGCCATTGCTGTAATCAAAGAAACAAAAACGATTTTGTTAGAAACTGTATGTATTCTGTGTGGTTTAATTAACCGCATTGCTTATGTCATATTATATGTATATATATCTTTAAATATATATTAGGGAAACTATACCAAAAGTTCTAAGTTTCTTGGTTAACTATTTGGTAACTAATTTGAGTGAAAAAATCGCACTGAATGTTAGAAATTCGCCATTCTTTTGGCGTCAAGGCAATATCAGCATATTATTCAGAAAGAAAAAAATCATTTTTAATTTTACGATATTTTTATTTTTGAAAATTCTTTCGAGGCAATTTCGACGTTTGAGATTTCATGGCAAACAACAATAAACGTATGTCTCACAGTTGTACAGTGTCTGAGAATCGGTTTTATTAAGAAAACTTATTTTCATCTGATTTTTGCACTTGAAGCAGATTATCCTGAAATTGTCCATCTGACTGAATATGTTACTTTTTAAAAAAATATTAATATATTGTCAAAGATTATAATTAATGCAGTTTTTGCCAATATTTTATAAGGATTGGATCAATCATCAATAAATATCCTTAGAAAAAAAATTTCTGCGAATCAGTGTTAATTCATTGTTAGATTTTTCGAAAATTTATAAAAAATGTTCTAATTTTTTATTATTATTTTGTGTTACTTATATCATTATTATTAAACATTAATATTTTATAATTTAACTCATGAAAATATTTAGGAAATATTATCATAATTTTTTTTGGAACTTATAGCTATAGTAGCCGAGATACCAGATGCCATTACTTGATTCTAAATTTCAGAAAGCATATTTTCTAAAAGTCTGCGTTTTGCATTTATACTTTTTATATGCTAGTTAGAAATATAATAATTTAGAAAATTTTGAAAAATTGCGAAAAGATTCTCTCAAATTTTAATAATTTGTAAGAAATTATTTTTTTTTTTAAATTCTTCAAATTTTTAACTTAGATTAATAGATGTACTCTTCATATTTTGAATGATATGTGAATGAATGCTGTTAAAAATAATGTCAACATAAAATTGGGAATCTAAAAAAATGCCCGTATACGGAAGTGCTATTTAGTTGTTCTATAAAGCATTTTGATGCACTCAAAGTCATGAACAATGGAAAATGTGCCACATGGTGGAAGTTAATTTTTGGGCTGCGGATATTTTGGTGTATTGGCCCTCAACCCGAACGCGTCACGCTGCCTTCATCCATCCATCCATCCAGTCGGCAAATGGATGAAAATAGCAACTGTATCTGCAGCCGATGCTGCAGTGGCTGCGGTGGCTGCATCTGCATTTGTGGCTCGTTTGATGCTGCTCAAACTTCAAACTCGAACTTATTGCGAATCCGGTTTTGTCCGCCGCACTGCCGCACTGTCGGAGTGTCAGGCAGGCAGGCCATGCCAGCTAGTTGCATTCGCGAATTTCCAGTTTATGCAGCTGCAGCGTCGTGTCCTTAACTGCAGCATGCAACAAGCAACAAGCTACAAGCGAATGACCAGTTATGTCAGTCGATTTGGATAGAGTCGACTTGAGGCGGGGCGAGCCAGCTTTGGCCACCCTCGCACCATCGTATTTGGCGCTACGTCGTTTAAATTTACGGCCAAGTATGTTGCAATATTATGTTTGGCCCGCATTTGGCTTAGACTGGCTTCAGTATTACATACTAACGAGTGAGCATTCGCAAGTAAGCCGCGAGTCTCATTCCGAGTAGCAGTCGCAGTCTCAGTCTCAGTCCCAGTCCCAGTCTCCGACTCAGTCCCAGTCTCAGTCCCAGCCTCAGACTCAGACTCAGACTCAGTCTTGTTCCCAGTACCAAGTCCCCAGTCCCTGTCAGCAACTTTTCCGCGTTCACTGGTTTTTAGACTGCGGCACTATTGCGCAACAATTGTATCACACAATATTTGTGCCATTTGGTTAAATTTCTCTTAACACACATACGAAAATAAAAAAATTGCCAGCCGGACTACAAGCTGCCGTTGTGATTGTAGTTGCAGTTGCAGTTTGCAGTTGCAGCTGTAGTTGTGCTGACGCCAGGCAGCCTAGCCTCTCCAAGATCTCAGTCCAAATTGTATTTTCGCTAACTTTGATTGTCAACATGATCCCATTAGCAGTCGAAGCATCGAAGACAATAAATAGCCTGGTTTAACGGTATTAATGTTTGGGAAAATACTATATACTATATTTTTATTTTTATTGATTATTATTATTCACTTTAATTTCTTTTCCTTTCTATGAATTATTTTTAAGCATAGTTCTGAATTAATTAAATACGCTTTTGGTAAACAGGAAAATATAAATCAATCGTTTTTCATATTTAAATGGGTAGAAACGGTTATCGCAAGTTAAATGTTGTATAGTTACTTAAAAAAAAAAATAATACACTAAATTAAAAAATAATGCAATTTAATTTAATTTTTGTAAGCTTAGCAACCCATAAGAGTCGGTATGATATATATAACGCATAAATTATATCTTATGTGTCATAGGCCCAATATTTCGATCGAATAAAATCACAAGGAAAAAAAACGTATTTTACTTGTTATTAAAAAAAAAAATGGTAAAAATGTATCCCAAAATGTATACCAAAAAAAAATATATATATATAAATCTTTTATTCACAATTTCATGCTCAAAAGAAATATTTGCATAAAATAAAATCGTAAATAGTAGTAAAAAAAAGTAGTAGAAAAAGTAGTAGAAAAAATATTTTAAAAGGTGTGCCAACGTACGAAACATGCCGAAGCAGAAATCTTCAAAGTTCTTGATCAGACAACGAGCTAAGTCATAATAATACTCTGCATGAATCTAAGCAACAATATAAGCTATAGAAACTAGAAATTCGATGCACAGTCTCCATGTACAGTCTCGATACTAATAAGCTATATTTAAAATCGTTGATTCTCTTTTTGCACACTTTTGCACACCTTTTTGCGCGGACAATTATAAATGCGCTTTTAGCCTCGCCTCTTCAAATGCCTTTTGCACTTTTGCATAATTGCTTACTTTCAGAACCAGTCAGCAGTCCAGAATCAATGCAATGCTTAAATACCTGCGTCCGCAATCGGTTTGTGCTCGATTGACTCAAGTGTTCAATGAATCAGTGTAATTATTAGGAGACTAGTGTGATGCATATGTATGCATCCCAACAAACATACATACGTGTTTCTTTTTTCTTGCAAACTATTGAAAATGAATGGCTTAACTGAGGCTAGATCGATGTAATGTCTGTATCATTTGTACAAATTTAAATAATCAACTTTTTTTTTGAGGTTCTATTATGCTTACTTTTTTTGGAAGGCATGAGTTAATGGAGTAAATAAAAAATAAATGTTACATTCACTTATACAACTTAAAGGTAAACATTTTGACTGGATATAGGGTATAGAACCAAGATTTTCCTAGTTGGAAAAGAAATATATTGAAAATTGTGTTATTCTAAACGAAAAGTATGATCTGTCTAGGACTCCATCTAACCTTTAAAGTTGCACGAAATATGTTTAGAAATTTGCTGGATCATTATATTTTCTCGACTAGCATTAGCCTTGTGCGGCAACAGATTATGGATGTACTTTCCTCTGAGCCTAAGGCTACGTCCATGCTCTGTGCCTAGCACATGGTGTTCTGAGTAATTTCTCAAAATCCATTTTGCGTATGCACGAGCTGCAATAAATTTAAAATTTATTTATGCCAACATGATATTTATGACATTTAAATCATTTATTTATTTTTTGATTATATAATATAAAAAATAGTCAAATGAGATGCGGCTGTATATTAAAATCGACTTTTCTTCGAGCCTGGGTTTGCCGACGAAGTCCGATAGTTGAAGGAGCGAAAAGTATCGAAACAGTAAACAAATTCAAAATAGAACAATTTCTGTTCACATTGTTAAATACATCTTTAAATATATTGCATTATGTAATATTTAGTTTTATCTCTAATATAGTTGTATCGCAATTAAGATTATCGTTATGTATATATCCATTACTTTGTTATAAGAAGGGATTGCGCCCAAAAAAACTTCAACAGGTATATATAATAATTCGAGCCGGGATTTGAACAACAAATTTTGATGTCAAGTTGAGTCAATGAAATTCTTTTCCATCTCTATTGATAAGTGACCGTTTCCACATTATTTTACATTAGGATTGATCAAAGAATATCATCTCCTCAAATGCAGACAATCTTTAAATATAACCTGGTGCATAAAAAAATATAAAGTTCCTAATGAAAGGCAAAAAAATGGGTTTTTAATATACTAAATTGAAAAAGCTGGCATCCAAAAAAAAGAGGAATTCTTAGAACCGATATTAACGCCTAAGTTCTTGCTTCTTTTGATATTTTTGATACGGTCAGATGGGTCTTCACATAGTTTTCAAATTACAACATTATCCCTAGGGGAGATAATATTTACGCTTGTTTTTCGACAGAAGCAGATCAACTGAATTATATAAACGACTCGTAAGGACGTCGACCTCTTTCATTTTGTAATATATAACAAGACATTGAACTCACTTTATCGCTAGGATCATTTCAGTAACACGATTTTAATTGGTATTTAAGTGGTTTACTTTTCTCGATCGCATGAAAATCTGTATACTTAAAATCAGAAAAATAAGTGCATCTCCAACACAGTAAGGTAAATCGATATTTTTGTTGTTCCAATATGATAAAATGTTCCTCAAGTGGAAACACAAAAATATTGATTAGTTTCTGATGCAACTTGAATAATTTAAAACACTTTAAAAAATGTTGAAAAATTCTTTGAAATTTATTATTTATATTGCCTTGTTAATCATTTTCAAAATTCAAAGGCTAAGTGCAACATAACATCTGAAGCAAATCATTTTCTTAGTTGCTGCAACATGATAATATGTTCCCTAAGTAGAATAATTATGGAATATACCAAATAATGATTAGATTCCAATGTAACTGGAATAATTGAAAGAACGTTTTCCAAAAGAGCAATTGTTGGAAAATGTTGAAAAATTCTATGAAATGGACTACACTGCTCAAATTGCTTATTCGTGCTTCATTATGCTTGCCTCATATGCGTGAAAATACTCTTTCATCTCTCGATCGTAATTGAGGGAAGCTTGCCTTGGCCTTTGCCTTTGACAGCCGTAGATATGAGAAGTTTGATTTGAGGCAATTATTGTTGCACAGTTAGAGTGTCTCGTAGAGGGGGTTAACTTCTTTGCTAGATGCAACATAATAACATTAAATAACACGAAATTAAGTTGCTGGCAGCAATCATGCATTTAGTGAAGGGTATATAAACTTCGACCCGATCGCTGGTTGTTGTTGCCCCTTTACGATGAATGTCCTTCCTTGTGGTACGGTACGTAGTTTGTGTCTGGCCTGGTCTGGCCTGGTCTGGTCTGGTCTGGTCTGCGTTGTGATCGCCCCAAAAATCGTGAGTTCGCTCTGCTGTAAAACAAGATTTTGGGCGTTGTTCAATTTTTAGGCTGACTTCGCATGCGAAAAATGCAGCAGCCGCTTTTTGAGTTGAGCTGAGCTGAGCTGAGCTGAGCAACAACTTTTGTTTGCTGCTTTGCACGGCTGTGGCTGCAACTAGCTCCGGTTGCATTCAACTAGAATGAAAAAATGTGTTGCAAATAAAGTTGAACCCGATGGCAAACTAATCTGCTTCACGACAATGGACCAGCAGCAGCAGCAACTCATATACCCAGCCAGCTATGCCTGACGGCCAGGTAACCAGGTAAGCCAGCCAGTCAGCTAGCCAGTCAGCCAGCCAGTCAGCCAGTGAGCCAGCCAGGTAAGCCAGCCAACGATGCAGACTGCTTATACACTTTTATTAAACCGCACTCCCCTCAACCCGCACCCGCCCGTCATATGACCGTCCTTCAGCGTGGCTGTCCATGTTTTCCTGCCTTCACTATTACAGGGGATTGTTGGATTTTGTCTATCCGACTTTCAGTGCGTCTGGACCCCTTCCTCGTCAGCCAGCAGTCGACTTTATGCCCGTCTACTTTTCAGTGTGTGTGTGTGTATATTTATGTGCATATTTGTGTGTACATATGTGTTCGACGAACTTTTTACTGCTGCAGCTGCGGGTGTGCTTTGGGTGTGCCACAGAGCCTTACTTGGGAGTGCCAGACTACGGAATATCCTCTTCTCCGATCTTGAAAGTGAATTCGCATACAGTTTATATAATTATTATGTCTATGCAAAAGGTATTTTTAAATGAAATATGCAAAGCACACAGGAACACACACCTTAGACTCCATAAAGTGAGCATCGTTCAGCTCAACTTGTAAGCTATCTAAATTAAGCTGGGGCTATTGAATCTTTGTCAGGATCTATCAAGCGAAAGTAGAGTTATTGTATTTGTTTTCTAAGTTATCCCAAACTTGCACTGTTAATCGAGTTGTGTTGTAATTGGAAAACGTACATAGAAAAGTCTCGGGCAATTCAGCTGGTTCATGAAAAATGGATGTGTAAATGGGTGCGGCTAAATTTAAATGGAAGTGAAAATGTTGCTTAACTTTGATATATGTATTGTATACGAGTAGTTGTAGCTATATATTTCCCCGATCATACTGAATGCCAATGTTGATGATGTTCAAGATTATTTATGTAACTTATGGGATCGCAGATGCCTACTTTATTACACCTTTGATCAGTTAGGGCATAAAATAAATTAAATAAATTGAAGCAAATAAAAATTTAGTTTTATGCCGGAAGTTATTTTTATACTATACACTTATATAATCAAATGGAATTATTCGTAGAAAATAAGTTAAATTAATTTTGAAATAAAATGTAAAATAAAATCTAGCAAATATTTACCAGATTTCCCGAATCTAGAAATATACGAATAACGCCAAAGTTTTAATGCTGAAAGATTGATGGAAATGACTTTAACGACTTGTCCATAAATATGCCTCGCACGGATCACCAAACCTGGGCCCCCACAGATTTCTAATCATAATCGAACTGGTCGAGATAGAATATCGTTCTCCTTACAAGAACTGTGCGCGGTTCCACACGGCTTTTATAATTAACAGCGTACGCCTGAGACAAGCAGCAAGCTGCTAGCTGGGCCTGCAATTTGCAGTCAATTGTAAATGAAAAGCACAAACAATGCACAAGATATGCACGCTGAGCTTGAGGCCAAACCACGGGGGTTGGACCTGGACCCGGGTCCAGAAAGTCACTCGATTAGTTTCGCTGCCAACGATGACGTTGGCTTCGTCATCATCGTCATGATAAGCATTAACAGACTTCAAGATCTACGCCGTCATCGCCTGACTCCTCCGGGCCTGCCCCCTTCGCGGTAACCAAGTACCCCCAAATCGGCCCCTCCTCTCCTCCGCCCCTGTCAGCTTAAGGTTGTGTGTGTTATCCGCTCGTCGTGCTGTCATTTTGGTCTGTCATGATGTTGCTGCTTTGTTTCGGTTCTACGATTCGTTCCTTTGCATCGGAGGTGGCATGCGGAATGGGCTCCACACCGTCGACTTGCATTAAAATTAAGCAAAAAAAAAAACAGAAAAAAGCAGAAAAAAAAATGTAAATAAAAAGACTCACAAATGAATGCAATAACAGCGACGGGCCAACCATCAACGAGCGTTTTAAAAACGTGCGTGGGACTGCCAGCGGCAATGACGACGCGTCCCCGATGCAAAGAGCCAACTGTGGACAACCTCTGTAAAATTCACAGGCAGTTTGTTATTGACCATACTGTGAACTGTGCTGGCTGTTGATGGTTAGGAGGGGTCTACGGCTAACGATCTCGACGCGCAAAAAACACTCAAATTGAATCTTGACTTTATTGGTATCAAGCCCCTTATAAAAGTTATTGCAAACATGAAAATAATTGGCTTAATTTATGAGTGCTTTTATCTAGCAAACGTACCTAGTGTTAGAGAATCTTTCGAGTTCCTCGTTCTGATTTATGAGTTCTATTAAAAAGTTCCAAAATCTAAAAAGCCAAGGCTTATAAATTTAAACTGACCAAAACTGGCATGTCAGATCCAAGTGATCGATCTATAAACTAATGACAAGGAAGAAAAAATAAAGATTCAGCTCTGAAATTTAATTGCTTATCCGCTCACATTACCATATAAGTATAGGGATTTCTTGACTGGTCAGCGATGACCTGAGCCAGATCAACCTGAAGACTTTCGAATGTGAATCCCATCCTCACATCAAAGAGAATAAATAAATAAATATAAATAACAACAAGCAAAAAAATAAAAATTAAATATTGCATTCAATAAAGTCAAAGAATACATAATTAAAAAAAAATGATATCATTTTATTACGAATACGTAAAATACCAGGATTTATAATTATACGTATTAAAAAAGGGGCTTACAAAAACTAAACAATTATCTATTTAATATGCTTCACAAAAAACCAACAGCTATGCACAGCAAACAGCAAAATAAGGGGAATAAAAATTAAATAATTAAATTAAAATTAAATAAATTAAACATTTAAAATTGTTAAAATAGAATTATTACATAAATACACCTATTAAGAAAGGGCCTAACCAAAACTAGACATACAAAAGACTCGAGCTAAGCAGGCGACTTGTAGAACTGAGTGTGAATGATGAGTGTAAGCAAGATTATAGGCGGCAGTCGAGGCGACCTGGTGGTGCATGGAGCATGGAACATGGGCTTGGTTGTGGAACCAATGAGACGACACTTATGCGTTGTCTGTCGCAATTACTCTCCTCAATAACGTAATAATTTACCTCCTTTTTAAAGCCACAGCTGCGTCAGAGTGTTAACCATGCTGAGCTAGCCACCAATATCTTTCCGCAGTGCCAAAGTGGCGACAATGATGATGACCACGATGATGATGATGATGATGATGATGATGTTGCCGACGACAACATTGTGGGCGTTGGACGTAAATGATTGTGTTTTGTTGTCTGAGCTTTCGCACACTTATTGTTCTTCATTTGGCGACTCGAGTTTATAATGATCAACTTCAGTTAAGCGAGTCTGCCACAAACCGAAACAGTGTTGGGCAATGCTGCGGTACACATGAAAGAAACATTCTCATTACATGCATTCATCGGTATCTAAACATCGTCGAGGCGTCGCGAAAAAAAACAGAAGATTCAAGCAACGAACGTGGATGCAACATTTTGTAATTAAGTTGCGAAGCCTATCAGCATTACGTGAATCAAAATACTTTCTCCCCACCAAAATAAAGTGTTATTAATCCTTTAAAAACCTTAGACGTAATAGCATTAGGCTTGGACCATAAGTCGTTATGGCCGGGATTCATTAATTAATAAATGAGCTATCGGCTCTGTGGCAGTTCAGTTTGTGCTTATCATCAGTTTGACAACAAATTTGTTTCAAAGATTTAATTTGATTAGAGGCATGCATCAATCATTATTCAATGCCAGACTGCGCTCCTCTGGGGCGTTTCCAATTTTATAAATGAGGAGCTCTCAAAATAAAGTCAGCTGCAATACATTTTTTTTAGTAATTTGCTGCGGCGTCCGGTGAGTAGTTTAGGGGAAAACAGCCATTTTCTATTATAAACTAATAAGTAAAAGATATCAATAAAAAACGGAAACTGTTTTTTATTTTGAATCGTTTTTTTGACCCAGGACTTGATATTAATGCTGTGCAATAAATTCGTCTAGAAGGAAGGTTCTTAAGTTGATAAAACAGTTGTTTTTTTGTGATTAAATTATTTTAAATTATCTGTCGAAAACAGCTTTTATTTAAATATTTAATCAACAATTGTTTCGTTTCTTAATAAGATGCACAGCTGAAAAAACTTGAAAATTGTTAAGCAACCACAAATTAAGTCGATTTAAAATCAATGTTGCAAATAGTGAAATATATGCAGCAGTGATATATATACAAGAAACGATGTCGACTCTGTCAATGCGTGAGAAACGGTGGCAACTGTTCGCAGTAGGCAATCAATTAGAATGTCAATTAATGCTCAGCGCATTATCAATCTGCAGTCAATGCAAGAATTTCAAATTAATGTAGCAACTTCTGATATATATATATATACATATATATATATGTATATATATGTATATAGAAAGTTCGTCAGCAATTACACAATGCTTGCAATTTTAGAATGTCAACTAAAGTGAGTCAACGCAACAGTTGACGACAGTTCAACTAATTTCATGCTAAGATTGGCTAAGTTGCCGTCAAAGTTAACTTTACTGTTAACTAGTTTAAATTCATGTTTATCTACACATATATTATATATGAATGTGTGCAGGGCATCCCATAGTCGGTCATTCTCACTGGTTGGCATGCAAGCATTGAGTAAGAAGTTAAACAGTTTCGAGTTTTGGACTGTCAGCGCTGAATGCGTTATCACCGTGAAATATTTTTAAACTTTTAAACACGAATGCTTGCAATATAAATAAGTTTGTTGGCCTCTCCGAAAATGTTGTAAAATGCCGGAAGATTGTCAGTTTTGCCACTGCGGCAACCGAAAGTGGGTCAGACAAGGCCGATTTCGACTGGTTTTTTGTTTACCTTAACTTGATGCACGCAAATACAACATACATCAAATGCACGAATTCACGTATTACGTCTTACGTACACTGCCTTACGTGTTACGTATGTAAATACGTATGCGAAACTAATTGTGGTAGTTATATTTGGAGTTTGATGCCCGATAACTTCTTCATCCGCCCATTTAGTAATGGTGTCTACGCTTCGAGTTTCAAATCCGATCCAGCATTTAAATATACACACGTCTCATTCAATATATATATAATTCTCTTGTACGTATGTGGGTCACTGAACTTTGAGCCGATTACTAACAAATATCTGTGGGTGTCTGTCAGACAGACGAATATGTCTATATCGAGTTGGCTGATAATGAGACGTCTCCTTTAATGCGTTGCACACTTTACGATAAAAAGTATAATTTCCAACGTAATTATATACATGTATTGTAATTAATCTTTGGTGGAATCGGGTTCCAAACGATTACTTGCTGCCCCGAAGACGCAACAGCCAATTATATTGTTTTTCTAATTTTCATTAGGTATTCATTATTGTCTGATTCCGAAGGCAGACAGAGTGAAAAAATAAGGGAGCTGGAAAATATATAACATCGATAAGTGCAAATAGATTGCATATAAAGTTCAAGGCCACGAAAGTAAAAATCTGCAGCCTAAACAGTTTCAGCGCCATATTTAGCAGTTGTCTACATTCATATTTATATATAAATATAAATATTTTAAATTATTTTTATACATTTCCATGATTTCCAAAAAAATTTAATTTTTAAAATGCATTTATTTTTATCAAAATACAAAATAAATGAAAGTCACATTAGCTTACTTGGAAGATGATTAAAAACCATTGCATGTTACACCCACAAACCGCTAAAACCTATTAGGTAGATTAATAATTACTTCTTCCAGTAGACTACAGTTGCAGTGCTAAAGCCACGCCCACCCATTGCAGCTTTAACTCCAAACTTCACACGGCTTTGACAGGGCCTGCTCCTTAAACTTTAAAAGCCGCAACCAAACATTTTGGAAATGCATTAAATTTTTATAGTCGGTTGCATAATGACAGCCAGCAGACATTATTTTAAGTTGTTTTTCAAAAAGCATTAATAAATAAATTTGTGAGTCAGTAGTTGCCTAAGAATACGGTTTTTAAAAAGCTCGATAGACGACAGTATCCATTAAGTTTATTTAATTATTTTCAGAAATTTATTGTGATTTCAGAAATGCTATTCACAAGCAACACAGATGATTAATTCTTATTGAAAATCTTGAAAATTAAGAACTGAGGCAATTGTTCAAAATGAACCCAGCAGGAGCAGTGCGTGATGTTCTTCTTGGGTCTGCATGATGTTGCATTTTGCACAACAGCTCCAATTGCAAGTAATCGAAACCAGGGTTGGAGAGACTGAGAAATCGAGAAGCGCCTGATCATCATTTTATTTTCTTTTGTAACTTAAGCCAAGAATCAGAGGCAAACAGCAGCAACCAGACCAAAATAAATAAATCACGAAAAATCATTAATTTTGGTGAGTCTTATTAGAGTGAAAATAGTATGATAAGCAGAATCTTATCGAATAAACACGAGAAATCAACTTTCCATCCAACAACCATTCCACTTATTTTAGTGATAAAATGTAGACAAAATCTTTACCAATAATAATGTGTCTCTTGCAAGCCGGTGAGATGGCAGTATCGCATTTACCGGAACAAATCGAAGAAATCGGATTTGGTTCGGTCACATCACTTTAGACCACTCCATGTGGGGGTTCTAAGGTCGAAGGAGATATGTTGCCACTCTCTTGGCTCAAATGGCCTTTGCACTTTTTCATTTATTTGTATATTTTATTATGTTGTGTCACACGTGGTATATTATATAACAAAAGAGAAAGAGATAAAGAGAGAGAGAGGGCTTCACTTTCGTACACTGCACGCCACTGTGATATATATATATTTATGAATTTAAATATCAAGTTTAATGATAAATTGAATACAGGCAACGATTAAATGCAACCGCTGCTGGCCCCGAGCCTGTTTTGTTATGCTTTAGATGCCAGACCGCGATCTGATTGTTGTTTTGCCCGTCGTTGTTCAAATGGTACTAGAAGCCAATCGGGCATAAAGACCAAACGGCCGATGCAGCTGAGCTGAGCGCCATCGTCAAGAAAACGCTCATTGATCGCTCACCGAAAGCCGGTTTTAAATATGTACATATATATGTATGTGTATGTGTATATGTATGCATATGTATGAGTAGATAGCAGTGATGGAGTTACGCTCTTTGCAATGCTTGCGTCGTTGACCGTCGCTCTCTTTGCCGTTGGCACATTTGCGAACCAGTTCTATTCTGTTCTCTTCGTTTGACCGATCCGCCTTAAGCTGTAATTTCGTAAGCTGGCAAATAAAGCGGAAAATATCACATGCAGGAGTATAGGCGTCACTACACTTTATATACGTCTATAGCCATCTACATAAAAATACATGTATAACAGTATTTCCTGTGCATCTGCATCATTTTTTGTCAATATTATGAGCATAATGGCACTCAAACCTGATGAGCTTGATTGGGATTCATTTGTAAGCAAAACTAACCGTTTGTTCCTATTGAAGCTATTGGGTATAGCAAAACATTCTCAGTAATCTAAATTTTCCTGTTTAAGAAACAAGTTTTTCATCCACCAACTTATATTTCGACTGATTTTTCCTATGTATAAATGATATACGATATAATAATCCGATCCGGCTGGCTCCGACATATTTACTGACTGTACCAAATATACTATATATATGCCAAGTTTCATCAAGATTGCTGCAAACCTAAGGAACTGTATTGCTAGGTATGCTGATCAAGAATATTTATACGGTCGGAGACGTTTCTTTCAATTACTTATAAACTTTCCAACATAATTATTATTCCTTCCCTCAAAAAAATGGGAATGATGTAAAAAATTGCGCTCCTTTTGGCCGTAGTGGATGGTCACCTTATTATTCAGAAAGTTAATTTCCAATATTTATGCTTGTGGATTTCTAAAAGCTAGGGTTTCCATTCGAAATTTCATTGTGGATTTTTTTAAGATTTAGAAAAAATATGTCTAATTTCCAAATTGTTGTTTTTTTTATGTATACATCAAAGAATTCTTATATTAATTTTTCCTAATATTTTGAAAATATTTCGAAAAATAAAAAAACCTTTTTAGTTTTTCAGACAGATTTCCATTTTTGGCCAATTTTGCAAACCCTTCCCTATGGGAGTTATCACATAGCTAAGATAAGATATTGAAAATATTTTATGTTCTGGAAGGCAAAATCATTTGTTTTACGAGTTTTCCTATTAGGTATATTTGTCCGACCCGGAAAATTCGAACACCATGGAACTTAAAAAGATTTTTATATATTCGTAACTTTCGTCAAATCTTGAATCCAGAAACTAAATACCAATCGAATGTCCCAAATCCAAAAATAATAACTTGTTCGCGAATGTCATACTCAGCTCAGCGAACGGTCAACAATTTTTTTTTTTTCTCAAAATCTGTACATTTGTACAGCGATTTGTTGGCCAAAGTCGGATCATCCTCTATTAAAATGTCCAATTAAGTGGTGATGCGAGTTATAGTTGAGTTGTGCGAGGAGTGGCAAAAGTGTTTTTAAAACTGGCCAATCGTTTTTGGTGGGTAGAAATTTGAAAAACTGGAAAACCATTTTCCATCAGATATATTTTAGTTAGTTATATATTTGACATACCAAGGTTAGAGTCAACAAAGCCAACTCACTTAGGTCAGAAATGGCCCGATGTGGAACCATATTCGGATACTCTTTTTCATTATTCTAACGGTGTCTGGAAACAACGGGATCAAAAGGGAGTTCAACCAGATGCGTTAATAAATCTCGGAAATTTGGTTTGTCCTTGATTTGCTTTCCGAGATACGTCAGCTAGAAGGGTACTTCCTAGGGTTCTTAAAATCTTGATGGAAGAAGAAGAATTGTTTCAGATAGCAAAAAATATATATATTCTTCAAGTCTGATGATATATATACATATGTACATACTTTTATGCTAAGGCTACTAGTATTAATAATATTATCTCATAACACTAAGACTGCTGGGAAAAACAAAAGGATTTCTAGAAGTAACAGCCTTGAATTCAGTTGAAATTATAGTTTGACATGTTTGCTCTCGTATATATAATATGGATCGGCGGCGATATAGCCACGATAGTCGGTCAGTTACAATGAAAATCTTTCTCTCAGATTGGAAGCTATCTTTATTATCCTATTTATTATTATAACTAGAGCCAATAAGAACAATCTATAATACTATGAGAACTGTGGCGACTGTTAATGGTCGACATTAAATACATAAAAAGTTTCCAATTTCGATGAGAGACTGTAAAATAACTGAAATATAACTGAATCGGTTTTAATGGGACCAGAAATGTTTCCTATTGCACAACAAATTATGTGTTGCAACATTTACTGGATGGGATTTGAACAAGATCACTAATTAAAAACGTGAAATGACGGTCAGCACTTAAAATTTCAAATGAAACGCAAAGGAAATTTTGTAATTTTTGT
Organism: Drosophila nr. perissopoda 5 BK-2023a; assembly: GCA_035044105.1. Lineage (NCBI taxonomy): Eukaryota > Metazoa > Arthropoda > Insecta > Diptera > Drosophilidae > Drosophila > Drosophila nr. perissopoda 5 BK-2023a. The sequence goes on from JAWNMK010000250.1 coordinate 1,182,139, forward strand.
TGCACAGTGTTATTAAATTTGTCGCGGGCGGCAACATAAACCGGTCTGCAGAGGCCCAAGCCCAAGCCCAAGCCAGTACAATGCACAGATGTTGGACTCATTTCTCATATTAGCCTTCGTACAACAGCTTTTTTCAAGTGATGTTGAATATATATATTGGCCAAAGCCATTGCAGCTAGAAACTTCGCTTAAGGCAATACCAAAAATACAAAAATACGAAAATACAAAAGGCAACAATTGGTAACCACAAGTAGCAGACGATAGCTTGTTGACATTTCTCTCTCTCCACCCGTTTCATCAATCATTGTCTTTCAAAAGCAAAATGTTAAGTAAACATCTAATGATTTCATTGCTTCATTATTGATTATTACAGTTACACTATAAAATGCACAGTTCATTGATTATTTATCATGTGTTTCCCATTAGCTCATATAAATATGCTCTTATATTAGCTCAAATATACATATATTTATTTTAATTATTTTATTTAACGCTTCAATTTATTCAGATGATATGGATTATTTCGTAAGTGAACAATATTAAATAAACACAAATAAATTTATTTAACTCAAACCGCAATTATGACTTATGATAGACTTATAACTCTGGGATTAATCTAGATTTCTTCACTACTTGATAATTATTGCCTGATGAACTTCCTTTTATTAAGGTCAAGAAGAAATGTTTATTAGTTATGAAGCCTGTTAAATTTTATTACATTATTTCTATTTACTATTTTTGCATGTCTTTGAATAATAAATAAATAACCCTGACCTATTCAATCCATCTAGTTTTTTATTTTATTGTTTTCCTTATTTGCGTCATTCTATAAAGCTGTAAAAATTTCAGCTTCCTAACTCTTTCAAGTCTACCATTTTTATTTGATAACACCTCCAAGGAACATGCCTCAAGACCCATAAAATAGGTCATCATCAAAAAAATACAAGTAAGACTGGGAAATGTCCTTGTACCTACCCCAAAACTGTATTCGTACTTCATATAAAAACCAACACACAATCTTCCAATTATGGAAATGGTTGAGCTTCTTCTGCTATGCCACAACCTAAATTAACCTAAGTTCAATGTCATAACTCCAAAAATTCTCATTCCAACTTAAAAAACATAAATAGATCCTCTGGCTCTATAACCTTGAATATGTTATAAGCAAAAACATTAGAAATCGAGTTTAATCGATTTTAAGAAAACCGCAAGACAAAATTAATTTGCATAATTTATATTCAAAATATTATGTTTCCTGTTTTTATAGTCGGACAGAGGCTCAGAGAAGATGACTTCAGCTAATTATATATTAGGATACGAATGGGGTACAAAAACTTATAGTCTATGTCGCCTTTAAGTACAGATTAACATGTCTAGACCGACTCAATGCTGATTAGGAAATACCTGTTGGGTTCGAAGATTAAACCTTCTGGTAGTTACATATTTTTGCACATCCTCATAATACTCTCTTTACCATTTTTAAGAGGTGCAGGATATAAAAGTCTAGCCCCAACTGGTTGGGCCACGCGTTAATCGACGATAAACCCAACTCTTTAATGACACACTTATTGATTATGCTAAGTATTTGGCTCAGAAGAGTCCCAGTTGTTGATTATATCTTATTGAATTTTATTTTGCGGTCTCTGTTTTACATTATAGAATTAAGTTAGTATCTGCATTGACGTAAAGTAAATTAGTTTAGTGGCTATGTGGTGTGTAGGACAAAATAAACTGCTTCCAGTCAGCTAAAATTTGACTCAGATTTCACATTGTTAACTACCCGAATTACACGCAACCAAACGGTCTATTTTGATTTAGGTTAATTGCATTGCTTGTTGTCTGAATACATACATATATATACATATATACATATATATATAGTTGTACATAGTGGTGTGCACACATGTACTTTCGACCGAAACCAGTTTATGCATTTCAATATATTACTTATCCGCGTTGACGGGAAGAGATTAAAGGTCAGAACACTAAGATACATTTGGGGTACAATAACCTCGGTCAGTACATGTATGTGTACATAGTCGTACAATTTTAACTTAAATCGATAAAACTCTAAAGTGTCTTCAGTTAAACAAAACAACAACAACAACAAACGGAAGACTGCGAACATAGAAACTAAAACAATTGAGCGGATAGGAAGCCAACAAGTTAAACCAATCAAATTGATCTTGCTAAAACTGTTTCTTACAAGTGCCCATAAATACGCTCCCAAATTATAAATAAATGTAGTTAAGCTATTGTTAGTACTGGCCTTCCAATTTGTTGCTTTGTCTCTTCATCTATTTGCTACCTTATGATTTATATATTGCGCGCAGGTCAAGACTGGTTCAAATTTTGGATGTTCACGCCAAAGATTCACATACATATATGTATGTATATGTATGTGTATGTAGATCTGCTGGGCTTAGCCGACAATTCAAGTTGCAAAATAAGTGTAAAGCAAGAACAGTTATCTTAGACAAGTCGGACATAAAATACTCTTGCAGAATGGAGTTAATCTGCTGAATTTTCAATGTTTGCTCGGAATTTGAAATTTATTTTTTATTTTTATTTTCACTGTATCATATTTCTTCAGCAAAACGACGCATAATTTGGAAATTTTACAAGAATTAAATATGTTTATATTTTTTTATTTTTTTTGTGTTTAAGTTGCGTGAATTAATTGAACTGTGGGAATTACGAAGACGAATGTAATCCAAATTCCCTCTTTAATCTTTTTTGGTTTTCCTTTTTTGTTCGTTTCGAGTGCCACAAGGTCGTACAAAAACATAATGTTTCAAACAGTGAACAAAAAAATTAAATTTCAACAGATTACCTCCGGTCAACAATTGTATGTTATCTTCGGTGTTCCCAAAATAATCTCTCATTTTTTAATCGAGATATGCTCTTAACTACATGTCACACAAAACCCATCTTCGACATGCAACATTTATTAATATAAAAAAGATGTAAGATTAAACAAGTTTTTAAGCGTTGCATTTAACCGACGGATGTGACCGACTGCGTAATACTCTGAAACAGTTGAAAAGATTGATCATTAAGCAAACAGTTATCTGCCTTTCAAATTTTGTGACTGTTATCGATTTGGGCGTGGCAACTCCTACATTAATACAATTTTTCAAAGAACACACATATAATGGTGTTAAGAAAGTCTTGACCCGAATAACTGTAATTACTGGGTTAAATTTTGGTTGAAACCATTTGACTTAATTCGGGTAATAATGCATCCATAATTTAAAGCTGCCCCAAAAATAACTGCTTTTTGTATTGCTACTTACAAAATAGTACAACTCAAAACCAAATTTAGAGCATTTTTTTGTTGTTTGTTTTTTGTGTTGATTTATTGTTGCACTTCTTCTGCAATTAAAAAATCCCACGAAACTTAATTGAGTAAAAGCATCGCAGTTTTTTATTGGATTTTGCTTGAGTTATTTTAATTTCGATTTTTATTTAGCACAAAAAGTGACGAACTTTGGAGTAGTTTAAGCGAATCGTTTAAAACGAACAAACATTGCCACAATTAAATTTTGTATTATAAAACTTTAACATTTATGCAAACATCACTTAATTTTTATAATTATTATTTATTAGCGCCAGCGTAATTTACAGTAGAAAAGACAAATTCCGATTGAGACGGAGTCTTGACCACGTCGTAAGGACTGCGGTTTTGATTTGCGTTTGGGCAGCTTGAACGCGAGAGCTAGTCCGGAATGTGTTATATTTCTAGTCCTGGAATAGAAGCACGTAGCGTGTCCTAGTCAGCGAATACACTGGAACTTGGAATGGCCATGGCTTTCAAAGTTGCTGGCAATTCAAATGAATTCCTAAGCCAGAAATAGTTTGGGAGCTGACTAATGGTTTCGTATAACCAGAAGCTATCGGAAATTTGCATAATAATATTTTAGCGTGAATATTAACTGGAAATGAATTACCGATTCGCAAAAGAGATTTTTCTAATTGAACTTTACACAGAACTGATGTGTGTAAATAAAAGTGTAATATTTAGATTTAGGTTTTTGGGAAATGTTATTATTGAAGCACCCTAACTCGATTTGCATGTAAGTTCTTGTAATGACCCCTCTGGCTACCGCCGTTAAGTCTATAGCCATGGTTACCAGTGGTGGTCAAAACATACGACTGGACTTTCCATTAATTCGGAGGATTGCATGAACTTTAGCCTGGAGGCCGAGCACCAAGCAAAGGTCCGAGCATATAGATTGTGGTGACGAATAGAAATTATGGCCCGGTGCTCCACACGTTCAGCTCAGTCCAGCGGAAAGTTTAATGAGAGAGAGAACTTCTGCAGCAGTTGTTGTACGTGAAGTGTTTGGGCTTCCGGGGTTTGTTGCCGGAGTTTGACTGGTGAAGGTTTCATTTGCATGCTACGGCTATTCTCGGAGAGGGCAGTAATGTTTATTAATTGCATGTTTGCCACAACTTTATTCGTCAGTCAACACAAGCCATGTGTTGGCCGCCAGTTGCAAATTGATATACATAAGTAGTTTTGCCTTGGTTTGCATTACTGGGCTACACAAATATACAAGTATGCCGTATTTTAATTTGCAATTGCCGGATTAATTGGGAACACATAAACCACGTCTATATTTGCGTCTAACATTTCCATACTTGGTGTAAATAAGAATTAATAACGATTTCATCACGCCGAATCTTAGATGCCCTTGCAGTTTATAATATAATTATTATTATTCCAATATTGCAAGTACACACTGTCAAAATATATAAGCCATGTATATTATATACATATATGTATATATATATATTTATATAAAAATTGACAGCTGAACTTAAGTCTGCAAGAGTATTTAATCTTTGTCATGTCGAATATTTTTTTCCATTCTTCTTTTCGATTTGAACGATAATATTTTTGACATATTATGAATTTAATTACACCTCCAAAATTTTACTACTCTCTCAGCTTGTGTGAGATTTGGCCATGATTTTTAGCACTTAAGCGCCACTGAAACATTTTATGAGTAACCACGACTCCGATGTATCTAGATTGTTCAGTTTATAACTGTAATTAATAATAATAATAATATTTAAGAATCACAAGCACAGTTCGGATACTTAAATACTAATTAGTTTAGGGCAGGTACAGAGTATCCCCCCGTCGAGCACTCTTGTCTGGGACACTTTTACTTTTTTATGCCCTGTAGGTCACAGGTATGATGCATTTATCAGATCAAACTCCTCGCGTGCTGCATGCCATCACAATAAATAACAAAATGGTTTAGTCGGGAGTGATCGTCCAGCAGATACCCTACACCCAGCACTAGCATACATTCATAATAATAAAGCAAGTAAGAGTGTTCACTTGAGAGTGTCTGACTAGAAAATACCCTAGTAAAATTATACGCAAATTGTTGTTCTTCTCTCGAGATTTCCCATGGGAATGAAAAATACGCGCAGTAAAATTTTGAGGGAATCGCAAGAAGTTATCCAGGATTTAGAAAAAAGATATACAAAGATATTGCGTGCGACATATCTGAACAATATAGTGCTCGGGATAGACAGATTGACGGATAGTCGGTCTGATGGACATGGCTTAGCTTTTAGTCAGGAATATTTGTTTGGGGTGGAAATGTCCCCTTCCGCCGTGATTAGAAGATACTATGTGCCGAGGTTTGCATGCCACATATATAAATACATTTTTTAGTTATTTAACAAACCAAAAATATCAACAGTTGAACAAATATTGTCATTTCCGTTTGGTGTTGCAGACAGAGAAACTTTTGTCGTGCTTTAAGTTCTAGCTTACAAAACTAAATTATTTGTATGTTTCTAGCAACTCCCCTTAAATACAAATGAAACAGTTTAAATTGAATATTTAAAACAATAAAAATGAGCAACATTTTACAAAAACTCCATTGAATGTGAGATGTGGCAAGGAAGCAAAATATTTTTAAAGTATTAGTATTCACTCAAAATAAATTTAGAAGTTGAGTAAGAAATTGTAAAAGTTTTTCTATGAATAAATACATATTTCCTAGTTTGAAATCTTTTTAATTATATAGATATTTATATACATTAGAAGTTAACCTTTTTTCAAGAATGTTGAAAGAAAAGCTAAATATTTTTAAGGAGTTTTAAGCAGCATTTCCCGCAAAGCTGAAGTTTAAAAATGCAGACAAAATAAATCTGAACACACATCTAAAAATACATCAATATATCAATCAAAATATACATATTGAAATTTCCTCTATAATTAAATATATTATTCCTATTTAATGAACTTATAAAATTAATATCTTTTAGATTTTCTTTTGAATGTTCACATTTTTTTAATGAATGTTTTATTAAAGTGTCTGGATAGCATTGGAAGTGCGCACAGAAAAGCTTGAATACTATTAGGTTTCCACACGCACCCAACTTAGCCCAGGGAACTGGGTCACCAACCCGAATGTGAGCCAGGTGACTGAAATTGTGGTCACAATACTTACTTATTCATAAGTATTTACATATTGTAATTGAGCTGTGCCATGATTTGTGTTAGCTAAGGATGAGTTCATGATTAACGAAATGTTTGCAGTTGATACGTACTTATAATATGTATGCAGATTTAATTAAATATGTTGATTAAGGAGCTGCAAGCCCGTCAATGAGAATGGATTATAATCAGCGGGAGGACACGATAAATCAGACTCCTCGCACTCGAACGCTTGCGTCCCGGGGAAAAGTTGTAGTTGAAGTTCGTGAATGGTTTCATTGCGATCGAAATTGTGATTTATGACAATTACTTGGGTATACCCATTTGGGAACTTAGCACTTTAGTTCTCGAATAACATGCGTCGCTAACCGACCCAAGTCAACTGACGAATGCAACAAAATTTAATTGCGAATTGTGCATCTGCGATGCACTGCAATTTGTCGAAGTCCACACACAGAGCCGGTCGACTTGAGGTCCGCAACGTTTGCTTTGAGTTTCACGTGCTGACTGTCAAAGTAAATAAAAATAACAAAATCGCTTCACCTGGCACCTGTATCCTGGCAACATTCATTAAAACACCTTAGACGGGGCGCCGTTGGCGCAGTTGCCTGCTCAGCTCTGCCGAATTTTTGTTGCTGCTCTGCTCTGCTCTGCTCCGGTCTGGTCTGGCCAGACCTTTTACTTCTTCTTCTTCTTCTTGAAGCTTATTAATATCCATTTGCATTTCGGAATCCACATTCCACAGTCCACATTTGAGAACTGGGCGCCCAAATGCATGCAGCGGGCCAAATATTTAATGATCCCGTTTGTTTATTGAATTGCAGTCAAAACTTTTGGCACGGACGGAAACCATGCCCAGCTCCTTCATGCCCCAGCTCCTTCATGCCCCAGCTCCTTCTCTCCCACGCCTCCCTCGCTTATTGGCCGCAAGCTGGTACGCATGAGAGAATGTGGGCGGGGCCGTGGGGAGGTCGTTGTAGTCGTTGACTGTCACGTCTGTCAAAGGGCGAGGGCGACGCCCGAAAAGTGAAATAGCTTCTGTCAATATTCTGTCAATGGGCACATTTCTCCTAGGCCAAGTGCCACAACTGGGTAGTTGGTAAGGACGCATTGTTTTCCTTGTAAGAGGTGGTTGCATACACACTTACATTGGACTCTGTTGCTGGGCTTTCCCTTTTATATTTAATCGATTTAAGCGCTGCCCAAATCAATATATTTCGGCATTTTACCATTATTTCTGAATAATTAATCACACAGGACTTCAAACAAAGCATATTTGTTCCGCACTCTACACTCGGAAAAAAATGTCTTTTAAATATACAAAAAAAAAAAAATCTTTAAATTAGAAAGTTTTTTTTTTTTAAATATTGTCTATTATATATTTTTTGTCAATTTAATGTGTTTTAAGCTTTTTTTTATCGTATACTCCGATATATTTAGTTTAGTCTTCAGGGAGAGATTCACAGCGTCGGCCCAGTCAGCTGTGTACTTTCAAGTAATATATTTAAATATAAAATTATAAAGTAAACAATAAATATTTTTAGCAAGGGTATAGCAAGTATAAATAAAAAACTTTTATTATTGGAAAAACATTTTTTTTTTTTAAACTCAGTTAAAATTTATAGGTAAACTTTACGTTTGTTTTTATTTAATTATTTGAATTTTACAAAATATCTAAAAATATTCCATTTGTGAAATCTCAAAATATTAGTTTTTATGCAAAAATCTACGTTTGATTAATTAATGATTGATCAATTATAAGGTGAATTGGAATTGCCTCCAAAAGTATATCAATTTTCGAAAGTTCTGTGCGATTTTTTCTGAGAGTGCTACTAATACTAATACTATACACATGAACGATGTAAAATTCTGAACAATGTTTTGAAAAGTTCCTAAAATCAAAATGGTGGTAGCACAATTATTAAACAAAACAACATTTCTGAACAATTCTTGAAATGGAATCGGCTTAACAAAGTATATATCGACACTGATCTTTCTTCTGATGTTACAGTTGCAGTTACAAATGTATCTAAGACTGTGTTCAGTGTATCTCCAAGTCAAGCCCTCTCAACTAGTGCAAACAAGTGTCTTTAGTTGCATTTCCATTCATAATTCGAACTGGCTAAAATAAATATGGAACAAATATTATTATCTAAGGTTTGCCATACAAACCCCATTTGATCCCATTTTTACCCCACTTGATGATCGAATTTCCCAATAGCCTCATCGGAGTTTCCCAGTATCTCCATTGAGGGCATATTTTGGACTGCGCGTTGGTCGGTCAGGACAAATGGGGTTACCTAGGCAATAAAAACAAAAATAGTTTTTGGTTCTTGCTCAAAATTGAATATTTTAGGTATATAAATGATTGAGAACTCAACCATAAAAGATACGAGGAAAATTAAGGAAAAGTGTTGTATGAAAATACTTTCTAATGTCTTTTCAGCATTATTGTATTCATTTCATTTATATACAATGGAATTGGTGTTGGCAGCAGCAGCAACCAATCTAGTAATCCAATCTGGTAAAACAATCTAGAATGTCTAATGGAAATAATAAATGTTTGTCCGTCCGAGTAGGCCGAATACCATTCGACACCCACTGGAGGACTAGAAGTTTCAAAAATTGGTTCGTATATTGTTTTCGCTTTCCTTCAAAAATCGACAATCGAATTTTACCTTTATTTTCACAATTTCATTAATTTAATTAATTCTTGTGTAGACTTTTAATAGTCGGCGTTTAATCAATAAATAAAACCATTTTTTTATATTTAAATTGAACTTATATTTCTAAAAATAATATGCCCAACATTTTTGTGATTCTTTCTTTAATTTTCAACAGGTGACAGAAAATTACGCCTAATATTTCGATACTATAGCCATTAAATCAGGAACATGGGAAAATAGTCTTCTTGCAGAAATCTACCTTTTGATACCCAGGGAAAAAAAGTTTATTTTAATTTAGTACTTAATTGTCGAACTTCGAAAACTCGAAAAATGTTTTTGAAGCTACTTTATCATACAAATGGTTTGGCCATAAATTATTTGTATTTCCTCTGTTCCATTATCAAAACAATTTTTTGTTAATCTTGTAGACCGAAGTTTGCATTTTTCGTAGATTCATTTATTCAATAATTATACTCTGATTTGGATATTTAATTTAATCATGTTTATATTTATTTTAAAGCTCAATTTTCAAATCATAATACAATTTGTGTTCACATTTTATTGCTCACGTTAAATTAATAACAAATAAATATGGTGTGGAATAGAACTTTAAGACTATGGGAAATATATTGGAAATCAAGCTAAATTTATTTCAAGATCTCCCAACTTTAAAGAATTCGAAAAAGGTTGCGTTCATCCGAACAGACGAACAAGAATAAATAAAAAACCCAAAAAACCACTTATTGAATATGAAACTTTTAGTTTAACTTACGTTAAATTATAAACAATTGCTAAAAACATAGGCTATGGCTGAGAAGGTAGTATCTTCTAGTCATGCACTCTCATATGGTTTTTGTTGGTGGTTTCGATGAAGATAGAACTCCCAGAGCTACAAGGCTAATTCTGCCATTGTCTTCTCTTCCAATTTTCGGGCATTCAAAATAAATATTAAATTACCATTGGTAAACAAATATTTCAGTTGAATTGTGATCCGCCGTAAAAAGCGTTGTCACGTGCACCAGTTCCGGTCATATTCACATTTATTGTGGAACCAACGAGATAACCAAGCATTTCTTTTCGTCATATTTCTGGTTTCAACATCAATATCAAATGCCCCCAAATTATGCTGAAAATACAGAATGATTAATAGAGAAACTTTAGCAAATTTGAAATTATATTTACTATTGGCTTGGGGAAGATGCGCTTCATATCGAAGCGATGCAGGTGCTCATCGTGTGCGCTGCGAAGCATCTCGTATTCCGTGCCACTCAAGCAAGGCACACACAAGCTGCACTCTGCTCTGTTGCATGACTTGTGGCAATCGTTGCTTGCGCAATTATTGAGTCCCGTTGCCAAATTCTTATCAGCAGTAACAATTTCAGAGAGCCTGTAATAAAAATGTATTAAATATAATAATAATTAATATTTGTAAATCTTATAATTGTTTTGATTTTGATTACATACTTGCTGCTACTAGTTCCAGGGTCTGTCACAGGTCGGATGCCGACTAAGTTGAGGGCACTGTAAAGCACTTGTTCGTACAAAAGTGCATTTGGCTTGAAATGGGCGGACGAAAGATTCGGGGACATGTTGGCCTCCATGAGGTGCACCTTGAGGTCCTCATCAATAAACAGATCGAACCGCAACAGATCGAAAAACTTGTGCGTTTTATACGGACGTAAAGTATTAATTATATCCTGTTCTTTCGATAGAATAGTTGTGCGTATAATGTGTTCGACTTGTGTCCATATTTTGGATGGATCCTTGTGCTGATCCCGGACATAGGCCTCAAAAGAGGTACGCATACCTCCCCCGTAGCTATTATAATATTTTCGTAGCGAGGGAACTTCCCAGCTGGGCAAATAATCGTCTCCAACAACATATTTATCCTGGTTCTCGGCATCGAAGGGATAGTACTTGACAGGACAATAGCGAAACAGGACATCTCCATTATAGATATAGACGCGCAAGGGATTCACAGATGTGATCACAACATAAACGCCAATGTCAAACTTAAATCCATCCACCAGAAATGGTCGCTGAATGAATTCCTGGACAAACGACTCATTCGACTGGAGATCAATGTCATTGGGAGCTTTCACTTTGATGTGCCTGTGTTCGTTGTGCTTCTGCACAAAGAGTGCTTCCGGATGCGCTCCTGCATACTCCAGAAAGTCATCCCGCTGACTTGGGAGCCGGAAAGCGCGAGGCAAAAAGGGCAAACGGGTCGTGCACAAATCGACTTTATTGGTTAAATAACCACAGCCGGGCAAATGGTTAACCAACTGATGATCGCCGAGCTGTTTTAGGCTTGGATTGCGCATGAATGGATAATCATGGGCCCACAACAGATCCCAGTTACCATCTGCCATCTCAACTCTTTCATAGCCAAATCTTTGAAGCAGATCCAAAACATGCACCAAATGCTCCTCAGTTGGACTATTGCTATAAACTGAATAAGTTCGTCTGCGAATTGGCATCGTTTCTGTGTCTGTTGCGTTTTTCTTATTTACGATTTTGCTGTAATATGGCAGTAGTTCAACAAGTACGGCTGTCAGCACAGTTGCCGTCAAGAACAGCATAACTGCTTTTAATGGTATCGTGCCCAAAGTAAGTGAAGACATTTTTGTTGACTTTTCTGACAACTGTGAAATGTGAAAGTTTTCTATTATGCCACAATAATTTTAATTTCACTCTTCACTTACCTTATACTCAGCGTTTAATTTGTCGCGTACTTCCTCATTTGAATTTGACTCCATTTTACTGTTGTTTTACGCAAAAATTAAACCATTTATTTAAAATACAATTGCCACTAATTTTTTACTACACTAACAAGGCCAAGAGAAACTATTTACATATTAGCCATTCCCTATTAATCAGCTGTTTTCTTCTTCTTTAAGTTTGTGCATTCTGTCTTTTGGCGCTTATTTAAATTGTACTTTCTCACCACATTTGCTAGCAATCGGACAGCGCAGCTGCAGCACTTTGCTGCGAAATTGTCCGTTATTTTAAACTTAGCATTAAATATTTGAATTCATTTATGTAATAAATTTAACATTTTTTTCCAGAAACGTTTAATTAAACATTGTTTTGCTTCTTTTTTTACTTACTTAAACAGCTAAATTCAATCATATGTGTATTAGGATATCGATATTTATTTAATAGGATATTTAAATAAATTTAAAAATATAAAATTCATATATATACTCACAATGACCAGGAACTTAAACTACATTAAACTTCATTAGCGCTTATAAGCTTTTACGCTTGAATGTGTTTCTTAAATTAGTAGCACAACACGGACACTTGGACATTTGTAAATAAAATGTTAGTATGAATTTATCTATTTTATCGAAGCTGTTATTTGTTGTCGCCGTTTTTTTTTACAGCGCTGTAAATACTCTGTTATTAACCAATAGTCGATAACATTGTATTCGACCCAGCAGAAAAATCGATTTGATTAACATTTTGGTATATTTGTGGTATTTCCGATATTCTTATCTGGTTTTCAGTTTGCTTAAATCACTAAGCTGACAATATATAGAGGCATCAAATCAACAAAGAAGTGCATCAGATTTTTCTGAGCGTGTCGAGCAGCGAACGCTGCTCATTATTCCACTTGACTTCGCTGCGACAACATCGCGGGTGAATTAAAAACCCAGCCTTGTATGAGCATGCGTGCATAGGTGCGAACATGTACGCACCTTTTCTAGTAGTACCTAATGGGCTATCAATGTGTGCGAAAAAATCAGCTATATTTCAACCGGATCGCGCATACCCTTGAATTTGTGCGAAGATAGCAGCAACACTCTATCCTTGTCTTTTTGTGTGCGAGCTGGCCGTCAATTTTCAATTTTGTAATTTTCGTGCCTGATGTGTAACCTTTCGTATAGTGGGGTGATTTAACTGTTCACCAATCACCATAGACCGCAAAATGTATGGTGCAAACTTAAAACAGGGTATCATTGTCTCGATACACAAAACTCTGTCTTTCTCGACGGGCACACATATAGAATACATACAAAGATAGGTCTCAACGGGATAAAGCCACAGTGCGCAGACGGCTGTTCGAACAAAGAATTTCGAATGTCGAGTCAGTGCTGCCCTTTTAAGATATCCACTAGACGATGTCGTTGAAAAAAAGAATTGTAGTAGATTTCAAATATATTGGATTTGTGAGTGTCGTCTATTTCATTAATTCTAGTGTTTCAACCCGATTCAAATCATCTCTCTTGTATAACTAACTCTTTCCTTTTCCAGATATATTGGAAGTAAAGTATTTTTGTACACCCTCAGAAGTGAAGGGAAGTATTTAAACTATTGTATTATTATTATATTAAAAAAAAAAATTCAACACATTTATTGAAAATTATTTATTTGTTAATCTATTTGTATAATTCTAGGAAAAATGATAATAAGAAATTGAAAAACTCTGTAAATGGTTAAGTCGTTTTTTTTTTTGGATTCGGTCAGTATTCAAAAGGAATCTAATTTTAATTCATATGATGCCAGTTATTAAAATTTATTATTATGCGACAGAACAATAATGCCGAAAAATTGATATGATCACAACTGGAAGGTTAATTTAAAATTTATCCCTAGTTCTCTATATAAATGCGATGACAGAAGGCACTAAACGTGGTTACACTCATAACTTTTATGAAAATCGCTTTAACTTTCCGTAAATGTACATTTTTTTTATATATTTTCTAGGTTTAATGCAGAATAAATAAAAATAAAAGACACAGAATTAAATTGTATTTAAATCGTAAATCGGATCATTGTTGGCCAAGATAAGGAAGTGAGTATTTTAACTTTCATTAAAAAAGCGCTTACAATGCGATATATATATATATATATATATATATATATATATACGCAGAGGTAATTATAGTTGATGTTTGCATTCCTGAATAGGGTCGGGACAACATTTGACACTCGAAATAACAATTATTATTTTTGCCTCAGATTGCATTGAGGATTTAAAAAGAATTGGTTTAGTAAATTGGTGTTTGTATGCACCTGTAATGTATGTATGTATTTATGTTTGTATTTGTATATGTATGTAGTTTTAGCCAAATTCAATACATAGGCTCAACACGCGATATATATTAAATCGGAGCATTTCTCATGCTTCGTGACCAAAAGCAGAGGCCTGCACCAGCCAATTTAATCAGAAATAAACAAAGTTAAGTCCTAATTCGATTCAATCAAAATGAATAGCAAAACATGCCCCCCCCCCTCCCAATTCCCACCACTCCCGCACACTTCTCTGCTTCGCACTGCAAATATAGGTTGGCACAAGCAGAGCAGACCCTTTAGACCCCCAAGCCATCTGAATTTTGCTTTCACTTCGCAACGATTGTGCTTATTTTTGTTTTCCGTTTTTTTGGCTGGGAATCTTTAAACGGATTGATGTACTCCATTCCCATTTATTTTGCATTTGGTGTTGCTAGCAATTCAACGTATATTTTGTGTGACTGCCGAGCTTCCGACTATGTTTCCGCTCTAAGGCCATACATGCAGAAGATTTTGAATGATAAGAAAAAAGCCCTAAAGGCTTTGGACTACTTCGAGTTTCTGAACGAAGATCAGGTAAGCAAAGCTAATAAAAAAGTTAACATTATTAGGCCTCTAAGCCAAAAAACTTATTATAGCTTTCGCATGCGTGTAAATTATGCTCCCTGAAGCAATTTCAACCTTTGGACACAATTTACAGCCAGGACAAAGGAACACTCACAAATGTGCATTTTGTTTTAAGCGGTGAATGTGTAATACTTCAACGTCTACATATTAGGGTAATTGTTATAATCAAACTTAAGCCAAAATGCTTTTTATTATTATTATATAATATAATATATTTATAGGAGGTTCGGAAAAATGGAAATACGGTTCACGAACTAGTAGACACATTGGAAGATGAGTTTCATAATACTAAAAGTGTTTTGAGTGCGAACAAGAAAATAGTCAAATCTTCCGGATCAGATGATGTCATCTGCAAAATCGAAAGTGAAGCGGTGAGTTCTTCATTATCATTATTATTCTTCCCAGCCAAAAATGTGAAATAATTCCATTGTCGAAATCATCTAAAAATTCAATTCAGCATTTTGGCTTCCACACTGGGCGATTCAAATCTCTTCAAATGGGTCAGCAGAGATAAGTCTGTGCAGACAAGTGTACAAATCAAATGTGTACTGTCCGGAACAAAGTACAAGATTCTTAATTCTTCCCTTTTACAAAGTTATGAATGGTGACCATGCTGAAGGAAACAATCCATACAACATTTGCCATGTAAAATGGTAAACCCATTGAAGATGTCCTGAAACAAATGTTAGTCAAATGGCAATTCTAACACTAATTCAACTGTGAGAATCCGACTGCTGGAAAGCTTTGTGTACGGATCGCATATCCATTCTAGCGGATAACAATACTATCCTTCATAATCTCCCTACTCATGGCGTCCCAAGTTGCCCGAGAGCTCGAGAGTTTCAGATGAAAGCCACATTAATAAAAGTAGTCAAAGTTTCTTTTAGCGGTAACATAATCTTTTTAGTCTTAACCATGGAGGCTTTGTTGCGGTTACCAAACTCTACTTAATTATCACTCTAGTCACCTGAAATAGAATCTCTTGCAGCGACTTTAAAACCTTAGGAGATAGGTGCATTTATTGTTTGAAAATTATTGATTTCCTAAAACCCTTTTCGACTTAGCATCCCAAATCTTAACACTTTGAATCGGGCAGAAAAGCTTATGTTTCAAGTCCCCAGCTTTGAGGGTGTGACTTTATAAGGACTAACAAACAGCAAGGCGGACATTGCACAACACCAATATACCATTACTAGTGAATATTTCTTTAGCTCCTGCACAGCAATGCCAGGAAAACACTTAATACTATCTGTCCACCTATCTGACCGATTTTTTCGGTTAACGGATCTAAGTCCCAGAAAGGCCGTACAAAATTAAAGCGCATCTGGATTGACTCAATTTTGATATTAAGTCTGCACACTGAATGAGGGAATGGAGATACTCATTAAAAATGCATAAAATATGAACAAGTTAATATAATTTCCCAGAAAAGGGATTTCTATAGGTGGGCGTGACGTCTCTTCAAATGGCTTAAAAAGCATTTCGTTGAAGGGCGATCTGAAAAATTAAGTGAAATAAAGCCAGTGAGTTTTAAAATGTTATTATTTAAAGGAACGTTTAATTGCCTATTCTTAAATCAGATTATAACTCAATTATTTCCCATTTTACTTTTGGTTTTTTTCATCGGAGGAGTCCTCCTTATTGACTTTCGCTCCCCAACTAATTGTTAAGCTGATTATTTTGTTGATTGTTAAATAACTAAATTATGAAATTAAATTTTCCTGTTCCCTTTAGACCTACCCGTTCCCAGTTTATCTTTCCGTGTACTCTCTGATAATTATAATTGATTGATCGTCTATTTCTAGTATTCATAACTCAATTTTAAAAGTCTTGTCTTGCGAATACCATTTACTCATGACTTTGTGTCTCGACACCTTAACTAATTCATTAATAAATATTTTGTACTTTACCTCGACACAAATCGAAATCTAAAAGATTATTCCTATTCCCCCAAAATGACTGAGGTTTTTTTATTATAGACATTTGCGTCATTGAGTTCTCAAAGAGCTCACTTACGAAAATATATATACTATATGGGGATGGTGATGATGTATTATACAAGTGACAAGTTAAGTGCTCTAGTCGAGAGAGCTAGACTAACAGAAGATTATCACAAAATCGTACATAAACTTTGAAAATAATATAATGCGTCCTGGATTGGTGCAATGCTAAATTTGAATTCAAGCTTAAATTATTATGACATCCTAGATTTGACATAGCATGTCTAAATACATGAATCCGGTCCAGCTCAGAACAATTTACTTATAATCCCATATTGGAAACTAAGTAAATCTAAAATATTTCAGTTTTTTCAAGGTAGATCACGTTCATCCACAAATCGTTTAACTTTAAGATACGGAAAATTTGGAATCTCACATTTCTAACAAAACTTATAAAATATTTATTTAAATTTTTTTTATTATAGTCGGACAACTACGAAAGCCATTTTATAGATGTTGGATCTATCACATTTGGCGGCATTTTTGGATTAGGCGAACACATTCAACATCGTGTGATAATGGCACGAAATACGGTGCAGTGTTTATTGCTTCCCAGATTCTTCTTAATGGACAAGGAACAAAATCCTGGAAATATATGGCAACGGCGATCAGTCTATTTAGACGTTATTATTCCGACGAGAGAAGCTTTGTTCGATGATTTTCTGAGAAATCTCAAGTGGAAAAAATTTAAGAAAGATTTTGTAAAGAATAATTTGATATCTATTTCGACGGGTACTGCTAGACCTGATGATATACCTATCTTATGTCGCATTGAGGAAAATATATAAAATTATTATATGTATTTAAAATTAAATACTACACACATGTGTATCTCGTGTTTTTACTCAGATCGGAAAGATTTGGCAATTACTTTAAGCAATTCCATTATTTAGCGCCTTTTTCCTTAAACCGCTTTTTGGCACAGTTGAGAAATACCATTTTGAAGAGTGTCACGGTAATATGCCTATATGAAAAATAAAACATATGCCGATCTCTGAAGGTGTCAGCAGCAATCTACCTTCTAACTTTAAAATATTTGGAGATATATGGATCGATCGATATTCCATCCCTAGTTGGCACAGAACCTCCCATTTTAGTTTTGGTTTTTTGTTCCCAGTTTTAATGGCATGAAGGATATTAGACCTTACTTCTAAGTATTCTATTGTTGTTTATAATGTTATGGTTCCTTGGTCACCTTACCTGCAATTTTTTTCAGATATTTGTCTGGAAAACTTATATCAAATTATATCACCAGTCCGGCATTCATAATTGCTCATTTTACCCAATTAAACGTATTCGATTCATACATTTTTAAATAATAAAAAATAAGATTTGTACAAATTTGGGTTCAAGGCATGTCTATAAAATATTTACATAGGATTGATCGATTAATCAGCATTAAGGGCAGTCGAGAAGGCGTCACACAAAAATATCAGGGGTGGAAAAATGTAATATATTTTCATAATAATTATAAACAATAAAATTAAAAGTAATAATAATTAATATTTCTTTACAAAAAAAAAAGGCTTTTCCAACATGAAAATGATGAGATTTGAGTTTCATTTAGTCATCATAGCAGAAAATTTGCAGATCTAGGAAAATAAGATTGCACTTTTGCACAAAGATTTTTCCAATTTAATGGGGACTCAGCAAGACACAAGTGCAATTAAAAATACAAAATAAAATAAAAATAATGAAATAATGAATTAAAAATAATACATTTAACTGTTGTCCTATTCTAGAGTTTTTATTTGTGTATAAAGATTTGTTAAATTAAACTTTTATTACAAAAATTATTATCATAGTACATATACAAACAATTTAGGCTGCTTATAAATTTATATAATTTAATTTGAACAAAACTTATAACCCAAAATAAAATATTTCTTCTTAAAAGAATGGTTTTCATTTCTTTATACACAAAATAATTTGCTTTTAATTGACAATATTTCAAATTATTTTATTTTAATTTTTTCGTGTATAATAATAATCAATTCTAAATATTACCATTTTTTCAGCGCGATTTTCATTTTTATGTTATTTTTTAAATATCAGATTAATTTTTTTTAGTGTGTAGCATTGGCATTTTTAATTCAACATGAAATATAATTCAATAAAAAATGTTTTATTTCAATATTTTTGAGAGATTTACATTTCATTCTCTGCTTCTTAACACTATTTAACTTTAGGCAGTGAAATTGCGTAACTGATACAGCTTCAGCATCAAATAGAATTGACTCTGAAATTATATAAAGAGACTATAAAAATGAAACAAATTTTGTTGAGTATCAATAATATTACCAAGGCAGGCGAATTATTTAATTCCTGAAGCCCCAAAGATGCATCCTGCTGCCTTCAAAATATGTAAATGCTAAGAACTTAATATTTCTTTTTAGTGAAATAATTTGCATGTGGTGCGCATAAAAAAAAGATTTCTATGAAATTAATTAAAAACCACTTTTGTGTTCTCTCTTCAAAGTGAGTCAGCAGCGAGCAGAGTGATTACAGTTATTCAATTGTTGTGGCTGCCTTCAGGTTAGCATGGAAACGACGAATGGAAGCACTCTTAAGGTATCCATGCACAAAATGAGATTTTCCTCGTCAGTATTGATTCAACATTTGCAGTGAATGTTTGTAGAAATTGTAAAGAATAAAAATGACGGCAATCAGTTTACCGAGAGTACCAGAAGGTCTTCGCGACCTGATGAAAGCCTATACAAAGGAAGTTTTACGCGAAAAACCAAAAGACCTTCTCGGATTCTCATCACATTATTTCGAAAATATTGGGGAGATGAGAACACGTCATAAAGCGGTTCAATACGAGCCTCCGCAGACTTATGAAATCATTATGAAAAACCGCATTCGACAACAAGTGCCATTGTCAATGGTTCATTACATTATACCAGAAAATCTCACCGATGTCGTTAAGAACTTCATCAAAGCCGTCCTTAAGGAAAATCCCGAAAATCTACTCGTCTTTGCCAGACAATATTTTCAAAAACTTCGCCTTAGCCAAGCTAAGATGGACTATACGAAATATGCAGCCTATGAAAAATACACAAAGGAAAATGGAAAGTGGTCTCAAGAGTCCAAGGTGAAGTGTACATGTGGACGTGTTCTAGAAGGAAAAAAAGGTCAACAACCTATCAAATCCTTGGAGATCGATAAACTCACTTACAATTTGAGGGCAGTATGCATTATACAAAAACATTTCCGCATCTATCTAAAACGTAAGGCGGAAAGTACTGCCAAGGTCACTTCACAAACGAAGGATATTTATAAAAGTGCAGATTACTTAAATGCAATTTCTCTGATTCAGAGACAGTTTCGGCGATATTTATCGAAAAAACGAGCTAAAAATAGTATGGAATCTACGAAGACATCTGTAGGAAGGTACAATTCTGTTCAATATATAAGAGCCATATATATTATACAGCGACAATGTCGACTATATCTGGTCAAAAAAAGTTTGCAACGACCCCCAATCAAAAGTGGGTCTCTGACTTTGGAGACCAGCGTTACGATTACGACAGCAGCATTAATTATTCAAAGAGCGTTTCGACGAATGGTTAAAGTGGCCAAAGACAAAAGACATACAAATGCCGAACTTGAGCAAAGCGATGACATAAATGACAATGCCTCCGAGGCTGGTTCCTATACCTCCGCCTCCACGGCTCTCCTTTCGACGGAGTCGGTAGGTGAGCACAATGAGATGGGAGGCATCAATTACGAGGAAGGAGTCCATCAGCAGACCATAAACGAAGATGAGGAAGTGGAAAACGACTATAAAAACAATCACGTAACTGAAGCTATAAAGTCTAGTGAAAAATCAATAAAATCTAATGGAAATGGTAATTGCTAACAATATGTTTTCCGAACATCTGACACCCAATCTGAATCCTCATTTTTTTAGAAGTGTATTTCTTTAAAGTATAAATGCAAACTCCTATTTTTAGAGAACATTTAATAAACTTTCTTAAATACTTCTGTTTAATTATAATTTAAGGTACGAAAAAGACTAAAATGAGAATTTTCTATACGCATTTAAAAAACTTTCTGTATTTTTTAAATTTAAAAATATTTACCCTGGAGTTAAGTACAGAAAAATCCTGACTGAACCATTATAAATAATAATAATAATATTCTACATTTAAAGTCGATTTTTCCTGAGTGTACTTTTACCAATGTGCCAGAGCTAGAGATAATAGTAAATTAAAAATTACTAATCCTTTTCAAGCACTCTGCCATGAGAATTTATAACTTTTTATTCTGAATGTGATTTGCCCGATTTCAACACTCCTTAGTACCAATAATATATGCACTCATTCCACCAATTCTGCTTAAATGAAATAAGAAATTAAAATTTTAATCCTATTTGATATTTTCCTGATATCCTTATGCGAATCAACAAATGCTACAAAATAAAAATATATTTTAAATATCATGCAAAATTTTAACTTCCCAAAATTTTAGAGACTTACTTGCTTTCATATATTTAGTAAAAATATAAAATATGGAGTTTTGCAAATGTCGGTGACAAATATAAGGATTCATCTGTAATCTAATTTCCCAATTTGGAGTCCCAAAGCTCCAAAACTTAATAATAGAAAACATTTAAAACACATTTTTAATCATACAAAAATATTTTGCCCTATTCATTTCGAAAACGAGAAACATTTTCTAGTTTTCAGGCCGAATTTTATTATTGGTAAATTTGTTTTCTTTTTGTGTAGGTATATAGTATTAAGTATCCTTCCGATATAAGAAAAAAATGTTTTCTACAAGTCTAAACGAATTTTATTGCTAATTTTAAGCTTTTGCGTTTATTATGAGATATAACCAAATATTTGTTCACTTCAAGATATAATGGACCCAAATTCGATGGAAATCAAAAGTGTTCAGACGGTTTTAAAAAGTGCGAATAACCAAGCAAAGCAGCATCAATTCAAATCAAAGTCGGATGATTCAAGTAAGCAATGAATCTCATTTAAATTCGATATTTGTAATGATTTCTTCCCCTTAGTAGTACCACCTCTATTAATGTTATCAAAACTTTAGTCTTAATTCTCAATTCCACTTATAATTCCATTCTGTGCATTAATTTTTTACCTATGATCATAACTTAAATTTTATTTTTACAGAATCCTCAATAATCTCGACAAACCTGGAAAACACAGAATTAGATAGTATTGGAACAACAACAAAAATTCATAGTGAACTTCCAACCGATGACGATTATGAGATACGTCTTTCGCCGGAAAATAATATTGAACTCGTAAATACCAACAGTGTAATGGAAAACACACAAGAGAATAAAGAACAGAATTTGAAAGAAAATATAATAGAGACCCAGAAAGCCTTGAAAGATGCTGAGGATAGAGTTACGCAAGAATATGATTCTTTAATTATGCCAGAGGAACAAACTGTAACCAACGATCAAGATTTAACTGGAGTTGCAACCGAGAAAATCTTTAAACCTGATGAGGATGTCATTAATTTGAAACACGATTCAACAGAGGTGGCAAAAGAAGATCAGCAGACCATTGCCTCAGCTGCAAACCAACCTGAAATAATTTCAACTTCAAGTCCAGATACACTGCAAGAAAAAATAATTAATAGTACAGAGTCAGAAATAAAAACTCAAGGTGTTCTTCCAGTCGAAGACGAACTTGAGAGAAGCCTTACAGCTCAAAATGATTCCAGTTCAGATTCAGTAATTACGAAAAGATCAATCAAAAATGAACTGGATTTATCTGATAATGGTGAAGATCTATTAATTGATATTTCAAACCAAGAAAATATAGCTGGAGAAAAGACCCAGAAAGCCGTAAAATCGGAGGACGAGGAAGTTATAATAGTGCCTGATTCTATTAATTTGTCAAAGGGTCAAACAAACGAACCAGATTTAATTGAAGTAGTCAGCGAAAAAATCCTAAAATCCGATTCTTTACAACTGTCAAAAGAAGAAGAAGATCAGCAGACGTTATCATCAAATCCATCTGAAATAATTCCAATTTTGACTCAAGGTACAAATAATCAAACTATTGGTTCTGGAACAGAAGTAGAAATGCAAAGTTTACTTCAAGCTGAAGACGAACTTGACATAAGCCTTCCATCGCCAGATGATTCAATTATTACCATAAGAGAAAATAAAATTGAAAATGATCCAACTGAAAATTCTGAAGATGTGTTGAGCGAAAATATAAATATCGATCAAAATATGACCGAAGATATAGCTGAAGTCGAGACTCAGAAAAACTCAAAACCTGATGCAAATGAAGTTGCATTAGAGCCTGATTCTACAGATATTCCAGAGGAAGACATTTTAACGAAAGTACAAGATTCAGTGGAATTAGTCACCGGAAAAATATTAAGCCTCGATTCAACAGAAATGTCAAAAGAAGATCAGCAAACCATTGCCCCATCTTCAAATCTTTCTGAAATAATTCCCATTTTAACTCAGGATACACTGCAAGAAAAACAAAGTAATATTATTGAGACAGACATAAAAACTCAAGGTGTTCTTCCAGCTGAGGACAAACTTGAGAGAAGTTTTTCATCGAAAAATAATGCAAACAAAAATGCACAAGAAACACCTGAGAATGCTGAAGATACACTGAGCGAAAATAAGAACATCGATAAAAATATTACCAACGAAGAAGATAAAGTTGGAGACGAAACCCAGAATTTCTCAAAACCGAAAGACGTCGAAGCTACTTTAGTGAGTGATACCTTAATTATGCCAGAGGAGCCGACTTTAAGTAACGATCAAGATTTAATTGAAATAGTGGCAGAGAAAATCTTAAAAACTGATGAAAATGTAATTAATTTAAGAAACGATTCTATAGATACATCAAAAGAAGACGATGGGCAGATTATTGCGTCATCACCAAGTCCAACTGAAATAATTCCAACCTTAACTCAAGATACACTTCGAGATAAACAAAGCAACATTGTTGGGACACAAATAATACCTCAAAGTATAATCCCAGATGGAAACGAACTTGATAAAAGCCTTCCATCGCAAGATGATTCCGAAAAAGTTATTACCAAAAGAGCAATCAAAAATGTGGATGCCTCATTTGAGAATGTTAAAGATATATTGAGCAAAAGCATTATTGTCGATAAAAATATAACAAACGAAAGAGACTTATCTGAATTAGAAACCCAAAAGGGAACTTTGCCTGATGATGGTGGCGTTATATTGGTGCATGATCCCCTAACTATCGTAGGGGAAAAAACTCTAACTAACGAACAAGATTTAATTGAAATAGTGACAGATAAAATATTAAAAACTGATGAAAATGTAATTAATGTTAAACACGATTCTATAGATACATCAAAAGAAGACGGAAATCAGATTAGTGGTTCATCTCCAAGTCCAACTGAATCAATTTCAACCTTGACTCAAGATACACTTCAAGATAAAGTGATAGAAATAAAAAATCAATGTATAATCCCAGATGAAAGCCAACTTGAGATTGGCCTTCCATCGCAAGATGATTCCGAAAAAGTTATTACCAAAAGAGCAATAAAAAATGTGGATGCCTCATTTGAGAATGTTAAAGATATATTGAGCAAAAGCATTATTGTCGATAAAAATATATCAAACGAAAGAGACTTATCTGAATTAGAAATCCAAAAAGGAACTAAGCCTGATGACGGTGGGATTACATTGATGGAAGATCCCTTAAATATTGAAGGGGAAAAAACTCTAACTAACGAGCAAGATTTAATTGGATTAGTTATAGAGAAAATCGTGGAAACTGCTGATGATATTATTAATCCAAAACAGGACTTGGTACAGACGAACATTGGGGCAACTTCAAATGTATCTGAAATAGAAGATAATAATGCTAAGAATAAGGAAATGGAAGATAAATCAAAACTGAGCGTAGAACAAGATGTTGACAACAATAATTTAAGCAGTCAAGTTGAGAACAACTCAGAAGATGTTGATACGGACTTAACAACCACAAATCCAACTTCTGCTCAAAGTAGTAATCTGAGGGAGTTGGAGAATCCGGTCGCAACTTCTGGCACTGAAATACTCACAGCTGCAGAACCATCCGAAGAATCAAAGGAAATTAATATTGAATTAAATGCTGAACATAAAAATATTTTAGTATCACCTTTAGGAGTTGCGGATAGTTCCGAAGATCATCCTAAAGAAATAAAAATTGATGACAGTACATCAAATGAAATGGACAAAAATAAGAGCATAGAAAAGGATAAAAATAAGAGCATTGAAAAGGAAAATAAAGAAGTAAAAGAGAAGGATAGCAGTATTACAGGAAGTTCAAGTTTCAATTCTGAGGACCACTCTGATAATACGAAATTAATGGATATTAAAGAACCAAATGAAGATGAGCCATCAAAACTTGAGAAAATTACACAAAACTTAAGCAGTAGCTCAAAAGAGCAACCTAGTGAACCAACAGATGAAGATGATAATGAAGAACTACAAAAGGCTATATCAACTTCAACTGAAGGAGCTATAAGAGAAAAACCTTCGATTGGGAGTGCATTGGAAACTACGGAGAGCGTTAATTTCGAAAGTCCTATAAGCAAATCCACCAATTACGGAAGTAGAAATGAACAAATATCTGGATCAGATGTCGATAAACAGCCAGGGGATAATGACAAGGATGAAACCCCAAAACCCAAAAATCTTGAATCTATTGACTTGAAAGGTAATATACATATATATATATATGTACATATTTATTTATATATACAATTAAAGTTTAGATTTCACATTTTATTTTGAATTTAGCATATTTTTTTATATTTTTTTTATATTTTACTGTATTGACTGATAACTAAAAATACCGTTAAATAAGGGCAATTAGAGATTTATTACGTCGAGTCTCAAAATATTAATATTGTTCATTGATTATCTTATTATTTAAGTTATATTAATTAGTTGATTGCTTATAATTGCTCCCTACTGACAACCTACAGCTGCCTGGATGTCTGTCTGATAAAGACTTAATTCTTATATCTGCTAAGGACAAAATGTAAAGCCTTTTGTGGCTCGGTAGTATCTCGATATACTTTGAAGTGAAAATCGATAAAAACGAGATAAATATTCTCACACTTATCTCTCAATTGTTTCCTTTCGAAAAATTTGTAATTGATATATAACTATATGTATAAACCGACACTCTTAGTCCCGGATTTGCCAAATTGATAACTGATAAATATTTTCATTATTTAATAGATGGTCCATCGAAAACCCCCATTAAGACGGAGACCACAGAAGTTGAAATTACG
The DNA here is from genome assembly GCA_035044105.1 of Drosophila nr. perissopoda 5 BK-2023a. Taxonomy (NCBI): domain Eukaryota; kingdom Metazoa; phylum Arthropoda; class Insecta; order Diptera; family Drosophilidae; genus Drosophila; species Drosophila nr. perissopoda 5 BK-2023a. Next base: position 1,208,193 of record JAWNMK010000250.1, read on the forward strand.
GATAAAATACGTAAGTACATCATCAAAAATGTTTAAATATATAATTAAAACAAAATCATTTTTAAATAGCAACAAATAAATCGAGCAAGGAGGTCAATCCGGAATCGCTTAGTCCCGAAGTAAATGCTGGTAAGATTTCAGAGTAATATCGTATTCTAAAATATGTCCTTCACATTAGCAGAACAGATCGGCAACAGGTTTGAGTAAACCCCCAATTGGCAAACAAATCATTCCAAGTTCCACAAATAAATCAAAAAAAGTGCCGGTCGCCAAGGACAAACAAGTACCAAATAATTCATCGGGCCGATTAATTAACGTGCCAATTGCTGAACTGCAGCTTAAATCATTTAGTGACCCTTCAGATACGGGCTTGTGGTATGAGGTCCACATGGAGTCAGAAACCAATGATGCAGACACAAAAAGTAATATCAAGTCTAAACAAGATAACGAGGGCCTAATAGAACCCATGATAAATGCTGAAAGTGCAGCTGGCGACATACTTGTTCCTTATCAAGAATCAAACGATGAAGTGATACAAAAACCATCAGTATCATTTTTCATTCCACTTGATGAAACGAGTGAAGGCAAAAAAGCTGCTAAGCAACCAACAAAAAAGAATAAAACAATTGCTCAAAATGATGGCAAAGAAGAAGCTCCAGAAGATTCAACAGCAGGACAAGACGAATTAGAAGAAGCTCCAACTGATTTCAACTATCAAGAATTTGGAGCACAAAAATTACAAACCATACATGAGCTAAATGAGAACGAAATCGCAAATGAACTCAGAATTATTGTGCAAAAATCTGAACATATTGTTCCCGAAATTCAAATAGAAGTGGAAAATGAAAATGAAAATACTAAAAACGATAATCTGGAAACTAAAATTGCTGATGCGGAAATTGAATCTTCCGTTCAAAACTTAAATGAAAGCTCTGAACTCAATCCGATGACAAGCAACGTTGAAGATGGGATTGAAAACGGCAATATAAACTTGGATGATGATCAATTAAAACATCTGAGAAGCGCCACAATTATACAGAGGGCCTATAAAAACTATTTAGCTCGTCGAAGGCGAGACGAGCCAGAAGTCGAGGAGAGTAAGGAAAGTCACAATGTGGCACCCAATTCGAAGACTCCCACTCCCTTAAGTGAAAACCTTGCAGCCACCAAAATTCAGAAAGCATTTCGACTATTCTTGGCAAGAAATGCACCAAAGGCATCGGAATGGTTTGTGGGCACACAACCCATAATCCTAGAATCGAGCGAGGAAAAAGCAGTTGAGGCACCAATAGAATCCTCCATGGCAAGTGCTCAGAACACTGGCACATTTGAAACAAATTTGGGAACTGATATTGGCAATCTTGAAAATGACATATATCCAAGCAAAGTATTTGAAAACGATAATGGCGCTTCTAATAATTCAGCAGGTTCCACAAGCGATGTAGAAATCGATTTAGATAAGGCCTTGTCGCATTCAGAATCGGATTCGTTCCCAAAAGGTAAAATTTTCATAAATAAATAGAATTCTTTTAAAATTGTCATATTATTAATATATTTTCTGAAAGAAATTCTAATGGAATTCCTGAGCAGAGAGATAGATTTCTCTTCTGGACTAGAGCCCCGTAGGATTGAAGAAGTACCTTGTGTAAACAAATCCGACGGTAAAATTAATATATAAATAAATAAAATTGACTTAAAATTGTAATATTTTATCTGTTAGCAGATGCATCAACTCGAGAAATAATGATCGAATTTCTGAACAGAGAGATCGATTTCTCTTCTGGAATTGATGAGGTTCCATGTATAAAGAAATCCATTTCACATACTACACTCGATCAGGAGGATAATGCAGACAATGAAACTGAAAAAAGAAAAGAAAACAATCAGGAACAATCTGAAAATGATACTGATTTAAATTTACTGGAGAATGCAGCATTGAAATTATCAGGAGCAGATGAGATCGTGTCAGCACAACTAGAGAAAGAAGACACAGAAGATAAAGAAGACTCTCTTATTAGCAAGCAAATGTCAGATGAAACCGTAGTTCGACCCATGAGCTCCTTGCATGAACAAACCTCTTTGGATATTCCGGATGGTGATGTAATCGTATACAATCGCTTACAACATGAGGAAAGCCGTGAGAGTTCCGCCCAAAGCGAGTCCGTAATATTTGGAAACTCCGATGAAGACCGAATTGTATCCAATGAGGCAGAAATTGCCCGGACACAATTATCACGGCATTACACAATCGCCGGCGATGATCCGAAAAGTATTTTCCGATCAGTGACAATCGTTGATGCGGTTCAATTTATCGAAAATGAAGATGTTGATATTGGAACTGAGATAAACAGCGCCAACAGTTTCTGCTTGGACGATGAGACGTCGGAGAACATTCGGAAGAAGATAATGGCGTACTCGCTGTCGGAGGCTGACTCCGATTATTATGATCCCAGCAAAATCGCCACTGACGATTTTCACATAGACACCGCAATGACAGATGCGATGGACACATCCACAGAAACCGAATCCACCATTGTCTCAGCAGCTGCCAAGATCCAGGCAGGGGCTCGGGGATTCCTAACCAGGCGAAGATTGCGTCGTGCCAGTGCTGGCACAAAGTCATCGACCCAAGACACCAAGGCCTCATTTGGAAACGATGCCATCAGCGAATCATTGGAGCGATTTATCGAGGAGGAAGCCGCCAAGAAGATCCAAGTTGCTTATCGTCTCCATAGTAAGAAGCAGAAGAAGCAGAAACAGGCAAATGTCATCAAAAGTGCCAGTTTGGAGAGCAGTTTGGCTGCCAAGCGACAAACTCTGCAACGTGGAGATGCCCTGCAAAAGGATTCAAATTCCACACCAGAGGATGAAAATATCGAAAGCAAAATTGTGAATACAATTGCAGTACAGCAAAATGGTAAGCTCCATACGAAATATTATTATTATTATTAAAATTAATTTTATAATTATTATTATTATTTATGTTACTAATTTAATTATTATTATTATTTATTTATTTTTTGTCTGGTAGGTTTTTTTCACTTTGTTTTCCCCTATCCATGCAACAAATGTTTGACCATTTTGCATTAAAATAATCCAGGAATGTTATACATATTTGTTATTTTTTAATTTAAATTTAAATATTTAATTTTCTTTTTGATTAATATTTAATTTATTGTTAATTTTTTGCATTTTTCTGGCGGAATTTAGTCGTTTAAATTATATAAATCACTAATTTAATTATTTTTAATATTCTTATATTATTATTATTATTATATTTGTTTATTTATTTTCCTTTCAACAATGGTTAAATTATTTTTTTAATACAATTAATTTATTTTTTACTTTTTGCATTTTTAAGTGTCGACTGACATTAGCGGACATTAAATATTAAATAATAAATAAAATAATGTTTTTATTGTCATTAATGTAATTATTATTATTATTTATAAATTATTATATATTTCTGTAGATACCCTCAATTAAAACATTTACTCTTACCATTTTAGAGAGACGCTTACAAAAGAAATCGAATATGAGCTTGAAATGGCCTCCCATGAGACAAAACTCTATGCCGGTCCAAATTGAGTGTGAGGTTCTTAGAGTAATTCCCAAACACAGAAGGAGACGCATCAAAAGCGCCGAAATGGGAAAGAACAAATTACCGAAATAAATTCTTAGCAAATATAATTATGACTGATACGATTAAAAATCAGTCTGCTTTTTAAAAACTTATTCCAAAACTTGCAAGTATATTTAAAGGTCTGGACGCGAACGTTTAATAAAGAAACGGTTCGGTTAATAATAATAACCAATACTTATTACATTTTTTAAAATTATAATAAAATTTATAAAAATATACTTTGTTACTGCTTTTTAAACGAAATACGTTGTGACTTCTCACACATTTAGACTAGAGGCACTAAGCAGACAATACATCAAATCGGCAAAAAAGGCTGAAGGCAACGCGTCGACAATTTTTCAGGGGTAGCGCATTTCGAGCAGCGAACACATGTCATTATTTTACTTGACTTCGCTGCGACAACATCGCGGATGATTGAAAAACCCAGCCTTATATGAGCATGCAAGCATGGGTGCGAACAGGTACACACATTTTCTAGTAGGCCCTAATCGGTTATGAATGTGTGCGAAAAAAGCAGATATATTTCAACCGGATAGCGCATACCCTTGAATTTGTGCGAAGATAGCAGCAACACTCTATCCTTGTCTTTTTGTGTGCGAGCTGGCACTCGATTTTCAATGTTTAGTTGTTGGACCTGATGTGTAAACTTTCGTAAAATGGGGTTGTTTAACTGGTTACAAATTTTGTAACCACTGCCCGCAAAATGTATTGTGCAAATCTAAAACAGGGTATCAAGGTCTCGACACACTAAATTCTGTCCTTCTCGATGGGCACGCATATACGTACGCATACAAAGATCATGTCAAAGTGGGAGAATGTTATATTTTCATCTGATTGGTCTTCAAACTTGTTATGGAAGTTTCGCATTGAATTTTATATCCGAACAGATTTTTGAAATTTCAAGCCTTGATATAATATCATCACAATTTTAAAATGTTCTTATAAGATTTTTTGCATATTATTGTAATTGTTATTTCAATCAAACTTGATTATTACACGTATGTCCTAAAAGCTTTTTCTGGCTATAAGTATTCTAAACATTTTCAAGTTCTTGACATTTTAATTTCTCACAAATCAAAAATCATTTATTTCCAACCTTCATTTACTTGACAAAAATACGGACAAAATTGAAAGAGTACTAGAGATACATTTGTGGAACATATGTTGGTTCACGAAAAATAAATACCGGAAAAAATAGTTTTTTATCGTTCTGATTTTTAAAAACAATTATTTCTATAAATGCGGGTTGTCATTTTACTTATTAGAAATGTTTTTAATAATAGAAATTGAATAATAGAAAATATTAAAAAAAAAATGTTTTGTCAATTAAATTTTAACTTTTACAAATTTTTTTTCTAATATTTTGAAAATAATTAAAAAAGAACTATATATTTTTTGTGAATATTTACTAAAATGTAGCTCGATTTTTTTTAGGGTGTACACAAAATTTGTACATATGTTTGGAATATGTCTCCTATCCAAAATTTCAAACTGTACTTTTATGACCCTGAATATTTTTGTTTTCTGCACATAAAAATGTCATCTTTTCGCACTGGATATGTTCAACGATCGAACAAAATATTTTACCAGCTGGGCACGAATACACAAACATTACACATTAATGCAAAAGATAAATATAAATACCACACTCGACTTCAATGAACATATGTATGCACTTTAAAATGTAAATATAAATACAATTTCTTTGTTTTTGATTTTTCCTGCTTTAATGGTAATAAGTTATATAATTATATAATATATGCATTTATATATGAAAACTTAAATGTACGCAAACAGTTGCGAAAAAAATAAAAGCACCACTTAAATGAAATGCTTTCAAAGGTGTCTTTTTTAAATTTTAGAAATGAAAGAAGACTCTCTAAACAAAGCAGTGAAAAAGGAAAAAAACCATTAGAAATCAATAAACGATTTCCATAAAGAATGCGTAAGTGGTGCTATTATTTTATCGCTACTTTTTAAATACATACATATTTATAAAGAATAAATAATAATGTAAATATTTGAAAACAATTCTACTAGAATTGTTATAAAATCAACAAAACCATTGGTTTGTTTTGTTCACTCGTTAAAAAAAAATGCCGTAATGGTGCTATAATTTTGAACGCAACTGTATGTCAAGCATTAAATGTTTCTATATACATTCAACACAATTTTCTGAATTTAGTGAAGATACAAGTTTTAAGTACTAAGAATTACTTAATACATAGCATGTTAATATTTATTTTGTTTAACTGGCGACTACTATTTTTACTTTAATCTATTTACAGGATGTACACACAACTAGGCTATATTAGAGTCATTTACATTAGTAGTAGTTGTCTAAGAGTATTTTTTTTTTTAATATGACGGCTGTTTCAATTTCTCCACATCCTTGCGTGCCTTGAAGCCGCGAAAACTTGATTGTATTTTGACTGCAGCATTTGTCGCAATTTTTTGCTGCTTGCGCACGAGAAACCCGCGAAAGCCTGCTTGAATTTTTGTTGCCGAGCGATCTTCGACTGACGTAGCTGCGTCTTCTGCTGCTGCGCTGATGACGCTCGTTTTCGTCTGTTTGCCGTCAGCTATTTTAGCTGCTGCCTGTTTCGTTTTGCCCTCCATGAAATCGCTGCGATGCTGCTGCTGCTGACGTCGTACGGTACTCTTGTGTGTGTTGTTCTGAGCACCGTTCGCTTTCGTCAAACGGTAAATCTGCTTGCGCACACGATAGCCACGAAAACCAGCTTGTATTTTAGTGGCTGCTGCACTTTCTTCGACTTGCAAAAACGACTGTGATTCGGGTGAGCTCGGGTAAATGTACATGATCGTAAGCAGCACTCAACTGTTTTTTTTTTTGCTTCTCAAATATAACGGGAGTTACATCTACAATCACGAATGATTCCCTTGCAAGCAATGTGAACTGGCTCCTTCGAGAGCTATAATTGTACTGACGTATATATAACGGAATTGGCTGCTGTGCACCAAGAATTTTCATTTTATTTTCCATTCACAAAACAAAAGGCCCCTCCACCCCCTCCCACTCATTTTCTATGCTCCCGCACACGTAGACTGAATCACCCCCTCTCTACACGTGTTTCACTGTGTGAGTGTGTATACTAAATGTATACAAATGTGTATACGAACATGCTGTATGTGTGTATGTGTCGAACATGGTTTTGTGTGTGTATTTTAATTGTATTTGTGAATTTACGTATCCAATGTATGTTTGCATGTACGGATGTATGTATGTATAACTATATTTGTGTGGCTCTTCCTCTTTTGAAAATTAAAAAAACAAAAAACCGCGGATGCTGATGACGTTAATAAATATACTCTGTAAATCTGTATATCAAAATATAATATATAGTTTTTTGGTGCAATGCTCGTTCTTTTGAATATCTTCTCTTAATGTAATTTTTGAACTTTTGAAAAACATTTTTCTAACTTTCGCAAAGACACTACTTTTAAAATTAAGGCAGATAACTATTTGATGTAAATATTTCTTATTTTTTTTCAAATTTAAATATTTTTTTTTTTATTAAAATTTTATTCTTAATCTAATTTGACTTATTTTCTTTTGATTTTGGTCGACATTAAAAAAAAATTTGATGTAAATATTTGTTTTTTATTTAAATTTAAACAATAAATTTTTTACTTTTAATTTCATTTAATTTATTATCTACTGTATCAACTGAGTTTGGTTGACATTTAAAGTTAATGAATATTTTTATTATCATCAAATCTTTCCTAAAGGCAAAACATTGAATTATCTGATGGAACAGTCTTTACTTTTGGTATAAGCAGACATTTGTTTGTCATTTTCTTGATCTAAATTTAAATGTACATAAAAACACAGACGGTATTAGGAATCAATTCTCCACATGTATGTAATTATGAATGATTTTGTACAAATAGAGTCGAACCGTCCACTTAGTATCTGCAAGTCTCAAGTTTTCTCCAACTTTTGTTCCCTCTTTTACTCTAACGTGTGGGAAATTATATTTAGAGGAATAAACATTGAGTGGTACTTACACAATATAAATTAATGTAAGTTTATTGAAATGCACATCTTGAATGAATTATAAGATACATTTATACATGTGTACATAGGTTGATAGAATTTTGAAAATTGGCTTAATGCCCATCTCAAACCCTACATTTAATTACAAGAGAAAACTATAAAAAAAATGTCTCCAATGACTTTTCATACAGATGTTTGACAAAACACGCAAATAAATTCAAAACTGAATGAAAAAGTTTCATACGACAGAAGATTTTTTATTTATTTAATACGCACTAACAGTCTACAAGTTTTGAATATTGAATTTTAAATTATACTTGCAATTTAAATTAAAAATATATTAAGCCTGGGGAAATTTAAATTTACAGATTGATTATAATCTTCAAGCTCAAAAAGGGTATATTATTTTCGGTATGCTGAAAACATACATTTCTTGTTATTCTGTATATATATACACATACACAAATACATTTGTTTATTTTCTTTTTTGTATCTGTCAAAATGCCTCCACCTATATACATGTGCACATACAAATAAGTATGTGTTTTTCCTTTGCCAATGATTCCGGGTGATGACAAAGCAATGGTTACGTTTATAAACCGCTATGTGCGGTCAACAGGAATGTAATCGAGTTAATTGACTTTTGGTAAGAGTTAACGAGAATAAATCCCATTAATAGATACAACTACACACATATAAGTATACATATAAGTACATATAAGTATGTGTAAATGCATCAAATTGTGTGGTTATATAGTGTATATATTTTACTTCTATCTTAAAATATGTCCCAAGTCATAAAACGGGTAATGCTTTTTTAGCCAGTCACATAAACATTATTTAAATAAATTTAATGGTGCCACTTTATGCTTACAGTTTAAAATTGCTGCATTTAGGGGAACCAATTTGGGGCTACACTCAAAAAAAAAGTTGGTTTGAAATTTAGACGGAGCAGACATCAGCTGAACTCTTATAACACCCTATCAAGAATTTTTCATTACTTTTTCTGAATTTTAGAAAAGATTATTTCTAAAAGCTAGAGTTTGCGTTAACACTTTTCCAAATAATGGAAAACATTAAAAAAAAATAAAAATAAAACAATATATTTTTGAGATTGACGATTAGGGCAAGCCTTTCCAAATTCTTATATTTAGAAAATATTTCTGGGGAAAAGTTTTTCAGGGTGATCTTCATTTCAGTGCGTTATTTGTTTTTGAATTGAGCGCGATCTATTTTCTGAGTGTACTTAAATTCTCAAAAAGCAAAAAAGACATTTCAGATTTTGTTTTGATTTTTATAACCAGTCCCATTAAAACAGATTAAATTGTTATTAAAATGTAAGCATCAAAGCATCTAGCCATGTTCCCCTTATGTCTTTCTGTCTGTCCGCAAGGGTGAACTGGGCGATATAAGAGACTATAAGCTTAAACTTGAAAATCGATATTAATCGATTTGAAACACCAATAAAAGCGGCAAGGTTAGTTATGGATTAGAGCTATAGCCTGATAATTGATACATAATATATATAGATACGTACACTATGTCAAGAAAAGTCTTTTGATAAAGGAAAAATTAATCTTTTTCCATTTTTTTTTGCGCAATGGATCTGATCGAAAGTTTTGTGTACGATTTTCCACAGTAATTAAATATTTTCAGCCTGTTTTTTCGAAGGACGTCATTTGCTCGGATGTATCTCTTTTATAGCTGTGTATTTAACTGAAATCTGGTGGTTATAATAAACCAGCGGATATCAAATGATATTATTCATCGCATTATTACCTTTTTATTACCTTCTTGCATTGCCAAATTTGAATATAAAATGTTTGCCAAGGTCATGATCGAAAGGCATGACTAAAAACAATAAAAACGCTTGCAAAATCATAAACAATCCAATCCAATCATCCGAGAATGGACCATATTCGTTTTTTGAATTTCAAAAAAAGTTTAAGATAATGATTCTTATTCAACTAAGTGTAAAAACTCCATTTAACAAAAGAAAAGTAAGAAAAAATTTAAATTTTTGAAGAGAAATCTAGTAATAGAAAACTAGAATAATAACTATATAATATTTAGCAACTGGGTTCAGGGTATCTGGAAGTCGAGCTCAGACAATTTGCTTATCAACAACTTGTATCGATTTCAGTATGAATTAATTAACAATGACATAATATGGATCAAATGCACACATTGTCTTCAGATCGGCAAAATAAGATTTTCAAATTGAAACGACCACATGACTGTAGACAAGCATTATCTGAATTCGCTCAGACATACATATATATATATATATATATGTACAAACACCAATTGCTTGCTCAATTTGCAAAATAAATGCAGAACAATTGAAATTTAATTGTTTTGTATTCAAGCGGCTTCAATTTAAATCATTTGTTTGTTGTTTGAATCATGAGACAAAAACACAAAATTTATTGCAATGCGCAATTTTCAACGTTGGGGCTTCAAAACATGTTTTCTTCTTATGCCAAAATAATTTTAAAATATATATGTGATCTAAAGTTGAGCACGTTGTTTTCTTGAATTGTTGGACACCAAAGTTCGGGGATATATCATAAATTATTACATAGTATTAAGCGTACCCAAGACAGCATTTTTTTCTTGCGATATATCTTTTAAATGGTATTATTATTCTACCACGAATTGAATTTAAAAGAACTCATTTCAGATCTCTTAAGGTATAAAACTAAGGCCAAATCTAGCAACTTAATTTTTCCCAAAATTTAACTTAAATTTTTACAACTCCCAATTCACTTGCACAACTATTAACCATGGAGTTTCGAGCATAATATATAATGTATAATATATAATATAGTAATATAGCTTAGGAAATTAGGCTGTAGATTGGATTAAAACAGTTGTGGATCATCATCCTCTATGTTGTGAATTTGGAAAATATTATGTTGCCAAACACGTGTGATGAAATGTGCTTAAGTATAAATAAATATTAACACAAATATATATATAATACATATTCATTCATTATAACATATTCCCATTGGAATGTTCAAATTTTTTTCGTTTATTCATAATTTTTTAGTTCCAGTGGTATTTTTGTTACCGCCTAATTCGCTTAGTGAATGCAATTTTTTGCGCATATTTTTTTGAAAAGGCAACAAATTAAATTAAATTTTTTTACATCATCTGTTGCTGTTCTATTTGAACATTTCCATGCTCAAAAACTGATTAAATTGATATACAAGAGAATGAAAATTTCCACCAAAAACAGATTTTTATTGTTCTGCTATTTTTTCATTCGCAGCTAAATATTCCAGAACAGCATAGTCGATATAGCTTTACGGCTTGAAGTTGTCTGAATCAAACCTAGGATTGACTATTGACTACTATATAAGATATACACATTTAGTCAAAGCTATTGGCACCAAAGGCCAAAATATGAGTTCTAGAATTAACAACTTTTTTGGTTTACTAATTCTTCATTAAAATTGTGATTTTTATTGCTATCTGAAATAGTTTGAAATGGACGAGTACAATAGTAATCATATCAAAACCTTAAAAAACTTTCAGCAAGAGTACTCTCTCATAATTAGTTATTAAAAATGATTTATTGAAAAACAGTATTTGGAAATGTAATATGAGTTATGATGTATGTGATTGATTCGTAATTCATTGAATTCAGGAAATGCGATAAAGCATCTTGCGCTGCATTCTGTGCTGAAGCTCGCCACGTCGAATCATCGTATGAACGACTTTCATTACAGCTCTCTCCTCATATTTTTGGCGCAGGAAATCCTAGATTTTGAGAATATGGTATATATAATTAATAATACATACATATGTATATATATAAATATAAAATTGTTACCTGCAAAATATTTTGCTCCGATACTTGAGAGCCGATGGCAAAACGTCGCTTTAGTTGTTTCTCGATACGATTTAAGGTTTCCTGATCCTCCTCGGTGGTGAAACCCTCGGCACCAGCCAGACTACCCGTTGTGGCCGCGTCCAGGGTAGATACTTGGAAGAGGCGCAGAGCTTCATTCACATGTTCATCGGTGACAAACGGCAGTAAATGCATTTTTGCCAATGATTCTGATATACGAATTACGGCCTCCAATTGACGCACCGTAATTGGAATGCAATGGCGCTTATCCGCCGACTTCTCCTGTTGCCCGGCACCCGAACGCATCAGAACATAGCGACTCTTTAGTTTTTCACCAGCAGCCTCACTGAGCCTCGGACCGCAATGGGTGCGACAATAATGGATGTACTTCTTGAACGTGGCCAACGAGATTTCACCTTCGGCCGGCTCCCAAGGCGCCGACTTGTTCGAGCTCAGATGCACGTTTATAATATGCTTGGCCATGGTGATGTCTCGGGCCTCATCGTGCACATCCTTCACAATGAAGATCATGTCGAATCGCGACAGAATCGTTGGCATAAAATCAATGTTCTCCTCGCCCTTCGTATCATCCCATCGACCAAAGATCGAGTTGGCAGCTGCCAGCACCGAGCAGCGTGAGTTCAAAGTGGTTGTAATGCCAGCCTTGGCAATCGATATGGTCTGCTGCTCCATTGCCTCGTGAATGGCAACGCGATCATCTTCGCGCATCTTGTCGAACTCATCAATGCAAACGACGCCACCATCAGCCAGAACCATGGCGCCACCTTCCATAACAAAATTACGCTGGGGAAAAATACGGGCATCATTAGTAAATATAAATATATATAATAGGTAAGTATAGTAGTTATAGATATAGTACTCTAATAATTAAACAATTAATTGGAAAATTATCTCAACATTGCATCGATTGGGGAAACACATAAGATCCCCAATCATACCAACCAATGGTAAGTATGAATTAGTAAAGATACCCATTAACAAATGCTTGCGAAAATGTTATTCACGGGAAAAGACGTTTCAAATTGAATTCATAATGATATAAATAAAATATAGTAAATATAAATATAGTATGAATTCTTTAAGATTACCAACTAAAAATAAATGCTAAATGTTATTCACGAAACAAGAGTTTTAATTAAGTTGTTAATGATAAAAATGGAGCACTCGGAATTGACAGCATACAAGTTGGATGAAGTAAGGTGGAGGTATATAAGGTAAAGTAAAATTAATTTGACTGATCATGGCAGCGATATCAATTTCACTATATAGGTATTTGACATTAGATTACTTGGGCAGGTGAGGTCTTTACGTTTGTTTTGGTTATTTTGAGGATATTGAGGAGACCACACACAAGATCCATATTCTAGAATTGGATGTCCAAGAGAATTGAAGAGTATTATATAACTTAAAGGGCTTTCTTGAATGTGAATTTAATATGACTAACGAGTTTTAATGTATAGTCAAGAAGTAAAACTAAATCAATATTTCATTGAATCTATCAATATATTCAACCGAACATCGACTGTTTTTCCCAATTTTGATGTTGTAAAACAAATTTTTTATTTTATTTATGCAGAAATTATCTTGCTATTTTTGACAAGGTCATAGATAAAAGGCAAGCAAATAAAAACGCCCATTTCTAAGGGAATCGGCTCAAAAGGGAATAGCAAAATCATAAAACGGTTGTCAAAATTATTTCTTAACTGTCTAACGACTGGATAATTTTAGTTTTGACATATTTAACAAGTAAATGAATCTTGACAATTTACTTTTTAGATAGTTTTGGGTCCATAGAATTATGGAATTATATAAGAAAATAATAAATAAAAAATATATAAATTATATAAAGAAGTTAATTTTGGTTTTCAAAATTTCAAATATTGATCATTTTCTTTTTAGATAGTTCGAAAAATATGCAATTTAAAAATATTAAATAAAAATTATAAATTTGCGTACAATTTAATTGTGTTTAGATATTAGTTGACAAAATCTGTGAAAGGGAACTCACCGTGTGTGGATCCTTCATAACACAGGCCGTGAGACCCGCTGCACTCGAGCCCTTGCCGGAGGTGTAGACGCCAATTGGAGCAACCTTCTCGACAAATTTGAGCAGCTGCGACTTGGCCGTACCTGGATCTCCCAGCAGGAGGACATTAATGTCGCCACGTCGATTGAGACCATCTGGGAGACGCTTGCGTGAGCCACCAAAGAGCATGCAGGTGATGGCCTTCTTTATGTCGTTCGAGCCAAAGATGCTGGGCGCCAGCGACTTGGAGAGACGATCATAAATATCCGCCGAGGCGGCATAGCGCCTAAATTGCTCATCCTCCTCAATGGAGATGTTATTGTAGCGCGACACAGCGCCCGCTCCCTCCGCATCCACAACAATGCCCACAACACGCATATACGGAGCCCGCACCCCGAGCACTGCCTTTTCGCGACCGTCTTGCCTCGTCGGCCTGCCCACTTTCCGGATGGAATAGATGCCATGGATGAGGACACGATTACCAGGCACAACACGTTCGCAGAGCGAACGATCGCAGAACAACTGCAGATGCCTCGGAATCTCGCCTTGGGGCACAAAGTCCGGCAGCTCTTGCAGCTTGAGCGTTTGGAAATCGACGCATTTGCATTTGTCCGGCATAATGAAGAACGGATCCAGCGGACACTTGGGTCTACCAGCCTGCTCAGTGTTGCATTTACGAGGCAGGGCATAACCCTCCAATCCCGGATTCACCTTCAGATTGGGTATAACAGTGCTGCAAGAGCGGCACATGATCGACATGCGTGTCGCCTTCGCCTGAATGCCCGAGGCAGACACAATAATCCCGGCAATTTTCACCAGCCGCGAAACGCTGTCCGATTTCAGTTGACGGATATTTGTCGGATTTGCGCCGGACATCAGCAGTATTTGGATGTCGTGCATGTGTTCCTCGTGATCTGGCCGCGGTGCCGTTATCTCATCGGCCACTTCGCGGGCAGCCTCCTCGAAGATCTGCAAATGCTCAGTCGGCTGTTTATTTAAATTATCCGCAAGCGTTTCATCAAATCCAACCACGTCTTCCATTTCGATCTCCAGAAAGTAGCGTCCATTGAGATAGTTTCGCTTGAGATTATCACTGCAATGACAAACCCCATAAATATCCTATTTCACATCCATATCAATATCGCAGTACTCACCGATATTTATAGTAAAAATTGTCTTCGTTGAAAGTGCGAATAAATTCCTTGTACTTTTTCTTCACGGCCTGCAAATTAATCTGAGCTCCGCTCGCCTGTTGATCATTGCCAAAGTTGTCGGAGAAAAATACACCAGCATCATCAAAGCCGTCCATTTTTATTGATATACAATTGTCAAAGTGGCTTCTCTAAAATCACACTGTTTTAATCTCTTATTTATAACAATGCCGCAATCACGATGCGCAAAAAAATGTTGCCGCCAAAATTGTAAGAGGCATTGCTGCAATCGATACGGGTATGCCGATGAATCGGAAATAAAATAATACACAAATATCTCGATAGTATCGCACAACATGGATTTCGATAACAATGACCACGAGTAACAGCGGCACTCTTCATATCGGTCTGCATTGTCTATTTGTTTAACTCTAAGTCGCTTTTAATTTTAAAGTGTACTTTGCTTTTCTAAATTGGACGATTTTAAGAAAAATTTCCACAAATTTTAAGAAAAACTGCCTTAAATATATTGCTTTTGTTTATTACCACTCGATACAAAAATATAAACTAGTTTTAGCCAATTTTTAAATAATTTTACTATTAGTTTAATATGCTGCATACTTAATTTGATGGATATTTGAAAGACCTTATAAGCAGTCGCCTTCAAAATTTGAAAATAAAAAAATATTGGGAATGCGATCAACTACTAGTATATACACAGCTTTCATGCAAATAAAGTTCTTACACTATGATATAAATTTTCAGATTATGAGCATAAAAATCACAATTTTTGCATATTATTTTCGCATTTTATCTATTTGATAAGGATTAATATTACTAAAAATTTTAAAGTTTTTGAAATAGCTTATCAGCAATACTAAATTGAAAATATTTCCAAGTTTTTAGCCAAAGTTTGCTACAAATCAGTAAAGATGGTGATCATTTGCATATATACAACTTGTTTTTCTATTAAAATTATTTTTAAGAAATTCTAACATATTAATTGCTTATTTTCTGAAAATATTACATTTCTATCGATATATATGTGTCACAACATATATCGTGAATATTATTTATCGAAATTTTTGCAGCATCCCTGGCAACTGCTTGGTAGCACTTTTTCGCGCGTGTTTTGAGGGAAGCAGTTCTGTCTTATCGGTCTCTTATCGCATTACCAAATC
The DNA here is from genome assembly GCA_035044105.1 of Drosophila nr. perissopoda 5 BK-2023a. NCBI lineage: Eukaryota > Metazoa > Arthropoda > Insecta > Diptera > Drosophilidae > Drosophila > Drosophila nr. perissopoda 5 BK-2023a. Next base: position 1,224,092 of record JAWNMK010000250.1, read on the forward strand.
TATTTGATTCCCCACAACTAAAGCCAAATATAATCGTGGAAAATGGTAAGCAAAAATATTCCTTAAATTGCTAATGGCTAACTAAAGCGTAAATGTGCAGTCTTCAACAGATATAGCCATGGAAGCGAGTGTCGAGCCTACAACCGGCCTCATCCCAATCGGAAATGGGGCGAACTCGAATAATGTTTTAAAGAAACTTGCCAGCGCATCTGCTTCAGCTGCTCCTCCTCCGGCTGCTATTGCTCCTCGTGATGGAAGCGGCAATGCGGATGAGATGACCTCAAGGGATTACTACTTTGATTCGTATGCCCATTTTGGCGTCCACGAGGAGATGCTCAAGGATGAGGTGCGGACGGTGACCTATCGCAATGCGATGTACCACAACAAGCATCTCTTCCAGGGCAAGGTAGACTTCGTCTGTGGTCATATTATAGGTTGATATGAGCCAAGATTTCCATGTGTTTATTCAGCTTGTTTTATTGCTGCATTATTTCTTAAAGATTGATTTTGAATCCTTTGCAGACCGTTTTGGATGTAGGCTGCGGCACGGGCATCTTGTCTATGTTCGCCGCCAAGGCTGGTGCGGCCCAAGTGATTGCCGTTGACTGCTCGAATATTATTGAGTTCGCTCGCCAAGTGATAATCGACAATAATTTGCAGGAAATTATTACCGTAGTCAAGGGGAAAATTGAGGAAATTGAGCTGCCTGGTGGAATTGAGAAAGTCGACATTATAATCTCCGAGTGGATGGGGTATATAATCTATAGATTTAATATATTGTTATAAAAACAACATATATAATCCTATCCAGCTACTGTCTGTTTTACGAGTCCATGCTGGATACGGTATTGTATGCGCGCGACAAATGGCTAAAGCCCAATGGAATGATGTTCCCGGATCGGGGCACACTCTATATCACAGCGATCGAGGATCGCCAGTATAAGGACGAGAAGATCAACTGGTGGGACGATGTCTACGGCTTCGACATGAGCTGTATTAGGAAGGTGGCCGTCACGGAGCCCCTCATCGATGTTGTCGATCCCAAACAAGTCGTGTCCACGGCTTGCATGGTGAAGGAAGTCGATTTGTACACGGTGCAAAAGGCGGATTTGAATTTCTCCTCGAAATTCAATCTGACAATTAAGCGCAATGATTTTGTGCAAGCTTTGGTCACCTATTTCAATATTGAGTTCACCAAGTGCCACAAGCGTCTGGGATTCAGCACATCGCCGGACTCGACGTACACGCATTGGAAGCAGACAGTATTCTACCTGGACGACCACATGACGGCGAAGAAGAACGAGGAGATCAACGGCACCTTTCAAATGAAGCCAAATGAGCGCAACAATCGCGACTTGGACATTGTCATAGACATCCATTTTAAGGGGGATCTGTCCGAGATTCAGGAATCAAATACATACCGCATGCGCTAGCAATTTAAGCTAATCCTTTAGCCTTCTTAAACGTAACAGCGAGAACAAAAACAAAAAAAAAACATTCAAAGAAAATGATGATGTGTGTTGCGTCTTCTGCTAGTTTAAAGTGTGTACCTTTTTAAGTAAGCACCATATTGTTACAAATGTCCGCCTTTTTGGTTCAATAGTTAATTTTCAATTTACAGAACACTGCCTGGGAACCTGTTCCTCATATAAATGCATTTCACATGTACATATTTATATAGTAATAAAAGTCTGACAATTGTTTTTAAATTCATTTTAGAAAACTCCGTTTATTGATGTCAAACAAATTTTTTATAATTTACAGAACATTGCATCAGTGTGTAGATTTGCATTTGAATGCCCTTTTCATTAAATATATACAGTGACCCACACCTTATTAAGATCAGTGTCAAAGAAAACAAGTAATTGCCTGCCATAAACTAATCATTAATTATTTTTCAAAAATTCCAAAGACCGATGGTAGGTACAGGTATTAACCACCTAAATTAATATATGACCCCAATACACTGGGGTTTCCCTACCTGCTAGGTAGGATTATGTAAAAAAGTAGCCTATTTTCTTTGACTCTGTGCCTAATAAGCTGTCCGCCACTGTATATAAGTTATTAAAATCATAAAGCGGTTGTCAAAATTATTTCTTAACTGTCCAACGACTGGATAATTTTAGTTTTGACATATTTAACAAGTAAATTAATCTTGACAATTTACTTTTTAAATAGTTTTGGGTCCATAGAATTATGGAATTATATAAGAAAATAATAAATAAAAAAATATATAAATTATATAAAGAACAGTTAATTTTGGTTTTCAAAATTTCAAATATTGATAATTTTCTTTTTAAATAGTTCGAAAAATATGCAATTTAAAAATATCAAATAAAAATTATAAATTTGCGTACAATTTAATTGTGTTTAGATATTAGTTGACAAAATCTGTGAAAGGGAACTCACCGTGTGTGGATCCTTCATAACACAGGCCGTGAGACCCGCTGCACTCGAGCCCTTGCCGGAGGTGTAGACGCCAATTGGAGCAACCTTCTCGACAAATTTGAGCAGCTGCGACTTGGCCGTACCTGGATCTCCCAGCAGGAGGACATTAATGTCGCCACGTCGATTGAGACCATCTGGGAGACGCTTGCGTGAGCCACCAAAGAGCATGCAGGTGATGGCCTTCTTGATGTCGTTCGAGCCAAAGATGCTGGGCGCCAGCGACTTGGAGAGACGATCATAAATATCCGCCGAGGCGGCATAGCGCCTAAATTGCTCATCCTCCTCAATGGAGATGTTATTGTAGCGCGACACAGCGCCCGCTCCCTCCGCATCCACAACAATGCCCACAACACGCATATACGGAGCCCGTACTCCGAGCACTGCCTTTTCGGTCGCAGAACAACTGCAGATGCCTCGGAATCTCGCCTTGGGGCACAAAGTCCGGCAGCTCTTGCAGCTTGAGCGTTTGGAAATCGGCGCATTTGCATTTGTCCGGCATAATAAAGAACGGATCCAGCGGACACTTGGGTCTACCAGCCTGCTCAGTGTTGCATTTACGGGGCAGGGCATAACCCTCCAATCCCGGATTCACCTTCAGATTGGGTATAACAGTGCTGCAAGAGCGGCACATGATCGACATGCGTGTCGCCTTCGCCTGAATGCCCGAGGCAGACACAATAATCCCGGCAATTTTCACCAGCCGCGAAACGCTGTCCGATTTCAGTTGACGGATATTTGTCGGATTTGCGCCGGACATCAGCAGTATTTGGATGTCGTGCATGTGTTCCTCGTGATCTGGCCGCGGTGCCGTTATCTCATCGGCCACTTCGCGGGCAGCCTCCTCGAAGATCTGCAAATGCTCAGTCGGCTGTTTATTTAAATTATCCGCAAGCGTTTCATCAAATCCAACCACGTCTTCCATTTCGATCTCCAGAAAGTAGCGTCCATTGAGATAGTTTCGCTTGAGATTATCACTGCAATGACAAACCCCATAAATATCCTATATCACATCCAAATTAATATCGCAGTACTCACCGATATTAATAGTAAAAATTGTCTTCGTTGAAAGTGCGAATAAATTCCTTGTACTTTTTCTTCACGGCCTGCAAATTAATTTGAGCTCCGTTCGCCTGTTGATCGTTGCCAAAGTTGTCGGAGAAAAATACACCAGCCTCATCAATGCCGTCCATTTTTATTAATATATAATTGTCAAAGTGGCTTCTCTAAAATCACACTGTTTTAATCTCTTATTTATAACAATGCCGCAATCACGATGCGCAAAAAAATGTTGCCGCCAAAATTGTAAGAGGCATTGCTGCAATCGATACGGGTATGCCGATGAATCGGAAATAAAATAATACACAAATATTTCGATAGTATCGTACAACATGGATTTCGATAACAATGACCACGAGTAACAGCGGCATTCGTCATATCGATCTGCATTGTCTATTTGTTTAACTCTAAGTCGCTTTCAATTTTAAAGTGTACTTTGCTTTTCTAAATTGGACGATTTTAAGAAAAATTTCCACAAATTTTAAGAAAAACTGCCTTAAACATATTGCTTCTGTTTATTACCACTCGATACAAAAATTTAAACTAGTTTTAGCCAATTTTTAAATAATTTTACTATTAGTTTAATATGCTGCATACTTAATTTGATGTATATTTGAAAGACCTTATAAGCAGTCGCCTTCAAAATTTGAAAATAAAAAAATAATGGGAATGCGATCAACTATTAGTATATACACAGTTTTCATGAAAATAAAGTCCTTACACTATGATATAAATTTTCAGATTTTGAGCATAAAAATCACAATTTTTGCATATTATTTTCGCATTTTATCTATTTGATAAGGATTAATATTACTAAAAATTTTAAAGTTTTTGAAATAGCTTATCAGCAATACTAAATTGAAAATATTTCCAAGTTTTTAGCCAAAGTTTGCTACAAATCAGTAAAGATGGTGATCATTTGCATATATACAACTTGTTTTTCTATTAAAATTATTTTTAAGAAATTCTAACATATTAATTGCTTATTTTCTGAAAATATTACATTTCTATCGATATATATGTGTCACAACATATATCGTGAATATTATTTATCGAAATTTTTGCAGCATCCCTGGCAACTGCTTGGTAGAAATTTTTCGCGTGTGTTTGGAGGGAAGCAGTTCGGTCTCTTTTCGCATTGCCAAATCTATTTGATTCCCCACAACTAAAGCCAAATATAATCGTGTAAAATGGTAAGCAAAAATATTCTTTAAATTGCGAATGGCTAACTAAAGCGTAAATGTGCAGTCTTCAACAGATATAGCCATGGAAGCGAGTGTCGAGCCTACAACCGGCCTCATCCCAATCGGAAATGCGGCGAACTCGAATAATGTTTTAAAGAAACTTGCCAGCGCATCTGCTTCAGCTGCTCCTCCTCCGGCTGCTGTTGCTCCTCGTGATGGAAGCGGCAATGCGGATGAGATGACCTCAAGGGATTATTACTTTGATTCGTATGCCCATTTTGGCATCCACGAGGAGATGCTCAAGGATGAGGTGCGGACGGTGACCTATCGCAATGCGATGTACCACAACAAGCATCTCTTCCAGGGCAAGGTAGGCTTCGACTGTGGTCATATTATAGGTTGATATGAGCCAAGATTTCCATGTGTTTATTCAGCTTGTTTTATTGCTGCATCATTTCTTAAAGATCGATTTTGAATCCTTTGCAGACCGTTTTGGATGTAGGCTGCGGCACGGGCATCTTGTCTATGTTCGCCGCCAAGGCTGGTGCGGCCCAAGTGATTGCCGTTGACTGCTCGAATATTATTGAGTTCGCTCGCCAAGTGATAATCGACAATAATTTGCAGGAAATTATTACCGTAGTCAAGGGGAAAATTGAGGAAATTGAGCTGCCTGGTGGAATTGAGAAAGTCGACATTATAATCTCCGAGTGGATGGGGTATATAATCTATAGATTTAATATATTGTTATAAAAACAACACATATAATCCTATCCAGCTACTGTCTGTTTTACGAGTCCATGCTGGATACGGTATTGTATGCGCGCGACAAATGGCTAAAGCCCAATGGAATGATGTTCCCGGATCGGGGCACACTCTATATCACAGCGATCGAGGATCGCCAGTATAAGGACGAGAAGATCAACTGGTGGGACGATGTCTACGGCTTCGACATGAGCTGTATTAGGAAGGTGGCCGTCACGGAGCCCCTCGTCGATGTTGTCGATCCCAAACAAGTCGTGTCCACGGCTTGCATGGTGAAGGAAGTCGATTTGTACACGGTGCAAAAGGCGGATTTGAATTTCTCCTCGAAATTCAATCTGACAATTAAGCGCAATGATTTTGTGCAAGCTTTGGTCACCTATTTCAATATTGAGTTCACCAAGTGCCACAAGCGTCTGGGATTCAGCACATCGCCGGACTCGACGTACACGCATTGGAAGCAAACAGTATTCTACCTGGACGACCACATGACGGCGAAGAAGAACGAGGAGATCAACGGCACCTTTCAAATGAAGCCAAATGAGCGCAACAATCGCGACTTGGACTTTGTCATAGACATCCATTTTAAGGGGGATCTGTCCGAGATTCAGGAATCAAATACATACCGCATGCGCTAGCAATTTAAGCTAATCCTTTAGCCTTCTTAAATGTAACAGCGAGAACAAAAAACAAAAACAAAAAAAAAAACATTCAAAGAAAATGATGATGTGCGTTGCGTCTTCTGCTAGTTTAAAGTGTGTACCTTTTTAAGTAAGCACCATATTTTTACAAGTGTGCGCCTGTTTAACAAATTGTAATTCACGACTAATTCTAAGTAAATTGTACAGTTGCACATTAAGTCGAACAATGAACACATATTAAAGTGACTTGACTGTGCCACAAAGCACATCATTTTACTGGAATTTACAAAGATTTCTTTATTTAAATGAGGTGCATTTACTTTTTAGGTGTTTCTTTTTGGTTCAAAAATTTATTTTCAATTTACAGAACACTGCCTGGGAACCTGTTCCTCATATAAATGCATTTCACATATACATATTTATATAGTAATAAAATTCTGACAATTGTTTTTAAATTCATTTTAGAAAACTCCGTTTATTGATGTCAACCAAATTTTTTATAATTTACAGAACATTGCATCAGTGTGTAGATTTGCATTTGAATGCCTTTTTACATTTTAAATATACATATATATATATTATTAAAATGCAGAACATTTATTATTTAATAATTTTAGAAAACTCCGATGAGTATTTAATGTTTCGGTTCAGTTTGCCCTTTCTGTGGAATTGTCCATATTCTACAGTTAAATGCATATTTCGATAAATTTATAACAATATTCCATTCAAAAATAAAAAACACTAATTCCAAAATTCATTCGCAATTAACAAGTTAAATAAAGAAAATAGTTATAAAACACTGCTTATAGCAGGACCCATTTTGTAAAGTCAAATAAAAAAAAAAACCAATTGCAGCACAGAGTCGAAGTCGGAACTGAAATTAAGCCCTATTTGTAAAAACCACTAACAGGAACCGATGATTTTAATTCCGAGTGAAGGTATTAGAACTAAAAATTCGTAGACCATACCACAGAGGGACATCAATGAAGCGAAACTCTCCTCACACTGGCAGTAGTCGTTTTGCGATATCTCAAATTAATTTTGAAATTCAACAGCACTAGTAGACTTATTTAAATTAACGCGTCTGAGGAAAACTTAGACTCCTATAATCATATCCGAAATGGGTTTTATTTAACAAATTAAATGATGGCTTAAATTATTACGTCGTGTACAGTTTACAATAAATTCTACTAGATATTATTATTGCTGAAAATTGCTTCTCCACATTTTAATTTTACAAACGTAGTTTGGAGAAAATATGTTAATATTTAAGATTTATTACAATTCCACATACGAAAATTTGCGCGAGCTGATGCTTGACGTCGCTCAGTGTAAATACAGCCCTATACGACTGATTTCATTCGATTTTACAATGCATACAGTTTTTATCGATAGTTCCGCTAATGATCAATCGACAAAATCAGCTGGTCGCATTTCATAACCTGAGATTCGTGTAACCCGAATTTGTTGAATTAAATTGATAAAAATGCGGTTAACTAACAAATTGTATGCACAGCACATTGGGTGGCATTTCAAGAAGCACTGGCAGGTGCAAGGCAGGCGTGTCCCCAAGGAGACCGGCGCAGCTGCTGAGCTCATAAGACTTGGCATTCAAGTAAAATCCCCCGAGGATGTGCTGAGTCCCCAAAAAGAGCTCAAGTTGTAAGTGGAATCGAGATAAATGGTAAATGAAAATAAACTTAAATATGTTTGCACACGCAGGGTGGATATTATGGGACCAGTCGTAAAGCCGATTGCTGAAGACCAAACTCATCCAAATTGGCATACGAATGCCCGTCATGTTTTTACGGATAACAACGTTCTCGTCGGAGGATTGCCTCAAGCTCAGGTTTTGACCAATACAATCGAGATTAACAGCTTTCCACCGCAGATCGAGGACGCTATTTCTAATGGGCAGTTGCCGAAATCCATCGATCGATCTGTTCAGAATGCCATCTTTTCGTCCCATCTGCTGGATGCCCAACAAGTAAAACTGCCAAAGATCAAACTGATCGATCGACCAGCTTTTAATTTACCCCGTCTTTACGGCATCTCCTACGAAAGACGCAAGTAAGTTTTTTTAATAAGTGACTAGGATTTTAATATTACTACTCCGACGTAAAGTAAATATGTTCTTAATGTGGATTCTTCCTTTAAGTAAACATTTTCGTTGCTCATAATTAGCTATCAATGATCAAAGATTCCAAAAGACATCTATATCCCTATATTATTTTATAGTCCCTTTTTAATTTGTTCTTCCTACAACCTGATTCTAAACAATTCTACAAAATGTTCTTATATTTTTTCACTTTTTTAAAATTCGATTGTTCTCATTAAAATAACATTTAATTCGGAACAGTAGTCCACTAAGATATACAGCTAGTTTAATCGGGGTTTCAACATTAAGCAATATTTATTTATATATTTATCATATTTATTTATATTTGTATATACCTATTCTATACTTATAATGTTGATTTTATTGTTTATCTACTTATTATATATATATTTAATTATTCCGAAAGTGGTTGTGCTCTACTAATTCGCTCTATAATTTTTGTGAAGTTCTTATGTGATATGATATATTATTGATATTGTTGTATTTAAGTGAAATACGTATTTTCCAGAGAAGCTCAAAAACATTTTAAAAAATGTAGAAAACTTACACAGTTTCCAGTAATATTTTACCTATTTTAGAATACAGGCCATGCCATACCCCACCACAAATTGATTGAAGAAAGCTGTGATTATATATATATATATTTATATATATATATAACTATATATAACTATATAACTACCTTCGTCTGAAGTTTTAGATTTTTATATATTTTATGCTTTTTCTTTCTTAAGCTTAAATTTATTTCATTTACTGCGTGAGTCACAAAATCTTTTCAAATGATTCAAAAGCCTAGAATTGTAAATGTTCTTAACAAATAGTTCCACAAGTTTCTTAATACTAATACTAAACAATTTTTGTTAGTTTAATTTGAATTATATTATATTATATAATATATTAGTTATAATTGTCCCTAAAGATTTATAATTTCATCACCTCAAGATTAAATAATTTTGCAAAAATTCCTCCAATCTTATATTATTATATTTTATTATGTTTTGAAAATAAACTTAGATGTTACCATTCCCATGTCTTGCTTAGAACTCAATAAGGAGATTATCTTTATGAAGTTGTATTTGACCAGTAAGTGTCCTATCTGTATCGCTCATATATATTTATTAAACACCATTTAAGTTTATATTTTGCACCCTTTTCGACAAGTTGATTAATGATCAATCAGTGTTTTTATAGATAAAACCGAGATATTTGGTATATATGCACAAATTCGAACAATAAACACAGGAATAATTTAAGAACTAGAACTAGGAAAATAGTGTTAAGCTCGGGAAATTTAATATTGTGATTTTTGTATTAGCTCAAGTGTTTTACATTTGCTAAGTTAGCCAAGTCTGATTAACTGTTTAATATTGGTATTGATATTTTTCAGTCGTCTTTTGATAAACAAGCTATTGTTTGAGATCGAGAAATTGGCTGGTCGTCCTCTGACCGACCGTCGAAGGATCATCGACAATGTTACATTTAAAACAACTATAGCTAAGGACAATGACTTGCTCGCCCTTACAGTCAGTGGCGAGACCTTAATAAGCTCTTCCCGTGCCCTCGATGCCATCAAGGGTAAATACAATGGGGAATTGCCAGATCTTTATCCGATGAAATGCACAGTTTCAATGCCAAGGCGAAACATATACACGGAAGACAACTTTTATCGTAAGTAATCCTTACAATTATACAGTCGTTGATAATATGTTAAAATATTTTGTATACAATTTTAGCGATTGGGCGCGAAATAAGTTGTTCCCATCCGCACACAATTTTAACGTTTTTCAACAAAAGTATTGTTAATAATGTGCACGGCTCCGAAGTGACGCCAACTCAATTCCACGGACGTACTTTGCTCAAGGCTTTTGTTGCGGCTGTTACCCGGGCTAAGCAGTTGTACGGCGTTTCATTCAACGGAGATATTCAGAAACCGATTGTGGTGCAATGCGCTCAAACGGACGGACGAGTCTTTCACTTTGGCGTCTTCCAACTAAATACACTTAATCCAAACTCCAACAGCAACACTAAAAACTACTGGTTCCATCGAGACAGCGTGGAATTGTTCTCGGAATGCTGCTATAGAACTGGCAGACCACACCTAGACGGCTTCAACACTGAACCTTTCCGTATCTTAAGCGCATTTTATCAAAACTCTTAATTTTGTTTAATAATCTTATAAATAAAATTCGATTTATTGTAATGTTTGTTGGACAGTTATATATAAGTTGAAAAGAGCGTAATATAAACTGAAAACTATATGCTAAGAAAGGTTCACCGATCAATGCAAATATCATTGGGTTATATTAATATTAACAAGTAAGATAGCTTTCCTATAGAGAGGTTTAATATCCGATTTTCGTGCTCCAATTTTTAACTTAGAGCACTTAAAAAGTTCTTTGTTTTTGCTAATATTGGCAAGTTTAACATCGGTTGGATCATGCCTAATTTTCGCAAATATTTTAAATTGTTTATATAATTAAAATTTAATGTACAAATTGAAAGAAATTTATATGCGTTCTTCTCCTACCTTCTTTGTCTAAGCGCCAAGACAAGTGCATAATTTTTGGCGCTTAAGCAGTTTAAAAAACAGTTTGTAAAATTTAAAATTTGTTTATAAATAGATATTTCACATAGTGTTTTATCAATTTTTTGTCAGCTGGCAACTCACACACAAAATCAGCTGAAGTCTCACGCTAGTTGGCAACTCTAGCAAGCAGTCGTATGTAAATAACCAAAAAATGAATCGAGCCCGTATTTATTTGCGAGTTGCGGAAAAAGTTGTGTATAGAAATCGTCACAGAAGTGTTATTGCAATTAGGAGTTATCTAAACAATGCGACTATTGCGAGCAACACTAGTCCGGGGTTGAGAAAATCAACAAGCCGATTCTTTAGCAGCATAACAGAGCCGGAATCCCCGCTAGATACCGTCACCTATGACCGTGTCTGCTCCCAAACGTTGGATGCACTCTACGATTACATTGAAGAGCTGACCGAAAGTGCCTCAGATCTTTCTGGCAGCGATGTGGCCTACGGTGATGGTGTGCTAACTGTAAATCTGGGCCCAGCGAACGGCATCTATGTGATCAATCGACAGACGCCCAACAAACAGATTTGGCTCAGCTCACCCACAAGCGGCCCAAAACGGTTCGATTATGTTGCCGGCGAATGGATCTATAAGCACAGTGGCGAATCTTTGCATCAGTTGCTCCAACTGGAATTGGGAAAAATCTTTAAGGGGCAATCAGTTGATTTTCTGAAACTGCCCTACAGCCACAATTGACTCTGGTCAATACCAGATGCAATGGCACAGCATGCAAGAGTCTGATTGTTAGTTTGTTTATTTGTTAAAATCATAAATTAAAAATATTAAAAATGTTCAACAAATAAATATAAACAATAGATATCAAGCAGTATTTATAATGAAACTTTCTTCATTACACAACATTATCAGAATCAGAACTGTTTAACAATTGATTCAATGTTAGAGAAAGCAATGAATGCAACAACTTTAATTTGATGAATACTCTACATATATTCATCCGATTCATTCATCATCTTATTAAGTACAAATTACTTATATTTCGGGCCATATATTGCCTTATCTTTCGATTTATTCGTGTAAAGTAAAGATTTATTATGGTTCTAAGGTCATGTACAAATTTAAAGTAAGTTTGCCTCAGGTCATCAATTTCTGTGTTATTTGCATATACGGAAATTATTTTGAAAAGTGTTGCCAATAGCAACGCGAGTGGCGCAAATTGTTTGGCATCGATATATTGGGTTGCGAAAACGCAGTTACCAATTCACTGACGGAAGTTAAATTGCCTTGTACAAGAAAGGCATACAATCAAAATTTAAACAGTGAGCATGCAATAAGAATCAGTAATATGAGCAGCAAGACACAGACACAAGCACAAAACAATTCCAACTCCAACATCGGCGCCACCTCGTCGGAAAATAGTGAGTCCCCCCCAAGCGTGGAAGACCATCAAACTGTTTTGACAGCCAACAGTCGAAGTGCTGCCTCAATCAGGTGAGTTGGTCTAAATAACAGATTTAAATGTACATAAAATCCCAGCAAGAAAATAAACTTCACACTACTATGGAAACAATCGGTCAGTTTATTAAAATATCAATTGCAGTTACATAAAGGCAGTTGGAAGAGTCTGTCTTGTATCTAGGATAGCTTTTCATAGTTGTTACACTAATTTTATGATTTGTATATTTTATTTGTTTTGTAACTTCATTTAAAAAATTTATTTACTCATTATACCCTAAACCCATTCAAAATGGGTAAAATGATTATAATGGTTTTGTGCAAATGTACGTAACAGGCAGAAGGATGCCCTTTTGACCCCATAAAGTATACACTTGATAAGGATCAAAAGCCGATTCGATATAGCCATGTCCGTCCGTCAATCCATTTGTATGGACACGAGTATCTCAAGGACTATAAGAGTTAAGGAATTCCAATTTGGAATATAGGTTCTCGGCGCAAATCAAATTTGCTTTATTTTATTGATGACTGCCCGGTGGCAGGAATACATTTCGATTGCCGATAGCGAGTAACGCTACAATTTTAAAGACAGAATCTTATTATTTATCAGCTGCCCCAAATTTCATCAAGATCGCATAAGAAACACCAAGTAATGGCCGAAAATATATTCTCATATTGATCTCATTTCTAACAGCAGTCGCAAACGTTTTCTGTATGTATAAATATGCCAGCGAATGTATGAGAAAGAGATGACATGATTATCAACGGGAGCGTCAATATATTTTTGTGTTTCTGTAGAACCCCGTTATGTCGGGTCGGAGATGCTTCCTTCTGCATGTTACAAACATTTGCAGAAAACCATTTTTATCTTTTTTGCACAATCTTGGAATTTAGGTGCACAACAAAGCCCAGGAAATACTGATTAATGCCGGAAGATGGTCAATTAATAAATAAACATTTGAATTGAATATATATAGAGCAAAAAGCAGTTGGAAACGCATGAAAGAACTGGCGTCTGAAAAGGAAAAGGAAAATGAATCGAAGCGGCCTCCTTGGCGAGCTGTCAGCGTTTCAACTCTCTCCAAGCCGGACAAGAATGCATTGCTCCGAGCCAAGTTGCTTGATGCTTCCAGGTATGTGCATAAATTCCAATTGATTTACTACAACATAATTAGATATATTCGATTTGTAGACGCTTGAGAGCTGGCAAGACCAATGTGGCATTGCAAACAGACGTGGAGCCCACGAAACTATTGAAAGAAGCCTCCGTCGATGTGCAGTGCGACTTAATTTTACTGAAGGATGTTGGAATTTTAACGGATGGCCAGTACTCCATCAAAAAGGATGGCTACGAGCAATGTATAATCGAAAGAACAACTACACTTATTAATTTGGGACTAACTTGTCTTTCTTGCAGACGTCTTAAACTATTCCATATCACAAATGACGGATGCCATCGATACGGCAGATGTCTCAACCCAAACACTCTTACCAATAGCAGTCAATGAAGCCACAATCCCGTGGCCAGTTGACTCAGCCGAGGGTGAGACTCAATTGGAAGCTAAGTTTAGGAAGTTAAATTCAACTTTGGCATCATGGCAATTTGACGATGACGTAATCGATATGGAAGCCACAAAACATTTTATTCCGTACATCATCGAGCCTCTTAAGCCATGGCGCAGCTTTATCCCTATTCCATTTCAGCTCAGAGGGAATACCCTAGTCGGGAGACAGACAATTGATTGGTATGCCCTGCTGCAGTCCATTGATGACTTGGTGCGAGAATCAAATAATTTAGTCGATAGACTAGAAGCGATAATACAAGATAAGAGCTCGCATCGCAAAAGTGTGCTTAAAAAATTGGATGAAATCAGAAAGATGGATTCGCCCGATTTCGTATTTCCTTCTGAGCACTGGCTGCCGATAATCGAAAAGCAGGAAAAGCAACTCCAATTATTGCTTGACTCCAATTAAACTCAATGCACATCATAAAAGTAGAGGCATTATCATCTTCAGATCTAATTAACCAAATAATAAAGTTGCAATTTATTTATACATTATTGTTTTGGAAATTATTTATATTATTTACTAATTTAGTAATATTTTTAAAGGAATTCGAAAATCTAGTAATCAAAGATCGATTCAGTTTTTTAAATAGAACAAATAGAACGTAAAAAATCTCGTCTGTCTTTGATAATCGTTTTTTTTTTTTTGTAATAAGCCAACAAACAAACAAGCATTTAAAATTATTTATTTAATATTGACTGAAAATAGTCCTGTTCAAAAATAAAAATTTTAAATAAAATATAAAATCAAAATTAAATCTAAAATGCGCATATCTTCCATAATTTGAAAGCTAGTCACAAAATTTGAAAGGTATATTGTCAGTAATAGCCTTAAAAAAATCTGTAAAAAAATGTTGGACTACGCCCACTCCCGCCACCAAAAACGATGAGAGCTACGCTTACCAAAATTGGAGGGAAGATTTCTAGGAACCTTCTCTAATAATTTTTTCAACCACGCCCATATCTTGAGTAATTTAAGAGCTATTTTTCCAAACTTTTATTACAAAACTCTTCCCCTAGAGAGCCTATATCTATGATATATCTATGCGCAATTTCAAAGGCAAACTTAAACAGTAGATTACTGTACATTTTTTTCAAAGATCGGTATTTCTTGGCTACACCCAACCTGTTATGAGGCACCTGCTATAAGATGGTATTATATATGGTATCAATGTATTTCGCAGTCGGTTACTGACTGCAATAGCAGTTTGGAGCTGTACTTTTAGTCAGTCTGTAAGATACTGCTTATGAAAGTGTTGTAATTGAAGAAAAACCCAATTTTTGTTTGTATTGAGTTGTGATTTATTAACATTTGATATTTTTGCTTTACATGTCAAAATGATAATTTGTGATAACTTTTTCATAACATGAATCTAAACTTATATTCTTGTACACTTTTTTAAACATGTATAGACTTATGATTCTGTATTAGACCCTGTCGGTTTCAACTTTGTTTGCTTGTGCTTCTTGGGCAATAATTTCATTAGAACGTTAGTGGCCGATTTACTATCCAATGGACAGGAAGCGTACAGTTCCTCGCAAGGTTTGTCATTTATCTCCTTTCCATGCTCCAAGGCTTCTTTAATTGCAGTACCATCCAAGAGATAGTCCACAAGCGAATTTCTTCAAAAATAAAACATTTTTAATATTATTTTAATTATTAAGCGATTAATTTAAAAAAAATTTTTTGAATATTAAAAATCAAATCAAATAAATTAAAATTAATTGATTAAAAATTAAAAGCAACAGTTAAATTAAAATTAAAAATGTCAATATAAAATAAAAGAAACCAATCAAGATAGAAAAATGAATGTTAAGAATGAATGTTAAGAATAAGCAGAGATGCGGAAAGGAAGAGAGAGAGCGAATGAGGGGGAAAGAAAATCAGAAGAAATAGGATCAGATTGTGGAATAATAATGAAGATAAAATTACCACAGTTAAACATAGTCAAAGATTGGTTTAAATTAAAATAAATTTAGAAAAAAAACAATATTCCAAAAAGGTCTAATAGGAACAAAAAAGTTAGGACGATCAAATATAGAAGGATAATTTCTCTATTTGCCATCTCACACACTATAAAGTATGCTATGGGATATGGTAGATCGATTATAATTGAACTATTTAAGGCATATTTTAGATAGTAACAGAAAAATCTTGTCGAGTCAAACAATTATCTCAATTTAGCCACAAGAAAAAGAGATATGAACTTATAAGCTTTATGGGTAAGGGAAAATATGTTTGCTTTAGTTGTGCCGATTGAATTCGTCTGGTATTATAAACAATTTATTTTTAGCTGCACGTTTCAATCGCTCAGTATGCAAATATGTAAACAAATATTGCATTTTTGAACTCACCCAGATAGCATGTGAATGAATTCATCCATCTGATCCGATACTCCGGTCTTTATATTGCTCTCGGTGGAACGAATATAGCCGCAAACGGCGCGTTGCATGCAACTTGTTGAATCGATGTTGTTCTGGCCGAGCACATTGTCAATTCTGTTTATCATGCTGCCCAAGGACGCTAAATCACTCTCGTCCTCACCTTAATACACATTCAGAATTCTTGTATTAATATAATAAAATAAAACTTTTTCCTTCTACTCACTGCGCCCATAGCCTCCGTAACCACCATGAAAGGCAGACAGGATTTTGGGTATGAGGATGATGGCCCCAATGCCAACCAGGGTGCCCAACACGACCCCTCCCAGATCCAGTTTAATGGGATTATACGCAGAAAGTCCTGTGCTACTCGGGTAACCCTAGTAAACCATAATCAATAATTATTATTGTTTATTTGAATATTTGTTTTAAACACACGTTTAATGAACCATATCCAGTAGTGTAGCCCAGACGCTCTAGTCTATCTTTGGTTGATGCCGTTTCCAGCTCCTTCAACTGAGTTTTGTTCTCGTTTTGATATGCTCGACTCCATTGCGAATTCTCTACGTATGCCCTAAAAAAATAGTAATATAATGTGATATATGTAATAAGATTTAGATTAATCAACTTATTAATTAACTGATTAATTAACATTCATTTTTATGTTCACTCTAGACGTAACCGTAACTTCTCAATTTCTTGTAATTGTCTTAACATCTTAACTAATTCATCCAAACTTTGTTTTATATATATATTTATATATATTTTTTAAATTTATATATTAGAAATACATTTTAATTTAATTTAATTAATTTATTATTTTTCTGTGTCAACTGTTATTAGTTGAAATTAAGTAAACAAATAAAATAGATAAAATTTAACTTTTGAACTGCACTGATTAAAACTTGATTTAAAAAAGAATTTTATTTGCCTTTTCAATATATAAATAAAAATGAATTATTTGAATAAGATAATTTTTTCGTAAATTTAATAAATAATGGGAACAAGCTTGTGTGAGCGAAAGCTAATTTTGCATCTAATTGTTTACAGCGGTTTTTTAAGTGTTTTGAAAATTTACCGACCGGATAGAAAATTAGTGCGGTCGATGACGGGAAAACATTCAAGGTATTTATAAATATTTGCATAAATACCTAGAATGCTTTATAAATATATGTATAAATACCTAGAATGTTTCCCCTCATTTAGCTTTAGCTTTAGCTTTCTTACACGGATCGTTTTTAATATTTCTTAAACACTATTATTATCACACTTAAGTACAATCTTTCAAAACTTCGAAGATTTTTAATAGTTTGTTTATTGTTAAGTAACTTCTTTTTTATATTGTAGTGATTTTATTAATGTAGTATAGTAGTATGTAAATAAAAAAGAGATATAATCCGAGTTGTTATTGTTATTAAAAACTCACTTTGGTTTGTTTTCAAATTTTGGAATCGCTTCACAGAAACTTAGCAGATGCAATATGCCAATTAGGTGAAAGAGGACCAGGTATTTAATATCCATTTTACTGTCACGAATCCTTAATCCTTGTTGTGTGTGTGCGAATCAGCTTTGTCACTGCGCTGTGACACTAAATATCAAACTAATATTTATGGCAGTTGCACACTCATATTTATATGCGCCGCACGAAACCGATTTTGTCTCATGCGTTACTCTAATATTCCAGCAATTTGTTCAAATTATAAATCGTAAAGCAAGTAGCAGCTATTATTCGCTTCATGCAGATGTGTACAAAACTCAGCCTTTTACTATGAACTCATACAAAGTTAGAAAATCGCTGTAGCAAAACGGGAAACTATTACATATCACACTTGCGTACTTATAAACATAAATGAATATGGGAAAAAATATGTTTTTATCAAATTTACTTGTTAACTTCGTGCGCAATTCATTCAATTATTTCGCAAAATCATTGCAGAAAGCGACATTAAATTACAAGATACTTAAGTGTCAGCTTGTGTGACTATAACCAAACCAAAACCCAAGTCTGTGACTGTGACTACGACTGCAATACGTGGAAGTTTTTGCACCTGTAACTTGGACAATCTTCGCATTCACTCGACCAAGAAATTTCTGGTATTAAGTCACTGTCGGTTACGCTAGAGGATTTCATATTATCATTTGCCTCTGTTTTCATTTGAAATATTTACAAATCAGTCCCTCACAAAATCCCCAACAGTTTTCCATTCGAAAACCCAAATTGACGTTTACAATGGGCATCAAAGCAATCAAAAGTAAAACGCAATATATCAATTCACATTATGAGAATAAGATGTTGGTCCTTCTAAATTGAAAAAAAGGAAGTCATGAAAAATTATTCCTTAAATTATGGAAAAAAAATATTTCAACTCACATTTTGCGTTTCGCGGCCCATTGTGTGCATTTTGTTTTTCACCACTAATTTAAAACAACTCCAAAAATAATCTTTTGCTTTATTTACATCACTTGTGATATAAATATATAAATCTTGCATGTAATTATTTCATTCATTCGAACTTTCACATTTCTTATATGCAATAAATAATAAATCTAAATCTAAATAATCTAAAAGTTATTAGCAATGAAATTGTGAAAACATAGATTTGGCTTAAACTAATTTTGAAATTATTTTCTTAAAATTCGAAGTTTTTTTTAATAAATTTTACATCAGCATTTTTGATGCTTCCGTCACTTGTTTGTTATCTCGGGTATTGATTTCAATACCCTGAAGAAAGGAGAAGGAAGCATTTCCGACCCCAGGATCAACATCGAGCTTAAAATTTGCTATACATGTTCTCGTATAACACGCGCAGATTAAGTTTTTTTCATCTTATCGATAGCTGCCTCCGTTGCGCAAATATCGATGCCTATGATTTTACGATAGCAATAAAGAAAAAATCTTAAAGCAGAGCTTTCTAATTGACATATGCTATACGTTGACTTATTATTGATCAAGTGCCCAAGATTCATCAAGATCGGATATGAAATACATAAGTTATAGTCGAAAATATATTCGCATATTGATATCAGACCTATCAGCAGCCGAAAGCATTTTCTGTTTGCATAAATATGCGCATATGTGAGAAAGGGATGGCATGATAGTCGACGCGAGCGTTATTAAGTTTGTGTGTATTCAGCAGAGCACCGTCCACAATTGCGTGTAGATATGTATGCTCACTCAAAGGGATGTATTTGCAAAAATGGTGGCAGCGTTACGAAGAATTTCATTGCAGGCAGCTGTAGAGCGTTAGCAGGGATCAATTAGCGTTGCCAGACGACTGAAGTATGGCAGACTTAGTCAGCAGGCGCAGTTAAGCAGATCAGCAGTTAATAAAGATGGAATGGATATTAAATTATAATAAAATTATATAATAATATATATAAGCGATTAGACCAATAAGAACATCAGCATCTAGTGATATGTCGCAGTATTTATCAGTCTCAACAACAGGGCTTGCCAAAAATCGATTGTATGTGCTAGTGTTGAAAATAAAAAAATGAGCACAGTGGTACAAATTGTAAGCAAACAAAATACTCATTTTTGAGACCCACTAACACATAAGATAAAATTAAATTTTAGAGAATCCATTTGGGATTAAATGAGTAAGTATTCAGTGGATTCTTATATATATAATTTCAAGGTCAAAGCAAATTACCTTTACTTCCATTTTAATATCACATAATGAGATTTTTGTGTGTCTACGCATATAATGTCAGACTTCACTTGTAAAGCGGGAAATCAAAATTCTAACCAATTTGAATAATAAACAAAATTTGAAATTAAAATGAATACTTTCAAAAATGGGTTTTGACTTAGAGCAGATTCCGTGTAATCCACCATCTAGGTATGTATATGTTTATAATGTTTTTCACTTCTAAAATTGTATATTCTATTCAGTTCATCTAGTAGTGACACCATTTTTTGCAACAAAAACTACAATAAAGGTGGTCTATGTACTAATCATTTCTTGACTGATTTTACTTATTCAATACTTAAGAGGGTTGTTCATAAGATAATCAAAAGCTACAACCGAAAGCAATGCTTTGAGAAGTATACGATATTTGGCGGTGGTAATAGCATTTATCCTCGATGGTCTGTTAAGCAAATTGGTAAGGTCCTGATAACATATTTGAAGCTTCTACCATAATTTGATAATATTTTAAGATGGTAGTGTCTTTAAAAATTGTTATACCGATGGCGTTACCGAGTACAATAAAAATCCTAAGCGGGATGAACACTTTTACTTGAAAGAACATAACAGGCATCCAGATAATAACGCAGCTGTCCTTGCGACCGAAAAATACACTAAAGGTAATCAAAGTGGAAAGTCGAAAACCGAAACACCATCAAATGAAAGGGATGTAGATAAAGGGACTGCGAAAAGGAAGAAAGGAATGGATGGTGACGGGGATGATGCCGATAATGTTAAAAAATCCAAAGAGCAAGGCAGCAAAATGAAGGAAGAAGATAAGCGAAAAGAATCTTCACCAAGATCAGAAAAAGGACTAGGAAAAGGACGCGATGAGAAAAATCAAGTAGGGAAAAAGATTGGCGATGATACGCAAACCGACAAGAAATCGAAAGGGAGAGGCAGCAAAACAAAGGGAGAAGAGAAAGTAAAAGGACGCGATGAGAAAAATCCAGTAGGCAAAAAGGATGGCGAAGATAAAGTAAAGGAATCTCCACCAACATCCGAAAAGGGAAAGGGAAAAGGACGCAATGAGAAAAATCCAGTAGGCAAAAAGGATGGCGATGATGCGGAAACCGATCCAAAATCGAGTAAGCGAGGCGAAAAAATGAAAGGAGAAGATAAAGAAAAAGAATCTTCACCAAAATCCGAAAAAAGAAAGGGAAAAGGACGCAATGAGAAAAATCCAGTAGGCAAAAAGGATGACGATGATTCGGAAACCGAGAAGAAATCGAAACGTAGAGGCAGCAAATCGAAGGGAGAAGAGAAAGTAAAAGGACGCGATGGGAAAAATCAAGTAGGCAAAAAGGATCGGGATGACACAGAAACCGATAAACAATCGAGTAAGCGAGGCGGCAAAACGAAGGGAGAAGATGAAGTAAAAGAATCTTCACCAAAATCAGAAAAAGGAAAGGGAAAAGTACGCGATGAGAAAAATCCAGTAGGCAAAAAGGATGGAGAAGATAAAGTAAAGGAATCTTCGGTAAAATCCGAAAAGGGAAAGGGAAAAGGACGCAATGAGAAAAATCCAGTAGGCAAAAAGGATGACGATGATTCGGAAACCGAGAAGAAATCGAAACGGAGAGGCAGCAAAACGAAGGGAGAAGAGAAAGTAAAAGGACGCGATGAGAAAAATCAAGTAGGCAAAAAGGATCGGGATGACACAGAAACCGATAAACAATCGAGTAAGCGAGGCGGCAAAAGGAAGGGAGAAGATGAAGTAAAAGAATCTTCACCAAAATCCGAAAAAGGAAAGGGAAAAGTACGCGATGAGAAAAATCTAGTTGGCAAAAAAGATGGCGATGATGTGGAACCCGATAAAAAAACGAAGGGAAAAGACAAGGTCAAAGAATCTGCACCAACAAAAGAAAATGGAAAAGGGCGGAAAAAGGATGGCGCACAAGAAGATAAAAAAGGTTCTGATCTGAAAAATCAAAAGTCATCCGAAAATGTTGCTGTAAAAGATAGAGATGAAAAACACGGCAAAGAGAAAGGGGGAAGTGCTAAAGCCAAAAAAGGAAGGCCGTTTGCGGTTGAGGAAACTAATGGAAGAAAGACTCATGAAAAGAATATCAGTGGTGAAAAAGCACATATGACCAAAGATAAGCAGGAAGGTGGAAAACACAGGGGCTCAAAAGTTAGGAAAAGCAAGAAAGGAAAAAGCGGCAGGACGTCGAAAAGTAATCGTTCAATAAATAGCAAATCGAACAGACCCAAGGTCCCGAATGGTATTGGGGGATCAGTATCCCATGGGAGGCAATCGAACAAAAATAACTGGAATACACGGAGGAGACCGGATCGTGGTGAAGAAGTTCGCATCTGTGAAATCCTTCGCGTTGAGATGGAGCATCGCGATCTTTCACGACAGTAAGTAGCAAAAAATATTGAAATTAGTTTGAACTTTAAATTGATTCATTCATTTTAGAATGGTTTGCTGCAATGCTTACAGGCCCTGTGAGCCTCCTCCTTGTATGCCGTGTGTTCCTCGGGTTTGTTGAGCCACTTGCAAGTCCTGATTGTTGGTTTTGTAATTCTCTTTAACGTTCTACTTGCTCAATTTGGAAGGCAGTATCCTTTTTAAATTCCTGTCTATTCTCGATGCCTTTTAGTTTCTTTTAAAAATAAATTAACAAATTTATTATATTTATTTTGTATGTATACATAATATTCATGCAAATGACCTACAATAAAATTGACAATTGTTGATCTGTTTTCTAACTACATTGCCGAGTGGTAATCTCAAAAGGGGTATCGTTGTCTGCGCATTGTGACATGATCCCGTTGAAACCTATCTTTGTATGTGTGCGTATATGTGTGCCTGTCGAGAAACGAAGAATTTTGTATGTCGAGACAATGATACCCTGTTTTAGATGTGCACCATACATTTTGTGTGCGGTGGTTACAAAATTGGTTAACAGTTAAACAACCCCACTTGAAAATCGAGTTCCAGCTCGCACACAAAATGACAGGGATAGAGTGTTGCTGCTATCTTCGCACACATTCAATATAGCTGTTTTTTTCGCACACATTCATAACCCATCTTACACAGCGAAGTCAAGTGAAATAATGAACTGCGTTCGCTGCTCGACATGGCAAATTTTCGACGCGTTGCAGCCTGGGCACAGGCTCTGAGAAAAAACCTGATGCACTTTTTGTCGATTTGACGCCTCTATGTATTGTCTGCTTAATGGTGATGTTTAGCACAGTATATATACATTTTATTGTTAAGAATTTTGTTAATTCGATTATTGAAAAGAAAACATCTTACAAAGACAGAAGTAAATCTTCGCATCTATAAAATTTTTTGCTGCTCAGAACTTTGATTTGCTGCTCATGTATTCGTTGAAAAACATGGCACCCGATTTCGCGCAGTGATCGATCATACCAATAAATGCACAATATCTTTACTGCTCTCTTTGTGATTGACTCTGCATACCAGAGAATTTTTAATACTATTAGCCGATTTGTCAGCGAACTTGAGCGAATTAAACCAGCCGATCTCTGAACTGAATTATACCTAATTCTTAGCGATTATAATCGACTCTTGTCTCTTGACTGACAGTGGGATCGGATTCAGTTATGTTTACGTTGTTATAGCATTGAGAAATTAAAAAAAAACTACGAATAGCATTGAATTTTTTTTAAACTTATGCAAATGATTAATTAGTTGTTTATTAACTTAATCCATAAGAATATAAACAACAGTCACAGAAAAGTTTTTCCAACGCGGTCTCAAATTTTCCAATTGGAGCTGACACAAAAACAAAAAACAGCTAATTGAGCATAATTATTCAAATTTTTAACTGGCGATTTGCCCAAACGAGCATTAACAAAACAAAAACGTTTTTTGAACACTTATCTTAAAGGTGCTGATTCTTGTTGTTTGTCTTATGTGTAAGTATGTTTGTATATATATGTATGTATGTATGTATGTATGTATGTATGTATGTACAGAGCCGATCATTTGAGTAGGTTCAATACTTCTGAGAAGCAAATGGCATATATATTTTAAAGAATTTTTTGTAGTATAACAAATTGTTATTTTTTGTATCAACTGAATTCGTTCAACAAATTAAAAAAAAAACCAATTATAAATTAATTATGCACAGCTGTGCAAGAAAAAGTAAAAAAAAGGTCCTCTTGAGAGCACTTGACATAACTTGATTTATAAATTAAGAAAAGCTAAATTCTTTCAGGCAGAAACGATATTATATTATGTTATATTATATTATATTGTATTCAGAAACGATATAAGCAAGTTATTTTCTTGGCAAAGATCAGACTTAGAATACTCTAAGGAATACTCTCTGTAGACCGTAGACCTAGAGCTCTCTCTGCTAAATTTATATATTTTACATTTTAGTAATAATCATTAGTGAAATTTACAGATTTAGGAGGAGGAATCCTCATTAGGCAGATAAAGATAATGATTTTTTTGTCCTTTCTGCTAATGAATAAATTTTTTCAACATATATTAATTTTCTGAAAAATGTGGTTACTATATATTGTTATCGGGGCTTATTATTAAAGTATCGAATATGTCAAGTGTATTTTTTCTTCTTCGCTGCTTTAAATTTGTTGGTTTATTTATTAAGCGATTTCAGATATATATCTAGTTCGACGATTAAAACTAACAAATGCACAAGAATTATTCCCATTTAAAAAAGAAAATTTCTTTTTGGGCTCGTCGAAGATTATATACTCTTTCAGACCAAGTCAACCTGCGGACATCTAATTTGCAGTGTGGAGTTCGAATTGTGATTATTTATCAGGCTAACACAAGTTGTATATCGTATCTACAGTGGAATTCTTTTGTTATAAGGTATAATTATATAAGCCTCGTACATACATATACATACATATGTATGCTTATGGAGACGCCAGCTATACAATTTTTAAGGTCAACATTTTGGTTTATTTTCATTGACACTCTTTAAGGTTAATGTCATAAAAATACAAGATTTCTGTCTTGTTTTTATTTATATGCACACATACATGTATATTTGTCGCATATAAGCATGAGTATACAAAATGTACACATATGTATACACATTATGGGTATGAATTTTAATATGTATCATCCTTGTCTAAATATACGTATATATTCGTCTCAATAGGAATGTACAAGTATGTATGTGTGTGATACATCAACAAGTATGTATCTAAGTTAATGTAGTCGACATGGAAATACCCTACAAAAACACAAGTGTTTATATGTTTATGATGCCCGTTCGTCCTTCTGTCTGTTTCCTCAAACAGGTCTCTCCATTTAAAGATATCTTCAGATAATTTTTAGTTGAAATATAAGATATTGTTTGAAAACCGTTTTTTCACCAAGATATTCAAAGAAACTTAACAGCAAAGCTTAATATTGTGCTCTGCTCATTTGATAAGCCTTATTAATATCGACTAATAGGGAAAACCGATCTAAAATTTAGTTACTTTAAGTTTTCAAAATTATCTTGACGAATCTATTTCGTTTAGTTTACTTTCACATGCTAAATGTAAGCTGGATTCGTGAGTTCTGTTGTGGTACCAAAGGGTTGCGAAAGGGGTTGTATGACAATTGGAATGAAGTAAAAATTTTAAAGGGTATAATTTTATGATTGCTAAATGAATGGCAAATGCTTCGTTTCGTTTTGCTTGTCCGACAGTATTTGACTGACATTTAATACAAAAAGCAATGAACTGTTTTTATATTTTCCAACATAGCAAATCGTCCAAAATGACACTTTTAATGGTCAATCTAAAAATAAAAGCAACTGCCACAAGAAAAATTGTCCGTATCGGAAAAAATTCCAAAATGCTTGCTTTATGACTGCCAAAATTGATACCACACTCAATGCATTATTCTACACACATGCTCTACATAATAAATTATCGTATAGGATCAGAATCGATCGGTTTTCTTAAGAGGAATGGAATAAAGACGAGGAATGTGACGAGGTAAACTTCGGGCTATAACAGAAATCTATGATTTCTTGATTTTGTCAGTATATAGAGTATTTTTGATTATAATTAGTCTCAGGGAGAAAAAAATCAAATGTCTAATGAAAATAAAAATTAAACGTTTCGCTAAGAGTGAAATGAAAGCAAAAGTAAATCTTTTGCTAAGAATGAGATGAAAGTAATGATGATCAAGAGATGACAGTAAAATGCATATATTAAAATTTATATATGAATTTCTTAAGGTCTGCTTTGGTATCTTGAATATCACTTATGGTTTTATGAATTTTGCTACCAGCTTTTTTGTTGGATTTTGGCAAGCTAAGTCTGCAGTGGTATACCCGATTTGGGTCCGCTTTGGTCTCGATGTAAGTGCCGTCATTGTAATATGTAACGGGAACTACACTGTGTCTACAGGGTATTCTCCCAGTGTAGCCCACACTAAATTGATCAATAATTATATTTGTTGAATGTTTATCGAGCGTGAATCTTTACTAAATGAGTAATTGCATATTTATATACCTTACGCTGTATTTTTTTGTATTTTGTTTTTATCTGGATTTACAATAATATGTTTATAAATAAATGTTTGTAGGCGGACAGCGTATCCATCCCCCGCTTCCTGCTCACGCCCTTAAATATACATAGAAATGAGGTGGCCAGCAAATCGTTGTATGTACATATATACCGTTGTATATTTATATACACCATTAATAAAACATACACACATTTAATAAATTAAAAATTATTTCTAAATACAGGTAAAATGCAAGATATAAAAGCGTATATTAATTATTAAAATGATAGGTGTGCAAATTAAAAAATATATCTATATATGCATATATATATATATTCAATTATTTGTGTGCAAATCTGCGTACACTTTATGTATTTGTGTGCGTGTGCAAAAAGAACAAAAAAAATTATAGACATGTTTGTTCAGCGCGCTCTTTGTGACATGAGAGATTTAAATTTTTGTTATTCCAAAAATAAATTTATTTCAAGTCATAGAAAAAGAGAATAAGGCAGAGCGAAGGCTATTCAAAAAATAATATTATTTTTTTTTTTCGCATCTAAAAATTATAAGCAACTGTTCCATGCAGTGAGGTGCCAGAACAATTCGAACGGGCGTCTAGTGCAGAACACGAAAATTCGAGAAAATCAAATCGATAACAACGAAAAAGTGATTTAATTTTGATCGAATTTAAAAAAAAAATTAACACTCAAAATGGTTTACGAAAGTGGATTTACAACCCGTAGAACTTACAGCTCCAGACCGGTGACTACATCGTACGCCGTGACGGTAAGTTTTGCAATTTCTGATCAACGCCTCGAAATAAGTTACAAACTATATAGAAATGTGTGTGGATTTCGATTTATAAAATCTGTGAAATGCATCTGCGCGTCGAAAATACAATTGCCAAATGCAAATTTGCATAATAATGTGTAGAACCCCCCGTAGATCCACGCGGCAGATGAGTTTGATGAGTTTTATGAAAAGGATTCCAGATTGAGAACATTTGTTTACATCCTGTGTACTTTTTGTTTAAGCGCTTGTACCCAACTTGCTGTATTCCATAATATCAATATCATTTTCCAAAGGTGCAAAACAGTTTAAGAAATTGAAACACGTTTGAGCGCAGAAGTAACTTACACTTTAGTGAAAAAGAATGTCTCACATATGAATATCGTATCAGTATTTGAAAAAAAACGAAATTTGTTTAATTGAAAAAATAAATAAATAAATAAAAAATTATAATAAATTTTGTTGCTTATAGCATATAGAAACTGATGTGCATGCTATTAATTTGTACATAAGTACATACATATTGAATAATATTTGAATATTGGAATTTAATGAATTTTTTGTGAATCTATTATAATTATGCATAATAAGTAGATCAGCTGCGAATATCTATAAAGTTTATTAATATTGTTATGATTATTGTGTGCAGTTTACAAAATAATATGTATGGATTTATGTACGTTTCTTATGTCAGTTTTTCTTGACTTTTTTTTTTCCTTATGCCTACTAAATATTCAATATTATAGTTGTTTTTCGTGTGTATGTAGACTAACATCCGGCCCACTCACTGACTATAAACAAGTACGAGGTGTACACACACACACACACACACACACACACAGCCTGTATTTTTGTGTGTGTGATTAACAATATATGTACAAATGTATCTCTAGATCTCTTTGGGATATATATGCGATTAGCTGTAAGATTGGCGAAACCAAATTGTTTTTGAGTGTTTTCTCTTAAGTATACGCGTTGCCTTGATTCGCCTGCTGCGAAAATATTCCAAGGTTATGAGCATTTTCTCTGTGGTTATAATTTCGGAAAATTTTTACGCTTTCTCATCTTTGAGATTCGGCTAACATTATTGGCAAACCAAAAGGCAAAGATCTTTTCTGCTCTCAAATTCCAAAAATAGAGTTTTTTATATATGTATCACATGTATGTATGTATGTATGCATGTATTTGTGTATGTATGTATGTATGTACACATATGTAAGTTTGTCTGTACACTCGGACGAATATTTATTGTGTAAACAGATATGTACATACGTATATTTATAACTGGACTACTAGTTCAAATATTATTCAAATATTAAAATTTCAGTTTTTCAAATTTATTCTCCCTCTTTATTTCTCTGTATTTTTCCACGTATTCTACATACACGTACAAATAAAAGTACATATATATACACACACACACATATGTGTAACATAAGCTGTTTGCATATTTCGTTTTATGGCTGATCTAAAAATACCTTTACAATTTCCAAAACACATTCAAAGCAACATTTTTTTGTTGAGATTTTTCGAAAAATGCGCTAAAATATAATAAACAGATAGATAGGATAGATTGTTAAATTTATGAATATTTGAATTTTTGAATGGCTCTCAAAATCCATTCTGCACAAATATCGTGGGATTTAGCTTTCTAGCTTGTTAGCCGTGCTCGGCCAGAGAAATGAAAACAATTCAGTGTCGCATAGTGACGATGTTATATATAATTAATACATATTAAATATTTAATTAACATTTAAAATAAAAATACACTTTTAACAAAACTATGCAAATAAATATTCATATAACCATTCACACAACCACTTCAACCACATAATACATGCTAACGTGTACAGTCGGACCTCCTTAAATGAACTCACTGTAAATAGTACATTTAATGCAACAACCAAACAGCAAACACCAACCACGGAGCACCCATGTAAATATATATATGTACATAAATATAAATAAATATATACCTGGCTTGTTAACTCTCCATCCTCGTGCTGTGAATATACTTGCATGCCAGCAACAACAATATATTGATAGATTGATGTACATACGTTAAATGCGATGGACACTTGTAAAAATGCCAATGCCAAATGCACGGATGATTTTTGGGTATCCCAGCCGTTGAACCGCACGCCGTTCTGCAATATCTAACAGCGTAAACTTGGCTTTTTCCAAATTTAAAACCCAACTCTGTGACATTCTGGGCATTGCAGAGAACAAAGAGACCACCAATTGACTGGGAGAAAGTTCCTTTTGTGCCAAGACCAACACTCATCTCCGATCCGGTAACAGCATTCGGAGTGCGTCGATCGGACTATGAGCAGCGCAAGCGATCAATACTCGATCCAATTAATCGAGCCGCAATCAAACCGAACTATAAGATCGCCTATGAGCCCATTGAGCCATATGTGTCCACTCGGGACAAGAATCGATCGCGCATCCTGGGCATGGTCCGCCAGCACATCGATACTGTGGAGGCCGGTGGCAATACCGCTGCCCGCACCTGGCGCGACTCCCTCGATTGTCAGCTGCCCCGCGTGCATCGCGCCGCCTCCGAGAGTCTGCCGGTGCGCCGAGAGACCTATCGCAATGAAAAGTCGGGTGCCATGGTCACAAAGTACTCTTACTAACCCCAATAGAGAGAGAGAGAGAGAGAGTGAGAGAGAGCGAGACAGAGAGAGCGAGAGAGAGAGAGGAACTCCGGTCCTTGACGAAATTACATTATCGAACCAGTTGCGAACCCAACTAAAACGAAATTGACTCGAATATCTTGGAAGTTACAATTACGAATCATTACACACACACCTGGCTATACATACTTGTACAAAATGTTCAAAAGTTTACCATACCACATTATATACGATCTGACATTCTACTCGTTTTGTATCTAATATTTTGCCTATAATATGTCATAATCCATGCTATATGAGATATTTTGATTTGTTTATTTTTTATACATGTTTTTTACACAGAGCCAAATTACGAAACGAATTAAATTGTTAAAAAGTATTCGAACCTGTTTCAATTTCCACTAGAAAACCTAAAACGTTTCTTATTCATTTCTTGTACACAAATTATTTCGATAAATTGTCATATATTCATTATATTATAGCTAATTCCTCGATTTGGTCTGATTTAACGTAAATAGAGTTAATTACCTTTTTTTGGAGGGGGTTAATTCCATTAAAATCTATTTGCGAGAGCCTTCAGGTCAAAAAATAAATATGAGGAATGAAAATCTTTAGTGGAACAGCAAGCTGGTTTTTTTTGTTGTTGTATATAGTTGCTAGTTGCATAACATTTGTATGCTGATCGCCTATTTTCCTTTACAATTCTCACCCCAAATGCATAAATCGGAATTTATAGACTCCACGCTTAGACCTGTGCACGGACAGACCTGGCTCTCATCGCAGTCGCGCCTCCTCGGACTATTCGTACTCCTCAAAGTCGACGGTTGAGAAGAACAGTTACGATTCGAGCAACCCTTATTCCAGGCCGGAACGATCCACGTATACGTCCACTGTTGAGAATACATCGCGTAGTGGCCCAGGTGGTGCATACAATTATAGCACCGAGAGAACTAGCACCACTGGCGCTGGACCCGGTGGCTACAGCTACTCCTCGACCACCTCTGGAAATTTGCCCGGTGGCACCAAATACCGCCACTTCTCATACCATGTCTAAGCGCAAACGATTTAGACAAAAGCAATCGCATAAATGGTTTATATATGGCTCAAATAATAATTTCACTAATCACTCCGCCTAAATTGTTTTATAATTGTTAATCGCAACTAGAAACTACATCTAACCAACCACATACTTATACACGTATGTATGTATGAAGTTCTTTTGATATTGATATTGATATTGATATTTATATTGTCTATCATCCGAATTGTGTAAATTTTCGAGTTGACTAACATAACTAATGATTAATTTGATTGTTAAATAGATAATAGATGTTGATAAGCAAAATCTATCTGATGTATTTACTCTCCATAAATCATTAATAGTTTAAAAGTATTTGTGATACAATAAAATAAAATCGCGTTCACCAAAAAATCTACCACTAGTTTCATATGTACAAATATATATATATACGCTGCCTCATTCAATTCTGATAATTCCAATTTAAATACGATATTCATATAATCTGACCGATCTATGCTGTGACAACAAATTCAATTGAATCAAATAGTTGGGGTGTCTGCAAAAGCTCACCATCAAAATATACAATTTTTAGTTAGACATCAACGAAACGGGTCTTTTTTTTTGGTTTTTCATAAAACATATTTAAATTAAATTCAATGTTGTATAATTCTCTTACAGTATCCGTCCACTCATAATGTGACTCGTGTAAGTATTCGCATTTATTATTTGTGTTGCTCATTTGTTGTGCTTGTCATCCATCATCTCTTTTATGATTTTGAAATTTTCCTGGTCACACTTCAACCATACTTCATCGTCGCCTGGAATCATACGTGGTTAGTACTCTTATACCATAAATATGTTTCTATTCACAAAAATCGGATCAGTTCAAACAGAATTGCAGTTGTATTTTAACCGAATAAAGCAAGTACTAGAAGTCCGCTCTTTAATTTTTGATTTAAGTTTGAATTTTAGGTTGAGCATTTTCAAAGTTCGACGAACAGATCAAATTACATTTTTATTTTTAATTAAGAAGACTCTTAAAGCGTTTTTTTTTTTTTAATTTGCGTAGCGAAATGTTAGCGGAGTGGCTCAAAAATAATTGTCTATATATTAATATTTAAGAAGCGTATGTACAGTTGGGGAAAAAATAATAGCACCATTCTCATAAATAAATACAATTTTCGAAGTGAAAGAAGACTCTTAACAAAATGTGAGAAAGAAACAAAAATAACTTTATTCAACATCTTCAACTTATTTAAATTTAATCAAAACTAACATCAATAATTACATTTTGTGAACAATTAAGAAAATTATAACAAAATAAAGGCAATATTTTAAAAATATGCGTTTATAACTAAAACATATTAAAATTACAAATATTAGATATAAATTAACGATTTCTATAAACTGCCTAAGTGGTGAATTTAACTTTTCCATACTTCTTGGCACTTTTTTTCGTCAAATTAAAAAAATTTAAATTATTATGTATTTTGAAATTAATTCCAGGAGCATTAATTAATAATTAATTAATTTATAGAAGGAATACTTATCAATATATTTCAAATTAATATTTGACAAAAAGAAGATGTCGGAGAATAATATTAATATATAGCCTTAAATCTTTTTAGATTTGAGAAAATTAAGATAAATGTGAGCAAACTGAAAGAGTTTCGTTAGGTAATTCGACAGTGTTTCGTCCTTGTTGAGAGCTCGTCCTGGAAGCGAAAGCAATATGATGAATTGTAGAAGAATGAAGGCTAAAGAAAGGATAATGAATATTGCGAGAAATTGCATTAAAATGGCAGGAAAACTTGCCCATGATTGGACGATGTATATAAGGTCTTTTTTGAGATACCAGCCTTAAGAAAATGCGAGTGCGATAGAGATGGCATGGCAGTTGAAAAGGAGTGGACTTTAGAGGGGGGATTTGCAGGGTGCGAAAGGGATGGCACATGCTTTGTACTGTTTTGCTCCACTGACAGCAGTTGGCGGGAGTTCAAATCATTGTAGCAATGAAATAAATAAATAAATTAATTAAATTAAATAAATAAAAATAAGTATTAAATATTTATAAATAAAATAAAAATAATAATAAAAAATAATATTAAAATAAATAAAAGTAATTAAACTGCAACCATGCAAATAAAATACATGAAGACAAACAATCACCATGTCACCATAGTTACAGCAAGATCTTGTCTAGCATCTCTGCATAAAAATTGTTAGTCATAATCATAAAATACTTTTCTTCTCACGCATTTCTACTTGCATTCTGCATATTTTGTGTTTGTGTTATATGAAATTAACTAACCAAACTTGCGCAAATATAATAATAGGTATACAAATCGAGCTATCCCATCTACTCGAGTTATTCAATCCCAAGACGTATCGTCAGTGGAACACGTGTTATAACATCGCCTGTTCGGGTTGTTACCTCTCCCAGCCGCGTCTATTCGCGCATTGTCCACTCTCCATCGCCTGTGCGTGTTGTGCGCACGACAACGCGTGTTATTTCATCGCCGGAGAGAACCACCTCCTACTCATACACTTCGCCAACGACATACACTTCGTATAGTCCATCGACCTATTTGCCATCGACCTACTACACTTCGTCCTATATACCCACCTCGTATACGACGTACACACCATCGTATCACTACAATCCCACAACAATTACACGCGTCTATGCCCGCTCGGCATCGCCATCGCCACTGAGGATCGTTACATCTCCGGTTCGTGCAATTCCCTCATACTTGAAGAGACTCCCACCTGGATATGGCGCACGGGCCTTAACTAACTACCTCAATACTGAACCCTTTACCGTAAGTTGTGGCCGTTCAATATCGAACTTTTGGCTAATGCAGATTCGTTCAAATCGGCATAAGAGCATTAGCTACAACACTATTTTCAAAAGTTTTCTTTCTTAAATCAAAAAAACAAAAAAAAAAAATTAAAATGTTTAGACCTTCACTGAGGAAACGGGTAGGATTCGCAATCGGGCCCAATCACTGATTCGCGACCTGCACACTCCCGTCGTACGCCGTGCAAGAAGCTGCACACCTTTCCCGGTGACTGGGTAAGTTTAATGGGCAAAATAATGTTATGAATTTATGAATTGATGAATGTGAGCAGTTAGCAGGAAGCTTAATATACTTTGTTTCCCGTATCCCTTATCAATGAAGTAGCTAGCTTTTCGGAAAGAGTACACCTAATTTTATTTTTTTTCATTTAATTTAATCTAAATCACGTTGCGTCTATGAAAAGCCATGCCTGGCTTATGCCCCTTATCGCACTTTCTTGACTATTATGTTCTTTCCTTTTAATTTTCAAAGATTTCAAATACTTTTCTGTCTTAATCATAATAATCTTGCTTTGATATCAGAAGTTAATATAATTAAATATATATATTTTAGAGCTGCATCAAATTTCCGTATAATACATGCCTCCCAGAGTTTGATAGTAGATTACTGATTACCTTAATTAAAGGGGTAGAGACGCTCACATCCATTACCATATCCGCTCCCGTAGAAGGACTATTTTCCCCAGGGCTTTATTTTACAAGCCTGACTAAAGCGACAGGTTTTTATTTTGTTTATCATTTTTTTAAGCTCGACAATAAAATTGTAACTTCACTGAATATTTCATGGAATCTTTTCAAACAATTGTGTTTATCTTCGAGCATATCAGAGTATGATATGGCGTCATTTGAGTCAGGTATTTTAGGACATATATTCAGGGTACAGGTAGCTACAGGAGTAAAGTCAATGCTATTTTAAAAATTTCCTTACCATGTTTAATATACTTTAGTTGGAGGATTTTGTATAAGATAAAAAGTTATATATTATATATGTATATCTATATATATATATATAAAGGGACTATATACTTGTGAAAGGCTTAGACGGTTTCTTAATTAATGGTGTTGAATAGAGAGTAATATAATTTTGTTTTTAGCTACTCCTATGGCCCAACATCACAATTAGCCCTAGATGCTTACGTGGCACGCGTTACAAATCCGGTGCGACACATTGCAAAGGAAGTTCACAATATATCCCACTACCCAAGACCCGCTGTGAAATATGTTGGTGAGTAATTTGAGATATATGCTGATATGTTGCCTCTAATACATTTGGATTACGATTGTAAACATAATAGTAGTGTTAAGGTATTAAGTTGCAACATGCGTTGCCGTTGAAATTGGTATTTAATGCTGTCTTTTAAATATTAAATGATAAGGTAAAAGTCATCTTGCCTCTGTAAGGATATGTGGTGATAAGGCTTATAATATTAGAAGCCCCATGTACGATTCGGACAAAGTTCGAACAGATATTAACCTTTTGTCCTGGTACCTTAGACATCCGACCTGGAAGAATGAGAAAAAGAATGTTCCACATGAAGGTAAGTATCGTTTTAAACGATTGATTGATTGATTGATTGATTGACTGATTGATCGATATTTCATACGCTTGTAAACGCTATTTGTATATAGCAATTAGAACCTCGACTTAGCCTGTCACTCATGCTCGTTCCATCTAATCATATATTGGGGATCTTCAATTAGTTAATTGAGTATTACATTTAAAAAGTGTTTTCCATTAAATTTCTCATATTTCAAGAATTACAATAGAAAAAAAAAGAAAAATTGTACGTGGTCTCATATACATTTTGCATAGGATCAAAAGTAATATGTAGGAGCAAACTAAATTCAAATACTTGTGACTAATGCATCGAACTTTCGCATCCTTATTAGCTTTGTTCTTTGTATCTTACTAACTTAATATGTTTTATGATTGATTGACTCTTTCCAGTTGAAGCTGTTGAAGTTGAGGCCTAAATGATAATATGCCTGACTTTATAATATGGACATACACACTTTATAATTTTTGAATAAATAAATAAAAGGAAAATTCATTATGTTTGCCAATTGTCAAATAAAATCGATATCTTAACAATAAACAAACGATATCACTAAACTCAGACGCTTTCACATCTTGACTAATGTGCAAGCCCATATTAACTTTTATCATTGACACAAACTAATCAAAACAATAAAAATAAATTACAATAAAAACAACAATCTGACGAATCGTTTTAAATACTAATATTTTCAAATACTTACCAACAACCTTAGCGACTTATCTTTCTTTTAAATGTGTATATTATTTGATTTACATCTGTTTCCTACCCAAGTCCTCGATTTGTATAATTATTATTATTAATTAAATATTGTTGGGCATTTACGCATATGTACGTTATTTATTGATTTATATAAACTTAAAAAAAAAACACCGACACATATTTATATTTATAACTGTGTATTGTATTTGATAATGAATGCCATGTATAATGATACCATTTTATATAAATACATGTACTTATGTACATACATATGTTCTCACTTAAGTACAGATCTTAAAATGTACACCTAATTGCAATACAATGTGTTTAATTAGCGATGGGAGATCAACTGGCTATTTTAAAGTTATTTTTAGTTCAACTTCAACTTCAACAGATTTGCATTCCTCTGAAGAAGAAATTGATTTGACATTGGAGAAAACTCAAATTATCCCATTTCTGTAGCAAAAAACATTATATAATTTGTTTAATTATTCTATAATTATTTGGTTGTCTAGAACTAGTTGAACTAGTCAAAATTAATGGATTTAATAATAATACATCCACAAACTTCACAGGATAAGTCTTCAACACGATCGACTCTTCCTCCATCAAATTAACCAAAAAATGAATTTACAATACTTTAAAAAATATATATATAATTTCCAAATCGAAATAAGGCGTAAGGCAACAACAGAAGATAAAATGCTTTAATCAGTATTGTATATTCGAAACTTCTCGAACAAACTGGCTAGATCGGATTGTTACAACAGGGACTACTACTGTTATAGCTCAAAGACCCCTCCATAGAAACCATTAAAAGATTTGATACAAATACAATAAACAAAATTTAGTTTACATACCATGAGCTGGAGATGGAATCAATAAAATAATAATATATTTGTTGGGACGACAAAATCGAAATTAAAAACAAGAATGTCTAGACAATAATGTGATAAAAATGCCACTCAAAAACCTGCGCTTTCGTCCCACTGTGTCGTGATTAGACACTGCCTAGACTACATTTTAGTAGAGCAGCATTTCTAAAGGTTCAGATTGTAGATGCTGCACATGATAAATATACCCACACATGTTCCACACATGTTCTAGACAATTACGCTGATGTATATAGACAGAAGAAAATATAAAATCTTATTTGTGTATACAGCTCTGAAGATGAATCTGGTCAGTATTCGAAATATATAAAAAACAAAAAATAAAGCCGGCAAAAAACAAATTTAAAAACATATAAAAATAGGTGACCAAAAAATAAAAAAAGCGTTTAACTTTTCCTTAGATTTCGCAGCGAACTTATATGCAAGTATAAAAGTGTATTTGTTTAAATGTATACTTATAGTTAGTTAATCCTATGGTTATATATCTTGTGTGAATTTTAATGACCTTGACCTATATTTTATGATTTGCAGCAGGAAACGGAATGGGTACAATTTAGTAATACTAAGAATAAGAGAATAAATTTGGCATGTGTTGACTTTGGATCGACAGGTGTGATCAAATTTATATCATCATTACTATAAATAAATATAATGTACATACACACTTATTACATCCATGCACTCATCCATGCATCCACATACACATCTGCATGTTGTTATATATTCCATATATGTGAATGTAGAAGAAGACACAAAATGACACATTGAGAAAATTGAACACCTTGATAAAGATATATTTTCTTAAAGAACTTCAGTTTAGATATATACTCCAAATGTAAAGGATTTGTTTTTAAATACTTGATGTGGATAAATCAATAAACATAATTATATACATAGCTGGGTAGACTTCATCGATGTATTTTTAACTCCTTTGAGTTCGGTTATTGTAAATTCTTCATAACTAACTTTTACGCACTTGCAAATAACAGATTTGAATTATGAGAGCGCTGAAACACAATAAATAATACATGTAACATATACATATCAAAATTCTTATATATAAATATATTTTTATATATTTATTTATATAGGAATGCGATTGTTTTTTTTTCCTAACAATTGACATAAACATACATACTGTCATATATATCTTTGTTGCCACTAAAGCAACTAGAAGCCAGTTACTAATACTCATTAATTAAAATACAATTACTCTATTATTGGAGTCTTCAAATCTGCAAGTCTGCATTATTGATGTATATGATATTATCTCCGGAATCACAAATGGTAAGTCATTATATAGCAATAATGTGTATATTTGAATACAGTCACAGATATACACTACTTATTTACACTAAACTAGCTAATTATATTCATTTCGATAAGTATGATAATATGATTTCTAAAGAAAAGTTATTCCTAACATTATTCATAACTGGCTTTGGATTTTAGATGCCGACTTGGACCCGAATCGCCCAACGAGAAAATTCTCTGCTCCCAGGCCCCTTGAAGATGCTGCCGATGT
This sequence comes from Drosophila nr. perissopoda 5 BK-2023a, assembly GCA_035044105.1. Classification (NCBI taxonomy): domain Eukaryota; kingdom Metazoa; phylum Arthropoda; class Insecta; order Diptera; family Drosophilidae; genus Drosophila; species Drosophila nr. perissopoda 5 BK-2023a. The sequence continues at coordinate 1,262,378 of JAWNMK010000250.1, forward strand.
GGAGTCCAGGGAGAAGCAGCGTCTACGCCAGGAACGCCTGATGACCGTCAACGAAGATGATCTTGAAGTGGAGAAGAAACAAGCTCAGTTGGCCGATGAAGCGAAGCGTCGCAAAGAGACGTAAGCCATTTCCAAATTAACAATAATAATAATACAAATAATACTATGCCAAAAATGTTTACAGTGCACTCAAGGAGAAGAAACAACGAGAGGAGGCTGAAAATGCCCTAAAGGAAGAACAGGCCCGATTGGCTGAGGCAGCCAAGCAAGCTGCTGCTGCGGAAAAGGCCCGCCTAGCTGAAGAGGCAGCTCAAAGAGCCGCCGAAGAGGAAGCCCAAGCCGCAGCACAAGCAGCAGCTGCCGCTAAGAATGCCGAAGAGCAACGTTTAGCTGAAGAGGCCCGTGCTGCCGAGGAAGCAGCACAAAAATTGGCGGAAGAAGAAGCCCGTGCTGCCGAAGAAGCCAGAGCTGCTGCAGAAGCCAAGGCTGCCGCAGAAGCTGCCGCCCAAAAAGCTGAGGAGGAGGCCCGTTTGGCTGAGGAGGCAGCCCAAAGGGCAGCAGAAGAGGCTGCTGCACAAAAAGCCGAAGAGGAACGCTTGGCTGAGGAGGCCCGCCTAGAAGAGGAGCAGCGTTTGCGGGAGCAGGAGCTGAGTCGCCTGGAGGAAATCGAAAGGCAGGCCGAAGAGGAGCGTGAGGGCGATCTTGCACGCCAAGCAGCCGAATTGGCCGAAATCGCTCGTCAAGAGGCCGAAATTGCTGCTCAGGAGCTGCAATCGATTCAAAAGGAAGGAAGAGATGTGGCTGAGCCCATCATCGATGAGCCAACCTCTCCTGTGGAGGATCAGCAGGAACCGACCATAGAATTAAATTCGAATATCGAAGATGTTACAGGCCAGGTGGAAAGCACTGCCGGAGATAGTTTTGTAGAAGACTCTGAAGATGCGGAAGACGACGAAGAATAAGGAATTACACTAATGATCATTTTTGCTGACGACATCTACAATTAATGTTCATTGAAATTAGAAACCTTCTTTATTTTTTGCGAACTCAAAAACATGATGGTAGACAGTTGAACTCGTTTTAATTCGAACAGTATCTATTTGCCATAAAAACAATGTAGTTGTTTTTAATATTACTTTATAGCATTATTATTGCCAAAGCTTTTGTGAAACTAACACTACTAGCTGAATGACACTTCCTATCAGATTAACATAATAGAAATATGATTCAAATCTTTTATATATTTAAGAAATATATAAATATGATTGAGACTCTAATTTTGCAGTTTTTCTTTTAGTGCTAACTTAAAAGAATTATTCTTTACCTACTGCCATTGGAACTTTTCACATTAGTTCTCTTCAGGGCCCTAGTGGAGACTTTTCCTTTTTTATACCAAGCTACGTACAATAGTATTTTTTTCTACACTCTGCGAAATTCGATTAAAGGCACCAGATTTTTTCCTTACAAAAATTAAAATACATTTTTAAAATTTGATTTTGTTCTACAAAAATTAGTTATTTAAATACACATCAAATAAAAATCAAATATGCGCTTTTCATTCATTTTTATTATTTTTGTATTAGAGCCTGTTTCATTTTCACCTGATTACATCCAAAATAAAAAAGCTTATAGATAGTTACATAGTTCGTACTACAAGACTGAAAAGAAAGAGGTTGAAAGTTCCGGAACTGAAAAATAGTTTAGCTGATTAATTTGTACAAATTAATATCACCATTTATTAGGTTATGCAAGAAGAACAAAGATTTAATATTAAAAGTAAGTTAATGTTAGTATAACAGCTAATACCGCAAATAGCTGAAGTAATTTTTGTGCATATTATACACATTTCTATTCATTGAAGACTAGGACAAACAAGAGGAATTTAAAATTTTTTAGTAACATAGGGACCAGCGCTTGATGAATCCCAGGATACCCATCAATTTTTGGATCGTAAAGGATAACCAGCAAAAAACTTTAGAATATAAAAAAATTATACAAAAAGGTCATTCGTCGATAAAAAAAAAAATTAATTTACATTTGCCACAATTTAATACATTTTCTGAACTACAGGCTTAAAAACTGTCTAGATCAGTTTGTAATCTTTAAGCAAAAAGAGACTTAGTAGACGACGGGGAATGCAATATCATCGGCGTATATCAGAACCCGGAAGTGACTTATCACAGTAGTAAGGTCAGTCATAAATAACATGAATAAAATGGAGCTGACTTCCTTTCTTATAGAAAAATATTAAAATCAACTTTAAATAGTAAGTATTAACAATTTGTGTTTATTTATTTACATGTGTACGATTGCTCTTAATTTTAAAATGCTTCATTATGAATTCCTTATTGGCAGACGATAAACAATTATCAAACATACTAAAAAAAAGGAAAAAAACATATATAAATATATTTCAAATACAAAATAAAGAAAAATATGAGTGATGTAAGCTTTGGCGACACTTACGGGACACAGTGATGGGAACTCATGTAAAAAATTAATTATGAAACTTAATACTTTTCGTAAAACCGCTAGCTGAGTAATTACAATTATTTTTAATATCTACAAATGAATATATAAAAAGGATGGCAGCCCTACGCTGGAGTTCGTAGCAAGCAGCCGGACAGCGCTAACAGAGATCGATTAGCGTTGCCAGACTGTGCAGAGAAAGTCGTCAACTCGTTAGACATTCGTTCAGTAGAAACAGTCCGAAAGGATCGTGCAGCGCAGTCAGAACTGTTCAGCGAATAATACAGACAGTATTGTGTACTGCATTGTACATCGTTAATAACAAATCGGCAAATAGGTGTATATGTATATAGTATTGTGTACTGCATTGTACATCGTTAATAACAAATCGGCAAATAGGTGTATATGTATATAGTATTCGACTTATAAGTAATTACCAGCAAATAAGATCATTCTGGTGGAGAAGGATGATCAACTTTCGAACTTTATACTCCTGTTGCTGATAAGTTTTGTACAAGAAAACTCTCAGCTTAGCATAATGCAAAGTCTTATGTGTCGCATAAGAGCCGCCTTTTAAAGATATGATATTGTTAATACTTACCAACAAGAACAATAGTAAACAAAGCAATCGTCGAGTTGCAAAACGGTAGTAATGTTATTCCAATTAAGTTTGCTGATGCAATAATACCAAATCGTCCCAGTGACATGACCAAGCTTGTTGCTTTTCCCCTAAAATTATATATAGAATTCCATACTTGTTATACATCTTGGACAACTTGGACCAATACGCAAATATTTATATAACCGTATAGGTATGAGTCGATAAATATTCATATAATATAAAATATTGTATATATCATATAATAAATTATAATGATTGTAAAATATTATATATATATATATATAAATATTAAATATGATATGCATGGCAACACCGATCGTCCCAGAATTGAAAATAATTGTAGATGAGCACAGCTAAGTGGTTTAAATAAGATTCCGATAATTGTTTCGTACCTTAAATGTGTTGGCATTAGATCCACAATCGCTCCTATCATAATGGAAATTGATAATCCAGGCAACAGAATGTAAAGACAAAATAGTACCAGCACCACTGTGGAGTTCGAAACAATGTGTAGTAAGACTCCACTTAAAATCGCTAATACGAGTGCAGCGAACAGAACGTTCTTTCGACCCAGAGGATTCAAAATAGCGCCTTGAATGGCGAATCCCAATAAAAATGAAGCTCCAACTATCATATTATCAATGTAGGTCCTAGTTGATATCTCATCGGAACAGACCTAAAAGTAAAAATTATTGGCTAAGATCAGTCTATCGATATAGTAATTTATTCAACTTACCGCAGTGTTATTTAATGCTCCATTTTGCTCTTGTTTGCCGTAAGAACCTTCCAATATTTGGCAAACTGTTGAATTATTATTTTCAGCGCTGGATGAACGATTTACAATTTCTGGGAACCAAAGCTGCATACCATTTGAGCTTAAAAATAATATTCAAATTATATAAAAATCAGATAAAAAATAAGTAAATAAAAATACAATAACAAAATATGAAATCGTGTGAATTTGAAATTGTAATAATTTGAATAGCGCGCCATATTTGCTTGAAAGAACGGTTACTTGGTTCAGTATTGCAAAATGCAAAAAAGTAGAGTTTGACAACAGCTGAGGCTGAAGACGTGGTTGGCTCCGTGCTATGACGAGTAAAGTTAGAAAGGGATGACAGCATATGTGGGTGCTGCAGTTACGATCGAGCGTTGAATTTATAAGGATTTAATCTTCTTACGTTAACAACCAATTTATAATCTTACCTGAAAAACAAACAAAGCACAGCCACGTTGCACAATATGAAATTGAAACCATGCGGCTTTTGAAATAATGGAACTGTGGCACGTGCGATGTTTGTTACCATGCCACAACCCTTCTGGTTTGCCAATACGTTTTCGCCGGCTTGTGTTTCTGGTTTCAGCGTACATTCACTGTTTTTGAGGACTTGAGTTAATGAAAGACCTCGATTAAATTTGCAAATCCAATCCACAGCGCTTAGTGCCTGACTTTCTTTATTTTGTGAGAGCAGAAGTTTCGGGCTTTCGGGATAATATATAAGGATTATTCCTGCAATAAGACCCGGTAAAAGAGTCGCTAGCATTATCAATCTCCATGGCCGGAAAACAAATTCGCCAACTACATGGATGGACCAGTCTGAAGATAATATCGCCCAAGCAGTTGCTGCAAATGAATAAGTTCAATTTCAATTATTTGTCAGAGTTTATAGTAATCTTATAAAAATAATAATAATATTTTTATACAGAGCAAACCGAAGTCTGTCTGTTGATCTATTCGTCTATATAACGTGCCGATATCTATTATTATCTCAACTATTCGATTTGAATGTATAGCAAGAATTTTTTTCCAAATGGATAAATATTATATTTTATTCTATGAAGACAAGTGAAGTACTCTGACACTCTAACAGGTGCCACCGAACAGGATGGGTGTAGCCAAAAAATCGTCCTTCCAAGTTTGCTAACTACAGCGTCGACAAAGTGTCGAATGTCAGACGCGGGCACAAAACAGTATATGCTTCGAGTTTCATGTCTTTATCTTTTTGGTACCTTCGCTATCAGAGTATAACAATTATGACTTGACGTTAATTTGAAGTATTTATCTTAATCGAACTGCTGTTAATTTAAGTTCGAAACTCGCCTCGAATAGCAACCTAATCATTAAAGTTAGTAACTAAATTTAAGAATTTCCTACATATAAAATTTTCTTTGCATCTGGCTAATTGTTCTTAATACTAAAGAATTGCAGTGTATAAATTACCTGGGATATAAATTGCGGTCACACTGACAAACATCGTGGAATAGTTAATCGTAACTGCTCGGTGCCGAGGTATATTGAATTCACTCAAATACGGATAGAGTCCACCTGAGACACCGCCAAGACTATGAGAGATTAATTTACATTGACATGTTTATGGATTTTATTGGTTAACTTATATGGTGTGGTTGTGGATGGGGGCGTGAATCGGTGAAAAAGGTTGTCAGTAATATATTTATAATTATCTACTTTTCAATTATAGCCGGGGATGTTTTTTATGCAAATTTATTTCATTAGCTTAGATAAGGATTATGGTTTCAACTTCTACGTACATCAAATAATGTACAATAACATTTTTTTTTTAAATTCCAACTTCTAAAATTCTTTGACATAATATTGATTAAATAAAAATTGATGAAAATAAATTGAAATTAATTAAAAACCAAAGAAGTTAAATAAATTAGATGTATTTGCATAATGAATATATTGTAGTATATGCTTTGCATTTAAATTAAAAATTGCTAGTTCTTGCAAACGTAGGAATTTTTAAACTACAGAAAAAATACTACTCAATTGAAAGCTAACAATTAAATTATATTCTGTTATTTTTTAATATTTTCAATAGAGAATGGACCTACGTTCTAGATAGGCAAAACTGCGACCAGAAGATACTCAGAACCCAACTTTTAAACATATAGAGTCATTTAAGGCACGGGTTAAACTTTTGCTCACTCAACCAAGAAAATATAATTATGCAAGTAAATGTTTTCTCAATTTTGATGACTGAAGCATTTCCACAAAGTCCCTAAGCTTGCTTATACATATATTTATTTGTATTAATCCATGATTAAATCTCGGTTCACTGCTGAATAGGTGTCTATATGGGAACTTTGCCATTTGCGTGAGTCGAATATAAATTACAAAATTAAACAAGCCCAGACTAGAATGTATTACCATAAAAAATAATAATAACAAAATGAAGTGGGTTACATGTTTATCTGAGCAATCAGATTTCTTAAATTCATAAGTACAAATGGTAGAATATATATTTCAACATAAAACTCACTTACCTGATACCGCAGAGGAAGTTGATTATGTTAAATAACCAAACGCTTGTGACGAACATGAGCATAATCAGAAGGCCGCTAGAAATAAATGCTCCGCACAGTAAAACTGTTCGTCGGCCGATGACGTCGCTGATATATCCCCATATATAGTTTGATATGCAGATACCTTAAAAAATGTTAAATAAACTTGTTCACAAATTGTTAAATCTATTACAATGACTAGTTAAAATTTGCTCATGAAATGAATATTCTTATTCATTGTGAATATTTATCTAAAAGTAAAAATGTTAATCTAAAAAATGCCTTTTGAAATTATGAAATTAGTCGGGAAACTTGTTCTCTCGACTGCTATTAAAATTTAGCACCTTAATATTACCAATGGCGCTTAGCTCTGTGGAAAGTCAATCAACTCGCGATCGACAGACGTCTCGGTTATGAATCGCCGTACTAATAGTAGCTTAATTTATTTAACGCTATTTAATTACTGCAAAATATCTAAACAATGTAATTTTATCTGTGAGAAATAGTAAAATGATAACGTTTTGTTAACAATTGTTTTTAGATAGATAATTTATTGATAAGAAGTCGAACTGCCCTTGCCGCCAAAAATATGCTAATTTTCTGGTACATTTTGGGGTTTTTTCTGATTGTGATTTTAAAAACTCATCTCAATGATTCACGACGTGCCTTGGATCTGATTGCTGAGCAAAACAAGCTAAGAATGAAAACAGAAAAACCGACTTTCAAACTGATTGACGACTTTTCATGATCACCCTATGCATTTGCATACAAATTATGTAGTTTGATATGCCTTCTTTCATGCATAACAAAACTATAATAAATAAGCATGAGCTTAGTCGGATGTGGGCAGACGAAGCCTCTCCCCATCCCTCCCACACCGAGCATGTAGTAAATCGGTAAAGTGGTTGAATGTATATGTGGAAAACTGGTGTTGTATGTAAATTAAATCACGACTCACCTGCAACAGATGCTGCCATCATGAGGCCCTTCTCGGCTTCTGTTGTTTGAAACTCGCATTGGGATGCGATTACAATAATTCCCAGTGATTGTTGGGCAGCCACAGATGAGATTGTTAAGAGACCACTTACAAGCAATAGAATCCACTGGGTCTTGCCATAGCCTGCACCATAGATGAGGTATATTTTGTTTAGCGGCAATACTAGAGATAAAACTAGTTAGCTTACCAATCTTCTCCAAGACTTCTTCATATTCCAATGAGTTGGAATCACCAGCTTCTGAAATACGGTCCTGCATATTACTATTCCAACGGCGTCCATTCAACTGATGCTCGTGACAAAACTGCCCCGCCTTATAAGTATCTTATACAAATGCACCACATTCCACTCAACTCACAGCTGTGAGCTAAAACCCAAAAACATTTGCAGCTTGAGTAAGCAAAAACTTGTTCTGAGAACAACATGTTCGTAGCTCAGAGATCCCACTTATATGTATATACAAGAGAGCTAATTGTTCTTAACAAATTGGTAGAAATTATAGTTTAAATATGTCAATGTGTGATTAATAGGCATATTTAAATATCTCTGATAAGTCGATAAGTCATAATAGTCATGATAGACTTTCTGTATACTCATGATACACAAATACAGTAATCAGAAATCACAAAAAAGTAATACTTGCGGACTTAAGTCTTAAATTTGATTTTAGCCAAGATGTTTCTCGTAACCTGTTTGCACCTGAAACCACACTTACAACCATTTGTTCAATCTAGAAACAATTGGCTTTAACACCTGTTCATTTTATTTATTTTGTTAAGGGTAATTAAATTTTGTCGCCAAGCTTGTAACTTATTGAGAGAAACGGCTTCGGCACTATAAAGTATACATATGCTTGAGCTGTTTCACTAGTCAAGTTAAAACAGCCAGTCTATGCGAATTTTGTAGTCTAGTACTCCCTCAGCTTAAGAACTGTCTCGATGAAACTTGTTTACCCTTATTTTTGCTAAAGGGTATAGGTCGTACCACTATACCATAAACTGCCCTAAGAATAATCGATCGAAAGACTGGAAACAGGTAAGACAAATATTTGCTTAAGACGAAACATTTTTAACACGTAAGAACGCTGTAGTCGAGTGAGCTCGATATTCTAGTTTAATTGGGAAATTTCGCTTTAAAAAGTATTGCACCCAAAAAAACTCTGCCGTTGATCCTGATCAAGAATATATCTACTTTATGGGGTCGGAGATGCTTCCTTCTGCCTGTTACATACATTTGCATAAAACCATTATACCCTTTTTACCCATTTTTAATGGGTTCAGGGTATAAAAATATTTGTTTAAAACAAACCTTAACCAAATGTGCATGCGTGCACTGAAGTTTAATGGTGTTTTCAACAAACACAAGAGCTTTCAATTATAAAAGCTCCATTGACTTTGACTGTGGGCAGAAAGCAAGCAAAAGCTTTATTTTCAATTCACTAACATATGCGATTAAAATCTGGAACTGTCCCGAAAGTTAAATGAATTTGAAAAAATCGTATTTTGGATTTTAAAATTAGAATTTTCAACGTAAACAAATCCAAAGCTTAAAGCTAAAATTTGTATGATAATTCAAAATAGATCAAAATTTGTTTAAAACGTAATATTTCTAACTCTGATCTAAAACGTAGATATCAGCTGCTAAACTCTTTGTTTTTACAGTTGTCCAAGCAACCCACTTACGTTCACTAACCACCAACGACCTTGATCAACGCCAAGAATCGACTTACCAGTCGCAACATTTTTAAAGCCAACAATTTTCATTAATATGCGTATGCAGAATTAAAGTTCATGGCCGTTAAGTCAATTGGTAACTCAAATGTTTGAAACATAATACCAACCACTATATTTTTTTAATTTATAATTAAACTTAGTGTTTGAAGATTTTACATTTACCCATATTAATGACTTTGCACTGAGCCTCTAGAGCAGGAAACAGCTGCACTTTAATTAACAGGTGTGACACCAAATTTTATTAGCATTTCCTTAACTGCTTTTTAACAATGTTTTCTGTTATTTAGAAATATATTTCCCAAAATTGAAAAAAAAAAATTACAATTTTCCTTTTTTTCCTTTTGTATATTTAGAAATTATTTCTAAAAACCCGAAAATGTTTATATTTTTCAGTGGATTTTCTCAATTTTTGGATGCTTACAAGAAGCATTCATATTTGTAATTGCTGCTCTTTTCGTTGAGGCCTAAGCCCAGGATTTATTGCAGTGTATTGTTGTGAGTGTAAATTTGCATGAGTGCTGTTTGCTGAGAATGTCGTCTTCTTAGAAACTTGTTCGAATTCTTAGAAACTTAAAAAAATTTGTGTGTAATTCACCAGTTGAGTTCTAAACAATAACTGCTTTTACTAGCCTTATATCTAACAGTGTTTGTTTATTTATTAGTAGTTAGATGATTACAATTGTTTTTTAAACATAATTATTGATAATATACTAATTTATTTTTATTTACATAACTGTACCTACAGCTAGGGACGTTTATTTGAAAACATTTAAGAGTCTACACTTATGCAGGGTCTTTTCTCGAAAGAGTGTCCGTTATTGAGCAAAAATAGTGGTTGATTTTGTTGCATTTTGTTGATCATTATTATTAAGAACAAAATAACAAAATATTTAATTTGTTAATAATGACGATGTCTTTGCCTTAAGATGTTTGCAATAAAAACAAAAAATCCATTTATTTTATAGATAGTTTCTCCTTATTCATTCATCCATTCTCGATTTGTTGCAGCCAGGACCATTCTCGATTGATTATTTACATTGGAATAAGGAAAGTTAGCACTGCACAAGCTGTAAGGGAATGATATTATTCACATATTTTTTTTTTAAGTATTTAAGAACATAATTACCAAAAACGAATCCAGAAAATACTCCAAATGTTATAGTGCAGTACGATTCCAGAAGTATTCCAATGAGGTTGCTGCCAAAAACACTACCCGTGCGTCCAAACATTAGGCATATGCAAAGCGCCTTGCCTCTTAAATGGGTGGGGACCAGATCCACGACGGCACCACTCAAAACTGATACGCATAAGCCTGGCAGTACCAGGTACAGGCAAAAACAGACTATGATGACAATATCATTTTGTATCCACACCAATAATGCAGCACCAACGGATGCTATGGCCAAACTAATTGTGATTGTTGATTTGCGCCCAATTCGATTCATAACAAAACCGATTAAAATATAGCCGACAATGAGAACCAAGCCGTAAGTAATTGTGTCTATATAGCTCCTGGTATTCACTTCATCGTTGCATATCTGAAAGATTTTCGAATAGGCTTAGACCCCGAGATATATAGGTGTGGTATTTGTACTGATACATTTGTTGTTAAGTTGAGTTGGGCCTGATCAAAAGATGCATCGATTACATCACATACTGTCATGTCGTCCTCGGCAATGTCTGATCTCAAACGATTCAATATTTCTGGATACCACAGTGCCATTCCCGACGAGCTGAAAGTTAACTTTGACCGTAACAAAAACTCAAGAGTATTGGTAAAAAAAACCCACCTAAAGAAAAACCCACACATAACCAGGCAGCTTATGCAAAAGTTCCTTAAATATGGTTTTTTGAACAATGGCAACGTTTCCTTCCACATATTTTGAAAAGAAACCGTTCTAAAAAGATTGCACAAGAATTAGTTAAATAAAAAATAAATAAGATTGAATACTCACGGCGAGTTGGAAACACTCAGTATATTTTCCTTATCAGTGCAAACATCAGATTTTATTTTCTCAACTTTGAATTCTTTAAGCGTTTTGCCTGAATTTTTCACAGCAATCCAATTTAATACGGCATATGCCTCATCGGTTTTACCCATCGATATTAATAATTTTGGAGTTTCGGGCAATCCAAATAGCATAATGGTTCCCAACACTCCAGGAAGTAAATAAAAAAAAGTCAATAAGCGCCAAGGTCGGAATGAGATCGTCTCTGTCACTTCTACACTCCAATGCATCGACATTACAAGCCACGCAACAGCTAAAGGATTCCAAAAGTAAATTGATTTTGAGGCATTTAAATAATTATTGAAATATTTACCAGGCACATAAACTGTTGCAAGACCAACAGACAATGTGGCATAATTGATTGCTGTCGGGCGAAGTCGCGATATGAAAAATTCCCCAAGATAAGCATATGTTGAGGAAGAAGCACCTGCTATGCTGTTAAATAAAATTAATTTTAATGTAATGATTACAATGGACTTAAATAATTTTTAAAATTAAGAACTAAATTTTAAACGTCTTTAAAATTCCTTTAAATACCCCTAAAATCCTTATGAATATTTATAATTTGTTTAATTTGAATTTTATTTTTAATTTGATTTGATCTATGGTTTACTTTTCGTATTTTTTTGTTTCGACTAAATAAATAAATAAAATATGTTCAACCTGAAGGGGAAGTAGGGAAAATATCGGTGCCGTTCAATGTATTTATGATCTAAATATTTATCAACGCAGTTGAAGTTGGAATATTTTTTTTTCTGAGTTTCCACAATCCTTGGATTAATTGATTTTATATAATTTAATTAGTAACTTTAATTTTACATGTTTACTTAAAACCTTTTCTTATATGTGTGAACTTATTTAGTCCACATAAATAAAATAAACAAAATTAATTATCAAGCATAATTTGTAGATAAAATTTTAAATTTAATGTCACATTTTTATGTTTAATAATCTCTTTTAAAATGTGTATTCAACTTTAAATAATTTATAGAGGCATAACTTTTACGCTCTCCAGATGTACAGTATATAAAAGTATATCTCAGACTCTGGAGCATTAAGGTCTTTTTTTGGTTCCCTTATAAAAATTGTTTACAGATTAGGCTAAGTGATTTATTTCTGGGTCTTTTAAAGATAGAATCGAAATTTAAATTGCTTTAAAAGGTTGATAACCTCATAATTATCATTTATTTTATTGTATGACTAAAAAAAATTGTATTGTTGAAGTAATATTCATAAAAAATTATGTATCAACTAAAATTTTAAATATTTAAAATATTTAACAAATATTTACTTTATAAGCTTATTTGCCGACATTTGATTTGGCAGTTTGACACAACTATTTTTATAAGCAAATGGATGTGTGATATATTGCAGGCTTTAATAAAATACTTACAAGAATCCGACAAAGAAACGGGCAACTACATAAATCCAGTAATTCGGTATAAAGATTGAAATGAAAGAAACAACACTTCCACTTAATGTTGTATATAATAACACTGATCTTCTTCCAATCGAATCGCTGAGATAGCCCCAGAAATATGAAGAGCAAAATATTCCTGTTGCGAAGAAAATTTACTTTTATTAAATAATTATAAGAAACTGTTTTCTAGTCGATATGTTTAAATGAAAAAGAAAAAATATATTTTGTAAATAATAATAACTTCTGTTAAGTCTAAATTTAAGATGTATTCAAATCTGCTTAATAATTTTTAGAAAATTTAAAAAATAAACATTCAAAATTTCAGTAAGATCAACAGATTTAAATTACTGGCAGTCGAGGATCTAAGCAGAGAATTTTTCCAAATCCCATTATCTGCGTTGCAAAAAGACAACGATTCGTTGCCAAATATATTTCTTTAACATGCTAAGAAAAACTATTAATGTAAATATTCCAAAATGCTTGATTGATAATTACGAATTTTTTTTAATGCTAACAATTTCTGTTCCTTTTCTATTGAAGTCATATTTAATATGTAAATTGTAAAAGTCACTTGACTTTTTTTTTTTTTTATTTATTATTAAGTTATTAGAAGATGCATGAGTACATATTTCAAATCCAAATATTTCTCAATTATTTAATCAAATCAGCATTGGCAAATCATAATCAAACAACATCCTCATTCAATGCAATATTCTTGGCAGACCAAATTTAAGAATTCTTGGAAATTGATAGCCTTCTCCATTGTATTTGTTATGATATCTCGACAAATCAGTTTTCTCTGAAATCATTCCAGTAGAAAGAGATAATCGGCTAATGACGAAACACACACCTCCTTATTAATAAAAAAAAGAAGAAGTTAATTATAATAATTCAGAATTTGCACAGGTTTGATTTACACAGTCTTGCTAACAAAACCAGTTTGCACAAGATAACACAATCAGCTCGCCATCGTCATTGCGTCAATCATGACAATGCATATTTCCTAATGCCACTTAGGTATTTTGAGTCAGATCAATAGTTGCAGACATTGCCAGTGAAGAGCAAGAGCCGCGTGGTCATCACTTCTGGAGCACAAGTATGGAGCATGGTAATAAGAAAATTTGCACTTCGACTTAAATTAGAAATAATTTTTAATAAATGACTCGTTACAGGAGCTTGACTACTCTCAACAGTCTTTGATTACACTTAATAACTTGAATTGTTCTAAGTCAAACACTTAATTGGATTATTTATAAATAATATAAAAGTTTTTTCACTTGATTACCCAAAACACAATCAGAAAAAAAAATTGAGGAAAATCGTCCAAAAATGAAAGGCGCCCAGCAAAAATTGTTTTTAAGTCAATTATTATGTATACATAAATTTTTAAGTTAATTACATCCTCGAACACGAAAATAAGTATATACTTACATTCTTAGTAATGGTTATTTTTTAGTTCTTTCGTCAAACTTACCGATAAAACTGGCTGCACTCATTACGGCCTTGTCTATTGAATTGGTTTCAAAATCACATTGGGATACGATTGTAATGTATGACATTCCCATTGTCTCATTGATCACCATCATCAGCAAAAGGCCTGATGAAAGCAGAACACACCACTGCACACGTCCAAATCCTTTACCAAGTCATTGTTCAGTTAGCAGTTATATATATATATAGATTACTATGTTTATAAATATAGTTGTCATACCAATCAACTCAAGCACTTCCTCATACTCGTGGCCAGCACTCGTGTCTGTTTGAATAGAGTCAGCTGGTTTTGATTCGGGATCTTCACGATCCACTCGCGTATTCATTGTGCCAAATTTATTTTGCTCTGAACAATTTCACAAAAATCACGATGAGAGAGGCACGATGTGCTCGCGGACATATCTTTTTACACACAAATTGCTAATATTCATTCTGCGCTGGAACTTTGGTGTTGGAGATTTGTTTATCAGTGCACAACAGAGATAAAAATAAGGTCTGAAGATGCCATCTGTTTAATTTATTAATTGTGTATCACTTTTGTCTGACTGCCGAGAGTCTTAACAACATCAACAACATCTTCCACACAATTTATAATTCTCAATAAATCTAAGTAACTTAAGCAATTCTGATGCATGTTGATATTGCTCACAGTACACAACAGAGAGGGATCGGATGGGGAATCTGTGAGGAGGAGAATCGGCGCTTTGGGCGATGCAAGGTGGTATTTTAAAATATGCGTGATGGAAAAGATTTAATTTCAGCGACCTTTTGCATATTAAACTTTATTGGTCATTAATTTTATAAAACTTTTTATTAATTTTTCGAATTTTTTAAAATAAAGTTTAGTTTTTATTTAGTTTCTGTATCTTATTGTTCGATTGAAGTTTTAAAAACATATCACTAACCAACAAAATCAAAATCTTAATATAGCATTTTCGTTTTCACTTAGGCCAAAGGCTTATCAGACCACTCTCGTATTTACATAAATGAGCAAAAAAGCTTTTACATTTTTTAGTCTCAAAGTGTGAACCCATAAAACTAGTCAACACTTAGTGGCATTCACGCATTCAGGCATACTTGTCACCTGCCATGATTGTTATGACACACTTTCGTATGCTCAATGTGTACTATCTACTCTTATTTATAAATTGTCAAAACATTTACAACATGTTTATGAAAACGTTCAAACAAGTCACAAACGAGTTGTAAACTTAAACGACATTCTAGAATGGAAATTAGCTGAATTAGCTGATCAACATCCGTTCGACTTATCTGCATCTGATTCCCAATTATTCAGTGATGTATTCCACCCGTTTGCTTTTAAAATTAATATTTGTTTTTATGTTTGTTAATATCTAATTTAATCTATATCTCTCAGTCTATGTTCGCCTTTTTCAAAAGTCGTCACAGTGTTTCGACATATGTTGAAGTTTTTCACCTGTCTGCAAAACGAAACGAGCAAGGCTATGTATACTATTCGGGACTTTAAAAGGATAACATCATAATATTAACTTTTAAATTATCCTATATACTGCGCCACCTCATTTCCGTAAGGGAATTATTTTCAAATTCCAAAAAATTTGCTTTGCTTTGCTTAAATTGTCCACTAAAAGCGTATTGTAACATTGACAGTTTGACTTTCATTTCATTTGCGAAGATAATTATGTGTGACAATCACTGTTACTGAATAATTTATAGATAATTTTCGTGGTGTATAACAGAGTCTGAGCTTCCTTATAATCTTTAAATGTTTGAAAATTAACAACTCCCGCCAAATTGCTATCGAAAACTATCCAGCCCTGAATCCAAGCAGCTCGATAAGAGGTGGTGGTGACTCAGGGTTGTGCGGTTCGCGGAACTGGTTTGGCAGTCATTAGCAGCTGTTCGAGAGGCTGGTCGATTTGATTTTTATGAAAGTTGATTCTGTGCTATTGAAATATATTGAAAATTAATTTTATCTCCAACGCAGGAACCAAGTTTGGATAGGCAAATGATTTATTAAGTAAACGATGATTACTTTATGTACAGTTCATAAATTATGTAATGGTTTATTAATTTCTATTAATTTTTTATGTAATCTTAATTTTGTACATATTTAATATACGTAAAAATATAAAAGAGTGTATGTAAGTGCTAGTTTAATAATTTGTGACTCGGTTTGTTAAAATACCGATGACAAAACGCTCCCATCTCTAAGAGTTTTGCCAAACATATGTGGGAAAGAAGAAGAATATGGCTGATTTCCAAGAGCAGTTGAGGCAATATCGACAACAGAAACAAAGACGGGATTTATTTACCAGAATCAAAGCTAAAGCTAAAAGATTTTGGATGCTGGGCACTGGTGCAGACATATCTCAGGGAAAATGTGAAACGACCATCGACATCAAGGTAGTATCGCTTGTTTGTCAACGTGTGCAGTAGAGCAATGTAAATAAAAGTAATTTCACTTTTAGCCAGCTAAATCACTAAGTAAGGAACCCGCTCTAATTTATGAAACCATTGACGAAAATGTGGCCTCTAGCGAAGATGATGAATTGTTGCCACAGGAGAACCGGATAACCGCCAATGTAAAAGAGGAGAGCAAGTGCTTAAAATACACTCTTTGGACTGTTTACCTTCTATTCTGGATTACATTGTATGTGATTGCCATAGAGCTCAAATTCGGAGTGGTGTTTTTGATGTTCTCGGCATTACTTGGAATATATTTCAACACCAGAACTGGTCCAAGAAAATCGAACGAAATAAGTGCTTACAGCGTCTTTAACAAGAACTGTGAGAGTATTGACGGAACTCTGAAAGCGGAACAATTCGAAAGAGAAATTCGCTACGGATCTGGATCTGTGCGCTAAAAAGCTTGATATACTCTGAAGTAGAGTACAATGTAAATACAAATAATTCATAGATGTAAATCATATCGTTGTGCAGGGATTTTTAACAATAAAGGTGATACGTCACCATAAAGTACTGACTATAATACGGGACAATATACAGTATTATCCTTTGGAACACTTTAAGTTATAACTCGGTACTATCAGCGAATACTAACTTCTACATTATAAAAAGTATAAGTATAAACGGATTTAACAAAAAATTCGGAACAGGTTTAAAAGGGCGCATTAGTGATTGACAAAACTGGTACCACAAAATGAGATGCACAATCCGAATTTCACCACTTTCTATCGAACTACTATTAGTTCGCACGTGAACTGAAGCATTGATTGCGGTCAGGGCTGCACAATTTTCTAAAACAGTTTGTTACAAATTATGAAGAAGCTCCAAACAATATCAGTCATTCTATTATTAAGAATACTATTTATTTATTTTTATTTTTTGCCGTAATAAGGAATTTTGCCTTCATTTGCAAATTAACTCATTCATACAAACTTTACATTTTGCATTTATAAATTTGAACTGATTAGATTTTATTTTGTGGTGAGCTGCTTCTGCTTCCTATTTTTATTCACAAATTATAGACCCCCAAAAGTCAACAAATTTTATTTGTATATTTTTAATTTAATTCTTATTTCAGTTTCATAATTATATTTTTTTTGTGTTCACAAACTTTAAATAAATATATTAACGCTTTGGTTTGGTATCGTATTTCCGATGTGAGATTTTGTGACAACAGTTTCTCTGATCTGAATGTGATATTTACATTAAGTTTATCTTTAGCCAGTGCGGCTAGTATAGCTTTGGTCTCTTACTCCTAACTCTGTAATTTTTCTTATCTTTAAAGTGTATGATCATCATCTAGGGGTAAAAATAAACAAAAAATTTTCCTAAAGCCGGGCTCAAACTATGAAATTTAAACTGCATGATTTATCGCTATTATATATTTTCCACTCTGATAACATTGCTTGATTCCCTCTCGTAGTTCCACTAAGTTCTCAACGGAGTAACACTATTCTTCAGTGACTTCAGCCAGATACCTTGTTCTTAAGCTTTACAGAAAACTCGTCTAAAAAATAATCGCTCAAGATCCATATTTAGCATATCCAACTCTACAAGAACCCCTTAAGAGGTCGAATCCAATATTGTTATATTGGAATCTAGGGCCCCTTGATTGTGGAAACGGAGGACGATTTCCTATTATTTCTACAACTGACCAATCCCTTGTAGGATCAGAAATCATGATGGACCTGAATGCTGTTCAATTCCGGCATCCGAGCGGATAAAAGCCATAACCTAACCAATAATCATTTGGAAATACGAGATGATACCAGAGGGATACCGCTTTGGTACAATAACTGATCACCGTAAGTTAAGGTGGCTCAATATACCCTGAACCCATTGAAAATGGGTAATGTAAATGGTAAATGGTTTTGTGCAAATGTATGTTACAGGCAGAAGATAGCATCTCCGACCCCATAAAGTATATACATTCTTTATCAACATCAACAGCAGAGTCGATGCACGTCTGGATGAACAAATATATTGAAAAGATACTTCAAATTTATAATATCAATTCTCGTATTCCCGGCTTAGGTAAAGTTTATTTAATTTGATCGTTAACTGCCGCCGCTTCTCGAAGCGAACAAAAGCCACAATTTTCAATTCTAATTGATATATAATATACCTCGACATATCATTGATCAACTGATTTTATGTTTTGTCAGAACTGTTCTGAAATACTAAGATCCAAATCTCGGTTGGCCTTCGTACTCCGTAGTCGATTTCTTATTAATATTCCATAGTTGACTAGTTTGTCTTCCTGCATAAGCTAATTAATGGATTCATCTCTTCCATTAGAACGTCTTAACTTTCCTGTTTCTAGTAGATACACCTGGAACTTAATCGTTTCTCTATTACCTTGATGCACGACTGATTACACTTTGGAGAATTGTTTTTAAGTCTTACAATGCCTTATTTTATTTAAATTCCTTACTATTATTATTTCTCAATCTTTCTTTCTATACTTTTCTACTACCTTGTTCTGTCCCACTCCGTTTCCTCTTAGTACATTATTAAGCTCTATCTGTTTGGATGTTTGGTCTGATTGGGTTTATTTTTGTGGGCTTGTCAAATCCTTGGGCCATTTCAATACCCCCAGATATTTCTGTTGTTACATTTGATATTAATTTAGTTTTCTAATTGTACAATTATTTTTATTTTCAATTTTCCAATTGTATTTTATACACTTTATGTGTTTAATCTTCTAATGCTTGTGGACAGTAATTAGCTTTAATCAAATAAATAAATGAGAATCCCCCTCAACTTTCTCTCACTATGAAAATTCGAATTTTATGCGAAGGTTCATAGTTATATATTATAGTAATTTGATATCTAGTGCTTAATATATAGCTTATTACTAGTGAACAGTTGCAAGACCCAGTGCAAGGATTGTTGTGAGGTACATCATCTGCAGAGCTAGGAATTTAGCAGCAGGTGCCTTTTATTCCGTATGAGAATCTCCTTCGATAAATCCGAATGCTAGTCCTTCGGAACAAAGGACTTTGGTGCTGGCAGCAGGCACATGATGCTCATCGCCATGACCATGTGCCAGATCGAGTGCACAATGTGATAGTTTTGCTTGGTCTGGAGGAAGGCGTAGCAGACCAGGCCAACCATTACCAGGACCATCCCCAGTGGCATGAAGATGATCAGATAATGTCGCGCTGGAAAGCACTTGCGGCTCTTTGAGCATTTCAATCCCCAGCTTACTGAAATGAGGCAAATGCCAGTCAAAGCCGGGGCTAGAAATACCCACAGGCTCTGTTTGTTGAGTTCGGTGCCAAATGCTAGGAGAATGGCGCCAAACATGTGAAGCAACGAGACAAACTGCTCTGGAACATGGGCCATGGCAACAAGTGTGACCCAAATGGCCAATAGGCCACAGTAGAAATCACAGAATTGCAGTACTCCGATCTTGACCAAACAGAAACTGTACTCATCTTCACCGGAGTCGCAGGCGTGATAAAAAATCGAGAAAAACATGGCAAAGAAGTAGATAATGCCTTCGGTAAAGTATCGACGCTTGATGGCCAAATAAATGCTCGGAATGAAGAGTAGGTTGCTCAGCGTGAGCAGTAGTGTGGCCAGCAGAATGGACATGTTCGAGGGCACTTGCGAGTCCTCGGTGCAATCCCAGCCACGGTAACCCTTCATGCAGACACATGTGGAGAACACAAATCCGCCGGACATATAATTGTAACAGCGGCCAAAGCGACCACATCGTCCGGCGACACAGGGACTCGATGCCACGGAGAAGATCACCGAGGTGCTGCAGTTGTCCGCAAAGTGCTGCCCCGTCGCCGACTTGTGGTGTATTTGAAAGAGATGCGTCATCCTCATATAGTCATCGGTGCACATGTGGTTCATAATGCACTCCTTCACCTTGAGCGTATCCTTCTCGTTCATGCTGGCCAAGCAATCCTTGGACTTGATGCACTTCTCATACCGTTCAGCATTACCAGCGCAGGCACAAGGACTCCGCATCACCTGCAGCAAATCGGAGTGGGTCCTTACAAATTCCTTGACGCTGTCAATGATAGTCGCCCGCGCAGTGTCTGCTTCAGGGCAATACACCCTCATAGTAACAAACCTACAAAATATAAGCATGAAAAAAGAATGAACTTTTATTATAATTTATAAATTAATTAAACTAAAAATTGAATGAAAGCTAAGAAAATAAATAAATAACAAATTCTAAATGGAAAAAAAAACGTTAAAAGAAGGATATAACAAATCAGGGGTACTAGAATGTTATTGTGTTGATTGGGGAATCCCAGAAAAGATCCAAACATACCAAAAATGTATAAGAATAACTAAGGAAAGTTTATCGTTTAGAAGAGAGAAAGCTAGAGTTAAAGGTTAAGTGAGAATATAATGAAGATATATACAAATCTTCGAGCTTCTCAACTAGATGATTCCCAAATCTTACTTAAATTTTTTGTGCATTCTTTCCAAATGGTCTGACAAAAGCAGTCTAAAAAAAAAAAAAAAAAACGATCTACGTAATATAAATAAGATTTTGAAAAGTAGATATCACCTACAAGACTAATTCAACCTAAACATAATAGGAAAAAATAGGAAACTAGACGGCTTGAAACTCTCATAGTTGTTTTATAATATGTCTGCATATATTATATTTTTATTCTAAGGCAATGTTTTTTCAATTATTTCTTTAATTGCAACAGAAAAGACATCAATATCGATATCGAAATGCAGCTTCCGATAAAACGGAGTGATCTGCTAATGATATACGAGAATTTATATTTTAAAGTCTCTGGCTCATACAGCCTCCGAGATCCGCGTGTTCATATAGACGAACGGACAGGCAGAGCTAAATAGACTTCATTCTTGATGCTGATTAAAAATATATTCACTTTAGAGCTCGTAAAGCTATCTAACAGCTTTGCTCAACTTTATTATGCCATATTTCGATGTTTTTTTTGATAATTAATTATTTTATCCAAAAGCTGAAATTGTGTCTCATGTAAATCCTTGTCTGAAATTTAGCTTAGTTTTTGTGAGTCGCTAAAATGAGGGCGACAGAGTTAACAAATTTTGAAGATGGGTTACTGATTATTTACACCCACTCCAAGATTACCTAATTCCCAAAGCCTAACTGTCATCAAATCCTTTCAAGTTCCTAGATTTATTTGGAATTTTATGACCCTACTTAAGAAACTCTTCACTTTTGTTCGACGTCGAATTATGGCAGACAGATTTAGACTCAACAATATCTATGCAAAAGAATTTTGCTCTTCTGTTACTATTTCTGTTTGTATTATACATTATATATTATATATACCGATCGAATCCTAGATATTAAAACTCACTGCCAAACTTATCGTATTGTTGTGCTAGTTATAATATTTGCAGTTAAATTACTTAATGGTGTAATTAATTCTGTTGCGCTGATTAGTCAAACTATTTTTTCTGCTCCTTCTAGAACTTACCTATCCATTGAACTATTAATTATTCCTGGCATTAACTTTTTCTGTAATTAATAAAATTAGACTTTATCGTGTTCTCAATTTGTTATATTTGCATCATTAAGAACTCAAATTTGTCGTGGGGCATCTTAGCTTATTTATTCTAACTATTTTATTGGTTTGATTGGGATTTTTCTGGGTTTTCCCCAAGCCATGCAACAAATGTTGAACCAATTATGTAATTTATTGCCCCTAGAAAGATACCGTTTTGGATCCGGCCTAAGCCGTCGTGAGAAGAGAGTAAAGTGCACTCACCAGAGACCACTTTCCGGAAAGGGAACGTGGATTAGACCCGTGGCATCCGTGTTGTTGACCAAGATAGTGGCATGCATGAGTCGCTGACCATATTGGCATTTGTCGGGCCAAGTGGGTATGCCCGGAACTCCTTGGTGCATGCACACAATAATTTGCATGCTCTGGTTGCCTTGAGCCGCTTTCGACAGTGGCTCCTTGGCCAACGGCAATCCCGCTCCGTTCTCTTGATCGCTGACCAACTTCTCGGCCAGAATTCCACCCCTTTCCGATGGGGATGTCGTTGGCGTTGATTTCAACTCGTTCCTGAAGAGCAGATCGTGCTTCATGGACAGGGCAAAGGTTAAAGTGCCGCCGGTGTCGTAAACCTCGCCCAGCTCAAAGGCGAATCCGGCTGCAGATTGGGCTGTTAGGTTAAGCAGTGCCGGAACTGTGCCGTTGGCATCCGGCACCAAATCATAGTCGAACATAAAAAACTCGTGATAACTCTGGCGCAGCAGCGGATACAAATCCATGCCGCGAAAACGTTTTGGCTGCCATGCATTTTCAGACTCCGTGAGTTTAGCTGGCTGCCAGGCATTTTCAGACTCCGTGAGTTTAGCTGGCTGCCCCAGTGTCCTGTTAGGTTTATTAAATGGCTCGAACTCCTTATAAAGTATACACAGCGTATACGCAACATTGTACTCCTCTTCATCTTTAGCACTCTCTTGCCGCAAACTTTTAAGCACTGGCAGCAAATCTTCAGCTTCTTCTTCGGCTGTATTCGGGGGGCTCACAAATTTCAAGAGTGCATAATGCCACGTGTTTGGCTGCACATAGAATTCAACTGCGATTTCTTCAGTCTGATTCGGTTTAATGTGGGGCCTGTGCACGTAGTTGAATTCGTAGCCTTCGCTACTTTGGTCCACACCATTGATTGGCGGGAAGGCATTTGCCTGAGTGTAGAAGCCGATTTCAGGACAACTGTAGCACACTTCTTGAAATGTTATAAGTGCCGTTGCCACTCCCACATCTTCTGGCACATAGAACTTGTAAATCATTTCGTTGACCCTATCTGGCGAACTGACTTGGTCAATCTCCAGCCTCGACAGCGGTTCAATTAGTATCCGAGTCGCATTCTTAATTTCTACATTTAGCTGTTGCTGCCTCTTTTGGCTTTGTTTAACTTTGGTTGAGTCTATTTTCTTAGTACCGTTTACATCTTTTTGGATAGAGCTAAATATACCGGTTAGATTACCGGTCTCAACTTGTCCGTCATTTACGATCGTCGCTGAGAAGCGAGATACAGATAATTCGCCCAGCAGCACCGTATCGCATGACGCCGAAAGTCCTAGAATTAAAACGAATGACAAATTATTGAAATGGAAAATTTCTAACTAAATTATACTAATTTGTAAACTCTCTAAAATGTTTATATATGGAAATCTTAAAATACTAATCTCCATTAACACTAATATAAGCAACAAAGTAGCTTATTCAGGAGTTGCGCTTGTACACATATAAAACAATTTCAAATTAGAAAGATTTTTTCAAAAATTTAGAAAAATTTACCATGAAAGTAACTGAAGAAAAACCCTGGTTTTTAGAAACATACCTTCTGAATAATACCTTATTATTTAACTATTGATCGACAAACTGTAGTTTCCGATCAATGACAGAGCTTTTAATAACTCGATGACCAAGTATAATTTTATACCCATCTTTTAAATGGGCTTCAAGTAAACTTTCTTAATTTCTCTAAGCTGATTATTAAATTTATACTTTTTTACAGATTATAGAAAAATTAAATATTCTGGAAGCGACCGGGAAATAATCTTTAGTTATTTTTGTAAGAAAAGAAAAACGCTGTATATTTTTCAGCCAAAGTGTACGGATCATTATAAGACCGATACAGCTAAATTCTTATCATGATATTGTAAGAACTGAGAAAAACAGCTTCCATAAAAGCGGGCACACAGATTGATCAAAAGTATATACATACATATAGGGGATTGTTTCCTTCTTTCTCTTTAAATTTTTGCATAACTTCAGTGGGTACAAAGTATAAAAATCTGTTTGTTACCTTGTTGTTCAATGCGATCATTATTTGGATCTGTCCAACTGATAAACGCCACAGC
The DNA here is from genome assembly GCA_035044105.1 of Drosophila nr. perissopoda 5 BK-2023a. Lineage (NCBI taxonomy): Eukaryota > Metazoa > Arthropoda > Insecta > Diptera > Drosophilidae > Drosophila > Drosophila nr. perissopoda 5 BK-2023a. The sequence goes on from JAWNMK010000250.1 coordinate 1,286,729, forward strand.
AAACCAATTGCCCATTTGGGGACCCTGTATATCAATGCGGTGCTCCTGCACATCGGACTCAAACTGCAGGTTATATACTTTAAATCTGAAAATATTCAATTAACAATTGTCATCTTTAGATAATCAAATAAAATGCTTTCCTCTATGCTTGTAACAATTATTGAAATTAGTTTTCATTACCTCTAGTTCACCTGATAACATTTGAATTTACCGACAGATTTTTGCTAATGGGGTTAAATGATAATGATAAATGGTTGCCAAAGAAAAGTTTAAAAAACTTTGTAATTAGATTATTCAGACTGGTCCAAATATTAGCAGATGTAAAATATTTTGTCAATGTATAGTCCATCGAAATTACAAAGTTACATCTTGAAAATTATGGTTTTATTACTGTCGCTAATCGATTTGTATCGATATTAAGGAATCGGAGGAAGGTTCGATCCATTTAAATTAAATTGTTCCGATCAATCGCATATATACCTTGTTTCCAGTCTCTCTAATGTCGCTTACAGCGAGCTTATACAGACGGACGGACAGTCAGACGAATGAACACACACTTGTATATATATATAATAAGGTGTTATATATATATAAGCTATCGAGGAACAGTTGTACATTGGTACATGCATTTAAATTATTTCTTTGCTTATAAATATCTTTTTTCATTTGAAATTAAACTTAATTATTTACTTTAAATTTTGTAACATTTCATTAGTATATCTTAAATTATTTGTTTTACTTGAAGGTACGAAATTTACCTTTCTTCGGAGCTTATAAAATTGTTTGGAAAAGTAATGTTTTCCGGACTTATCACAGGTAAACTGTTTGCCTTCAAATGTAGTGTGACATCCTTAGCTTTGCATTTTCTCTCTGTAAATATAAACGTTTAGATATAAACAAATTTGTCTAAAATTGTGTTAATTATTTACTTACGAAACGGACTCTTAGATTCTTCGGTGGCCTTGAAAGTAAAATATGCAGCTCGGGTATCCGATGGAACTCGAAAGTGAAGTATCGAAACATCTTTATAAGAGGTGTACTTCAGCAGTGTGTTGGATGGCAAGCGTACAATAAGGCTCTGATCCGTTGGTAAATCCGCTTGTTTCATTTTATTCTGATGTGCCTCACTTGAATTAAGTTCGTTATCTACATTCTGTTGACCAAATTGTACGCTAGCATCACTGCCGCAGATTTTCTGGCCAATATGCAAGAGCGTCAGGAGCACAATTGTATTGCACCGGCTTCGAGAGGAGAGTTTAAGTGTCATGATTATCCTTTTAGCACTCTTGGAGGAATGCAATGAGCAGATTGAGCAATTGGTCAGACTTCTTTGTACTTAGGATCACATTGGTTCTACAAAAAAAAAGTAAATGTTAAAGCATAAGTCTAGATATAATATTTTTTTATTACAATATAATATATATAAATCACATAAACTATATTTACTTATTATAGTCGACATGACTAATTTGAGTCGACGTAGAAAAATACATAAGTAAAATAAAAAAAACATATTAAATTAAAAATAAAATTTACCAGGAAATCAGTCAAACCAACAATAAAAAATATTACGAATAACTTTCGTTGCCCAATGACCAATGCATGCTAAAATTTGATTCACGAAAAAAAGTTTAACACTAATTTGTTTATGATAAAAATAGAGCAATATGAGTTGATTACTTGAAGGTATTTGAGAAGGTTATTCCAATAGGTAAATAGTAATACAACTTAAGATAATCTTGGAACGGATAGGATTTTGCTCATCAGCGGATCTAATTTACAATAAACATAATATTCGGCATAAATCGGTTAAATCAAAGAAGCTACAAGAAAGATTTGTTCATTTTCTGCACACCAAACTTTGCACCAAATGTGCACATCAATCTGCATTGATAAGAACTGATTAAGGGGAATTTTAAGTGTTTTCATGATATTTGTGATTATTATTATCGGGTTTCCTAATAAACACAATATTTATTTCACTCCGTTGATGCGTTTGTTCCATGCGTGCGTCGCTCACGAGAGTTTAACAATGATTAATGCGTTCAACAACGGCGACAGATGTGCCTCTCTTTGTATACTTCTCTCTCTCTCTCTGGATCTACTCCGATTCCTACTTCCATACTGGTGTTCGTGAGTTTAATTAACAATTATATCTGCTTGAAGTCTTTGGTTTTTATAGTATCAGATCGCAAACGCACAGACCGGGACATGGTTAGTTCAACTAAGCATTTGATGCTGATCAAATATATATATATTTATATATATACACAGAAAAAAATCAATTCTAGAGATCAAGTAGCTCTGTGGGAAGTCACTGAACTCGCGAGCAAATGTTTTGAATTTAAATTTATGTGCATACAAACACACAGACAAACCATTCATCTCAATTTGGGAAGACCACTTCAAATTGAGTATTTGCCTAACTTTTTAACAGGTTATTGAAACTGATCGAGGTGCGACAATTCGAATCCAAACTATTCTGCATTTAAAACTTGTTCAAAAAGACAAAAACGGCACTGCCAGTTCACAAAGTATGTACATAACTCTCCCAAATTGGTGGTTCATGGCTTATTTTTCATAAAGTTCTTACAAACTTTGAAAATGTTAAATAAAATTATGGGCTTGATCCTTGTCACTGATCAGTCTACTCCTTAAAACGTATTCATAAGTTTTGTAAACTTACAAACTTAATAAAGCCACCTATGAAAACATTTTTGTGGGGTGGTGGTATTATTTTTCCCTCAGCTATATGTGTTGGCACTCTATCTCTTATAGTATCTGAGATCGGCACATTCAACATACAAACGGACGGACAAAGAGGCAGACGAATGTTTCGAGTCGACCTCTGATTTCGAAGAAAAACATTGCAATAATAAATAAGTCGAGCAACACATATATATCAATTGTCGTTGTTTGGCACAATTCTGTGATTACTTTCTGACGCCGGCAATAATTACTGATTGTTCTTTCAATATACGTGCATAGTGTATTTTACACGAACACTTTTATCCCGATGCGCACGAATTGAGTTAAATTGTTCAACTGAAGACCTATTACTCAGTGTTGCCCTGGCCACTTACTTATCAGCTTATTCCGAATAATACACAAAAAACGATTCTTATCACAAACAGTCATCGGATAATAGTGCTCGACTACAAAATACCTTGTACTATGATTTGAAGTAAAGAACAAACACTAGAAAACTAGTAAAATATATTTTGATTTTAGAAACCACAAAACTTCTGTTTTAAAAACCAATAATGATATAGTAGAAAGAGCTCTATTAGAAGATATATATAAATAACGTTTTGGTACACAAAAATGTATGTTGCTTAACTAACGCTTTCAAATAGTAATAATAAAAATAAGCAATTTTCATATTGTAAAAACATCTCTTTTTTCTTTTTCTTTATTGTTTTAGCATTATTTTGGCATACACATTAACACAACTGGCTTTTACTTTTTTTTGCCAAATCTGAGATGTTCCAAATGACAAAGTTAAAATGTCAACAGCCATTTTCAATTTCTGATCGTGCAATGTATCGCTTAGCTCAAATATTGATTAACTGCGATAACCAGGGCTGCCTGAGTACAACGAAGAGTGATAATTATTTTTGGCGCCAATTTTGAATCTATTTGTTTTAGAAATTTTAGCACACTTTTGGTAGACCTAAAATATTTTAAAAGCCTTAAATTAAGGAGATACTGCCTCCTCCTTGCCGCAATGCACGAAATCAAAAAAAAATTAATGTCATTTTGGATTTGTAAATCTTTACCAAAACATTAGAAACAGCAATTAAACTCATGTTGATAACACAATATTGTAATTTGCGGAGCAACAAAAATTAAAAACGAAAAATTTTATTTCAATGTGAAAACAAAATAGAAATGCGCCTTTGGGGGCATGTCGGATAGTATTTTAGTCCTGTAGAAATATATATTTCATTAAGATCGGAATAGACGTAAGCATTTTCTATTTACATCAGCACATTATATAACTGCTAAAACGTTATTTATATAACTGAGTATAGGCAAGAAAGAACGATTATCTTAGGCACATCGTAGATTGCATAGCCATTTAATCTGCAGAACAAAATCTATAATTTTATTACGTACTTCGAAATTTAATGTTTTTTGTTCTATCAAAACAAATTTCGTTTATGGTTGAATTTGTCTTTTTTATTTTGGTTTTCTTAGTCTTTTTCAGCTAAGTCAAAGTTTTAAGTCAACCAATCAACGGATTTATATGAAGTCTCATAAAGATAGTTCTCAAACTTCGAGAGTGCTGCGTATATAAGAAATTCAGACAGACGAACAAAATTATATTTATTAAATATACTTTGCGGGCTCGGAGACGTCTCCATCAATGCGTTGCAAATGTAAAAACAAAATGAAAATACTCTCTATTAAAAAAAACTCACTCTCAAATTAAAAACTTAATTTCAGATGAATTCCCCAATAGCGTCAGGAGACTTTTAAATTTGTAATTATAATAAATCAATTATAAACACAAAACAAAACATTTCTTTTCTTTCTATTGTTACAAGCTGGGTACGCCCTTGGTTTGACGGTATAATAACTTAAACTATACTTATCTATGCACTTATTTAAATACATACTCACTTACATGTAATGCAATTAGATATGTACATACATATATTTTGTATACATATGTGTACATTAATATTTGACATTGACTGCGGTTTCGATTGGATGTTTGTGATTGGATGTCGATGACGAGTTGATTTGTTAAGTAGTTTATATACACTTTACTCTATTACTCAGAATTACTATACGCATAAACTTACCAGAGTTTTTTTTTTGTAAAATCTGTCTGTGGACATCTATAGCCGTGGTCCATGCTCGCGAGTTATTTCACAAAAATATACAATTTACTAAAGGCTACTTTTGGCGCCATTGGCTTAAGACACTTTGGGGTACTCCTTCTCCGGTTCCGTATCGGTTGTGTAGTGTCGGATATGAAGCCAAGCCGCGATCTGAAATGAATATGATGATTTCATGATTTCGAGCAGTTATAAGTGTACGCAATAAATCAGCTGAACTAAGATATTTCAAGTCGATAGAGCTACATTTTGAGATACCCTGTACTTTGTACTCAAGTCAGTTTTAGGTTCATATTTCTTGTACAATTCTTAGAAGAATAAAAAAAAATGTGTTGCTTGCATATCATTTTTTTATATTAAGCGCCTATTATATATACGATATTTCTCATACAGTCATACTTGTTATTCATTATTTTGTCGACATATTTTGTATCAGGCAGTATATATAAACCAGATATGTTTTTCCTAGGGCTGAGGATAAAATTATATATATTAATGAACAATACACAAGAAGATTAGTTTTAAACTGTTTTATAAACTATACGTATTATTTTTCCGTACTCATTAATGTAAGCTAGTTTTGAGTATTTTTTAACCGTGTAATTTTGAAACTCACCTCAAATCAAAACAAATAATTATGTAAAGTTTTTCTGTGCAACAACCCTTTTCAGATTTGGCTCGTGCAATATATCGGTTTGCTCACATATCGCTTGGCTACAAAAACCAGGGCTGATTGGATGTACCGATGAACGATAGTTATGTGTGGAACATTATTAAATTAATAAAATAAATAATTTAATATAAGTTGTTTAGTGCCACAATATTGATGAATTAACTTAATGTAAGCAAAATTATTCAAAATTCTTGCAACGCTTTCAAGCAAACGGATCAAAACCAAATTTGAAATTATTTATTATATAATTTTCAGCTAGTTTTTTTATTAGAATCATCCAAACGAAAAACTCGTATTTGATGCCTTATAAGTTAATCACTGCGATAAGAACAGTAGTTGTTAGTAGATAATGGTACAAAGTTGGTAAAAGTGGTATCCAGTTGAATATAAAATACAAGTCTGTCAATCGTCCACTTTTTATTTCTATGTGCCCTATGTGATATAGTAGTCTGATCCGATCGGTTTTATCCTCCTGCAATTGAATTAATTATGGCGCTTATTGTGCCATTTAAAATCGATCTAAAAACAAAGCAGTTTCTTTATTATTTCATAGATAGCACTTTTACATCGTTGTAAATCAGTTTCTGCGATGATGTAAAACGTTGCAATAAAATGTAAGAAAAATTATGTAAGCGGTTGAATTAAGAAATGTCAGTAGAGTTTCAGAAACCAACATTTATTTTACGTTCCACAAAGAGTCGATCAATGAGCAAGACTCTGAGAGAGTGAGAGAGAGAAAGAGAAGCATTTAAAGTTTGTTGTCTGTGGTATTCAAACAAGTTTTTAGTTTTTTTTGTCTGCTCTTGGGATTAATGCAAAGCTTCAGAGAACGATCAGTAGTCTATGCACCGTGCTGGAATACACATCGTATCAGATCGCGCGTATTTTGTATGCTGGTCGAAACGTAAATTGTGAAAGTTTTTTTTATAGGTATCAGCGATTAATATATTTATATTTAAGACATACAGATGTGAAAAGTAATAAGTACAAAGGTACAAGCGTGCACAGCGAAAAAAATAATATATATATATATATAAATATATATTATATATATATAACACATATCGATTAATAATTTAAAAAGTGAACCTTAGTTCGACTTGTGAAATATATGTGAAAGAAAATATTGAAGGGAAGAGTACATGTATACGGCAGCTAAACTACGATATCTCGTACTAAATGTATACGGATCTGAAAATTGTATATGTGCAAGTGTGTGTGTGTGTTTGTGACGTCATCTTAAAAAGCTACTGCTACAGCTAAAATGAATATAACGAATATCCAAACAAAAGAATAACTATTTGTCACTTTGCATGTGGCTCCCTTTTGGGAAATACGCATTATTTCCACTCCCTTGAACTACCTGCGCCACTACCAATCACATTTTGGTTGTTATTTTGGTTAACTCATTGGGCATGTCCAGCGATTGCGCCATGCACCCGTATATGAGAAGAAGAGAAATCGCTTACCCTCTTCGTGCTCGCCACATACCATCGCAAGCTTTGTTTTCTTATAACCCGTTTTACGTGCGTACTCGCAACATGACCAGCAAATATCTACATACAAACATTTATATATATAAATACATATATAAAGGCCAACAGGATCTGGTCGTAAGCTGATAAACTGGTCTAGGTCTCTCACATCAGACATGATCGATTTAATAATTGCGTGCACGCTTGCGCTGAAGGCCTTCACTTAAGTTTGAGGAATCTGTCAAGTCAAAATCTTCTTATCAGTACACGTCAATAAAAAAAATTGCCCTTAATTTGCGAAATTCGCTCGTACTTTTTTGCGCCAAGGGTATTTCACCTAATTATTCAAAACACCAGGGTTTTTCTTTTCTTAATTTAGGGTACATTTTTTTTTTAAATTTTAAATATTTTCTGGGTTTTTTTTTAATATTTATGTAACAATTAACTCTAAAGTTAGCTTTCTTATATTATAAGTAGACATTTGTATTTTAAGATATACAAACATTTTATATAGTTCAAAAGTTCATATAATTTAATTTCTAAAAATTATGATTTCCATTTTTACAAATGCATTTCTTAATAATAAAAAATATTTCTAAAAATAGATGAAAAAAATCTATGTTTTTTGGGAAAATCGATTTATGGCAAACGTTTCTAATAAAATTAATTTTTCGACTTAGTAATTATATCTAGTTTTCAAGTAGAGTTTCTAAAATTCTGGGCTTTTTTTTCTAAGTGTATTAAACAAATCCCTATTGGATTGATCAGGAATTGTGCTCCAAAAGTGTGTGTTACATTTCCAATAACGCATCGTGTCCTTTGTGTTATAGGTTTGCCGCTCAGGCGGTTGAGATTACACAATGAAGTATCCCTATGAGCGGCATTTCATATGCAAGCACTACATGTCCGGAACTTCGAAGCGGTTCAGCATTCACATTGCTATTTTGGTGGTTGTCGTGACCATTAATTTGCTCTTTACGTATGAAGGTAAGTGTTCTCATTGATTACTGTCTCTAATAGTTATACCCAAGCACTCTCGACTAGTATATTCTTTTGTGGTAAATTAGTTTAATTATAAGACTGAAAACATGAAATCAAACTTGAACGAATTTCGCTTAATTTCAGTTACAGTTCCAATTTGATTTTCCGATTTCATACAACCCTAAATAATAATTAGAAAATAACTGCCTTGATGTAAGTTATGTTAACAGTTCTACTTTGGCTACTGTCAATAACCGACCCTCAGTGAAGCGACATAGTTGTGGAATGTCACTGAACTTACACCTGCCTCACTCGTACTTCTGCAGAGAGTTCAAGTTGTGGCCAAGTCAATATCCACAGTCGTCTCCCAATTGAAATGAGAAGTACTCACGGTCAAGGTGATACATATACACAATGGTTTCACCCACTGCCATTTGGCATTTGGCACTTGGTGTGGGCTCTCTCGATTACAAGTTATTGTTGGACGCACCAGTTGCGCATTTGTCATTTGTCATTTGAATGTTGAGTTTTATTCGTAGTATTTTCGTTGCCAATAGACTTGCAAAAAGTGAATCGTTGACCCGGATTTTATTTTTTTGTGCCGCATATGCAGATAATGTTGTCTTTTTATTGACTCATCTTTAAAACGTCCGTCCGAGCGTAAATTGAGTGTACAAATATAAATTATAAATAACAGAACAAGTATGGGTATTCACCGTGATAAAAATATAATTTAAAAAAACAGGGTTTTCCAATCTAATTATTGTTTGCATGTCGGCAAAAGAAAATTGAATTATATCATGAAATGTACTCAGATAAAGTGGCTTACAGGTAGGCTATTTTATTGAATCATCTCGCAGCCGTTCCCGTACCCGTCCGAGTAAATGACCTACATTTTTTAAAGCATCAAATATTTGCGAGTATGAATATAAATTATAAATAACAGAGCAAGTATGCTCAACAGAAAAAAAATATATTTAAAAAAACGGGTTCTTTCCGAATGCATTTGTAGTTAGTCATCTTTACTAATTCAAATACATGTTCGATTTGGTCTGATTAAGTTATTTCTGGGATTTCCCCAATCCATGCAACAAATGTTTCAAATTTGAGCATTTAAATATCAGAAATTTTATAAATATTTGCTTTTTATTTAATTTAAATCTAAATATTAATATTTTCTAAATATAACTTTTTGTATTATTTCTGTGGCGACTAATGTTAGTCGATAAATGAACTTGAATTTTGTGTTCTTGAGACCGAAGCTGGTATTTAAGTTAATTAACTTTTCTCTATGCCGACTTAACACTTGGAATATATACAACGAGTATTATAATCGGAATTGGTTACTGCGGAATTGTTCGAAACTGAATCTATTGAATATGAGAGCATGGCGAAAGCAATAAAATCCGTGTAATAATGGTCTCGTAGGGAGTGACCAACTAGCAGATATTCTGTAAGAAGCTTTTAAATATTTAAAATAGATTCAAACAGTTTCTAATTTTATTTGCGAATCTTTTAAATTTTTCACACTTAAATTTTCATTTTAATTTAAAATTTTAGTTTATTTGTTATGATTTCCAGCTACTTAAGGCTCGCAAAATACAATAAAAAATCTACGGCATTCGAGAAATGATCGCCAGTAACAACATTATCTACCCACTCAAACAATCCATTGTCGATCATGCACTCGTGATTTTTTGTGACGTAATAGATTTTTACAGCAACACGGAGGATCATTGGCCGATCATATTGTTTGCAGCGATCGATGAATGAGATTACGTATGTCTGCATGTGTGTATGTATGTGTATACTTGTATTCGCGTTACTTTGTTAATTAACATAGGGCAGACTCGGCAAATACATATTATATTTAATGCTTTAAAATCGGGGAAAACTTTACAAGTCTTCATAGTGCAGTGACAAATGCGACGAAAATTTACGAGTTTGTTTGCTTCGGTAACAATCGGAGTTTTTATTTATTTTATATTATATTTTACATATCATTTCATCGTTCCATTTTGTTCGATCATTTCCTTAGAAGCGAAGCGAATAATCATTCGGATTTAAGTAAAATGTAGTCAATAAAAAGCTGGCAAAAATAAAATGATCTATTCAGAAATTGTAGGAGATCGATCGTTGATGATCGGCGCAGATCGCTGTTTTATATATTGATAGATTTCGATCACTTTTATATTGTTTTATAGATATTGGCGAAACAATCAAAAAAAAATATTCGCACTTTCCGTGGTTGGTTCAGTATGAAAATACCTTTTCCTAACAAATTTTATGGAACATATTGTCAAGTTATACTTATACTACATTCTAATGCTATATCGATTTTGATCGATAAATGTAAAATAGTAGGCGTTATCGATATGCGTGCAATTATATTAAAAAATTGTAAATCAGACGGATTTTATCCAGACAGATGAACAGACAACCGATCCCTTAATGGATCGGAGTCGGCTCCTTTAATACATTACATACTTTACAACAAGGGTTTTATATTCTGCAGGTTTGAATATCATCAATTAAATAATTTTTTTTTATTTATTTATCTGTAGAAGCACTAGATCCACTTACGCCATAAGATACTTTTATTTGTTCGCTTCTCAGAATAATAATTAATATTCACTATGAGCAACTTTTCGATTGTCTGGCAACTTTTCAATTATCAGAAGCCAACTTGTGGAAAAATGTCAGAATGTATTAAGAATACAATAAACAATATTCATTTATATGCAAATAAACGTTCTTAAAATTATTTACAAATGAGATGTCCAGATCCACTCGCCTTATATGTATGCCGTAGTTATGCAAACATACAACTTTAAAAACTGGAAAAAACAATTATATATAATTATTATTATCTATAATTATTATATATAATTGATTCGCACGCAAATCGAAATTAATTTTTATTGATTTTAAGAGAGGCAAAATCATATGTGGAGGGTATTATAGTTGAGTCGTGACATAAGCTGAATTTGCTAAGAGTATACATTCGAGAACACTCAAAGTGCGCACAGTGGGATGTGCAACGCAAATTAAAATACTATTTTTAGAATTTTAAATAATTAATTAGCCACAGATTTCCCATACGCAAATTTCAGAATAAAGTCCAGTTTTCAAACCAAAAACAAATGTTTCGATAATGAAAATATCTAAAAGCAATGCTGTATAGCCGCCAGCAAAATTGTTAATTTTTTCCTGTTTTGAAACGGCAAAACTAAAATCCCCACAATTAATTAAAAACAAAATTTATGTTATCGGCACTTAATCCACTTCAGTGTGGCAAGTGCAACACATTATGCTTTTCTCGTTTATTTTTGATATGTTCATTTATTTATATAATGTTAATGTAAATAAAAAACTACAAATATTGTTATAGAAGAATTTTGAATTATTTTTTATTTTATTATTTTTTGCAATTTTATGAGCGAAATTTTATTTCGATCTGAAAACCGCTCTTAAATTGAAAGCTCTTATATATATGTAAAATGCCTTGCTATAAGGTATAAATATATACATACATACACAAATATATATATTTATTTATTCATTTTTCATACCACCTCTTTCCCAACCTCAAAGCCACAACAAAGCTTTTGAAAAATACAGTGACAAAACTTGTTATGAAAAGAATATTTTTTAAATTGTAAAATTAAATTATTAAAAACTTTTTCGCTGATGTTTTGAAAATCTAGATTTTAAATCCTTTAATGCATATTGAATGCAGAGAACTATGTTCTCATTATGATTGCAATTAATATTATTTATTTATAATTTATTTCAAATTATTTACAGCCATTGCACAGGAGCAAAATGCGCCGCCAATTTTATATGTACGAGAGCGAAATTGGCGAATTTCGGAAGCAGAAGAAGTTGGCCAAATCATTGATCGAGTGCATGCCGAAGACGCCGACGGCGACAGTCTGGTATTCGGCATTGAGCCCCGCTTCCTCGCTCCTGGCTCAAGTCAACAACAGTCAAACACACCGAATAAAATACCCTTTCGCATCGATGCCGACACGGGTGTCGTCTACCTCAACGAAAGTTTGGCGGGTCGCGTAAGTAGAACCAATTGAATTCATAAAATACATTAGCCTCAGCCATTTTCTAAGGGTTTATTATTATTTGCAAGGATAAAAAAAGGGTATTATGATTTTGAGCAAATCCAGAAAGCATATTCGACCTTACAAAAAGTATATGTATGTATTCTTAATCAGGATCTACTATTGAGTCGATATGAACACGCGGATCTCAGAGAATACAAGAGGTAGATACTTGAAATTTGGAATATTAGATTGGAAATAATTCAAAATATTAGAAAAAATCGTCCTTTTTTGGATTGTTGATTGAGGGCAATCCTTTCTACATTGTATAAATTTGTGTCCAAATATTTAGAAATTATTTCTAAATAATAAAAATTCTTTCCATCCAAAAACAAGAACACAAAAACTTTTATGATATAATCGATAATTTTCATTAAAGCTGCATCACTGCTTGTGACGCTGAACAAGAATATACTAAATGTATGCTTCATGAGGTCGTAGGTCGTCAATGGCACACAATGAGACAATAGAACATACAGGGCATTACGAAAGTATGCTGACTGTCTGATATTATTACAGCTATGAGATATAGAAGATATGAAGGGTGCTAAGAGCGCCTAGCAATATAAATATATAATAATAGCAGTATAAAAATTAGAAGTATTGAAATAGTTGCAACCGTTGGGACTATTTGAAAAAATGTTCAGAGCATAATTTAACATACGAATATAACCTCAATCATTACAGTCTGACAGCTAGTTCAAAAGTTATTCAAATAGTAAATTTTTAGTGTTACTCTGAAACTCTAGAATGTTGTGGGCTTCATTATGTTCCACATATCGTTGGAATGTTTTTTCTGTGACCGTGGTTCCTATTCCACTTCGGGTCCTGAAAGCAGCGACCCGAAGCCAAAAATTGTTCAGGTCTCGCGATTCGAGTAGCGATCGGAGGACATTATTTCAGTTGCCTTCGCTGCGACAACTGTTGGATTTATTTATACAGGTTCACAGCGCGTATAAGATAACGATATTTGTAGAAACAATGTCTTTATTTGAACAACGACTCGACTTATTCGATGGTCTAAAACGGAGTATTGCATACTATGATGAAATTCATTTTTGTGTAAATACGAATGATGGAACAATGCAAAACTAAAGATACACAAAATTAGAGTTGCCAGGTTGTTAAATTGCATATAATAGGCTCACATTTACCACATCAACAAATAGAGAGACAGGCCTTTATGAGAATGCGTGAATAGGTGCGAGCAGGTACGGACTTTTTCTAGTAGGCTATGAGTGTGTGCGAAAATAGCAGCAACATTGCTACCGGATCGCGTAGGCCATTAAATGTGTGCGAAGATAGCAGCAATATCCTTTCCTTGTCTTTTTGTGTTTGATTTTAAATTGTGTAGTTTTTGGGCCTCATGTGTGACTCTTCGTAAAGTGGGGTGGCTTAAGTGTTGACCAGTTTTGTAACCACAGTCGGCACAATGTATGGTGTAATTCCAAAACAGGGTATTCTTTTATCGACATACAAAATTCTTTATCTCTCACGAGCACACATATACGCATACAAAGATAGGTTTCAACGGGAAAATGTCACAGTGCGCAGCCAGCTGTTCGAACAAATAATTTCGCACTCGACAATGCGTTCGCTACTAGACACGCGACCCCTGCAAAATTTACGACGCATTGCAGCCTGGGCCCACTTGGGCCTAGAGGCTCAGAAAAAACCTGATGCACTTTTTTGTCGATTCGATTTAATAGTTAAGAATGCCGAACGAACTTTGCAATAGTTTCTAAATTAAACAGAATGATTGCTGTCACAAAATGTGAAATCAGATTTTACGGCTTTGAAACTACTCTTTGAAAAACGTTGTTCAAGCAAATTGATTTATCTGCCACAACTGCTTTATCACATGCGTATCTTAATTAGTAAATTTATATATGATATCAATATTTTCTCTTGCAGGCTGGTGAGAATTTTCTAATTTACATAACCGTCTCGGATGGACGCTACACTGCAAAAAATGAAGTTTTCATCAACATACTTGGACGGCGTGAAAGCAATGGATTCCATGGTTTTGGATCCCACTCACCGCCCTCAATATCGAATGTGGTGCAGAATATTTCAAAGTATTTACCGTCATTTGATCAGCTGCCCGGAGTGCAATCCATTAGAAATGGCCTGCCAAATCGAAGGCCGAGCATCAATTTGCCACCAGGTTTTCCGGCAAACGTATTACCCGCATATAATAATTTCTATCCACCCATATCGACACCGTCTGTCAGCCAGGCAGAAGAGGACAATACAATTGATGTTAAGCCAACCCAAACGCCCAACCAGCCTCAGACCACGAAGAGTTCCACTCTGACAAAACTGACTCCCGTTGGCGGTCATGGATCAAACGGACAGGGAGTGTCTCAGTCAGTGACTCCAATAGAAACAAACACTCAATCAAAGGATGAAAAGGGCGGCAATGTGAACACCATAACGCTATTCACCATCAAGTCTACCTCGATTCCATTTATTATTGGAATTTGCGCCATATCCGCATTTGTTGCCGCCGTTTTTGGCTATCTGTGTCGCCGTCGCCTGTGCGCCATCAGCAAAACGCTGAAAAAGGCCACCGAGAAGGAGGAGCTGGCCAAAAAATCGAATACAAGCAACACGCTTACTGATGACAGCCGAAACTCGATGGTGATGCAACAGTGGCAAGGACCGGTTGCCTTTGCCAATCGATACGTGCCCTGGGAGCGAGAGCAGCAGCTCGCCATTGCGGTAACTAACGGAAATTTAAAAAAAAAATTAACATAATAATAATACTAATCTCAATTTCCAAAAAAATGGCAAATCCTCTATGCGCATTTTTATAAGGTCTTATCAAATATTAGACTGCTCCAATTTACGCAAAACTTTCATTTGAAACTTATATATAAAATTAAAAATGCGAAAAGTTGGCGCTTTCGCAAATTGGATGAACAAGTTTCCCACAGATATTAAATCGAATCCTTTCCACGTTCTGGTATAGAGCGCCAAATCGGAATATTCAAATACGGCTTTCGAAAATATGTTCACACCAGATCGTAGGAATAAGTCGCTTTAGCCTTTTCCTGCTTTCGATTGCCTCTGTATGGTCTAGAAGCATCAAAATATCCTACTCAAAACCCAAACTTTTGGAATTATAGGACTTTTTTGTGGTTCAAATTGCCAATCAGCGCCTTCAGGTAGTTGACAGCTTAACAAAATTAATTCAGGGTTGTGGCAAAAAATTATTTATATATATTTATTTATGTACTTATATTAGCAATCTAGCTATGTCCGTCTGTCTGCATGTTTGTTTACAGTCTCAAACTGTTTAATCGTATGAATATGAATAAAGAACCCAATTATAATGCCAAATCCACAGCTGTTCATATAATTAACAAATAACGGATTTGCTAGGAGTTAGTTCACATTATATTAAAAAAATTTGCAATTTTATTTTCCGAACAATGGCTGACAAATATATTTTAATCCTGACAACATCGGCGATACTTTCAAATCGCACTGACAATCTGGAAATCAACCCTTCTCCTCTGTCTATGATGGGAATCCATCTAATTCCTGCATCGCAGTCGAGCCAGCTATCAACGAATCCCACAAATAGCGTCGATGCTACTATGCCTTCCTCCGATGTCGGACAAAGTAGCCCGAGTGTTGGGTTATCCACAGGTCGTGCCGCTTCGACAGAAGGTGGCCTTGCCACCGATCCCAAGGTAGACCAATGGGAATTTCCCAGACACCGCTTAAAGTTCTTCAACATACTGGGAGAAGGGGCCTTTGGACAAGTTTGGCGTTGCGAAGCCACCGACATGGATGGTAAGCTATTGAATATTTAACGCTACTTTTGAGTTTTCCAATTAATTATGTATTACTAACATATTTTATTCCTAGTAATACTTGGGAGTAATTCAAATTCTTAAAAGTTAATATAAAAAAAGTTTTATTTTAAAATTTAAAACAAATTTGTTCGAATATTTGCAAAAACAGCTAATATTATTAAATACACGCTGAACCATATGAAAATGAGTTGAGTATTTTGAAGTTATTTAGAAATATCGCCAATCCCATATGTATATATATTCTCAATTATTTGCAAGTCGATCTCAGAGACTAAAACGAAAATTTTGTTCCAGGTGGGTTGCTCATCCAAGATGACATTGCTATGTAATTTACATAATATGTCGGAATCAGCCTAATAGCTCTGATATCACCAATCGAAAAGTTGTTTAAAAAAAAACATTTGATTTTGAATAAGTTAGACAAAGTTCACGAAAAATGTGCATAATCAAACTTCAAACATGTTGGAAAATCACCAAGATTTAATTTTGACTTAAATACAATACAGCCGAAAAAATCAAAATCAAATCAAATATAAACTATAATGCTAATATATATAATATATATCGCGAACTGCTATTTTATTTACTTGTATTTTTGGACTTGCAGATTGTGGAGCGGTTACAACTGTTGCTGTAAAAACACTCAAGGAGAGCGCGGGAGAAGTTGAAAAGAAGGACCTGCTTTCCGAACTGGAGGTAAAGAATATCTTTGTTTTTTTCTCTTAAATACCAATATCTATATAGTTAATTACTATGACAACTTAAGAGACTTAAGAGCCATCTCTAATATGTAATTTAATCTCTATACTAATTTATTTGCAATATTCGAAGAAATTGTATTATGTATTGCAAAGATTTTAACTAACTGAAGCCAGCAATCAGTTAAAACAATGATTATCCTCTAGACGGCCATCGATTAGCCATACAAGAGATGCAAAACAAAAAACAAAAGAAAAAAAAAACTGCAGTTGGCATTTGGCAGTTGGTAGTTGGCAGGTTTTTCTCCGCCCTAAAATACATACATACAAAATGAAAAGTTATTTGCACGGTAATATGCAAAATACAGGAAATTGAGTAAACATAAACAAAGAATATACTTTTGACATGACATGTGTCACGTTCTGGAAGGAGAGACATAATCGACCCCATTACGTCTGTGATCCATGAGCATCAATAATGTTGGCTCGACATTTCCGTCTGAATGTTTTCTGTTTTCTGTTAACTGTTTCTATGCAAACAAGTCTCTCAGCTTATGTGTTATTTATTCAATTTGAAAATCTACGGAAGGAAGTCGCTGTACTCTCGCGTTGTCAATAAAAGTGGAACGCATCTTATCAAGTAATACATTATTTAATCGTACAATAGATGAGAACGTACCAGCATTTAAAGATATGCCATCTTAGTCCGGAATTTAGCTAAGCATCAGGAACGATATAATCGGAGACCGTTGTCTGTCCGCAGACATTATGATTTTGACTCCAGTTATCGCATAATTACTCGAATCTATGAATCAGCGAAAACCACACAAAACAGTTGCACATTTTATTTAATAATAGAAACGAGTCCTCGCCCTCGGACGCCTCGGCACAAACTGATTCCTGTTGCTGCGTACAATCATTGTTCCCCCACAATATGTTCTCAATTGCAATTGTGACTCTCCGTTCTCTGGCAACAGACTTGCGCAGTGCAACACTTTGGAGTGCTGCTCAGCTGTTCATTGATTAGACCTGGTAATGACCCGGATAGCTCATAAGGCTGCCTGCCGAATGGTACCAATCTTAAGTAGTCCGCTTTGTTTTGGTCTCTATGTTAAAATTATGTTTAATTTGCGTACTTAATTTTAAGAGTCCTTTTTTAATTAATGGCAAAATCTCCTCTTCTGTTTATTTTACAACAATGGAACAATCAAACCATATGTAAAGTCGGTTACTAAATCCAAATGAAATAAGTTAGCAGGTAACCGACTGTCTAATACTCTGATATCAGAGTAGTCTGACTAGGTAGTAGCACAAGTGTAATTATTGAAAATATGTTTTATGTATTTTGTGATATTTTACAAAAATATAATTTGAAAGTTTTTGTTTTTCGAATCTAAAAGTAGTTATTTCCCCTAGAAACACGTTATTTCTGATCATTTTGAAATATCAAAACTCTCAAATAAATACTAGGTTTTTTTCGGATTGGTTTCGAGCAGTCCATCAGACCTCTCATAAGTGCATTTGCCACAGAAATTAAGACTAGATTTGTTGCAAGATTGAGCGCGTAAGAACAATGTGTCATAGATACACTGTTAGCAATTTGTGTAATATTTTTCTGGCTATCCGACAGACCGTCCGAATTAACGTAATTTTACCCATAAGGGGTAATTTTTCCCTATGCCTTTAACGTATTTTTTTGTTGGTAATAGATTTCCCATATGGAATGCCATACATAAATTATCTTCGGGTGTATTGTGGATAGGTTCCAGAGTGTGCTATCAATAAGTTCGAGGGGTATCGAATATATTTACATTTTAGAACTGTACTAGCGGTACAAGTTAATAATTTGATTCATAGAGTAAAAGAAGGAAAAACTATCATTTTATTCACACGGAAGGACAGCAATAAAAAAATAAATAAATAAATAAATAAAAATAATAATATTCCTCAAAAAGACTCGGAAACAATTAATAATAGAATCATTTGCAAAAAAATATACTACTACTATGTTTAAAATAGACAAACTAACAGACCCCTGCAATATTTAAGGGTCTCGAGTTGATGATAATTAAAAATAGGCCTGAACTGACATTTATAAGGCTAGATTGGCAACACTGTGGCTCTTTCGGATAGTCTTGTAGCCATCTTTTAGCCAATTTTAAGCTGTTCAAAATTCTATGCTTATTGGTTACAAATTATACTTATCATAACCTCATTTCGAATAGGTGGTCTTAACTTTTCTATTGCTAGTTGACCATACTAGGAAGTTTGTCCTGATTACGCTTTCAGAATCCTGTTCGTGTCATTTGTTATCAGTTTAATCAATTTTTCAATACATTTCGACTGGAAATCTCTGAACGTTCTCAACTATAGTAAACTTATCTTACTCCTCAGGCTATCTTTTTAATTTTCTCTAGTTTCCCTAATTCCTTGCAATTTGCAAAATTTGTGTTTTTTTACATTTTAATATCCCCAGATTTACATTATTTATTTATTTATTTTTTTTGTATTTTAAATTTTGGTGACTTTTTTATATTCTACATTATATAAATAAATAAAAAACAAACAACAGCTCAAATTCTGACATAATTGCTGTTTCAGGTGATGAAGACGCTGGAGCCCCATGTAAATGTTGTACGCTTGTTGGGGTGCTGCACAGACAAGGATCCAACGTTCGTAATACTCGAATACGTGACTCGTGGAAAGCTGCAAACTTATTTGAGAAACTCTCGAGCAGAAAGGTAAGCAGCCGTTGATCTGTTCAAGTTTACTAATCGCTAAATAGTCAATTCTATATAGTCTAAGCCTAAGCTCTAATACCTTAGATATTCAGAACAATATTCATAAATAAAATCTACATCGTTGTCCTTGGGTTTTTCTGCAAAATAAGTAATCGTTTTACCTGGTCAAGTTTAGTGCTTATATTGTGTCAGTGTTTAATATTATTTAGTTTTAGAAATACTTATTTAAAGTTTTAAAATGCTTTTAAGTTTTAGCAGGACATATAAATATACGAAACTATAAACCCATAAACTGACAAGTCATTTGTTAATATGAATACCGATCTTTCAGCCGTTTTTTAATGCAGATTAAAAACAGTGCAAAATTTGTTAAAATGGGTTTAAGAAATAAAAAAAGTTTTAATTAAGGTTAAAAATAAAATTATATAATTTAAATATAAGGAAAGGGAGTATTAATAAATTAAAAATGTAAAGTGAAATGAAAATAAATCGATGGTGATTAAAGTGTAAAAAGTACGGCATAGATTTGGACAATCCAGAAAAAACCAAATCAGGCCAACTTTTTGGCGTTATAGATTATTAATAAGAAAAGTAAAAAGTTAATAAGGCAGGGAAAAGAAAGACAGAAATAAAAATAAAGGCAAATGTCGGAATCGAAGATTAAGATAACCAGGCTAAGAAATGTCGCAAAACTACGTTTCTTATTTATATTCTGATCTCACTGAAAATGGGGAAACGTTTATAATTTGTTTTGTATTATTAAATACAATAATTTATTCTCTTATCCATGTATTTAATTTGTGTTATTTATATTTTACTTCTTAATTCCGCAATGTATTTGACTAATGGCATTTAGCCATATAAGAGATGCAAAACAAAAAAACAAAAGAAAAAAAAACTGCAGTTGGCATTTGGCAGTTGGCAGTTGGCTGGTTTTTCTCCGCCCTAAAATACATACATACAAAATGAAAAGTTATTTGCACGGTAATATGGAAAATCAGGAAATTGAGTAAACATAAACAAAGAATATACTTTTGACATGACATGTGTCACGTTCTGGAAGGAGAGACATAATCGACCCCATTACGTCTATGATCCATGAGCATCAATAATGTTGGCTCGACATTTCCGTCTGAATGTTTTCTGTTTTCTGTTAACTGTTTCTATGCAAACAAGTCTCTCAGCTTATGTGTTATTTATTCAATTTGAAAATCTACGGAAGGAAGTCGCTGTACTCTCGCGTTGTCAATAAAAGTGGAACGCATCTTATCAAGTAATACATTATTTAATCGTACAATAGATGAGAACGTAAAAGCATTTAAAGAAATAAAAAAGTTTTAATTAAGGTTACAAATAAAATTATATAAATTAAATATAAGGAAAGGGAGTATTAATAAATTAAAAATGTAAAGTGAAATAAAAATAAATCGATGGTGATTAAAGTGTAAAAAGTACGGCATAGATTTGGACAATCCAGAAAAAACCAAATCAGGCCAACTTTTTGGCGTTAAAGATTATTAATAAGAAAAGTAAAAAGTTAATAAGGCAGGGAAAAGAAAGAAATAAAAATAAAGGCAAATCTGTGAACCTGTAGAGTGAGATAACCAGGCTAAGAAATGCTGCAAAACTACGTTTCCAATTTATACTCTGATCCCATTGAAAATAGGGAAAAGTAGATATTTTTTTTTATTATTAAATACAATAATTTTATTCTCTTATCTTTAATGTTTGCTATTTGTATTGCTGTACTTCTTAATTACGCAATGTATTTGACTAATGGCATTTTCTTACCTTCAATATTTGCAGGCATTATGGAAACACACACGGAAAATCCAATTTACTTACTTCAGGAGACTTAACATCATTTATGTATCAAGTTGCCAAGGGAATGGATTATCTAACCTCTCGCGGGGTGAGTAATGCTGCTTAATTATTTTAAAAGTATAATTACAAGCTATTCGATTTTTATTTTAATATAGGAACCTATAGATTTGTAGAGCCTGAGAATAGTTAAGCAAACTATATTGTAATTTATTCCATTTTTGTTTAATCCTGAAATTTATAAAAGATTGTTTTATTTATTATTTTGTTGTATACACAATTTTCACAAGAAATACTTTTATGAAATTGGAGAAAAAAAATTGGTTTCCTTTAATTAATAGCCTGTCGCTTAAGACATTACTCATTCAGTGATATTTTTCTCCATTTATGACGTCTATCGCTCACCTAAGCTGACCTCTAAAAAATTAAGATAAAAAATAACTGTTAAAAAAACTATTCCGGAAAAATAGTAGTGAATAAGTAAGTGAAAAAACGAACAATAATGTTACCATTTAGAATGAATAATGTAATCGTAATATAAATCAACTGATTACCAATCTTAGTTCATACTCGCGTCAAATTTGATATACATATCGACACTCAACATTTTTAAAATATGACGAAATGCATTTTCCATTACAGATAATTCACCGTGATCTTGCTGCCCGTAATATTCTAATAACCGAGGATCACACATGCAAAGTGGCTGACTTCGGTTTCGCTAGGGATATTATTACATCAAAGATCTACGAGCGCAAGAGCGAGGGAAAACTGCCGATAAGGTAATGTACTTCAAACAGTTTAAAATGTAAGCATAATGCACTAGACTAGAATGCTTATAAATATTATGACCAGGCTGACCAGGCTGACCAGCCTGACCAGGCTTAATAAGTATAATATCTTAAATAAAGTCTAAGCATGATGTAATAATGAAATGTATCTGTAAGCAGATAAAGCGTTGGTCAAAGGAATTTGATGACCCTTATGCAACCAAGATACTTTTCACTTCTCTTGTACGTCCAATTCTGGAATATGGATCTTGTGTGTGGTCCCCACAACATCATATTCATCACAGTAGATTGGAATCTGTACAGTAGAGCTTCTTACTTTTCGCTCTTCTTCGGTTTGATAGGGGTTCTCTTCCTCCATACACCAATAGGCTGATTCTTATTAACCTTCCCTTCCTAACGAACCGTCATGTTATTACTCCTTGCATGAACCGTTTCGAGTACTCTGTAATGATTATAACAAACTATACCATGTAATCAATTCCGAGTCCTCCATTTCCATAATTAAAAAATCTATTTTAAATGTCCTATGTCGGGAATAACTTTTTCGCATGCACAGGTGGTGGTTAACTAATTCTGACTAATTATCTTTAGTCTGATTGGGTTTTCCCCAATTCATGCAACAAATGTTGGACCATTTTGCATTTAAATACCCCCAGAAATCATTTAAATATTTCTTATTTTTAAATTTATTCATAATTTTAATTTTATTTAAAATTAAATTAAATTTCTTATTTTTAAATAAATAAATAAACAGATGGTCTTCCATCTGCAAGGGTATTTAATATTTGTCATATTTGTTATGGTTAATACTAATATAATACATATTTATTTCTTGCGCCTTTTAAGATGGATGGCTACAGAATCACTGTACGATAACATATTCTCGGTCAAGTCAGATATCTGGAGTTTTGGCATACTGATGTGGGAAATTGTGACACTCGGCTCCACGCCATATCCGGGCATTTCAGCCGCCGATGTTATGCGCAAGGTTGGAATCCACTGTCAATCAGTGACTGAATTAATTAATTCAATTAATATATTAATAATTTTATATTAATTAATTTTTTGCACTCGCTTGTAGGTGAGGGACGGCTACCGTCTGGAGAAACCCGAACATTGTCGAAGAGAGCTGTACAACATAATGTACTACTGCTGGTCGCAGGACGTCAATGAGCGACCCACATTCGCAGAGATTATAAAGATGTTGGATAAATTACTTCATACGGAAATGGACTATATCGAATTGGAGCGTTTCCCCGACCACAACTATTATAATATTGTGAATCTCAGCGGAGAGAAATTGTAGAACCCAATTGGATATATTCAATCCACGGAGGATCTGTGCACTGCCACAAAGAGCTTTATTACAAATAAATTTAGGAGAGCAAAATAGTATTTACTACCATATTCAATGAAATTGTTAAAGTTTTCAACAACAAATAACGTAATAATATATTTATTTATATATATATATATATTCTGTATTTTATTTTTTTTTCTTTTAAGACTGACCGCCCGAAAAATGTGACAGAAATTGAGCTTTGGCTTCAGCAAGTAAAATTTGTGTAAGAGTCAGAAGAAAGTATTTCAGATCCCATTTATTATAGATCGGAGTCAGCAGATTTCAGATCTCACAGACTACATTCAATACATTCAGATTTCGAATTAAATTAATACATTTTTTTTAAGCCGCTTTCAAATAGCAACGATTTCCTTTTTAGGCCGTAATTAAACTTGGAGTATCACTTATTGACTTCAGAAATTTCATAAAGATCCTTAAGTTCATATTATCTTATTTTTAAGTACCAATCACAAGTCACCCATTAGGTTAAAGTCATTTATGAAAGGGAACATAGATAAATTTGCAAGGGCGTGTCTAATCTTTCGAAAACCTATGTTTTCATTTTAGAATTCCAATATAGGTTTATCTAAAATCATTTAAAATTACTAATTTTTAGGGGGTCTTATCTTCACAGCATTATTAATGGAGAGAGTACTTTTATTAAATACAAGAAGGAAAGTTGAAGTCGGGTGTAGCAGACATTAGTAACACCTGATAACAGGTGGCAAAGAACAGGGTGAGTGTAACCAAGATATACCCATCTTTGAAAGAGGTTTTTAGTAATCTACTGTGGAAGTGGGCGTTGCCATCCAATTTTTTGTCGATCTCTTATAGGAGTTACGAGCAACATTTGGTGACTCTAGCTTATAAATTTTGTTGGGCGTGGCTATACAATATGGTTATTGGTTCTTTAAGGTTGCTACCAGTAATATACCTACGAACTTTGACGGCTCTACCTCAACAACTGCGGAAGATATAGCCATCTAAAATTGTTAGAGGCCTTAAAATTGTGGGAGATATGTGACTTAATCGATCTGCTATTATCGATTTTATCTTTGTCATTTTGTCTGTTTCAAGTCTCTATCTCTAAGAGTGTCAGTTGCAGTTGCATACAGACGGTATATTGGTGCAATGATATTTCGTAAATTTAGTTTTTAGAGCAACTTTGATTTAAAATGTTTTTCTATGTCTAGATGCCCCTCAATATTACGTATTTTATAAGGAACAGCAATATAAAACCCATGTTACTTTTTTTTCTTTTTATATCTTTCTACTGACTCAAATCATTTTCAATCAATCTTTAGTTATTGGAGTCGGATCAATCACCACAGGTAAAAATTCCCTAAATGCAATCAGCGTGTATAAAAGGGGGTTGAATGAGCTTAGACAAGCTCCGATGTCTTTAAGATTAATATGATTGAGATAGTCACTCAACCTTAATTGTTTAACTGGTTTATTTTTGACTCATTAACTTGAAATTATTGGGAGTAAGCTAAATATCTATTTTTGTTTAGTTTAATTGAAGCAGAGAATGTGTCAAGAAAAAAACACACTATTTAAAAAAATTTATTTTCAATTTATTCAAAATGCCTCATAAGCTTTTTTTTAAATTAGAACAACACTTAAAATTGTTTCTAGCTCTTTTTTTTATATTTAAGCAACAGTAAGGATAATCGGTAAAAATTAAATACAATTTTTTGAATTTTAATTTTGCAATCAAGACTTAAAAAATGAGCATAAGACAAATGCATTTCAAGTTTTACCCATATAATCGATCCTTTCTTACCAGCTCTTTCTTATATTTAAAGACAATGCTTAAAAGGCAATGGGAATAAAGGTATTCAAGTTGGATTACATCTTTTATGTTAACTTTGGATTCAAGATATCAAAAAAATTAAAGCAAGACAGGTAAATTTCATGTTTTACCTTTATAAATGCTAGATTTTCACTGAATGTGTTTCGTACCCATAAAGAATGGGTTAAAAAGGTGACATGACACATACATATTCCTGATCAACTTCGACAGCCGATATTGCCAATTACATAAGTAATTTGAATATATGAAAACTGATCTCAAAGACTGCACGAGTGATTCGAATTAAAATTATTATAGCATTTTAAATTTAATATTTAAATTTGTTATTCATATTTATACTACTCATAGTTGGGAATTCAGGCTTAATTATTATGTAAATATTTTATATATGCATTTTTGTGGTGTGGGAATTTTTAATTATTTATTTACCAATTAATTACTTATTTTAAAACTTAAGGCTGCCTCGAGCTATGAATTATGTAATTAATATAATATATATATAATTTGAATGGGTATCTCGCTGTGGTATCTCTTAGTTGGGTCCTCTCGACTAACTTGTTGCGACATCTGGCTGTCCATTAGGTGTATGGATAAAAATGCGAATCGGCGCCGGATAATTACATATTGGCTTTTGTGTGTGTCGCCGTGCACTGAAAATTGCATTTACATTATTTATATAGCATCAATAAAAACACGCACATTCCATTATTAGCGACACATTTGTCGACAGAGATCAGAGACTGCCAGCAGATCGGCCAAAGCAGTTGATCCTTTTATGGCTGGCGCTAGGATTTATATTCACTTCCTTTCACATTTAAAGCGGCGCACGAACCAACAACCGATCGAACCAGCGAACCAACTAACGAACTAGCGAACGAGGCAAAGCAACGGTGAACTACCTACTTTAGCTGTGCGACCTACTTATTACATTCATTCAGCGACTCGGCGCACCGATGTCGCATCAGCAGCGCTGCTCATCATCAGCCGACACAATTGCGTTTTGATTCTCGCCTGCATAGCATATAACTCAGCTGCAGCCGCAGCCGCAGTCGCAGTCGCCGTCGCCGTCGCCGTTGCAGTTGCAGTCGCAGTCGCAGATACAGTTGCAGTGTTTGTCGCAGTCGCCGTCACAGCCACAGCCTCTGTTGCAGTTGCGGTCGCCGTCGCAGCCGCCAGGCGATTGCTACCTGTCTGAGTCGAGTCGCGTGGGATCAGCGATAATTTAGCTGCACTGGTTGCCTTTTAATTACCGCTACTTTTGGGCTAAGTGTTACTTAGAAAAACAAAGCAAGCAATGCTCGATCGATTGTCCAGCTCGCTCGCACACTGCGTGTGAAACTTTGACTTTGTCTTAACTACCGTTGTGTTTACAGTAAACCCTGAGATCTGTTTTTGCTATTTAAACTGAGAGCACAGCAGCGAAGGCGTCATTTTCAATTGTTCTGTGCAAGCAGCAAGAGCTCAATTCAATATGTATTTGAATATACCCGCATTGCTTCTGGTGTTTTTTGCCACGCAGCACAACTGTTTAGGATTTTACATCAGGAGGAATACCGTCAACTCCCACGCAAAAGAACTCAATACTCGCAACGATGAATGGGGAGTCTTTCAAAATAAGCTTGGATTATCTAATGAAAAAGGTAAGCAATTTTAATTTTTTTTTATCTGATACCGAAGTCAATCGGGGCCCTAGGAAATCGATAAAATCGATTATCGAAAATCGATAACACCGCATATCTCGCACAATTTTAAAGCGGGAGTCACTAAATTTGAGAGTTCAAAAAGCTGAAACTAACTTTTTTGCCACGCTGGTAGAAGGTTTCTTGGCTAGCCCAACCTTTTCTGTGGCACCTGTTATCAGATGGTATTACTTATTGGTATCAAAGTATTTCGATTGCAACGCTCTCATTTGTTTTTTATTTCGTATTTCAACAAATAATTAATCATTTTGTTCTCATTTTTAGTTGAACTGCTCAAATCGCAAAAGGATCAGCAGGGCACAAAGGAGCTGCTGAATCGATTCATCTTGGAAAACCCAAAGTACTCATTGCCTGCCAATGCCAAAAAGAGTAAACGTTTTAGTAATCAGTTTAAGCGACTTTTGCGGGCTTTGGTTGGCTTTGACTTGAAGAATTCGAAAAGTACGCTGAAAACCACCTTCAATTTTGAACTGAGAAATAATGCACTGAAACCGCTAAAGCGAGCTCGTCGCAAGATATCCTTAAACATGGTATCCGACATGTCCTCTGAGCGGATCGAGCATTTATTACAAATGTTCTACCAAAAACATAATATTGAACGATCGGATTACAGCAACGACAGAGCTGAGCAACTCAATGGAGATGGGGATTACAATAACTCCGACTCCGATTCGGATTCGGATTCGGATTCGGATTTGCCGCCACGCGCATCGATGGACTCGGATATGGACTCTGATTATGCATACGATAATCTGTATGATGACGAAGGCGATGTCAACCTCACAGCCAAATCCCGCCAAAACTCCGAATATGGCTCCTTCCAGGATCTCATTCTACAGGCGAACCGCAAGCAATGGGAGCGAGAAAGTGAGGAAACCAAGTTGCACAGTCCACACAATGACCACTTCATTTAAATAACTACAAAATTTTAATTACAATCAAATAGTAATTATAAATATTTCTGGTCTGAGGACTGTGCAATAGGTGTTCAAATGCTGGCATTTAACTCCCCCAACTCAATACTTATAAGCGATGAGAACTTACCTTTTTGAAAGCCAACTCAATTTTCTAAAATTTGTTTAAGTTTCAACATCATTTTAAGTTGCATATGTATTATAATTTATTTTGCGGTTAGCAAAAAATAAAAAATAAATAATAAAAATCAACAATTAATTAACATACAATCAGAAAAAATTCTACGTGAATGGGTTAAAACTGCCATACTTTTGGCGACAAGGGTTTTTTTTTTAATCAAAGTCATATCAGTCAAAATCAGTTTTTTTGTTGCTCACATTATTAATTAATAATAGTATTGTACGATTTCAAAAGAATAAATATATTTCTTACATTTAAAAATTGTTTCTCAAAACAAAAAAACAATTTAGATTTCTGTGCGATTTTCTGTAAATCGGTCAGATTTTTTCTGCAACATGAGAGAAGTTATCAATAAAGTGAAGGAAACTCTTTGTTGATTCTATTCGGGAATATATATTCCTTAAAAGGCCTGAGATGTTAGCATCTTAGATTTTCACAAAAATCATTATTCCTTTTGTTAAAGAGAAAGAAAGAAAATATATTTTCGATATGCCGACTTTCATTATTTATTAATTAAAAGTAATAAGAGTGGTCTAGTCGAGAGAGCTCGACTCTGAAATATAAAATATATGTATATTATCATAATAAATACTCTATAAATAATAAGTCGAACTGCTCGGAACTTTTAACATTGTTCTTCTCCAGAGAAATACAAAAAAAAAAACTTTAAAAGTACGAAAAAAATAAGTAAAAATTGGTATCGATTACGCTGTTGCCAAATGATTATCGGATAAAACTGCAGTTAACGGTATAGGGTATGAAAACAAAACCAAAACAACAGTTTTCACATTTGAAGTCTTTTTTCGGATTAGTTTATTTGAGATACCTGAATAAATTAGCCCAAAAGTCTTTGTACGGAAACTATTATCGTTTCGACAATTTCATTTAAATGTATTAATTTGGCAAATGAAATTAATGTCGTAGTTTTGATGATATCATTTTTTGTTGGCCCATTTTTTGTCTATTTTTCTTGTCGATCTGTTCTGTTTTAGCTTTTTTTTAATACTTTAACGTAGAGTAAATTGTGGTTCAGATACTCATCGAATAAAACCGCGAATATACAATTTTTAATGGTCTTCCCAAAATAGAGAAAATGTGCAGAAAATTAAAATTAAAACGCCATCTATTAATTTATACGCATGAATTCACAAAAGCGTCCTCTATGGCGATTTATTATCCAACCCGCCTCAATACTATGCATTTATTAATTGCTGAGTGCTATAGCACTTAAGTTTTCTACTAAATACAGAGAATATAGTTGCATGACATACACTTTAAGTCGTACAGCAACCAAACGTACAGAATTATTATTAGAATGTATTAGGTGGCGCCATCTACATGTCAAGATGCTAAGCATGCGTGAAAGGAGCCAAGTGGAATTCTGTTATATTGCTACGGTAGTCTGTATATGAATAATAAATAATAATAATAAGGTTGTGAAACCCATTTTGTGCTATATGGATGCTTATTCAACATTTTCGGAAAAATTGCTCTACTGTTAAGTATTATTATTGCAAGTGGGATGTGAATTTCTAAAAAATAAGGAAATTAAGTCAAACATCAGCTGTTAAGTAAACAATTAAATTTCAAAAATGATATACAGTTTCGATTCCTTACAGATTCTTTGAACAAAATTAGAGCACTAACAATTGTCGATTAGCGCCATCTTCAGATTTAAACGCCAAGCAGGAAAGTGTATTTATCCAATTAGAACCTAAAATAAATAGCTGAGTTCTATGAAACTCATTTATCAAGAAATTGGCCTAATATGAAAGTTGTATAATTCACAAACCTTAACTGCGTATAACAAAGATAAACAAAATTGGCATACTGTAAAAGTTTGCAAAAAGCGCCATCTTCAGATTTTAATGTGTAACATTATTGTTTACGGGAGAATAGTAATCCCAATGGGATCGATAATTTTGCAATCAGTAAGAAGCTAAGTGCTCTGAAACTCTCTGAAACAGTTGTATAACGCAGAAAAAACAATGACGAAAAGTAAATACAAGAAAGTGTGGCGCCATCTGTTAGATGCTAAGCATGCACAAAGTGTCATGTACTATTCTAATATAAAATCATTAAGGGCATGTAACATAGATTAACCAGGTAGCGCCAGTTCTGCAGTTCTCTTAACGATTCGGTTCCATGTTTGTATACATACAAAGTTAAATGTTAGATTACCTGCGAAATTTAACAAATGAAGCAAATTTAAGGAAATCTTTCGTTATTCGTTTAACGAACGAAAATGTAAAAATATAATTGTAATTCACGAGTCATTTTTGGTTGCTGTTTTGTCTCAGCGTTTGTTGAGTATAACAGATAAAGGGAATGCGATCTTTTGCATCTGTCATATTTGTAACAGATAACAATTTCTCCAAACTGTAGTAGCTCAGTTCCATTCTGCCCACGCCCACATTTTTGTTATTGCTTACTCGTATAAGTTTTGTGAACGCTCACATATAAAAGCTGATGGCTTTGCTATGTATTTACACTATGTATTGACACTTAAAAGCTGTTTGCTGTGTTAAGCGTTTACATACATACACATAAGAATACTTACGTTCCTTGCCTTATTGTTCAAATTTAAATGTTGTTATAGCAACAGATCCAATTTTGTTGCGAACACAAAACACATAGAAAAAAGGGGAAAACAGCCTAAATATGCCGAAGGTACTGTTCCAGAAATACAAAAAGTACTCGGTCGCCATAGACCAGAACAAACATGCCGCCAAGCTGAAGGAAATCGAGGAGCGTCGAGCAAGAGAACTAGAAGCATTTGAGTTCGAAGAGGAGATGGAAGAGGCCGAAGAAGAGTCCGAATTCTAACATATCGAAAGCGAATTGAGTTTATCCGAGGGAGAACCATCTCTGAACATTGGCAAAATCGATCTCTCCTTTCCCGAAACAACCGGCGAGTTCGAGGACGGCCTACAATGCTTCCCCCCCTCCTACTACAAGCTGTCGCCCAAAGAGCGCCTTCTCCTCCTCTACGCGGAGAACTTTCGCAAACAGTTTGTGTTGAGTCATCCTCGGCGTCGTGCTTTGGTTTTGGCCTTGCCCAACGAGTGTAAAGTTCAGGTAAATATATACATATTATTTATTTACCATCTGCTCATTCTTATTTATTATCTATTATTTTCTCAATATTTTCTATTTACTATTAATTATTTATTCGCTCGCAGAAATTCGTTTGTACTACGATAAGACCGACTGCCTTTGCTTATCCAGAACTCAAGGCATCATCTTCCTCGTCTTCCAGCTCCTCGGTGGTCAAATCCTCAACTTCTTCGGCTAGGTTATCTTTCTTTGGCGCATAAATGAAGTCCACAATGCAACCGAGCATCAAACCGAAAGCGGCGCCCACAATAATTGTACCAATGGCAACTAGTGCAAAAGATCCCCAGGTGGGCAGTCCATATTCCTCCTGCAGGCGATAGTTAAAGTCGTTCAGTGTGTGCGACAGCTTGGAGAAATAGGATAGCAAGGACATGTGAGTGGTGTTGGGCTTCTTCCAAAAGGACAGCGGCTTAATGCTCTGCCAGGACTTCTTCTTGAGGAAATTCAACAAAGCACCAGCATCACGTGAGCCGCGATACTGACGGAATTCGCCATTCTTAACATGATAAATTGTCGGAAAGGCAGTGACAAAGAAACGAAAGCTGAGCGATGGCGAAGTCGTCGCATCGATCTTGGCCACATGGACATTCTCATACTGGGCGTTGTGGGCATAACGTTCCCAAACTGGAGCAAGATCCTTGCAAGCGGGGCACCAGGGTGCAATGAATCAATCATCCATTCGTCATTTAGCATTAGACGCCAGTTATCCTCGTCCAATTCGATTAGTGTTCCATCGGGGTTCCTCAACCTTTTGGTAATCATCGTGATACAGATGAGAAATAACGCTGCAAAAACTGTTAAATAAGTGCGCATTTTTGCAACGCACTACGTATTTAACTATAATGAAAAAATATCTCGATTTTCTTATTGTAGCAGGTGTTTTTAATGTTTGACACGAAGCAAAAATTGTGGAAGCAGACCTGTCTAATTCGACACTGTATTTTTATACATAGTGGTGGTAGTTGGGGTATCGATGACAGTATCGATATCCCTGTTATTACCATTGGTAATCGAAATGTTGTATTGATCTTTTACATATTTTCAACAATATCGATTCGGCTGTTGACCCTGATCAAGAATATATGTATTTAGCTTATGAGGTCGGAGATGCTCCCTTCTGCCTGCTACATACATTTACACAAAACCATTAAACTCTTTTCACCCATTATCAATGGGTTCAGGGTATAAAAATATATTGTAATTTATAAAGGAGTTTATTACTTTAAAGGGCTCGGCATATTGTGACTTTTTGTACGTGTCCAATTTCCGCCAAATTTTTCCGTTCTCGTTTTTAAGAAAAATCTTCGTGTTTCGTTTTTGGCTGCTAAAAATTATGCAACATTTTTTTTGCGTTTCAATTCAACATTTTTTTGGTAGAATCTTAAGAGCTGTTTCAATTATTGTGGTAAATTTATAAAGATAAAATTACATATATTATTTTTCGTGCCTCGTGGTAAAAATAGGCTAAAACTTCTTAAGCGGAGACTTGAACCACTGAGCAAACAATGCAGATAGGCGTCGAATCGACTAAAGGCTGCCTGCATCAAATATTTGATCGATTGGGTTCATTCCGTGCTCAGCTGCGCTTTGTAATTTGAGAGCGGAGATCCGAACCACTAAGCAAACCAGTCTTAGAGGCGTTAAATTGATAAAAAGCTGCCTGATCTGATCGATTGGGTACATTTTTTCGCAGCAATTAAAGGAAAAATTGAATCTTTGCTGCCTGTCGACTTTCCATATTTCTAGCAACTGTAGAAACGAGTTTCATTCTTCGTTACTCGACGGGCACACACCCAAACTCGCATGCATACAAAGATGCGATTCATCGAATAAATGACTCAGTGCGCCAATGGCTTTTCGAACAATCAATTGTATGCTTAGTGGTTCGGGTCTCCGCTTTCAGGATGCGAAGGCAATCTGAGACAGCATAGGACACAGGCTCTCAGATTAGTCGGGTTGACGCCTTTGTGTTATGTGCTCAGTGCTTACATCGAATTATTTATAAATTCTCATTGAAGTAAATAACTTGTATTTGCCTTTTAATTGTTTTACACATACATACTTATTGCATTCCAAGTCTGTCCTGAACTGAGTTGATTTGCAATTCTGCATTTTTTCGTAACTGTAAATGCAATATTAGGTAGAAATATTTATTTAAAACATATTTATAAGCTAATTTGCATTAATGAATACGCCAAAAATCTAAAAAAAAAAATAATGCAAAACAGACTAAATTTCTGCTCATATTTTATATGAACATTTTTATTCCGCTTGAAAGCGCTAGGTTCAAATATCGACTATTTAAAACAAACGAAAAAATTTCCGCTTTCGTGAATTGGAAATCGAAATACTTTGCAGTGTCGAAAATTGCAAGACGGCTTATAAATCGCTGAGAAAACGTGGCCTTTCCCGGTAAGAGATGAAAAACCAATCATACCATAATAACTGGTCATACTAGATTCTCGTTGCAGCGACAACTGTCGCTGGACACTTCAAAGTTCACAGACATAATTTTTACATAATGAAGTTGTACACATTTGTTTGAAATGTTCTACCTCATAGCTAAAAATGCTTTTCAACGAGTTGTTTTGGAAAAGTTCAAAAACATTTATACATCCAAAAGTGTAGAGGAGCCTTAATTGGCAATTCAGCTAAGCCACACACCCTTGCTTACGAATTTATGTATTGCAGCGAGCTTTTGTCAACGAGCGACTGTTCCTGATCTAATTCTCGCAAGTCAAGCAGTCCACATTCTGTGGATTTCATTTGATGCGTTTAACATTGTTGCAAATGCACTCCACTCTCTTTCAAATTGCTCATGACTCAAAATAAAATTAATAAATAATGGCATTTTTCACAGCACCCTTCTGCAACAATTTCTTTTTCTCCGTGGAAATTGGATAATTCTGTATGATGTATAATCGGTGTATGATTTTTCGAATTTTTTGTTCGACTTCGTTGAAATTATGACCAAAATTACGCACTACTTGAATGAAATATGCATTTAGTTTGATCTTTATCTTTGACACTTATATGTTTATAGAGCATTCCTGCCAATTTCGATTATATTATTTAAAAAACTTAAAGTGTAGCAAGGAAAAGGAAAAATAATAATAATTAAATATATTTTTGCAGATAAAAATGTTATTTAGATGACTCCGATACAGTTACTATATAGATTATATGGATGGGATAGCATGGCAAAGGTGGATGTGTGATGCTGTTGACGACCTTTTCTCATTATGAAGTTTCCTTTTCCTATTGCAAACAAAAAAGGAACAATTCCGCAAGGATAATTTCCATGATTTTGTCATTCTGCTTGCGAGTTATGAGCAATTGCAGACGGAGTTTATAGGATAAGGAGTTTATATTCAGCTTATAAGTATGACATGAAAGATGGCTTTAAATTTTACTGCAGACATATATATCTATACACTATATCTACTGACAACGATTTGTCATATTAATAATATAACTTAAATGTGAGCAGGACGAGATAATCTCTTCTTCTTGCTTAGATTGCAATTGCTTAAGCAAGTTGTTAACAGGCGATAATAATAACCACATATGTATATTTATAATAATAATTACTTCAACAGTTATTATTATTATAATTGGGGAACCAGCAGTGCGACCCATAAGGTCTATTGCGCCCCTTTACTGAGCCTACAGCTCCTCCATCAACCCCAGCTTCTGCACGAATGCTAGAATCTTTGTTGGGTTGAGGGTTTCTATGTCCATGCTTGCCTAGGATGCTCCATTTTTTCCTAATTAAGGCGACGCATTCTGCTAGGATGTGCATTGGGGATTCCTTCTCCCTTGCACAAAACCTGCATACATCGCTACCATAAATACCTAATTTGGTTAGGTGACTTCTCAGTCTACAGTGTCCTGTCAATAGACCGGTGAATATCCTGATCCTGTTCTTCCACATGGATATTACTTGCTTAAATCGCTTTTGATTGTAGCCACCTAAAAGACTTCTGGCTTGTCGGAGTCCTGGTGCCTCTGCCCAGCTCCGTTCTCGCCTCTGCCTTTCTTCGTTTCTGAGTTGCAGCCGTATTGTGTAGACACACAATACGGTTCAGGTCCTGCCCCCATTCTTGCTTGCTCGTCAGCCGCTTCGTTCCCCGGCCCGGGACTTAGGGTAAGCCTATTATGTGCCCCGAGTTGGTCTAGCTTGGATCTTACTTCGTGGACTACTTTTGATGTTATTTTCGTGCCCCTTATGACATTTATTGCTGCTTGATTATCGGAGAGGATGGATATATCCGCCTTCCGATAGTGCCGTTTTAAGTTGAATACTCAACAGTTAAAAGGCATGGATAATGTAATGCTTACATATAAGCGTGAGTAAAGAAAATACTTATGACTAGGTTTCTGTGAGTGTTTTTCGTTCAACTCCGAATTTGTCTATTTATTTAGATGATGGACTTCAATTTCTTATTGCATCTCTGAAATTATTTGTATTTATGCAAATATATTTTTAATTTAATTCGATTCGTTCCAAAAATGCAACGTAAATCAAAACTACGTTGATAGAATGTTGTATTTTTATATGAATATATATCCTATATCCTAATATATATAATAACAAATAAATCTGAAATGAATAAATGTATAAATAAATGTTCTTAGATTAAGAATTGAATAAACTGATTAGGGCGTGCTCAAACTTTAACTTTTTAGTTGGCAATATGACCTTGGCTTTTGGCTAAACTCATTCTTTTTTGTCAAAGAATCTAACAGATAGGAGAAAGTACCTCCAACCCTTTAAGTATATATATTCTTGATCAGGATCAACAGCCGAGTCGATTTAATAATAAGCGAATAAGCCGAAGGTTTTTTTTTACTGTTCACTACCTGTGCGGTTTACAAGCAATGAGAGTACTTCCAAGCATGCTTATATATGAGTGCGTAAAACTTGAAAAGGAAATTTTTACAGTGTAAAATGTATTTAGCAGCTGGGATTAGGGTATGTCGTAGTAGAGTTCCCTCGAGTTCCCTCCCTAGATAAACGAACAAACTGGAAATAATATTTAATAAATATTTTAAATAAAATTTCCATGATATGATTTTTGGAATAAAAGTCGAGTTATTTCAATCTATTCGAATGAAAGATATTATTTCAATCACAAAAACTTAAGATTTCTGTTTAATGGTCCAAATTTGACATATTTAGTGGTAAAAGTTTCGCAAAATTAGATGCAATTCAGTTTGTGGGTTAGTTTGCTTGTTTTAAGTCGATGAGAAATGTTTTTAAAAATTGTATGGAATTTTTTACATATATTTTTATATTTATATGTTTCATAAATATTTGAGATACTTTCAAAAGCTGTTTGACTGATTATCACAAGTTTTGGCCAGTGATACATAACTGGGAAATATGACAGAAGTTTGTATTAAATTACACACGTTTTTGGTTTTTTTTTAAATGCATTAACTTTAATTTATTTTATTTTTATATTTATTTAATTAATTTAACAGGCTGAAGCTGTAATTTCTCACAGTTAGTTTATTAAATGAAATGTCGTCAACCACAACACTTGATTACATAAATGTTGGGGTTTGAATATTGGTATATTGGTTGGACAGACGGACAGCCATCTGATCGTAGCTTGTTCCAATGCCCAGGAAGAAGGACACTTCCACCTTTGAATATACACTCTGCGAAATTCGATTAAAGGCACTCGATTTTTTCCTTATAAAATGTAAAATCAAATTTTTAAAATTTTATTTTGTTCCACAAGAGTTAGTTATTTTAAATACACGCCAAATAAAAAAGAAATTTAATTTCTAACATAATATTTTTAGTTATTTTTTTTTGTTTTTAAAGTGAGGTTAAGGTGCGAAATTCGATTAAGGGCAGTCACTTTGTAGACATCGAAAAAGTTTGTAGGGCGTTATATGAAATCTGTTTGAATGGGATAATATAGAATTCATTTTGAATGGGAAAGTAAAAAACACTCTAACCTGAGGAGATAGCTATGATCCTGGCTAATCAAATAATTCTAAAAAACTAACATAAAAAAATTATCACACTGTCAGAAAACTGCAATCCCACGGGCTGGGCTGTATAAAAATGCTACGGCATCTAAAATTCTAATTGATTCAAGATTACAAATTTCCAAACATCAGGTTTATCAAATTTTATCAGGTAATAATCGATTGGTTTGAAAGAATTGGAGGTCAAAGCTAGTATTAACGCAAGCACACAACAAAATCAGATTAAATATTGCAAATGGACACATGTTCTGGACCCAGGAGTGGCAAAAAGTGGTATTTTCTGATTAGATAATGATGGTCCAAACGATTTTAGTGATTTCTGGCATTTACTGGCATTTTCTCATACTCTAATCCGTGGTGGTGGTTCACCCATGTTCTGGGCTGCGTACTGTCATCACAACAGGAATCTGATTTGTAAAACTTCAGGCAGTATGAGATCCGAGGGTTATATCAATCTCAGATTTAAACGCCAAGCAGGAAAGTGTATTTATCCAATTAGAACCTAAAATAAATAGCTGAGTTCTATGAAACTCATTTATCAAGAAATTGGCCTAATATGAAAGTTGTATAATTCACAAACCTTAACTGCGTATAACAAAGATAAACAAAATTGGCATACTGTAAAAGTTTGCAAAAAGCGCCATCTTCAGATTTTAATGTGTAACATTATTGTTTACGGGAGAATAGTAATCCCAATGGGATCGATAATTTTGCAATCAGTAAGAAGCTAAGTGCTCTGAAACTCTCTGAAACAGTTGTATAACGCAGAAAAAACAATGACGAAAAGTAAGTACAAGAAAGTGTGGCGCCATCTGTTAGATGCTAAGCATGCACAAAGTGTCAAAAGTGAAAATGTAAAAATATAATTGTAATTCACGAGTCATTTTTGGTTGCTGTTTTGTCTCAGCGTTTGTTGAGTATAACAGATAAAGGGAATGCGATCTTTTGCATCTGTCATATTTGTAACAGATAACAATTTCTCCAAACTGTAGTAGCTCAGTTCCATTCTGCCCACGCCCACATTTTTGTTATTGCTTACTCGTATAAGTTTTGTGAACGCTCACATATAAAAGCTGATGGCTTTGCTATGTATTTACACTATGTATTGACACTTAAAAGCTGTTTGCTGTGTTAAGCGCTTACATACATACACATAAGAATACTTACGTTCCTTGCCTTATTGTTCAAATTTAAATGTTGTTATAGCAACAGATCCAATTTTGTTGCGAACACAAAACACATAGAAAAAAGGGGAAAACAGCCTAAATATGCCGAAGGTACTGTTCCAGAAATACAAAAAGTACTCGGTCGCCATAGACCAGAACAAACATGCCGCCAAGCTGAAGGAAATCGAGGAGCGTCGAGCAAGAGAACTAGAAGCATTTGAGTTCGAAGAGGAGATGGAAGAGGCCGAAGAAGAGTCCGAATTCGAACATATCGAAAGCGAATTGAGTTTATCCGAGGGAGAACCATCTCTGAACATTGGCAAAATCGATCTCTCCTTTCCCGAAACAACCGGCGAGTTCGAGGACGGCCTACAATGCTTCCCCCCCTCCTACTACAAGCTGTCGCCCAAAGAGCGCCTTCTCCTCCTCTACGCGGAGAACTTTCGCAAACAGTTTGTGTTGAGTCATCCTCGGCGTCGTGCTTTGGTTTTGGCCTTGCCCAACGAGTGTAAAGTTCAGGTAAATATATACATATTATTTATTTACCATCTGCTCATTCTTATTTATTATCTATTATTTTCTCAATATTTTCTATTTACTATTAATTATTTATTCGCTCGCAGAAATTCGTTTGTACTACGATAAGACCGACTGCCTTTGCTTATCCAGAACTCATCTCAAGCGTTGACGAAATTGCCAAGTTTGTCGCAGATTTTGTTCGATATGAGCCGCTGGAGGATCCAATTAATTTGGTAAGTCTCCAAAATTTGAATAAACGAAGAACAAAAATCTTTATATATTCATTGAGGAGCGAGAGCCTCTTCAGGTTTCACACCAGTGAGTTTTAAGTATTTTCTTGTTAGCACATTTGCCGCTTCGTAAATCAAATTAGACTACAAAAATATCTAATTGCGCACCTGCTCTGTGCCTGGCTTCTCCGTCAGCAGTTCGGACGCCTCATCGCCGGCCGGATTGTTTGTAGTGTTTTCAATGTTTTCGATTTTACTTTCGGCCTTCTGATTTTACGTCTTATCTGTTGCAGTTTCTGGCTTCTTTGCTTGCTCCTCCTCTTTTTGTTCGACTTCTGCTTCATTCTCCTCCTCCTCGTCATCATCTTCATCGGCTTCTTCACTGTTGCTCTACTCATCCTTCTCCACGGCATCATCTTCCTCGTCT
This sequence comes from Drosophila nr. perissopoda 5 BK-2023a, assembly GCA_035044105.1. Taxonomy (NCBI): domain Eukaryota; kingdom Metazoa; phylum Arthropoda; class Insecta; order Diptera; family Drosophilidae; genus Drosophila; species Drosophila nr. perissopoda 5 BK-2023a. The sequence continues at coordinate 1,326,116 of JAWNMK010000250.1, forward strand.
TCCAGCTCCTCGGTGGTCAAATCCTCAACTTCTTCGGCTAGGTTATCTTTCTTTGGCGCATAAATGAAGTCCACAATGCAACCGAGCATCAAAACGAAAGCGGCGCCCACAATAATTGTACCAATGGCAACTAGTGCAAAAGATCCCCAGGTGGGCAGTCCATATTCCTCCTGCAGGCGATAGTTAAAGTCGTTCAGTGTGTGCGACAGCTTGGAGAAATAGGATAGCAAGGACATGTGAGTGGTGTTGGGCTTCTTCCAAAAGGACAGCGGCTTAATGCTCTGCCAGGACTTCTTCTTGAGGAAATTCAACAAAGCACCAGCATCACGTGAGCCGCGATACTGACGGAATTCGCCATTCTTAACATGATAAATTGTCGGAAAGGCAGTGACAAAGAAACGAAAGCTGAGCGATGGCGAAGTCGTCGCATCGATCTTGGCCACATGGACATTCTCATACTGGGCGTTGTGGGCATAACGTTCCCAAACTGGAGCAAGATCCTTGCAAGCGGGGCACCAGGGTGCAATGAATCAATCATCCATTCGTCATTTAGCATTAGACGCCAGTTATCCTCGTCCAATTCGATTAGTGTTCCATCGGGGTTCCTCAACCTTTTGGTAATCATCGTGATACAGATGAGAAATAACGCTGCAAAAACTGTTAAATAAGTGCGCATTTTTGCAACGCACTACGTATTTAACTATAATGAAAAAATATCTCGATTTTCTTATTGTAGCAGGTGTTTTTAATGTTTGACACGAAGCAAAAATTGTGGAAGCAGACCTGTCTAATTCGACACTGTATTTTTATACATAGTGGTGGTAGTTGGGGTATCGATGACAGTATCGATATCCCTGTTATTACCATTGGTAATCGAAATGTTGTATTGATCTTTTACATATTTTCAACAATATCGATTCGGCTGTTGACCCTGATCAAGAATATATGTATTTAGCTTATGAGGTCGGAGATGCTCCCTTCTGCCTGCTACATACATTTACACAAAACCATTAAACTCTTTTCACCCATTATCAATGGGTTCAGGGTATAAAAATATATTGTAATTTATAAAGGAGTTTATTACTTTAAAGGGCTCGGCATATTGTGACTTTTTGTACGTGTCCAATTTCCGCCAAATTTTTCCGTTCTCGTTTTTAAGAAAAATCTTCGTGTTTCGTTTTTGGCTGCTAAAAATTATGCAACATTTTTTTTGCGTTTCAATTCAACATTTTTTTGGTAGAATCTTAAGAGCTGTTTCAATTATTGTGGTAAATTTATAAAGATAAAATTACATATATTATTTTTCGTGCCTCGTGGTAAAAATAGGCTAAAACTTCTTAAGCGGAGACTTGAACCACTGAGCAAACAATGCAGATAGGCGTCGAATCGACTAAAGGCTGCCTGCATCAAATATTTGATCGATTGGGTTCATTCCGTGCTCAGCTGCGCTTTGTAATTTGAGAGCGGAGATCCGAACCACTAAGCAAACCAGTCTTAGAGGCGTTAAATTGATAAAAAGCTGCCTGATCTGATCGATTGGGTACATTTTTTCGCAGCAATTAAAGGAAAAATTGAATCTTTGCTGCCTGTCGACTTTCCATATTTCTAGCAACTGTAGAAACGAGTTTCATTCTTCGTTACTCGACGGGCACACACCCAAACTCGCATGCATACAAAGATGCGATTCATCGAATAAATGACTCAGTGCGCCAATGGCTTTTCGAACAATCAATTGTATGCTTAGTGGTTCGGGTCTCCGCTTTCAGGATGCGAAGGCAATCTGAGACAGCATAGGACACAGGCTCTCAGATTAGTCGGGTTGACGCCTTTGTGTTATGTGCTCAGTGCTTACATCGAATTATTTATAAATTCTCATTGAAGTAAATAACTTGTATTTGCCTTTTAATTGTTTTACACATACATACTTATTGCATTCCAAGTCTGTCCTGAACTGAGTTGATTTGCAATTCTGCATTTTTTCGTAACTGTAAATGCAATATTAGGTAGAAATATTTATTTAAAACATATTTATAAGCTAATTTGCATTAATGAATACGCCAAAAATCTAAAAAAAAAAATAATGCAAAACAGACTAAATTTCTGCTCATATTTTATATGAACATTTTTATTCCGCTTGAAAGCGCTAGGTTCAAATATCGACTATTTAAAACAAACGAAAAAATTTCCGCTTTCGTGAATTGGAAATCGAAATACTTTGCAGTGTCGAAAATTGCAAGACGGCTTATAAATCGCTGAGAAAACGTGGCCTTTCCCGGTAAGAGATGGAAAACCAATCATACCATAATAACTGGTCATACTAGATTCTCGTTGCAGCGACAACTGTCGCTGGACACTTCAAAGTTCACAGACATAATTTTTACATAATGAAGTTGTACACATTTGTTTGAAATGTTCTACCTCATAGCTAAAAATGCTTTTCAACGAGTTGTTTTGGAAAAGTTCAAAAACATTTATACATCCAAAAGTGTAGAGGAGCCTTAATTGGCAATTCAGCTAAGCCACACACCCTTGCTTACGAATTTATGTATTGCAGCGAGCTTTT